>OY041599.1:2500-2402500 GCA_955876795.1 Eupithecia tripunctaria | reverse complement strand
AGCAGTTGCAGTGCTATGACCCTTGCGAAACCCAGACTGTGCAAGTGGAAATATGTTATTGTCCTCAAGATACTTGGTGAGTTGCATGGTGACAACTTTTTCCAAAACCTTGGAGAGGCATGGAAGCAGGCTTATTGGTCTAAGATCTTGGTATGTGATAGGATTATTGTTTTTGGGTATTGGTCTTATTTTTGCTGTTTTCCAAGAGTCAGGAAAGGTACCACTCTCAATTGAGCAATTAATGATACTTGTTATTATATCTAATGAGTCGGGCAAAGTCAAGAGAATCATTTCTAAGGATATCTCATCAACACCTTGAGCATTAGATTTGAGTTTACGTAGGATACCTAACACTGTGTCTGTGCTAACCACATCAAGAGAGAAACGAGAATGACTATATCTATTATATTCGAAATAGGTCATCTGTGAGATTGTCAAATATTCATCACCAGGAATGTTGAGAAAGTTAGAGTTAATAATCTCAGGATTACTTAGATGCGGAGGCAATTCAATATCAGATTTTTTGTTAGTTAAGACATTATTTTTTAAGCTCTTCCACAGTTTTTTGGGGTCCATAATATTATTATTAATATTTTCAGTAAAGTAGGCCTGTTTCTCACTTTCAATAGCTTGAATTACAAGTTTCTTCATGTATTTATAGCTACTTAGGTGAGGAGGAGTTGGTTGAGAACGATACTTGTTATGATAACTATCACGGATGCGTATCATTGTTTTTACAGTATCCGTGATCCAAGGGTGGGGGGGTTCTTTGAATCTAGTGGTTTTAATGGGCGCATGTAGGTCAAACAAAATGTGTAGTAAAGTAGAGAAACTCGAGACCAAGTTGTTAACACATGTAATTTGTTTCAAGGCATTCCAGTTTATATTGTTGAGGTCGGTAGTAAAAAGTTCAGGAATTATACTTTTAAATGATCTGTAAGTAATAGTTCTCGGTACTGGTTTGTCTTTTTTAATGTTAAGTTCGACCAGAATCATTCCATGGTGACCAAGGTCAGGTTTGTATATGACTGTAGTTTTATGGACTTTGGCATCGGTGCATGCAATATCTATAAGGGTAGCACTATGGTCAGTGAAATGAGTAGGTTCCTTTACTACTTGAGTGAGGTTGATACTGTAGATGAATGTATTCAGTAATTTCGTTTTCCATTCTGCAGGAGTCAGCATGTCAATGTTGAAATCGCCTACAAGAATAAGATTGTTATAATTTCTAAATGATGTGATGGACTCAATTAAAGCTTCCAAGAAGGGGCTAGGATTTTGCTTGGGGGGTTTGTAGGCAGTACCAACAATAACAGTTTGTCCGTTAACTTTAACATTGATCCACATCTGTTCGACATCTGGAGCTGGTGGGTGAGAACAGAAGCGCACATATATACCCTTTTTGATATAAAAACCAACTCCTCCTCCACGCCCTCCCTTAATGTACGAGGGTCTAGGGATGTGGCGGAAGCGGTAACCTGGTACTTTAGGTGCTTTGTCTTCTTCATTTATTCCCAACCACGTCTCATTAATGGCGATGACATCTGGCTGCACTTCCTCCATGGCCACTATAAACTCTTCATGGCCAGTATTCAGAGAGCCTGCGTTAAAAAGACCAACTTTCAAATATTTTGTATCAAACATGATTATTGAATTTATTATTTCTTTCATTCAAGTTGTCATGGAGGTAGTTGCTTGAGAAGCTGGTTGTGTGATTACATAAGTAGTGCTGAGGATCAACTATTTTATGGATACTAGGTTTTACTGTGACAATTATGTAAATAAGAGAAACTAAGCAAAGTAATGTACTGACATGTGTTATTATGATAATAAGATTAAATGTACTTGATACTATTATAAGTTGATTTGTGATTCCATCATAATTGGTCCAGTCAATTATTGTCATAAAAATATGGAGGCTGCATATATGTTTAAAATTGCAAAGGGTATACATATTAAAAAGGAAATAAAATTTTTTTAATACTTGATTTAGATGCACTAATTTACAGAACCCTAAATGTCTACTAAACTTTTTATGTACATTGATTGATTGTGAAGGTAAGGCAATAAATACAAAGATATGTTCTAGGATTCTAGTGGCTGTTAGTAACAGAGGTGTTTTACTTGCAGGTTGCGCAATCAAACCGGCACAGATCCAAAAATCCGATCCAGGTCTGCTTGTGTCCGGATCTGGAAGGCCTGTTTGCCGTCTGCTTCACGAACGTTGACTCGCCCCCGCTTGGTCCACACGTAGCGCCACTGGTTCCTGCGGGCCAGCTCACGGGTACGAGCAAAGAGCACACGGTTTGCGCGCGTCAATCGCTCGTTAATGAAGATACGAGCGTGCGCGCCTGCTGCCGGGGCGCGGCCAGCGTCAGCGGTGGTGAGCGTGCGGCGCACGCGGGCTGCCGCCATCAGGCTGTCCCGCACGTCGCGGCGCGCCAGCCGGACCACAAGGCGGCGCGCGCGCGGCCGCTCGCCTCCCGCCGCCGCGCCCTGCGCTACGCCCACGCGCTCCGCGTACACGACGTCACGCGGCTCGAGCTCAACCCCCAGCTTAGCCGCCAGCACGGTGATGGCCTGTAGCGCGCTCTCGCCCTGCTCCTCGGGGAGATGACCTATCTCCAAGTCGGAGAGTAGCGCCTCCTGGTCGCGGTCGGCGACCTCCTGCTGTAGTAGCCCGACGACAGTCTGAAGGTGGGCGATGGCGGGAGAATGCGGCTCAGTCGCCGCCGCCGCCGCAGCGTGCCCCTGCTCCACCACATCAAGGCGCCGCTCCAGCACTTCCACGCGAGCTGAGACCCCTGAGAGGCATACACGGAAGTCCGCCATCTCTAGCCGGACCTCATGCATCTCGGAGAAGAGGTTGCGAATTTCAGCCCTAAGTGAACGCATATCTTTTGTCATCTCATCCTGCATCTTATGGAACCCAGCGAGAAGCTCCTCCGTGTCCGACTTGACCGCAAGAGCGAGCTCATACTCGCAAAACTCGGCCGTGATGTTGTTTGCCGTCTGGTCAACGACCATCTCATCAGCGCTCGACGTACTCAGCGAGGGATCTTCCTGCGGGACGCCCAGTCCGTGTCCAGCTCGGTCAACGCTCTGCGGACGCAAGGAGACGTCTGAGATACCCGGCGTGACACGAACCGGTGTCGACGGGTCCCTGCCTTTGGGCGTCCGCGCCTGACATTCACCGCATCGCCAGTCACTCAATACCTCGCTTCCTACTGGTACTCTGACGCATTCATGGTGCGACGTAGAGGAGCATTGGGGACAAGTAACACCTCCTTTTAAAAACTTCCCGCAGGCTGCACACTTGAGAGCCATTTATTTGAGATGAAATCCAAGTAATTTACGCGGTTGGTTCAGCTACTCCTTACTAGATGGCGCTCGTAGTAGTTAGTTAATCTAGTTTACTAATAATCTAGATAGGTTCACTTCAGCACAGGACGGTAAGAAACAGCGCGCACTAGTTTATAGTCATTTATATTTTTATAAAAGTTGTGTGGATACTGCAACGGGATGAGAATTAGGAGATGTTTATTTAGTCCAAAAATAATTAGGGTACTTTGTTGTTTATGGAAAAATGATTTTATCAATATAATCTTAATCACTGATATTATTTGTTTGTGTTATTATTCACTAGGTGCAGAACACTGTTATGTATGTTATTATGGTACTTCACAAGTGAATAGGACTTTGAAAACTTT
This sequence comes from Eupithecia tripunctaria, assembly GCA_955876795.1. Classification (NCBI taxonomy): domain Eukaryota; kingdom Metazoa; phylum Arthropoda; class Insecta; order Lepidoptera; family Geometridae; genus Eupithecia; species Eupithecia tripunctaria. The sequence continues at coordinate 2,398,790 of OY041599.1, read as the reverse complement.
TTATCGCGATATAAATCGTAGGACAAGTTGTTCACTAGTCAACAGTCGTGACGTCACTCACGACGTGACGTCATTTACCCACTCACACTCTACAAATGTAAGCTGAAAACTGCATCTTGGCTTCAATCTCTCTCATACGGACAAACAGAGGATCTATTAACCAACCTTTGGTAATTTAAATGCACATCCATACAAAGTGGTAGCTCCTGTAGCATGGACACTCTGGGGACCGCTGCTCTCAGGGACGCCAAACACGAACACAACACTGTACACCACTGGGTAGCAAGCAAACGCGGCTATTCAATACACGGTAACTCAATTAAACCAGATAAAACACGCCTAGACCCTCTCGTCAACCGGAAGACATTTTATACTCGTCACTGACCAATGCTCAGTTTCGTTCATGTTTACAATACATACATCTTAACGATTATAGATGAATATAGTAGATTTCCGTTTGCTTTTACTTGCAAGGATATGACTTCCGAGACGGTGATAAAGAGTTTCCTTGTTTGGTACCCCAGCGTACATTTACTCAGATAGAGGATCTTCGTTCTTACCAGAAGATATTTCTGACAAGACTGGAAATTGCCAGCAGACAGACGTCACCCACAAGGGAACGGTCTGGTAGAACGTTTAAATGAAACCTTGTGGAAAACCATCTAGCTACATCTGCGGTCTAACAATCTAGACGGCGACGATTGGGAAAAGACCTTTTTCTCCATGCTATCCGATCTCTCCTTTCAATAGGTATAAGCACGACGCCTCATGAGAGAATGTTTAAACATCCCTGACGATCATGCAACGGTGCATCCATGCCGTCGTGGCTGATGACACCCGGTCCTGTTTATATGAAGAGTATCGTCAAAAACTCCAAATACGAATCAAATGTTGAAGAAGTCGAACTACTCCAGAGCAACCCTGATTACTCCTATGTGAGACTACGCGACGGCGACCATCTCTAACAGACGATTAGCGCCACTTCCAAGAGCCGAAGACGGTGACGAGTACCTGACTGCCGAAAACGATGAGAAGTATTTGACTGAGGATGAGCACGAGATACAACAGCCTCCACAGTCGAGAACGAAGAGCGCCAGCCTACCTCCAAGATTACGTTTTATTCACAGACAAGGGGTGAATGATATTAACTCTTTCATCCGTAAGATGTTTCTGTATAGTTGTTTGACAACTAACGTTGTATTTTTATATGTAACCCCGTTACATTGGTATTTATCCCGTACAACTTAAAAAGCTAATAATTTTTCCAATTAGAGATCCGAAAACAAATGAGTGGTAGTGTCGTTTGGACCCTTATATGGGCTGAAATAATAGGCGAGACGAAACTACTCCGTTACTTAGTGACGCGTCCGAAGCGTTTTCTGCGAACGTCAACCGAAATTTTTTGTGTTGCAAAGTAGGCTTTTCTTTCATTCGTCGTTTCATCCATGTGTCACATCTATAGCCACTACGAACTCTAACGACTTTAACTAGAAGAATTTCAAGTCAGTTTATAGTTTAAAAAAAAAACCCAATTATTGAATGACATGACTGTTATTGTCTAGCATTGAACGTTTTACATTTTCGTTTCGTGACTGGTTCAAATAATTTATCAATACTATCATGTATGAACCGGGCATTTATACTTCTGCTACAGCCGCTCTTATAGAGTTTGTGCAATCAAGACTACTACACTAGAAAAAACTACTATCAGTATAAAAGTAAAAAAAATTACATCTGACTTATGGCCCATACTATCGCAATAATGCAATGGTTGACAACTTAGCGGATAAAGGAGTACACTTGGTGGAAGCCATACCAAGTTTCATGAATGTCAAATCTACATTATATAATAAAGTACTGAAGGTTTTGACAAAACCCAAGGTGATAAAAGTCCTGTCCCAAAACTTTCGCCCAAATTTAAAAGTCATTTGGAGACATGGGCATCAGTGTCAATAAGCACAGTAATGTAATCCCATTCATAAAGCTGAAAATTAAGCTATATAAAGATGACAACATTACTGGAATAAACAAGAACTGTTAAATATTACCAATTCATCAAAATAAATTTAAATTTTCATTTAAAATTACCATTTCATATAAAATTACCATTTCCAAATAAAGACTTGCAAATAAAAATTACAGCTAAGAAGAAGCGAAAACTTTTAACTTTTAAAACTTTTCGCGCTGGAAAGAACTATGCTCGGAGTCTCTCTGAAGGATAGAATTCTAAACGAATACATCCGACAGAGATCCAAAATTATCGACATAGCTCAAGGAATTAGCAAGCTGAAGTGGCAGTGGGCCGGCCATATTTAGCGAAGAACCGATAACCGCTGGGGTAAACGAGTTCTTGAGTGGAGACCGCGACTCGGCAAACGTAGTGTAGGACGCCCTCCTGCCAGGTGGGGCACACCGGACAGTTGATCAATGTCATCCTGAGGGCCTAGACGTTACATTGTCTAGGCCCTCAGGTTGACATTGATCAGCTGTCGGCCATCGATGTCGAAAGCGATAGTAGAAAGTCCAAAAATGTATAAGTTTGTCACATGCCTTAAATATGTCACTTTTTTTTTATTTTTATTGCTGATGGATTAGCGTTTGGCTACCAACTCACTTTAAGAAAGCGAAGATGTAGCCTAAGATGGAACACGCTTTTCCAGAAGGAACTTATTTACCCTAGATTTGAAAACTCCAAGATTGTACTCTAATGGGAAGACAGATGCAGGAAGGTCATTCCACTCTTTAGCTGTGGATATTATGAAAGTAGAGCAGATTTTTTTTTCACGTGATCTGTTTCGAATTTTTCCCTACGAATCTTTAAATTTGCTTCATAGCGAATGCCAGTTGGCCAGGTCCTCTGCCCCGCTTGTGGCTTCGCGATGTATTCGCAATTATCTACGGACTTTTTGGACTCTAATGCTCGATGTATGTTTATTGGATTTTTATTAAAGTCAAAGTCAAAGTCAAATCGTTTATTTCTTTAGACTTACAAAATAAGTACTTAGACAAGTCAAATTTTTACTATATAAACAGCTTGATAAATAGTTACTACTATCAACAAGAAATAAGGTGCAATTGACTTTAATTCACTTCAATTTTTTGTCCTTAATTAGTTTAATAGGAGTAATTAATAACTTGAATATGTGTTATAGGTAACGAGTTGACTATATTTTTAAGTACGTAGGAATGCACCTCCATATTATCTACCAATATATTTATATTATAAAATACTTATACTTTACTTTAGACTGAGGCTGACGGACAAAACGAAGTGTGGTTTAGGTGATCTTTGACTTAGTAAGATAATCGACGTGCAGCATAAATAAACAAAAAAAAAATATAATTGCCCTGCTAATTTACAAAAAACAAAACATACGAACTTTTAATGAGCGCAACTATGTAGCAAGTACCATCATGGGCGCCTGGAAAAAATCACAATTGATTTCGAAATTGCTGTTAGAGACGACACAAAAAACCTTTTTCCGAACATACAGGTAAAAGGTTGCAAAATAGCTTTTACCACTTTTGGAAAAGCCCAGCTAAAGTGCTAAAAGCACACAACGTTGGCCCTGATAGCTAAATTTTATCTTTTAGGGTTAAGCTCGCCTGTCTAAACTTCAACAATTACTTGTTTAACAAGTGGGTTAAATTTAAAGTAGGGATTCGCAAAAAGTATCGATACCTGAGTATACTCGATACTTTGGTTACGATACTGAGTAATTTAGTAGTCGATACTATTTATTACGATACTGAGAAAGAATCGATACTTTTCACCGTACTCGATACTTTTTCATTGAATCCTATTAGGTACCGTTCTTCTTGACTTTTGTTTATGGACTCTATGGCTAATGCTGCTACAAACAGGGAAGGACCCCGTCTTAAATCACGAAATTATACCGAAACTTCGAGAGTGACATTTTCATTTTCATTTTCATTTATCAACATTGCTGACTATACATTATACATCCTCCGAAATCTCGGTTTGATAATAATGACGCTTTAATCTTGGAATTTAACTACCGCATTATTATAATAGACTTAGAATAGGTACATTCGAAACAAATTACTATTTTGAATATCTTATTACGTTTTTCCATATTAAAATTGTTAAATAAGAGTGCTTTGAAGTTATGAGAAATTAAAACTTTATTATAAATAAAAACTAACAAGCCCGACCCGAAGTTCTTGCCTATCTTAATGTGAGCTGGTCGCTATTCCGAATCTTAACAGGCGGTAGAGTAGACGTTTCAAAGAGAAGAGGTACTAAGCACTCTATGGGGGAGATGACTTTGGATTGTAATAAACAAAATTTAATAAACCACTATTATGTACAATTTTTTGCAAATTTATCAAAAAATTTAAAGTACCTGAGTAACTCGATGCTTTTGATACGAGTACGATACCGGTATCGATTATTTTTGTTGCGATACTCATGAGTATAGTATCGATACATTTGTTTCGATACCATATCCCTAATTTAAAGATTATCGTCCAAATTGGAATTGCAAAGGAGAACCGCACCGAACCAACAACAGAATCGAAGGATGGAATGCAGGATTAAAACGTCAAGTTGGTATCCCGTAAATCTTAAAAGTTTCATAATATTTTAGTAGAACCACGACAGCCATAGCTGCGGTTTTGGTGATAACTGCGCCAATTAATAATAGATTTTGACTCTCGAGGAATTGCTATGAACGAGCGCCGTTAAACTTAAGTTTATACCGAAAACGTTTGTGTCCGAAATTTTAACTATGTAGTATCTATCGTAACTTTATTTCTACGATCAAACATGGTATTTTTTTAATAAAGTCATGTTATAAAGCAAAGTATTGAACAGCAAGAAAACCGAGAGTTCTACTTTGGTTTGAATGTAAAAAAATAAAGAGTGACACTGTGATCTTCTTAATTGTAAAAAACTTAAAAAAAACCATTCTAACCCTATGCCAAACGTGTCAGAGCACCATAAAAAACATACCAAAATACGCGATTTTTCAACAAATCTGCCAATTTTAATACCCTGTAAATGACGATATTTTCGTTTGCATAATCGTGATATAAGCTGGTTTAATTCGGTATAACTTGTGCCAAAAGGTAGGTACATAAAATCAAGTGCACCAGTATTATAGTGGCATTTAAAACCTCAACAGCATAACATTTGTTTAGTTTATTTAGTATGATGGCTTTTTTTAAAGCCGTGAGGCTTTTAAAACAAACAAAGTAGGTTAACAAAGCCGCCAGACTATGGCATTTGGTATTTACCCCCAGTTTTCATATGACAAACGTTATCCGGAACACCAGGTATTCGTTTAACGTAACAACAGTGTGCTTAATGTTCAATAACATATTTTTGCTACCATCTGAATAGTAAACTACAACAAAAGCACGAATGCATCATTTTGCTTTCATAAATATTTATTTATGAATACAAAACGATGCTACTAAAAAGGGTTCTAGATACTTAAATAAATAAATACGTATCTAAGACCATATAATTTTTTAATAAATTAATGATTCTCCATAATCATTATAGCATCATCTATCCCCAAGCTAAGCAAAGGTTATGTTAATGGTACTAGATGACTATACAATACATTACATAACTATTTATCAAGCTGTTTATATTGTAAAAATTTGACTTGTCTAAGTACATAGAAAATACCCAAAACACGTATTACTCACAAGGCGGTAATCGAATCTGCAACAGGCGAGCCTATACCCGCCGTGCCACATCGGTCGTCTAGTTGTTGATAGGTATGTTGGAAGTTAGTAAGAACGGTTCGTTTACGTTGATAAGGGTTGTCACGTTATTTTGCATTCTCAAAAATTAATTATATCGCAAACTCGGTTTCGCGGGCGGAGCCCATGCTTGCCGGCTGATGAAAGCTACGAATATCTCCCAAATCTTAGCGGCCGGCCCGGATTTGTTATTGTTTCACGTAGAATCGCATCGTGTTGGCCATCGGCGGCGTTCGCCTTATTTCGGAATTTCGCAGAAACTAGAAGGAAATTCACCATTTTTTATATTATTTAGTTCTTTCCGATTCATTTTGAATAAACGACTGATTTCAGAAATTTTTTTTTTTTTTCTAATGGTGAATATGTTTAGAATGTTTGCAACGCGACCGATTTTCGAATAAAGGTGTCTATCATGCATAAAAATAGCTTGAAAATGACTCGCTTTGGTGGTCAAAATATGGAAAATCAGGCTCTCATTTAGAGATCATAATATTTTTAATAAACTACAAACTTAGGCATTTTTCATTTGATTATGTATGGAAAATTTCAATGCGATTGGGGGCGTAGTTTCAAATGAAGCGGAAAGTGCGTTTGTATGGGGGCTAAGGTATCCGCACCGTTCTTAAGTCAAAAACGCACGTGTCCGCGCCGCATAATATTAGTTGGTACCCTGTACATTATATTTTATTTTTATTTTTATTTAATTTATTTGGTCTACCAGTGGGTGTTACAATAATTCTTATATATAAAATTCACACAAAATGTTGAGATATCTAATTGCACAACCAATTATAGGTGGACACTGCATGCTAAGTAGTAGGTTGTCAGAGGAAAAAATTAAAGTATCATTTATAATGTAAACGATGCAGCAATTTCACCATCTCCAAGAGTTAATGTCAGTTTATGTAATGACGTAATTTGCCGTAGGTGTCACTTGTCGTGTTGTTATAGAAAATAATGTAGAAATAATGACTTAAATTGTAAATAAATCTTGAAGCTAGAGCTGGAATAAAATAGGAGATAGATGAAACTGCCGCTTAAAGAATAAATAAATTATAAAGTCAAAAAATTAACAGCTTGATTTAAGTATGTAAAATATTTTTAAATTTTGAATACATTTTGTAAGTGACTTATTTGGAATTGTTCGACAAGTTCTCAGATAGGAACATGCGGAAAATCGGTAGGTTTATTGAGAAAATATCAATCTGGGCGAGTAGTAGGAATGGGTGAGTTTTTGCCGAGGACTGTTGAGCGGTGTGGTGGGTCGAGGGTAGGGGATCGGTTTACGGGGAATTCTACGAGAGACTTCAAAGTGAATTTTACTTAGGAGTGGAGGGCAATTTATTTGGTTGTTAACGAGTTTATATAAAAATATGAGATCCAGCTGATTACGCCGTTTTTCTAGAGATGCCATTTTAAAATAGTTAAGGCGATCCGAGTATGTAGGAAGCATTTTAGCCTTACTAGCCGTGTAAGCTATCAGTATATCTGTGTTAATCTCTTTGATATTTAACCACTTTGCATTATCATATCAATATAATTGTCTCCAGCCCAAAGTTGCCCGGGATAAATCACTCTAAGTGATAAGGACTTTTGTACTGTGTAATTTTCGTTGTTTAGTTATTAGATTTGTTATTTACGTTATTAAGGTACAATCTTATCTTCATTTAAGCACTATTTATGAACAATTTTGGAATGCTCGGTCGTCGTCCTGGAAATTGTTTCGTAATACGAATACCTCGGTCGGATTCTGCATAGTGACGTAGACAAGTAAAACGATTTAGAAAGATAAATAAACAATTTATATTGATAAACAAAATAATTTGTATAGATATGCAAAAGTAGGAAGATTATCAATACTAATAAATAATGCTTGACAAATCGTACACCATTATCTAGCTCCAAGCTAAGCAGCAATATTTTAATAAGCAAATAATACATTCGAGCATCCGAGAACACCTGCGTAAAAAGTAGTAGGCTATTTTACAAAGATTACAAATATTACATTCATGCTTTTACAATAATTGTAAATGCTTGGATGTAATACTATTCCACGCCTTGGAAAGGAAAAAAAAAGTGTTACGGATGGGAAAATACTTTCTCAACTTTAATACCATACCCTGCTGTCTTTCTCTAGCGTGGCTAGGAAGACAGTTTCCGCTACGTAGGCACTATAGTAATAGCATTTATTTAGTACTAAATACATTATATATTTTTTCGGTACATATCTACATAAATTGATCTCACTTATAGCTGGTATGTATGTATGTTTAGCCTTCTTTTAACCTTGCTATACCCGCGCGTTGGACTATTAGACCGACAAATTAAAATATTACCGAAAATTTGTGTTGGTGCGGATAGCGCGTGTCGCAGTACACGGCGTCGATCGGTGCGTGGGACCGACGCGAGTACAGGTGTTACAATTTTGGGTAAGTGATCGGTTTTATTATTCATATAATGATAAGTTTGTTTTTAGTACTGTTTTATATCAACTATGTACCTATAAGGTATATATTTCTTTTACTTTTAGCTACAAATTTCACTGGAAAATGGACAAAGAACGCACACGACTTATGTTGGAGGACGAACTTTCGGACTCCAACTACGAAGATGACGACGACAGTGAGGTGGAGGATCATTTTGAAATGGAAGACCAAGGTAGTAGTACTGAGCAGGATAGTGATTTTGATGGTGAGCTGCCAACTTCTAGAAATTATTACATCAGCAATGATAATTTATCGAACAAAATGGAATAAAACTGCTCCGTCAATGCCAGTGCTCTGACTGCCATAGTGACACGTCTGTCGACAGTTAAAACTTTAATAATGTTCCTCAACTTGTTATCGTTTTTTCAGTTTTTCTGTTCAAGTTTTCGTCTTTAGTAAGAAAAAAAGGCATTTTTTCAGAGACGGTTTAAAAAGACTGTAAATAAGTAATAAAGCAAATATGTTCTATAACATCGGTTTATTTATTGCAAACACATCCCTGAATAATGATAAAATATAGTTTGAGTAAAGCTTTCTAATCAAAGTACAGAAAAAAAAGGATTCGAACTTTCGGTCCACAGCACGTGCGCGGGTATATTAATATAACCTTTCTATACCCTCGCCAAAGTTAAGCTGTTCATTCGTATTTTGAAATAGGTCGGAATAAAAAGAATACAGAAGAAAATTGCCGTCGTGATGAAAAATTTCGTAGAGTACCCACAGAGTTGAGGAAAAAATATGAATCAGCGTGGGCTGGACGGGAAATCCTTTATAGAATGACATAAAACAAGTAATACTTGCATAAAGAATTGAGAAGCAAGCGGGTTGGGGATCGCAGTCTAGTGGTAGAAAGATTCTGCAGGGGACGCTGCTGCCCGCCCCCCGATAGATATCTCTTAGTCGCCTCTTACGACACAAGCTCACTTGAACACATGACCTGATCCCACCATCCCCCTTCCACTCCAGGATAAGCAGACGCACAGCGCAATACAATCCATACTTGGTGGATGTACTGTACCCTCCACTCGCACTAAGCGGTTTTCCTCCACCTTTATTATTCGCACCGCAAAGGAATGGAACTCGCTCCCTGCCTCTGTTTTTCCGGCCAATTACAACCTGGGTCTCTTCAAGACAAGGGTGAATAGGTATCTTCTAGACCTTCGTGATACATCGTCGGCCGCATCTTTGCTTTCCATCAGGTGAGATTGCGGTCAAACAAAGGTCTAATTACCGTAAAAAAAAGCGGGAAGAGTTGGATTAGTGCAAATTCTAAGCCGGCACTACACGGCCGGATCGAAGTGTCCTCAAGTCTGAGGTAATGTGATACATAACCTATAATATATTATTTACCAGCGGTATGTGATAGGTAATGATCAAACAGAATTGCAAAAGCCTCATCAGTTAAATCTCGATTATAGACTCTACCGTTCATCGACACATTCAAACGTTAACTCGGTTTTCCCATCACTGCGTCTCGACGAGAACAATGGCATCTCGACCTGCTAACTCGATAGAGGTTGCTAACAAACGCCAGCGTTTACCAGCTCTAAACATTCAAGTAAATACCTATACTATATGTATTTTCATATGTTATATGTTTTACTTGATTATAAATTTTGTCTTTTTTGTACTTTCTTAAATTATAACATAATGCTCGTCTGATTCAACTCGGCAACGTAAAATCCTCCAAAACAAAAAAAAACAAAGACAAAAAGTTATAAAATATGCAACAAGAATTATTGCAATTACTGAATGCAGCACGCGTCTTGTGGATGCTTCCTTCTAGTTTTGAAATGAATCGGTTGAGCTACCTGTACATTGTTGGCAACAGTCTACAGTTAGCTCAATTGTTTCAACAGTAAAAACTAATTCTAGATCCTAAGAAATCAAATAATAATCGAACTAGGTATTATTACTAATTCAACATTCATGCAATACCCAAAATAAAAATAAAATATTTCTATATGTTCTACATATTTTTCATGGGGCACCGAATAATAGAAGTCAATCATTTTACATCAGAACTTGTCAAAATTGCTCAAATCAAGTTTTTGTGCGGATTATCTACAATGAAATTAGTTTCTGAACATCGTGCAATCTGAATTCACATACATATGTCTGTATGATGTGTAGATAAAGAAATAAAATAAAGTCGTCATTGGATGATGTAAACAAAGATGCTGTGGCGGGGATAATGGCAGCAGGCTGTGGTCATGCGCAACTTAAACAATTGTCAGAAGCAGTAGGTTTACCTAGTATGTCAGAATATACCCATAATAAAATACAAAAGTATATGTATAAGAAGTGATTAGGAGGACACTGCTTGGAAGGAAATGAAATTTGCTGGAGAAAGAGAGGAAGCAATTAAAGAAGGTAAAGTCACGAAAGACGGTGACTCTGACTCTGACTCTAGTAAACGTTCGTACGGAGCAAATTACGAAGCGTCAGGAGCTGCATCCATAATTGGCAGACGTTTCGGCTAAGTTCAATACATATGTGTCAAAAACATCAATCAAAAATTTCGCCGTCCCCCACGAAATTTTTGCTCGATGGTCAAAAACAAAATGTTGTATTTGCGCCAGCGCTCGAAAAAAAGAACAAAGACTCCCAAAGAACATCAATTTTATAAGAACTTCGATGGAACTTCTACTGCCATGGAGACATTTAAAATCCAAAATTATGAATTATGAATTATGAGACAAAAATTTTATCAGAAGGATTCAAGCAATGTTCAATTCAAGCATATGCTATTATATTATATATTTTAAAATTCAAGCATTATTTGATTTACGCACGTTTTATTGCCATTCATGGTGATAGTAGTACTTATTCAAAAATATTAGATGCCCGGCCATAAGAAGAGTAAATAGAAAGAAAAAAAATTAAAGACGAAATTACTCTCAAGGACGATCTAATTAAGCAAGATGCTCAGTCGCTGTAATATCTTTCAATACGGGAACAGTGTTATCGACTGTGAAATGTATATGGACATATTCCCAAACAGTCATGAACAATAAATGAACGATAATAGGGTTAAGACCAAAAAACGTATAAGAAAAAAGAATCGCGTGTCGGTAGCAAGGAGGCATATTTTGGATTATATTGAAATAGTCACTAACCAGATTTAGATGAATTCACTTTGAAAGAGGCAAAAAGCTACCTTTGTACAAAATTTGATTACATAGTCAATCTGGTGAAAAAGGTAAGGCGAAACGTGTTTACAGCCTCAAATTTTGCAAAAATTTTAAAAAGCTAACAGCCAAATAAATGCTTTTCGTGTAAAAAATCTACTGTACAAACCCAATATTAACCATGAGTTGTCGATAAGCCACGGAAAAAATATGGCAAAATTCGCGCTGGAACAATAATGAAAAATATTACGATTCAAATTGTGGATTATTTATTACGATTCAAAATTGTACCAATAAACATATACCAATTTTTGGGTGCAACGCCTGATGACATAGCAAGCAACATGATTGTTGAAAAAAAAGTCCCTTTTAAACCAATCAAAAAATTACAATGTGTTTAGGACATAAAAAGTCAAGTTTTCAGCAAATTTTGTAGAAAATAATATTGAAATAGATAAAATAAAATCCAAAAAATTGGATAATTGAATATTTGGCTTGCTGACATCTCGGTCACAAAGTTTTCGGACATTTTCTCCGAAATGACACTTTTTAATTTTAATGTTTTCTTACTGGCATTTCGGACACAAACAAAATATTGAAGCTGTTTTGTACAATCAGTTACAAAAGTTTTAAAATATATTATATTGCTTCGTAATAATAAATAGAGCGTTACCAAAATTGAGTATTTAAAGATAAGTCATAGCGCCACAGCATTTGGCACAGTCATATTCTACTAATAAACCTATCGAGTCCAATAAAGACAGCCAGGCATTGTCTCTTATCTCTCTTGGCAAAAGAGCTAAAACAGTACACCCCTTTATGTGTTTCTTGACTAGTCTCGATATGCTTTTTTTTTAATCCCTAATTGGTCGGCTTTTCTCCATAAACACCGCGAAAAATGGAAATAGCAACCTTTAATTGTTGCTTCAGGGAATACGCATTTAACAGCTAACATGGCAGCTCGCTCGAAGTCGAGTACAAAGGTATTCGGATTAAATTCTGGAATTCGACTTTTAAGGCCCATACACCAGCGAAAGTGGCGCCCCCAACTATTATATCTTATTATTACGTTGAACGCAGGAATTTTTAAAAATCCTACGTTCAGTTTGTGGTATCTATTATAAGCTATTTATTAATGCCTCTGTAATAGTTTCATTTTGTAAAGCTTAGGAAGAGATACGAAGTTGCGCTTTTTGGCCACCAAACTCTATTTTTGCATCTCCTCCTAAACTATATGAGATAAAATTATAAAAGAGGTATTAAAAAATAGCTTATAATAGATACCACAAACTGAACGTAGGAATTTTAAAAATTCCTATGATAAACGTAAAAATATGATGATGTAAAAATATGATGATATGAAAATAGGAATTGCTGTCAGATTGGCTCGGGTATGCGCCTTAATGAGGCGTAGCAAGATTACAAATATGTTTTTAGTTTTTTTTGGGAGTAGTGCATATAAAACAGGTATTATATTGGAGTAAGTTTCACTACTTCCCAAATCCACATGCAGACTGTAAAATTGTTGAAACGGTCGTAGACAAAATTTAAATGTTCCGTCGCAGAAGACTGTTAAATTAGGTTTTTTTTTAATTTCTCTGCAATATTCACCAGCAAAGACCAAGATCCTAGTCGAAGAATAACAGTAGTCAGCTAGTACAATCTTCTCAAATATTGGGGGGATAATGATGTCCATTATAGAGTTGAAACATACCTTTTTCACACCCAAGGCATGATTTCTTTTTCGGTACAGATTTCTCTCAACACTTTTTTGATTTGGCAATTTTTGAACAAAATCCAGTCCTTGATCTTTTATTTCCGCCACAGCTTCTCTGACTACACTAGGAATAGGGGCGGTACAGTCAGTTGTCACTTTTTGGGCACACTTGTCAAATTCCATTTGTAATTGATTGGATACAAAATCAGGCTCACAGTTGTGCTTGTCTTCTTTCAAGATTGAGTTGTTGTTTGCAGTCACAAGTACTGCTTTGCATATATGTCTTTTCGTGCAAAGCCAATTGGTTGAACTATCTTTTTGTTAGTTCATATTTAAAAAAGATGATAGAGATGCGTATTAAGGTGGGTTTGTAATCTTCTATAGGTATTACCTCGTATCGGCGAAACGGCTAGACTCGTCTTGGCACTTTAAGTTTTGTATCTGACTGTACAAAATAGCTTTTATGAAAAGTATCCCAAATGTCAGTAAATAAAACGTTAAAATTGAAAGTGTCATTTCGGTGAAAGTATCCGAAAATTTTGTGTCCGAAATGTCAGCAAGCCGAATATTTCACATAAATTTTGAGGTTATGTGCAAAAGTGTTTAAACAAAAGTTGTATATCTTTTTATTACCTACAACTTTGCGATTGATTTGTTTTCCATGGAACTAGTAGTTATGCTGGAAATCGAAATAAACCATACGCATAAAAAAGTTACCCATAAAAACTCGCCTCCTTCTTTTTCCCCACCTTAGATCGCCCGTAAATTATTTTTCAATTTTATTAGTTTTTCTGTGTTTCTATTATTTGAATGTCGTTTTCTTTGTAAATAAAATTAAAGATGACTGGTCTGCCGACAATATCAGGACACCATCTAGCATGAACGCCTTATTATAACTAAACAATCACTCGATGTTCAACTACCTACAATGCCAGAAATCTATGAACGCCTCATATAACTTACTACACAATGCATTTGATGAAAAATGAAAGTCGGGCGGGGCATGTTACTCTTGTGTAAAACGAGATGGCCTAGGTCAGTGCCACAGGAAGTTGGACCTTCCTGTTTTGTCACTGCTTAGTTAATCTCCCGAGGTCGGATATTGAACTGGAATACAATACAAACTCTGGGACGACGAGATAAGGAACAAAGCACTGGCTTGAACTAGCCCAAACAATAGGACAAAATAGACAGCTTTGGCGCAGCCCTTAACCAGACTTGTGTAGATAATAATAAAGTACTTGGATAAAATAATATACTCGTAGTAATATTGTAAGACGAATTGAAAGCTGATATATAATATTACCAGCTGCGCCCCGCGCCTTGCACGCGTTGTTCCTATTGAAACATTAAAAGGTGATTTTCATCCCACGGGAACATATTTATGGGATAAAAAGTAGCCTATGTTTTATTCCAGGATTAGAATTACCTGTATGCAAAATTTCAGCCAGATCCGTCCAGTAGTTTTGGCGTTAAGAAGTAACAAACATTCATCCATCCATCCATACAAACTTTCGTCTTTATAATACATATTAGTGTGATGCTGACTTCAAATCAATTTATATTTGGTTTTTTACGGGTCAGTCACTTGTCTCGAATTCTGAGTCAGTCAGTAACCTTATGTAAACGCGCCTTTATCTGTGACACGGAAGATGGTTTCGAATAATCATGTAAAAGACCTTTCATAAATGTATTCCAGATTCACAAGTGTTCATTCCATTAAAGTAATTATTTGGTTATTGAAAAATTACATTATTAATTATGAACAAACTTTCACACGTGTTGATTGGGGGGCAACTTTGACTGATCTCTTTTTAAAAAGCATTGTACGTTAGTTTCGTTTTATGTAAGTGTGCCGTTTGATTTTGTTTTAAAAACTGTAAACCGACTTCAATTATATAGTTTTTTCATGGATCTCATTGTCAGAACTGGACCAAATTAAAATAGGACCACACAGAAAGCACCAGGTTTCAAATAAAAAAAGAATCATTCTACTAGCTCTCCTCAACAATAGAATTGATAATCAAATAACTGACATTGGTGATAATAGTATAGGCATTATTAATAATAGCACTGGCAATTAAAATGGTTTTGGAGACTATAATTAAACAAGAGTATTTTTAATAAATCACTATTTTTGACTCTAATAACTCCCTCTGATACTGTTAAGACCCTTTAACTCCTTAAAAAACACAAAAAGTGTAGGAGTGTCCACTAAATCCTCAAAGAAGCTTCTGTTATTGTGGCACCCGTTTTGACTCAAATCATAAATATATGTATGGAAAATGGTGTTCTCCTGGAGAAATTAAAACTCTTTATTGTAAAGCCTTAATACCAGTCATGTCTAAGGTCCTTGAAAGAGTAATTTACAGCAAAGTCAATGATTTCTTTGAAAAAAATAATCTAATTACAGAACGTCAATACGGCTTTCGAAAAAAATATACCATAAACATGGTTGTCTACGATTTCTTGGAGAGAGTAACAACAGCTATATGGACATGTCAAAAGCTTTCGAACACGTTAGTCACATAATTCTTTTAGGCAAGATCGAGAGATGCGGCTTGCGAGGCAACGTAAAACATATCATAGAGTCCTATTTAAGTAATAGACAACAAGCCACTGAAATAACGAGAGTATGTCCATCTATAAAAACTGAGACTGCATATACTTCTGCGAGATGAACAGTTAGATTTGGAGTACCGTAGATTGGGGTTATTTAGAATTGTTGGGGCTATTTGGAAAAAATGAATTATAAGTTTTGAGTGGAAATATTTTATTTATTTATTTTTAGACGCACAAAACATAAAATAATCACATAATATACAAGGCTTATAAAATATAGGTTTAGAACTTGATCATTTCACAAATTATGTGCATACAGAGAATCATGCGAACAAAACATGTAGGGCAGAGCAAAAAATTTATAATACAAAAATATAAATTTAAAACTGATTATAGGGATACCTACCTAGATCTGCATTACAGGCCCGCACCAACTTATCTATGTAAGCCAGTGCGTACCCGTGATCAGATTAGATTGTCTGTAGGCATGCATAAATAATGAATAAATGTATTATTTATATTAAGAGTAACAACAGCTATATGGACATGTCAAAAGCTTTCGAACACGTTAGTCACATAATTCTTTTAGGCAAGATCGAGAGATGCGGCTTGCGAGGCAACGTAAAACATATCATAGAGTCCTATTTAAGTAATAGACAACAAGCCACTGAAATAACGAGAGTATGTCCATCTATAAAAACTGAGACTGCATATACTTCTGCGAGATGAACAGTTAGATTTGGAGTACCGTAGATTGGGGTTATTTAGAATTGTTGGGGCTATTTGGAAAAAATGAATTATAAGTTTTGAGTGGAAATATTTTATTTATTTATTTTTAGACGCACAAAACATAAAATAATCACATAATATACAAGGCTTATAAAATATAGGTTTAGAACTTGATCATTTCACAAATTATGTGCATACAGAGAATCATGCGAACAAAACATGTAGGGCAGAGCAAAAAATTTATAATACAAAAATATAAATTTAAAACTGATTATAGGGATACCTACCTAGATCTGCATTACAGGCCCGCACCAACTTATCTATGTAAGCCAGTGCGTACCCGTGATCAGATTAGATTGTCTGTAGGCATGCATAAATAATGAATAAATGTATTTATGCATGCCTACACACAACCATACTATTATAAGCTTAGAGTCAGGAACAACTTAATTTAATTGATTTTAATGTTCTGGTAAATTGGCTCCATTTAGGAACAAAAATATCAAGTAAAATTTCATCCTTAGCAAAATTATTGAATCGACAGGCCATTGAAGTTCACTGGGAATCGACTTCAAATTACACAATAAAGCTGCTGGTTAAGGGGTTAAAAAATGAGATTTGTTTTTGTATGTCAATAAGGCAAAGAGGTTGGTTGTGTTGGATCTGCGCGCACTATATCGCGTATTAAAAGATAAATATAATATATAATATAAGATAATTTATCCTTTCGATCCGGCAACCCCATAACCAATGTCAAGTTCATTTGTTTTCTTTTTGAGGGTATAATCCAAAGAGGTTTCGTGTCAGACGACATTAAAAAAAAGGCGACTTTTTCGTGGTTTTGAGGGTTGTCGCCAACCTCCGTCCAGCTCCCAAGTTTATGAAGTAAGTGAAAACCTGAAGTTTGTATCAATAATACATATTGTCTGGAGTTTAGGAAGTAAACTGGATTCGTAATTGCTTGATATTCTAACCTAATTATCGCGTTTTTTGTTACGGGGGCTATTTGGAACAGCATATGGGGCTATTTGGAAGTGCGTAAAAATGCCTTGCCTTAGCTTTATTGCTACGGTAATAAGCTTTTGTTTATTTATCAGGACTATGCCACCATGGTCCAAGTTTGCCAGAGGACATAAAGAAACCATAGACATGGAAAAAAATATAAACCCTATACTTCATACAGCAAAGACTTTCTCTCTCTCTCATATCCGAAATTAAGTTGATTAGAAGCAGTGTTAATGAAGTCTGACAAGTCTAATAATTTTGTAATTTTTATTGTTGTTATGACTGAGTCAATTAAAGAACCTATAAAAGTAGAGTCACGTTGTGATAGGATCATGTTATAAGAAAGTTGATGATTGTATCATTAAAAAGATTATAGCAAAATAGTAAAGCCTCATTATGCTTAGATATTGCTTAGATAACTTCGGTTAAATGTTGATTATTTGTAACAGTTTCTATTAAAAAAAGTAAAGCCTGGAGAATAAAAACATTCCATTTTTATTTGATCCTAAAAAAAATATGCTCGGTCATTTCGAATAGCCAAAAGTGTGTATTTTTTTATTGGTAACAGTTACAAATAAAAAAATACACACTTTTGGTAATTATGCTAAACGGCATTTATCCATTAAAATACAAAATGTGTTTACCTTATCGAAATCGAAGTTATTGTAACTTTTGTGTTCCAAATAACTCCATTATACGGTACCTAAAGGAAGTGTGCTCGGTCCTCTACCATTTATGATATATTTTAATGACCTCCCCATAATTACTAATAACTATATGACATAGTTCGGTGATGATATCACGATACTATTTACTAATGACAAACTAACTAATATGGAAATTGACATTTATAATTAATTGGCTAAAACATAATAATTTCCATATTAACTTAACTAAAACCTAACTCATGAACTTTAAAAACAAATGTTTTCCACAGTACCTGACTTGCATATATATCATATAAAATATCTGGATCACGATATACATTTTGTTGAAACCACTAGGTTTTTAGACCTATAGATAGACTTTTCAAACAGAGCAAGATTCTAACTCTATACGAAGTTGCAATATTTGTTGAAAACAATCTCGATCACTTTGTTCTATCCCCGCCTGGCACTCGAAAAAGACACCAAAAAGACTGTAGGATTAACCTCCGGTTAGGGAAGCTGGCCTACGGGAACTGGGCTGGGTAGCCCCGCTGATTTCGAGAGGTGCCGGTGGGGACGGGGAGAGGTCCTATGGTGGTCCTACTTCTTCCTAGGGGATGTTGATGGGAGTTCAAAGACTTCTTGAGGTTCCAGCTGTTTTATTCTTCCTTGTTTCGACTTGTTCCGAGTGATTTCCAGTGTGTTCCAGTTTTGACATGCTGAATGCATGTCAAAACTGTACTTGTACTTTTATTATATCTGACTCTGTATTGATAATTTTACTTGAGTGATAATATTTTTGTAATTTTTTTAACTAGATCGTATTAACTGTTCTCAACTACAATGATGTAAGCCTGACCATGGCAGACTAGAGATACAAAAACATAATATGAAGACCAATGTAATGTTACCATCTAGCTAGTTACAATAAATTCTTTCTTTTCCTTCCATCTATCTATCCAAAGGTTGCCGGGAAGAGATCGCTGTTAGCGATAAGGTCGCCGATTGTGCCACTTTAGATATAGTTAGCAGTAATTTCTTTGTTCTTGTTAAGTATTGATGGTGCAATAAAGATATAATCTATCTAGACTGAAATTTGGACCACCCAGTCAAAAGTTCTGAGGTAACAAAAATAAAATAAAAAACATTCGAACTGAGTCCTTTTTTTTAAATCGATTAAAAATACACCCCTTACTGAGTAGTTAGACCGAAGTGCATACATAACTTATTGTTAATAATTCCAACTGCCTAAGCAATTTGTCTGAATATTGTATTAATGCCTTATCAAACATCAATAACCTTTTCACATATCAAGCTAGAATAACCTAATTTATAAGTCATGTTACCCTAACCGAAAGTATTTATAACCCATAGCGATAATATAGTACATAGAGCGCTTGTTCACCCTTTGATTGAGTAGACACAAGTTTGAACATCATAGACTTGTCAAATGAATGACAATTATTCATGTGAGAACCAGCTGTGTGAACAGTCGTTATAACAGATTTATTTTTAGTGGCTGAAAAACGGTTAAAAAATCTATGTAAATATGAGAACTACATTAAATTAGGTACCTCATCACATACCACCGGTTAGCAATTTTTACCATTAAATACTTTTTTATTTTTATTTTATTTTTATTTGTTAGGGAAACATACAGTTATTATAAACTAAACAAAAAAAAATACTTAAAAAACACTTAAACCAGCAAAGTTTCCACCATTAAATAACTTAAACCACTTAAATTACTAAAATAAAAATTCCATTAAATTACTTAAATAAAAATTCGTTTCACGGGGTTGAAACAGGGGTGGGACGCCGCGGTAAAGTGCGAAGGGTTCATGTGGTCCCGCCACATGAACCCTTCGCACTTTGCCGCTACCTGCCGATTTGACTAGATATGGAATGTTTTCGGCATGTTTGTTGATATTTTTGGGATGTTTCCTAAGAAAGGTTTATATTTGATAAAATAACAAAAACTAACAAGCTTAGTCTACATCTTGCACAAGCCACAGAAGTAAGAGATAAAACATTATTTCTGTGTGTATTTTAATTAAAAGAATTTCTTTATTTTCCTGTGTGCATCATCTATTGTACCTATTCAAAGAAATAAAGATATTTTACCATTATCTTGACTTTAATTTAGAATTTCCTTTGATCTAGCTTTTGCTAGCTAAGTTTTTTATAGTTAAATAGTTACTGTATGTCAAACTAGAGTATCTATATGGCTAGTACTATATAAACTCTATGGTCACAACCTATCGATTGAAAAAGGTTTTTTTTATACTCGAATAAAGTCTCTTACTACGTCCCCTAAGTCTAAATTTCCTCCGATACAAATTTTGAAGTTTAAAATTCAAACTCAAATTAGAAATATAGTTTAACTAGTTCTAATTTATTTTTGATTGTAATTTTCTTTGTTTATAAAGTTTTCTTTAACAGTAAAACAGAAAACTTATTACTCTATTGGAAATAATAATAAACATATCTAGCAAAGGAATAATGGGCTTGAATTTAAAAGGTCCCGCAATGTTTACTTATGATAATACGACATAGGCGGGTTTCTTCGAAGTTCGAACTAAACTCTGTTCAAATCGGATGGCTGAAAAAATAAAGCAGGTTTTCACCCGACCACCAACGGAGGAGCCACGTACATATATGATTGATTTGCTGGCACCCAATGTTTGTTTGTACGTAGCCGTTTTTATGTTCTCACGTAGCTCTGAGGCCCGTATTATGAAAGCTTACTCAGTCATAGAGCTATGCTTGAATGACGTTTAAACCATAGAAAAGCGTTGCTCAAGCATAGATTGTTGACTGAGCAAGCTTTCATAATACGGGCCTAAGACTACTAGTCCGATTACAACAAATGACGTATCGTTTGATTTGCCTCAGCATGGGGTCTAACGAGATAATGGGATCTATGTGGGTTTTGAAAAAAGAGCGAGCCCAAGTCCGGACTTCTTGCTGGCCATGGCAATACACATTTAAAAATGCAATAATAATAATAAGACACACAAGATAAACAAAATTAAATTTTGTAGCCATAAAATCGGCAAATTTCAATAAAAATATTACAAGTAGAATATCTCGAAAAGGATTAAGTTTAGGGTAGGGTGTTTCATAGTGAAATAAGTCAGAAATGATAGGTGCTCCACGCCCTCAACGGATCTAGCACGATTTTTCCAGTAACCCTGTATAAGTAAAAGGCCTCTGACTACTATCTGCACATCGTTCATTGCTTGACATTCAGATTAATTATAATTAATCTGAATGTCAAGCAATGAACGATCCGTAGTTTACCTCTATTTAAGAGCAATAATCATTGCTCTTAAATAGAGGTAAACTACGGATTTTATGCATATTCATTTACAAATACAAATACAAATACAAATACAAATTCTTTATTTGTAAACATGGGTCACATAGATGGAAGAGATGAAGTAGTAACGCACCATACATGTTTTGCCTAAATCCAAGGCATGCAAATATTAATATTTTTATTCTAATTACAGTCTTAAAGAAATAGTCAAGTTAAAAATTACAAATACCAAAATTAGTTATAAGATTACTGGTCAGATAATAATACATTAATTAATAATTTAATAACACATGAATCAATATATTACGTTCTTATCTAATAAAAAGTCATTTATATTATAATAGCATTTTGATGTCAGTAATTTATTAAGTTTAATTTTTTTTAATGTCAATGGTAGCAACTTTATAATGTTGGGAAGTTTGTTATAAATTTTTGGTGCCATGCCCCAAAAGCTTTTTTGAAGTAATGCAGTTTTACCACTAGTGGGACACAGGCGTTGCTGGTCGCGTCTACTGCGTGTGTGAATTGGCTTTTCAAATAGACTATTATTAATTTTAACAAAAACAGCCATTTCATATATGTAGAGTGCAGGAAAAGTTAATATATTTAATGATAAAAAATAAGGTCTACAACTATCGGTGGTCTTCAGGCCATACATTGCTCTTATGCATCTTTTCTGCGCCTTAAATATAGTCTCTCGTTCAGTACAGTTTCCAAAAAACATAATGCCGTAGCGTAATCTAGAAGAGACATAGCTGTGATAGATGGTTTTCAGCGCATCTAGGCCAACTACTTTTCGGAGTTTGTACAGCATATATGCAGATTTGCTAAGCGCTTTGCATAGATCTTCAGCTTGGATATTCCAGTTTAGTTGTCTATCAATTATAAGACCTAGAAATTTTGTATTAGTCGTGTTCTCTATTGTCTGATTTTTGTAAATCGTTTTTATTTGAGGTATAGGCATACGTTGAGAAAAATGCATAATTTTTGTCTTAGTCAGGTTTACATTTAAATTATTTTTGTCAAGCCAGTCTATTAAAGTGTTATTTATTTCGGATTCATACGTATCAACGGATGCACATTTAACTATGGCAGTGCTGTCATCAGCGAAGAGGACCATAAGATATTTGGTAACTAGGGGTAGGTCGTTGATGTAGATTAAGAATAGTAATGGCCCCAGTACACTACCCTGTGGTACACCATACTTGATTGTTCTGCCATTAGACCTATACCTAATTTCTTCCTTAGCTTTTGTACATATTCTTGTTACTTCTGTGTATTGCGTTCTGTTTTCGAGGTATGATCTTAGAAGGTTATGCGCATTCCCTCTGATTCCATATCGATAAAGTTTGTCCAGGAGTAATTCGTGATCTACATAATCGAACGCCTTTGTCATGTCCATATATATGGCACATATAGGCGTCCGCTCATCTACTCCTCTTATTACTTCTGATAAAAGATTAAAAATAGCTAAATTTATCGATTTTCCTCTTCTAAATCCGTTTTGTTCTTTTGCTAGTATATCATTTTTCTCTAAAAATGAATTTAGTGCATTAAATATAACTTTCTCATATATTTTGGAGAATGCTGATGAGAGCGCTATCGGGCGGTAGTTAATTATGTCACTTTTTGCTCCCTTCTTCTTATAAATGGGTTTGACTACTACTGGTTTAAGGCGCTCTGGGAAAACGCCATCAGATAGCCCTAGATTTATAATGTAGCTGAGGTGGGGAGATATCGACTTACTTACTTGTTTAATTACTTCAATAGAAAAGTCGTCGTAACCAGTACTTTTTTTATTTTTTATCGATCTAATTATCTTGTCAATTTCTAAGGGGATAGTGGGAGGTATATAGATAGAGTTGACCATTGATTTTATTGTTTTAATATTATGTAATGATTTATTTTGGCCTGATTTTATATGATCAATAAAGTAATTATTAAATGTAGTAGCAATGTCTAGTGGGTTGGTATAATTAATGTTGTCAAAATTAATGTCAGATATATTTTCGTGGGGTATGTTTTGTTTAGTCTTATTAATAATTTGCCATATAGTTTTTGATTTATTGATAGATTTTTTTATATTATGACTATTTTGTGACAGTTGAGTTAATTTAATAATTCTTTTAAGTCTAGTTGAGTATGTTTTTAGGTTAAGTTTATTTAAGGTACTTGAGCGTCGTCGATACGCCCATAGAAGTTCTCTTTGTTTTTTACTGCAGAGTCTTATCCCTTTGGAAATCCATTTTGGTTTTCTCCTAACTGAAATTTTAATTTTTATCTTTGGAAAGCATAAGTCGTAGAATAAACCAAAAATGTCCAAGAACAAAGTAAATGCATAGTTTGCAGATTCCGTTTGATAGAGTTCGGAAAAGAAAAGACTTTCCATACATGATTTAAATTTTAACATATTATCACAACTGTAATCCCTCCTAGAAACACTCCAGCTGTTAATTTTGCAAACTTTCCTGACTGGATACGTTATAAGTTGAGCTGTATGGTCGGATAGCCCGATATCTAGGACCTGACTCTTACATTTTATTTTACAACCAATAGCAAAATTGTCAATGCAACTTTGACTAGACAGACGAGTAGGCTGACTAATCACTAACTTAAGGTTAAAACAAAGAAGTGAATTTATAAACTCTAAAGAAATTCGATTACTCTTTAAAATATCTATGTTAAAATCACCACACACAATAACATTGCTTTTCGTGTTACAGATTTTTGATAATAACTCGTACATAATCTCAAAGAACAAATTAAGCCCCTTAGGGTTAGGCACTGTGTACAGGCACACAATAGTAAGGTTATATTGCCTAAGTTCAACAGCACAACATTCAAAAACACTTTCCACACAAAATTTTGTAACATTAAATTCATTAAAAGTTATGCCATTTCGGACCAAAATGCATGCTCCACCGCGGTTTTTAGACCTAGAGTAGCACGCTGAAAGATTAAAATTAGGTATGCTAAGTAAGTCTTCTTGACCTGCTGAGATAAAATGCTCTGTGATGCAGAGCACGTCTATATCAATGTCGTGATTTTCATTTATCTCGTCTACATATAGGGTCAATAAGTCAGATTTATTAATTAGTCCTGCGATATTTTGGTGCATGATGTGAATGTAATTATTCGAGAAAAAACTGAGCCTCATTTCTTCCTTGATTGTCTGTGGGTTCTTCATTTGTGCTTGAGGAAGTATAGGGTTGGTCCTGTTCAGCTACGCATTTGATTAACTTTCCCAGGTCATGAAGAATGATTCGGAAACCACGGATGTTCACTTTTCCGTTAATTTTTGAGAACATTCTGTTGTCATAAGTCAAGTTGAGATTGGAGTCAACTAAGTAGGAATATAGCCTTGAGTCATTATCTATGTAGAGCAAGTTGTTAAAATTTTCAAGTCGCCAGTTGAACATCGTTGAATATTTATGATATTTAAAAGTTGGTAAGCATATAATGATGTTAGTAAATTGTACTTTCAGCAACGTTTCTCTTAAATAGATAATTAATTCTAAGTTATTATACGTGCTTTGAAAATCCTCTTCTCCAAGGAATATTACACAAAAATCCTGCATAGTAAAATCTTTTAATTTCGCAGTAATTCCTTCCAGTAAATAGTGTATGCCACAGAACGGTTTTCTGTAATGACAGATGTCATATCTGTTAATATGTTCATTTTCAGTAACTATTTTATGTTGCAGGTTATTTGGTGTTTGGCTGCTAATGATACAGATTTTATTCAACTTTTTCCCGGTTGCTGGTGGTGGGTAGTTTACGCTGGTTTGAGTTTGGCAGTCGAATGTAATGTCGAGTGGAGCAGAGGAGTGCGGGTTCAAATCACCAGATTTTGTTTGTGTGTTTTTTTCCATAGTTTGTAGAAAATTAGTTTGTGTTTCTTTTTCTTGTCTTTGCGAAGTTTTTTTGGCTATTTCTGTTTGTGTTTGAGTTTCTTTGTGAATTAGTATTTTTTTATCTAACTCTACTTTGGTTTCTTTTACTGTCATTGTGTCCGTTTGCGTTTGTTTATGTATTTTAGGTTTTTTTTGTTTTTAGCACTATTTCGGGGTGTTGTTAAGGTTGGAGACAGAAATTTAGCCGGGCTATTGCCAATTTTTTTGTATAGTACATTTTTTTTCACTAATTCTTGATTCTCTTTTGCTAGTTCTCTATTTTGTAAGGATAATTTCTCTATTTCGTCGTGAGCACTTATGAGCTGTGTCTGGAGATGCTCTATTTTTTGTGATAAAGCTGAGATTTGCTCGTTATCGATGGAAACGTCTGGAAGGCTACTGGTGGTGACATCTAACTCGTCTACACTCATGTTTGATTCGTTTGTGCTTATAGACAAGTGCGTTAGAGCACGGCGTATGGGTCTAAATGTGATATTTTCTTGTTGTTCCATTTTATTAGACTCGCTTAGTAACGCTTCTGTTGCTCACTAGATGGTGCTGGCAAGGAGATTTTCATGCAAAAAGAGAAGGGATTTCAGAAGGGTCCGAACCCACCACCTTCGGTATGTCAGTCCTTCGTTGCGACCGCTCGCCCAGAGGAGCATTGAGTGTGTAGTCAAAATTATTGTTAACTTCGTAATTATAGTGAAAGGTCGTGGATTGTTGTAAAGTCCGTTACTGCGATGAGTCACATATTTATCACAACACCGTCAACATGTTTTTTTCTTGAACGAAAGTTTTTTCTTGAACGAAAGTGAGTTTTGATAACTTACTGCGATTATTTTTTCCTTTTGAGTATGTTCTGGGTTACCACTGGATGTACGTGACTCCCTTTGTGTATTATTAACAGTGATTTCAGGTTCCAATAGGTTTTATCAACCTTTGCACTTGAGATCATTTATGCACTGTAAATGTTTGTTGGTTTGATTGTAAAACACTGTCACTTGTGGTTTGGGGTGTAATTGTTCTAATTA
Organism: Eupithecia tripunctaria; assembly: GCA_955876795.1. NCBI lineage: Eukaryota > Metazoa > Arthropoda > Insecta > Lepidoptera > Geometridae > Eupithecia > Eupithecia tripunctaria. The sequence goes on along the minus strand of OY041599.1, from coordinate 2,372,528 downwards.
TAATTTGATTTTAGCGAAACTTTCACTTTAACTAATAATTTGAATTAATTTTATACAGAGCCAATACGTCTCGTACGGAGAGTGTTGCCACATACTTTATGCACACACTACATTTATGTATTGTGTTGTTCATTACGCTGTGGAATTACGGTAAGCCACCCACCCTGTGACCACCAGTCCGGTGAACCACGGCGGGTCCACACGAGGTGAGGTTTTTTATAGTCATTTTTATTTCAAATTTATGAATAAGTTATTTCTAAGGTAACTACATACTTAGACTACTTTTGTGGACTCCAACTTAATGGGAATGGAAACTTTGTAATCCAGGAGCTTGCTGACCGGAAATGACAACGGTGCTGTGAGTGTGAGTGGTAGTACATGCAAACAGCGCAATACATTAGCATAGCTAGCTACATTATCACACTAATATTATAAATGCGAAAGTTTGCATGGATGGATGGATGTTTGTTATATCGATCTGAAGGCTTATATTTGCCAACCTAGAATTCCTTTCATTTTCTCGCGGAAAGTGTTAAAGTATACTACTAGTGGATTAGGCTGTCTTCGTCTTGGGCGTGACTATCCCGAGCGCAACTCAGGATTCTAAAATAACTAACGAGCGAAGCGAGGCTACTAGAATCCTGAGTGCGAGAGATTTAATATAACGCCAGTGACGTAAGACGCTGCTTTATACACCATCCTCATGGTGTAATCTACTATAACACTGTTGATTTTTTTGTTAAGAATTTTAATTCCTAAATTGTTGGAAAAAATATATATACTCGTAATAGTCCGATGATCTGTATTGATCAGCATCATCGGACTCATGAGACTAAAAAGTCTCATCAGTCCGATCACAGGACTTAATCCTCGGACAACTGACTGATAACTGACTCTACTAGGGGACTCCAGACACTGTGAAAATTAGTTGGTCGTCGCAATTTCCTGTCAACAAGGGCCTAGTAGAAGTTCCAAACTTCTTACTGTGTCTAAAGAGACTAAAACGAGAGAATGTTCCCAACCCTGCCTTGCAAAACAAATTCATCAAAAATATTTTTTGAAACGGCACATACAATATACATACATATATCTGCTCCGAAACCGAATGAGCGCGGATCGATCGAATAGCTGCAGACACGCTATGAATAATTAAATGGGAAGAGAAATGCGAACTGGGTGAGTAATAATATGAGTTGATAATGCTCATCGTATAAAATTACCATTCTAGAAAAGACGATAATTATGGGGTAAACTAGTGGTAATAAAAAAATTACTCGATTATTCATATATTTCATGATCTTGCGTACATTTTGACTGGATGTTCTTGTCATCAATAATTAAATAAGATCATACTCATATCAAAGTGCAATACGCGGCAACTTAGCACAGACACAGAAACATATAATAGTATGGCACAGATACAATTTCAGCATTGAAAACAAAAACGGCTTGTCCCGAGATTTGTCAGTAGAAGTGAATACCGGGAATTCTCAACAGCAGCGATAGAACTCAATTAAGAACTGCGATCATCTCTTCGTACATTTTTTCAAAAAGTATCTGATAACGTTGTGTTGGTTGCCATTAAGGTATGGAAGGAAAAACTTTATTTCTGTCAATCTCTGTTAAACTATTGTGCTACAACGTTGACGGGGCAGCTAAAACCCATCTGCCCATCTGCCCACTTGAGAGAGCGCAAAGGGTACTCAAGGTAGCTTTCTCAAAACCTTACAGGTACCCCACGGTCGAATTATATTCGGACTGCAAACTTCGAACTGTAAGACAGCTGTGCATACAGCAAATAATTTTAAGACAGCATCTTAATAATCCAATTTCTTTTGTGACCCCTTCCAATAAGAGGCGGAAAGACCTAATATACAAAACTGTAAATTGTCTTTCGCACAAAGACACTTCTCTTTCTTAGCCCCATTACTATTTAACACGATCAGCAAACACATATCTATAGGAGAAATAAGTTATGCTAAATGTAAAACTACGACTAAAACCTACTTACCAACTCTAGATTATAATCAAACAGAGAACTTATTATATAATAAAAACAATGAAATAAAAATAAACACCGCAAAAAGCATATTTAAAAAGAGGTGCACACAGTATACCTACGCACATACATACACACATCTAAGCACACACACCCACTCACAAACACCCGCGCACACACACACACACACACACTTACACAAAAACAAACACAACCCCAACCAACACGTACATAAACACTGACTGAACTTATTAATATACCTCGTTGTTAAAAAATAGTTTGTACACCTAACTAAACCTTGACTGTTTACAATTTTGCTATCTTTTTTTGCGTTTACTGTGTTTTCTTTCTCTTTAATTATCTTTCATAACGTTTTCCTTTGTCTAAAATGTAACATAAATGATGCACTGTGTGAAGTAAGCTATTGCCGAGGTAGAGCCCTGGCGTCTGTATTACTCGTACAAGTCTCGAACTTAGTTAGAGCGAGGGGTTGAAACTAAGACTTAGATTCTAGGTCTAAACTAAATTCCGTAAACAGTTACTATTAAGTCCTTTTGAAATAAACGTTTTTAAAATTATTTATTATTATTATTATCAATTACGGAGGTCTGTAAAATTGCATGGCAGGGATGAAAGCCATCTATGGTTTACAACATGCAAAAGCTAACTGGCTTGTAAAACTTAGAAATATTGCAGACTCCTTGCAGGTCCTTCACAACAGAACATCAATCAAGCATCCATAGATGTGGCTCACCAGGAGGATTTTACGAGACAACTAAATCACCTATGCAGAAGAATGAGAGAATTCATGGAAACGATGGAAAGCAAAACCCTTGAGTTATCAAGACCCGCTCAGATCTATGAGAGCTCCTACCATCGTCTTTGCCAACTCAATACAGGAAGCGATTCCAGGAAAATTGGTGGCAACACCATCAACTACATATCAATCAGCACTGGTTCGTGTTTTTTTGACTACAATGGATGCATGTCCATGAAACCTGATTCTCCTAGAGCTGCAAATCTTTGCCTTATTGCTTCTACGACGGCAAATATCCCTACTCGTGTAAATACAATAAATCAAGAAAGAAGTGCGTCAATGACCCACCCTACTTTTGCTTCTGACTTCAATCAGTTAACGGACAAGAAGGACAGAATCAATCTAATTATATGTAATTCTTCTCTTATTTTTCTTTATTGACTCTAAACCTGTATAATTTCTAAAAAATGTGTCGTGTTATGTGTGTGTTATGTAATTGTTCCAAATAAATGTATTTTCTTTATTTCTTTCTTTCGTTCTTCAATATATCAGTAACAGAACATCCCAACTCCAACTTAATTATCACCTAGACAGTATATAAGTATATTATTTTATGGGTATATTCAATCTTATTTAAAAAATGGTGCCGGCGTATTACCACCATAATAAACCGAAAAACTTGCACTCGCATGACTTTGATTTTCGATTTGACTGTCGTTAACTCTATGTAAATAGAGTTAACGACAACTCGCACTCGGCACTCTGACAATGTTAACGAAACTAACAACAAAATTGTAGGCGATAAATGCCTCAGATGAGTTTAGAGAACTCAACAACAGTAGGCAGACACCTCCACCAGGAACTTTCCTGTTGACCTAAATACACCGGACGCCTTGAAGCGCACATAAACTTGGTTGTGGTGACACGTGCCATGTTATGATAGTTAGCCGATTACAGCACGGGAGTAGTTGGACGTTTTCTGTGCAAAGGTTTGTAAAGAGACCTGCTGGAAGATGCGAGAAGCTAAAAAAGTCTTGATCGACTCCCGAAATATATAGTTTATTATAGTTTGGGAGCACGGATTCATTTAAATTAATGTAGGTTTACTTGTGTCAAATCCACATCCATCCACATCCACAGCCTGTATCGGTCCACTGCTGGACGCAGGCCTCCCCCTGATAAACGCCTTATTGGCGTTTAACTCATGGGGGGTAATGCCCATAATCCCCACGCTGGGCATGCGGGTTGGGGATCGCAGTTTGGTGGAAGATTTGTTCTGCTCTGTTCTTGTGTCAAATACCGGTACGCTAACGGCAATGTTGTCAATGGCTGGGTGGGAAAGTAATACTCCTAGACAACAAAGGTGCTGGCTAAATAGAAAAAACGCATATGCAGCGGACGTTTTCACGTTTTATAAGTAGAGTGCGATATTTAGGTCGTTCTCAATCGGCAAAGTGTCTAAATCAATTCTGGGGATAATATGATAGTATTGGTTTTTACAAAATAAACACACAAAGGCGCAAAGGCCTGGCGACTAGCAGCTATGAACCATTGCCAATGAACCCCATAGCCTATAAAGAAATCTTTGTCTAAATCGGATCAAATCGTTCTAGAGATCATTTGGCTTTTTCCCTAACACCTAGCTGAAAACTGTATGTATATCGTTTAAGCATTTCTGGAGATTGTTTGCACAAACAAACGAACAGACAATGTTGCAAAATCGTAACTTTTTAGAATGGGAAAAACGGGGCCTAGTCAGGACCGTCTGTATGTCTGCCCATCCGTTACTTTTTGGATATCCTCAATGCATCAATCTACATGTACAGCTTGGCAAAAAGTCTTGAATCGGAACTAATTTTGTTCAACTTTCACAAAGTGGTTACAAAGTTGAACTAATCGGAAAAATAATTCCATTTAGTTCAACTCGTTGAACTTTCAGTTGAACTTTTCGGAATAGAGGTAATTTTTTTGGTTATGTCAACATTCTCAATATAGTGACTTTCATCATTTTCATGTAAACAAAGTAAACAAATTCTTAAATTTATAGCTTGGAGCGTTACAAAGGTGATATAAATACGTAAATAATGAATAAAACTGTACGAAGTGCTGCCAGGGAGGTTATTTATAAGGTATTCAGGCGATGTATGGTGGAAAGTGAGGCCAAAACGATTCTTTCGGATCTCAATCTCAACAATGTTTTTCAAAGAACCGCTGATATGACAGGTATGTAAGAGTTTCTTTTGTAATTGTTAGTAGAATCAAACGTTACTTGATGGCCCCAAAGCAGGATTAAATTAATTTCATACGGAATAAGTTAATAATTCAACAATAAACATCGGGTAGTTAGGTTATGTTTACGTTTGTTCTACGGTACTCTGGTATAGCGCGACTAGTAATTGTTGCTTGAGCTGGTCTGCAAATATGTAATAAATAACAAAGTAAATTATTATCTCAAATAAAATAAGATTTAAGATTTTTTTTGTATGGCGTGTGCAATACGTTGTTTGACTTCTAATATGGATAGAGATATAATAAAATGTTTGTTTTTTATAGGAAGCAGCTGAGCGTGCATTCCAAGACCGAGGAAGATTGGAAGAATTCGTGCGAGCACGTAAAAAAAATCGAAAAAATACTGTGAGAGGGAACTACAAACAATGTATGAGGAAATAGAGAGATTAGTAAATAACCTCGAAGACGATAGTGGTAGTACTTCTGAATCCGAGTCTGAATCTCAAGATTTTGAGGCCAGCTCTAACCAATACATGGATATGGAGGGGGTAGAATATTTAGAGGAAGAGTTATTTGCCTAAAATAAAATAGAATAATATACGTCTTTTTATAATACCTAGAATATATTGTTATCACAGGTTGATAGACCTACTTACTATTTATTTTTACTACATATACTTTGACAGCGAGAATACGAGGTCCTTGCTCAATTAAACAATTTTTACCGAATTTATTATACTGTGTAACAGAAATATACAGCTAAGTATCAAGACTAGCTTGGTGCGCTATACGGGTTGCCATATGAACCTACAGTGGCGCCCCTATTATTATTATTATTATTATCTACTCTTTTTTGCCAAGCTGTAAGCCTGTTTACATCCGTTGCCATGAGAACCACTAGAGATAAATTATATTGAGTGAAATTATATGAGAGGAGGATGTTTTAGATACTTTTTCAGCGGACACATAAATTTCTTGTGAATCTTACTTTGTTGGTACCACCTCAAATGTAACCTTAAGACAGTAAAGAAAGAATCATCAAACTTCGATGAGAATTGGCGAAGATATCACCAAAATTGTTGTAACTAGTCCTGATTTTTCTAAAGTATCTTGTTGTTTTGTGGATCAATACTAATCCTTCGAGAATAAAACTTTTATCCATACAATAGTGAAATATATTTTTTTATCGGTCTATAATTGACGGAGAAATCGGTGAACATACGTACAAAGATAACTCAGACGAAAATAGAACCTCCTCCTGAAATCAGTAAAAACAGAATAAATAAGATATTTGCTCGCCTACATCAGTCATATTTTTTTCCGTTTTTCTAGATAAATGGAACACTTCGAGCATGAAGTCCGACTCCCACTGGGCAGGTTTTATTTTAGTTAAGGTTAGTCTCGCTCGAGAAAAAATCAGGTTTTCATAATAGATACAAAAATGACTCGTAATTTAGATACTTAGCAGATAATAAGTTTTACGCACATGGTAATTTTAGAAAGATAGCAGACGTAGACATAGCAGAATAGCTACGTTTCTAAAATAAACTTATAATCAATTATAGTTTTGGAGTCGACAACGACATAATGTACAAAATAATTTGAGTGTATAAAAAACTACCTAAAATTTCATAATATTTGAACTTTTTTTTTGTTTTGAGGGACAAAAACAAATTCCTCGGATATATTATTTTGGGACCAATTCGGGATAGTTTTCCGTACAATAGTGAAAATAAATTAAATCACAATTGACGGAGAAATCAACGATTTCAAATATAGGCAGGCATAGATAATTAACTTTTTAATTTGGCATAAGCCGCATTTTCACTATCGGATTCGAATACATGAACGGTGGGTGATGTGGGCTATATTATATTTAGGTTATGCTTTATAACATTATAGCTCACAAATGGGTAAAATAAATTATCTCTCCCTCTCACACAAAGATAAACCGAAACCATGGCCGGCCGGAGGCGAAGGCCGAATATCATACGAATTTAAATGCGAGACTTCACTCACATACACCGCCGGCCGGTGTGTGGGTAGTCTCTCAAATTCAAACCCAGTCCCGGCCACGGTTTCTGTGTGTGGCGGCTTTTATGCATAATGGCTCGTGAAATTCCCGATGCTGTAGAGCAAAATGTTGAATATTTAGCGATGAAGGAGCCTGCCACAGATTTTATTCAACGGGAATTGGGTAACCTTAAATGTTCAGAATGATTCAATCTATCTATGCTTATATTAAGAAGAGGAAAGATTTGATTGTTCGTTTTTATTGAATAGGCTCCAAAACTACCATAACGATTAAAAAAAATACTTCATTATTAAAAAGGTTACTCTTCAAGGAGTGACATAGGCTATTATTTTATCCCGGGATTCCTACGGGAACGGGAACTACGCGGGTAAAACCGCGAGGCGCTTCTACTTGGTCATAATTTAATTGTTTAAAAAAATATTTTGTGATACCAAGGATGTTTTAGAAATTATTGAGTATTGATCTATTGTTCCTATTATAAAATTAGCCTCTTCCGCTAGATTTGCGTGGTTTGGTTTGCGTGGTTTGGGTATGTGATGTACCTGTATAAAACCCTAAGCCCGTGCGGCCCGTTGTCATGGAAACCTTTAGTTATCAGTTATTGTGAAATATTATGATGTACCGCAACTCCAGATTTCTCGAGAATCTCACTTTTATGGGATCACCTCAAAATAAACCTTTAGACAGCAACGAAATAATCATCAAAGTCGACTAACAGCTGGCGAAAATATGTATTCGAGAAGCTGCATCAGTTTTAGGGGCTTCGGTTTCATGCGTTTTACACCTTTCCCAGGAGAGAAAAGTACCACCCTTTTCACTTTTGTAAGGAGCAAGAACTAAAACCTGAAGATTATGCCCCCCGAGTGCACTTCTGCCAGTGGCTTCCCGAAGAGCCACGAAAGTAAATACTGTGGACTGACAAATCCACATTTTGCAGGGTTGGAATGTTCGACATTCAAAACTCGCATTGGTGGGCACACGCGAATCCTTGTAAAACTAGACCGGACTATTTTCAGACGAGGATTAGTGTGTGGGCTGGAATTCTGGATAAAGAAATCTTAGATCCTATTTTTATAAGCCGACTTAACAGCTATACGTACCTGAACGTTGTACACAGTAAAATCGAAAGCATGTTAGAGGAAATGCCACTTTCAAACATAAGTTGAGTTGAGTTGAGTTGATTAAAAACTTTGAGCCTTGTGAGTGACTTGAGTATAAGGTACCTACCCTCTACCTAGATTACTAATTTGTCAGTCCAAACCCTGAATAAAGTATGATGGGAAGATGAAATCAGTGATGTAGGTACCTAGGTACCTACACCTACCTAGTTCATAGTCAATCGAGTAGCATTGTATAGGTAGATGTCGTAGGCAGCGGCGGGCAGCGGGCGGCGGCGCGGCGGCGCGGCGGCGGCGGCGCGAGGGATGCGCGTGCTCTAACACGGTACGATAGTTTTAAGCTCCATGAGTTTCAAAATATTTTTTCTGTATAAATTTAAGGTAGGTATAATTGTTGATGTTGGCTTTGTCTGTTTACTGGATATTAATCTGTGGTAGCAGGTGAATTACCTCTTTCACTAGAAATGTAGGGTGAAAGTCCCTCCTACACTTCGTGATAAATGATAAGATGATAATAAGGATGGGAGAGCAAATAAGAACCACCCGAGTCCGTGTCGTAACGTGAACTGATTTATTAAATGATACTTATGCTAGTTACATGATGCGAGCGGCTCGTGAGAACCGCCGCGTTAGCAAAATAATGTACTTGACTGAAATCCAATCCTCCGACGCAAAACGAGCAATTTTAGGAATGTTCACCCAAAATGACCTCACGCACGATGATGGCCAAAAATAACACGTCCTAGCGTCCAAGGATACTCGAAGGACCAAAGAAATCATGATGACCAGAAGGGCATGTGACCTGGAGGCTAAGCTGAAGCTCGCTACAGCCCAGTTAAAGGAAGTCAAAGAGGACCGAGACAGGCTGCTTCAAGAGCAGGAGGATAGCGAAGCTGAGTTCCTGGCTAACCTAGGCAGGATCCAAACACTCAAGGGACAACTCGCTGAACTCCATGCTCACCATGAAGATGCACTGTCAGAAGTCGACCGTTTGAATGCATGCTTGCATTCCGTGGACAATTGCCACGAATCGTATGAACTGGTGTTGCAGCAAAACAAAGACTTACAGCAAGAGCTTTCAGAGTGTAGAATAAAATTTGATAAATTAGAGTGTAAGCCGTTGACTTCAGCGACTAGTATTTCTAATTTAGATCTTCGAACAGAACTTTTATCTACAGATATTAACATGTCAAATGTGGATCTCAGTACACCATGTCGCCATAGTCACAGCCAGTCATGAAAGGGACTAATAAAATTAAAAAATATGTTAAGTTAAGTAACTTCATTAGGAAATCTGAAAGAAAAATTAAAAAACAGAAACAACTTCTCAATAATGCAAAATTGAGCAAGGAAAAATCTAGATGTAACTTACAAGAAGAATTGGACTCTTGTTATAGTTTATTAGGACGTAATTCTAAAGATTTAAACTATATGGCAGAAGAAATAGTTAATTTAGAAAGGGCACTTCATGATGTTACCTGTAAATATAAACGAGCCCAAGAAGATGCCAATGAAAACTACCAAAAAATGTTACAAATTGTAAGTAATGATAGTGTATATTCTGAAGTACGGCACAGCAGCACTCAAACTAATCTTGAGAGTACCACAAACTCTTTAACTGAAGATGGTGCTGTAGTGTCCCAGTTACCGCTGTTATTACCATCCGCGATGCTGGCGCCGCCCTCACCTTCGCTCAAGAACCACTGTGGTGCCTCTAGCAGCAACACAGCTCCAACCCCCACTACGGGGTGCCCGTCAGCTCAAACTGCGCCATCTCCAGTTAAAGATTTAGATCCAGACCACAGTCAATATACCCGGAAGACTATAATATACTCAGATGGTTTGGGTGCTGGCATGGGTTTAATGCTGAGTGGCTTGCTGGCGCAAAATGTAGTTAACAATTGCTATCCAAATGCCAACATAAATATAATTACCGATAGCATTCAGCAAGATGACTCTCTGAATAAGAGTACAACTTTAATTGTTCAGCTTGGTGAAAGTTGTGTGAAACGGTCACAGTTGATAAGGCTAGTTGAAGTACTTCTGGGAAAGGTACAGAATGGACTAGGGAAACTTATTATTTGCTCCTTTCCTTACTCAAAGTCATTGACATCAATTCAAAATGACAATATATGTAAAAATAACATGCTGATGTACAACATGACATGTCGTCATAGTGATGTATTATTTTTTGATACTAATAACTTTATTAGTAATACTTTTTTGAATAAGGATACAATGTACCTAAGCAAAAAAAACAAACTGAACATTGCTAAATTGTTAGCATATAATATTTTTGATCCCGTTATAAATAGTATAACGCAGTTACCTGACGAGCCTGTCTATATAGTTAGTAGCAGTACTAATGAGGGCATTAAAGCTATTGTGTCAGTAAATACAAATTTAAACTGACCACAGCGACAACGGGAAAGCAAAATTCATTTCATATAGTCCATCAGAATATACAAGGCTTACCCAGCAAAATCCTAGAATTAGAATTATTTTTGAATTATTTGAATGTAGATGTTATGTGCTTATCAGAACACTGGATTGTAAAAAATCAGTTACTGCCCTTTTATAATAACTATTGTTTTGCAAGTTCCTATAAAAGAAAAGCTGCAATACGTGGTGGCTCTTTGATTATAGTTAAAAATAGTCTTAAATGTAAAGAACGTAAAGATATTGTAAACCTCACTATTGAGAGGACTATTGAACTTTCTTGTGTGGAACTGGAGCGACACATCATAGTGTGCGTGTACCGCCCTCCTGACGCAAATCAAGTAGCTTTTGAATGTACTATGGAAGAGGTTTTGCTGAAATTATTTTCATGTAGAAAGGATCTCATTGTTTGTGGCGACTTTAATATAGATATTTTAGCGAATCCCCTCGCTGATAGGCTGCTTAATTTATTCAAATGCTTTAGTTTACGACATCTTTTTCATGATCCTACTAGGGTAACCCTAACATCTGCCACTTGTTTAGATAATATTTATTGCAGTCTATCTCCAACCAACAAAGCAGTAATCAAACATTTCAAATCAGACCACTATGGTCAGAGTGTTAATTTTAGTTATAATCTTAACGATAAAAACAAAGTTGAGAAATATACCTATAGGCCTATTACAGAGAGCCGTATTAAGAATTTTCAAAGTCAAGTGGAACTAGCAGTAGCTAATATAACTTGTTCCGATAACCCTAATGATCTTTTTGCCAAACTTTTAAGTGTTATAAACAAAGAACACAGCGAAGTATTTAAATATAAAACATGCACAGTTAGGGACAGGGTCGGATTTACCGATTGGGCCACTCCCGGTATTTATAGAAGTAGGAATAGACTATATGATCTTTATGGTGCTAGAGAAGCTATGTTAAATGATCCTGCGTTTCTTTTGTATTTAACAAACTACTCAAAAACATTTAAAAAAGTCTGTAACACAGCGAAATGCCTGTTTTTGAGGAAAAAAAATTGTAAACTCATCTGATAAAATCAAAGCAACATGGAGACTTATAAATAACGAAACTGGTAAATCTAAGTCACGAAAAAGAGAAATAAGGTTAAAAATTAATAATTCAATACTTATAAACGATAAAGATATTGCCGATGCTTTTGATTCATTCTTTTCTGATATTCCTAAAGTTGTTACCCGGTCTCTAAACTCCTCACCTTCAATCGCGGTTAAATTATTAGAATCATCTGTAGATAAATGTACCGAGGTTTTTATATTTAGTCATGTAAACGCTAATTATATTGTGAAAACATTTAAGTCAATTAACATCAAAAATACTGAGGATCTTTGGGGTATTTCAACCAAAGTACTGAGTTCTATTATTAAGGAAGTTGCTCCATACTTGGCTTACATTTTCAATAGTTGTGTTGATGCAGGAGTTTTCCCTGATCTCATGAAATATAGTAAACTGGTTCCTCTTTATAAATCAGGTAGCCACACTGATCCGGCCAATTACAGGCCAATTTCAATACTTCCTGCAATGAGTAAAGTTTTTGAAAAAATTATTCTCACACAGTTGTCCTCTCACTTCAACCTCAATAGATTGTTACATAAAAATCAATTTGGCTTCACCAAGGGTAGATCGACAAGTGATGCTGGTACAGTTCTATTAAAGCACATATTGGATGCATGGGATAAAGCGAAAAACGCTATTGGTGTATTTTGTGACCTTTCTAAAGCTTTTGATTGCGTTGATCATGGTACATTAATAAATAAACTAAGACATTATGGAATTCAAAACAAGGCACTGGACCTTATGCAATCATATTTATCTGATAGAGTCCAAAAAGTAGATATTGGTAAAGAAAGATCTAGGGGATCAAAAATCGATTTAGGAGTCCCGCAAGGATCAATATTGGGTCCTTTTCTATTTTTAGTATATGTAAATGATCTCCCATTTCTAGCAAAAGATCTCTGTGATATAGTCTTATTTGCTGATGATACTTCATTGATTTTTAAAGTTGACAGAAATAAACATAATTATGACGATGTAAATAATTCTCTTTCACAAATACTAGATTGGTTCACCGCCAATAACCTCTTACTCAATGCTTCAAAAACCAAATGCATAAAATTCATGTTACCAAATGTAAGAGAGCTCCCAACTAAGATAATGCTAAAGGATGAGATTGTTCACCTTGTAGACTCAACTGTTTTCCTAGGGTTATATATTGATTCCTCTCTTCAATGGAGACCGCAAATTGATGCTCTCGCAAACAGACTTAGTTCAGCAGCGTATGCGGTTCGAACAATTAGATACATTACCGATGAAGATACAGCTAGGTTAGTTTACTTCAGTTACTTCCATAGTGTTATGTCTTATGGTATTTTGCTTTGGGGACAGGCAGCTGACATCCAGACTATCTTTGTTATTCAGAAAAGGGCGGTACGCGCTATTTATAAATTAAATCCACGAGACTCGTTAAGGGAATTATTTAAAGAAATAAATATTTTAACAGTAATATCGCAATACATCTATGAAAATCTAATGTATACACACAAAAACAGAGATAACTTTATGAAAAGGTGTGATGTTCACAATAAAAATACAAGAAACAAGAACAAATTACACATCCCATCATATAGATTACGAAAGGTAGGGAAATCATTTGTGGGCAATTGCGTAAGATTCTATAATAAGCTTCCATCTGAAGCAACTGAGCTCCCTATTCGTAAATTTAAACTGTACATAAAACGAAATCTTATCAAGAAAGCCTATTACTCCGTAGATGACTACGTAAATGATGTTAACGCTTGGCCGGATGTCGCCCAGTTCCATACAGACAATAGTATGTAAGACCAGTTAGACTTAGTTATCCTAAGATTGTATTAGTTGATAAGCGATGGACTTGCTAGTGGTTTCTTTTTCACTTCTTCCGCTAGTGGACAAAAAATTGAAGTGAATTAAAGTCAATTGCACCTTATTTCTTGTTGATAGTAATAACTATTTATCAAGCTGTTTATATAGTAAAAATTTGACTTGTCTAAGTACTTATTTTGTAAGTCTAAAGAAATAAACGATTTGACTTTGACTTTGACTTTGACTAACTTTTACTAACACTTGACGACCTCTGTGGCGCGGTGGGCGAAGGTCTGCCTGCGACGCAGGAGGTTGCGGGTTCGATTCCCGCCTCGGGACAAATGTGTGTACGATCTGCAGACAGTTCAGGGCGTCCTGGATGTTTTTCTATGTATAATAAAAAATATCTTTCTATGTAGTGTATTGTATTATGTACATCAGTTATCTAGTACCCATAACACAAGCTCTGCTTAGCTTGGGGCTAGATAATGCTGTGTGAATTGTCCAGCATTATTATTATTATTATTATTATTATTATAAACAACACCCTGTTTACCAGCACCAGTCGGAAGCGTCGCTAAGACGCTGGCTGCATTGCCCCGATGTAAAGTTGATTTTAGTAAAAAATCTCCCAACGCCAAAACGACAATTGATTCGTAGATTATTGAAGTATGGATTGATAGCAAATCCTTCTTATTTGCTATCTTTAAACCTATTTGTTTTTTCGAGCGTTACACCACCACCAACCTTCACGAAGGTACATATTACTTACCTCAGAATAGGACTTTTCAATGGCACTCCGTTTGATGACGTAGGTGCGGAGATCTTCAAGCAGATCGCACTCATGTTGATTCTTCGCATTAAGCTTAGCGATTTGCTCGCTATGCAGATTCTTCAAGAATTTGGTGTAGTTACTCTGAAACCAAAGTACTTTATAAGTAAGAAGAATATGCAAATGCAAGTACATCGTTGAAGAAAATTAATAATACTTTATTTCTTTATAAGAATTTATATTATACCGAAAAGGAAGGCAAAATTATCATCCTCGTTCACATCAACAAGCCGTAACTGTGTTCTTTTTCTTACGTTACTGTTTTTCATAACTTATATTGAAGGCCTTGTAAGATGTACTTATGCAACTTTTAATATAATGAGTGGCTTTTTGAATTGTCGAAATGCTTAATAAAGTCGAAGTCGACGTCTTTTTCATTTGACCTAGGTATTAGAAAGCCACGGATATTCATATAAGTTTACCTAAAGAAACTCTCATCCATCTGGTAAATAGATACTTTTGTTACCCAAGAAAAACTCTTTTTTGAATAATTATGTCTAATTGATCTGCCAACCAAGACAAACCTTACAGAATCATGACAAATTAGGGTTTCTATTTCCTACACGCATTACAACATAAGACTTAACGAATAAGTGTTGACACAGACATCGCATTATCATGACTAGTTGGCAAACAAAGAAACCAGAATTCAAAATGGTAAATTTACACTCTTAATATGGCAATACAACAACACAGAGTAACATTACATAATATCAGCTTTAAATGTTATTATCTAACTATTATAGCCGAGTTTATGCCCAGCCTATAGATGTATTTTGTAATTTTTAAGTTTGAAAGATAGAGTCAGAGCCAGTCAAATCTTACTTATAAACAAATTGATAAATAGTAATTACTATCAAATAAGAAATAAGGTGCAATTGACTCTAATTCACTTCAATTTCCTGTTCACTAGCGGAAGAAGTGAAAAAAAACCACTAGCAAGTTTATCCCCTATCAACTTAAACAATATTTACATATCTAAGTCTAAATATAATTCAATTTAAGAGTTATATAGTTCTCATACACATTACATTGCCTTTTATTAGATACATTTATTTTGTGTAGCCGAGTTGTGGGCACAGCGACTTATGTTTATTTCTGGTATAAATATAATTTTTATCGCTATTTTTAGGGAACTGATTGATATTTTTTTGAGTGTACAAGAAGTTTTCATAAATATATTGACTCTGTCTGTCTATTATATTTTTTTCTTTAAATTTATCAATTAGGGATTCTCTGGGATCCCTTTTATACAATGCACGAACAGGCCTCTTCTGCAGCACAAATACGGTGTTAATTATCTGCAGCGTAGGTACGCTTCAGGTAGGTACTTCCATAGTATATTGCCTTATGGATTACTACTGTTTGAGGTCAACAGCAGTATAATGCCTTATGGTTTACTGCTGTTGACCTCAAACAGCAGTAAACCATAAGGCATTATACTATGGAAGTAGCTGAAATAAACAAGTATAGGTGTGTCCACGTCTGTAATATGGATTTTTTGACTGCATATTCTGCAGAACTTAGGGCCGTATTATGAAAGCATCCTCGAGCCTTACTTATGCAGTCATTACGTGAGTTCTACTCAAGTTTTGAATCTCTGTTCAATAAATCTTTATTATAGAACGTAACTCTGACCCTACTTAGCTAGCTGCACTATCAAAATCTCTACTTGAGTGAGTAGTCTTTTGTCTATGGTCTACACATTTATCTAGGCGAAAAACGTTTCTTTACCTTATAAACCTGACTATAACAATGTATTTTTGTTGATTTGATGGTTTCTGTGAAACGAAACGCAACCACTTCAAATATTTTTGGCGCTTTATTAAAAATAAGCTTTCGTGCGTAGAAATCCTTTCCAAGCATTACTCAAGCGTGGTCCAGACCACACTTGAGTAAAGATAAGATCAAAGAATCACTAGGTCTACCTTGTGATTCTTTGAACTAAATTCTCTAGATTTTAATGTTAGACATGGTTCTAAAATAGGCAATTACTCAAGTAATGCTTGGTAACCGTTCCATAATACGTAATAACGTGGTAAGAAGGCTCCGTTACTTGAGAGTTACATGAGTGAGTGTAGATTTTGACATCAGTACCCAACCACTTTTAAATTAGTATTTACTCAAAACTATACATGAGCATCACTCAAGCATAGGTAGTATGACTGAGCATGCTTTCATAATGTCTCTTCGATAGCTGATCTATGTGTTCGTCGTTTTAGAAAATATGTGTTAAGGGTCGTTTACATCGAGTCAACATCGTGCCTATTAGCCCGTGGTGTAGTGCCCTAAGTTAATTTTCAAAATCACCATGCTGTTTATGGAGTGTTTCTGGTCTACCTAGAAACGGTTTGTTTTGATGCACGAATAATGTCGCATGGAATCCATTATGCCTGGATACAAGCTGTCACACTCTGTCACATGACGCAAGATGTTGCCATGCTGCACGGTTCTTGCCACAATGTGCGACATACTTTATTTCGATTTCAGAAATACGGCATGCCACAGTGCCATGCGGCACGGTGTTGCCCCGGTGTAAGCCTTAAAAGCAAAGTTACACCGACAGACTAGTGGGAGGAAGCTCGTGCTCCACCCGTCCAACTTTAGTTTAGTTAGTTTTATTAAATTTAATGTGTTAAATTTGCATATCAATCTAGGCGTGTGTGGCTTTAACTTTTAATTTTAGTTTTTTTTGCTCTTCAATTTAAATAGTATATTCTTTGTCTCTTTTATGTATTTTTTTTCTTACTGTTACTAAGTTAACTAAGTAGTAAGTAAATAAGTAAGTTTTACGTATAATGTGTCGTGTTATGTGTGTGTTATGTGTAATGGCTCCAAATAAATGTATTTTCTTTCATTTCTTCTGTTGGCCCAATTGAAGTTTATTACCTATTTTTATTTATTTATTTTACTTTCATTGAACGGTTACATACCACTTACATGTAAGTGAGGTCAGACCAACTACCCGATTTAAACAGTGGGATTATTTTACTACATTTCATTAGATCAGGAAAATAAGTAACAAAACAATCAATATAGGGGAGAGTGGGGCATATCGGGGTCGCTGGGCAGAACGAGATTCCCGACCAAACGGTAATCAAGTGTTGTATCCACCCTCGGGTGTCCATTTTGCATCAGCGCTTGGTACGTTAGGACTGGGGGGCAGAGTGCATGTTAATTTTTTAGAGGCATTTATATTTTTTCAAGACAGTTTATCTTATTTTGTGTTGTGACTGAATTGCTTGTAAACAGGTAAGTTTTTACGATAACTTTATGGTTTAATTCCTATGTTTTCTTAAGTTCTTTGTTGTTGTCAAGTTAAGGACGCTAATACTTTATTTGATTTTGATATTTATGATTTATTAGAAACGTAAACACCGGGGCATATCGCTCAAAAAGATCTTGAGAATCTCTTCTCCTGGTTTCAACACAATCTTCTTACAATCAATATCTCTAAAACTTGCTACATTATTTTTAAAGCAAAAAACAAACCAATACCTAATTATGATCCCCCCAAAATAAGCAATGTTGAACTACAAGAAAAGAACAGTGAAAAATATCTAGGGTTACACATGGACAGCTGTTTGACGTGGAATGCACACATCACACACATTAAATAAAAACTTTCATCGCTTACTGGCTCAGTAAAAATGTAATGCATTGTGTTCTATCTATAACTGCCTTGTCAAACCACATTTGCTATATTTGATTGAGCTGTAGGGCAGTGCAGTAAAATCAAAATTAGCTAAACTTCAAATATCACAAAATAAACTTGTTAAATTACTTTTTAATTTTCCTTACTTAACTCCCAGCGAAACAGTCTACAAAGAAACGAAAATAATGAACATTAAACAGTTATACAAATATACAACATGCATTCTAGTCCGTAAAATATTAAATAATAAAATACACACAAATTTATCTTACACTAAAGTAGAAGAAATAAGTAAACGTAGTTCACGTCGTGCCAGCTTTATCGTTCTACCGAAAACTCGGACAAACTATGGAAAAAAATCTATACTATATGAAGGCCGCACAGCTTTACAATAAATTGCCCTCCCAAATTAAAAGTGTAAGCTCTTTTAATGCATTCAAATTCAAATTAGCTCAACATATCATAAATGATGATTCACTTCTCATTAACTGAACACATTAAAGGAGTCAACTATTGAACGACCACAACCTATGTATCTATACTTAAACTATAAACCCTGTTCTCATGTAAGTGACATTATATAATTTGTCTTTTTGAGAATAAATGAATATTAAACAGATATCGGAGACGTAGCTACGGGGCATGATGGGGTATTTTTCTCATGTTTATTTTAATTTATATTGTTGTAGCTATGCAAAATGGTTCGTACTTTCAAGAAAAAACTCCGAGAAACAGTTAGTCGGTGGAAAGGATTAAAAAGGCTATTGATTCGGTTTTTAGCAAATCCATCCAGAAGAAGAGTTTTTGGCTGCAGGAACCACAGTTATATCACTGATTAATGAAAGGCCTGTTAAAGTTTCCAGACCTGCTGAGAGAAATCTTACACCACTACCCTTCATGGAAGAGAGGCTCGCTGAATCTTCAACTACTGCCACTACACCACCTCAAGAAAAAACACCTGCACCTGAGTCGCAACACTTCGCAACCAGAAACGTCATCCAAAGACTAAGAGAGAGAGCTAAAGGCTCTTAAGAGACCAAAAAAGTGTGCAGATCCGAATGATACTCGGTTAAAAAACGAAGAAGACACAGAAGACTGAGAAGACTGCTTCCAAAGCACAGAAGGAGCACAAAGATACTCAATGTCTTTACTGTGTTGATGTTAACAACACTTATTTGAGATCAACAGAGGATTGGGTCGGTTGCCAGCTGTGCGGACGTTGGTCTCATACGGCCTGTGCTGGCGTTAATAATTCTGACGCTGAAGAGATTCACGTTTGCATCCACAGCGAGAATAATTAGAACATTATTAGGTACTCCGTCCGAACAGGAGCTGGATGCGGCTATTCCTGTCCTGAAACTGGACTCTCAAAAGCCCAACCACTAAACCCGGCCACAACAGCCTTCCAGGCGGAAACACTGGGACTCAAACTAGCGGCAGACGACATGCTTCTGGAAACGACCAACAGAGATATAGCCAGACAGATGCAGCTGGTCTTCAAAACAGACAGCGCTGCACTAATAAACGCACTCAAACGGACAGACACAAGATCAAAAGCAATTGTAGAATGCCATAAGAGTCTACAAGATCTTTCTCAACACAGTAAGGTCTGCATAGAATGGACAGAGAGCAGATCCTGCCCAGGCAACATTAATGCAGACAGACTAGCAAAGGAAGGAGCGAAGCTAACTCCAACACAACGAGATGTAAGTCTCTCGAACCCGCCCACAGCGGAAGTCAAAAACAGACTAAAACTTAACTCTGAAAAAGAACACCAAAAGCTATGGGAGCGTCGGATAGACTGCAAGCATACCAAATCAATATTCCCTTCCAAAGACAGGAAAACCACCAACACGATGCTCAAGATGAGCCGGGAGGACCTCAGAGCGATGGTGGGCATCATCACAGGTCACTGTGAATTGAACCATCATCTTTTCAAGACTGGAGCCACAGACAGCAGCCTATGTCGTGGCTGCTTTCAAGAAGAAGAGACTGTGGAACACGTCGTGGTACACTGCACGGCCACAGAGGAGGCCAGACACAAAACAGGGCTGAAGCGCCTCATTGAGGAATCAACCCTATCCACACCCACAGAAAAGCTGAAACGAAGCTGTCAGTCACCTAAAGTCCTGCTCCGATACTTCAAGGAGCTGGGCTGGTTAGGGCCTGCTTAGGCAGGGGGATAATGCACAAAACACTCCTATGCGAGACGTCCGTGCAGATCTTAGTTCCCCCACTTAGAATTAGAATTAGAATTAGAATTAGGTACTCCGTTGTAGCCCGGGGTAGGGGCAAAACGGGATTTTAGTAAGGTTTTAGTAAATTAAAAAAAAAACTATTTAAATTTTATTGCTACCGAAGAATATACCAAACGCTACTTAAATAAATGCCAAACATGTTGTGATTAATGTTATTATTATAATATAATTATTTGATACTTTTATCGTTGTTTTTCCTTAGCGTCCCCATTATGCCCCGCGTTCCCCTACTTTTTTATATTATTAAATATAAAAGCTAGATCTGGTGTTATGGTATCAATCAAAAGTTTAACAATTCGAACGGAAATGCCCGACAGATTTGCAGTTTTCTTTATATTTAGGCTTTTTATAATTAAATAAAATACATATAATAAAATTCCAACCATGTATATAAAAAAATCTTTTTAAACAACATGGTTGAAATTAAATTAACTTTTGCATTAAGGTACATTTTCCAATAATGACTCAGCAATTACTTTTTCTTTAAGTCCTGCCCTGAGACGTGTTTATCAATAAGACCTAGATTGCATAAAGACTATGTCAACAAAACGTTGTAATTCCAGAGTGCCTTTTTACTTTTTCCCGTTAGATCTCAAAAATTTATACTCATACTAGAAGAAAAAAATCTCACAAGATTCCAATCGATTTTAGTATTTGTTTATAAAATTTTTGGAATTCCTCTTTTGACACTCATATTATAAGATTGACCATATCGCACATAACACGGAATTATCTCGAAAAATCTTAAAATCGACTTTATTGCATATTTGAGTCCGCAAAATTTTCCCGCGCGCACCAATAAGACAGGCGTATTTATATTCGCACAGACGCCCAAGAGATGGCACTGTACATCAGTCTTAGTGAATAAATGGGTGAAAAGTCATACCACGAACACGAATTTATGTCTAGTTGCAGCCAGGCCACCGTCGTAACCAACCGTATTATTGCGCTTACGCAAAACCAAATTATTTAGGAATAATCTGGTATTGTTGATGTTATTGAGACCATTTCTATAAGTTATTTAGTGATAATCCCGTGTTGGAGAATTTTCCTGGTTGGCGTTTTGTTAGTATTCCGAAATACGACGGTATTGTCGATGAAGGTATTTAAGTTTTTATTTATTATTCCAAAATAGTACCGTATTGTTTGAAATAGGTGAAAATTTCTTAAATAATGCTCTCTTGATGACACTTTTAAATTTTGCCAGAATTTATTCAAAATTCATTTTAAATGAATTTAGGATACCTTAAATTCTTACTATAGTTGTATATTAAGAAATTTATTATTATGCAGTTTATTTCTTTTTAATAAGACAAAATAAAAAAAGTTTTTCAGATAATGCTCTATTTTTGAATTAATTTCGTTTTCTCTCATTTAATAGCAGATGATGATAGGTCACGGCCTGCTAATGATCGAAAAGGCAATTGGAGCAACCATAGAGGACCATTCAACTGTCCCAAAAGTCAATATGGAAAATAATGTTGAACTTTCCACTGTGGCGGCATCAGTCATCGCATCACCAGCGTTTGAATCATTAGTTGTTAAAGAATCAGATAGTGTTTTGTCAGAAAAAAGGCGGACAGGCAATTTTTTGTACTTCATGCTCGAGCTCGTCATCCGAGTCTAGTTCATCATCATTAAGCTAGCCAGTAGCAGCAGACCTTCACCTAGCAACACCGCTCCAACACAAGCCTCTGCCACACAGATGCAATCTTTTGTTGCTAGTGCCACTGAGACAACCAGCTATCCGCAGCTTTAGAGAAAAAAGAAACGAAATCCTAGTGGTTAGAAATCCAACATCGCTAAGCGATTGCGGAATACAGGTAAGGCGTATGTTTCTGCGAACTCCTCACCGTCAGATCTGTCCACCTTGTAGTGATAAATGTAAATTGAAATGCAGAACATAAATGATAAAACCCATAGGCAGGATATTTTGCCTTAGAAAGGCAAAGAGAGTACGTCATCAGGCATACACAAGAAGTCAAGTTTAAGTATTTTTGCGAAAGGTTTAATTCTGCCTACTACTTTCAAAAGAGTCATCAAGGATTATGGCGTACAAAGAGGTTTTTAAAGCTATAACGAACGTATGTGATAAATACATTAAGACCGCTCTAAAAAAACAGAAGACGGTTATATTAAAGCTGAAGCTCGGGGAAATCATGGCAACCAGCGAAAAATAGAAAAGTTAAGCCCAAAATTAAAGACAGCGTCATGCACTTTATAAACTCTATTTAAGGAATAGAGTCTCACTATCTGAGAGCCCAAGCGACGAGAGTACCTATATCCCAAGTGACAAATGCTTGGCAGACTTATACCGAGATTACAAACTTATCCGAGAACAAAATAATCTACCCCCCACTGCTGCTTCAACATTTAGTGGGATATTTAATGAAGAATTCCAGATTTCCTTGCATATACTAAAAAATAATCAATGTGATCTTTGTGAAAGTTTCAAAAATGCCGATGATAAGTGAAGGTACGGGTAAGCTCCAAAAGAACTATGATAGTCACCTCACAGAGGAAGAATTATCCAGGTTGGAAAAAGAGGCAGTTACTTGTTAATCTATGTAAGATAATGATTATCCAAAACAACACTACGGTTTTTGCATGATTGATGTTAGTTTGTAAAACAAACTTTAATAAATATGCTGATTTTCGTAATTTTATTCTATATTATTTTACGTACGACAGGAAAATTCCTGAATACAAATCAAATAGGTCCTTATTGTAAATTTATATCTAACTAATAGACGGTAAAATAATACAGCATTATTTCATAACCATTCAACAAAATGGACGTATCTCCAAATAGTTCATTTTTATTTCGTGAGATAATTAGACAATAGAGAATTAAAAGGAAAAATGCATATTATCGCTTGCTCGACGTCTATTTAGGGGAATAAACGATATAATATTGATTCACATTGGATACGTTACATAAAACATTCACGACTTTGCCAATAACTTCGATACAAAAGCAGATAACGGTTTTTCGACGATTGTGAAATAAGTATTTTTTCGACATAATTCCGTGTTGTTCTAGGAGTGCGATATGTTTATACGTTCTTTTCAGAAAGGTGAATGAATGAATATATTTTCTGGTTCTTCCACAAAACTAAAAATAACAGTGAGTGGTAGATTTTTCGATGAATCTGCTAAATATTTTTCTAATTTCATTTAATAAACTAAAATTGGTAGATTTTTCTCAGATTATAATAATTTAATCAACCGTAGTCATCCTTCAACTTTGTTTAATATTACTTCAGTCGCTTTTTGTGGAAAATTTTATTAAGCCTCCAGTATTTAGGCCCGTTTTATTAAAGCATGCTCAGTCATTGATCTATGCTTGTGTGATGCTTATGTATAGATTTGATTTAATAATAATTTAAAAACAATGCTTGGGAACTCGTGTACAAATTCTACACTCACTCATGTAACCCTCAAGTAACGATGCGTTCCTCAAGTGAGGTCTGGACCACTCTTGAGTAAGGCTTGGGAAAGATTTATAAGCGCCAAACCTTTTTTTTAATTTAGCGTCACACAATCGTTGCCTTTCATTTAACAAAAAACATCAAAACAACAGAATGCTCTTATAATAAATTGTGGTGATAGTCAGGTTGGTAAGGTAAAGGAACGTTTTTCGCATAAATAAATGTAGACCATAGACAAAACCATACTTATTCAAGTAGAGAGTGCCGCTAGCTAAGTAGCGTCAGAGTTACGTTCTATTATAAAGATTAACTTGAGCAGAGATTCTAAGATTGAATAGAACTCACGCAAAATACGGGCCTAATTTGAAACCGTATTATGAAAGCATGCTCAGTCATCCACCTATGCTTGGGGTGGATAACATGACTTACTGCTTGGGGTGATATACATTAAAATCAGTATTTACTCAAAACTATACATAAGCAATGTATAGTTTTGAGTAAATACTGATTTTAAAACAATGCTTGGGAACTGATGTCAAAATCTACACTCACTCATGTAACCCTCAAGTAACAATGCCTTCTTACTACTTATTACGTATTATGGAACGGTTACCAAGCATTACTTGAGTAATTGCCTATTTTAGAACGATTTCGAACATTAAAATCTCTGCCTAGTGATTCTTAAACTCATCTTTACTCAAGTATGGTCTGGACCACGCTTGAGTAATGCTTGGAAAGGATTTCTACGCACGAAAGCTTTTTTTTTATAAAACGCCTAAAAAAAATTGAAATGGTTGCGTTTTGTTTTACAAAAACCATCATATCTACAAAAATACATTGTGATTCTCAGGTTTATAGGGTAAAGGAACGTTTTTCACTTAAGATAAATGTGTAGACCATAGACAAAAGCCTACTCACTCAAGTAGAGATTTTGATGGAGCAGCTAGGCTAAGCTAAAATAAATTATTAAAAACTTAAAACACGACCTATTTGGCCTGCCTAGTTACTAGCACATTTCACAAGTCTAATCGTATACCCTCAGTGCATCTACCAAATTTCGTGCAAATCAGATCAATGGATCTAAGTTATGCTCGAAGTAACTATTCGACCAAGCGGCCAAATCGCCCAATCAGCCATCTAAATTCTGTTTTGCTTCGCTCACTCCGATCTCAAACCTACAAACCGACCTCCTACCGATAGTAGTTTATTATACCTCGCTATGTATAATTCTTCTACGACGACCTCTGTGGCGTAGCGGGTGAATGTCCGCCTGCGACGCAGAAGGTTGCTGGTTAAATTTATGTCTCGGGACAAATATTTGTACGATCTGCAGATATTTGTTCAGGGTGTTCTGGATTTTTTCTATTAAAAATAAAAAATATCTATCTATGTAGTGTATTGCATTAAGTAGGTATATCAGTTATCTAGTACCCAAAACGCAAGCTCTGATTAGCTTGGGGCTAGATAATGCTGTGCAAATTGTCCAGCATTATTTATTCTGAAATCTTCGGAGATAAGAGACGGGCGGAGCGGTTATTTTATAATTTTTCGAATTAGTTTTTATGTACAAACTAACACCTTTGATTTGATAACTTTGACATTATAGGTGCGATCTTGAAACGCTGTTTAATTGTTTCATTCATTTAGACTTTGGCGTTAATATTCGAAAGTCCATCGCAAAATATGCGGATTAAAATATTTAGTAACAATGCTGCCAATTCTTTGTTGCATGGCCTTATTTGTGGGATGGAACATGCTCTGTGGGAGGGGGAGGGCGGTCGGTGAACGCGAATTGCATTTTATCAGAGACTGCTTTACGCGAAATTGTTACTAAATATTCTTAAACCCATATTTTCTTTAATTTATCGATAAAAAAAATTTCATTGCATAACAAAGTACACGACACTTATTTGGGGCTCTCATCTATCTATATATATAAAAATGAAACCCGTTTTCCGTTGTCACGACATAACATGAAAACGGCTTGACCGATTTGGCTGATTTTTTTTAAAATGTTCGTTGAAGTTCAAGGATGGTTTTTACGGCGAGAAAAAATCTAATAATTGCCGGGAAAACACCTATAAACGTTTCCATAGGAACAACGCGTGCGAAGCCGCGGGCAACAGCTAGTTACCAATAAAAGCAATTTTTAAAATAGATTGTGGTTTGGTAGAAGTACAACATGCAAAGTGATGGCCAACTTGATTCATTTTAAGACCTACTCACTTGACCAAAAAACATTTAATGCCAAAATGTGTTTCTTCGAAGGGAGATTGAGAGCTGATGTTTTGAAAGAAACATCATGTATCTCCTCTGGTTATGGGTGCCCGTCTGTCCCTGTTAAAAAAAAGCAGACTTGAGAAACGAATATTTTTTGCGTAGGCCATTGTCGGTTTATTTTAGGTTGCTAGCAGAATTTGGGTACCTAAGCCATGCCCGGCATACAACTTGGTTGATACTATTTGAAGATTTTGAAGTCGAATCGCAATCAACGTTCGCAACCACGCCTTTGTGATACAATGTGTCCGCCGGGAAATTTTCGATTTCAAACTCGCCTTATGCATGAACGAAACGCATGAGGGAGGTGCGGGGGGTACCGATCGGTGCGTGAGCATTGCGGACGTGTCAGTAACGATGAGTCAGTGGCAGGGACCGCATCGCGCGTTCGTTGTGGAAACGTACTTTAAGTGTGGTGATTCGCTACTTAGCGCAAGGCAGCAATTTTGTTCACACTTCAAAATTCGTCGTGTAAGTGACGGGCCATCTACCCAACTAGTTTCATCGTGGGTACAGAAGTTCAGAAAAACGGGCACGACATTAAACATTCATCCACCGGGTCCATCTACTTCTGTTTCGACACCTGAAAACGTCAACACCGTTCGAGAAGAAATCCTGAAAAATCCACGGAAGTCCGTTAGGAAGGTGGCAGCTTCTACTGGCCTAAAAAAACCTATTTTTTTTTAGTGACGAAGCCCATTTTCATCTGGAAGGATACGTAAATAAACAAAATATGAGATACTGGTCAGACTCCAATCCAAAAAAACTCCACCAAAAGTCACTACACAGCCCAAAAACAACGGTATGGTGTGCGATTTCAGCAAGAGGTCTAATTGGGCCTATTTTCTTTGACTCTGACCAAACTGTGACATCTGAGAGGTATTGTGCAATGATAGACATTTTTTTTGTACCGGCCCTGCAACATTTTGATGGAAACAAAAGACAAACCCATTTTCAACAAGATGGCGCCACTGCGCATACGGTTAGAGCGTCTATGAGCAAAGTGAGGAGCATTTTTCCAGGAAAAGTGATCAGTAGGTTTGGGGACATACACTGGCCTCCCAGATCACCTGATCTAACTCCCTGCGACTTTTTCTTGTGGGGATTTCTAAAGGCTAGAGTTTACAACAACTCTCCAAAAACGATAGAAGCTCTCCAAAAAAATATACGGCAAGAAGTCCAAGAAATTTCGCCAGAGCTCTGCCAGCGGGTTTTCACTGATATGCGGTACAGGCTTGATGAGTGCTTGCGACAAAACGGTCGCCAATTGGAAGGTGTTATTTTTAAGAAATAACGTCCGCACAATCTAGGTTTTCTCTAAATAAATATTTTACACCATAGCATTTTTTGTTTAATTTGTGTGAATTTTTAAAGCCGAAAATCTGCCTGCGGACACCCTGTATTAGAGTCAAAGACAATAACTCGATTTCATTGATTTGTTGTGCTGTTATTGTCCCGATCAAAGATCCAAGGTCAAATTATTCTCGTGATGCAATCATGCATGTTTCTTGCTGCCTGTAATGCTTCCGAGATTGGTAAGTATAAGCACTCTACAAACGGCCAAGTAATAACTATTATTCAATCATATATTTATGTCTTAGTAATGAAATTAGTTTATGGTTAGAAAATAACGCGTTCATAGCCTATTACAGATTTTTTTCTTCAACCCTTACAGATTTCTTTCTTCAACCCGGTGGAGCGGCGGTGGATGGGCAGTGAATGCGTGAATTAAAAAAATATATATACTGAACTAGCTGCAGGCTGTGGCTTCGCACGGTTTTTTTAATGTCACATCCCAATAGATGGCATAGTAGCTCTCGCTATTCTACCATGGTACAAAACATGGAAGAATACCGAGATCTATTCTACCATTAGTTTTAATCATTTCAAAAATGGTAAATATTTTGCCGAAATCTATGTTATTTTAAATAAATAGTTGAAAGTAAATTATAATATGGCATTTTACCTTAAATTTATTTCAATTTTACATCACGCTGCTGTAATTGAATGGCTGTATGAATTGCGTCAAACCAGACGCAAAAGCCATCTCACAAGAAGTTGAAGTTCTATACAGCCACTCTGTATAGAAAGGTAGAATGCATGGTTCAATAGAAAAGTGAGATGACAGCTGTCATTTGTTTTGTACTTGTCATTACTTTTTGTCCCTAGGGATAAAAAGTATAACTTTCATCCCGCTGCGCAGGCAACTTCCAACTTACTTTCAGAGTATGAGTAATAAAAAATTAAATTATCGCATCACATACCACCGTTCAGCAATTTTTATCCTAAAATAATTAAATAATAAAAAATTGTTTCACGGGGGTGAAACAGGGGGGGACGCGGGATCCCAAGATTTCCGCACTTCACCGCTACCTGCCGATTTTACTAGTTATGGAATGTTGTCGCCATTTTTGTCGATATTTTTTGGGTGTTTCGTAAGGAAGGTTTATATTTTACTAAGTACCTATATTAATTAGGGTTCTGTGAATAATTATTGGTCAAAATAATATCGATTGTTGTAGATGTCGATAAAAAGTGCCTGGAGAAAAAGTACAGTCGTCTGAATAGTGGAAAGGGCAGGTAGAAATATCCTATTTCCTAGTAAATGGCGTTCGCTAATTCTTTTTTTCTTGTGTTTGTTCTTATGATTATTATTAGGAAACTAAAAAAAATGCGCGAAACATAAGGAAATTTATAAACTTAACCACGCGGACGAAGCCGTAGACCGCGTTAACACCTTCATGGCCCAAGACGCAGGTGCCAGTCTCTATCTGCGTGGAGCTGCGGCGCGCCCCTGCGGGTCGCACCGCAGAGCTGGGCAGTGAATGCGTTATACACTAACACCTTCATGGCCCAAGACGCAGGTGCCAGTCTCTATCTGCGTGGAGCTGCGGCGCGCCCCTGCGGGTCGCACCGCAGAGCTGGGCAGTGAATGCGTTATAGGATTTAAAAACTTGGGACGGTTTTTACACCTACTCATAAAAACAGTGTAAAGGTTTCTTCGTCCTACATTAGTCTACATCTTAAAGCCACAAAAGTAAGAAATAAAATATTATGTATATGTGTATTTAAATTAAAAAATACTGCCTAATTGTGATTAATTTGTGCAGGACAACGCCTTCTTATTTGAATAGCAATAGCACAACATTACCGTGGCAATAGTATAGCGAATCTTTCTCAGAAAAGTTTAGTTTTTATTATCTAAAGAGGTTGAAATCTGGCGCCAGAGGCTGGCCAGGCTGGCCACACGTGCCTTCTACTTTCGAAAACCACTTCAAACGGTTTGTTGTACATTTGTAAAATCAAAGTAAATTCGTAATATTTTTTTACATTATCTAATGCTATATCACAAATAATTGCTATATTTTACTATCTCGCTCCCTGAGTTTTCCATAAGGATTCCCTATAAACCAAATTATTATACGAATTTGGACAAAAAAAGTCGACAGATTAGATGTCTAATCTGTTTACACTTTATTTTAATTTTTTCTGTCTTTTACAAAAGGCTTGTGAAGCATTGTTATATGTACAATTTTCATCGGGAAACTAAATTTGGAATTATATAGATTATGTGCTCATCGTTCATGCAGTGCAACTATTAAAACGGAGAATCATGCATGACATCAGAATTTTGCATGAACCGGCCCACATGTCAACTAAATATTGTAAAAAATTTAATTTTATCGATAAAAAATCTTTGTGAGGAAGCACCAGCGAACACAAGCTCACCTATATATGCCATAAGTGTTTAAAGAAGCTTTTCGAACAACCATCATTGGTTACGATTTATTAAATGCCATACCGAAGCGGTCACAATCAGTCCGATCACTTTACAATGTGAGGAAACGTGAACTAAACGTGACCAAAACACATTTTTCAAGATGGGAAGATGTCATAATTCCAAAAAACTCTAAACTTAGTTTCTTGTTATTTGACGATGACAGCGACAGCTTTTTGAACTCATCACAAACATCCTTATTGGATGGCAAGATTTTTTCTTACCATTCTATCTGTATTGTGCATTGATTAATTAAAAAGGGAAGATAGGTTACGTTCTCCCAGCGCTTACTAAATTGGCATGTGTTTCAACTACACGCAAACACATACGCTCACAGTTATATTTCCAGTCCTGTGAAATACAAAGAAGGACAAAGATACGGAAAGACGTATCTAAGACCAAAGTGAGACCAAGACAACAATATTTCACGCGAATCACGAACGCCCTAGCCGCCGGTCCGACGGTGACTGAGGTGGGAGCACACCACTTTACACAATATGAGGTTGCCATTTTCGAGAAACTAGTACCTCATCTTCCCTTTTTAATTAATCAATGGTATTGACCTTGAACATGAAAACGTAAAAGCAACGCGCTTCAACGGGTTCATCCATGTATCTTAAAATAAAATAGACTTGAATTATCACTAGATGTCGCCTAGGCCTGACGACTAATTTACTCTTATTTACGACGCAGGGGGTTGCGGGTTCGATTCCCACCTCGGGACAAATGTGTGTACGATCTGCCGATATTTGTTTGGATGTTTTCTATGAATAATAAAAAATATGTATCTATGAAGTATATTGTATTATGTATATCAGTTATTTAGTAAGTAGTTTAGTAGCCATAACACAAGCTCTGCGTAGCTTGGGGCTAGATAATGCTGGTGAATTGTCCAACTTTATTTGTTTACTATAGATAGATAGATAAATGGGAAGGACAGCACAGAATACAGTTTGAAATAAACACGTAGATAGGTAGGTGTACAAACAAACATAGAAAAAAAACTAGAATTAGGACTTAAGTTTAGGTACTAGACTACCTTCTCTTATCAGCTTGGAGTGCCAGTGCTGCCGAGGTGAGCCAAAACGGATCAGTCTCAGCTTAATGCTGTTACACCCAGCAGTGTGCAAAACAGCGCTGGTTTTCAGACTGACCCGGTCTAAGTAACACCAGGAATCGAGACGAGCTATATAACTTACTCATAAAATAATATAAGGTAGGCACATGGTGCATACATTGTATGTTACATGTATTATATTGCTATAAAGTAGGATACCCATTTCGTATAGTGGTAGCCAAATCCATGGCAAATCAACCACTTGAGAACTGTGATTTTTATATAAATGTAAAGTTAAATTAAAATGTAAGTTGTTTTTATTCGCGAGTGCCCTTTTGTGCAACTCAATTGCGCAACTCGGTTGAGCAAATTAGTGTGACGAATTTACAATAATTAAAATGAATTTAACAGAGGTACTTTTCAGAAAGTTAGTATTGTGTGTGGCGAATTTACACATGCTTTTTACGTGGCGAATTTACTTTGTAGCAAATCTAAAACAACCCCCTACAAACAATGGCACGATTGATCGTTTATTATTATTTAATCGAATTCCTTTTTCTAATTTAAGTAATTGTTGTTTATTTTTTAAAGTAAAATGAGTTTATCATTGTATAATAATGTCAGACGCGCGCAGCTCGGATGTCTGAAAATAATATAGGGTTTATCTTCAAACACGATCACGAAAACATTAATAGGTAGAAGTGAACAGTCAATAGTGAAGTACTACAGATAAGGAATGAAGTGCCCAAGTGAAAAATAGTGTTTTAGTGTCTGAATTGACTGGGGTTAAATAACAACTTCGTCAAAATTTACAACGGACATGGTTCAAAATATTGCCTAATGAATCTATGACAGAATATTATAAATGCCAAACTGTGCAAACGACTTGAAATGAAAAAAACATCCACTACATAAAAAATAATCCTCACAGAATAGGTTAAAAATGTGCAAGTGGGGAAGCTCATTTCAGATCAGACCTTCGATTTCACCGTCAACGTACAGTCCAGCACCAGAAAATTACCGCACCCGCTTGCTTTGCTTAGTCATAGTAGGAGTGGGATCGTACAAAGTTGTACATTATTAAGGTGAAACTATCAGACATAGTGGCTTTAGCCACTGAACCTGCTATTGTTACTGTATGGCTGGCCTCACGTATTTTTGACGGGCTCAGGAAGTAAGGTGACATAGCCCCAACGTGTCCAGGGGACCTTTTGATAAAGTTCTAGGACCTTAATCAAAAAGAAAACTAACTGGGCCCCTGGTTTCAGGAGTTTAAGCTAAGTACGTTTTATCTAGTGCTTATTGCGAATTTTACTATGGACCAAAAATATCGAACAAAGAGTTTGCCTTAAATTTTGCATCGACAATGTTTCGTGTTCGGAGTCACTGAAAATGTTACAGAAGGCTTAGGGTGAATTGACTTCATTAAAAACACGTGCTTATGAGTGGAACGAAACGTTTAAAAGCGGTCGAGATATGATAGAAGATCAACATCAACATCTTCAACTGAAGTTAACGTCGAAGTTGCGTTGATGACGTCACATTCCGGACAGCCCGCCCGCCCGCCCGTCAGTCAAAGTCAGAACCAGCACGTGTGAAAGATTGTTCATTATTTTTACTACTTTTTTTTCAAAAACCGATTATTTACTACAATCGAACGAACACTTTTGAATCTTGAAAACATTTATTAAATGTATTTACATGATTGTTCGACACAATCTTCGGATCCACCGATTATAACCACTGATATTATAACATAGAGTCTGATGTATTATAAAGCTAAACTGAAGTAAAACCTCATTGTTTAAGCCCTACTCACACAGGCACAAATTTTTAAGCGTGACCTGTGTAACGTTTGTTTGCTGTTTGTTTGTAGCATTTTGTACTCAAACGTATACGTTGAGGCACACTGCCGCAATTTTATCGCCGGGATTCGGCTATGGCTAAGGCGTTTCCGCGTCCTGCGATTTGGCTTTTTAGAAGCTGCGTTTTGGGTCTTGCTTCATGCGGGCAGCGTTGCCGGGTGGCTGTGGGGTGGCTGTGGGACGGCCGTTCGCGTAGCCGGAGATGATGAAGTGGGGTGCGTAGTTACACTCTAGTATTTGAATTAGTAGGTAGTGGTTAGCTACTTTTTTGTACGACACGAGTGATTTTCTTAAATAATTATAAGGCACTGGATTAGTAACGGCGGCAGCACGACGGGCGCGCGCTGCCGCTGTGTGTAAGGAATCGCGCTTCACAAGACGCGCTAATTAATTACCGTCTGGGTGCGGAGGGCTCTATAGCCTGTCTCACAGACATGATATGATATAATATTATGGCAAGATTTTTTTCTCGATGCATATTAAGCAACCTTACGTCACATGACATCAAATGACATGTCAATCCTTCCAAGGGTTTCTTGCTGTGAAAATAACAAAAACCTTAGACGCTAAGGTGTCGAACATTTTCAATCCGTCAGTGTACAATGAAAAATCATAACCTCCAATTCCGAAATTATTTAGCATTTTTAATAGCTTAAAATAAGTGTCCGTAATTTTAATTAGATAAACATCATCAATATGCTTGAAAACGAAAGTTTTCAATCAGTGCGTCCTACCCGTCATGACCTACGGAGCTGAGACGTGGACACTCACGACAGGGCTGGTCCACCAGTTTAAAGTCGCTCAGCGAGCTATGGAAAGAGCTATGCTCGGAGTCTCTCTGAAGGATAGGATTCGTAACGAATACATCCGACAGAGAACCAAAGTTATCGACATAGCTCAAAGAATTAGCAAACTGAAGTGGCAGTGGGCCGGACATATCTCGCGAAGAACCGATAACTAAGCTGGGGTAAACGAGTTCTTGAGTGGAGACCGCGACTCGGCAAACGTAGTGTAGGACGCCCTCCGGCCAGGTGGGATGATGATCTGCGAAAGACTGCAGGCAGATGCTGGATGCGTCAAGCTGAAGACAGGGCGCTATGGCGCTCATTAGGGGAGGCCTATGTCCAGCAGTGGACTAATATAGGCTGATGATGAAACATCAATCAAGTCTAATTTTTAGAACCCAGAAAGCATGACCACGTGTCGACTCGACTGGTTATGGGGAATATTGTATGGCGAGTGATTGATCTTCTTTACGCTCACAAAGTCGCGTGTATGGGTCGTTATTATTAATATTTCATGTGTTTACACTCAATCGTCTGGCTGGATTGCCTGCACTTGCCTCAAACGCCTGATTCTCGCACACAATCATTAATTTTTTTCGGAAGCTTTTGTATTGACACCTTGGTTTTCTGCCATTCTACCAACGGAACACGATTCAAATGAAATGAAGCTGTCATCTTAGACATCTGCCATTCGATAGATCCATCATGTAGCGTAGCGTTAACGTTTGTCGAGATTCCTTGCGTCGCAATAACTAGAGCTAACTTTTGTCAAGGTTCAACTTACGTTTGCCATAACATTTGTTGAGGTACTGTTCGTAGCGATAACGTTTGTCGAGATTACTTGGGTCGCAATAATGTTTGTCGAGATTCCGTGCATCGAGCTAGCCATTGTCAAGGTTACGTAAGTTGTCATAACATTTGTTGAGGTACCGTGCGTCGTGATAATTGTTGTGCAATCAGAATGACTTTTCTGTTATTGTGTTATGTATGAAAAAGCTCTTACACTTATCAAACCAGTGGTAGAATTCTTCCGCAGAGGGCGCTGATGCCCACCCCTCGGTGGACATCCCGTAGTCGCCTCTTAGGACATCCACGGGACGAGATGGGGTGGTGCAAATTCTAAACCAGCAGCACACAGCTTACTTACTTGCTATACAAGTAAGTGTTTTCCCGGCAATTATTAGAAAAAAAAACCATCCTTGAATTTCAACGAACATTTAAAAATAGAATTGGCCAAATTGGTCTAGGTGTTATTAAGTTGCGCTTACCAACACATTTAGCGATTCATTTTTATATTATAGAAGATTAGCCATTCCAAATTCAAAGCAAAATAACTTTATGTGTATTCTTTTGGAAATGACTTTTGTCTAAAGGATTAAATTAAAAAGAATTGCTTTCGTTTTAAAAACTATAAACCGACTTCCATTATATAATTTTTTTATGGATCCTTTTGTCAGAATGGAACCAAATCAAAATGAGAACACACGGGAAGCACCACCTTTCGAATAAAAAAATAATCCTGAGAATCAGACCAGTCAAAAGTTCTGAGGTAACAAACATTAAAATCTATCGTATGGATGGATGTATGGATGGATGTTTGTTACCTCTTCACGTCATAACTACTGAACGGATCGGGCTGAAATTTTGAATACAGGTAATTGTAATCCTGGAATCACATATACACACACACTTTTTATCCCATAAATCAGTTCCCGTGGGATAGAAAGCACCTTAAACGTTTCCACAGGCACAACGCGTGCGAAGCCGCGGGGCGCAGTTAGTAAATATATATACCTATAGTCCTAAAGTTGAATTGAGAACCTCCTCCTTTTTTTGAAGTCGGTTAAAAATATATATTTTCTCAAATTAATGCACCAAGTCATTATGACCTGGTTTTTTTTATGAATAGGTAATTGTTTGACACTGGCTAAACTGCAGGTTCTGCCCATAATCGCCATCACCAATTCAAATAATGAAGCTATACGATCATTCTTAAAATTAAGAAGTAAGGGAATTACATTAGTACTAAAGTTACAACGGATTATGCAGTATGAAAATGTGCCGAAATATTGGAAAGCTCAAAACAATATTTCGGCACAGTTTCATGCGCCATGATCACGGAATAACTGATATTGGAAAGCTCAAAACTCAAATCATGGTAAATATGCCGTTGTACTCCGATCCCGATTTAAAGTTTTACTATATTAGTTACCCTGTCTATTAAATAATCGTTCATTAGAGAGGCTAAACTTAAAAACCGCTCTGCCCACTCTTACGAGTGGGTGTGTATGCTTGGCTGTTTCCCAGCCAGTCTGATGCCACGTAAATCTCATATTTCGTGTAGATTGTGGATTTATATGGTAGTAGAAGATTAGTCTTCAGTAGTGGAAGTAATTCATTGCGTTTCAGACAATGTTTTGTATCGGAAGTAATTCAAATGAAAAATTAGGATCTTTTTTTATTCCTAATTTTCCATCTGAATCACCTCCGATCCTTGCGTTGAAAAGCTGTGTGGTGCTGGCTTAGAATTTGCACCACCCCGTCTCTTTCTGTGGGTGTCGTAAGAGACGACTAAGGGATATCCACCGGGGCCAGCAGCGTCCACTGCAGAACAATTCTACCACTAAACTGTGATCCCCAACCCGCACGCCCAGCGCGCAGCGTGGAGATTATGGGCCCATAGATAAACGCCAACATGACTCTTATCAGGGGTGGCCTGCGTCCAACAGTGGACCAATACAGGCTGTTGAGGTTAAGGAAGCTTAGATTCGATAAAGTATCAATTTTTGGGGAAACAACCCTAGTCCAGTCACTTTAGCGATCCAACTCGGAATTGAGAGATATGTATAATGCCGAATTTAAAAAAAATACTGCTATCTTAATAGATCAGAACAATTAATTCTATGGTACGTAGACAACAAACAGATCCATGTTAGAATCATTTTGTAAAGCTAGGTATCCTATCCGGTTACCTCACGTCTATCTTAGGTCCAATTTCACCGTTGAAATTGAACGCGTTCAATTGACGTTAAAACTCACTTACGCATTAATTGAGTTCAGTTGGTGCATTTTACATTTCACCAGTATGAACAAAACATCCTGAACGCCCGACATTGGCGGTTCAGCGTCTACGTTAACACGTTTAAGTATTGTCAATCGTTGCAGTTTGTAAAAGTAAATTTATAGGATTAAACACGATCAAAATTTAGCTTTAAAAAGCCAGTGAAGTCGGTTTGTCTTTAAACGAGATTAAACTTGAAATATGAACGCGTTTATGAAACGAAACAAGAAACGAGTTTAGTTAAACGCATTTTAAGATCGGTGAAATCCCTAAGTCATCTTGAAAAGTTGAAATTTTGTACAATAATGCATAAGACCGCGTGGAAGACAGATTAACAAGGAGACGTTCTATTTTTGTGTATAAGGCCAACCAATTTTATAATATAACAGGATTAAAGAGGCCAAAAAGCCCATAAACAGGATAAAGGTCTGTCTGTTCATGTTCAGTTTATATCCATTTATTTTTAAGGACGGCCTACAGAATAATCTACAAGTGTGGTGCTGGCTTAGAATTTACACCAACCCAACACATCGCGTGGGTGTCGTAAAAGGCGACTAAGGGATATCCACTGGGGGCGGTATAGCGCCCCCTGCAGTACAATTCTACCGCCGAAACTGCGAATCCCAACCCGCGTGCCCAGCGTGCTGATTATTGGCATCACCCTCCACGAAATAAAAGCCAATAAGGCGCCTATCAGGAAGAGGCCTGCGTCCAGCAGTGGACCAATATAGGCTGTTAAGGTTTATTAGATTGAAGTTACAAGAACCTACTAAAAAAAGCGAATAAATCAGCTGGATGCAGGCCAGCTCAAATGCGAGAGCGTTATGTTCTCGCTCGTAGGCTTATTATACCTTTTCAAAAGCCCACAAGCGAACTTAACACTTACTATTTTATACTTTGGGTCACTTAAAACCGAACACTGAGAAAACAGCTCTGAGACTCTTTGACTCTTGACTCGATTATATCGGAAAATGACCAAGTCTCGACTAACGTAGTGGTCCAGCCAAATCCAAGGGTAAAATATTATGTGACTATGATTTTTAATATAAAAAAAATGTATTAAAAACAAATCATACTAAAACTAAGACTTTCGTACATTTGACACAGAAGACAAAAAAACTTTAGTAGGATAAGGCAATTTACCTCCTGTATAAACAAAGTCGGAGCGTGTTAATCTCTTATTGATTTATTTGTCCTAAATTTGTAAATGCTTTATTTGGCATGTGCCGTTCTAACACAGGGTTTCACGTTCACGAAAATTGACCCAGAACGGGATTGAATTACCTACCAAAGGTTGCACCTAAATCGCTATAAAACTATAATCAAGCCAACCTTCAGTGCTAAAATGTATTAACAATGTCGTGGCGGCTAAGCTGCCCTCTTAAATTCCGCAATACGAGTCAATTGGAATGTATCGGATACAATAAAGCCGTGAACCTACAAGGTACAAGGTAGGGTGCACTCACCTTTCTCGGCGGGGGTTGCATGGTAGCCGCTCAGCCGCGCCCGCGACGCGGTTGACTCTGAAACGAAACTCAGTAGCGCAGTGCGGGACGACTTAGATCGATCAAGTCGCAAGCACGAGTGTCCGCCCTACGCTGACAGGCCGCGCGTCCACCCGCCCAAGCAATCACGCAACGCGCATGCGTTAGCTCACCGCGCGGCGTCTTGCCAAGCGAACCATAGACAAATACGTCTTATATGCTTATATGGAATTTATTTATACTATCTAATAATTAAAATCATACTAATTTATAAAAGACAAAATTTCATCATGATAAACCTTTTCCCTAAAGTCAGAAAAAACTGAAACTCAAACCAGATATTTGGGACATGTTTAGCTTGGGACCCTAATTTATCACTAGATGGCTCTTTTTAAATGGACCTAATCATGGTCATACCCCATTTTATTAGATTTAAGCCAAACGGTAAGTTTTATCATCAAAATACCTGAGACAAAATTATAAATGAAGCGATTTCGTGCAAAAATTATTTCCATATTTCTTTCATAAGAATCACCATTGTGGAGATATAGCTCGTAATATTGAAAATTAGTATTATCCATAACATGCACGCACCAAAGAACGCAAAGAAGAAGAGACTGTGGAACACGTTGTCGTACACTGCACGGCCGCAAAAGAGGCCTGACACAAAACGGGACTAAACTGTCTCATTGAGGCATCAACCACATCCACACTCGCAGAAAAGTTGAAACGAAGCTGACAGTCACCAAAAGTCCTGGAATCAAACATAGGTTACTTTTTATCCCATAAATCAGTTTCCGTGAGATATCAATCACATTTAAAAGTTTCCATAGGAACAAGGCGTGCGCAGCCGCGGGGTGCAGCTGAATAAATAATAAATACAACTTTTTTTTAGACTGGCTACAGCAAGCTTTAAAATTGTACAGAGTCGGCGACTCCCTCCGCTCACAAAATAACACAACAATAATTGAGTTT
The DNA here is from genome assembly GCA_955876795.1 of Eupithecia tripunctaria. Lineage (NCBI taxonomy): Eukaryota > Metazoa > Arthropoda > Insecta > Lepidoptera > Geometridae > Eupithecia > Eupithecia tripunctaria. The sequence goes on along the minus strand of OY041599.1, from coordinate 2,333,625 downwards.
GTTATAGAAAACTATAAACCGACAAATATTATATGGTTTTCTCATGTATGTCACTGTCAGAACTGGACCAAATTGAAATGGGACCACATGGGAAGCACCAGCTTTCAAATATTAAAAGAATCATCAAAATCGAATCACTCAGTCAAAAGTTAAGAAGTGACATCATAAAAAATATGTATGTACACAGTCGATTGAGAACCTCCACGTTTTTTTTGAAGTCGGTTAAAAATATTAATAAAAGCTATCTCGATAAAATGCAAGCAAGACAGAGTCTTGCACACAAAATAAAATGCGCACGAAATTTTGAAACTTCGGTCGGCCCTTTTGTTTATAGTAAACTTCGCAAACGTACTGGTTTGAGAAATAAATAATGTTGGTCAATTCACACAGCATTATCTAGCCCCAAGCTATGCAGAGCTTGTGTTATGGTTTTAATTAATCAATGGTAGGTACTAGATTACTGATATACTTAATACACTAGATAGAATATATATTTAAGTGTCATCTATGTATGTATATGACATCCAAAAAACCCTAAACTATCATATCATATAATCTGCAGATCGTCAACACGTTTGCCCTGAGACGAGAATCGAATCCGCAATCTCCTGCGTTGCAGGTGGACTTCGCCCGCCGCGCCACAGAGGTCGTCAAATCTCAAAATTGTAAAGATACAGAACATCTTATATCAAGTATAATACAATCATTAAATTAGCTATAATCACATCACATCACACTAATATTATAAATGCGAAAGTTTGTATCCTAGATCCTGGATCCTAATTCTTATCTTGGAATCAAACATAGGCTACTTTTATCCCATAAATCAGTTCTCGTGGGATAAAAATCACCAATAAACGTTTCCATGGGACGAAGGCGTGCGAAGCCGCGGGACGCAACGGTTGATGCTGTGTTAATCCTGGATCACTTATTCATCAATATTTAATAATTTGCGATCTGAACACCATTACTAGTAGTATTATTGAGTTAGTCATCCCGTGACCACGACCGTGTGTAAACCACAAACCAAAAAAGGTAAATAAACGCGATTTATTTAGTATCGTTATTTGTAAATACTTTATTGAAAAAGAAAATTACAATCAAATAATATAAATAAATTAGTACTAGTATTTACAATTGAGCTAACTGCAGATGATACAAACAATCTAGAGATAGCTCGACTGATCTTTATAGTTATTTATTCATCTTGGACCTCTGGGAATATACTATATATAATATATAATATGTATATTATACCATAATACACAGGGTGGCACAGTACCGGCCTTCACACGTTCGAACCACGCATCTGGGACTGCGGTCAAAACCGCGGATAGATCTGTGCGGTTTGGACTGCGGATCAAAATGTCGTGCTAATTACGATTAAAAATGTGTCCACTGTTTAGAACGCCGGCAAATCTTTCATATTTTTCCAAACGAACTGAACTGTGCGTGTAAATTGAGTTTCAAGAGTTTTGACTCCTGTTTAGACTGGCGCGTGTAACGTTAAAAGTTTTGCCTCAGTGTCAAGCTAAATGGATACTCGATCATCGCGTTAGCGTAGATAGTACATACAGTAACTGAAAAAAGGCAAATCTGGCCAAATTCTTTATTTTTCACCGACTTCAAAAAAAGGAAGACCTTCTCAATTCAACTGTTTTTTTTTATGTTAGTTACCTCAGAACTTTTAATTGGGTGATCCGATTTTGATTATTCTTTTTTTATTTGAAAGCTGGTGCTTTCCGTGTGGTCCTTTTTTTAATTTGGACATGCCTCAATTCGGGAATTGTTGCATCCGAGTTAAGGGCCGATCAAGCTGATACAGCTGATGACACTAAAGGTATGCTTCCCCGTCTCCATTATAGTGAAGTTAAACAGTGACTAGGTGGCAACCCCGTGCGCAGACGCCAGAAAATTCGGCAGACCCGGCATTTTTTTAATCGGTACAGATATTTCGGAGCCTTTTTACTTATACAAACAAACAATCAAATATTTCCTCTTTATAATATAATATAGCATAGATTCTTTTTTTTTCTTTGCTATATATTATATTAATGTGTCGTCAATTACTAAATAAAGTTATAAAATCAATCAATCAATCGCTGATATAATTTTCTATCAAGACCACTAGTTACCAAAAGATGAGAAGGTGGAAATTGATTTCTATCCGGTTGTCCCCGCGGAAAATTCTTTGACGTTGTCTGGGCGGAACAAACTGAACTTACGGAAAGAGAGTTCATGTGATTTCACGCGTCAAATAGATATTGCTAGCCACGCTACATTGAACGGATGATCCACTTATTAATTAAAAATATATGAGATTTGTATTGCAAACTGATACAAGCGGGTAAATAATGGAAAAAAAAATACGATTAAATACGATTAAAAGCACTGGAAGCAGAGTTTATGGAATAGATATATAAAAAGTATATACTTATACCTACAAGCAATGAACTAATTGGTTGCTAATTATGAACAAGAAACTGCATGGTTTAAAGCAAATAAAGATATAGATAATAAAGATATATAATATTTAAACCAGCGCGACCGAAACAGCCGAGAACTTGCCTTATCAAGGATTATTCGGAGGTGAGTCGTATGAATTTTTAAGCGACTAGCTTTAGAGTATAAACTGGCGTGAAGTACAATACAAGCGTACTTCATCAAACGCACTCGCGACGTCCATAATTAACATTTAGATTATAACATTGACATTTGTTTTCCCCTCAAACGTAAAAACCTATGGATTAGCAGAGAAATAAAAAACTTAAATTTCCTTCTTCACGATATTATAAGTATGTATGAAAAATATCCACAATTCAGCTATTTACAAGATTTAACTACAAAAATAAGCATTCAATATGACAACTTAAACAATTTGTCTGAATCAAATCACTACATAAATATAATTTCGGCAAATTATAATACTCAGAAAACCATGTGGAAGGTTTTCAATGATGAGAGAGGAAAACACTCATCGCCCTCTGTTAAAGCCTGTGGAACCGAATTTAGTTCAAGGAAGGCTGCCGCCGACGGCGCCATGAACGCAAGATTTGTAAGTGCGGCGGCCGCGTGCGGCGCCCTAGGGCGGACCGCTCGCTGCGGTTTGTGCGATTCACACTTGCGAAAGTGCATCAAATTATAATGACGGGGATCCTAAGTAAGCCTACTAAAGATCTATTTAAGATTTCTATGGAAACGTTACGCATCACTGCGACGCCACTCGCGCCGTCCCTGGCAGTTTTATTTAACTCGTGTTTGGACGTTGGTTCCTTCCCCACTAGTTTTCAAGACTAGTAAGGTCTCCCCGCTGTTCAAGGGCAAGAGTACTCGTGAGAGCATAAATGGGTACAGACCGGTGTTCATTATTCCAGCGCTAGCCAAGGTGTTCGAGAATGGAGGAAGTTCTCGACTTACAAAGTACCTTGCAGACACCGAAGCATTGTCGGAGCACCAGTACTGGTACCGCGGGGGCCGCTCCACTACGTATCTCGTGCGAGAAGTGGTCCGTCATATAGTCGACGCCTGCGAGCGCCGGCGGCGAGTCGCGGTCTTGTGCTATGACCTCTCAAAAGACTTTAATGTCGCAGACCATGGCGTACTCGTTGCCAAGCTCCGCCACTACGGCTTAGATGGACCTGCGCATGCTCACCTCACCGACCTGCTGCGGAATAGATCGCAGGTCGTAGTTGGCGACGGCGGAAAGGTTAAGTCCGATCCACTAATGACCGTGATGGGCGTAGCGCAGGGGTCGTCTGTTTCGAATTTGCTGTCCCCGTAACCAAGAGTGACATATTTATGAAATAGCAGCAATCGTCACAGCGGAGACTGTGGACGGACTCGAAGATAAATTGAATGAGGCAGCACAGGAACTACCACAGGTAGCACTGTGGTTCCAACACAACGGCCTAGTGCTAAACATTAGTAAAACACACTTCATTCATTTTTCAATATCCGGCCGGTCATCCAGAAACATGTCAGTGTGTGTAGGTGGCACTTCAATACACGAAGTGTTGTCGACGACGTTCCTTGACGTGGGCGGCGCACAAGCACGGCGCATGGCGGTGCCCGCTGATATGGTCCGCATGTGTTACTTTGCAACCTTACACTCCTTGTTGCAGTACGGCGCCGAACTGGACGCGCTTCGAGGCGACGCGCCAAAAGGGAACGCTTTTTCAGAATGCAAAAAGGGGCCGTACGTGCGATAGTACGCGTGTCGCGGAGAACAACTGTCCGACCATACTTTACCCAGCTAAATATAATGATCTTCCCATCGATAGCTATTTATCAGGTAGCATTGTATGTCGAAACATAAATTCGTTTCATAAACAAGCAAAGATGCATTGCTACAGCACTCGCAATGCCGCCGGTGGCTGGTGCCCGTGACAAGACGACTAAATCGGACAAGGACGCCCCGAGTCTTAATTTTTTTTAGAAAAACCTAAAAAACTGGCTCGTAGAGATGACGTTTTATAACTACGACGAATATTTAAGTTCTTAATAATTGCTGATGAATTAATTCTTTATTAATATACTTATATTTTTATTGTGTTAAATCAATGTAATCTGAAAAATTCTAAATAAAATGTTTATCTGTTTCTTTACTCAAAAAACAGGTACAGGTATGTTAGACGAGATACTTAAAGTAGGCAAAAGTACAATCATCGTTCTGTATTTGTATCTTTAACTGAAACGAATAAATATCGAATTTAGTATTTAGCTAGAATAGTTCAGCATAAGTCGAGTGATGTACGGTTATGTCTTGTTTACTATTATGGGATACGGGATTTAGCTGAACCTGAATAGGCTGCGTTTAACCGGAATCCGTCAGGCGGAAAAGACGAAGTTGGAGAGGTAGAAATGGGAATGGACAGGTAAGCGAAGAGGAGCTTCGGGTTACTACTGTTAGCGCTACTGCCATTAGGATAAGATTAATTTGGCATTAGCAGCACAAGGCTGGAGTCGCCCGAGGCAAATCGCGCCAGATATCGTACAAACTTGGTTCTTCACGCACTGGACATTGAATTCCGTAGCAAATAATATAACCTGTACACAGAGTTACACAGAATACATCGTACATTACACGTCAATGTAACAATGTACCGATGGAATATAATGTCGTTTTGAAGGCACAAGCTCGAAATAACTAGATCTAGATTTTTTTTTCTTCTTTTTCTATTTTTTTTTTTTCACCTACAATTAAGATTAGTTATAATATTAATTATATTGCTTTGACATAAGGATCTTTTAATATTAGTTGGAGAAGTCACTGGCTCCTGAAACACAGTTCTTAAACTAGTTCAGGAGCCTATGGACTCATACTGTCTGTAACACTACGTATAGATACTATGTCAATAAATAAAATTTTACTTTACTTTACTTTACTTTACTGGACGGACGATAGATGAAGGAAATGAGCCCATGGTGTAGTTAAAGATAAGATATTGTAACGGTCTCTCTGTGAAGAAACCTCGTATACAGGACAGGAAGGTAAGAACCAGCGGGCTACCCAGTCAGCTTATCCCCACAGCAATTTGTTACTGCTCATCTATCAAAATGTTGAGTTTATTATATGTTACTCACCAAAACCTTATAGGTATTTGTTTTATCATAGTCTCTTTCTGAACTTATTGCATCCATAATTCTTTAATAGGTATACTGTGCACGGGATGGGTAAACTCAACATAAAAGTAATTAACGAAATTTCACACGTACTGATCGCACAATATATGTATTATTTAGTTATCTACAACAACATCAATAAAATGTTCTTCATGAACTAACTTCAGCCTCGTCTTTAAGTTTTTGTACATAAACGTTAATTGATTATACAGATAATTTATCAATACACGATATGTACCTACTCTTTAAGATAAGCCGATGTCATTTTATCAACATCAAACAAATTAAATGAATCACGAGTAATGTAAAATTCATGGCTTTTAGTCACGTACCTAGGTATCGTATGAGATAAATTAGATAAGTTAATTTGGCTGAGAAAAACATTAATTATTGTTATTATTGTTAAATTGACTATTTGGAAATTGCTGTACAGATACAAAAATGTATTTAACTGATAAGTACTGTGGTTTTTATTTGGTTTAATTCTCCCAAGGGGTGAACTGGAACGCCAAAATCGGTGAGGGGGAAAAGTGGAATACGAAAAAATATATTCCAGTTTTCCCTCTTGAAGTTTTTTTATCAAGGGGGAAAACGACTTCAAAAATATAAACTTCCAGTTTTCCCTCTTGAAAAAGACTTAGAGGGGGAAAACTGGAATAACCATGAAAAAAAGCCAAATAAATGTGGCAGTGCGAAAGTACGCTGATGCGGTTAGCCGTCATTGGCTAATAATGGCAAACCGCTGTCAAGTGCTCTTATCTTACTAATAGGTATTATTAAACAGACGAATTATATTTATTCGGTATGTAAGTGAGTATGTTTGTAGACAGCTCTTTACCAAGATCTTTAAAAAAATGTGACAGTGGCAGTAAGTACGCGGACGGCTGTCGCCAATAGAGTGAAATCGATGTCAAGGTGATACATATGATAATTGAATTGGTTTTAAAAAACTAGGTATAACCGACTTCAATTTTTATAGTTTTTTCATGGATTTTCGCGGATCCCGTTGTCAGAACTAAACGAAATTAAAATGGGACCAGACGGGAATCACCAGCTTTCATATAAAAAAGAATCATGAAAATCGAACCACCCGGTCAAAAGTTCTGAGGTAACAAACATAAAAAAGTCGAATTGAGAACCTCCTTGTTTGAAGTCGGTTAAAAAGGATAAATTATATTATAAAGACGGCTATTCGACCCGTATGCAGGTGGAAATGATTAAAGCGGAGAACGTCGCTCACGTAAAATCTTCGTACCGAGACGCACTTCGCACTTCGCCACGATAGTGAGTGTGATTGAATGATAAATATGAATGAAGTATGTAGTAATAGTGACTGCAGATGTTTTTAAAGAGCTCTTTACAATAACTGCTTCTATACTCCACCTGCTTAGAAAGTTGCTTATTCTTTAACATTAGGTAGAAAGCCCGTCAATATAGGTGTACCCAAATGCGGGAGGAAAAACTCTATGGAATTTCATTTCTCACGCGTTTAGGGAGGGAAAAGTGTATGGAAATCCATTTCTAATGTGTTATTGCTTTTTTGAGCTAGCACACGATAGCGTAGCTTTTCAAAGACGTCAAACTACCTACCTCAGGACACCGAGGACGCCCAGGAAGGCATGCACTGGTATCAGCAAGAAGCTGACTTTGCTGGAGGACATCGGGTGGTAGGACCAGCAGCCCCCCAACCAACATACAAGCCCACCCTCGTCCTAGTTGTGGAAAATAGACCAGACACTCGTATTTACAAAAAAAAACATTTTTGGCGAATCCTTAAGTTTTGTTACTTACATAGTAATGTTGCAAGTGGCGAAGACTTTTGTGAACTTTTATTGGGATTGGTAAAATTTAATACTGAAAAATATATTTGGTTTCTATAAAAACGAAAAGACTCGCTTTAAAAGTTTAAGTGTAACATTACACTAATGACGAGATGCATAATGCATGCTAAATATCTCGTCATTTTGAGTTATCCAACGGAAAATTAGAAAAACTTAAAATATCAACACATAGCATGGCGATTATTTTTCTTCTTGAACAGGTTATATTAACCTGAATCCTGCTGAGGGCATGCTCCCACTGATGATCACGGTGATTACTCCGTTATAAATGACTCTCATCTGTAGTTTTTAGTCTATTATTTAAAAAAATACCCTTATGACTTTGGTAGGGCCTGATGGAAATTGAAGATGTGGCCGACGCGACGCTTTATCAGGAAGGTCTAGAAGACACCTATTCACTCATGTCTTTAAGAGACAGATTGTAATGGGTCGGAAAACAAAAGCAGGAAGCGAGTTATATTCCTAAGCGGTGCTAATAATGTTTACAAGCCATCCTCACACACTTAGCTCTTCAAAAAGAAAAGCAATGTGATTCATCAGAGACGCCCTGACGCCACACTCTTCCAAAGCTTCACCTTCAAAGAAAGAATCGAAAGATCTCAGAAGATGCAGGATCTAGCAGAACGAGAGTGCAAAAGAGCAAACGCCCCCAGGACACAGTCGATGTGCCAGAGGAAGAGGAAGGATCAAGTCTAACAGAATCGACTACACTAGAAGAGATAGTCCCCCAATTCTTTCCGTGGGGGTCGTAAGAGGCGACTAAGAGATATCCAACGGGGGGTGGACAGCAGAGCCCCCTGCAGAACCAATCTTCCACCAAACGGCGATCCCCAACACGTATGCCCAGCGTGGAAAAGTAGATTAAAAATTAACTTTGTAACGCTTTGTTTCTCAGTCACAATAATTATGTCATCGTTTGATATGGAAGAGCGAGACCCTCTAACACAAGTTTTTTTATACTTAAATGAAGGTCTCAATTATCGAATAACTCATTGTAAAATAGTAACAGAAATAAATATTATTATTACATTAGGAGCATTTTAAATCTCGAGCTAGCGAAGCAGTAAGTAAGTAAGTAAAGTAAACTGCTGAGGTAAAGAGCGATTTAAAAGGCACGAAACAAAAACTCTGTTGTGTTTCGGAATGTGGTCCGAAGTAGCCGTCTTCTAGACCTTCGTGATACATCGTCGGCCGCATCTTCGCTTTCCATCAGGTGAGATTGCGGTCAAACGAAAGTCTGATAAAAAAAGCTCATTTTGATCGAGGGTAAAATGATACGCAAACCTCTTTCAGAACAAAAACGGAAAATATTTTTTTCTGTAGAGGATGCAAACTTTATATCAAAAAATATTTCGTCCGAAAATATAAAGGGTCCGTTACGACTGTGGGTCCACATTGTTCCGAATTCACATTCCTTTTTTCAATACGTTGAATAATATTTTAACTATTATTCAACATGTAAGCAAAACCAGATTTTGCTCATTATTTTTTCAAAAGCAAAGTTACCGTTTTCGAGCCAGAGTGGCAAAACACTTTTTTGGCTCAAGTCTTCCAGTCCATGCCAAAGACGACACGTTATTTTACCATATGGTATCTCGTAGTTATCTATACAATGTGCTACGTATGGTGTCTACTTAGTCAAAAGGTTTTTTTTTGCTTTCGCAAATGCCAATTATAAAGTCGAAGGAATAATTTCAAAATATGATACGCATGGTGTGATGAATCAATGTTTTATGCCTAACCTAGGCAAGGCACTATCTCGGCCAATGAATGTGACGGCAAAGTATTTATTAGGTAGGTATTTGGCTTTTAGGAGCAAGTTATCGAATTAGCAAGCTGAAGTGGTAGTGGGCCGGCCTTATCTCGCGAAGAACCGACCACCGCTCGGGTACACGTGTTCTTGAGTGGACACCGCGACTCGGCAAACGTATTGTAGGACGCCCTTCGGCCAGGTGGGTCGACGATCTGCGAAGGATCAAGTTATGTAATAATGAGGCGGATGAGTCCAGCGATGAAGAATTGTAATTCTCTTATGAGTACTTGTACATATCAGATTTTTACCAGTTTAGGTTTGTCCCATGAATAAGACACTTATATTCGTTTATGTACATAATACACAACAATTTCTTATAATTCGCTATTCATGGAATAAAGGCTATCTAGATTTTTTTTCTCAGGATTCTCATCGAAATCGACCCTATATCAATAACTCTGTAGTTTGAAGTAGTTTGCGGGCTTGTGATAATAACAACAGTATGGCTGTTTAGAGAATGGCTAGGCAAATGACTGTGAAGTAAAAAAATTAAAAAGTCACTCAAAGACGACTGTTTCTGCGTACTTATTTTTATCTTATTACATATTACGTTGAACAAAGCCATTTTCAAAAATTAATTGATAGTTTGTGATACTATCGTAACTTTTTTTAATGCCGCTGTTAATAGTTTTATTTTGAATAGTTTAGGAAGAGTGCGAAGTTGCACTTTCACCACCAACCTGTTTCCGCCGTCAATAAGTTCAATCAAGCACTTTAAGATGCAATAAACGCCATCTAGCGACAAGTGGCAATCGTAATGTAAACTTTTGTACTCATCTGTACTCTACGTAATGTACGTAGCTGTTGAGAGCCAAATATCTCGTAAACCACAAGGGGTCTAAAATTTTAAGCTTTGCAGGATAACTAGGTATCGTACGGGACAGTTATTTGGTATAGTTCACGATTCTTATCTGGCTATAGTTTCGTCGAAATCAGTGGGGCTGCTAGCTTGACGTCAAGATAGCAGCCACAGTGAAAGACCTAAATATCTCCTAAAGTACTGTGGGTCTATTTATTTCCTTAGGCATCAAGAGGCACCATGTTATGGCACATTTATTGGCATAGTTGAAACCACCAAATTCCATGGCGGGGCTACTAACTTAAAGCACACGTTTTACAAACGAGCTTATTCCAAGATTATGTATTGTAAAACAAAAGTGGTAAAGTCAACTATGCCAGCTTAAGTTTTGCAATAAAGGGTAGGTAAATAATATCTAGGTATATATCCATTATCTTTTGATTTAAAACAGGAATCGTTACTTATTTTGTAACTTTAATTGATTTAGGTTGGATTAAGTTTATATTTTGCTGATACTCGTATAACTATATATATATATAACTACTTTAGAAATTGGTGGGTCATCATCAAGACAAGGAAGTAAAGGTAAGACCAAACTACATAAAATTTTTTGGCTAATAACAACAAAATAGGAGGACCACCACGAAACCTTTTATGATCTGTGATAATCCTCAACTTCAACCTTATACATAATTATAACTAACGTTAAAGGATCCGATCAAAATTAAACTATACTGTAATTCAATATCTTTATTGAATGTTTACAATTACAGATCGGATCAAACCAACAATATTATAATCTACGCCAACATAAAGCAGAAAAGAGATAATATTAAGAATGTGTGAAGTTAGCTCTAAAGAAACAGATTATTCAAGATTACACATTTTTCCACGGACAACAATTAGATTTCTGATACGGACAACATTTAAGATTTTCGATAAACTGGAACCATACATAATACGATTATAGACACTTATTAATCTGAACGCTATGTGACTACGTTAACAATAGACATCTACGCAACGCTATGCGCCAACTTGACAAGGAAAACAAAATAAAAAAAACAAAATAAACAGTTATGCATCTAAAAAATTTTATTAAAGAACGAGGCGACTATTTGCACTAAGAAACACTTGTAACTTGTGTTTACAAGAGCTCTTGTACAAAATTTAACAGACCCGCGTACAACACTACTATACCCTCTCGCTCCCGCGCCGCCCTCTACTCCTAAAGATCAACTTACACCTGCCTGCATACTGTACAGTAGTTTGTACAAATTATTCTTACACATAAGTATATAGATAATCTAAAATCTAATTTAAAACAATGGAAATAGTGTTGATCATAATACTTATACTGATAATGGTATAAGAAGTTACTTAATCTCTTAATTCTTAATCAGATTATATCGACTACATCATAAATAATATAATTATGTAATGATTTTTGCTTAGATCTAATGACTGGTACGAGACGGTCAGCCATGACTTATATCTAACATCGATAGCTCCACGTATACGTACTCCATAAGACTATACATAATGTACTCTCGGTTGATTAAATATTACAAGAAGCCGATAGTGGTAGCTATCAAAAAGCTTGCTACGGTTAAAACTAGATACAAAGAATATACATCGACACAACACTAAATGTTCGACATGGCAGAGAGCCCGCACCGCCTCTAGTCCCTCGGGATACATTAAGGTACCATACACATATCCATAATGACCTCACTAACTACAAACTCAACTCGTATTTATTATAATTCCGTAAAGATCCAGCGCTCAGTAAATAAGAATACACAGTTTTAAGACATTGTGCTTATAGCACAAACATTTAAACAACCAGTTAATTAATAAAAATATATACAATCAAAGTGTTACATTAAGTATGTAACTACGATGGCTATTTTTATTCCCTGCAAACGGAATTATGATTTAAAAAAATATAATAAACTAACATAACTTTATACATGTCATCAACAGATAAATAAACGAATCACAGTAATAAGGTAATTATCGACAATTTATTTGTTGTATGTGATGTTTTCTTTCACGTTATTCTTGTTGTTTGTGCGTAACAAAGATATAGAAGCAATAATAAACTATCAATTAATACCGTCGATTAGAGATGAGAAGTTAAAATTAGTTCCGGTTTAGGTTTCCAGCGTTCTTAGAAAATGATTACTCAACGTATTAACTATGTTAAAAGATTTTAATAGTGAAGTTATATATTTACATAGAGTAAGGCTTTGGAATGCCCAAGTCCGTAAGAGAAGGTATTCGTTTGATGTTATAGAGTAACACGCAACGTAGTCCACGATGGAAATACATTAATATCTTAACATACATTATTATTATTATTATTAAAGGTAGTTTCTTCTAATAAAAGATCCAAAAATGTTCATTACGTAACGACGATATAAGCTCTATACGGGGTATGTGATTTAACCATCGACCATGATTTTAGTTGAATATAATCTAAATAAAAGAAACTATCTGTACAATTATGAATAAATTACTTATACAGGTGCCACGAAACATGTGTTAGACTAAGCCCAAAGAGTGTGAATCTGGACCTCCAGGTATCAACTTTTATTCAAATATAGTTTTTTATTTTGTACAATAAATATTTTTCGTTAATTTACGTGTATTCTTGCATTACATATTATATTGCCTTAAAATTTCACAGGATTTACATAATTTTTTGTACAAATTTTATGAAAAACATAGGTTCAATAATATTGGAAATTCAACAAATCTTAAATATTTTAATAAATAATATAGGTATCACAATTTGATCCCCTTAGTACTTAGTACACAATACATGTTACGGGACACAGTATATTGTTCAAAATTACGATTTCTATATCTCAAAGCCTAATTTTGTAATTAGCGGGTCTTTTTAATAAACATTTTCTGTTTGTATGTTAATGTTGATTGTTGATTTGTTACCATCAAGTTGAATAAATAAATAAAGTTTTAGACCTTCTTAACTTCAATATTGTTTTTTTTTACTAAATAGATAGATAGATAGACTTTAAAAAAAATACTTCTTTGTTTATTATCGGATGAGGACCTTTTTCAGCGAGGTTTCATAGCTAACGTCTTTTAAAATTAAGAATTTTAACTATTTACAGCAAGCAGATGCTACACACATTGATTATTTTTCTACGAATAATATAAATCGTTTATTATTATTTCAATTTTATGGTAACATTGTACTTTGATAAACTGTGGCAAAAATCTTACAAACTAATTTCCTAGAATGAAAAATATGCATAGAGTTGCACAATGCTCTTCACTTTATTCACATGGGCAGGATTCGGTTGTTGTAAATTAGTTATTTTTTATAGCAAATAGACCTTCGTTTGACCACATCTCACGTAATGGAATTAATGTAGAATGGAGATTTCTTTTTCTGCATGTCTATGTAATTTATAATGCTGGATATAGAGAAAAATCTGTTTAGCAACTAACAAAGACAAATAACTATCCCACTTATTCATAATGGTCTGCTAACATAAAACTGCTGCTAAGTAGTGTCATTTCTCAGTCTGACTTATGGCAATTGAAGACAGAGCGAGATTTAGCAGTGTGTTAAGTTAGCAGACTATTATGAATAAGGGGGTTAGTGTTTATTTTTTTACCCTCGCAGAAACGACAGAATCAGACGTAACGTCTAGGCTAGAACTTTACGACTGGGCAAGTCTAAAACGGATACTACCAGAAACGTCACAATTAATTCAATAAGACGACTGTTTCACGAACCTTCTAAAAGCTATTATAATTAACTAAGTCTGCTATTGAGTACCTAATTTTACCATTTATTTAGTTACGTTAAACACACGTTATTTATATTGGTTATTTGTGTACGTAAATGTAAATGTGCAATATCAAGTGTAAATACACACCTTATGTATGTATTTTAAAATATATAATCATTTCTACTTATTCAGATATATTACAAATATTTAGGTGATTTTTAATCATAGTAGCCATTGTTTAGTGGTCGTTAATGGAATGGATTCAATTACTTGCAAACGGAAAAATTACAAGTAGTAATTACAAGATATAAACAATTAATTCAACAAGTAACAAAATCATTATGTAAAATAATAACTTAATTGAAATGACAACTAAATAGACTCGAGAGGAATTAGAGAGTTTAAGGGCACTATGAATATCTCAGCCAAGCAACACCTATATCGGTAATCATAGAATCATTTAAAGGATGTAGACCAATGGTCAGTGTCACACGTTGTTCTGATCAAGAGAGCAAGCTATCAACCATGTTAAAGATCGCAAGTAATTGAGAAACAATATTAACAGAATTATTTAAGGAGCATTAGCTTCCACTAGTAAATAACACTTGACACTGAATGAAAAAAAATCTAAAATCAATAGAAGCAAAAGTATGCCAAGTTGGTCGTGCAGCATTATCATATCATATTTTCAAGAAATATAATATTTTAAAGTTAAATCTAATGCCACAACGCAACGTTATTAACTATTCCTAAATCTTTGTTCAAGTACAAATGTATTCATAAGTTTTGGAAAAGGAAGATTTTACGCTTAGACATAGACGGAAAAAGAAATCATCAAGAATGATCATCACAATATTGGGTTTCATTTCAGGTTAGCTATACCGATATCTTAACATGAAAATCTATACATTAAAATTGAGAATAAATTTCAAAACGGAGTTCTTGAAAGATAAATCTTATGCAATTAGTAACGCCCCTTAATTTAGTTACACAAATAGCATAATTAACCCGCAAAATAAACCTGTACACAGACTATTCAATACCGTTTCACAAACACGCACTTAGAACTAATTTCCGTCTACGTAACGAAACTTACTACCCCACGAGTATTTCCTGAATATTGCACAAACCATTATTTTATTAAAACATCAATTATTTTATTAATCGAATTACAATTTCAATGATTATTATTTTTCGTGTCTTTCGGCCACGGAAACAACGACAGCTACAGATTAGGCCAATTTTTTACACTTTATTTATTATTAGGTAAGGTAAAACGGTGCTTCAAGAATGGTGCACAAAAACCTATTCACAATTCTGAAATTTAATCCTAGTAACGAAGTAACTTTTTCTTTTACTCTTTGGCCACGTGTTTTTGCGTTATGGGTCTCTCTGACGGACGAGGCCAACGACAGTGGTAACCAGTATTATTTTGCAAAATGTTTTGTCATATTATACTGGTCACCATCGCTGGCCGTACGTACCTATCTGTCGGGGAGAATCCATGTGTTATTAATGTCAATTTTTCAAATGAATTTTCGTATTGATAAGCAATATATTTAAATGAAGCTTTGCTTCATTGTGTGGAAATAAATATTAAAATTATACAATATGTTATAAATACGATAAATAATGCGGCAGCATAGACTTGTCTGAAACCATTCAATATTTATACATAAAAACGTAAGATTTAATAGGCAGCTTTAAATTTTATTGTTCGTAATTCCATAAAATCATCACATTTGCGATACAAAACGATAATATTATTATTGTAAAATAACAGTTTGTCGAAATACATTTTGTCATATTATCTGTCCCGAAAGACCTAGAGTCAATAGCCTTAAACTGATCGAAACTCGATTTCTTTTATGTAAACTATACTTCAAAAAGTGATTTTTGAAAGTGGTGCACTAATTTTGGAGCTACAAGGGTACAAGGAGATTTAGGCCTCTAAAATATATCCTATTATTTAAGTTATAAAATCTCCCGTTTTAATAGAAATGTCAAATTAACAAATAATTTTTAAAATGTCATTTAAATTTAAGGAATAATACAAATCATGTGTAAGAATTTTATTATTAGAAAATAATTTCATTTGAAATTTTGGTACTATTTTAGTTTAAAATTTGATTTGTCTTTGAGCTTATTTTGTAAGCCTAAATAAATAAATTGATATTTGATTTGTGAGCGAAGGCTTCACGATACGTTGGACTACACCGTTCTGAATTTATCTATGCATCCAGCTGGTCATATCAGATGTAAACGTGAATGAATGATTCATAAGATAAGCCGCTCATTGGCTATATATCAAATAAAAAAAATATATACAATGAACGAAAAAAATAGAATGAGTGATTGATACATTCAACAAAACATCTTCAGTGACCAGCTGTTTGCAATTTTGTAAGAACAGAGATGTAGATCCAACTCAATGCAATAACCACTTTTGATTCAACTTTGATTAGCGAAAGGCACCGGCCACAGAAACCATTATAAAATGAATAAAAAGTCTTCATAAAATCAGTCTGGTGGATTGACAAAATGCTCTACCATTTCCTTATCTAATGTTAATTCCTGAATAAATACAGATACCATTTTGTCAAGACTGCACCACACCAGAGAATACATTAATAATACAAGCTAATCACATTACAATTTACAAGTCAGCTTTAAATGCATACTTATCCCTAAGAATCCTTTAAACTAGCAACAAGTATAAAATTAATAACAGTGACACAGATGTGGTGTGATGTCTGTTGTGATAAACATGCTCTCACTCTAAAAGGATTGTTATGAAAAATTTATGAGATTCAATACGAGGCACAAAGTAAATAGTAACATTAACAAAATATAAAGCAATGATATCATAAATTTACTTGTGCATCCCATAATGCACAATATGTAAGAGTAACTTTAAGTTAATCATTGAGCGTTCGATCTATACAAATAAATAATTTATATTACAGGATTGTATTTAACATTAAAAATGTACATTACGAAGTCTTTAATTACGTTCACTTTACACAAGATTTCACTTCACGATCACGGCACATCACGTTTACCGATTTTGTGGTCCTCACTCATGAGTGCGCCTTTTGCGTTTGTATCATCTAACATCAGAGTGTTTATCAAGCGCGGGGTCGGGCGCGACGGGCAGCGCGGGTTCGGGCGCCGAGAGGGGCGTCTCCTCGCCCTTCATCACATAGCTGGTGCCCTGCGTGCTGCGCGCCAGTTTTAACCGGATCGGAGTGACCTTGGCAGTGCGTACCTTGCGCATCGCAGACGCGGTCTCGGCGTACGATGGCGCGTCGAAGGCGAGTGGGTCGATCATGGAGGGATCGTAGTGGTCGATCGGGTCGACGACGGGCTCAGGCGCCGCCGCCACCGCCGCGCGCACCGGCGTCGACTCCTCGCCGGGAGCGACGGGAAGTTTTATCTTTATCACCAGCTTGGTACCGCTTTCGCCGTCACTGTTGATTATTTTCATTTTCTTTTCCTTCTTTTTTTTTCTTTTCTCGCTCTTGGTCAGTTTGTGTTTGTGCGTCTTCTCGTTTTCCTCGAAGTCGGCCATGACCATCTTACGGTATTTCATGCTCTCGCGACGCAGGTCCTCGAAGCTAGGCTTTGGCGCGAGCCGCTTCTTGGGCGGGCGCAGCTCCTCGCTCACCTGCTGAACCGTGTTGGAGCCGAGCTTGATCTTGAGCTTGGGCGCGAGCGGCGGGCTGTCGCCGGTCTTGCCCTGCTTGCCGAAAATGCGCGCGCGCTTCTTGCTCTGCGGCGGCGCGCTGGCCACATAAGTCGACAGCTTAACGTCGTCCGACGTGTCCAGATCGTCGTTCATGGTCACCTGGAGATGTCTCAGTTCGCGCGAGAGACCACTGCTCACTTTGCGTTTCTGTTTCTTCTGCGTCTCGACTGGCGTGTCGGTGATCTTGTAGTCCTCGCGGGTGGGGATGCACGTCATCGAGGCGACCGCCTTTGGTATGGTAATGACGGCGCGCGTCAGCGGCGACGGCTGAGCGGGCGGCGGCACCACGCCCATCATGGAGGCGCCGTTCGGGTCGTCCATGTTCATATCTTGCGTCCAGTATTGGCGCAGAAGCTCCTTCTTGCGCATGCGCCGCAGGTTAGTGGAACCGCCCGCCACCGTGGCAGAGGCGTTGGTCACGACGGCGGAGTTGAGGGCGCTGGGCAGCGTGTCGAGAGCGGGCGCTGACGGTGGCGCGACAACCGTGGGCGTGGAGCTCGAGTAGTTGGCATCGAGGAAAGGGCCTTTTATTTTGACCTTGAGTTGGTTGCGAGAGTCGGAGAGCGAAACCTTGGGCAGCTGCGGAACATACAGGTACGGAGGAGGCGGCGCAGGGGTAGGAGGCGCTGGCGGCGGCGCGCTCGGAGGCGGCTCTGGTTCCGCGGCCGGCGCGAACGGCAGCGGCGCGGCGGGGGTGGGAGCAGCAGCGGGAGCGGGGAACTCGACCGTCTGGTAGGTGCGCATGTCTACGGGGCCTGGCAGCAGCAACGACACCTGCGGGTAGCCGCCGAGCTCTGGCTCCACAGCGGCGCCGCGCTCGCTCACTTCTGTACGCTTGTACTGAGGGCTCGCCTGCTGCGGCGACCGAGACGTGTCCTTCGCGGAGTGCTCCGATCGTCTGTCGTCCCTCACATCCACAGACTTACTTCGGTCTCTGAGCGCTTTGAAGTCAACGCTGTCGTTGGCGATTTCCTCTTCGAAGTCGTATACGGTGCCGACGAGTTTGCTTTGTATCGAGTTGCCCATGTAGTCGACAGCGGGGGTGTGGTTGCGGCTCTTGGAGCGACCGCGGCCGCGACTGCTGCGGGCGTTCTTGTTTGTGGCGCGTTTGGATTTTGAGGGTGCGTCGCCCTGGCGCGGTGAGATACCCGGCGACTTTCCGGGGGATTTGCCCGCTAACTTCAGTGATATCTTCGGAGCCCGCGGACTTGATCTTAATTCGCTCTTCTGGGTTGATGATTCACTGAATTCTATTTGGCTTACGGGAGTCATAGACTCGGAGCTATCATCGGGTAGTTTGGCGGTACTACTGATATTTTCGTAAGAACCGATGCTCACACTTGGACTGGAGGACGATACGTGTATGGAAAACTTGTCTTCGGTGTTTTCGCTGTCATTGGCGGGAGAGTATTGGGGTTTGGGCGTGGGTGGTGCGATCATCTGCGTGGTGAGGGCGATGTTCTGAGAGGAGGAGGTGAAGGCTGCAGCGCAGAGCTGGCGCGCCAGCAGCGGCGGGGGCGCGAACTGCATACCCGTGCCGAATAGAGGGGTCGGCGAGGGCATGGGTAGCTGCGAGCACGCGCCGGGGCCGAACAGCGAACCCATGCGGCTGAGGAAGGGCGATGCGTTCGGCGGGTACGTGGCGTACTGGTTGAGCGGCATGGCGGGCTCCACGGAGCACGAGTACGCGGGCGGCGGGTAGGAGTCTATCTCGGGCATCAGCGGCCCGGCGCCGGGCGGCAGCGCGCTCGCGAGTAGCATGGCATCGCGTAGTTCCAGGTGCGCAGCCAACATATTCCGGTCGCGTTCGGCCGCCGCCGCTGCGGCCGCGCCGTCCGAGCTCGAGCTGGAGGCGGAGGAGCGCCTGCTCGCGATCTTGCTCTCCTGCCACTTCTCTTCCGTCATATAAGGTGAGTCGGAGTGCATCACAGAGTTGTTGTTGTCAAAACTGTGCGCGTCTTGAGTCGCCTCCGCGTCGATTGTTGTCGGCATCGTGTTGTTCACGGTCACCACGGAGCACGTGTCGTCGCTCTGCTTTAGTGAATTCGTGTCGCATTGGTCGTTTGTGGAATCTTTATTTTCGTCTATATACTGGTCACTGTGCTCGTAGGTCTGTTCTTGCTCCATGTACGGATCGTTGTGAGCCATAGACATCGGGGTCCATTTATGGCTGGTCATGGGATTGGACGGGAGAGAATGGTATTTTTTCTCTAGCATGTGTGGTGGGTGGGGCATATCCAAAGGCTGCACAATGTTGGAGAGTGAATGCTGGGAAGGCGGTTCAGGATGGACATGGTTTTGTGCTTCTAGAGGCACGACAGACTCCGCTTGCTCACTCTCTGCACTCTCTGTCATCCTGTTCAACTCACTATGGTGTGTCTCACTCATCTGTTCTTCCTCTCTATTATCATTTTCGTCACTGGTTGCCACTGCTTGCTCCTGAGATGACTGCTCCTCAGTGATGGGTTTTTTATTAATGAGCTGCATTCTTAGCCTGTCAACTAGATTTAACGTTTCTTGCACGCCTTGCTCTTTCGAATCCTCTTTGAAAAAGAACTCAGGGTAAGAAGAGAATGGCTTGATAAGGTCATCATCATGATTGAATCCATCATCTACTGCCATCATGTCAAAAGCGAACATTTCATTATCCTTTTGTTGAGGAGAAAACATGGACCGATTGGGATAAGGATTGACAGTTGATGGTATCTTTGCACTCTTCGATATTTCTACACCTTGCATTTGGCTGGCGTCTTGGGCATTATCTATTGGTGACCGTTTTTTTATGTTCTTTACCGATGTATTTTCTGCTTCTATTGCGTCCATGTTAATGCTTCTTGCATCCATAGGTGTCCTGGGAGATTTAATCATAGTATTTTCGTTGAGATTAGCTTGTATCTTAGCAATCATTTTGATACTCGACTTCTCAGTGCATTCAGTTTCGAATGTTTTATCGTCGGTCATGCCGTACTTGTCGCTATCGCCTGGTTTCTCAATCTGCGGCGGTACGACGGCCGGGTTAGGAGATTTAGCGTTGCGCCACTGTTTATTGTTATCATTGTAATGCTCATCGCAACCTGCAGTGGCCAAATTCTCCTCGGCCTCTAACTGTGGCAGAGAATTATCAAGCATAGAAGGATCCATAGGTTTCTTAGGGGATATGCTAGCGCGGCTTGTCATACTATTTTGAGAATCGTATAGATTATGAGATATATCCATTGCTGACTCTAGAGGCTTTTCTTCGGTCATGGGCGAGTTAGAATCTTCCCGTTTAGTTTCCTTCGCTTCAGGTTCTAACAAGCGTGGGTCCATATTCGGAAAAATATTTTTAGACTCTGAGATAGTCTTAGGGTTGTCAAGTTCAGTTGTAATGTGTTCAGACTTTATAGGGACTATAAGTTCGGTATGAACTTCGGGGTCAGTTGGAGGAAGAGGTATGTCGTCACCTACGTGGATCTTCGTGGTAGCAGTGTTCATTGGTTCCTTGTTCTTTTTCCACTCCTGAGGTTGAAGTTGACGGGGCTCGCGGCTCTCTGCGGCAACTTGAACAGTGGCGGCGTCTGCAGACGGTTCTCGAGGTCTGGCAACATGGTGATCACGTATATCTCCGCTTGCAGTAGCGCTTCCGGCCCGAGCACGCGTGGCAGCACACGCATCGGCTCCATCTGGTTCCTCTCCTTGAGCAGCCGCCGATGGAACCCCGCACTCGGACTCCAGATCGGAAGTTTTAAGCTTCTTGTCTGGGGCTTTGCGGGGGGACACATCGTTGGACACATCGTTGGAAATGCTCTTTCCCTTGCGACGTCTGCGTGGCCGTTTGGGCGTGGGACTAGTGGATCCGGATCTGTCGGAGTGCATGCTCTCTGTGTCGCTTGAGGCGCTAGTAGACGAGAGCGGTCTTGACACCTTGTCGAGAAAGGGCAAGTCCAAGACTGGTCTAGAGCCGGGAGGCGAGAACACAGAGAACGGACGCGAGAGCGGCTTGATCTCACGCGCTTTGATGGCCGGCTTGGGACCGGGCGCAGGAGTGTCTTCTTCGGAGCTCGACCCGGAAGAGGAGCTGCTGCTGCTGCTGCAAGACGACGACGATGAGCTATCATTAGACCCGGATACATTTTTATCATCAGACGGTTCTGGTTCAATTCTATCGTCTATTTTCTTAGCGTTGACGACAGTGTTGTCGGCTGTCTCGGGCGCCGGACCCTTACTACCAATGCTCTTGATATGAGCTGCAGCTTTTTTGGCAGCCTGCCTTTGCGGAACGATTGAGATGGTGTCTTTACCGTCTTTTGATGCCTTTTTGGCAACTTTAGCAGGCGGACTTTTGATTTCTTTACCTTTACCCTTTCCTTTGCCCTTTCCTTTTGGGTCTTCAAAAGGTCGTTCCAAAGCAGCAGTCTCTTCCTTTTTCCCGGAAGTGGTAGAACGCATATTCTCAGAAGCCTTTTTAGCGGCTTGTCTTTGAGGCACGATCCCCGGAAGGTCGTTTTGTTTTGACTGTTTGCTTCCCTTACTTGACGCTTCATTGTCAGAAATTGACTTTTTAATCTGGGCTTGAGGTTTTACATCTTTGTTAGATGGTTTCCGTCCTCTTTTCTTTGGAGCAGGCTTATTTTCTTCGTGTTTGTCTTTCTTTTCAGCATTAACGAACTCTTTCATAGCTGCTTTTGTTCTAAATGATTGTTGAGAGTCATTGGCACTTGGTGAACCGGTTACTTTCATTTTGTTGCTCTTGTCTATTTTGGATTTTTTATTTCCTGGTATCTTTTTCTCCTTTGACGAGTCGTCACTGCTAGAAGAATAGATGTCAATAGGAAATTTAACGTTTCTGGTGGTTCTTATCGGTACCAAATCTAGATCGTCACTGTCACTGCCTGATATAAAAAGTCTGCCCGCCGCCATTTCTTTTTCCATTTGGCGCAAAGTTTTGCTGGCTGACTGATCTCTCTTAGAGGTGCTTGGCACTGGTTCCTTATCTTTCTTTATACTGGACGCACTTAACGGTTCTTTTTCTTTCTTTATGGTTCCAGCAGTATTGGTTATTAGATCTTTTTCCTTCTTAATACCAGATCCATCATTAATATTCTTATCTTTTTTGGCTGATCCAGAAGTACTGGGTAATCTCTCTTTCTTTGATGTTGAAGAATATTTCTCTCTCTTTGCGATTCCTGAAGTGCTAGGCACTGGCTCTTTTTTGACCTCCCTCGAAATAGAGCTAGCGGATTTATCGCGCCTGGAACTTCTTGGTGTGCTAACCGATTTATCTCGCCTGGAGATTCTTGGTGTGTTAATCGATTTATCTCTCTTAGAGGCACCGCGGGCTGGTGATTCGTCTTCGGTGCTGCTTTCTACTATTTCCTTCGATTGCGGCACTTTTTTCTTCTTTTTATCAATAATCTTCTTAGGAGATTTTTGAATCTTCGATTTTGTTTTGGGAGACACCTTTTTCTTGGGAGATGTTGAATTCTTTTTCTTAGTATCTCGATTATCGTCTGTACTTGAGCCCAAAGACCTTGAACGGTATTTAACGGGAGTAATTTCTGATTCGCTCTCTTCGCTCGATATGCCACTGATTCGACTTCCACTTCTACGAGTACCATTGACATAATGTTTCTTGTACGGATTTGATTTAGAACGTCGCGCCATACCATTGCGATCTTTGCTTTTTTCATCACCTGAGTCAGCGCGGTGAGGAGCGATTTTGGAGAGCAAGGCTGCAAAGTCACTCTTGTGATCAGTAGCGTTGGGATGAGAGTACAGCCTGTCGTATATTGAAGGCCCATGGTTCGCCTCGATGATGGCATCCATCTCTTCCTTGGGTATCTCGACTCCCGCGCACAGCACCGCCACTTGCTTGTGGAACGTCTGTTCCCTCTGCCGGAAGAAAGAGCGGGAGAGCTTCTCTCTCCTGCTGACCATGTAGCATAGGTTCCTGACCCGCTCGAGGTCCTGCCTCAGCTGTACGAACATCTTCATCTTCTCCAGATCAGCTTGCTCCTGGCGGTGCGACATCAGGTCGGAGTCGTCAGACTTCGGGGGCAGAAGAGGCCGGTTACGACTGGAACGACGCTTCAGTTTCCAGTAGTGGTAGATATAGTTGATGGCGTCCTGGTCGACCTCGAGTAGATGCGAGCTGATGTCTTTGACGCCGACGTGCTTGTCGAATTCTTTTTCGATCTCGTGAAGACGGGCGGCGCGTGCTTGTGTTTTTTCTTCGGATGTCATATCCTTGCGCCTTTTCTTTTTAACTTCTTCCTCCTCAGAGCCGGAGCCAGGACATTTCTCCTTCTTCGAGTTCACGCTGTGCTTTTGGCAGTAGGACCGTAATTTTACACCGTCATCTGCATTCTCGTCTTCGATAATAGCTCTCATTTCAAGTCCATGTTTAAATGCACAAGTTACGTGGTATGCAGTTTTACAACTTTTGACCGAACACTGAATGCAGGCCCCTTTACGTTCGCGACAAAGTACGCATACTAGAGACCATCGAGAGGTGGGGATAGAGGATATTTTAGTTATTGGTTCCATCTTTTCGGCACAACCGATGGATACTTCGGGAATCCATAGTACGCAGCTCACATGAGCCCATTTGTGGCCTGAAGGCGTACATTTCATAGCACCCCCGAGGTTGGGGCAAAGAACGCAGGTGGGTTTCGCTTTGTCTCCGCAGGGCCTACACAGCCATTGTCCTGTAAACCAAAGAGGTAAAATCAGTAACACAATTTACAAGAATGACCGTCAAAGAAACCAGACACAGCCAGCACAAAACGTACCATCAGGAATGACAGTTATGCCGTAACATGCTTGGTGTACGCAGATGTTACAGGAATCGCAAAACACCATCTCGTTGCCATCTTCGGAGTCTGGCGACCGGCACACGTCGCATATTACGTTCTCGTCGTACTCGATACCGAGCCCCTCCTCGGATTTCACTAAAGCTTGAATTTTATCCCATGTCCGAACCTGAAAGAAGACAAAAAATACTGTAAGTTTTTTTATTTAGTTATTTATTTGAATAGTACTTATTCTAGTTCAGTAAGAAAAATCTGCTAAATATGTGATGTAACGGTAGGTTTTGTGTTGAGGACACAGAAACTAATTTGTACGCCCCGACGGCCGAAAGACGGCCGGTTACGACTCCCCTGAATACTCAAACGCAATTAAGACTATACTCTGATTCGGAATCCAAGATATTTTATATCAACAAAGATATTTCAACACGGAAATAGGAAGGTTATCACTAACAACTAAAACACTAACTTCAACAACGCATAATCGCACATGAGCTGCGAATTCGTTTTTTTATATGTTACAAATTTATTATTTAAATCAATTGAAAGTAGTCAAAATACACAATATTTTTTTTATTACCAAAATGACTTCGAGCTTCTGTGCTTAGCTTCAATGATACCAATGTCGTTAAATATAGTCCAACAATATTCCTTACATTTGGTAACCTCTTTGTACACAAAAAATATCCTTCTTTTTGAATTGGAGTTTAAGCACTTCTCAAGTAGCTCTATTTTGACAGTTTCCCAAAAATAACATTTTATTATATTGCCTACAATCACAAACTGAAAGTATACGATCAATAATAAAACAACATAATTTATCGACTACGATAGACTACTGTCGCTCAATCAGTATCCTACGAGCTCTAGCCCAGATCTTTATGCTCAGAATCGTTCGTCAATCAAAATTACACGTCACTATAGCTTATTACTCAACTGGATGCATTGAGAATTGCCACTGAGGTATAAAATTGCACTGCTGGGACTTTGTACTTCAACAATTAATTATAGGCAAAATTGGGTCGTTGCGTCCAACACTAGCGTAGTGACCGATTGTTTCAATCGACGGTATTCTCGTGAAAAACTTGTAATATCATAAATTGAAAACGCCAAACATACACTGTGCATGGTCCAGAAAGGTCTTGCCGGTTTTATCGTAACTAAGCACTCGCTTCTCTGAACGAAAACAGGAACATACAATAAATGTCTGCACAAATATGCTACATAACTTACCCATTCAGTTTGTCTCTAGATCCAGGTGCAGTATAGCCAATTGTTGGTTTCATTTAAAAAGATCGCCATATTGAGAGGCACTATGTATTGAACGTATTATTAAATATGTTTACATGCAATTTTATTCTTTAAAACCTATTCAAAAAGATACATTCTGTGTATTTGCAATTTATTCTTTTCTCAGTCAATAGCGTCTACACGAAGGGTAAGTTGTAAGTCTTTTTGATTCTGTGCTGTGGTGCAGTCTCTTTGTTGTTGACGACGAAGCTTTGTGTATATTCCTGTTATGAGACGGTTTTGCGAGACAAGGACGAGCAAACGTCGCGCAGAAGGCGAGAACCGCGGAATGGCCAGCCTGCGCGCAATTTCACTGGTTATCATGTCTAATTTATTTTTTTGCACTAAAATAAAAACACAATTTTCTAAATTAGGGAACATGTAAACGAAATTTCATTGAAATATGATAGATAATTAAAAATTCTATGTTTTTTTACTTAAAATATTTGATTTTCCGTTTAGTCATAACGAGGGTCTTGGGAATCGCTTCACCTTAACAGCTGTCTCTAGAGGTACATATGGATCGTAGTGATAGTATTTGCAAAAAACAGTTTTACATTAAAGCCTCAGTTGACCAATGTCCAAAAATAAACCTATGGGATACCAATCCAATCAATAAAGTGGCGAAATGCGCAGTTAAGAACATAAGTGGCTTTGACCTAACGTGATTGCCGACGAGAAATTACATTAATGTCTAGTTCAGCGAAATGGAGCTCCTTTGACTGCCCGTTTCGCGTAAATCGAGTTAGACCCCGCTGCAACTTTAATCAGTCTTCCGATAGCGAAGCAATCAAAATAAAGAAGTGTTGACTTAAATTTCCATTTTTAAAATGTAGTCGACGCAGCGGCGACGAATCCGTTCACCTATTTAAGCAAATGGAATGAATACTATAATGGTTCTTCAGTCTAACCCAACTTAATTGAAATAACTTACTAGTTTCCGGCAAACCTCCAACCTTCTCTAAAATATTCTTGGACATGAAAAAGCAGGCCTCAGCTATCTACTAAAGGGTAGCTATCATTCGATTATGAGTCCGGCACCGCATAGTGCGTAACGTAGCGTACTACAGGGTAATCAAGAGACCACGGCTTTAACCTGTGCACAGGGAAACGTGAAACTCTACGAACTCAAAAATCCTAGTCTACGTTCCGTATGATACATAAAGCGTATTTATTTTTGTAAATAATTAATTTTGTTTTAAAAAACTATAAACCGACTTCAATTTTTATAGTTTTTTCATGAATTTTCATAGATCCCATTGTCAGAACTGAACAAAATTAAAATAGGACCACACAAATGGGAAGCACCAGCTATCATATAAAAAAAAGAATCATAAAAATCGGACCACCCAGTTAAAAATTCTGAAGTAACAAACAAACACAAAAAATACAGTCGAATTGAGAACCTCCTCCTATTTGAGAAGTCGGTTAAAAAATTACCATTATGGACTACCTGTAGATTGTTTGCAACAGACTGCAGCAAAACCTTTTGACATAGTCGTAAGAGCGAGAAGTCAAAACCTTTTTATATCGAGGCATCTGCTGATACACAACAAACTTTGCGTAGACGAAATAACGAAATACATTAATCTGATTGTTAGTAAGCCCTGAGTGCAAGAGCGAGACTCCCTGCCGTCATACAGTGCCAACCCGTACGGACGAAAGTCACGTGAATGTTTAATAGACTTGTTACCTACAATAAAACCTGCCTACCATATAAAACGAACGAATAGGTGATTAGCTAAAAATAAGTACATATTGCCTTTTGTAAGAACTAAGTTAGGAAGTTAAGTCATCTACCTGCTTTATTTTGTTTTAGTAATACTTTATTTAGATGTGTTAAGTTATAAAGTCGAATAAAATTTCATTTCATTTCAATCCACTGAAACGCCACTTTGAACATAAGTCAAATGTCAATTATTGTTTCAGTTTTCATCTACAGAAAAATCAGAGTTTCATAAAAAAAAGTAACATTTCAGCATTGGAAGTTAATATGATAAAGCCTTAAGTACTAACCTCGAGTTCTTCGATAACTTTCTCGAGTTGTTCCTCAGTGATGGGGGTAACCCCTGCCCGGGCGCGCTCAGCATTCAGGAGTTTTAGCCAGGTTGTGTCGGTGGCATCCAAGTCGTAGCTGCAGGCCGCTTCGGCACACGCTGGCGTCGAGCTCAGCTGATGCTTCTCCGATTGGTAGTTACTGTCGCGGGTCAGGTGAATATATTTGTCTTTAGGCCTTAAACAAAAACGAAAAACTTTTACTCGAAACGAACTATGACAAGAAACAAGTGGAATTTATAAAATATAATCACTCAACGCTGAATAATCACTAAACTGCACAAAGTTCTTTTGTAACATGATATTTACTTGGATTATTTTCTGATTTCCTAGCTCAATAAATTTGCACGGTTACTTTAGTTTACTATCATGTATAGCAACACTTGTTATTGACCAGCCCTGACCAGAGAAACGGCTGTTCTTTCGGGAGGCACAAACATGACTGCGCGCGTCGAACACCCGGCCGGTAAACCATTTGGCAACCAAAAATTATAAAAATAATTTTTTTTTTTTTTTGTTTTTATTTCTAAGGGGAAACCCACTAAAAGTTCGTTAACAAATTGAAACTTTTCGGGCCTTGGCATTGTTTTAATTTCTTAAAACCATTTGGCAACCAAAAATTATAAAAATAAATTTATTTCTTTTGTTTTTATTTCTAAGGGGAAACCCACTAAAAGTTCGTTAACAAATTTACAAATTTAAACTTTTCGGGCCTTGGCATTGTTTTAGTTTCTTATGACGCGAACTAATCGATAAACTGAAGGAGCTTTTACATATTTGATGCTAATTAAACGTCGTTAGAGGCCATTCGGAACTGATTATAACTAACTGATCATGAGCGTTTAGAATCAACGCCGACGCAAAAAACGGACATATTGTATGTATGGTTTGTCCATTTTAAATGAAGCATGTTAGTAAGAAAGTGTGAAGCAAGTAGTGAGTTTCAGATATAATTCTAAGCAATTTTTATTGAAAGGAGGATCTAAAATCGACAAGTAATGTAAATTACGTATAAAAGGACGCGCCAACGAAGTGAATTTTAGGTTAAGTATGGGCGGTTTGTTTACGTTTATGCTCCATTCAAAATGGATACGATATAGCTACAAAAGGGAGCTCGATTCGTTATTGTGCTGAACCAGACTAGCAAATGACCAAACAGGTTATGTCCCCCTTCGTCACTGAATTGAGTCCACGGTGAGAGGGCTGCTTGGAAAACTTCTTATTATTAGTTGTAAGGGGGTATTGAAACAACTCAATTACTATAAAATCGAATGTCAGGCACCATCGAACAAAAATAAACCTCCATGAATGCCATAAATCAATAAAAGCGAAGGTTCAAACGTTTACGTCCAAAACGACCCCAAGAGCTTTGCGTGCAAGCAGGCGCCCAAACACCCTAGTATTCAACTCACAGCTCAAGATTAATGATTCAGCTCATCACATTAAAAACTCATTTAATATAAAGTGTACATCGGTGCTGGAGCACGTGAACCTGCAGCGGCCTATATAAATACACTGGGAGCCCTGGATGGGAATTGTAAAGGTAAAGTATAAAGGTACATATACTTACAATTTAAAGTCAGTGTGGTCGGGTGGTCTCGGATTGTCAATAATCTTGACTTTAGGTGCGGGTAAATAGTCAGGATTTACTGGAACCTGCACTCCTCGTTCCCAGTCTTGTTTCCACGGATCTGTGATGACCCAGTACTCGTTGGGGGTGAGTGGTTCGTTATCAGGCAGTTTCATTGCGCTGATAAGGTCTTTTCTGCAATTTGATAAAGGGCATATTGATTGACGTGATCTACATACGTGTTGAGAGTGGAGCGGTGGCCATCTTGATTTACTAATTCAAGCTCATTCTTCAATGACCACATGACCTCTTAAATTGCAGGTTGTGACTTCGCTGTTATTTTAGTAATAAATTATTTATTTATTTATATTCAAATTATACACCGCTTGCTCTTTTTTCGCTTCGGTATGTATTCCTGTAGTTTTAACGCATATCAACCAACTTCTATTGGAAAACTTGGAATCCAATATTTAACTTATAGAACTAGGTAATTTATTGATTATATAATTCTTTAATGTCATAAAAACAGTCTAAGAGCCTACGGAGTTTTGTCTTAAATTTACTAGTAGGCAGTTAAATTTACTAGCAGGCTCTTATTTCTCTTCGAATTTTATTATAAACTTTTATTGTCATGATAGAGCATTTTTTTTCCACTCAGTGCACTTTTGTGCGTGGGTGAGATAAGTAGTGGGATCTCTATTTTTTATAACGGAGTTATTTGTCTTTATATGTATAAAGAACAAACATAAACTATGTTTGTATACCTACCACTAAAGCCGTAAAAAGAGTATACGTTTAAAAAAGTCCTTCTGTATGGTGTGGAGTTTTGGGGCCGTGCATTTGATTGGGAGCGCGCCTTCAGACTCCAAAAGCGAGCGATAAGGGCGATTGTGAGAATACCGTACGATGAGTCCGCGCGGCCGTACTTTGAGTCCTTAGGGATCTTGACCGTGCCCGCCCTTGTCATATACCAGTCCGCGCTATACGTGCGTAACAACTTAGTTAAGTATGCAAGGTACGGGGACGGTCATAGATGCAACACGAGGCACGCGCATCGACTAAGAGCTCTTCCACGACGGCTAGCGAAAACGTCCAAGTTGAAACACGTGATGGGGACGGCTGTTTACAACCGCATTCCAACTTCTATCACCAGCGCACAATCAACTCAGTCTTTTAAAGTTAATCCACTCAGTCTTTTAAAGTTAACTTGAAAAAATGGCTTATAACGCAATCGATCTATCATGTAAATGACTTTATTATTTTAAAATGTGTGTGATGACTATTGTAATTATATGTTATATAATTTTATGTGTATTTATTTTACCTCAATTTTATGTATAAGTTACATAATTTAGTAAAAATGACCTGTAACTTGTTAAGTTATTAATAAAGTACTTTGAACTTTGAACTTTAAAATACAAGCTTCTAAACTTACGTATTTCAACGCGAATTTTAGCTTAACTTTGGGCGAAAATAAATAACATACGGGGAAAGAAAACCCTAAAATGAAGGGAGTACTTTGAACTTTGAACTTTAAAATACAAGCTTCTAAACTTACGTATTTCAACACGAATTTTAGCTTAACTTTGGGCGAAAATAAATAACATACGGGGAAAGAAAACTCTAAAATGAAGGGTTTACCGACATAAATTTATGAGTAAAAATAAATTTATTTTGAAGAGATACATTCAATAGTTTATCTATGAGAGCCCTTGATCTAAGAGTCTGTTCAGCGGCCGTTTTACCAAAAGTCATTGTGCTTTTCATTCTAACTCGCGGGTATGACTATAATGACAGGTGAAGCGGCCGTTTTACCAAAAGTCATTGTGCTTTTCATTCTAACTCGCGGGTATGACTATAATGACAGGTGACATAGCATATATTTAGGTCGCGCCCACTGATGACAAACAGTGTACCCTTATTAAACAGATCACATCCTAACCCTTTTTTTATCTTGAAAAATTAAAGCTCTTTTGATGTACGTAGAGTTACCAAAAAGCAAAAGACCATATCTTAGTACTGAGGTGACGTAGCCAAAATATGCGGTTGATGCAGTTTGATGGCCTGATGTTCTTCTTAATTTCTTCAGAGCAAAAACGAAGTGATTTAGTTTTTGTCCATTTGGTCTATATGCGATTTCCAATTGATATGTTTGTCCAATATTATATTAAGGAATCTTATTTCGTCAGTCTTTACTATTATTACAGTTCTATATTTCAGAGTGATATTATTTAAATTATTATAAGAATTAATGTCGTTTAATTTAAAAAATGTACATACATATTTCGTTTTTGAAATATTAGGTTGTATATGACACTGCAACCAATTTACAACTGATTCAGCCTCCGAGGTAAGGCAGTCAAGCGCTAGATTTAAGGGTAGTTGGTAAAATTTTAAAGTTATAAATTTCAGCGTATTGTTTCCGTCCAGTCAGGTACCTTTTTAGCTAATCTAGAGAAAGGCCTGTTATTCCGTAGATTTCACATTTTTTCAACAGTTTATTATGGTTCACAAAGCAAAGGCTTTTCTAATGTCAAAAAATATAACTGAAACTGGTATACGCCTCTTAACAAAATCAACAGCCTTCTGGTAGCTGACTGGATCCATGCCCTCTACTTCGACACAGAAAGAACGCCGTTAGCCATTAAGCGCTCTGACGGGACATGAAAACTTTTTTGCTGTTTAAGCTAGAATCTCAAATATTTTTTTCGTGACCCTAAACGATAGACCCGAAAAACCCTAGAATAAAATCATTGGGCGTCCAATTGAAGGTACGTATCTACCACCCGCATAACGAACGTAGCTTGGTAAAAAGAAGGGTAGGTGTACAAACATACTATAGATATCGCCGCAAAACTGCTACTTGCGCAGTCTCGGTCAGGTCGGTTCTTTGGTTCCTTTGTTATAAAAACACGATTCAGTAAAAAAAATACAATAAAAATATCATAAAAGTGCACCTAATTTGGTCTGGATCTCAGGCACCCCGCTATATTACGCAATTTTTCACTCATGATACTTGTAATATTTTTTATTATCAGCTCATTACTTATTATTTTGGTATTGTTTCGCGTTAACCGATATTCAGGATTATTTATGTTTCTTAAAACATGTTTAGAGTACCAGAGTTTTCATGGAGTTCATAAGTGTAACTTATTATTCTGTGCTCGTCGTTGTTACAGTGAAATTATCTCTCACGGGTATTTATCGCGTTTCTTTACCTATAAATATTTAAGGGAAAAATAGGTTAATAAACGAGACAAATACCCGTGAATATTTATTATAATGTATCATTCACTACAGTAAAAAGACGATTGAGACATGCTATTTGGTCGCGTCGCCGTTCGAAAACCACTAGGTACTAAGACCTCAAAACAAAAATAAACGGATTCAGTGGGCCGTTACCCATCGAGACTGGACTGAAGAAGACTTTAAACAAGTTCTTTGGTCAGATGAATGATTTAAATAAGTTAATAGTTTGTTCAAAACGACTAATTTTTGTTGACGTATTTCGCAAGATACAATCTTCAAATTGATTGCTCATATGCCGAGACTAGTGAAAGAAGTAATAAAATGCAAATCAGGGTTTTGACGATTTTTCGTCGTTGTTTTCGTGTTTTAAATATGAACGGCATTTTTGACGTAAATGGTTGATTTTTCATTTTTCTATAAGTATTCTTCACAATGTATATTAAGTAAATAGGTATTTTAATTAATAATTTAAAAAAATATTATTATTAAAGAACTTTTTCCTATTTTGATGTGGGTGGTCTCAAACTTTTGGCCGGCCATGTTATAGATTTTATAAAAAAATATCACGATTACATATTCATAATATCCATGCATGCATATGCATCCATATCTCTGTCATAAATCGTATCTACATATTTTTGCTAAATGGTATACCGATTTCGTACGATTACGGTGGCTACATACATTTGAAATTTAGTTGGTGTACATGTATCAGAAAAATTACGGGTATGTATGTGAAGCTTACTTACCTTACCTAGTTAAATATTAGTATCACATCGTAAGCACCCTAACCCTCAGAATAGGTAATACATTCAACCTGTAATCTGAGCCTATAATAGGGAAAAAATATAATAGTTTACCTACCTACTTTTGCTACGTATGTATGTAAACATAATATCCAAACAATCCCAGCAAACAATACAAAGGAACCTATAGCACACCGCGCCTGCCGGGCCCGTACTAGCTACTATTTTATTCTGTATTTATACACGGGCGGCGGCGGCGGCGGAGGCGTCGCGCCGCCGCGGCATGGCCTTCGTTCACTCGTATCGTGCCTTTGGTAAGGGGGAAGGGAAAAGAGGGCATTTTTTTAATTTTTGTAGCCGTGTTAAATAATTTACTTTACCGTAAAAATACTGTCCTTACGAAAGGAAGGAATCGTGTCATAAAAGGCATCATGTCTATGTTAATTTTGTTATTTATAGTCATTGATTTATTAAAAAGGGAAGATAGGTTACGTTCTCCCAGCGCTTACTCAAAAATTGGCATGTGTTACAACTACACGCAAACACATACGCTCACAGTTATATTTCCAGTCCTGTGCAATACAAAGAAGAACAAAGACGGAAAGACGTATCTAAGACCGAAGTGAGACCGAGACGACAATATTTTACGCGAATCACGACCGCCCGTGCCGCCGGTCAGACGGTGACTGAGGTGGGAGCACACAATTTTACACAATTTGAGGTTGCCACTTTCCAGAAACCAGTAACTCATCTTCTCCTTTTGATAAATCAATGTTTATAGTACGTAAGCCTTCACACTCGGAGTGATTTCTGAAAAATCAATATTATTTTAATTTCTTTGAGGCTCATCTGGAACTTGTCTTAAACTGAAGCTGCTCATTTAAACTGAATAAAGGGTTATGGGCATGGCCCCTAAATTATTATAGGTATTTGCTGGTAGCTCTAACATAATATAACAAGTCATGAATCTTTATATTGCTTTACTTGGTGAGGCCTACCGACAAAGTTGTTCAAGACGCAGGTGAAATAATTTGTTAGACCCAACATTTATCTTGGCCAAAACATAACAACAAATCATAATCAGGCTCAGTGCCATAAGAAATGAAGTGCTAGATAAATTAAAAATAAAGCAGTAGTAAAAAAATACTACGTTGGCGTATTGTTCGTCGTCCTCAGGATTTCTACACGCCAATTAAATGTAATAAAGCTTATCCGGGCACAAGTACACCCCAGGCACTCGAACATTTCTGAACAAAAGCCACGTCTGTGCGCATACACAACTGTTGCGATTTGAGTGCAACTGTGTGTGACCTGTGGGGTAAATGCATATACGCAAGTATATATGCGAGTGAAACACTGCGTAATAAGTTACAGACATCTAAGAGACGAAGCGGCTGCTACAATCTTTCAAGGACATTTGTTGTTTTCAAACACTCAAAAGATAAAAACAACAAACCTCAAAACAGAAGAAAGGAGGATGGAAATACCCAAATACTAAGGGCCGTGCAGAGTACTGTGCAACAGTGGTAACTACTGCCGGATTTTTTTAAAGAGTTTTCTAACCATCATTTAAATAATAACTTGGCGCGCGGAGCTCGAAGTAGCAACATCTCTGGTCTGGGACTCTGCCGTTGTTGTTTGGCGCTCTCAGTGTCAAGATCGAGTGGTGTGGTGTCCTAATGATGTCTCGTGGAGAGACACTAGTTGACGACTTGCTTTGATAAATGTTCTTCCATATTGTATAAATGTATAATTTTGTATAACTTGTTAGATTCAATAAACGCAGGTCGCAGACGGTTTTTTCGCGGAATTGTTACTAAATATTTTTCATTCTTCACTTAACCTTTCTACTTCACCATCATTTAAATTATTAGAAGCCGGGAGTCAAAATATATTTGTTATTTTTATTTTGTGCGAATAGGAAACGAAAGGTGCGTGCCCTTTTTGCACTGTAAAACCCAGTGCATTAGCAACGCGAGCCGAACTCCAAAGGGGCGAGGAGTGTCTATACGTTAGTATTATTTTATTATACAAAGAGCCAAATGAGTGCCCCTTTCGAGTTCTGAGCAACCACACGCCTCACACCTTTTCTGTGGCACCATGTATATAAAATATATTTACTATGGACCCATAATACAAGAACGCCGATTTGATTTTGCTTTAGGAGTCCAACGACATTTTGTTCATTTTGAGGGTCATTGAGACTGGACATGGACACACGTGTGTCCAGTTGGTGAAACTCAAAAATAGTATAACTTATTACTTCGTCATCTGGACATGCCAAGGTTTACGTGTGTCTTAAGTCGCATACCCGAGCCATTATGACAGCGATACCTATTTTATCATATTTTCACGTTTAACATAGGATTTTTTTAAAATCCTACGTTTAGTTTGTGGTATATACCTATTATAAGCTATTTTTTAATACCTCTGTTATAATTTTATAGGTGAAAAGAAAAGTGGCCATTTGATATTTCAAACACTCTATAATTCGTAATATTTCAAGAGTCCCTCGAGTTTCGAATTAACGAGAGTCGACTGTATATCCTTAGCTACATCTATCACAACTGGGAAGACTGAGAAAATCTAAACACCGCATGACGATCTTACAAAAACACTTAAAGAAATGTCTCTACTATGAGGCTGTCAGAACTGACCTCTAATATCAAAAAAGGTTATCGCTAAAATGCAGGACTATAGAAACGGCAACAGAACGGAGTTTTCTCAAGGTCAGGCTAAAAGACCTCATTAAAAATTCAGACCTGATAAAGAAAACCCAAATAACCGACGCAGCAACACAGCAGTCAACAGAAATGGAGAAGGTGGGGCACGGGCGTCATCGAATCCCGTGTGCAACTTTATATTTTAGAATAATTTACAATCGAAGCAGGTTAGTTACCTGAAGAGTGCGAGAAGGATTAAATCACGCCGAAGACAAAGACAGTTTTATGCAGTTATTTATATTTTCCAAGACTAAATAGTAAATGTTTGGTAACGTGTTTGCGGCATTAGTGTTTTATTCCACTCTCGTTGTTAGAATTTAGAAGATCTCATTGTTTAGTCAACACATGGTGTGTACGTACACACATATTTTGATGTTCCGAATTCATATTTCATTGGGAGTAATGGTCATTCATTTTTTTAATGAAGTAATGGTCATTATTTCCAAGGAAGTAATGTTAACTATTCCTAGGGGAGTAACGAGTTCTGAATTTGGTACCTCAAAATATGTTTGGTGGAATACCCCCTTTATCCCCCAAACTGGTAAAGGTACTGGATAAAGGTGGTATTGCCTCATTAAATATATTGAAATGTTGACTGAGATCGCACTAACAATTATCATTCAATATGTTTGAGTTTAGCAAAACCTTTACCTTATTCAGGCAATATGGCTATGCGTCTCACATTAGAAGGCGATTCCGTTTTAAGCGAATCCTCGGTTCGAGGTTCGTTTCTCGTCAGTACTACACTTGTCACCGTTCGATTAGCGGAACTATAGCGAAACGTCAAGAATTCAAAGAACTCGACTCCTTTTTGTAAGGCCACAAGATACACGCGAAACGCGGTATTGCAGCGAAATGGCGGTACAAGCGCGGAGATGTGGCTGGAACTTAAGTAGATCGGCGGATAAGCGCGTAAAAAAAGAAAAATCATAGTCAAATCTATGCGTTACAACAGGCAGTTTCGCCTCTGTTCCGCTTCTCGTACAACGGACAACGTCATCGCGGAACTATAGCGATGCGAACCTCAGTTTCGCATGCTGGTATACAAAATACAAACAACAGTCTCATGCAAATTCTACAACTACGTGGTTTTCGATCGATATTCAATTAAATAATGAAAACAAAAATATAAAAAAGACGTGTGGCACTCGGGGACTGCCGCGGTAAAGCTATTGCAATGCCATCTAGAGGCGAGTTGCTGAACTAAAGAGACAAACGTCAAGGTTTTTTCGTTACGGAATTTCTGGATTCGGTCCCCGCGCTCAAGGCCCGCGATAGAAGCTATGCAATAGCTTAAAAATAATACATCTACTGGTAAATCTGTTGGCAAATAAATAGATAATATAAAATTATAGCATGTCTCGCCTAGTGTTACTTAATTTAAAAGTGTTAACATCCCAAGAAGCGCCAAGTTAATCATTTTATTTTAATGTACTATGAAGTTGGCAAATTATTAAGTTATCTAAACTACTTGACCGGTTATTTGTCAAATTTATAGTCGAAGATAACTAAATGTTAAAAAGGGCCAACCCCTAAAAATCCATCAAACCCGAGTCATCTTGTTTCGAAGTTTCATTTTACCTACAGTGAGAGGAAATAACAGATAAATATTTCATATCTGTCTCCTGTTTCATATTCAGAAAAAGACCCCAGACATCGACTTTGCATAATTCTTTTGTTATTTTTGAATCAGATATTAGTCAGTTCATGTGACTTATTTAACGTTCAGGAGTGAACGCCGAACATAAGTAGTCTGTAATTCCGCAATATTACGTGTCTGGTTACACAAGACGAATAAATATTTAACGACATTGTCTCATCCCATAATCAAAAGAAGTCTTTTATCTGTATAAATCATAATGAAAAAAAAACATTTTTCTTCGCAAAAATATTTATTTAGATTGTTGCAACAGTCTGCAGTTAGCTCAATTGTTTCAATATTTAATATTCGTTTTTATTTGTTTGTATTCAATTCAATTCAATTCATTTATTCCATAGGCATACATTTATATTGCACCTATAAAAGTCAAATAACATTAATACAGTAAAATAAAAATAAATCTCTTAGATTTAACTAACGTACCTATTATATTTTTCCAAACATCTTTATCTGATTGTAATTTATTTATTATTATTTGATTGTAATTTTTTTTTTTTAAGAATGATATTTATTGTGGAACTAAAACTGCGGTATTTCATAATTTGAATGAAAGTATTTTTTTTTTAAGTATAAAAACGTACATATGCAGATAATGATGAACCAAAAGATTGGCAAAAGAATCATAAGTGACATAGTCAATTAAATACGAAAATATGACGATCAATAAGGTCCATTTGAAAAATCATCCACTGTCATAAGTTTTTTCAGTTATAAAATCATTCAATTTTGCACTAAATTGGTTGCTGGAAAAATCGTAAGTAGGTTTCGGGATTCTGTTGTAGATTTTCGGTACTATACAAAATACACTTGAACACAAAAACTTTGTTCACGTGGCACATAACAGAATCTGCCCTTAATATACTCATACTGTCAAATAGTTTAGAATTTCACCTGCAAGTACTTCATAATGAACCTGTACTAAATTTTCAACAACCTTCTTTTTTGATGAAGGAACCCTAAAAATCATGTTTTTTATTATTTTCTTTTATTTTGGCTTGGAATTGTTTCTACCTATATTTGAAATTTAATCTTTGAGGCCTGTTAGAAGCTCCCAGACTTTTATATGATCAGTAAGTGAATGAGAGATGGAGTTGATCAATTACATCATGTAGAGAACCTTAAATAATTTTCAAGCCCTAGGTATAATTTGGAAAAGTGCCTCAAGATGGTTCAAGAAAAGAGTTTCCAGTGCTAGGTCTCTAATTCAATCTAAATGCAAATGGCAAAAACTCTTCGGAAATAGAGCAGGGCACTGCATAATTATCTATTGAGAGTGAGAACTTGCTCACCGCTAATTTCAGGCCAGTTAAAAACTTTAACAATATAGACATATTTACCATTGGTTGTCTTTGCCCACATGACACAGACATACTTATACATATATAAAAAAAACTCACAATGCATTCTGGCATAACAGCTTAATGTATGTTAATTAAGTAACTTTACTCTAATTTGTTAATTTTTGTAATGATTGAACTTATGTCTAAAAATATTAAATATTGGTGTCAAACCCATGCAAGTTAATGGCCCTTACCTTCTCTCAATTTGTTAGTTTGGTGATAAATTAATTTTAGCGCAGCAACCTTGTTTAGGTTCAAAGGTATTCTTACAATAGACCTGATGACTAATAAATTCTAATTAGTCCATCAGTTACATTATCAGAAGATATTCGACATATTTTTTCATTTAAAAGAAAAAATTACAAAAATAAGGCATCTCAAAGTTTGGGTGTATTGACATAATGGCTATGTTAAATGTATGTCAATCTTTACTTATCCGAGACATAACATGTAACGTTAACTGGCTATATCTTTATTATTCATCTTTAATCAACAAAAGAAAAAACTATGTCCACAATATCTTCTGATAATCTAACTGACAGACTTATTAGTTTTTTTTGTCATCAGGCCTATTAGTACCATCATTATCATTGTGGTTTGTCATTTGTGGAGTTATTCTACATTTCAATATTAGCTTAGTGGCTTAGAGTTATTAAAGAACACCAAATATATTGGGTTTGTGGCTTAGGCCCTCAGTGGTCGGCGCACCTTTGGCTGATGCCCCCAGCCAGTTAAATTTCATTCAAAGAAGTTCACTATCAAAAATTACTAGCAGCCACAAAATCGGTTGATACAGACTTAAGCTAAAGCTAAGTTATGACTTAGCTTTACCCTAACTCTGCAACCCACATAACATCACTAGTATTTGCTTGGCAACCCAACCTTATTGGGCCAACTTTCCATTTGTTAAACCACCACTTTAGTATTTCATTTCTATGAGCAAGTACAATTGACAATTAATTTTAGCTTAGCAACCTAGCTTAGGAGCACTCTATCAATGTGTTATAATTGATGATAACCTCTGTGGCGCTGCAGGCGAAGGTGAGCCTGGAATGGAATATGTTGCGGGTTCAATTCCCACCTCAATACAAATGTTTTTACGATCTGCATATATTTCTATCTAATACCCATAGCACAACCTCTGCATAGCTTGAGGCTAAATGACGGTGTTTGAATTGTCAAGCATTATTACCATTATTTTTTGTTGATAACTAACCAATGACCACTATACCAATGTTATTTCTACGAGTTTCTAATTTTCTATGCACTTGCCTTTTTATATTAGCTCAGCAACCTAACATTATAGCACCGACTATCAACTTTAGTTAAATTTAAAATCTTTACCACTAATGAGTTTTGTATGCTTGACTTATTATGATGCTCAGTAGCTTCATAATAATCTGCAGCTACATTTTCAAATGGTTTCTGGAGGATTTTAAGTCCCCCGAATTTGTGCTATCCAACATTGTTCTTTGATAGCAATGACAAACATCTTAGAGTACTTTTATCACATGAGTACTTTTATTTTAATTAAGTAAGCACACTCTATGTCTTAAGATAGAATTATTACATATCAAGTGTTTCTTCAAGTGTTAAAACAGCTTGGAAAGGTATTACAGATCACATATGGCAACATTTGCTGAAAGCAGATAGATGGCTCTGCAATTTTTATGCCCGTGCAGCAGAATATTGTCTTCTAGGCACTATTTACAGATACACTAATGCATATTTTAAGCTCTCTCACTGTTTTCATTTTATGCTTTGTTTATTTCATTTATGTTACTATAATATAATAAATTACCTCATTGACACACAAAATGAATTATTAATGGGACTTTGACATGATAACATATTGTCACCTCCATGGCAAACTTATGAATCTGCTGTTTTTATTATAGGAGATTCGTAAGTTTGCCATGGAGGTGACAATATTATGGTTCGAAAATAAAAGTTACAAAGCATAAACAGAAGAATAAAAGAAACAAACGAAAAATTATCAAATTGCATAAATATTTATATAAATACTGTTGTATAAAAAAACTATACAAAAAGACAAACCTGAAAAGTTCTGCTGGAGCCTCAGTAGCACTTCTATTGTATATAGATGACATCTTGAGTTCCTGGCGGGTATGCCAGTGGGCATCGTGGTCAGGCTCAGCTCTGCGTCGTTTTGAGGTGCTGGCAGCACTGGATGGACCCGGTGCTGAGCCTGAGGGGCCAGGCTGCTCCTCAGACCGGCCTCCTGACACCCTCTTTGTGCTCCTCATCGACATCTTGATAAGTGTTTGTACACAACCTACATGTTCACCATCCCACTATGCCTTTGCACTTGGAACGTGGCAACAACATTGTATAAGTCACATCGTTCACTACATGGTTCCACTTTATACGTTTGTAATACCTGGAACAAAGAAAAAACTATCTAAATTGTGCCAATAGCAGTTTTCATATTGGTTGCTTGGAAAAAATCACTCTAAGAGATAAGGCCGCCAAATCCATTGCTTTTCAATGTTTGATTATGTAAAATCCTTTTTCTATGGTGATGTTTAATGGATTATCTATCTTGTCCCAATTCATTGAGGATAGACATTTCAAAAACGTATGTATTGTACAATCTGGGTTTGTGTTCA
Organism: Eupithecia tripunctaria; assembly: GCA_955876795.1. Taxonomy (NCBI): domain Eukaryota; kingdom Metazoa; phylum Arthropoda; class Insecta; order Lepidoptera; family Geometridae; genus Eupithecia; species Eupithecia tripunctaria. The sequence goes on along the minus strand of OY041599.1, from coordinate 2,291,984 downwards.
ACAACAAGCAACAATATAAAAGGAACTGTTGATCGAATAGTACCTTTCAATCTGCTATGGGCATTAAAAGAGAAGACAATGTACTTTTCACCAAAATATTGCACTTGCATGGAAGCGGACGTGCGATATTTGGTTCCAAATCATTACCAATACTGCTTATTAGACATTCACCATACGTATTTACACTAGGATGCATCATCATTGATCAAAAACATAATTTCACGTGCAAAAAGGAAGAGTGGTCTGGTTTGACGTTTCAATAAAATGCACGAAATCCATGGCGGGCCCGTGACGACCCTGAGAAAAACGCGGCACTGTCTGAGGTACGCGTTCATTTACCGTAAACCAGAATGGAATCGGAAATTAACTTTTTATTTTAATAACTCATTCGAACTCAGTTACAAATCTTTGACTTTGCGTTATCCGTAAATATTTGTATGGTATGGATGGATTCTCCATTGTAAGCTACATAACAAAGTTGACAACATAGGTAGCAGCACTGTTTTGTTGCCAGATTGACAAGCCGTCGCATCTTGTAAAGCTTTTTGCATCCAATGTATGTAACGAAAGTAGATTTGTTGTAATGCCTACCCCAACAACAAATAATGATAGAATCATGATTATCATTATATCTTTACGTACATTTTCTGGAGAAGACATTTGGCGCCATTGATTCCTGTGCTCTGGGAGGTCACGTGACTACGTACGAATCACCAACGCAAGCCAAGTAAAATGGCCAAAACGCACATCGAGTTCTTTTAGAGTCATTGGTTTTGAAAGGAACTTCGCGTTTGTGTGATACATCGAGGCGTAGTTTTTTAAGCGTTCTTGTCGTCACTAAATTCAACACAAACGCGGAAAAATATCCGATATTTCCACAAAACACAAATTTGGCAAAATTTTGTCGAAGAACCCGAGAAGGCAGTTTCGCGCTACAGCCGTTGGGTGGCGCTGCTTGCTACTAATATCGATAATGTTCAAAATATTGCCAGTTTAAAAAAATCGTAAAAATCTACCACTCAATTCTACCATGGTACGGTTGCATGCATCTCGCTTACAACAATGCTTAAATTCAGAGATCCAGATTTTTATTTTTTATTCATTGTTGGTAATCTTTTGAAAATTGTGTTGGAAGAAATGTAAAATGTATGGTCGTGTTTTTCATTTTTGAGAATAAAACTTACAGAAATGGATAGCCAAAGGAATGTTTTTCAATAATTTACACACTTGATACCAGTCTCAACCTTACCTCAACAGCCTGTATTAGTCCACTGCTGGACGCAGGCCTCCCCCTGATACGCGCCTTGTTGGCGTTTATCTAGTGGGGGGTATGCCCATAATCCCCACGCTGGGCATGCGGGCTGCGGTCGCAGTTTGGTGGTAGAATTGTTCTGCAGGGGGCGCTGCTGCCCACCCACTGTGGATACCAGTCACCAGTGTGTGTGATTCCAGTCAACGTAGTCATTGGAAAATAATACATTTGAGCTTCAGTTCAGCCTTGCGGCCGTCGCGTCGTCGTCGTGGCAAAAAGTAAGATTTATCAACAGAAGCTAATTGCAATTGCAATTGCTTCATGCAATCAAAGCATGAAGTAGGAGGATTTGTCAAGTTTAAAGGATATTAATAAAACCCAGGGCTTCGCCTACAAAAATTCAGAGAAATCATAATATTTTTGCTTTCTGACCCCTGTCTGTGGGGCAGCCACAGTGTGGCCACTACAGACGCGCCATCGTTAAATAATTCAAGTGGCCGCCACTCCACAGAGGTGACACTGACGAAAGGATTATTTCATTAACACTAGTGCTGCAACATTTCCAACAATTGGGCTGTTTTCATAATGTCAAAAAAAGAAGCTCGATTTTGGGCCCGTCTAAATATAATGGCACAAAACCTACTCAGGGGGCTCAAGCGGTTGATAGACCAGTTGATCGCGAAAGCTTTTCTAGTCGATAGCCAGCAATATATTCACATACCTAATATACCCGTCTGTTCTAATTTATAAAATAAAAGGTAACACGTTTTAGGGTTCCTTACCCCAGAATAAAACGGGACCCTATTACTAAGACTCCGATGCCCGTCTGCCCGTCAGTCCGTATGTCTCCAGGGTGTATCTCATGAACTGTGATAGTTAGACAGTTAATGTATTTCTATTACCTACCCTTTTCGCCTATTTCATGCCTAATTATATTTATTTATTTAATGATACGGAACCCTTCGTGCGCGAAAATGACTCGCATTTGGCTGTTTTTTTTTTCTTATTGAACTCTGACAATACCACCAACTGTGCATTATTTTTGTCGGTGTCTATATTTAGATCATTCACATATAGTTCAATTTCTAAGTATAGGAGCGGACGTGCTTTAATATTTTGATATGTCTTAAATGATTTAAATCCATCAGTAACCGATGAAGTAATTTAAGTTTTTTGTCAGCTATTCTGAAACGGAAGCTTGGTGATTCGCTTGGTATGATGACGTCGCATTCAGGACGCCTCCGAACCGAACCTTGCATAATTGCTAGGTTTTTTAACATTTTTTTCAAATTTAGGGTAAATTTGAGATGTCACGAGTTCTATGAGAAAAGAGGCCGAAGAAGGTCTTCAATTCAAACTCTTTTTACTCATAACTACAAGACGGCGGCGTTGAGTGACATCACCACTTTTAATGTCTATCTTTCGCACGGGTCGAAGCCGGGGTGGGTCAGTTGTTGGTAAATGTCGCTTTTCTATTTGACTGTACTTCTGTACTTTTACTTCCGCGCCTAAGATCACATAGTTTTGCGTTCACACAAACCAAATCCATTCCTTGTAATAATAATGAAAAATTATCAAACTTTAAGTTAGGCTTACAAAACAGAATAGGGTTACAAGACCGCATTCATAATTTTAAGGTTGTTCGTTGCGTTTTGGCACGTTTGTATATTAAAGTTTTTAGTTTGCCACAAATCGTCAAACCCTACTAACCTAGTTTTGACAGACAGCGAATACTTGATACCTCATTTTCTTTCATTATGGTAGCTTAGCACTTGTTTTAGATGGCAACTCTTAGGTTGTCTGGCAGCTGTCATTGTCATTTTGATGATTTAGGTACGCCATTTTGTGCGTTTGCGAAGAAGAGTCGTTGCAAGTCTGCAAGTAGGTTGCAAGTAATTGAGGTCATATCCGTTTCCTACTTGCGGTGGGGGTGGATTTTTTAAAGGCGTCCCGTTTCACTTTAACATTTTTATTTTATCATTTACCATTAGTAAGCACTCATTCTTGCATAGAAATTTAGATTTACGGTTGGTAATAATTATCTAGGTTTTTAAAAGTAGAACCTAAACATAAGTAGATATAAAATCAACCGGCTATGTGCGATTCGGACATGCGCAGTAAAAAGTATCTATTTCGTAGAAACATCAATACCTAGGGTACCTATGTACCTACTTAGACCCTCACTTTATGCAGATACTTACGTACTTACTTACCTACTACGTTTCTAAGCTCGCTATTTCTGTACATCCTTCGTTTACACTGCCCCATGTTATCTTTATTAGAACCTATTTATATGTATCTTAATAGTTCCTATATTTAGCACAGAAACTTACAATAACAAAATAAAACAATTAGGTACAGGTACCTACGAATCCTACGATTGAACACCACTGTAAGCTCGATGACAACTAGGACCAGTAACTATTTAAATCCTCAGACCAAATATTTGGTCTGAGTCGGTCGATCAACCTAGTTCTTGAAAAAATCTAAGTCGTGACCGAAGGCTCAGAACGCTGACGAGGCTGGTAGGATTGCGTTTGCCCCAGGACTCCAAGGGTTTCAACCCAAACGGCTCAAATAGGTAGGTACCTACCAACCTTACCTTGATCGAGGCGAGCGTATTTTCGCAGTAAGAGGGACTCCGATGATGTTGCTTCGTTAGTATTAAGTAGATATAATTATATTAAGTATCTGCTCAAAACATAGTTTGTCTTTCTAGCCGAATTCCGGCCACAGGGCGGTCGCTGTCAGTCTCAATAGAGACTGGTCTTGTCCTACTGAATTTAGATACATTCAAAGAAATTAAACCTGCACAGTTCGTTTCTTCTTAGAGGTGTTAAGTTTTTAAAAATCATTAGCCATCAGCCGTCTGCCGCATGCGGCAGACTGCTGATGGCTACTGATTTTTAGCTTCAGCTTGTTAACTCTTCGAACTAAACAGTAGATCTCTGGAGGATTTACTGGACCTCTCCATAAATACCTACGTAATGACAAGCCTGACCTAAACAGTTCCCTCTAACTCTAGGTACCTACTTAAGTACATAATGTCTCTACTACTATAGTCCTACTTGATTAGGTACCTACTAGAAGTACCTACATAACACAAACGAGGCAGGTACGAGTACTGTGGAGTACTAAATATAAAAATAATTTAACTAGGGCAAAAAAATAGGTTCGTAAATAAAACAATAATGACAGTAAGGTAGTGTATTTATTCATGGTTATGCGTTAAATATAGCGATACAAGTTTAATGAAATAACATAACACGTATTTAATAACTATGCAACTACAAAATGTCTGAAGAACGAACATTATATAGGTACTATTATAAAAATAAACATGGACCTACACCCAAATAGATTGATGCTCCATTTAGGTACATAATTAGTCGCTGTCCGCCTTTTATAGGTGAATACATGCCCGGATATGTTTGACTTCACTAAAAAAGCTACAGTCGCAAAAAATAATTAGTTAAAAAAAACTCTTTTTATTTAATTTCATCAAAACTAAAGGTGCGTACCAAATTTCAGATCAATCCTGTTGACGGATTATCTGAATCTAATTTGAATTACTAGATTTTACCCGAATAAACAAACTGGGCAAGCATAAAAACGCAGTGAACAAAGCGCAGGATTTTAAAGTTATATGCGGGGTTGGTAAGTTTGTAGAAGTAAAAACGTTATGCAAATACATCAATTTTCGAGCCGAACCATACCGGTGCGCAGGCGCAGAAAATGGTTCGCAGACCATACTTTGCCTACTTCTGATTTAGGTGGCTTCTGATACGGTCTGGAAATATTTTCACATTGTTTCCCGAAATGGAGCCATTGAGGTAATTATGAGTAGATAGCTTAACATAGGATCCACAAAGGTACTTACAAACTAACCGGTCGTCTTAGAGTAATTTTTTTCCTTGCAGGATTTAATATAAAAATAAACTTAGGGATTAATTGCACTACAGGTAGAAAAATAATAAAATTAACTTAATACGCTTTTTTAAAAGCTTCGAAAAAATTTATAGGTTCCTAATATTTGTACATAATTCTAAATTAAACAGGTTAAAGTTCGTTGTAATTTACATTAATAAAAACACATTTTGGAATGCTTTATGAACTGAATGTTGTTTGCTTGCTTAGATCTAGCACGAGTGTAGCTCTTTTCTTTAATCCCTGTTATCATAAAGGTCGTTCGATATACTCGCGTAATTAAAAAAAAAATGCGTTCTATAGGAAATAAAACGCGTTTTTAACCATTTTTTATGAAAATATGTTAACAGAAACATCGATTCAAAAGTGATTTTTGAGTGCACCACTGAAACAAAGTTTCATAACAAATTGGTCCGTAAAATATGGTTTTTGAAAATTACTTTTCCGCTAGTTCTATTCCTTGTGGAATACAGTTAACATAACGCAGGAGAACACATGACATATTACACACTAGGCATAAATATGGTGTGTCACTGGTCTTTAATCGAACGACTTTTAAGAGCCACACGGTGTCATTCAAGCTTGCTAAAAAGCACGATAGCCTAACTTGTGCAATATATCCGAAAACACTTCAAAACAAATCGCTACATACCTATCGCGTTGTAACGGATAATTTAGTAAAAATATAGAAGAATACATACCTATTTGCAAAAGTATTATAAGCCAGTTAACAGTCTGTTTCGTAATTTATCATAAAAACACATTTCAAAAATTCCACTTAGTTACATTACACCATGTTACAGATAGAAAATAGTATCCTGTTGGTAAAGGTAAACGGTCAAGGTAAAGGCATTTAGAAAAGAAGTAAAGTAGATATTAGTTAGTTTTAATATAAACCGATCGAGGCGGTAAACCTGAAGTAGAGTAGTTACTAATATTACACAGAATTGTTAGTCACGAGTAATAAGAGCAAGTCTCTTGTTACAATTAACTATAATTCTGTATATCTATAGCCAGCAAGAATGAGGTTGCCACTATGGACCATACATAAAAATACCCATTACCTATGTATAGTCATAAGTATTATGTATGGTATGCGAATGTGACAGAATCCATCGATGGAGGGAAGGGGGGAGGGGAGGATCACCACACGAACTGCAATATAATCCCGTTTAAACGGGCAATGATGGGAGGGGAAGGGGGTCGATCGATCTCCAGCACACGCATACTATACATTACTACAAAACTACAAAATGTTAGTCACGAGTAACAAGAGAAATAATTTTCTTACAAATAACTATAGTTCCGTTTATAAATAACCAGCAAGGTTGAAGTTGCTACTAGTATTTGAGAAACACGAATTTGCCAGAATACATCGAGGAAGGAGGAGAGCAAGTGAAAAGATAACAATCATCAACATAATATCTCAAAATTGTGCAAAATATCAGAATTGTTACACCTTTCGTATACAAAAACTCACTATTTGTAAAACTATTATATTTGCCAGTGATTTTTTGAAATTTGTAGCTTAGATAAAACGAATTGTTTAGAAGTGATATTTAAAAAAAAATCATACAGTTAAATTACAGCATGTTACAGGGAGAAAAGATTATGATGTTGGTAAATGGTTATAAAGAACAAGTACATTTAATATAAGTTAGTTCGGATATACCCGATGGTGGCGGCAAACCTGAAGTAGATTTGGTATTAATACTACACAAAATTGTTAGTCAGAGTAATAAGAGAAAGTCTTATGTTACAAATAACTACAATTATGTTTATCTAGAGCCAGCAAGGTTGCGGTTGCCACTAATGACTATATATAGTATTATACATTATGTATAGTCATAAGTGTTGTGTATGTAAGAACTACGAGAGTACCAGAATCCATCGATGAAGGAGAGGAAGAAAGGACCACCACACGACTGCAATATAATCCCGCTTAAACGGGCAATGAAAGGAGGGGAGGGGGTCGATCGATAGCCAGCACTCCCATACTACACATTACTACACAATGTTAGTTACGAGTAACACGAGAAAGACTTTTCTTACAAATAACTATTATTCTGTTACTTAGAACCATCTATGGTAAACTTGCCACTATCAGGTATTATTATCTATCTGACTAATATATAAAGGCGAAATAGTTTTAGGTTTTAAGGTGTTAAGCAAGTGAGAACACGAATTTGCCAGAATCCATCTGTGAAGAAGAGGGGAATTTGCCAGAATCCATCTGTGAAGAAAAGAGAAAATGACCACGGACCACACGAATTGCAATATAATACGGCTTACATGGGCAATATGGGAACGGGGAAGGTCGATCGATCTCCAGCACTCGTGTACTACACATTACTACATAATATGAGTCACGAGTACCAAGAGAAAGATTTTTGTTACAAACAACTAAAATTCTATTTAATTAGAACAAGCAAGGGTTTAGTTGCAACAATGTATCCTACTAACATTATACTTAGGGTGTAAATAGTCATATAAGTGTTGTGTATGTGATAACCACGAATGTGCCAGAATCCATCGGTGACGAAGAGGGGAGAGAGAAGAGAAAAGGACCACCACACAAACTGCAATATAATCCCGCTTAAACGGGCAATGATGGGAAGGGGAAAGAGGGCCGATGGATCTCTAGCTCGCATACTAGGTACCCATAAACAACACAAATATAAAATACAGCCAGAGGTATAGAAAGTAAAACAAAGGCATCCAATGGCCCTAAAAGCCGCCACACACAGAAACCGTGGCCGCGCCGGAGGCGAAGGCGTGCGGGTTGTATTATACGAATTTATGAGAAACTCCACATACTCCGCCGGGCGGAGCCTGTGTGTAGTCTCTCATTAAAATACATGCGTTACAACCCGTAATGCATGTAATTAAACGAGAGTCTACACACACACACCGCCAGGCGGTATGTGTTCTCTCATATAAATTCGCATGATACAACCCGACCGCCTTCGCCTCCGGCCCGGCCACGGGTTTCTGTGTGTGGCGGCTTTTAAGGCTTACAGATGAAGGGAAACATGAGGGTATGAAGAATGGACTGGCCATATTCGTGAAACGTGACGGAAATGGGGGCAGGTCTTGTCCAATAACTGCATGACTCAGGCTGATAGTTAGTTATAATCAAAAACTATCATGGCATGTTAGAGAGCCACCTGGCTAGAGTGAACTCTAGCCATCATAGTCATCAGTTTATGGGTTTAGCTGCACTTGACCCAGATAAGATAAGGATCGATGCGAATGGCATAATCAATATGATATCAAAGCACACCAGTATACAAAGGACTGGGGATTTTCATTCTCGTTAAACCTTTACAGGCCAATCTGAGAGATCAAAACTCAAAGCTCAGAAAGATACCAGAACACAAAAACGTAGTAGAAGCAACGTTTTCAATTATAAATGGCTAATGTAAAGAAACCATTCTTTTATTCGTAAGTACAAAGCAATCTTTTAAAAGTTTAACGTTGAACCAGATCATAACGAATGCCACAAATTTGTACAATTTTATGTTGAGTGTAAGAATTTGTAGCAAATAATACAAGCTTGATATCACTGTAGGTTAGAGATCGAGAAATAATAATCAAAATGTTAACAAAAATTTAAAGTTAACCCGATAAATATTAAAAAAGTAGTTACATGGATATCGATAGAAGAGGAAAAGACACAACATCAATGTGCTACGTACACTTAGTCCAATAATTATTTTATTTACGCTAAACATAAAGTCTACTGTGTTAAATGGTTATATTTGGTATAATAATGCGACAATTACAGTAAACAACTCTAAGTAGAACTGATCTTGGTTTAATACAGATCCATAATACCTATATCACGACAGTTTTGTGAGATTTTCGAAGATGCGTGTAGTTCTACTATAGACCTCGAATTACATTCTAGAAAGCTAAAACCCTATAAATAATGTATTCCAAGCCTCGAGGGCACGCAAAAAAAGGATACAATTGAAATATTAGTCATTTGTACCAGCATTCCTATAGTTAGTATTCGTTTCTTCCTACACTTTTTCGATGTAAAATTTCGCGTTTCTTCCAAACCGTTATTTATAAAAAATTGCCATAAAATATATAAAAGGTAATCCTAAACGGACCGATATCCACCTGTATCGTCAGATCCATATATTTCTATCAGTCCTTCATATCAAACTACCTATTAATGAAAATACTGAAAAAAAATTCGCACCCCGGCACTGCTTGTCCAAGAAGTTGAAAACAATTCTTGAAGCTACATTTAATTTTGATTACTTTACTCAGCCCCGACGGAAAACTGCAAAGAAAATCGCTACAACAATCTAAGAATTTAAATAATTAAAGCATTCATCCATCATCAGCTATTCCTAAAAGAGTAAATTCAATAACAATTTTAACGCTAATGATTCACTCACACAAACTCACTAAAGTGTCTTGCCCACGGGGCTTAATAATGTTACAATTTTAACGTAAAAAACCCTATTTATTTTTAACTCTAATATTTTTAACTACACCAACCGTTGTGCGAATATTTGTAATAATAACATAATTAAATAACTATACTTCGATTTCGTGTTATTTTTATCGTCCCCTTACAACATTCGGTACATTTGACCAATATACTTGCAACCATGAATAATTTATGTTTAATGAAAAAGCTCAAACTAAATGTCCAACCTTACGTGACAATAATGCAAACAATAATAAATAAATTAAAAAAAAAAGTTTTGGAAACGCATTGACGACCACCTGATGGTAAGTGGCAACGATCAGTGCGCCCCAAAGTGAGGTATAGGATGTTGAACCTCAAGTTCCTGTAATTTCTCTTTTACCGGCGACCATACTCCGAGGCAGATTGCTGCTTCGCATCAGAAATGAGTATGGTGGTAGTACCTCCCCGAGCGAGCCCTTGCACTCTACTACTCTTCATGTCAAAAAGCAATACTAGATTATAATTGATTTAAACAAAAAAATTGTAGAAATAAAATCTGATGAAAGATGAAGTAGTCTGCAGTAATTGAATGAATGTGGTAACAATACAGATTCCAAAGTGGATTAATACATAATTATTACAATATACCTAACATCAATTCTTAAAACTATACCTTACTCTAAAGTTAAACATTTAATATACGATACACTGACTTCAGAGTATCTCAAGGGAAAAAGTAACGTGTTAGGAAAATATTTAATCAAAAGACGTCGTTCTTTTTCCTCATATTTATAACTACTCTAAAATGATCATAAAAGTGTAATTTTTTTCTGGTTTTATGAAGAGCCTACGGAATATAGAGCTTACAATAAAAAACATTAAGAAAGTATAAAGGGATATTAAAATAGAGATTCCTATAGGCCCTTTAAATTTTTCCAATCAAGAAATAGGACTGATGATACTCAATAACGTCCTTTGATCAGAATATAATTTGGCATTTCTTAGGTACAACTTTATAATAATAACTACATTTTAGAAGATAAAGTCAGATGAAAAGAATCATTCTAACCCTCATACTTGTTTATGTCATTTCAATAGAAATTTTATGAAATGAGTTTATTTAGATGTTGATTATGATTATTTATATTTACGGTTATATAATTCCGTCTCCTATACTAAATTCTTAAAGTATACAGCTAGATATTTAGCTTTCCCTTAGGGTACAAGGTCGATGTTTCGAACAGATGTCGTGAAATATCATATGATTACCGTAACAATAACGGCTAAGAAACACCTAAAGCTTAAACACAAATGCATAGACATAACTATGACTATTCGAACACACTATAACATCCAGAGTATTAAATTTAAATCTACAGACATGGATTTTTTTGGATTTTTATCTTTTGGATTATTTGCACACAACAACAACGGTGATACTTATTTTTGGATGACTAAACTAAAAGACGACGCACTAAGCTGGTTAGAGGTTTATTCAAGATTTCAGGCGTTGTAAAGCAACGTCTAAATAACCGCGAAAACCAGTTACAGTTTATAAAATAGCACAGCATTGATCATTCGGTTCCTGTTCCAATTCCTGTTCCAGTGCCTGTTCCGGTTGCTGTTGTGTCTCCTGTTGGATAAGACGCAGTTGTTCAGCTCGTACCCTTCGCGAAAGCAATTGCTGTGCTTCAGTAGGGTAGTCCTCCTCTCAAATAACGAAGACAGCCGCCTGGTGTTCAATGAGATAGTCGGTGAAGTGGTTTATGGGCCCGATGGACTGTAGCGAAATGGTATCTCGCGGCGGCCAGAGCAGGTTGGGCCCGAACACCACAGCGATGTTGTTGGTCGTCATTCGGTTCAGGCAGCAACGGTCCTGCACCTGTAACGGAATGAATGTCGTACCTTAATCTATAAAGCAGTCAGAAAGTAAAAGTAATTTGATACGACAGTGCATCGTCATATTTAATTTAACCAGTTCTAGTGGGTACATACCTTCCAGAGGAACTGGATGACGTATTTCAGGACTGTGTAGTTAGCCAACGGCAGGTTATCGAGGATCAGGATCTGCATCGTGCGAGTCTTCTCTGGCCCTGTTAGTTCTGTGAAGAAGATAAAAGTAGAGGTGACGTACCTACGTCATAAACTATATAAAATTCAAAAATCAAGCACGCTCTCAGAGTTTTATAAACAAAACGGTCAACTGAAGAGTTAATTGGTCCGAAGTTGGCGTTTCCTGAATGCCGTACCTAATTCACTTATCTCATACTTTTGTAACCTGGAGCCTGCTATTATCATAGTAGCTTCAGGTTAGGCCACCGTTTCATTCAATAATATCCTCTTTGCGCTACCTTCAAACGCATTAAAAGCTCGTTATAAAACGGGCAGCTACTGGAAATGTGTTTAGTAGACTTTATTCAATAACAAATTTCCAGTGACGTTCCACCGAGGTCGCCCTACGCCCGCGGTAATCAAGTTATTTGTGCAACCTACAGGCGCACGGGATAAACTGATTATTTGACGTCGAGTTCCAGTGAAATTTTCGCTGCAATTTTTCTGCTTTAATAGTGAACATTTCCAGCTAGCTCACTAAAGGACAACTGCATACCAGTAGGGGTATTTTAATTCATTCAATTCGTTTCCGAAGCGAAAACGTCAGATTCGAATTTGAATTCTATTCTGACGGAGCTTTATTACTACTAGAACGCTATTTTGATTTGTCAAAACTTTCCAATATCGAATCAGACGGCCTTTCCGACGAATTAAAATACCGGCAAGTCCTCTTTATAACGAAACCTCTCACAACAGGATAATAAAAATCTGAATTAATAATCGTTTACTTAAATATTACCGAAAATTGATAGAAACAAATATGTCTTAAAAGTAAGTAGTGGGAAAGAAAGTGCTAACACAACAATCTTTTGAATCTTGTTAGCAATGCTTATTATTATTTTTAGGGCTTTTATATAATATTATTATGTAATGTGAAGTAAATTTATTTCCTCTCTTTTTCTTTAACCCCAATAAAAATGCAGGAGGAAAACAGAAATGTCTCAGAGAGATGGTATCACCAGCGATGTCGTACCTTTATATAGCTTTACTTAGGTTGCGCGCCCTACATCAGCCAGGTCGACGAGGTTAGTCGCTGGTCTGGCAGTTTTATTGGATCACGAAAATTGAGTTGAACCGCAAGCCCGCAACGCCTGGATATCTGGTCAGATTAATATTCGAAGGGTTTGTTTACCTAACTTTGGTATGGTATCTTTATAAAACCTGGAAAAATTATGAAATATGAGATGAAGGAACTTTATGTTGTAATATCAAGTAGAGATTACATATTTGGAAAATTTACTATTAGTATTTTGTGATACAGCTAAAAGTAGTTATTTCAAGTATCGAGGGTATGATGGAATGATGGTCGCATAACGCATGCGATATTATCGAGCGATAAAAACGCGCCTGTGGAGAAATGGATTAAAGATAGCAGATATAAAAAAACTCACTATGGAAAAGGATGATATCATCAAATAACTCGTAGGTCAGCAGCGGTTCCTCCAGCTCTCGGAAGAAATTCTTGAGAAGCACGGCAGCGATGTGCGGGTCGTTGTTGAAGTCGATCTTTTCACCGCGATTCACGGCCCGCTGGAGGTCCCTCATGTTGGCATAGTTTCCTGAACGACGGAAGAGTCCCTCCGTCTCTAGTGCTAAGGAACAGAAGGCGGGTCCATATTAGAAAGGTATTTCTTTCTTACGTGTCCAAGGACGGACACGTAAGAAAGAAATACAAAGGAAAACCAGGACCTTCGTTCTGGGTTGAGATAGGTTTACGAAACTTACCATCCGGTGTAGAGAGAAACTCTACGCACTCCCTGACTATGGGCGGTATGGGCGACGGTTCATTGTTGGACAAAATGAACTGGAGAGAGACTCCATACTGCTGCGTCGGTGGTGGATTCATAACCTTCACCCTGCGCGCGGGCCCGGCGTACGGCCCGCCCATCTTGGCTTCCAAAGCGCGCGCGTTCTTAGATACCAGCTGCTGGTCATGTCTGTTTAGAACAAAATTTCGTTTTTAAATATACGCTTTTAGTTTTGTCAATTAATAATATATTGAGAATATACACAAGTTATTTTGTAGCATGACAACAACAAACAAAAAAAATGTGGCAATAAAGGGCGCGATTTTGGGTGATTTTCTAAAAAATTCTCAGCAACCGTGATACTAAGAGCTACCCTTAGTATCACGGTAGCTTAGCGGACTCCAAAATATTATTTCGGTCCCAATACCGAACACCCTGTACTAGACATTTCTATAATGTACTGTACTACTCGGAAGAATGATAACGTGAGCACTGACACACGTAAAATACAGGGAACTCAGATTTTTTATGATTTTCCACAAAGTTTTTGAAGAGTAGCCTTCTTTTTTATAAACATCTCACTTACCTTAAGGCCGTTTTCTTTTCTTCCATTGTAATCATATGATACAGCTATACATACATAATAAGTCAGAGTGAGAAAAAACACCGTCTACCAACTGTTTTATGTCCACACAACTGTTCTATGTGTGAAAAAGAGGGTAGATTTTTATTCACTCTGCTACTTGATTATTATTGACCAATTAAATTTATAGATACAAGCATGCAAAACTACTACGAACTAAAATTCAAAACAGCTTGCAAAAAACTTAGTGGCAAAAAAATATATGTTATAGGCAGTTAGTTCTATAGAAAAATGTGGTTTAGTTGGAATATCTACGAGGAGGCCCAACACCAGCAGCGGAGGATGACAGGAAGTCACCAGAACCTGGGATGAGTGTGATGAGTATGCGAGTAAGCGTCGCGTAATTCTGATCCAACTGGCAAATGTACAGATCTATCGAACATAAGGTGGTTCGATTTAAATTGCGCGCGAGTTTCTTTTTACATGTTTTTGATATATTTTTATGCGTTCTACAATAAAAAATTGTGAAAAAGTAAACCATCTGACACAAATATCGATTTAATGGTACTTTCGGAGCATTTGGGAATATGTATAATTTAGTCCAAAACCATAGTACCTACGGGATAGTAGATTCATAGATGGTGGTAAGCAGCAAATTATTTATCTGCTAGTTTTACAGACGATGTTAAAACGCAGAACGTCTCGAAAACCGTAAAAAATTGAATCCTCTGCGCAATATAAATCAATTGATTTTATTTTATTGCAAGTACCTAGGTACCCTCAACTTAAAAAATACCATTACTCACTCAAGCACCGCGTCTGGTATGCAAAGCTTATCCAAACTCAAATACTGCTGCAGTTCATGCAGGTAGTTGACATACATCATTTTCCGGCCGAACTTGACGCTTATGGCTGGTCTGAGCATCTGCCATACTATGCGAATGAAGTTGGTCGGGTGCACCAAGTACAACGCCTTCAGGTTCTTCTTGTACTTCCTGTCGAAAGCTTTGTAGGCCTTCCACAGCCAAGAGGCTGGTGGTTTGTTGAAGCTGGAGAGGCCGTGGTGGAAATACACCACGCTGTAGTCCTGCTCCACATATTTATCCAATGTGAATAAGAGATATCTGGAAAAGAACGGGTTTCTAGGTGACAGTCTTCGAGTGCATACTAGTCGGGAAACACGACTAAACGTAACAGGGGAATTTAACGACGCATTTACTACTACTTCTTTTCATATATAACGCGAGCCGAGCCACTGGGATAAAAAAGGGAGTTTTATAAATGTTATCAATAATTATTTAGGATTATGTTACGAACGGGTAACTATAATAACTGGTATCACTGATTTATATAATACAATCATATTAGGTACATGGATAGATATTTTTTTATAAAACAGAAAAATGTATTTTGTCGAACCATTTTTTAGCTATACCTAGATATTTTTGCTACAAACGAAATCTGCCCTGTTGACAGACTATTAAAATTACTAGTTTCAAATTAGTTTAGCTTTATCGACTCTCAAAGTACAGCTATTTCGACATTACTCACTCTCTGAATGATAAGTCATTATCATAATAATGTTTAGGTACCTACTTTCAGTAGGCAATCATGATATTTAAAATGATTATTTTTAGGGTTTCGTCGTTAAAAAGATACTAGAAATGTAGGTTCTAATTAGGGAGAAAGTAAAGGAAGTAATATTGTCAAACAACAACTTTGAGGTTCCGATTGCAACGTCAAAAAATATGACCTACATTTTATTTCTCCTTCTTTATTTCTTTTTTTATGGCCTTATTTCTATCATACTGGCAGACATGAAATATCAAATACATGTGCTAATTAGGTAGAAATTAATGGAGAAATTCTATGATATATTTAGGGTCCCATACTCAAAACAAAGTTCCTTCCTTCATATAAACCAGTGGTTCCCATTGATTTATTAAAAAGGGAAGATGAGGTACTGGTTTCTCGAAAGTGGCAACCTCAAATTGTGTAAAATTGTCACCGTCTGACCGTCGGCATGTGCGGTCGTACTAGGGAGAAATATTGTTGTCTCGGTCTTAGGTACGTCTTTCCGTCTTTGTTGTTCTTTGTATTCCACAGGACTGGAAATATAACTGTGAGCGTATGTGTTTGCGTGTAGCTGTAACACATGCCAATTTTTGAGTAAGCGCTGGGAGAACGTAACCTATCTTCCCTTTTTAATAAATCAATGGTGGTTCCTAACCTTTTTGTGATGAGGGACCACTTGAGCACTTTTTGTATTGTCACGGACCACTAACAGTTTTAAGGTTATAGCCAGCCGTAGCCACAAATTCATTGGTAGAATTAGTAGAAGGAGGGGGAGCACCGTATTTATAAACTTAGCCGCAAAACTATAAGGCGACTTTATCGGGAAATGTTACCTATTAGAAATGAAAATATGCGACTTGTTAGAAAAAACAATAGGGGTAGATATCACCAACTACAGTCTGTCGAATTTACTTTATAACCCAAACTAACACCTTCGCTGGCATAAAGTCAAATGTCACGTGGCCCTACTAACCTTGTGAAAAAGAAATTGCTTTCAATTAGGAAAACCTCCATGTTTCTTAAGTTCAAGGTAAAGAATCTCAAGTGTACAGTGTTGAGATGTTCAACTATTCATGTAATTACCCAAAGGCCAGATCTACTCCTAGGAACTCAGCGTGTTTAATGATTAAATTTTGCTTTAAAATGCAAGAACTTTTAGAGCATACTGCGCTGAACTGTTAAGCCAGTGCGCCCCGCTCTGGCTTAACAGTTCAGCGGCTAGTAGGCAGTTTAGCGGCGTGGGGTTATAAATGTTTCGATGTCAAGATGTGAATCGAAAACATCAATTTGTACATTTTGACACAAGTTTCTGTGTGAAAATTTACAAATTGATGGTGCCAAACTTATGCTCAAATATTAATTTCATAGAAGCCTATTTTAAATATATTTTTTTAAATAACCTATTATTATTAAAGGTAGGTATTATCAACCGGCTATACCAGCGTTGAATAAAATTTAAGCCATTTTATGTCGACGATTGCTCTTTAGCAAGTAGAAAAAATAATACTTCCGAACAAGCCACGTCTCCTATTTTTATACATTCAAATGTATTAGTTTAGGTTCCTTCCTTGATTCAAGCTAAGCTGAAAACCTAACAGCAGAAGGTATTGATTAGGTTTGCACTGTTTTACACGTCTCGTGGTTTGTGGATTCTTTTTTTCTCCTGTATTAATGTTAGATATTGAATGTAGCAGTATTTCATAATCACAACAAAGAAGAATACAATAACTACTATCACAATAGGTATTTGTTTATTTTCTCACATCTGACGTAACAGACAAGGATAATAACGACTAAACTTAAGAGGCTGGAACTTTTTGGAGGTTATTTGTCACCTAACTCCATAACTAAACCTGCCTGAACGACGTCATAAAATTTACTTTGAGACTTACCTCGGAAAAGCCTACTCCTTCCTAATTCTCTGTTTATTATTACAAATTTTACCTAAAATCAGGAATATCCGTGGAGTACGCAAGTTACGCACTCGATAATCGAAGTATATAAGCGCGCTTGTTTTAATTGAGATCCTTATCTCTGGGTCTCAAACGCAACTGAATAGTTTTCGTTCGTAATCGGTATAGATTTAACAAGATTGAGAGGTTCATCTTTTAACGTTAATAATAAATATTTAAACTTCTCAGTATCCGAGTAGGTACTTGTGTTGTGAACTAGTGATAAAAACAAGTCAAAGTAAGATTGCTAATCGGTTGATTCGCCGTTGAAAGATGGAATAGGCAACGTCGCATACAAACGTACTTTCCGCTTCATTTGGAAACTACGCCCCCGATCATATTGAATATTTAATACATAATCGGATGAAAAATAGCTATGTTTGTAGTGTTTTAGTTTTCTTTTAAAACATTATGATCTTTAAATGAGAGCGAAACTAATTTGCCATATTTTGACCACCAAATCGAGTCATTTTCAAACTTTTTTATGCATGATACACACCTTTATTTGAAAATCTGTCGTATTAAAATTAATAGAATGAAAGAAATCCTATCATGGTATAAAACATCAGAAACACTGCACTTCATCAAAAAAGGCTATGAGTTTATCCAGGATTTAAGATTCTAAGCTGGTTTATGCACAACATGTATCTTACATTAGCAATTCAGTAAGAATCATAACCTGCTTAGAAAACTCTCGTCTTTATGATGTTACTATGATATATTATGATTATGATAAACACCGAATATTGAAACGTTACTCAGACAGAACCATTATTCTCTGACTTCGATAGCATATTCCTTGCCCAAAACGTGTAACGACACGTGTTCTAAACGAAAACGCGATTCCTAAACGGGCCTTGATGTGGAATAGATAAATTTTATTCTGTCTGTATGCTATGTATGTTCCGTGTTTGGACAATTGACACATATGACATAAGAAATGTTTGACCGACTCCACGCTGCCGTCTTGTTGTACCAGTGTAACGCGTTTCGATTAGTTTCTATAGTGAAGCAAGCACGGCGTTTCTTGTTTAGGGTAGAATAGAATGAAAATGACGTAAAAATGACGTAAAAATGACATTTAGGTGTAGAGTAGAAAGTTTTCTTCGATCGGGACGTGGCGTTCGAAAGAATGAGAGGGTAGAAATGTTTTCTATCTTCATCTTGTGAACACTAAGCATACGGAAAACAGATGAACAACAATCATGACTAACAAGATACAAATTAAAAAAAAATAGTCAAACTAATAGCATAACGACTCAAGGGCCCTAGCAACACGGTTTCTTCGGAGACAAGCTTTTTTTTTGACAAGCTTTCTAAAGCAAGAAAGAGCTTGTGTACGAAGAAACCGTTTTCTAAGGTTTTGCTTCGAAAAACGCCGTGTTCGGGCATAATAAAGATTACGAAGACAAGAAACTGTCTCGTCTATTTTAGTGTAGAGTAAAGATGAAAACGCCGTGCTAGGCCTGCAACTTTAAAGCAAGTCTCAGTGCGCGAATTTTTTAGTTTTTTAATGAAACTCTGACAAAATCTGAGTTGCGCTTGAGTATTCGGAGAAAGTATCTTATTTATGATGTATTTTATAGGTAATCTTTGGAACGACTGGATGACGTGTACAACCATTTGAAAAGTAGCGAAATAAAAACAACTGTATTGTTAGCAGTAAAAGAATCAAAAGAACTCGGTTGGTACGATATGGGACTTGAAGCCAGCGAATATCAATTCAATTTTCACATTTGAGTTTTTATGGGGGTAGAACGGAAAATTACCGATGTGAAGATACGCTACGTCAGGGAATCTTCCAAAGTCCACGAATTTAAACGAAAGAAGTAAAACAACGAGTTGTTTCGTTTTATGGTTCCGGAAAACCTGCGGACCCTGTATGTTCTATCCCGCAAAAATGGCAGAGGATTGGATTCCCTGATACCGAAGATAATATTGACCTACCTTACTTATCACATTTATCAAAATAGCTTTTGCCTATTTTGGTAATTCGAGGTTCTTAAACTCCTATTTAAAGAAAAAAGCGCGGAAACATAATCGGCTGTTTAGTGTTAAATAAAACGGCCAAGTGTGAGTCGGACCCGCGGACGTAGGGTTCCGTACCATTATCTTTAAGGGCGGTCTCATATTTGAAGGCGATTCCGTTATCAGCGAATCCGCGGTTCGAGGTTCGTTTCTCGTCACTTGTCGCCGTTCGATTAGCGGAACTATAGCGAAACGTCAAGAATTCAAAGAACTCGCCTCCTTTTTCTAAGGCCACAAGATACACGCGAAACAAACGCGGTACTGCAGCGAAATAGCGGTACAAGCGCGGAGATGTGGCTGGAACTTAAGTAGATCGGCGGATAAGCGCGGAAAAAAAGAAAAATCATAGTCAAATCTATGCGTCACAACAGGCAGTTTCGCCTCTGTTCCGCTTCTCGTACAACGGACGTCATCGCGGAACTATAGCGGCGCCGCCACCTCAGTTTCGCATGCGCATGCGCATGCGACTGGCCTAAAAGCGGCAAAAACATGTCTGGGAGCCCCCTCTAACATTTATTCTATTGTTTTTTAGTATTTTGTTGTAACAACAAAATAACATATAACTTTCTTGTAATTTGCATTGTGTAATGTAATCTGTCTTCGATTTGATTCCTATTTATGACAAACCTTATCGATCGGTTTCATTTATGAAATATAATACATGGAAATTAATTTGTTAGCTTTACGTGGGTTAAAATTTAGTGAATGCAGTTCGACTTACACATTTTAAAAGTTAAAGGGATTTTCCCAATCTGTAAAATATCTTTTAAAATGAAAGTACCCGCTAGCGATGCGTCAGTCAACTCGGTTCGGTTTAATGGTCGAAAGAGTCAAACTCATTCGAGGCTGTATCTAAATCGGATTGTACCGCCCGCCCCGCCCCGCCCCGTCACGCCACCGCCACGCCCGCATCCCCGCGTCGTCCGTCGGGGGGTTCGAGTTGAACGAACTACAAACTAGCCGCGAATCGCGCAAATACTAATACAAATACATAATGCAATAAGGTCCAATATCTTTTTTAAAAAAGGAAATCAAAGTGAACGTTAGTAGGTACTTCTTAATCCTGAAGAACAGCTATCGTTTTATATCTAGCGCCGTCATAATGAAATAAAAATTCCACAATAGAAATGGTACATGTAAAAAGAATTATCATGGAATAGGTAATCAAAAGAAAACATACAAAAGAAGTCGAATGATTAGACAAGTGACGGACGCTTATTGTCGTTAAACTCGTGGGTAGGTCTAGCAGACGCCCTGCCAGACCTACCCACGAGTTTAACGACACGTTAAACGAAGACGTACAAATCTATGTAAAGATTGATGACCTACCTCAATAGTTTGTCGGGTTGCAAGTTCTTGCTTGGCGGGAGACGGCAAGCAGACACCACGATGATGCGGCGGCCCACCTCGTCATCACCGACCACTTCCACAAGTCCAGTCCCGTTAAGTTCCGCGAAATCGTCATCTTCCAGCGAGCAATCAGCGATCTGCAAAACCAAATAGCATCACAAAGTGTTTGCAAACGTAGGACGCGAATAAAATAATACATTATCCCGATGCAACACACGAATCTAACACTCTAACTCGAAGCCCCAACTCTGAAAAAAGTTTTTCATGGTCGCAACGAAATTTCATGAGAGCGAGCGCGGCGCTCGGCAGCGGCGACCAGCGCGGCGCGGCGCGTGCCGGCGGCGGCGGCGGCCGGCGGCGGCGCGAATCTCAACCTTAAAATGTGTTAAATTCTTCACGAATCACAATAAAACGTAGACACTATAGTTACAACCCCGAGTAAAGATGGTGAAGGACATGAGTGGGCTTAGAATATGAGTTATCTTTAATGCTATAAAAGCACCTGACGCACCTGATCACAGGCGTCCGCCATCGCAGTCCCCGCCAACTAACTACGTTCAATCAACAGTCTGTGCCGGTGGGTTGGGGTGGCTGTATCGATTTATCTTTACTGCGTAAGGTATTTCGTGGAACTGCATCTGCATTGACGGGTAGGTACAAAGCCCGCCCTATGATACAGGGAGATTATTTATGTTGAATCAGCTAACAAACATTCGTAATAGATAAAAACATATCAATCTTTTGATAGACCTTCTTCTATATGATTATCGTCTAGTTTTATTTCTATTATTATAATTTTTATAGGATGAAAAAATGCATTCTTTCCAACACATCAAACCACACGATCGTGTCGCAATTTATTATATATTCTCTTATTTAGAATATATTGTGGAACTTTTGGACATCGAAATATTTGACGGAGCCCTAAAAGTTCGTAGCCAAAATGAATAAAAAATGGAGAGCGGAGCGAGCCTCGGAAATTTTTAAGACGTTTTAACTACTTTGGGAAATGTGTGGTCATTTTTGGAGCTTATTAGGAGTTTATGCAAGAACCAATCTGAGAAAACGAATAGAAGACGACTATAACAGATAATATTTAAAACTTTTAGAGCTAATTGGGAAATTTGTAAAAGAAAAATGAAAATACGATATAACGGAGCTGACGAGCGGTGGGAGCCGCAATAATTATTGACACTTTAGCGGCGACGGAAGGAAAATTTGAGCAAGTGAAGGAATGCAAAGCAAAAATAATGGCAAACTAAATTTTTGTGTGATTTCTAGTGTCTGTTAGGGAAAATCGGTAAAGATACATCCCCTTACCGACATTATAAATTAATATTATACTAGTGTCTAGTAACATTTCCAAAAATGATCAAAATATCCGGTTTAACCTACTAATAAAAATAGGCGTGCCCGCGTATGCTATAACATAAGAACGCTTATTGAATCAAGAATTGATTTCTCTTCCTAGGAGCAAGTAGGCAGGTATTCTAGCACTTCTCTGCGCCTATCCTGTTCCACAGTAAATTAAAAGGTAGTAGATCAATAGGTTTGTTATACCACTACGCGCCTCGCGGTTCGAATAACAATGTGTACTTAAAACTTATAAAATGAATTACCTAGTGACTGTCGTATAACGTAACATATCGTATAGGTAATGTATAATTTTCTGTGCAACTTTGTTGAGGTACTAAACCTTTTTCTTTTTTTAATTATGGTCAGTATTGCTCGCGGAATCAGAGCTCCGCGGAGCACCCTTTGAAAATGACTGAGTTAGATCTGATATTATGATCCTATATTATGTGACCTTTAGATTTTTATGTATGGGGAAGCCTAAAAGCCAACTTGTCCTAGAAAAACCAAGATTCGGATCTTTAAGTACTTTAGATAAGATAAATACTAAACTATTTTTATTTAAAATAACATAAGTGGACATTTGGGGAGACAGTCAAACCTTACACAACATATATATGTATATATATACTTTATACAAAAATTATCCAGGTTTCTGAATCAGAGTATATTGCAAACGGGGGTAGGTATTAGGTCAGCCGTATCATGCGGGCAAGTTTTGAGTCAGCCAAATCGTTGAACGTTGAGCGTTCTACAATCAGCCTAGACATTTAGCTGAATGGCGCCGCCGTTTTGTAAACGGTCTAGCCGTTTTACAAACGGGCTAATTTTACGTTCCGGCTACGACATATGCACCAAACTTGGAGCCCTATACCCAGCACTGGGTGAAGACGGGTTGCTGATGAACATTGAGTGGTATGCTTTCGAGAATCCGTATGTTCGATATCGACTATTTTCAATGAAGCTGCCTGTATTTTGTGAAAGTAGGTCATCAGATAATTATCCGACAACCGAGCTCAATATTCCCAGGCATTTCCAGGTATTCCCGGGTTGCCTATATGCGCTATACACCGATGCTTCGTGATATATATATATCCTATAAAGGGGAAACAATCACATTGTGATGTTTGTATGTTTTCGCGTATTCAACTTTTTTAATATCCGGGTACAACCTATACTCGTACTAATCCACTGCTGGACATAGGCCTCCCCTAATGAGTGTCTTCAGCTTGACACGCACACAGCACCAGCCTCCAGTCTTTCACAGATCGTCGTCACACCTGGCCGGAGGGCGTCCTACACTACGTTTACCGAGTCGCAGTCTCCACTCAAGAACACGTTTACCCCAGCGGTCGTTTATTCGCGTGATATGGCCTGCCTATTACCATTTCAACTTGCTAATTCTTTGAGCTATGTCGATAACTTTGGTTCTCTGTCGGATGTATTCGTCTCTTTCCATAGCTCGCTGAGGGACATGGTGGACCAGCCTTACCGTAAGTGTCCACGTTTCTCCGTAGGTCAAGACGGGTAGAACACACTGATTGAAAACTTTGCACGCACACTTGTGCACTTATGTTCTGCGACCTGGCTAGCCTTCGTTGAGACTGGCCGCCATGGCCGAAATTCGGCTACGAGGGCATTATTTATTAAAACACTTGTTGAAGAAGAGCCTTTACAGGATAATATTTTTGTGCATATTGAACACTAGCAGCGCCTCGTGGTTTCACCCGCGTAGTTCCCGTTCCCGTGGGAATTCCGGGATAAAATAGAGTCTACGTCACTCCTTGAAAATTAAGCATCTTAAGAATATAATAATGAAAGATATTTTTAACTTACTGATTTCTTATTCTTCTCTTTTTAATGCAAATTAGCACATATTATTTTTAAGGCGCTATTTAGTAGTAATTTTCTGATAATTTTGATGAATTATTTAATAAAATTTGGTACCCGGGTGCCGTCTCTGACAATGAAATACCCGGGTACTAAAAATTTAAAATACCCGGGTTTACATGGATTCGGATATCCGGGTAGAAAACCCTAATGACAAACTGACAACCTAATAGTAATACCATACATATAATTCGGTTGTTACATATAATTCTGTTTTCTCAATAATAATTTTCATTATTTAGTACTCCCAAAATAATATTTCCCTAATTATTATCATTAAATTATTTAAATATTATAGAGTCATTCTTTGGATAATAAATGAAATAAACATTATATACAACTATACGTTTATTATAAGTTACAATAAAGAAAAAAAAATACTATTCTAATAATTAAATATTAATAAATACGCGTATATACGCGCTGGACAAATATTATTTTTTTACAGTGTGTAGTATATAATACTACCTACCAACTCAATCTACTTTATACTTATTAGATTTAATCAATATCAAGTCACCTGAATTTCTGATTAATTACCAATGTTAACTTTTCGTAGTAAGTTTCTTTATAGTGCGACCGGCAACTGGTTGACTTCTAACTTGTACTTACACCTATTGTCCGTTTCCTATTGTTCTTCGGGCGGGCCTCGCCTCGCCCGCTTCGCGCTTGGTCCGCGGGTAGCGAGAAACGTTTGCCGTCCGCAATTAGTTGTATGTACCCTAATTTTTCCGTATGTTTAAATAGAAGGAATTAGTAATGTCTAAATATTTGCCGTTATTTTTTAAGAATAACCTTCATTGGTTACAATGCTTGAAAAACTTAGTTATAAAAATGCGCGCTTACAAAGTGCTCGCAATAACGTTATAATTATATGTTAAATTTGTTTTGTATAATTTATTAGTTCATGATTAAATAAGCGTTATTTAATATAAAAAGTAATTTTATCAAAAAACTTTTAAAGGCGTCCTTAGCCTGTTGAGTTGTTATTATTAATTGGTCTTGTACTTAGTTAGGTTATAATCTAAACAGTGTTTAGTTTATCTACGCATGTAAAACTTATGTGGTAAATAAAGAACTTTAAAAAACAAAACAAAACAATTCGGTTGATAGTTTGTCACATCGAAACTTTGTCTTTGAAGGAGACGCGATACTATACTCGTACAAAATGTACAGTCACCAGCATAAATATATGACTATGGGCAGTAGGGTGGAGCGATTTTTTTTTTATTTCGTAATCAATTTGGAATACCTGTAAAAAGTTGCTGTTCTAACTCACAAATATGCTCACAAAATTTTGTTATAAACGTAATATATTTAGAGGTGCCCCCAACCTCATTAATTTTAGAGAAATTCGCAAAAATTGGTAAAAAAGTACATTCGTCTTATTTATAATAAATTATATTCTGAAAGTTGCCCTGTTAGTTTATGATAGAAAATTTTAACATTAAGACGTGTTTATCGATGTTCAGTACGCGGGGTACGCGGGGAGGTAATTTCACTACCCTCATCAAAAGTTGTTTCAACGTCATTTAGTCAATACTCGCGTGCGATTTTTATTATTTTATGGTTTGCCAGTGAAGTAACCAGTATCTCAATAGCGTACTTATAATGATGTTATGACATATTATTTATTTATTTAAAAATGAATTAAAGACAGACAAAACAACAAAAGAGCCGACGGTCCATGACATATCCGAAATATTGGCTCAAGAAGTATGAGATATTTGGCAAAAAGCTTCGCTGCCAACAGTTAGCCGTAAGAGGGTATTAATAACTAATTCCTGCCTACCACGAGAAA
The DNA here is from genome assembly GCA_955876795.1 of Eupithecia tripunctaria. Classification (NCBI taxonomy): domain Eukaryota; kingdom Metazoa; phylum Arthropoda; class Insecta; order Lepidoptera; family Geometridae; genus Eupithecia; species Eupithecia tripunctaria. Next base: position 2,265,984 of record OY041599.1, on the reverse strand, counting down.
TAATTTATGACTCGAAATGAAAGGTAATGCAACCTTATCATAGCTGTCAAACCAACACAAATTATCATCAGAAAATTAATACATTAAAAGCCTCAAAGACTCATAGATTATTCGATATTTGCAGTTGCAAATGCAAACTTATCTCAAACTGTTCTTGTGCAAAAGACAGTCGTGTTCCCAAAAAAGAAAAACATTTTCTACTAGATCAATTAATTAACAAAAAGAAAAATGATGATAGGTGGTTTAGATCTAGCTGCAACTATAAAAAATGTGAAAAAACAGAGAAGAAAACAAAAACGTTCATTTCTTAACGGAGAGATAATTGATTGCGAGAAACCGTGTTGTTCTCGTCCTTATATAAAGATGTGACATTGGCAATCCAAAGTATTAGGGTCAGTTCCAGTAATAGCGAAGCTTTTAGTCCACATCAAATTCCATTTGCACCACCAACAAAAAAGAAAAGGTTAAATTTACCATCTCGTTAGCTCTTGCGTGCGATCGCACTGGAGTTTCTGACAGAGCAGCTGCTATTATAGCTTCTTCTGTGTTAAAAGATCTTTGAATGATTTCTTCAAACGATACCAGTGGTGTCATTGATCGAATACGTTACGCCGTGAGAGAACTAAAGTCAGATCAGCTTTACAGAATGCAGATCGCGATAAAAACATACGTGCTATTTATGCTGTAGAAGGGACAAAACTTTGGTTAGTATTCAGAAGGATGGTAAATTTTACAGAAAAAGAGTTTCAGAAGACCATTATGTGATTTTATCGGAGCCAAGAAGCGACTACTTCGGGCATGTGAGTCGGAAATCGGTTCACTGCGGAAGGTATAAAAAGTATTTTAACTTACTTGAAATCCAAATTGATGGAACTACGCGAAATATCTGTTGTTGGTTGCGATGGAACAGACTTTAAAGGTGGTGTGATTCGCTTGATGGAAGAAGAAATTAAAAAAACATTACAGTGGTTTGCCTGTCAGTCACCTTTGGATGAATTAACTTTGAGACACTTGCAATTTAATCTATACTAATTTTATAAAGGGGACTGATTTGATTGTTTGTTTGTATTGAATAGGCTCCGAAACTATTGGACCGTTTTAAAACATCTTTCTTCATAAAAAAGCTTACTTTTCAGGGAGTGACATAGGCTATATTTTATCCCGGAATGCCCACGGGAACGGGAACTAGGCGGGTTAAACCGCGAGGCGCTGCTAGTGTTTAAATAAAATTGCACTTTGGCATTTTTATCGTTTCTTTAAAAAAAAAATTATTCGAAATAAGTTACGGCACTTTTAGTAATTACATTTCTAAGTAATTATACTGATATTCATTTAATGGTAGTCCTGAAATTCAGAAAAATACTTTTTTTGAACAATTTGACAAAGAGATAACAATTGTAAAAAAATGTTATATATACCGATTTTCAATTGTGTTGGGGCACCTCAAGACATTATAATAGATTAACAATATTTCGTACATTTGATTTTCTCATTCAAAGACAACTTTATATCGCTATGCCATCCAAAAAAAAATAAGTTTATTTTTTTTCATACACAATCACTCCACCCTAATGGGCAGCGCTGCAAAAATATCTGATTATCCATTGATGGTATAATTATGTGACGATACGTAGCCGGTAAAAATATGTGATGATTTACACTAGGCATAATAATCGTTTGCCTTGTAACAGCATAAAGATCGGACGGGAAATCAAAATTATGTGACATTTCAGCAGCGTAAATATCTATCTACTGTAAAAGCATAATTATTGGATCGCATAAACTGCAATAATATCTGACTCAACTAACAGTCAAAAATATCTCAACGAATGAACTTTATGTGCCTCAACATAGAGGCGTAATTTGAGCGAAACTGTATGACGCTTCTCGAAAAGAGTATCAACCTGTCATTGGATATCATTGTCTCACGTTTTATGGCATGATTTTAGCATTTTAGCATTTTAGATTTTAGTCGTCGGCGGCGGTCAGTGTTATGTTGTGTTATGTATCTACCTAAGATCCGAATGCGTAGTAAACTGGTGATATCAAGTGTGTCAAAAAATAATTAAAATTATTTAATTTAATTTAATTTAATTTTCTTTCTTGGGTTTACCAATAGTTTTATACACAGTTTCTTACATCTTGTAATCTTTTACAAAATATTAACATGCACGAAAATGTAGAGTTACAAAATAGAGACATTATAGGTAACTATAAATTATTGCTATGTGCACAAACCGCTTGTAGGTAAACACATTATAATGGATTGTTATAAAAAACGATGATATAAATCCAATCTTTCACATTTATTTATTCTTTCTTGTAAACGTAATATTCAATTTCGTCTCTAGGGTCAAAAGTATAACTTACATCCCGCTGCGACATATGTCAATTAATGACGACTAATGACATGTACAAAACACATGACTGCTGTCACCTCACTTTTTTCTTGAACCATGCATTCTACCTTTCAATACAGCCACTCAACTTCAACTTCTTGTGAGATGGCTTTTGCGTCTGGTTTGACGCAATTCATAGGGCCATTCAATTACAGCGTAATGTAAAATTAAAATAAATTAGAGGTGCCATATTATAATTTACTTTCAACTATTTCTTTAAAATAACATAGATTTCGGAAAATATTTACCATTTTTTAAATAATAAATATTAAAAGTAGAATAGTTCTCGCATTCTACCATGTCTATTCAACTGTGGTAGAATAGCGAAAGCTACCATGGCTATATTCTGTCATCTCTAAAGAGGATTTTCTATGCCTAAGAAAAAAAAGCGGAAACACGTAAATCCTATCTTCGTATCATTTTTCGAGTTGTTCAATTTTGTGTGATTATTACAATAATTTCAGACATTGATATAGGCATCGATTTTACGCCTAATTTTATAAAAGAAGAGGCTAAAGTATTAGTGGAAAACCTTTTATCACCTAAATCAAAATAAACGGACAACGTTTTTTTAATATATTTTAACGAATTCTCAAAGACTTACCAAGCTTCAACATTATGGAGCGTGTATTCTATGTTAAAGACAATACACAATAAACATTTAAAGGATTTCGAGAGACTAACATCGTTTCTTAAGAGACAAAATGATGGATTTAACAAAAAAAATACAAAGTTTTCACTTCTCAAAAGGGTACCTTACCTGGAAAGAACCTTTCACTATCTATAACTAATAATTGCTATAATTTGACCATAGACTTAAAATAAATATCTCTCCTAAATTGTATTATGTAAAATAAATACAATTTTTTTTCATAAGCTCATTTTTTTATTTTTACTTTCCTTGTATTCGTAATGAAAAGCACAGTGTTTACCTCGGGTGAAAGTAACATTTAGTCCCTCGAACTAGTAGCACCCTCATTACGCTTGGCCGCTAAACCCCGTCTCGGGACTAAATAAGTTACTTTCATCCCTTGGGTAACAATGTACTATTATTCTTCTTCTTTATTCTTCTTTATTAGGGATGACATTGTTTTCGTTATAGCGGGTATTATTCATTCTCCACAATAAGACTCGACCATCCGCTCTTGATTGGAAAACGTTTTTATCAAGAAACGCGACATTCTAAATTCAAAATTCATGTATTGACTGTTAATTGTTTCAGATATTATTGCAGTTTGTGTGATCCGATAATTATGCTTTTACAGTAGATAGATATTTATGCTGTTACAAGGCAAACGATTATTATGCCGGGTGTAAATCATCACATATTTTTACCGGCTACGTATCGTCACATAATTATACCATCAATGGATAATCAGATATTTTTGCAGCGCTGCCCATAGTCATATATTTATGCTGGTGACTGTACTAGATTGACATTGTGTAGGCGTACACAATATTTGACGTAAATTTGTTACTGATGTAGCCATCGTCGATGTTTATATGTTATGCTTATGGATAGCATCGAAATACTTTTTTATATAAAGTTTTGCTTATTTTTCCGACAGATGACTTTTGTTTTTATAAGAACCCGACCCATCAAAGGGACTATGAGTTAACTGTAGTTAAAATATACCAAAAAAATTACATATTAGCTAACTACCAGATAATCATCATTTTATTTTGATTTGAGTTTAAACTCAGTTTTTGGTATGAACTTACTATTAAATCAACCACGTGGTATCCACGTAAAATCTAGTTGTATACTACGTATTTTAAAGAATATCTTCTATATTATCGCTATTTTGTGCATTTATTTTACAAAATTACATAGTATTTTTTTTTGCCAACTCAAATTATGAACGTTGATCAGTTTAATCAAAACAAGCTTTTATAGCGTATCCTTTAGACTCCCTGATCGAAGGTTTGTAAAAATAATTTGATTAGATACCGATCTTCGAAAACAGAATGTGTCATATGAATACGTTCTTTACAGAGAAGACTGTGTAGGTACATGCAATTACTAAGGCATAGCCGTTAACAGTTTAAAAATAGGATAATCGATACTGTCTTGCGTCTAAGACCACATTAATATGTGATTGGAATAGGGAGTATACCAGGGTTATTACCGCACCCTGAATGTAACACTACCTACTCGTTAGCATGTCACCTCACCTATGCATGTAAAAGGTACTTTGTAAATGCACCACGGCCATGGCCACAACAATCGATAAGACAGTCCCAACACACCCGACCATTTAGCTAATTGTAGGTCACCTCAATATGTAAGTATTACGAAGACGTGTTTACAGGTTTTTTTTTTGTTATTAAAGCTAGAAACCTAGGGCTGGGCGGAACTTCAAGGCGGATTTACTAAACAAGCCCGTACTTTGTAAATATAGGTTCTGTCCTTTTCTGATACCTTCAAAAGTCGTACGTTTGACCATGAGTGAAATAATAATAAAACGTCAAGTGCAAGTCGGGCTCGCCCACCAAGGGTTGCGTATACCTAATTGTAAGGCCTTGTTTGCCAAAAATCATGATTTACGGTCACCGGGAACGGTAGTAGGTTTTTAGTCCTCTAGGTTTTGGTCCATGGCGAGAATCGAACCAGAATCGGATCTGAAGTTGCCCGAGGAGCGGGTTGAAAGCAATACTCGTACTTTTCAGTCCTAGGGAGAATCGCTGTTAACTGACTGCTGTCACGACCAATTTCTATTGAAGCTTGTTCCAACTTTCTATACAGCCACTTAACTTCAGCTTCTTGTGAGATGTGTTATTCGTTTGTTTGACGCAATTCATACACTCAATTACAGCGCGATGTAAATAACATAGATTTAAGTATCAAATGATTATTTTATTACTATACTTTAAAGATTTGGCTATTATAGTTTTACACTATGGGTAATTTCTAGGAATAATTAAATAAAAATATTATTTGATTTCTTACCATATTATAATTTACTTTCAACTATTTCTGTAAAATAACATACATGTCGGCAAATTATATGTCTACCATTTTTTCAATGATGAAAATTAAAAACAATGGCTGAATAGCTGCCACAGAAAAAAAACAATAAAGCAGCAATCTGATCTTCATTTGGTTTTTAGAGTTTTAGAAATTCGTTAATACAATAGCAGAGATTTGTTTTACATGGAGTTCATCTGATTCAGATATGGATTTAACGCTATTTAATACTTGTTTGTTTTTACTTTCCTTGTATTCGTAAATTATAATATTCGAAAAGCAGTGTTTACCTACCGATGAAAGTAACTCATTAAGTCCCTCTAACTATCGTCGCCCGAAAACAAAACTAAAAATATAATAGCTAGTTCTTAGTTAATTTGTAAGTGATAATTTAATACATTTTCCAGACCACTAACTCTTAGTCAATCTGCAGAATCTGCCCTGATGAACGGACTAAAAAGTGACATAGACCTAATAATTTTCTCACTGAACGAAGTGAAAAGTTGTATGTTGAACTCGAGAGCAAATGTTTTTTGTTTCGTGCCTTTTAAATCCCTCGCTAGCTCAGCAGCCTACTTTAGAAATTTTTGAACAAATAACTATTGAACTGGTATCGATTTGAATTTCTAAACGATTTCTCTGCAAATGGATGCACTTTTAGACCTAATTTATTATTTTTTTAAATAGCATTTTAGAAAAAACATATTTTGCTTACAGCAACACCAAACTACTCAACTTAGAGAGGTTTCGAGATTTTCAGAAACGTTCTAATATAGGTATTTTTAGGATCTGTATAGAGAATACCAAAATTTTTGGATCAACCTAGCATGGAAAATTTATAAATCGTAAAATTAAGGTTAGGAATTCTAAACAGATCGACACCAATGTCCTTCAATCATTTAAAAAATTTAATACCTGATTCAAATTGTTGCTTAGTTTCAAGAAAGGCTTCACCAACAGTAAACAAACACCGTAACGATAGTTAGGGCAACTTAACCCAGGCACACAGTCTACCTACCCCTAAAGTCAACTATCCCCGGTCTCCCCTACTAGATAACTGTTATACAATATACTACATAGATGGATATTTTTTCATTATACATAAAAAAAACCCACGCCCTGAACGTATCCCGAGGCAGGAATCTAACCTGCGTCGCAGGCGGACCTTCGCACACCGCGCCGCATAGGCCGTTAAATATTATTCTAATCTAACAATATCTGAAGTTATTTACAACTGGATATTTACCATGATTGAGTTTTGAGCTTTCCAATATTGCGGCACAGTTTCATGCTTCATGATCACGGAATAACTGATTGACTTGCGATTGAGTTTTTATGGGCAGACATATCGATCTACCCTCATTTTCAGTCTTTTGCTACGAATGTTACCACTACCACCGGTTTCATTATCGAATGCAAATCGATCACGACACACGACACTGACGGTATCACAACGCGGTTTTGTTTGTTTTTTGTACATTCTCACAACAGGTTCCGATAGTTGCAAACCTTCCTCTCGGTTGAAGTTCCTGTGTTTGGTAATCTTAATCGCCTCCTGTACCAATCTTGGTATGTAATGTCGCTCTGTTGAGATCCAGTGGTTTGAACCCGACTCCAGAAGATGCTCGGTTATAGCAGACTTCTCAGTTGCCCGATTCTTTACCGCTTTTATGTGCTCCTTGACTCTGCAGGCAATAGTGCGCTTTGTTTGGCCTATGCAAGAAATATTGGAAAGCTCAAAACTCAAATCATGGTAAATATTCCGTTGTAAATAACTTTAGTATTAATAACCATGATGGATTTCAAAGTTTTATAACAATATCTGGGTATCACATACGCAAAAAATTCAACCGAAGGTATCCAGGTCGACATTGACTTACGATAAGAAAACAACTAACTTGTAAGTAAATAGAAAACACCTGAGTTGCGTTATCTCTTAATAATAATTATCTCATTCGGTTAGCGTTGTCGATTCGTTCAATGATTTAGACTTACGTGGTTATTGTTTAGTAACAAGTTAATTCTTGATTTCGAGAAAATTATCACGTAGCCACACGGTAATCGCTTTAAAATATATTCTCTTTAGCCGATTGTGAAGTGGGGCCACAATTTGCTATTGGAGTAAATTTAAATAAGTACCTACTAAACTTACAGTGAATGGTCGAGAAGTTGATATGTATTTTGCCAATAAATGGCTGGAGAACATAGATGTTAGTAAAATTCTGTTTCTCGTAAGTGGAACCCTCAAATTAGGTCTAATCGCGTCCACCCACCAGTCGGACCGGGGCGCGGCGGCGACGCCGCCAGCGTTCGTGTTTTGCGTGCGTATAGTTGTTTTCTGGGTCTAGGTACCGTCCGTCTTTCCATCTTTGTTGTTCATTATAATAATCAATCGCGCTGGGAATACATGCCAGATCTACAGAATTTTATTTAGATACTTCCTGGATAATCTTTTGGTGCAGCGGGAACCGAAAATAATTAAAATTATGTACATGAAAGAGTCGTAATGGCGCAAAAACATATAAGTAAAATCTAAAAAAATATTGTATGGAAGTCTTTTTTTTTTGCTATATTCTTCCGGAACGAAAAAGTTAAGCTAAGAAGTAGAATGCGGTGCCCAACTTCGTGTTTCAATACAGGACAAATGAGAACTCAAGGATACTTCGTACTGTGCATAATTAGTGCCTTCATTTTGATTCTTTCACCATCATGGCGCCCAGCAGACTCTTTAACGCTCTTTCTCACACGATGCAAGCCATCCCATCTCTGAGCATATTCAAGTCAAAGGTATAAAAGCATTATCTCTCTGTACAATTATAGCAGAATATTTATTAGTATACAGGATGGTTTTATGAAAAGGGCGGTGATGGCCAAGTTCGAAACCACGAGAGTTGGAGAAATGTCGTGAACGGAGTCATGCTTTCGATTTATAAGGAAACAATAACTGTAACGCGAAGGTATTATCCCGTCAAGATTATTTCCAATATACATACAATTCTCATCGAAGTTGATGATGATTCTTTCTTTACTATCTAAAGTTGAATTTGAGGTGGTACCATAAAAGTTAGATTCGCGATAAATGTATGTGTACGCTGAAAAAGAATCTAAAACATATCTCTAGCGGTTCCCATGGCGACGGATGTAAGCAAGATGCTTATAAAGTAGATGAATGGATTCCAAAAAGTACTTGGATCAATGAAGACGGATAACATAGAACGAAGGAAGATCAGTTCAGGACTGATGATTTTGTTAGGGTTTTGTACGTGTAAGGGACTCAAAATTTGTACCTATTATCAAGCCTCCTGTCTGTCCGTCAGTGGGCTGTACTTTGTGAACCGTAATAGTTAGGCAGTGGAAATTTTGACAGCGTGTATTTAATTGCTTTAACGATAAATCATCATCATCAGCGAAACCCAATTATATCTTATGTATATATGTTAGTTTATGTTAGAATTTATTAAATTTATCAAGATTATTAAAATAACACTTTAAAATTTGCCTGAAAACCAGCAGTAAAACTTTAAGTTACCTTTAACGAAAAGAAATTAACGTGATAGATGAGACTAAAAAATTTGTATTGTAAGTATGTGTAATATAATAAACTAACCTCGGAATAAACTTCTGGTGCGCGGGCAAGCTCCTCTTCGAAATTTTCTTCAATAGTTCCATCGCTGACTGAGTGTTTCAGAAATCCATCGGTCAGTTCCAACAGTTCTGGTGGTAAGGGTGCTGAAAACAAATGCTGGCTTAGCACCTAGTTAACTATACATTAATATATGGTAGAGAGATTCCAGTCAAATGTATTTTATTAACTTCTTTGAGAAGAGTTCAGTAGTGACGCTCTTCATTATCAGGGCTTTTGAAATCCAACTGTACGAGTATAATAATTATAATACAATATAAGTTTAAATGTTAAAAGCTGGAACCAATCCGTAATTTTTGATATTGTCCTAGGGCGTACAGTTACTAATTTTCGGATATCTGCTTTTTACTTTCTTTAGTCTTTTTTTCTATATTTTTTTTACTAATACCTAGTACGGTACACACTATACCTTTTTTTTTTTTTTTTTTTTTTTTTTTTTTTTCGATGGGAAAATGCTTTTTGCGCATTGCCTCTAGCCTGAGGAGGGCCAGAGGGGTATGTTGGACTCTCCACTTAGCTATTAACAGAGTGCTAATAGCCAGTGACATACCAACTAAAAACCCATCGATACTTCCTCTCTCACCTTAGTGCCAGAGCATCGTCAAACCAGTCGTCACCAGACGACTCGTTCGACGGCACACTAGCACTTGACAGGGTCGCGGGTTCCCGGTCGGATTCGACCGCTACCCTGTCGGTGATCATCCGTCTTGGACGGATTCTTCTTATTGGCCCTTGGAAGGGCGAGGCATGTCCCGAAGTATCTGGGGCGTCCCTCTCCGTTGGAGACCTGTGCAATGCCGGGATGGTTCTCCTCGTACCATCACTCAGCTGGTCTCCATCAAGCGGAAGAAGACGATGGAATTGCCGTCTCCTTCTTCCGGTTCTCCGCCGGCGGAGCGGCTCAGCTTGAGGGTTTTCCTCCCTGATCCGCTCCGCTGCTTCCTTCAGAGACACGACTTCCTCGCAGAAGGAAACCATGGCTTCCCAAGCCCTCTCGCTGTCAAGCATGGCATTCACCAAACTCGGCAGCGAAAGATCCTGACCAACTACTCTTGTCAGCGCCTGACGCTGCGACGACCAAGCACTACACTCCTCAAGGGTATGTTGTGCTGTATCCTCCGGAGCACCGCAGTGATGACAGGTAGGAGCTGCTTCTCTTTTTGCAACGCGGTGTAGGTACCGCCCAAAACAACCATGTCCAGTCAGTACCTGCACCAATCGGAACGTTAGAGCACCGTGTTCCCGGTGCACCCATTCTCCCAAGACAGGACGTAAGGCGTCAATAGTCCACCGGCCATAGCGAGCGGTCTCCAGTTCTTCGGCCCACTCCTGGATAGCAGCCTCCCTCGCTTGTTCCCGCGCATACTGGACCTCCTGAGGAGCCAGTCGGTGTCCTCGCGCCTGTTCCTCCTTTTTGTGCTCATGCAATTTTGCAAGCACCCTTCCTTCTCGCTCCCATGGTAGAGATCCTGCAAGCGTACAGGCGGCTCCGTATGACACAGTACGGTAGCCGCGTATCGCTCTAATAGCCATTAATCTCTGCGGTTTCCGCAGAAAAGCTCTGTTTTTTGTTGTTAGGGCGTCTGCCCACACTGGCGCTCCATACAGGGCCATGGAGCGGATAACCCCTGTAAAAAGACGGCGGCAGGATGCTCTTGGTCCACCCAGATTAGGTAAAAGACGCGCAAGAGATCCCGCTGCACTTTGTATCTTGGGTGTCAGCAGCTGGAAGTGCTCAGAAAATTTCCAAGCTCTATCCAGGGTGAGCCCCAGATATCTCATGCGGGTCGTCAGCATGATCCGCACACCGTCCACTATAATATAGGCACCAGTTGGTGGCCTACCACCTCTCCCATAAAAGAGGAGGGCCTCTGTCTTGTGTAAAGCCACCTTTAGCCCCAAGCGTTGAATGCGGCCAACTAGGAGAGTAGATCCCACTGAGGCCAGGTGCGCAACGTCCTCGTAACTGCGTCCCCGGGCAATGAACAGGGTATCATCAGCATAGCAGATAATATGTGTCCGGGGAAGCAAGGAACCGCGAAGTACCCAATCGTAACCAATGTTCCAGAGTAAGGGTCCCATCACTGACCCCTGTGGAACACCGGTTGTCATTCGCCTGGCACAGACTCTACCGTCTTTGTCAATGTAGAGAACGTCCCGCTCCCTTAAGTAGTGCTCTACAAACCGTCGGAGATAGAGCGGTACTGTGTGAAAAGACAGTGCCTCATCGATACACGCGTAGGGGAGACTGTTGAATGCGTTGGCGATATCTAACGATACCGCCAAGGCACGTTCCCCATGTGCAACAGCTTCTTGCGTGATGTGCTTCAGTCGCAAAAGAGCATCGATGGTGGAGCGCCCGGACCTAAAGCCATATTGCTCGTCTGATAAATTAGGACCCTCTATTGCCAAATGCTTAACTATACGGGCGGACACTACGCGCTCGAGAAGTTTACCTATCTCGTCCAGCAAAATAATTGGTCTATAACCAGAGGGCGAGTCTGAAGGACGTCCCTCCTTCCGAAGGAGGCAAAGTCGTCCGTCTTTCCACACTTTGGGAAATCGGGCCACTTCAAGGCAGGAGTTGAATAGTTCCTTAGTTCGATTCCCTAAATGTTTAAGGGCACGTGCCAAGACACGGCCTGGTACGCCGTCCGGTCCTGGGGCAGTTTTTTTCGCCCGTAGATGTAAGATTGCACCACCAAACTCGCCTTCTGTAATGGAAGGGATTTCCATGTCAGTGCGCTCCGTAGGCTCCGATATCGTCATAGAGGGAGGTTCGTATGGCGGACTCTCAGGAAATAGGCCTGTTACTACGCGAGCGAGTAATTGAGGCTCAAACGATTCGGTAGGAGGTGCCCGGTTGCACAGCTTTTTTCTTACTGTGCGATAAGGGCGGCCCCATGGGTCTCTATCGAGTTCTTCCAGAAATTCCCGCCAGGCTTCTTTTTTGGCTCTGAAGATAGCTATATGAAGATTTCTTTTCGCTTGGCGGTAATCGTCGTGGAGTTCGCTAATCTCATCTTCAGAATGTCGCCTTCTGCGACATCGCGTGTATGCTCGACGTGAGGTATTACAGGTGGACCTGAGAGAGGCAACGTCATCAGACCACCAGTACACCTGTTTTTTCTGAGGCATTCTTTGTACTCGTGGCATAGTTGCGTCACACACTGCAGTAAGAGTTTTGCGGAGATGTTCTGCCAGCATATCTACTCCTTGGAGCGACGATGGTACTGGGCACCAGCTCTGCACAATAGCCGCTTCCTCAGCCAGCTCTCTGTTATAGCGTTTCAAAGACCACCGCGGAAAAGCATTTGAGCGCACTGCTGATATAGGTACTTCTCGAAAACCTGGGGACGAGCAGATTTCGAACCTGATGTACCTGTGGTCTGACAAAGACTCCTCGTTGTCAAGCACCCGCCAGTTAAGAGTGCGCGCCGCAATAGCGGGGGTAGCAAAAGGTACACACTATACCTAACTTACCAATTTTTTTGTTCCCCGTAAAGATTTTGACTTAAGTTTTTATTAAATTATGTATAAGTAATTAAATTTCAATTTTGTGGTCACTGTGGTCATTCAATATAAGGCACTACCGGGAATGTTTTTTGTTTCGTAAGTTGTTGTCTATAAATAACGGTCGCACGGATATAAAAAAAAGTACCGAGCGGGCCATGCATTAAATAATTACGAAACATATGAAGTCAAACTCACGATTTTCAATTTTAAACGTTTTCCGCAAACAATTTCCCATGGCTAAGAAATAAATCAAAGTTCAGGTGCGATGGGCCGACTGTTCGATCCGAGTTTCCACTGAGTTCTGATGCTACCAACCCTGATGTTCCTTGAAAATCGAACGTAGTATCGAAGCACTGCAGTATTCATCAAGCGTTAACGTCATCGAAAAGTAGCCTCACGAGGTTATTTAGTAAGTTCTGTCCCAGATAATAGTTATCAGCGTTAAAATTATCTTAATACAATTCGATTTGTTTCTTTCGCCGAGAAATTAACTCGTGGGCTTATTTAGGGACCCAACAAAAAGTAGACAAATCAAAGTTAAAGTGTTTTTTTGCTGTATATATTTTATAACTATTTTACAACCCCACGGCCACGTACCGATAATTTTAGAAAAAATTGTAATGTTTTTTTAAATAAAGTTACATGTTAAATTTCAATTTCCTATGTCATCTACAAGTGGTACAGTTATGGGTGATGGCTCATTTATTAAAAATGTAGTTTTTCGAACCACAATAGCTCAGAATCATATGGTAGAGGTGTAACCAAGTGTAATAGCTTGGCAGCTTTTTTAACCCTATTTATTACCATAAGAAAATTAAACTATTTATTCTCGTATCATATACCTAATGCTGCAAATAATGTTAACGCTGGGGACCAATAAAAAGCTTACCATCATTGTAGTGTAGGTAGGTAATGGCGTAGAGGTATTAGAAACACAAAAGATATCCCATTTGATAGTTAATTAGACATATAATCAATCCTGCATGTTTATTTTATACATTATTTACTTTACATTTGAATCAAAACGGTCACTATTTATTTTACTGGCTAGCAAATGAGATCTGAAGCTATGCTGCCAGAAAAACTATAAGGGCCTGTTGTAGTGTCATCAAGGCTGAAAAACTAAAGTGAAGAGACTGGAAAACTAAAGTGAAGTGGCAATTAATTTGCATGTACCTACTAAAGACACAAACCATTGGAACGGATGATCCTAGCGTTTTTCTAGTAAGACAACTTTGTATCCTGTGTTATCTATGTGGTGTCATTGTAGCTAATTGCCAAAAAAGAATGAAATTTTTAAGAAATTAACCATAGTTTTAGTTGTTAGTAGAAAAGTGACTGATAAACTCAAGATCTGGCAAAAAGAAAATCATGTAAGTTACACTATTTATTACTCAAGAATGGCTAAATTGATTTTCGATCGAAAATTAGTGGATGTGGTAGCCAGGAGAAGGACAAAGGATATCCCGTTCCCATGGGATATGACATAAAAAATTCATGGTGGTGAAGCCATATGTTCATGAAGGCTAGCATGTCCATCATGTGAAATCAGGCCATGAGGAGAGTAGCTATAAGTAGTATGTTTATGACAAAAAGTTATGAACTTTACTTACTTGACCCACTTTTTACTGATATCCTTTTTTCGATTTATCCCTTTCTTTGATAGTGAAATTAAAGAAAAAAAAAACAAATCTAAGTCTTGTGGAAATGATGCAACGCTAGTAAAATGTACTGCTATGAGAGAACAACATTTTGTAGTAGGTATTCGACGACCTCTGTGGCGCGGTGGACAAAGATCCGCCTGCGACGCAGGAGGTTGCGGGTTCGATTCCCGCCTCGGGACAAATGTGTGTACGACCTGCAGACATTTGTTCAGGGCGTTCTGGATGTTTTCTATGTATAATAAAAAATATCTATCTATGTAGAATATTCTATTAAGTATATCAGTTATTTAGTACCCATAACACAAGCTCTGCTTAGCATGGGGCTAGGTAATGCTGTGTGAATTGTCCAGAAGTATTTATTTATTTATTTATTTATTATTTTAGAGAAGCACACAATACTAAAATTCTCATTTTTAGGATACCTTATTTGATCATGATTGCTAGAAGTGAAACATGCTGTTTATGTATAATATGTATATGTCATGTTATCATCTATACAATCTATTCTATTTTGTTGTTTCATATAAAGTGGATTTATGTATATAGGTAGGCTGATCTCGCTGACATATTAGTTTATGTACAACTACCCTCACTTCTGTTATTCAGCTCCCTAGCTGCAATACACATCTTCATCACAATAATGTGTTTTTTTTATATCCTGGACATAATAGTATATACCTAATGAAGTTATACCTATAAATGATACACTCACCAAGATTGTGATATGCAATTTATATTATTTACTCATGCTGAAATCTCCTCAACAACTGATTGTAAAAGTGCATGAATTATAAACATTTGTAGAATTAATAAAACAAACTTTTAAATCCATCATGGTTATTATCACTAAAGTCTAAATATGTCTGACTGTTACTAACACCAATCACTTATAGCTATAAAAGAATCATACATCTAACTTATATAGTAAGCAAGGGAATTTGAAACTACCTTAAAATGTGTTTAATATTTTATATTATCCATTTATCCATACATTAAGTGCTACTAAAATGTGGCTTTAATTTTACAGGTAAAAACCATGGAATATTTTTTTAAACAATTCACCACATTAAACTAACATCATAGATTTATGATTTTTTGCATGAATAAAGCTATTTTGAAAGGTTTTTGATTGACAGAAGATATGAAAAATTATAAGTTTTGCTTGTTTTGTCACACTCATAAGCATGACATCTTACATTATTATGTTAAGTTAATTATAGTTAAGTTAAATATATTTTTTATTACCCTCATTAGATAAATGGCAACAAGGCGCATATCAGGGGGTAGACCAATATTTAAGTTAAGGTGACCTCTAAATGCACTGAAAAACTTACCAAGACCAGGTGCTTGAATCAATTCAGAGTCATCGAACTCTAAACTTGGTTCATAGTCGTGGAATTCTGACAAGCTTGTGTTGTTCTCTTCTTCCATATTGCCATGGAGAGCTGCAGAAATAAAGATATCACATTGAACAAATAACACACCCACAGAAAAACTTCAAGGTCTTTGAACAAAAACATCTGACTAAGGACAAATTTTCAAAATTTTTGCGCAAAGGTACCTTGAAATGCTCGCACCGGGTTCAATTTTGGATGATGGTCTTGATCCATGGTCCTAGGTCCAGCTACTCAAGGCCAAAGCCCAACCCTGATTTACACCACACATCAACAACGAACGTCGAACCAAGTAGGTAGGTATATTAAGTGTACCCTGTGCACTTCAGTTCCCTCTACCAATTGTTACACTCAAAAACTAAGGAGAATCGATGAACAACGTCGAAATGACAAAAATAATGATTATATTAACAAATTCAAGACAGCTTTTACAATTTTTTGTAGATCTGAAGAGTGATTGATTGATTAAATCTTAGAACTCTACGGTAGTTAGAAGATTTCGAAACCAATTTGGATGGAAAGTTACTCTTACTCTATGGATGATGAGAGAATGAGAGAATGAATTTGAATGAACCTTGGGAATGAACTGGATGAACGCAGATAATGGCTTAAATTTTTTGAAATGTGGCTGTCTGTTCACAATCTGCATGATTTGTCTATGAAAATAATATTTTCTACCAGTTTAAAGCCCTCCGCAGACAGCCGCTAATTAGTTAGCGCGTCTTGTAAAGTGTGATTTCGGTGATTTTCCAGCGTGATTCCTTACACACATCCACATCACATCCACAGCCTGTATCGGTCCACTGCTGGACACACGCCTTCCCCTGATAAACGCCTTTTTGGTGTTTAACTCATGGGGGGTAATGCCCATAATCCCCACGCTGGGCATGCGGGTTGGGGATCGCAGTTTGGTGGAAGATTTGTTCTGCAGGGGGCGCTGCTGCCCGCTCCCCAGAAGATATCCCTTAGTCGCCTCTTACGACACCCACGGGAAGAATTGGGGTGGTGCAAATTCTATGCCACCGGCACCACACGGTGGACCTTACAAACAGCGGCTTATTATTAAGCGCGATTTCGCCGGCCCCTCCCCGCCCCTTACCGGCGGCAGCGCGAACGACGAAAGCCGTCCCGCCACCCCACACCACCCCGCAAAATCGCAGGACGCGGAAACGCCTCGGACAAGCCGAATCGCGGCTGCCGAATCGCGGCAGTGTGCGTCAACGTATGCGTTTTAGTACAAAATGTTCCGCAAGCAAATATCGCAAAATCGCGTGACACAGGATTCGCTTAAAAATTAGCGTCGATGTGAGTAGAGCTTAAACGAGACCTCCGTGAAGTTGGCCCCCCGACTTTCTATTTTTAAACTTTCGATAATGCTTATCGTTAGAGAGAGTTTTAGAGTAAAACAAAATCGATAAAGAGTAATTAGTTTTTGCGTAAAAAAGATTTTATTTTTTAGTGTGAAGTTGGCCCCTAATTCTGAAAAAAATGGACTTTGACGTTTAATTCTTCTTCTAATCGTTAGATAATCGTTAGAGAGGGTTTTAGAGTTAAACAAAATCGTTAGAGAGTTATAAGTTTATATGTAAACAGCTTGATTCCGGCTGGGTACCTGTGGTACCCATTTTTCTCAAAGTGCTCAAAAACAGCGCGGGTAGCGGTGGTACCCAATTTTGTATGACGCGTCGTTCACGGTTTCTTTACATAAATACATCTATCCTGCTTTTTCGTGCCGTAAGGAACGAATTCCATCCTTTTCCCACTTCCATAACCTTCACATTCATGTATGCCAACATATCAAAGAATTCAAAGACAAGATGGAAAAAAATTCAAAAATTTCGATTTTGCTCGGTCAGTTCGAGTATCAGTCGAGCGAAAAACAAGTGACGGTTTTCGGTGTTTTTACAAATCTAAAAGAGTTTTTATGTTTGTTTGAGTGTTTTGATTGCAAGATAAACTCTGTTGGTACCTGTTTACGATATAAATTTGTGTTGACAGTGATTTATTTCGTCACATTGAATAAAATAACCAGCGATGTCCGATAAGTTTTCGGAAAGTCTGGAGTTTGTATGTTTTCCCATATTTTGAAATATCTGTTTGTTTTAGGACAATCACAGTTACATAATTGCTTCAGGGCTGAAATAAGCTTTCAGAAAATACTAATATTTTATATATCCATGTTGGATTCGGATAAAATAATAATTAGGTATGTGTCAGCGAGAAAATACGCGATACAAACCAATATTGTAAACAAAATCTTCTAAATAAATATTTTTGTACAATGGAATGTTTTGTTTTGTTTTTTTCGGCTTAAGATTTAATCTATTAACTCATATAAAACATCAGAAACATAGTCTATCCCTTCATTTTTAAATTAAAACAAATTATATATATATTTTTTTTTAAGTTGTAAGTTCTCATATTTCTTATTTCGTAATATGCCATCACACCCATACAAATTATGTGCCATTCAAAGCAGCCACTCAGGCTCAACAATAAACAATAACACGTGTAGGGTCCAATTCCAATGAATAGAGTCGTAAATAACCTTGTAAGTGCTAGATGACGCATCCCGCGCCGGTCGTAAAAATAACGGTCGGCACCTCGTCAATCAACGGGGCGCGGGGCAGGCGGGGCATGTGAATTGGGCGGGTCTACAATGGTATCCTCCGGACGGGCTACTTCCCGGGGGCCTGGAAGACCGGGCGAGTCATCGTCCTGCCCAAGCCCGGTAAGGACCATCGACACCCGGCAAACTACCGCCCCATCACACTCCTGCCAACAGTGGCCAAACTCCTGGTACGCCTGGCTCCAACCATCGAGCCGCGCCCGGAGCTATTCGGCTTCAGGAGTGGCCACTCAACAACACTGCAGCTCACCAGGGTCCTGCACCACCTCGCAGTCGAGCACAACGCCGGGCGCTGCACCGTTGGGGTGTTTCTCGACGTAGAGAAGGCCTTCAACCGTGTCTGGCACGCCGGCGTTCTGTACAAGCTCCTGCAGACCCCAACGCCTCCAGCCCTCATCAGGATAGTGGCATCCTTCCTCGACGAACGGCGGTTCTTCGTCGCGGTTGAGGGTGCCACATCCACCTCCCGGACCAATCTCAGCTGGTGTACCGCAGGGCAGCTGTCTGTCACCCGCGCTGTACGCGCTCTACACCGATGACATCCCCACCCTGGAGGGCCACCTACGCCCCGGGGAAAGGGATGTGTCGCTGGTGCTGTTCGCGGATGACAGCGCCTACTTCGCGTCCTCCACCAGCCAGCCCCACCATCGCAGCCAGCAGGATGTAGCGGCTGCTCGACATCCAGCCGCCATGGCTGGACAAATGGCGCATGGCCGTCAATGTGGGAAAGACGGCCGCGCTATTTGTCTCACGCCGGTTCCGCCACCCTTGACCCTCCACAACTGATGCTTCGGGGCCAGGACGTGGCATGGAGCCCTCACACTCGGTACCTTACCTCAGCATCGAGATCGACAGGTCGTTGAGGATGCAGCCGCAAGTCGACCGCGCGCAACACCAAAAGCGCGTCGCCCGCGCGCTCCTCCGACCTTTCCTAGGATCTCGTCTGCCTCTGAGGACCAAAGTGCGGGTCTACAAGAGCTACGTTTGGTCCCGACTTACCTACGCAGCACCAGCCTGGTATGCCCGCGTCTCCAAGACGAATAGAGACCGGATCCAATCCATCGAGGATTTCGTCGTGAAGTCGGCGCGGCGGATGTACGACCGTGCCGACAACGGTCGCCACAATCACCTCCACCATATCGCGCCGCTCCAGACCCAGCCCCCAGACCACGACCGCCCGTGGCGACCTCTGCCGCGGGACCTTACCCCGCCGGAACCACCATGAGTCCTTGGGTTGTATAATGTATATACACAAAAAAAAAAACATTGAAACCTTAAACCAAAAAAAATATATATATACAGGGTGTCCCAGAAATGGTGGATAATCCTGCACGTGCGTGTGTGGGGGAAGGGATGGGAGGTGTCCCATCTTCAACGTCATTTTTGATTAAGTGTGGTGACAACCCCACAAAAAAAAATGATGTATCTGCAACAGCCCACGGTCTACGACATTTTTTGTATAATTTTAAAATATCCTAAATAACCTTTAAAAAACTCAACTACTTAGGGTAGTAGTTAACTAGTAGTCTCTAAACATAAATTTTAGTTCTGAAATTCATTTTACTGCTAAGTTTGACCACCTGTAGTGTAAAAAAAAAATATTGGAGTTGTGTAGCCAACCACATAAAAAATTTACCTATATCATAAGGATTCTAAAACAGTAGCTTACTATCTACTTTAAATAGTAAAATTACTAAGCTATAGCTGCTAATGTGTAAAAGTAGGCGTCTCATGACAAAATTATTTGCAGTTTTTTTTTTTAGTTTTTATCAGTTAAGTAGACCAACAACCCTAAAATTAGACTTTAATCTTCCTGCTCGGCTAATTCAGTTGAACTCTTTCAGTATTCAGTATCTTTATTGCAAACAAAAATATTACAAAAAATATTACAGTTTTGTAAGTATTAATGTACCCTGTTATTAGGGTATGGCATATAATGGTAATAGATCTTAATCTGAGACTTAACTGGGGACTTAATTTTGTATTTCATACAAAATTACAGAGATCTTCTAGGTAGGTTCTTATTTATAATATTTATGTAGGTTGTTAAAAATAATAATAAATTTACTTAGGTACATAATATATCACTTCTTTAGCTTATTATTATTATTATTTTTATACATTTGTGACTAGGATAAACTTAACAATCTTACCATAAATAAGGTTAATAGGTATTATATTTAAATTATATATATATATTATTAAAGGAAGTTTCATAGCTATTTCTTTGTTAAAAAGTATTATATCTTAGTAGTTTGTCTTCAAGAAAGTCTTTTGTGTCATAATAACATTTTTTAATAATTAGTTCTTGTAGTTTAGATGCGAAAGTATTGTCTTTTGGTTCAGATTTAAGGGATGTTGGTAGTTTATTATATATTTTAATGGACATGTAATAAAGGGCTCTGTCTGTATAATTCAAGTCTAGGTATCGGAAGGATAATGTTTGTTTTTCTTCGTGGATTTTTATCAAATGGTATAAATTTATGTTTTTTCTAACAAATAATGCAGTTTCATATATATAAAGGCTAGTTAAAGTTGGTAATTTTTGCTGGATAAAATGTGGTCTATAGCTGGTGCGTTGTCTGATGTTAACAATAATACGTATACATTTTTTCTGTAAAATAAATAATTGATTCATATCTACACTGTTGCCCCAGATTACTATAGCGTAGCCATGAATAGGCATATGCATAGTAGGCAGATAAAGCTGTTTCAATGTTTGTGTTGCTTTTTAAGATAGATAAGGCATAAATAAATTGTGATAGTTTGGTTTTGGTTTTCTCTATTATGTCCTTTCCAATTAAGATGGGTATCGATTTTTAGGCCTAAAAGGGTATGATCTTGGACTTCTTCAATATTAAGGCTATTTGTTAGTGGAGATAGGTCTAAAGGTGTCTTTTGGTATGGGGTAAACAGTATGATTTTGGTCTTTTTTGTATTTGCTTCAAAATTGTGAGCTTCTAACCAGGTTATTATATGTTAAGGAAAGTTTCTTTTATTCTGTTAAGTGAAATTTTGGGGACATTTAAAAAGAAGAGATACATCATCTGCAAAAAGTACGCAGAAGGAGTCAGAAATTTTAGGCAGGTCATTTATATAGATTAGAAATAGAATGCATCCTAAGACTACCTTGTGGAATTGAGTTATTTGTAGTTATGGTTTTTGATTTTACAGATTGTATAATTCCTGATTTTTACAGCAATTTTCAATTTGAACAAAGTGTTTCCTGTCTAGAAGGTATGATTTTAGCCAATTTAGTATTTTTCCCCTGATTCCGATTTCAAAAAGTTTTGTGAGTATTTTGTGGGAGACTTTATCATAGGCCTTACTCATGTCTAAGAGTATACCTATGGCATAGTATTTATCTCTAATATAGTTAAGAGTTCTAAGCTGTTTGACAAAAAAAATAAACAAATAATGACCAAAAAAGTATTTATTATAAAAATAATCATCATAAATGTTCAAATTGGCTCTATTTAAGATAGGAAAAAAGAGCATTTTTGACTCAACCCAAGGACCGAGGGGTCGTCAGGTCACCCATCGAGTTGAAGCCGGGGTAAAGAGGCCAATCCTCGACGGCCCCCTCCGTGCCCCCACAAGGGCCGGAAAGAAGAAGTTGTTTGTCCTTGCATTGCATTCACTTAGATATTCGCCACTCAGCAAGACGAGCGAAGTCGACCTTGATCGGTGACGCGAGGCGGATTGCGGTGAGCGAAGCGAACCACGCCACCGGTTGCTTGCAAACACGAAGCGCGGCTCGCTTCGCTTGCCTTGCTGTGTATCATTCACGCTCCCCTCACCACAATACGTCCACGCTCGTGCAGGTCACTTTTTGGCGCACTGTAAACTTGTTGCAACGTCTATCTCAGTCTAAAAAAAACCCTAACGCTGTCAAATCGACAGATGTCAATGATTTAGCGGGCTAGGAGCGTTTGCAAAGACACAAAGTTTTTTACAAAGCTAGATTCAAAGAAACTAAACTAAAGTACAAAAATACATAAAAAACGAATATGAGATTACGGGCCAATCAATGTTAAAATATAATGAAGGTTTAAATTACCCTGATTCATAGTTTATTTTAAAAAAAAGACGTGTGGCACTCGGGGACTGCCGCGGTAAAGCTATTGCAATGCCATCTAGAGGCGAGTTGCTGAACTAAAGAGACAAACGTCAAGGTTTTTTCGTTACGGAATTTCTGGATTCGGTCCCCGCGCTCAAGGCCCGCGATAGAAGCTATGCAATAGCTTAAAAACTCGATGCCTTGATTGACTGTAGAGTCTACTAAATTGACCTCCTAGTCACAATCCAAACCTACAGACGTAAACATCGACAAAAACCATAAATAACACAACTTCTACAATATTGTCTTTGAACGGATTGCGTACTTTACGTCTTTGCTTTACGTCTGTGCGGATTGCTCTAAAGTGCCGCTTCATGTCGCGTTTTCTCCATTAATTCATTATGAAAATAATTTTATGTTTTGATAATTATACATTTCCGTGGTGTTAGAGTCGCTATACTGTGAATTTGTGTATATAAAGTGTAACCTGCAACAAAACATGTAGTGACAGTTCGCGTATCTTCAATCCATTCTTTCACGCCCGCCGCCCGCCATGTTAGTCACGTTTTTGCCAGTTGTGATTAAATTTTGGTAGCCAAAATCATTTAAAATCGATACAGTGCGCCAATGAACCTGTGTGAATTTATTCATAATGAGTTTCGTCTTTTCAAAAAATAAAGAGAAGCGTTCTCGGTCGTCCACTGGGATTTCAAACAGTGTAAGTTCTTCAATTCCCGCTTTGATTGTCGTGATTGTGTTAATATCTAAATTGATCATGCGTGGGGCCTTCGGGTCTCATGCGTAGATGTATTTATAACACATTCTATACAGCTCGCTGTTTACTAAAGGATGGATCTACGTTTTTTATAAGTCAAACAAATCACACATCTTTGATTCTGTCCTATAGGTTTCGAGCTGTGGGGATAAATGCTATTTATGATAATATCTTCAAGCGCCGCCGTAATGCACATACTATTTGCTAAAGTTAGCCCATCCCGAGTAAATAAAAATAGCTTAGACCATCTTAGTTTTAAGCTCATTAAATTAAATTACATGTGGTTTTTCTTTGAGCTATTGTACTAAAATTATGGCCTATCATACAATTTCACATCATGACTCAACTTTATACCGTGCCAGGTTTATCTTTATCAATATATGTTTTTTTAGAAAAATTTACAGCTAAACTCAAACAAAAATTAAAAATAAATAAAAGGATGATATGAGGATGCCAATATGACTTGAGGTTGAATCCTTTCGCTGAAAAAAGTTTAGATCATCTAAATTCAACCTGCGGCATGCTAGACTGGCCCAAAGTCTTGCATTAAGTTGTAGTATTTAATAGGCTTAGGCTCTTAATAAACAACTGATTGTCATTGAAATCCCATCAATTTATGATAACCAATGCTTACAAATGCCATATTGATCCAATACAGGTCATCATACATCACATCACCTTCTAGAAATTACCGGCTTAATCCCATTACATCCAAACCCATTGTTCTCGGAAAAGAAAACTTCCATACAAGTCCCAATCATATCCAACAAGCTTTTAAATAATAAATTTAAAAATATTTTTGTTCATACATTGGTTCCCACTAACATGCAAACTGAATTGAGGTACAATCAGCACAAGAATCTCCTGACAATTTATGGGCTCAAGTAGTTAGTAAGGTACACATACCTAAAAACAAAGAACATGTCGTAGACGTTTATCTTTGCATATAGATATAATATATATAAAGGAATTGTCACAAAAGTGCAATTGTCATACAATATAATAAATAGGAAAAGCAGTTAGGAAATCATAGTTAATGAACATTGTTAAAAATTTTAAAATTACACACTTAAAACAAACATGCTTTAAACTAAATCATTATTGAATGTTACAGTTTCCATTCCAATCAGCCTTAAGTACATTAAATAATTGAAAAACACATACTAATATGGCTGGTATTAGGGTAAAAATAATTTTGAGATGGAGGCCAAAAGGAGGATCAAATTATCAACATAGCTCAAATAATTAGCAAGCTGAAGGGGTAAGGGGTCTCTGTTGAAGAACTGTTTACCAATCTGGGAATTGTGTTTTTGAGTTGAGTGGACCATAATACGGCAAACATAGTGTCAGACACCTTCCAGCAAGGTGTGCTGCTGGCAGATGCTGGATGCAAGAGTGATTGCAAGAGGGCTTGACACTGCAGTGGGATGATAGTGTGACCACCACAAATAGCTTGAAAGTTCCTACTCTACCTTATTATAGAGTTGGCAATATTAATTGAAAATGTTAGCCCTGATTGCAGTTGCTTAATATCAAGTTAGCAATAGTTAGTTATAGTTATTGTTTTTTATAAGTGGGTTTTGTAAGAGGTAAACATGTTCTTGGCCTCTTGGCAAGCAAGTTGGGATTCTTATTCTAAGTTGGGGAACTAAGATCTGCACAGACAACTTGCATAGGAGTGTATTGTGCGTTATCCACCTGGCTAAGCAGGCCCTAACTACCCCAACTCCTTGAAGATTTTTGGTGACTGACAGCTTCATTTCAGCTTTTCTGTTGGTGTGGATTGGGTTAATGCCTCCATGAGACACTTCAGCCCGTTTTGTGTCTGGCCTCCTCTGTGGCCGTGCAGTGTACCAGTCTTTTTATCTTGGAAGTAGCCACAACATAAGCTGCTGTCTGTGGCTCCAGTCTTCATCACAATGACAGCATTGTGTTGGTGGTTTTCCTGTCCTTAGAGGGGAATATTGATGTAGTATGCTTGCAGCCTGTCGCTCCTTCAAGGGTCACTCCATTAAGGGATGAAATGTTGGTGTTCTTCCAACACAAATAATGTTTGTAGTTAACCCGCTTACATCCGTTATGAATATCCCTTTGCTAGTCTGTCTGTGTTTATGTTGCCTGGGCAGGACTCCGTGCCCAGGCAATCTCTCTATTCTAATCAGACC
This sequence comes from Eupithecia tripunctaria, assembly GCA_955876795.1. Lineage (NCBI taxonomy): Eukaryota > Metazoa > Arthropoda > Insecta > Lepidoptera > Geometridae > Eupithecia > Eupithecia tripunctaria. Next base: position 2,240,771 of record OY041599.1, on the reverse strand, counting down.
TTAATTTTATTGAGAAAGATCTTGTAGATTATTATGGCATTCTACAATTGCATTAGATCTTGTGTCTGTCCATTTGAGTGTGTTTATTAGTACAGCGCTGTCTGTTTTGAAGACAGCTGCATCTGCCTGGTTGGCTCTTTGTTGGTTGTTTCTGGAAGCATATCATTTGCTGCTGGTTTTTCCCAGTGTTTCTGCCTGGAAGGCTGTTGTGGCCGGGTTTAGTTGTTCGGCTTTTGAGAGTCCAGTTTTGGGACAGGAATAGCTGCAACCAGATCCTGTTTTGTTCCTGGCCCCATCAGTGTAGATGTGGTAATGTCATGTGCGGCGCTCGCTGCTGCGTTTTCTACACGCGTTATTTCATAGTTCTTACCAGTGAGGGTAACTTTAGTTTTGTGAGTAAAGAGTACTAGTTTCTGTTCGGGTTTACTGACAGACTGTGTTTGGTGCACCATGTTTCCACAATCCGTAGTGCCTTCTGCATGGTAGGATAATGATCTGCAAAAGACTGCAGGCAGATGCTGGATGAGGCAAGCTAAAGACAGAGGGCTATGGCGCTCATTAGGCACTATGGCCTATGACCAGCTTTGGACTAACTCGGATGATGATGATTGATTTATTATAAGACTGTTTGTTATTAAAGGTATCTCATAAGAAATATTTTTAGTCCTTCGTCAGAAATGTAACATCACGAGTATCCGGCCTCCTGCCGGCAGGCATCACTAAGTGGTTTAGCAGCCCAAAGTCATCCAGGACCAATGGATCGGCTGCTGCTGCTGATGCCACAGACTCCTCAACAGAAGACGAGGCCCTTGAAAGCCCAGTTACTGCGCCACCAGCAAAGAGACTTCGTTATTCATCTCCTGTCAGATACTCTCAGCTAACGACATCTGAAGTGAGTGCATGTTCTTTTTGAGTCACATTCATTAATTCATTATAGAAATTTAATGAATATGACAAAAACGTTTTGACCCTATCGTAAATGCGTTTTTGTCTAGTTCTGTATTGTGTAAATATAAATATAGTTCTAGTCTAAAGTTTTAACTGTTTTTGTGTATCTCAGATGTTTCTATCACAATCACTGACCTATAGAGCTTTCAAAGTTTTGAGTGCTATTATTGATTCCTTTAGTTCACTTTGGCGATATCTGTATTGATACCATTTGTTAGTATTTTGGATTCATTCAATGATATAGTATAGTATAGATCATGGTTAATTGACCTATGTCAATAAAATGCAGTGATGATGCTGTCAACATCACTAATTGTGTTGAATGTCTTGCACTTTCACTTTGAAGGTTCTATGTTCAGCTGTATGTATATCATTTTCTGTATTATGTCGCTATTTCCGTCAATTATGAAGCAATGTGGATGATTATTTAGCTATTGTATGGAAAATTATTCCGAAATACACACATACAAATTTTATTCCTGAGGGATTAGTATCCATAAAACTTGACAAACCAGTGTAATATTCATTAATTTCAATCGGTTTTATGTTTTTTCAAAACAATAAAATTATAATAACAAATCTTTTATTACTTCTCCTTTTTTTTACAGACAACACTCACCAGTAATGTTATCACTGAGTCTAGTAGTGTTTTGTACCAGGCTAAACAGTCTCCTGGTCCAACCACCTACAGAAAGGAAACCAACTTCAACTCAACACCTATAAGAGCACTATCAGACGACATAATTGTTGATCGGAGTGAGACAGATGATTTACATCAACATAATATGGTCTCAGTTATAGACCAAACTAGTTCGCTAAAGAGAAATTCGCTTTTCGATAACAATGATCAGCAAGAGCAAGCTTCGATGGCTTGTGGTAAGTCTTTTCTTCATTCATATTGTACCAATTTGCCTTCTGTCCTAGAACCATAACCTAAGAATAGCATTCTTTATTTCAGCAGAAACAGCTGCAAACACTGTGAAGGATCCACCACAGCCACACTTCCACTCGAAGCTGCTTAATTCCCCATTCTACTCTGGCATGACTATGTATGGAGGTGCATCTTCGTCCACCTACATCAATGAACCAAATATTAAGCATCGTAAGATGACTTACATCTATGAAACTAAAGATGATGATTCGGTTAACTTGAGCACTTCGTCCAGACGTGTAATGGATCTGCTTGAGAACTACTCATCTCCATTGATTGATGCGCGAAGGATACCAAGATATGAGCTGTCGGAGCTGACTGATGTTAACAGGACTTTGCCTGATCCTTACACTAGTGCAAGGAGTGGTAAGTAAAATATATGCAGCAAGTTTACGAGTTAAATCTTAATATCCCAATAAATTTTGACTTTGAACCATCATAACATTTGATTTTTCAAACTTAGTTAAGAAAATGGTTGAACGGAAACCTTCCAAAAAATTATAATAAACAGAATCAGTTAATTTGTGGTGGTACAATGCCACAGACAGACTCATAGATACGTAGAAAACAAACCTCTCTGGGTTGGTGGTTTAAGACACATACTCATATCTAACTTATATGTTTACCCTTTTTTGATTCTGGGACTTAGAAAAGAGCAGCGCTTGTGTATTACGATATTTAAGGGTAATTTTTGCTTGTAGCTTACAAGAAACAGGAGCTGTACATACCGTCAACAGCCTCTGTAATACGCATGAAGGCGAGGAGTCGTCTGATGGATTCTACTAAAGCTGCCAGGCAGATCATTGCCTCGCACAGTAGTACCCTCTCATTTCGTGGCTATGATCCAATCAACAGGTATATTTATAAATAAAATAAATATTTTTTGAAAAGGGTTGTATCTAGGGGTTGTGGTAGATGGTGCTGGTTGTTCCCCAAACAGCCCTTTGTGATTGGTAAGTGTTTGGTGGGTGGTCAAGGAAAGTCACTGGTTACGGTATGTATGGAATATATTCACAAGACACGTTATACTAGTTATTTATGGTAATTAAAGGTATGGTAAAATGGTTGAAATGGTAATATTGGTTTTGAACCCGCGACGATGGCGGTCGATCGCGAACTGAGTTAATTTAGGTAAACGCGAGCGGATACGCATTCAACTGCAAGCGCAGCTAAATGCATATCTGCTGCGTGGTCGGTTTACCCGAACATTTTTAGTTGCAAGTAAAATAAGAAAACTTTAATTGAAGCTGTTGTATTGCAACCATTTGCCACATTTAAGAAAGTTCTAGATTTTATGTTTGGTTGCAACACATACCAGTAACCTTCAATTTTCTAATGAACTGGTAGTAATAACTATTTATCAAGCTTTGTTATATTGTAAAAATTTGACTTGTCTAAGTACTTATTTTGTAAGTCTAAAGAAATAAACGATTTGACTCTGACTCTGAATCATCTCTTCTATCATCTATCAATGATTAACTTACTTTGATTACTTTGATTTTAGATAAATAATCGAAAAAGAAAATTTTAATTAAATAATAGAAATAAATTAAAACTAGTATTTACAATTGAAACAATTGAGCTACCTAGCAGATTGTTGCAAACTATCTACATACTAAAATTAATGGTTAAATTAAGTACTTTGATTAATTATCTTTTTTTTTCAGTGAAGAATATTCAGAGCCAGGCTTTGGCAAGTCGCAATCTAAACTCAAGACACACTTGACGAGGACAAGTCGGGGAGACACCTTGAGCATGCCGGAATCATTTGATCTTCCCAAAGCTGTTTTGCAAATCGACGATAAGGATTTGCCGAAATTTTCATTCGAAAAATCTGATTCTAAAACTTCATCAGACCCCCCAAATAGCGAAACTTTCAAGTTTTCAACGCCTCTTCCAGTTAACTTGGATAGAAAGACATTTTCCTCACCTTCTCCTGCGTATAACTTCGGCATTCCAGACGAGGCGGCGGCCAATATATCCCCTCCTAAATTCTCATTTGGAAATTGTAACAGCCCTGCTATTACCAACCCCGTAACAGATAACAAACCATTAATGGAAAGTCAAATTAAGGAACAATCTGTTATTACATTTGCCAAAGCCACAAAACAATTACACGCATGGAAATGTCCAGAATGTTGGGTATCTAACAGTGAGGACAAACAAACATGTGCCTGTTGTGGAGCAAAAAAGGTATCAAAAATTGAAGCGCCGAAAGCTAGCGAAACCACAGCCAAATTCAGCATTCGTGAAATAGCTAACAGCCACACAAACTCGAATAAATGTGTTAATTGTGAAAAAATTGCTGCCACTCCAAAAATAACTGCAAATCAGCTTCCAGTTGCGAATAAAACTTCAACAAAATGGAAATGCCCTGAGTGCTGGATCGAGAATGATGAAAGTAAAGACAATTGCGTTTGTTGTGGCAGTCAAAAATGTAAACCTGCCGTTGTCCTTGACAAGGCAGTCGTAGTGCCGTCTGCTGCTAAAGCTGGCGATGATGAACGTGTTATTTGCGACGATAAATGGAAATGCTGTGACTGCTTGTTCGAGAATGATGATAGCACGGACGATTGCGTTTGTTGCGGTAGACGAAAGTCAGCAAAATCAATTGCTGTAACTGCTAATGTTCCTGACAAGGTAGACGTAGTGACGTCTGCCGCTACTAATGATTGGAGGTGCGACGATTGTTTGATTACAAACAAACCTAGCATAGATAAATGCGCGGCCTGCGGTGGCGCCAAACCTGGCACGAAACCTGCCGTCAAGACACTGCCAAGTTTCAGTTCCAGCAACTTTTTCAAGAAACCTGACAGCAAACTGGCTGAAATAGTGGAAGCCCAGAAGTTATACTGGGAATGCCGCGTTTGCCTTGCAAACAATGCAAAGGATAAAATAGCGTGCATGTGTTGCGATACTGCCAAAGACGCCAAAGACAAATCTCCTCCAAAATTCTCAAATTTTAAATTTGACGTAGAACCCAATTTGGGTTTTAAATTTGGTATTGACCCGAAATTGTATGAAAAACATTCGACTAAAAAAGTATACGAAGATATTCCTAGTAAAATGGAAGAATCTGAAACGAATAATAATAATATTCCAGAATCGCCGATCTTTACCTTTCCTCTACCTGCCAAAAACAAGGATTATAAGTTTGATGGCGCTAAAACTAATGAAGACCCGAAACCATCTTTCTCATTTGGGATTCCGAAACAAAGTTATACATCCACTTACAAAAATTTAAGTGACATCAAGTTCCCGAATGTTTTAAAGCCAGTTGAAGGAACTGAAAAACCACAAGAAGTACCCTCTATTTCTTTGAAAACTCCGGAGATAGCCAAATCACTGACAGGTCTGCCCACAACGCCTGACCCCACGGCGAACCCACTGAACGCTATGAATGCATTCCTGAATTATTCTCCGGAAATTAAGCCGGTGTCTCCGGATAAGGAAATAACGAAACCGAAGTTTTCTTTTTCTGCAGTGAAGCCGAGTAGTGTTGGTTTGTTCGAGGTGCCGGCTTCGTCGGTGGCGACCAGCTCTTTGACTACTCAAGACACGGTGACTCAACCCCCCATGTTAGGAATGTTCGGAAAAACGGACGCAACCGTACCGTCTCCTACAGTCTCGTTTTTCTCGAAGTCAGATAATTCGACACAAGCGCCGTTTTCCTTCCAGAACAACAGTGACATGAACGCAGCGCCCGGTACGCTGACCACCGCGGCCCAGTCCATCGCTCCCGCCATGCCGGTGGCAGCGTCCCCCGCTGCTCCGCCCTTGTTTAGTTTTGGGAGTAACCAGAGCACAAACCCAACGTCCGCACCGAGCGAACACAAAAAGTTTAACTTCTCCTTCAGTTCTTCCACGCCTATGTTTGGGGCAACGCCACAACACAACTCGAGCGCCTTTGGTCTCACCACAAATCCATTGTCTAATGCACCTGCCAGCAGTCCCATGGGCATCACTTCAAATCCCCTTGGGGGTGGAATGAACTTAAATCCTCTGGGAGGTGCGCCAAGCGGTAACACTCCCATGTTTAACGCGCCCGCTAAAGAAAACACGAATATGTGGCCTAACACCTCTGAACAGACAAACCAAGTGAATCCTTTCATGTCCACTCCAACGAAGCCACCGTTTACGTTCGGAGCAACGCCGTCTCCTTCGCCTTTCGGGACGCCTGTGAACAACATCGCTCAGGCACCAGTAGCGTTCGGAGCAACCTCGCAACCTGCGCAAAATATGTTTGGTATGAACCAGAACAACACAAGCCAGCCAACTTTGTTTTCTAACCCAGCTGCGACTCAACAACCCTCTTCTATGTTCGGAAACTCAACGCTTCCAATGTTCGGAGTGCAAAATGCTTCACCTTTCGGAGGACCAACCCCTTCGATGGCCACCTTCGAGGCGCCCGCAATGGCGCCCGCAATGGCGCCAGCTCCAACACCTGCCTTTAACTTCGGAGCACCACAGTCTTCGCCAGCGGTCTTTGGATTCGGTCAGGTAATTATCACAAAAATATTGCCAGTCCTATTTCTTAGTTCCATCGTCCGAACCGTGCCTGAACGCATTATCGCGTGGTTGGGCATGGTCTAGCAGCACCGGCCATTGTGGCAGTGCTTGGGGCAGTCTAGCAGTGGTTGTGAACAGGCTGATATGATGTGCGAGAAGGGTCATGCTCATCTACCCATCACATGAAAGATATATCCTGATATTTCAACCAGGAGAACACAGGACAGGGATGAATGAAGAAATGTTGGGGAGGCCTTTGCCGAACGGCTAGCAGCTACTAAGTTTTCATAATTTTTGTAAATAGTTTGTAAAAATTATAGATTATAATAATAAGGAGTGATCGTGTTGTTTCAGCAACCCGCCAACACGATGCAGGGGATGCAGGGGATGCAGGGGGTGCAGGGGATGCAGGCGGCGGAGGGGACAGCGGGCGCGGTCACCGGCGGGTTCGCGTTCGGGCCGGCTGCCGCCATCGGACAGATGCAGTTCAGCATAGGCACCGCGCCCCACGTTGCCGCCGGCCGCCGGGTACGCAAAGCCGTTCGCCGCATGACACCGCGTTGAAACCATGGCCCAAATCGCGCTATAAGTACGCACCACAATCAGCTCCTATCCTAGGGCCTAAATTTAACCTTATTTATGCTTTATAAGAACCTATCGTAACTTGAGTGGTTTCACAAAGGAAATCTGGCGATTATTACTGGAAATATGCCAAATCGCGTCGTATGATGCATTAAAATTTTAAGGGATGACTAAACAGGTTTTTTTATATATAATGTATTAGGTACTCAAAAGGCACTAAGAGGTATAAGCTCCGAGGGAGCGCAGCGGCGAGGATATCATGTAGGTATAGCATGCGATAGTCTAATCTGAGCCAATGCTGCAGTGTCGTGTACATATCGTGGTATTTAGACGAGTGCATTTTGTGACCAGGCGTAATTGTAAATAATAAATCGTAAAGTAGGAATTTTAATTCTTGTATTCTTATAAAGTGTGGATAAGGTTGCCGTTAATTAAACATTCTCATGTTAGGTATTCAGTCTGGTTAGTGACCTTATTTTGTTTTTATGTATTTTAGTTCTAGGTGCATAGAATTATGGTGTATAATTTTAGGACTCAAAATTGTATGTTTTTGTGCAGTTGTATTGTATTTCATATGTAGCTTATTCCTAATTTCAAAGTACATGCTCATGTTTGACTAACTCTATGGCGCAGTGGGCGACGGTCCGCGTGTGTCGTAGGAGGATATATCTTGTTTTTACTATATAAACTTTCATAGTTTGACGAATTCATTATGAATATATCTAGTTATTTAAAGTATAAAGTAAAATAAATTTATACAATACTTGTAACGCAAGCAAGTACTTTGAGGCGAGATTATGCTGCTGTGATTTTTTAGGATTATTTAACATCAGATTCATTGACGATAATATATTTATTTATGGACGTTTTTATAACTTAAAGTTTTAATCGAATTGACCTGAAATATAGATTCATTCATTTTAGTTTATAACATTGACATTTTTTTCCTTTAGGACCATTCGGTTGACTTTGCAAAATGTTGAAATACCAGAATGTTGTTTTTTTTTGTTTTGTTAAATCTGAATTATTTTTTGTATTTCCATAATGTTTTTTTGGATCACATAGTTTTATCAAGATGTTATCGGTGATCGCAAAACTTAATGAGCTCTGTGATCTTAGGCACGAAAGCAAAAGTACGCAAGTACAATCAATAAAAGTGAAATTTAGATATTTATGATAAAGTATTATTTACGCCTGTCGCTGCTTCGAAGTTTCGACGATTTCGAGGTTGAATTGAAGACCTCCTTCGACTCCTTTTCTCATGAACTCATAACATCGTAAGTTTCTCCAAATTCAATTCAATTCAATTCGACATGCTGCAAATTCAACTTTTTGCAAACTCAACTGAATAGTCCTAAATTATTTTTTATGTATTGACGAAAACGAATAACAATATTTATGCACCTAATTTTTGGTTGTACCCTAATTATTATAACTCTGGTCGCATTGGTTTGTTTTTGCAAGATTACTATTACTTCTCCAACTGCTGGCAAGACCCGAATTATTATGGTCTTTATTCATCTAATAGCTTTCATGAACTATACTTAATCATGTTTTGATAATATTATACTTAAATTACCATAGGAATAACCACATTGTAGGACACTGTCAAGCTTTTTACTCTTTTCTAGTTGTAGAACTGTATTTTATTGTACTAGAGGTTAGTGTTCATGTAAGTCTGTCTTAATTTGAAGTAAACGTATACTGAGTTTGTGCTCAAAAAGATTCTCAAAAAGTCAGAAAAATTGTATTTACCTATATATTTATAATAAATTCAATTGTAACAGTTGACATTAAAATTTCTATTTAAGTCTAACTTTCAAAACAGCCATTAACAGAAAGTCTCACACGAGTAGGTTAGTCATTTCTGAAATATATATATATATATATCCTGAATTTTAACAGTAGCCATCAAAAATATTTTTTCACTATAATTTCAATTTAAAATATATTAGTAGTTCCTTTCAAATTGACTAAAATATTAATGTGTAATTAATATTTTATGAAGTATGTGGGTGTGTTAAACAATATTTTTGGCAATTCGTCTTTATGAGAACAATCCTTCAGTAGAATTTTTACAAATTTACATACTTTCTATTCCATACCGGTCTATGCGATAGCCGCGTCAAAGCGTTTGAGGCTTAGCCCTGAAACTATGCACAGGGTGTATTTAGTCTTTTTTCATAAAGTATAATCTTTGCGTACGATTATGCATAGGCAAACTTTTACCTGTTGCATATATAGGTTATAATGAACTATTGGGCTATGCCTTAGTGTCTTCTCTTTAGGGTAAACAAACTAATTATTGGCATTGGACATTAAATCTCGATAAATGTCAATTTTTGTTCCAAACAGCTTTTCTATTTGTTTATATGTAATTAATCGTCGTGTTGTTTCAATTAATGTACTCGTGGGTATATAAGTAAATGCTATTGCTTATAAAATCTTTATAATTAAATATTATTATTTTTATAAATATTGCTGACTTAGATATGATATGAGTAGGTATCTTAACTAATATTTTTTCTAATAGAATTCAGTGTTCTATTCTTAGAGGATTAAGATGAACCTGGTGGGCAACTTAATTCTGCAACATTCACTATGCTCGTAAGGATTTATTTTTTAATTTAGTTAATTGTATTTGTTACAGACTACACTAGTCGTTACAAAATTTTTATTTGACATCCTGTGTATAGCTTTATAATGTTTTGTATCGTCTCGTCGCAAGAAGTAGTATTTATCTAAATCAATACAGCAATAATGTAATACAGCAAATAGTATCAATACTATATCATGTAAAATTATCATTATAAGATTATGTTAACCTAACATACTCAGTTGTAAAGAACTTGACTTTTATTTGCGGATTGTAATTGAAGCAAAATATTGTGACATCCGATGTCTCTGAGGTTGTGTGGTCTCATTGTAAAAATCAGTTTCTAATTAAGGAAATTTAATGTAATGCTGATTTTGATATTTTAAATTTATTAACATCATAGCAGGCTATGTATTGTTTTCAATGTTTTGCTTCACGTTAGTGCTGGTTATTTAATGTAAAAAAATTATTACGTCTGTTTTAGTAGTGTAAAGGCGTACTAGGATCATAAAGTAGGTTTTAAACTTGGACTTGTCTCTTCAGCGTGTTAAAGCACGCTCTAACCAATATTTATAATAATGAATGAGTTAGGTACTATACTGATGAAGTCGATTTTAATGTCGGTGAATATTTCAGTACGTAAGTGGTTAAAAAACCATGTTGATTAAAAAACAATTAATAATAATTACAATAAACTTAATTGGTTTATTGGGGAACAAAACTAAACAAAATATATAATCATGGCGACAGAGAACTTGCAAGGCTTCATCAAAACGCACTGAAGAGTTCACTCAGTTGATGTCGTTTATTTTCTCTAATTATACTCGTTGTTTCGAACATCTAAAATTCGAAATGGCGCACGAGAAGTCTTTCAGAGATAAATGGATATTTCCCCTCAGTTTGCATTTCGCATGGTAATGATAATTGATGAAAGGTAATATTGATATATTATGATAATCGCCAAATATACAATTACTTTAGCATTGTTCCTCAATCGAAAAGCCAATTTAAAAGATAAGTGTGTTTTTTATATGGTACCCTTTTTGAAACATGTTTTATGTTAGATAATTAATGAGATAAGATTATTGGATGTTATTGAGGACTTGTTTTTGAGAATGCGATAAAAAAAAACTATTGATTCAGACCGTGGTACTGCCAGGAAGCATAAAGCTCTACTGCTAGTAGTATTTTTAAAGTATGACGAAGATAAACTTGTCTCCCTCGTGGTTTTACTAGGAGGACAATATATTGGAAGACCACGAGAAAACGGCGATTTTTAATAGGTTCTACAAGTACCTAACCTATACCGTATCCATCCAGCATGGAGCATGTTAGTAAACAAACAACGATACAAATAACAAAACTCACTTGCTTGGCGTCGAGTCTCAGATATAATTGTAAGCAATTTTTATAGAAGGGAGGATCTAAAATCGACAAGTAATGTAAATTACGTATAAACGGACGCGCCAACAAAGTGAATTTTAGGTTAAGTATGGGCGGTTTGTTTACGTTTATGCTTCATTCAAAATGGACACGGTATAGATAGCAGCACGCAACGTGCGTGATGCTAGTTCGACTTATGTAGCCAATCCTTTAAGAATATTATCGCACATTGTAAGTCGTTTACTATGAACTCGGGTTAAAACACTCTTTAATGTCGTAAAACTCCAAAACGCTAGTTTATTCAAAGTTAATTTTAGCATGGTTTCATAGCTCGTGGCGTAGTGTGTGAAAATGTCATGAGCTAATGAGGATCGTTCAAGCCATAGCAAATTCAAAAGAAGTAGTAGGTATCAACGTTATTTAATATGACATTTATGACATAAAAATGATTGACATTGCTTAATACACCAGTGAAAGTGGCGCCCCCACCTATTTTATAACATTTTTTTCCTGATAGCAAACTCTTTCCCCGCTTGACTCACTCTTACTTATTTTTTCCTAATTTCTTCTCTTCGAGTATCTTTATATGGACGAACATGACATGACAATATTTCACTTTTTTCAGCTTTGCGACGTCGCTTGGTTGCTCTTTTTTTAGAAGAATCAAAACCGGTGATAATAGGGTATATGCATCGATTTTTTTTATTGTTTTAATCGATTCTTTAGGTCATTATTTAACCGAGGAATGATAAGACGTTCACTGAATTTCGCATTAACAAGGTAAAAAAAACAAATCAAAACTACAATCATTTTCGGGTGATAAAAACGCTGCCATATTGGCGCCATGTTTATGTGACGTCGATGTACACACTTGATTAAAACCTTTGGTGACGACCTCGGTAGTGATCATCTCAGGAAAGAGGTTTTCCGAAAAAACTGAAAATAATCGACAATACGAAATGTCAAGTGGGCAGAATAGTGTCAAATCAAGGTGCAGCAAGCAGAATAAAAAAAGAAGAAATGAGTACAGTGATGTCACGTCCGCTCTAGTCAATGGCGTAGCGCGTTTTGAAATTTTGCGATAGAGATTTAAAATATCAATTTTTCAATGGTTAAATTCTACAATAAAAACATCTCAAAATGCAAAAATAAATATGTAGATATGTTTCTATATCAATAGAGAATACGTATATATTTTTTTAGCCATTTTGAAATCACATGCATATACCCTATTATTTCTGAAACGATTGCTAAGAAACAATTTATAAAATAATCTAAATAGTGCCCGGTACTGGAGGAAAATTTTGTGTCCGGTACTGCAGGGAACGGAATATAATTGTCATGTTAGCTCAGTGATAAAATACGACGAGTGAAGTGACTTGAAACCATTTATATTATAGCTTTATAAGTAATCAGATACAGATACAGATGTTATTCATAATACCATTATTACATGTCAATTAAATATAAAATAATAATTATTATCGCTTTGATAAGGGCAACTTATAAAATTCATTTAAGTTATACAAAACAAATTCAATAAGCCACTTTCAAAAATAGATATTATGGAAGCTGCATCCCGGATCCAGTCAGGCAGCCGATTGTACACTGAAGGACCCATAATATACACTGACCTCTCAGATTTTTTAGTTTGTGTTTAGGTGTGAGTAGACTCATTCTGTAAAAATCTCGACTTCGAACTCGAATTCACTCAAGTGACCGAACTCACTTCGAACGCAAAATCACTTCACCTTGAAATGGTATTCTGTGTATATTTAGATAAATATTTACTATTTATCTTTTTTTGGGTTTTATACAATAAAACGAAAAAAAAAAAGTATTTCGTAATATTATGTCAATAAAAAGTCAGTCTACAAATGTTAAAATCTCACTCAACTTAGTTCATTTCATTACCACGCTCGTCACTGAGGTGCTACAAGCATTATCCAGTTTAACAGAATACAAAACTATTATCTCATCGCGGATTCAGCTGAGTGAGGTTCGAAATGAGTTTATAGAATGAGCCTACAGGTGGTAGTGGTATTTGTTACTACGCAAGGCTCGGGTGGCGTTGTCGGCCACGGCGCGCATCGTTGGAACAGGTCCACATTGTTGTGGGTGAACAGAGCCACCTGGTAGATTAGTTCGCCGGTGAGAGTGAGGATGTTGTATTCCTTGAACAGCTCCCTGCACGAGACATCGTTAGGGACACCTGCCATCGCGCGTAGAGCTCGCTTTTGCATTACGAAGGCCCGCTGGACGTCGTCGGCGTCGTGCGCCCACAGCTCTACTCCGTAGGAGAGCGCGCTATGGACGGTCGCGTAGTAACATGATCTAATAATATTATAAACGCTTAAGTTTGTGAACATGTATATGGATGTATGTAGGTATGTTTGTTGCTCGTTCACGCAAAAACTACAAACTAAAGTACCTAAAGTATTGAACGGATCGGGCTGAAATTTTGCATACAGGTAGTCCTAGGCCTGGAATAACACTGTAGGTGTGGGCTTTGTCAGGTTGCGTAATGATTGAGAACTAACTTTATGCATTAGTTGGTTACATATTACTAAGTAGTTCTGGCGCCGACCGTCGCGGCGTCGTCGTTGATGTCACACGCATCCGCGGCCACTCAGTGAAGAATAATAGTATATAGTATATATTTTTATGTAGGTATGTTAAGGATTTCTTAGCTCTATAAATCTGCATTATCATTATAAAGTAGAAAAGTCCTCATTGAAAAGTAACAATTTTCTCAGAAGAGGCATACCTATAAATCGAAGTTTACCCATGCTAAGATATACTTCAATTCAAATCCAGCTTTTAGGCAAATGTAGGTATCTACAGCTTTTACAAGTAAGTAGTGACGACAATATAATCAATCAATATTTTGAAACTCGGGCAAATTGGTACTAGGTAGGTACATAAACGCGATAACTACCTGTGAAAAGTTAGTATTCTGAAGTAAAAACATTAGTAAAAGAAATAAGTAGGTACCTACCTAATTAAAAAGAGTTCATTGGTTGGGGAATAATGGCGCCGATGGTTCGTTTCTGCTTGCTGAGGAATACGTGGCGATGGCCCTGGCCCAGGATGCCGCAGGTGAGCGTCTTGACCTGGTAGCGGCCCACGCCGGGCCACACCACCGTGCGCTCGTAGCCTCGCCCCTTATCATAGGAACTGTTGAAGGGCCGCTTGTTCTGTTTCCACTCTTTCGGCTTATCCACGTCGTAACTCCCGGGAGCTGGATCGTCTGGCTTACGCAAACACATATTTATATCCACGAGAGTCAAACGCCCCATAGAGGGTATGTCTCTGCCGGTCTTATTCATCACTCCTAATTGACTTTTCTTGTATGTCTCTAGGCACCCCTTCAAAGTATAAGGCCAGGTTGCTGCCGCAAGTCTTGTTTTGTTGAAGTGGTTCCTGACCGGTCCATCACGTTTTCCAGAGAACAGATTATAAGGTCCTTGCAGGGAAACGACTTTGTTCGGCTTCTCTTCGATTGATTCCTTGTCTATAATTTTGTAGCGGTTGGATGCGAGTAACCATTTCCGTGGATCAGGCTTGAACCTGCAAGGCTCTTCTCGTTCCAACGTCGGTCTTGTAGAATGTGGTCCATAAGGAGCTTTATAGGGGTTTGCTTTGTAGTAGGTGCCAGGGCCCGGATAATGAAATTTGGCCGGCTTCGAACGCGATGTCCTGCCAAAACTGAGGTTGTTGCACGGGCTTTCGCCACACCGCCTTCTGCCCAATGGAGGGTCCTCAAACTCGTGCCACGCAGGTCCTAGGACGGACTGTCGCCATTTCCGTTTATCGAGTATTTTTTGGTTCCTGTATCCTAAATTCGCTGCCCATTCTTCCAATTCACTTTTGTATTTCCAGGGATCTTTGTCACCCTTCCGATATCTATTGACTTCAAATATGGTGTTAAGTGACTGTGGGTGGTAGTAACATGGGTTGCTGGCTGGTTCTGTCCGGTTGGTATACAGGCCGCTCGGGTCGAGTTTTGGGTGCGTAGATATTATTCTGCCAAACCTTTGAACGCAAGATCCAAAACCAGGTGGGGTCTTTTTGTTAGACTTCTTTTCGGAATCCTCGGAGGTGTTCATTTTATATTAATTAGAAAAGTCCCTGGATTCAATTATAGTTTGCTTTGAGCTCGTAGAATTGGTTAGTTAGAACGACCCCGATGTGTAACAGTATTAGTAAAGATACATTTAAACGGAAATAACTTAAGTTCATCCATGCCTTTTAATTTACGTAAATAATTAAGTAACTAGTGTAATCGATAAACATTAGAGGAAAGGAAAACATCCAAGTTATTGTATTCTCTTTGAAAACATCTATTTTGAAGTAGGTCAAAGAAAATACAATAACCAAAGAGAATATAATAACTTCGGCAACTATAACATAGGTACAAAACACTTAGGGTACGTTCCAATTCAAGCTTAAAGCGCTAACGCACTGCACGAGCTATGCGCGCACGAAGCCCCGTTCCGATTCATCTGAGCGCGTTGGTGCGCGTTGGCGCGATTAATGAAACGAAACGCTCAGACGGCACTCACAAAGAAGTTGAAGGAACGCACGAGCTGCCTTGTCTCGAAAGGTGAGGCAGTTCATGCGCTCCCGTGCGCTCGAGGGGCGTGGCGAAGTGGGCGTTGCCGTGCGCTCTGTCAGCGCACTGAAAGTTGAAAAGAAACGACTTCATGCGCGCTTCAGCGCATTAAGCGTGAATCGGAACGTAGCCTTGGACAAAACATGTATGTACAGGTATTAAAAAATGGCAGTTCAGTGTTTTAGGGCATAGAGTATCGAGATTTAATAGTATAATATCTCTATGGCATAGATATTATTATAGTTCGACCGAAACCGCTGTACCGCTGCGGTCCTTAGGAAAGTGCGAGATGGGGGCCGGGGAAAAAAGAGCAAAAACGGTTTCTTACAACCGTTTTAATTTAAATAAATAAAAGTACACATGATGTCGATATTATCGGATAGATCTTACGATATCGTAGGCAAACGAAATGTTTATTTTATGTAACGATTATATTTTTTTATAACAAAATTATCTACAGATGTTCTGACATAGAATCTGCTTCAACATCTTCCGTTTCGTCATTGGAACTTGAATCGGAGTCGTTCTGCAAATTTATTACTAATGGATCGATAATACTATTAAATCTACTATCGCGATCACTTTTATTAAAGCTTTCTTCTTTTCTTAAAATATTCGGTCACTTTGAAAATGATGGTCTTGACATCACGAGATAGCGCTCGACCCATCTTTGGATATTTATCTTATGTGCGTCTGACATAGACAGTCCGGTACAAAAGCTACCTATCGCCGTGAGCGTTGACCAAGCGTTGACGGCATACTGATGGATCGGAGCAGCCGACGAGGGCCGATACTTCCCCCCCGTCTCGCCCCGCGCATACCTCAGGCGCGGTACAGCGGTTTCGGTCAAACTATAGTACTATAAAAAAAAAAAAATATAGGTTTGAGGGTGGTTTCTGTCATACATGGTTTGATAAGATAAGCCCAAAGAGAATTTAATAACATCCTAGGATATCCTAGGACGGACATCCGAGGATGTTCTCGACATACAAACTCAATGTTCTCGACATAGTGATATATATCAAGAATCTAGGCGTATCCCGGGTACCTCGGTCAACGTACAGAGTAAATCCATCGACGAAGGATATCACCCCTCGACTGCATAGAGTTAATATAGATCTCGAAAGGAAGTACAAAACCTAGCACAAAAAACTATTGTCTATTGACACGGTCTATCAATCAAGCATAGAGTTTAAATATACTCTATAAAATAAACTCGAGCGCGTTGGTAGATGTGTTTAAGAAGGCTACGAACAGAAAAAATAGCTTGAAAATGACTGGATTTGGTGGCCAAAATATGGCAAATTAGTTTCACTCTAATTCAAAGATCATAATGTTTTTAAAAAAACTAAAACACTCAAACATAGCTATTTGTCATCCGAGTATGTATGGAAAATTTCAATACGGTCGGAAACGTAGTTTCCAAATGAAGTGCAAAGTACGTTTCTATGGGGGCTAAGGTATCCGTTCTGTAATTCTGTAATTCTTAAATGTACACAAATAATACATAGAATGAACTTATATTAAAAGATATGTACAAAGGCGAGCTTAACCCTGTTAAAGTTTTTCCGTTCCGTTCTTAAGACGCTGGACTGGAAAGGTAAGGATAAACATAAACGGCGATTACATCTCACACCTCCGATTCGCTGATGAGCTGACATAGTCGTAATGGAGGAGTCGCTGGAGGAGCTCAAACAGAAGCTGGACGGCCTAGCTTTAGCCTCGCGATGCATCGGTCTTGGCCTCATTGATCCGGGACCGGTCGTCGTACATGGCCACCCTATCTCGAAATTGTTTCCGGGTACACTTACCTTGGACGAATTCTGCAGTTGGGTAAAAATAATTTTGAGAAGAAGGCCAAGAGGAGGATCCAGCTAGGCTGGGCAGCGTTTGGAATACTACGCCGAGTCTTCTCGTCATTCATACAGCAATGCTTGAAAACTAAAGTTTTCAATCAGTGCGTCCTACCCGTCATGACCTACGGAGCTGAGACGTAGATACTCACGATAGGGCTGGTCCACCAGTTTAAAGTTGCTCAGCGAGATATGGAAAGAGCTATGCTCGGAGTCTCTCTGAAGGATAGAATTCGTAACGAATACATACGACAGAGAACCAAAGTTATCGACATAGCTCAAAGAAGCAAGCTGAAGTGGCAGTGGGTCGGCCATATTTCGCGAAGAATCGATAACCGCTGGGGTAAACGAGTTCTTGAGTGGAGACCGCGACTCGGCAAACGTAGTGTAGGACGCCCTCCGGCCAGGTGGGATGACTATATATTTAAAAATCCTTTCAATTCTATCGGCATAACATTTTCGAACATTACATCGACCAAATATCCTTTCAATTCTATCGGCATAACATTTTTGAAGTAACATTACATCGACCAAATAAAAGTCGACAAGAGATATCGATGCAAAGTCATTGATATTTAGTCGAAGTGAACAATAAAAAGTCTAAAAAGGATTCGAAGTATAGTTTCATCGATTAATATTTTGCCAGTGAAACAATTTTAGGTTTATCATTTTTCGCAGTCACATAGGGGACCACTTTGAGGTATATTTAGAAGGATCAAAACGATCCTTGATCAAAACAAACGGTAATTGTATAAAATTATGATTTTTACAGTCATAGGCGCTGACTATATAAACTCTATGGCGCTGCACATAGTATTGTATTCTGTATTCTGTATCTGTATTCTGTATTCACGCGCAGGTCGGATTTTGTTATTTGTTTATTTATTTTTAGGAAAACCAGCAGCACATAGTACATAGGTACGAATTACATTACAATTACAATATTATAAATGCGAAAGTTTGTATGGATGTATGGATGGATGGATGGATGTTTGTTACCTCTTCACGCCAAAACTACTGAACGGATCTGGCTAAAATTTTGCATACAGGTAATTCTAATACTGGAATAAAACATAGGCTACTTTTTATCCCGTAAATCTGTTCCCGTGGGATAAAAATCACCTTTTCCGTAACTTTAAACGTTTTCATAGGAACAACGCGTGCGAAGCCGCGGGGAACAGCTAGTTAAAAATAAATCATCGAAGGAGGCTATTAAGAGGTTTCACGAATTAAACCTTTAAAATAACAAAATTTACATAAAAAGTGTGAACGAGCTGAGGAAACTGAAAACCTGCTGAAAACTGCAAACAGCGGTTTATATCACCTTGAGCTTGTGTTATGGGTACTAGATAACTGATATACTATAATCTAACTTTTTTGTGTGTAACTGCGCCTCTTGTGTTAGTTATTTGAATTATATTTGCTGTGCTCTCACTATGTAGTAGGTATGTTTATACGAGTATTTCCCGATATGAGCCTCTAAATAATGACAGGAGAATCTAATTGACAACTGCAACGGATAGGGATGGCCAATTATGCGCGTTGCTATTCGTAAATGGCATGTCGATAAAAATAAATTATTGTGAAATTGAGTACGTATAATAAACTATGGTAAGTCTTTAAAAACTATAATTGGTCTAAACAGTTAATCTTTTCAGACTTACAGAAATACACTAACTAGTTGAAAAAAGCTAGATCAAAAGAACATCTAAAACATTGTTACCCAAGGGATGAAAGAAACCTATTCAGTCCCGAGACGGGGTTTGGCGCCCGAGCATAGCGATGGCGCTAATAGGTCGAGGGACTAAATGTTTCTTTCACCCGAGGATGGCAATGGCGCTAATAGGTCGAGGGACTAAATGTTTCTTTCATCACTGTGCTTTTCATTACGAATACAAGGAAAGTAAAAATAAAAATATGAATGAGCTAAAGAAAAACTACATAAATCAACAACTTAGATAAGATATTTATTTAAATTAATTTAATTTCTTTGGTGAAATTAGAGCAATTATTATTTATGGTGAAAGGTTATTTCCAACTACCTTTTGAGAAGTGAAAACTTTGTTTTTTTTTGTAAAATCCATCATTTTGCCTTTTGATAAACGATGTTAGTCTCTCCAAATCCTTTAAATGTACATTGTGTTTAGTACCTAATGTTGTCTTTAACATAGAATATACGCTCCATTATATTTAGGGTTGTAAGTCTTTGAGAATTAGTTAATATAATAACAAAACTTTTCTTAAAACGATTTCACTATTTACTCAGCGCGCCATTTACCTTAATACTTCTTGTTAGCTTCATTTTGATTTAGGTGGTAAAAGGTTTTCCACTGCTTTAGCCTCTTCTTTTATAAAATCAGGCGTTTAATTTATGTCTGAACTCATTGTAATAATCAAAACAACGAAAAATCAAAACCCAAACTCGAAAAATCAAATGAAGATAGGATGGCCGTTTTCCCGCTTTCTTTTTATTAGGCACAAACAATCTTCTATAAAAATGCTTTATAAGCCATAGTAGCTCTCGCTATTCTACCATGGTACAATAAACATGGAAGAATACCGAGATCTATTCTACCATTAGTTTTTATCATTTCAAAAATGGTAAATATTTTGCCGAAATCTATGTTATTTTAAAGAAATAGTTGAAAGTAAATTATTATATGGCATTTTACCTTTAATTTATTTTAATTTTACATCATGCTGTACTTGAATGGCTGTATGAATTGCGTTAAACCAGACGCAAAAATCCATCTCACTAGAAGTTAAAGTTGAGTGTCTGTATAGAAAGGTACAATGCATGGTTCAAGAGAAAAGTGAAGTGACAGCTGTAATTTGTTTTGTACTTGTTATTACTTTTCGTCCCTAGGGACGAAACGTATAACTTTCATCCCGCTGCGTAGGCTACTTCCGACCTACTTTCAGAGTATGAGTAATGAAAAATATCTTTATTTATTTTCTATGAATAAGAAAATGAAATTCTTTAAATTATACTACACGAAGAAATAATGTTTTATTTTTTATTTCTGTTGCTTCAAGATGTAGACTAATGTAGGACTAAGAAACATTTAGCCTGTCAGTTTTTGTTATTTTATGAGTAGGTGATGAACCCGTCCCAAGATTTTTTATCCTTTAACTAACCTAACCCCTTGACCTTTAACGGCGCCTCGCGGCTTCGCCCGCGTGGTTAAGTTTACCCTAATTTCGTTATGTTCCACGCAATTTTTTTAGTTTCTTCTTAATAATAATATAATCATAAGAACCTTCTAACGATAACGCGTGCAATCTAGCTTTGCCATTCGAGAGAGACGCCAAGGAGTACGAGAGTATCTCGCAGATTTCAGACGTGCATTTCGCTACAAAACGCTGTGGATTTGCGGAAAGGCATAAGTTTTATGCGGCAGTGCATTACAAAATTTTGGATGTCTCTTATTTGGGACGACGACGTACCAGTAAATTACCTATCTGTGTTATACGATATGTAGGATACACTGGACAGATTAGACTGGTTCTTCGCAGTCTTCTTCGGCAGCAGCTGACCTTGTATCGAAGGTAACACTCCATCTTGCGATATCGTCACACCTTTCAGCAGTTTACTCAACTCTTCATTCATCGTTCATAACCGCTAGAGTAATGTATCTAGGTTTGATTCTCCTCGTTTTGTTTAGTTGCGTCCGCTGCTAATTCCAGAATCTCAGCTGCTAAATATTCCAATGCGGCAGCTAGGTAGATGGAACATTCGTTTCCTATTCTGCTAGCGTATCTTCCTTTTCTGACCAGTTTGCCGACTCTTCCAACGGGGAGGACTAATGACTGGTTTGTCAGTTGGAGTTGTAGATGCCTTATTAATGATAACCGAATGATATGACGCATTATCCATTATACGCATTACTATTATATATAATTATTCAACAAAATTTTCTATTGAGTATACAAAACATGCTTGCTTTCTTTTTAGGTTACATGCACTCACCATTGCTCTTATTATTATTCGTCTCGGTATCGGTGCGGTGGACAAAAGGAGTCTTTGATTTCTTTAATGCATGTACTTATATATAATAAAAAACATTTTACTTTACTTTACTATATCATAGTGGGTTTTATTCTTATTCAGGACAAACCTTTATGTGATGAGCATAAATATTAGTTGTAAAATGTTATAAAATAAGAACTGCAATGTGTCATAAATATATTTGAAAATATTAAGTATTAAAACGTAGTAGCCATAGATACCATGTAAATTGTAAACAATTGTGGCGCCCTCATTTATTTTCTACTCTTTCCGGTCGGACTGTACCTACCTTATATTTTATCGTCACATTAGATAATTTTAAAAGTTAGCATTACATAAAATGTCATAGTTAAATTTTACAATAATATGTCAAAACATGCAAATATGTCAAATTAACAACATCAATAAAAAAACCCTTTAATTCTACTTCTCATGTACTATCTATTTCATCATGGCGGCCTGTTATGAATCCATTTCTAGGCCTACATCCAGAAATTCAAGAACAGAGCAAAAATTTATTAAGGCAAACGCGAGACCAGTTTGCCTAAAGAAATTTATGCTCTGTTCTTGAATTTCTGGATGTAGGCCTCCTCCAAACGCCTCCACTCTAGACGGTCTTGAGCCCTCAACATCCAATCATGGCCTGCGTGTTGTTGGATGTCATCAACCCATCTTTTTGGTGGTCTTTCGGTCTGGTGTGCTGTCGTGGTCTCAACTCCAGCAGTCTTCGCGTCCATCGCTCCTTATCCATTCGAGCAATATGTCCCGCCCATCTCCACTTTCGCGCCCCAATTTGTTCGACCACGTCTTTAACTTTTGTTTTGGCCCTAATCCACTTATTGGGCTTACGGTCTCGCTGGGAAACTCCAAGCATCGCTCTTTCCATTGCCCTCTGCGCCACCCTTATTTTCTCTACAGATCTTTTTGGAACGGTCATGGTTTCCGCGCCATAAGTAAAGACCGGCAGCACACATTGCTCGAAAACCTTCCTCTTCACTCCTATGTCACTATCTATTTACAAAAAATTATATATGTTAGTAGTCGCCATTTTTAGCGTAGGCCTCCCCCAGTTCCTTCCACATTTTCCTATCTCTGGCTTTTGTCATCCAGTTAGGACTAGCTCTCTTCGTAAATATGTCCTGCCATCTCTTCTGCGGTCGACCTCTAGATCTCTTTACATCCCATAGGATCCACTCTGTGATTTTTTTGGCCCAACGGAGAGTAAAATCAGGGTGATTATTTCCCATCCTGCACATGTGCCAACGTCCCTCAGTTTTGTATCACCTCTGATTTTTTTGTTTTGTATCCTATCTTTATGTTTCAGTCCAAGCAAGCTTCCTTCCATTTTTCTTTGGCAAATTGATAGCTTGTTTTCGTCTCCCTTCTTCAGTGGCAGCCATATGACAGTGATGGTAGGATGGTGACGTGGTAAAGTTTTTATTTGATGCTTATCTCTACTTCATTGTTTTTGATAATTTCTTTGAGACTAAAATATTTCTTCCAAGCAATTGCTTTTCTCCTTTGCACTTCGTTACTTGTGTATTTTTGAAATGACTCCATTTGCCCTAAGTAAATATAGTCTTTGAGTTGTTTGGGTCCCAACTAACAGAATGTCTGGGTTTCCTTTAGTAATAATTTTAGTTTTAGAAGTATTTAGGGCTCTACATCACTAGAAGAGATGATAGATGAAATAGCAAACGAAAGCAAGAAGGTGGGTTTAGCTTTAACTCTAAATCAATAACTTAGCAACTACAATATCAAAATACCAATAAAATTTGTAAGCATTACATAAACATTAAAAATTACAACCATTTAGATAACATAACATTCATTAAAAACCATTAATAAAATACTTTTGCTCAATCCGCCATGCATAAAATTTGACATGACAGAGTGCTTATTTTGCAAGCCCAAATAAATAAAGAATATTGAAATCTAACACGACAAATCTCTCACATGTATTTTTAACCATTCATCCGTCAGGTACGGCTTACTTGCTCCGAAGCTGACGGAGAAGTGAGCAGCGACGTGGCTTGTGTTATGTCAGCTCCCGTCATCCCGCCCCGCCACTACCCCTGTCAGTTTGCGAGTCGGCGCGCGCACAAAGGCATACGAATACAGCATAGAGTTAATATAGTACCTACCTAGAGCGCTTGTTCACCCTTTGATCGAAAAGACACAAGTGTGCACATCATAGACTTGTCAAATGAATGACAATTATTCATTAGAGAACCAGCTGTGTTATTAGGAACAGATTAAATTTTCGTGGCTGACAAATGGTTAAATGTGCCATAAACCTAAAAATGATAGCAGACCGAGGACTAAATAAAATTACCGCATCACATACCACCGGTTAGCAATTTTTTACTCTAAAATAATCAAATAACAATTCGTTTCACGGAGGTGAAACAGGTGTGAGACGCGAGTCCACATGAACCCATCGCACTTCACCGCTACCTGCCGAAGTGACTAGTTATGGGATGTTGTCGGCATTTTGTCGATATCTTTGGGGTGTTTCAATTTTAGGAGGTTAATATTTTACTAAGAACCTATATTAAGGCCCATACACCAGTGAAAGTGGCGCCCCCAACTATTTTATCTTATTATTACGTTAAACGCAGCAAGTTTTAAAAATCCATCGTTCAGTTTGTGGTATCTACATATTTTAAGTTATTTAGTTGCGCTTTTTGGCCACCAAACTCTATTTTCGCATCTCCTCCTAAACTATATGAGATAAAATTATAACATAGGTATTAAAAAATAGCTTATAATAGATACCACAAACTGAACTTAGGATTTAAAAAAATCCGATGATAAACGTAATAATATGATAAAATTGGTATCGCTGTCATATTGGCTCGGGTATGCGCCTTTATTAGAGTTTTGTTATTATTGGTCAAAATAATGTCGATTGTTGAAGATGTCATTAAAAATCATGCTGAAAACTGGGATCTTTACTGGCGATCGCTGCGTAACCCAACGTATTACAGAACTGCTACCCTTTAACGCATGTGATTAAAAGAACGAAATCTCTTAAGTTTTTTAGGGAGCTATATGTGTATCATAATATTCATAATACATCGTTAGAATCGTTATGAGATATGCTAATTGATTTAATTTTTTTTAGTCTTTGTTGAAAATGGCGGCTGAACTCTTACGTACACCCGTGTGTACGAGATGCACGCGAGGGCTTGGGAGTATTTGTCCTAGACTTTTTTTAATAAAACTCGACAATTTTTTTTTATTTATAGCAATATATACAGAATCCATAAAAAACACGCCTTTCCATATTTTTTTTCACAAAACAAGGCTTACAAAAAACGCGGGCGTACGCGGGTTCGGCTGCGTGAATGAGAGGTGACGACGTTTGAAAAATCAAACAATATTCTGTGTTGGGGCTTAAAAAGTGAACATGTGGTAGTTTGCCATCATACATTGCCTCTTTACACTTTGTGCAAGTTAGAATAGGTTAAGACATCCAATATTCAAAAAAACTACGGCAGCAAAATCTCACCAAAATTGCACAGCCGAAACGGACTGTAAAAGTCCGCTCAACAGATGCAAAATTTTTGACATCGGATTTTATAGTCCTCTTAACATACGAAGGCATAATACACGTGAAAAGTCAGTTGCTACCATTTGGTCTAACGTTATTTAAAAAAAATACTTATAGTCATTGGCCGTGCCTTTGGTCACGTGATATCTGGATATAATAATAATAATAATCGTTTATTTCAGATATCAAGATCCATATAAGTACACCTATAGGTACACAGTCCTTTTTAAGTACTAATTACACTAAGAATGAAATAAAATAAAAATAAAATAAGTACCTACTTTAGGTATAGCTACAAACTTACTACACTAATATCTAGGTAGCTAGTTCCACCCAAAGATTATGTGTTTGTTAACACAATTCGGTCGGACAGGCTTTTTATAATAGTGTTTTTACACCTGTCAACTCTAGACATAAATGAAGCAATTCTCTTTCTTTGTATGGCCGGAAAGGAGTCAGTTCGTGCATTCATGTATATTTCAGAAGCGCTGCAGTGACGTTTATAGCCCATGAGGTGCCTAAAGATATTGTCGTACGCAACTCTAGTACGATCATGCGACTTCTTCGTGTAGTTGGTCCAAAGTTGGCAGGTGTAAAACGACTGACAGAGTGATCGGAAGAGTGTAATTTTCACGTCAGGTGCAGTTTAAAAAACCGACTATGCCTAGCGTTCTGCGTTGCCGGTCTATGTCATCGTCATCCTTAAGGTTAGAGTAACGATATGGCCAAGGTACCTGAATCGATCAACCACCCAGGTTGTTTATTGAGGTAGACCTCCGGTATGTTTTCAGGACCCTTTCCAGACCTAGCCTAACGATAAGAAATATAATAATAGAAATATATAATTATATATATGTATATTAAATCATGCTTATTCGCGTACTCTTCACAGATATTCAACAATCTTCTGAAACCTTAAATCGTAGGGCTGAGCAACACCGTGTCATCAGCATAGCTCAGGTTATTAACATATCTCTAACCTGAGCCCTACCGGCGTGTTGCTCAGCTCCACGACCAACCCATTGATGTACGCATATGGTATGGCATAAGCCAGGTCTTTTGAAGCGTTATGACATCGGCACTCCTGCACAAATCCCTTATGTTATATCTTGAAGGAAACCAATAACTGATTAATAAGGATTTATTTTATCAAGAGCACTCACTGACAATTTGGGTGAAGGTTGGAGAGTGTGAGAGGCATCGGAGTGACAGGGTCAGCTGCACCATTGAGGTGCGTTCTGTACCGAGCACGGATACCACACCTTACATGTTGTACTGCCCTCTTAACGCCTTGACAGTTAACCCTCTGTATCATAGTGTAGGCTATAGACAACATACCGATTAATCTCCTCTATAATTGGTATGATCCATTTTATTTCGTTACAAAGCACTGTCCGTCGTAGCCTACAAACCAAAGTAACGACCTAGCACCACGAAAGTGCATAAGATCGTGTTATTTGATATAAAACAATATTCAATTGTTTACTTCCGATAATTTGGACAAGTGCGTGTAAGTTTCGATTTCAAAAATTCGAAAAAAATAGTTTTGTGGATATTTAGCTGTGATCTTAGAAAAATGGGCTGGTAAGTGTATCAACTTTATTATTTAACATGAGTTTTAGTAAATTCACCAAAAGTCTGAGTTTTTTTTTTAAATTTGTGTTTGTTGGTTGTCGACTACATTGACCGATAAGGGGTAATTTGGTATTAGAACTTCATTTGTTTATTTGAGTTTTTACATGTTCCAGGGAGCCTCGTAGGCGGACTCTAACTGATGATGACATTGAACTCGCGCTTCAGGATGGTGCAGACAGTGAATACGGTTTGGATTACGACGACAATACCTCGAGGACCTTGAATTTATACCCTAATGAAAATATTCGATGGGGAAGCGGACCTTGACGTGGTGGATTCTATAAAAGAATCCATGGAGGATGATCAGGAAACATATCTACCAGCACGGAAATGATCAGATGAACCAAAACTGATCTTCAACCTTCTGCAGCTCAGAACAATGAATATATACTTCACCACAAACACAAGCCAAGAAAAAGCTCGCTCCTTTGAAATTACGCTGGAAGAACTTTGAGCTGAATGCCGAACAGCTCGCGTTTACAAGTAACAAGTCCTTGGATTCTGATGTTCTTGAGCTTGAGACTCCCATACAGGTATTTTTTTATCTCTTACCACAAGAAGTTGTCAAGAAAATTACAGAAGAGGCAAACTTTGACCATGTGCAGAATAACCCAAATAACTCTTTGTATTTGACAGAAATGGATATCAGGCAATTCATAAGTGTGGTTGCTGTAATGTTCTTTATCCAATTGCCAAGAGTTACTTACCATTGAGGTCCAATCCTTGGTACAGCACTAATAAAGGAGGCTGTGGTAGATACTGAACAAATTTGAAAAGATTCGCCAGACATCGCGTTTCAACAATAGCAAGATGTTCCCAGGGACAACCCAGACCATGACTGAATATACAAAATAAGTCCAGTGCTGGACACCTTGAATGCAGCCTTCAGTAAGATCCCTGTGGAAGAGCACCTCTGTGTTGATGATCACCTTTCAGGATCAGTCTTTCCATCAGCAGATTTTCGTCGGGACGTTGCAATAACTCTTTGTAAACGGGCACAAAATCTGCTTTGCCTGGTTGGCACTCGCTGGAGAATGACATCCAAGCCAAGAAGCATAAAGGACCAGCCCAACCAAACATGTCCCTCCGACGGCAGTTTGGCAAGACTAGATTGGGCACTGGCCGTAATGGTCTGCTAAATCAATCAGGTGCAAGTTCCCCAAGTGTCCTGAATTCACTCACAACTCACTCGTAACGTATGCAAGAAATGTGGAGCAGCGATATGCTACACAAAAACTAGGAATAGTTTCAGAAACTTCCATCTTTCATAAGGCGAAGCCTCCTGAAAGATATCGGAGTTGAATACGACGACAATGGTCTGATTGCTCAATGTTGGCTACAAACAACACTCCCTATTTTCTAGAATATGTTCAAAAATAATGAAATATACGAAAAATCCAAAAATACGTATCTCTTATTTTATTTTTATTAACCTAAATACAAAAAATTGGAAGAATCTAAGTTCTTGAGTGATAGAGGGTTAAAGGTCGCTAGTGTAAAAAAAAATTTGGGTTGTACCATCATTATTAAATTAGGATAGGGTCGGCATTTTTATTCGGAACCGAACGCTGCGGTCGGTATCTACGAAACACAAGCCTCTCCGGCCAGAATTTTTTGTCTAAATATGTAGAAAGATATATCGTGCCTAGCTTATGTCGCTCAGAGATAATGTACCTAGCTATATTCCAAATTTCTAGGAACAATATTGGACTAGTAGACCGGAAATGCCACATAATTTCTACAGCCAAACACATTGTGTACCTTAGTACATAATTATTTATTTAGAACGTCACAATACCATAATATTGCCAATATTCTGTTATTGGGAGGATCGAGCCACAGGTGCGTTATTATTATTATACATATACTCTGCCACAGGTTAACATTGCGGCGGGCGGGCGGCGGGAGTTGTAACTACGAAAATATTTATCAATGATTTTTCTTTTGGTAAGTATATATATGTGTATAAGTGGCAGTAATAATAATTTTCAGGTATCCCGTTTGTAACCAGCTAGGTGAAGCATGAGCCGAGACTAGTATTATTACTCTCTGCTAACTTCCACACGCGATTCTATTGGATGCCATGGCACAGTTGCTACTCCTGGCGTTTGGGGAAAAGTGTGTTACGGAGGGGGGCGCTAAGTTGCCAGTTCTCTGCTTTTGGTAAAAACCGCTCCTTTACCAAAGAATTTAGAAAATCAATAAGAGGGTAGTTAAATGGGGGTCGCGAGTGTAAGCGTTCTTAGAAAACGCTCATAGTGGCACCAGCCGCCGCCACCGCGTCGCCTCCGCGTTGATTCCGCATTCCACTCGCCCCTGCGAAACGGGACGTGACAACTAAGGGACGCGCACTACATTGCCCGCGCACACACGCGCTGTCTTGCCCGTTCTACCTTTCAACACATGGAGATTCCGTGACCTCAGGTAAGCTGCCACCATCCAGCCATATTTTTTTATAAATTCCAGGAGCTGCGTACAAGAATACCTACCAACAAAGATTTAAATCATTATATAAGCTCCGTGTTTATAGCCAAGCGAAGTGAGTGAGCTCACTCATTTGGAATTGTGTGTTTTTGTGGTGTGCTTGTACACAAAAGTTTGTGCAATGTGATTGCACAATAAATGGTACTAATAACAGTTAGGTCTATTGACAAAAACAAAAGTTCTCCACTCATAGTGTGCGTGCGTCGGCATTTTGTTAGCGCATGCATTCAAAGACAAAGTCACAGTTTTTGGGCGTAAGGGCGTATCTAACGATTTAAATCTTTGCCCACGAACTTGAAATTTAAAAGCCGCCGCCGCCGCCACCAGTAGATCGTTTGAAATCGCTCCATGCGGGCGCTGTACCGGTACTGCCACAAATATTAATATAGGTTTTGGTAGCTCGATAATAGTCACTGCGACTAGTAGGGTACCTACCCTACTAGTACCCTAGAGTCTTCACACGTAAGTGTACCTCTAAATAGAGTTTTCTGCTCATGTAATTCAACTTCATTTGTTTACGTGAGGTCTTC
Organism: Eupithecia tripunctaria; assembly: GCA_955876795.1. NCBI lineage: Eukaryota > Metazoa > Arthropoda > Insecta > Lepidoptera > Geometridae > Eupithecia > Eupithecia tripunctaria. Next base: position 2,211,140 of record OY041599.1, on the reverse strand, counting down.
GCATGCAACATTTTCTTTTGTGTAGGGATCGCGTGCAAGGATTGTAGTAAAATAGGGTGGGGAACCAGGGTGGGGAACCGTAGTACGTATATGTGGGGAGTTAAACAGGCGGGTATTTCTTCACTAGTTTTAATCTGATTGTTAGCTACACTTCTACTGCTTCTGTGGTTGTTAGCCCGATTTATCTCTTTATTTATGTTCTGGGGCGCTCACTGCCGAGACTGGGTAGTGAGTGCGTTTTCTAAGGCTTTTGATTGCGTTGATCATGGTACATTAATAAATAAACTGAGACATTATGGAATAAAAAACATGGCACTGGACTTTATGCAATCATATTTATCTGATACAGTCCAAAAAGTAGATATTGGTAAAAAAGATCTAGGGGATCAGGGGATTTAGGCGTCCCCGCAAGGATTTATGATCTCCCTTTTTTAGCAAAAGATCTCTGTGAGTTACCTTACAGGTAGAACTTAAAGTGTGAAGATAGGAGATTACATCAGTACGGCTCTACCTGTGAGCTTTGGAATTCCCCAAGGCTCTATAATTGGTCCAACTCTATTCTTGCTCTACATAAATCAAATATGTAATATCCAGATCGATAATTGTAAAGTTATATCTTTTGCAGACGACACAGTGCTCTTATTCAGAGATGATACTTGGCAAAGGCTTTTTAAACGAGCTCAGGATGGATTCAATCAAGTATCAAAACAACTCTACAGTAACATCCTGACTCTAAATGCGACAAAAACTAAATTTGTTACCTTCTCCCTTCGCAAACCAGGACAACCGCACGTGGATCTTAACCTAAAAGCACATTCTAACCAATGCCTCTACTCACCAAGTCATAACTGCAATTGTAAAACTTTAGATAGAGTCTCTACTATTAAATATATCTTGGAGTTACTATCGACCAACATATGACATATGAACATCAGATAAGGGCCGTCACTAATACAGTTCGTAAGTTAATCGCTGTCTTTAAGCTTTTTAGGCACGCGGCAGATAAAAACCAACTGAAATCCACTTTCTTTGCTATGTCAATGGCATGGGGCGGTGCTGCAAAATCATACCTTTTTCCACTGGAAAGAGCGCAAAGAGCGGTATTGAAGGTCGCTTTTAACAAGCCTTACAAGTATCCCACTACTGAACTCTATAAAGAACTGCAAGTACTCTCCGTTAGGAACGTACAGCAACTCGTCATAAAACAACATAAAGTTTCACATCAATTAAACGTTTCCCATAAACGCCGTAATTATAAAGTGTTTACGTCAAAATCATGTAAAACTTCGTTTGCACATCGCCACGCACAGTTCTTAGGACCTTACATCTATAATAACATATATAAAACTAATGATTTACAACAAAAAACGAGCCTCGACTGTAAACTTTTCATCCCAAGGTACCTGCAAGACATTGAATACGCGCGTTTTGGGTTGCATATCGTTATCTGGTGTGTAATTTGTGTTTTTCAGCCTCTTATTCTTATTGGTTTTTCATGCCATGTTTTATGTATTTCTTAGGTTATTTTAAATTACTTCTATTTAGTTGTATTGTATAAAATATTTACACGGTTTCCTTACTCGTCTTTGTTGAACTTATTTGTAGCCGAAGGGAGGAGCCCTCGTGGCTCTATACAAATTATTCTAACTTCCTATCCGTAATTTTTTTTTTTTATATAGTCTTATTTGCTGATGATACTTCATTGATTTTTAAAGTTGACAGAAATAAACATAATTATGTAAATAATTCTCTTTCACAAATACTACTGGTTCACCGCCAATAACCTCTTACTTAATGCTTCAAAAACCAAATGCATAAAATTCATGTTACCAAATGTAAGAGAGCTCCCAACTAAGATAATGCTCAAGGATGAGATTGTTCACCTTGTAGACTCAACTGTTTTGTCTCTTCAATGGAGACCGCAAATTGATGCTCTCACAGGCAGACTTAGTTCAGCAGCGTATGCGGTTCGAACAATTAGATATATTACTGATGAAGATACAGCTAGGTTAGTTTACTTCAGTTACTTCCATATTATATGTCTTATGATATTTTGTTTTGGGGACAGGCAGCTGACAGTCAGATTATCTTTGTTCTTCAAAAAACGCGTACCGCCTACCGCCTACCCATCATAAAGATTATGAAAGGTAGGGAAATCATTTGTGGGCAATTGCGTACGATTCTATAACAAGCTTCCATCTAGTTACGAAGAAGCGAGCCCCTTGGTAACCGAAAGCAACAAGATTGCTCATCGCAAAGACAAATGATAGAACAAAGAACTAACCAAACTCCGTCAGAATTATTTTTCCTTTCATTTTTGTTATATTCTCTTGCTTTTCTAATGGGTTTCACTATTTTTTTTTCTTCTCCGTTATTCATTTTTTATGGCTTTGGTCAAGCAATCTCGATATCGATAGCGATCGACATCGGTCGCAAAGTTTTACCGGTCATATTTTCCTTAGTTTTGATTATCTTTACAAGAGTTCTCGAGTTTTTGTGAGATTAACAATCGAATAAAGCGTTGAAGCTATCTCATATTTCGTTTTTGGTTTGACCGTTACGCGATTTGATTTAACGGGTATATAAATCAAGCATTGATATTCAAGCACCTTAAGACAGAACCAGGAATTTTATACGTACCATAATTATGGTATACATACCAAAATCCAGGTCTTCGTACCATGTACAGTACAATAGTACTTCCATTATGGTACGCTTATGTACCATAATTTTCTATCATCCAAACTTTTCTGACGTACGTAAGGGTTGGTCCAGACCGTAGTCAATATACATTAGGTTTTCTGGCCTAGCTTTCTGGGCTGGATAAAAATACATTTTAGATTCTAGTTTGGAGATGGGTTCATAGAGAATGTATGAAAGATTATTTTGCACTGTGCCGGTACTGTGTCGGAACTGAAGTTTCACTGATATGTTTGAATTAACTCTAACTCAACCATCAGTGTAAGACTTTTCGAAATCGTAGGTAGGTACCATTATTTTGACAGGCTGATGTCATAATTCCTGAGTTGGCATCTAACATCCCTGGACAGAACACCATAATACTCCGGCTCCTAAAGTATATTGACTGAAAGACCATTCCGCAGATGTCTTATTCTCCAAACTACCCTTCCCTGAACGTGATTCTCTGGTAAGTATCTGGCGCATGCTTTGGGACGCTTCAGACTATATTGTATTGATGTGGATAAGCTACCTGTAGATTGTTGGCAACAGTGTATATTTATTATTTATAATTTAATTTTAAAATAAAGGTATAATTATATTTAAAAAAATAAATAAACATTATATTGTTCCCCTGTTCCTAGTAACCTAGGTGTGAGGTAACCCTCACAAATCTGCGAAACCGAACACAACAAAGTTATTTTGAATCGTACTGGAGTTCCTATAAACACATCCAGATAAACAATTCAAAATACATGGGTATAGAAAGTCCTGGCTTTACATAGCATCTGACCAACTAAACACTAGGGAGATATTTTAAATTGTACTGGAGTGTTCATCGCAAATAGTGCCCTACTCGAGTTTGTGTCTTCATACGAAGTTGTGTCTTGTCTATTCTCATCTCTGCCTCACAGAGTCGACTCAATTGTGTGGAAACGAACGCCTTCCGATTTAAAGGCAGCGCCTAGTCTCAAGACTACCCGAGTAGACAATTTCCATTTGGTAGATTCTGTAATATCAGTCAGATTGGACCATGACAACACTGATACAGTGAGTGCGTGTTGGTGGGTCATTTTGCCATATATAAGCTGATGATGATGATGATGATGATGATGATGATCCGCTGCTCGACATAGGCCCTCAAGACCTCCACTCCAATTTTATCCAGCTAGCTCCCACGACCATCATTGACGTCGGTCCATCGCGTGGGGGTCTACCAACACTGCTTCCTGCTACGTGGTCGCCACTCAAGAGCTTTGCGGCCCCAGTGGCCGTCGGTCTTCCGAGCTATAACTGAATAATTGATTTTGTTTTAAAAAACTGTAAACCGACTTCAATTATATAGGTTATCCATTTATTTTCATGGATCCCATTGTCAGAACTGGACCAAATTAAAATGGGACCACACGGGGGGGGGGGGGGGGGGGGGGGGAATTCTCATAATCCCCACGCTGGGAATGCGGGATTGGGATCGCAGTTTGATGGTATAATTGTTCTACAAGAGGTGCTGCTTCCCGCCCCCGGTAGATATCCCTTAGTCGCCTCTTACGACACCCGCGGGTGGTGTTAATTCTGATCCGGCACCACACGGCAGGACAGAACGAATAGGAAAAAAACCAGTAGTTCTGTCAACAGTATTACTCAATAGAACAGGCGGGAGTAAAAGATGTCGCCTGCCCACTGCCACTTGAGTTTTACAATTCTGAGAGCTATGCCGGTCAAAATATACATTTATTAAATTATTTTTGATGTAGAAGTGTGTAGAAGTCCAGTTCTTGCTACGAACACCCTATAATCACAGATTGTACTTGTATTTAGGTTGTTAGGCACCCTAAATACATATCAAATCAAATATACATTAAAAAAGTAATTGCTAGAATTGCGTGTCTAAACCTGTGGGAGGCTTTTTCCAGTTTTCCTCCAAGACCTGTTTGCCTGTCATTACGGGTCACCTGTTGTTCTCTAAGCCGAAATCTATACTAATCTAATATTATAAAGAGAAAAGATTTAATTGTTTATTTGTTTCTATTGAATAGGCTCCGAACTAACAACAACCAAAAATAATAAAACAGAAGTGTGGCGAACTTACACATACTTTTTTTCGTGACGAATTTACTTTGTGGCAAATGTACAACAACCCTCCAAAATAACTGGACCGATTTAAAAAAATGTCTATTGAATAGGCTCTAAAACTAATAGACCGAAAAACATCTTTCGTCATTATAAAGCTTACTTTTCAGGCAGTGACATAGGCTATGTTTTATCCCGGAATTCCCACGGGAACGGGAACTGCGCGGGCCGCTGCTAGTATTCAATTAACCTTAATTACATCTGAACATATCAACGCTTTTGTAGCTTCTTCTTCTACACCATCACACTTATATTATATTATATACCTATGCGAAAGTTTGTATGGATGCATGGATGGATGAATTGGATTGAACTCTTCGCGCTAAAACTACTGAACGGATCGGGCTGAAATTTTGCATACAGGTAATTTTAATCCTGGAATCACACATACTTTTTATCCCAAAATCAGTTCCCGTGGGATAAACAAATCACCTTTAAACATATCCATAGGAACAACGCGTGCGAAGCCGCGGGGCGCAGCTAGTAATATATAAAGCTTTATTATAAAGAGGAATGATTTGTATATTTGTAACTAATTAACTCAAGAACTAGAAAAATAAATGTCCACACGTGCAATGCCGAGACGGGCTGGCACCGGCCTGTACGGCGGGTACGGCGGCAGCAGAATTGGAATTCGTTTTTTAAAAACTTCACGGGTCTACGAAACTTAAAATACGCGCTACGAGCTTAAATTTCTTGAAAAATGCTCTGAAATTGCTATGCTATGCTGTATGCTACGATGTGCCTAATGTAAATAGAAATGCTTAGGCTAACAAAATAAGCTACATAACAAACAATTTTATAACTCTTTGGAAATAACGTTGATAACTGTGGACTCGATTCGATTCATTTGTATCTGTAACATAAACCGATAAAGAAGTTTGTATCCTAAAATGGTGAGAGCATTGCGATCCCTGAAAGTAAATCAGAAAGTTTTGAACGGCATTATTTAAGTACTTACTTATACAGGGTGGGGCAAATTTTTGGTCCCTTGAGGGTAGCTACCGTTTCTTTTGTAGTTAGAATGTTTTTTTGTTCTTAGGAACCTTCTATTTTATTTTAAAGAAAAAAATAATGCCATTTTTAGTTTTTTGTAAATAAATACGGTTCGACAAAATATGACATTTATAAAAAAAAAACAAGTTGGTCTTAATCGATTCTATTTCCAACCAGGAACACTTTTCCCAAAGTAACATACCAAATCAAATCGTAAGTTTTGGCAATAATAATAAAAAATCACTAGATAAAATCCATCACTATACTATATTATAGGTACCTCTAATTTAGACCACAAGAAGCTGTTCTTTCTCATCATAACTTAAAGAGGAAAGCCATTTATTTAAATAAAATTGGCTTCAAAAACTGTTTTCTTTTTATGTTACAGGATTTGACGGCTTAATTATATATTATGGATTTTTATAAAGCTACCTACATCTTGACAAAATTAAGTTCTAACACTTGGAGTTTTAATTTTGTAGACTCTAAGATTAAGCAGTGAATTGTATTCTGGGGAACAGATTATCGATTTGTGCACTGAGGGGGGTGGTTTTAAGTATATATACTTACTCAGCGGACACTAAGAACTTTCGTTTCTGCGTAAAGAAAAGAGGTTGAGTACCGCCGTGAACAAATATCTATAGATCGTACACACCCATATCCTGAGGCGAGAATCGAACCCGCAACCTCCTGCTTCGCAGGCGAACCTTCGCCCACCGCGCCACGGAGGCCGTCTATTGTTAGGGAGTATCGAGATAAAATGAACATCAAATATTCTTGGAGGCAATCAAAAGTTATAATGGATGGATGATCGATGTCCATCCATGCAGCCATACAAACTTTCGCATTTATAATAATAGTGTCATGTGATAGTGTGATGTGTTGTGATGTTTTTAGGGCAAAGAACCACGAGTTTACCCTATGTGTAGCTATAGCCTCTATAAGAACCCTCGGAAAGAAGCGACGATATTTTCGCGGACAATTTGTCTACTTCACTTTAGGGCAGGGGCGGGCGTCCAAATCTAAAACCAATAGACTTTAGATTCAGACAAGTTGTAACCCTACTAAAAGAGTTAATTGGACACAGCCGGTGGAGCTTTAGCTTCGGACGAGATGAGATGAACCCTTAACCCATAAACTACAACAATACATTGAATGTATTAGGTACTGAATACTGAATATTACTGAATTTCGCTGTTACGAGATGGATTTCGAGTGGGATGACAAGATATGGTTTTCTCGTGAGTGAGAAGTACAGAGCAGAGACGTGCACTGCACCGTATTTTCCATTTATTTATTTATTTTCAGGGAAACCATCAGCACATTTTACATAATATATGGGTGATACAATAGAAGTTGGTGGGCTATTGACAGGAATCCACTAATACACTCGAGAGCAATGAATCCGGGTCACTTAAAGAATGTTATTAGATACACATTAATTTTACTTGTAGGTGCCTATGTGATGAAACTAGTGCCTAGCCTAGCCTTTACCTCTAACACATTTTACAATATGTAGGTTACAATATGTAGGGTACCTACTTAAAGTTAATACATCGCAACTTTACAACATTAGACTAAAAGACAATACATTAAACAAAAGATTGGATACGTAACACTCATTCACAATAAGATACTTACAGCATTTAACTTGGAATGATAAAAAAATAAAAAAAACTCATCATTGACATCCATTGACGGAAACAACAAAAAAGAAAAGAGAAACACGTAGCCAACAGAGAAAACAGAATAATAACGACAAATCAACTTTTTACGATTACAACAGCGAACACAATACGTACAAACATTTAAAGTAGACGTACGCTATGATACGTTTATATGAATAAGTTGTAATTATCATATGAAGCCTGACAAACAGTTGACCCTCACCAGGCAAAAACAACATTTTCCTCAAACTAGTAGGTATTTTCATAAATTTACTAACAATATAATGTTTAAGATGAACCGAGGCTATTGTAACTATCAACTTCGAAGTTTTAGTAAACTCAGATGGTCAAGCATTATATAGCATATATCTATGAACGTTATCACATCAAAATAACGTTGATTAATTGTAGATTTAATTTAAATAAACAACATAATTACTGATGTAACGGAAAAAGTTACATTCGCCTCACTTTGGGTGAATGTGACTATTTAATAAATAGTCACATTCACCCCTATTTAAACTTGTTTATGCTGATTGCTTGAAAGTTTATAATTGCACAACACCTACTTTGAACCAATATTCCTGCACATATGATTTCAAACAGCACTAAAACAAATTTGTATATCCTAAAAAAATGCTTTTCGTTTTTCTGGGGCGAATGCAACTACGCTCCATATAGTTAGTGTTGCGTCTACATTCATCGACAACTTTTTCCTATGGGACTGATTAATCGGTAACGATGGATTTAGGAAATAAACCAGCATTAGCCTCGGTGCACCTTAGATAAGAAAAGAAACTAAAATACTAAAATAATCTATTGTGAAAAAAATAAACGATTGAGTTTTGTTCTTAGGGTGGTAGTGGAAAAATGAAAGGGATCAAGGTCATGATCCTTGATCTCTTGCAGACACGTGTTGAATGTTGACGATAATTCGTGCTTGCGTAGGGTAGGTAGAACAAGTCACTATTTCTTGTTGTACGCGACGGAGTGGAGTTTTTTTGACAGTTATTTAGGGCAGTCGACCAAAGATCCGCGACAGATAACACCAGCATAGTCACGTCTCAAGGTTAGCGGCAGAAGGTGTTGCCTGACACACCTCATGGGGTATATTCTATTTAAAATAAAGGAAGCGCAGAAACTTCCAAAAAGCGTTGAATACGTTCGATTCTATCAATAAGCCGTATACAGAAAGAAAGCTGGAAACTTATAAGCGCTTACCGGCGCTTGACAGCGCTGGTCCGTTCTACACAAAGGAAGCTGGTTGTCGCAGTTGTTTATTAGTTTTAGATGGCAGCGCCTAGCGCTGACCAGCGCGTGTTGAAGCTTGTCGGCACCGTTCAGTGCTTATCGGCGCGCGTTCATATATTTTCCTGCGAAGGTTACCAGCGCTGTCAAGCGCCGGTAAGCGCAGGTAAGCGCTTATAAGTTTCAAGCGTTCTTTCTGTATACGGACATATAAATGGAGTAAGCCGAATTCCACTCTTGCGAGGCGTATTCGAGGTGACATCTAACATAAGTGCTATACACAATTTTCAATGTCTTTATGCTTTTAAAATCTTTTGACGAGCGCATTAGAAAACCGAGTGCTTTGAAAACTACTGAAGAGACATGCGAATCAAATATAAGCTTAGAATCGTGAATTGCACCCAAGTCCTTAATCTTATTTACTCTTTAAAGTTTTATGCGCCAAAACAGTTTTTACCTAATACACAGATCACGATCATTCATAAAACGAATCTTTTTTCAATTTAACCCTAAAATTCGAATGATTTTCTATAATCACACTAATATCATAAATGCGAAAGTTTGTATGGATGTATGGATGGATGGATGGATGTTAGTTTCACGCCAAAACTACTGAACGGATCTGGCTGAAATTTTGCATACAGGTAATTCTAATCCTGGAATCAAACATAGGCTACCCTTGTTATCCCATAAATCTGTTCTCGTGGGATAAAAGTCACCGTTAAACGTTTCCATAGGATAAACGCGTGCGAAGCCGCGGGGCGCAGTGTTTTATAATATTTTTTTTCAAGCAATTGTGTTAAAAAGGTCACTTTCAAGTACTTAAAAAAGCTTTCGCTAGGTCTCTTTGTACTACGATACGATGAACGTATTACCATTTTGACCTTAACTTTGTACAAAGCAAACGGAGCCAGGTCGAACAGAAAGCACAAAGCGTTGCAAACTTGCAACCGACTCTTGAAATCTCTCTCGACGCTTCAAAATCGCGTCTATGGGGTGGAAATTTAAAGACAGAACTTGGAAGTTGCAAACGTAACTTACAAGTTCAAGTGTGCTTACGGAGGCTAGAACGGAAATGCCGGTCTTTGATGTAGGTATTACTCGTTTCTTGGTCTTAAACTCGCTTTGGCTTAACCAAGGAGACTCGTACTTTCTGACAGTTGAGTGCGAGAGCTACAACGTAGAGTCATAATGTACGTAGGTTCTAAGAAGAATCATTGATTTTGTTTTTAAACTATAAACCGACTTCAATTATATGGATTTCGTTATCAGAACTGGGCCAAATCTAAATGGGACACCCAGTTAAATCTGAGCTTAATTATACCTATGTCTTAAATTATACAAATAAAAACGGAGTATTGGCAAGTAGAGCATTAAAATTAATTATAAAGCATATACGATAATTATATTAGTTTCTAAAAAATCAATTCTTATAGACATGCAGATTTGAAACTTTTATAAAGTTTGGTTTGATGGATGTATGTATCTGTATGTAAGTAGAGACCTAGGAAAGGAGCGCTTGAAGCATGTATGAAACAGATCAAAGACACCTTTTTGGTACAACTATAAGGTATCCCGTAATAGACGTATTCCAGAAATAAAGGCAGTCACTTTTACTAAGATTTCTTTAATCGGTGCCTTTTTATTGTGATTTATACACTAGAGAAGAAGAAGAAGAAAGAAAATACATTTATTTGGACCAATTACATAACACACATAACACGACATACGTAGAAATTATAAGTTCAGTAGAAAATAAGAAAAGAATTACAAATAATAATCCAAGGAAAGTAGTACATAAATAAAAGAGGAGCATTTTACTATAGAAACTTTCGTAGTTTGACGAATTCATTATGAATGTAAGCGGGTTAACTACGAACCTTGTTTGTGTTGGAAGAACACCACTCCCTCGTTAAGGGATGCAACGTTGGTGTTCTTCCAACACAAACAAGGTTCGTAGTTAACCCGCTTACATTCATAATGAAAAGAGGAGCATGTTAAAGGATGTTATGTAAAGGGCCATAAAGGTCCGTCTCAATCTTGCCCATAAGTTATTATAGATCGTCAGATCAATCAAATCACACTTATATTATGAAGGCGAAAGTTTGTATGGATGTATGGATGGATGGATATTTGTTACTTCTTCACGCCAAAACTACGGACGGATCTGGCTGAAATTTTGCAAACAGCAGAAATTTTGTAATTCTAATCCTGGAATCAAACATATATATTCTATTTTATTTTTTATTATTGTGTAGTGTTTAAGAAATAATTTTCTTTCTTTTTTTCTTTTCTTTATCCCATAAATCAGTTCCCGTGGGATGAAAATCACCTTTTAATGTTTCTATAGGAACAACGCGTTCGAAGCTGCGGGGCGCAGCTAGTCATAAATAAAATGGGCAACAAGTTTGCAAATTGACATAATCCAATCAGTCAAAACCGCCCGGGCTGAACAAATCAAACAAACAAAACATAGACCCCCATCGCGGCAAACAATCGTTTTTTTGAAAAGCCGAAAAACGCACCCGGTCGTTGTGTTTGTTTGTTTGAATTGGGGTGTAAGTCGGACGCAGTGCGCAAACGCCCTGAGGCATTCTTCCCGACACGGGGGGTGAGGTCAGATCCAAATATACCTCTCATCATCATCATCATCAGCCTATATTAGTCCACTGCTGGACATAGGCCTCCCCTAATGAGCGCCATAGCGCCCTGTCTTCAGCTTGACGCATCCAGCATCTGCCTGCAGTCTTTCGCAGATCATCATCCCACCTGGCCGGAGGGCGTCCTACACTACGTTTGCCGAGTCGCGGTCTCCACTCAAGAACTCGTTTACCCCAGCGGTTATCGGTTCTTCGCGAGATATGGCCGGCCCACTGCCACTTCAGTTTGCTAATTCTTTGAGCTATGTCGATAACTTTGGTTCTCTGTCGGATGTATTCGTTACGAATCCTATCCTTCAGAGAGACTCCGAGCATAGCTCTTTCCATAGCTCGCTGAGCGATTTTAAACTGGTGGACCAGCCCTATCGTAAGTGTCCACGTCTCAGCTCCGTAGGTCATGACGGGTAGGACGCACTGATTGAAAACTTTCGTTTTCAAGCATTGCGGTATGGATGACGAGAAGACTCAACGTAGCTTTCCAAACGCTGCCCAGCCTAGCTGAATCCTCCTCTTGGCCTCCTTCTCAAAATTGTTTTTACCCAACTGCAGAATTTGTCCAAGGCAAGTGTACTCGGAAACAATTTCGAGAGGGTGGCCATGTACGACGACCGGTCCCGGATCAATGAGGCCATTGATCATGATTTTGGTTTTATCCAAATTCATGCCGAGACCGATGCATCGTGAGGCTAAAGCTAGGCCGTCCAACATCCGGTTTAGCTCTTCCAGCGACTCCGCCATTACGACTATGTCATCAGCGAATCGAAGGTGTGAGATGTAAGCGCCGTTTATGTTGATGCCCTTACCTTTCCAGTCCAGTGTCTTAAACATATCTTCCAAGGCGCTCGTGAACAGTTTCGGGGATATAACATCCCCGTCTCACTCCTCTGCGCAGTTGGATGGGTTTGTACTGCTGGTCCTGTACTTGGACACTCATGGTCGCGGCGTCGTAGAGACATCTCAGCACCTCGATATAACGATAGTCTACTTGGCATCGCTGTAAGGATTCCAGAACAGCCCAGGTTTCGACAGAGTCAAAGGCCTTCTCATAGTCCACAAAGGCCAGACACAGGGGCTGATTATACTCTTCGGACTTCTGTATAATCTGCCTCACTGTGTGTATGTGGTCTATGGTGCCATATCCTCCGCGAAACCCGGCCTGTTGCGGTGGCTGGAACTCGTCGAGTCTCCTGGCGAGACGGTTCGTGATCACTCGTGAGAACAGCTTATAGACGTGGCTCAGGAGTGAGATGGGTCTGTAGTTTTTAAGGAGGGTTTTATCTCCCTTCTTAAAAAGAGCACCACCAAACTCCCGCTCCACGCCTTTGCCAAATATACTTCTACACTAGCCAAACTCGATGTTGAATGTTTAGCTGTGTGTGTTATGTGTAGCAAACCACCCATACTCAACCTACAATTCGCTTTTTTGTTGCGTCTTTTATTTGTGGATTTGAGATAAATTTCAATAAATATTGTTTACAATTACATTAAGTACTAGCTGCGCCCCGCGGCATCGCACGCGTTGTTCCTATAGAAACGTTAAAAGTTGATTTTCATCCCACGGGAACTGATTTATGGGATATAAAGTAGCCTTTGTATGATTACAGCATTAGAATTACCTTTATGCAAAATTTCAGCCAGATCCGTCCAGTAGTTTTGGCGTGAAGAAGTAAAAAACATCCATCCATCCATCCATCCATACATCCATACATCCATACATCCATACATCCATACAAACTTTCACATTTGTAATATTATTATTGATTCATCTGAAACTAAAGGCCAAGCAAGTGAGTTTTAGTTATTTGTGTCGTGGTTTGTTTACAAACATTCTACATCGGGTTTGGCTAGTGTATCTGGCCTCGGCAAAGCACGCGTGTTTCCGGGATATAAAGTAGCAGATGTCCTTTCATTGAATACTTTTTTCTCTGATACCATTTATAATGACTAAATAGCATCTTACTCAGGGTTGAAAAAAAAAACCAGTTTTTTTATATTTTATAAAACAAACTTCTCATCAGTAAAAATTAACAAAGCGATAAATATTGACTTTTTGTTGCGTATCTCAGTATCTGTAATCTAACTTTCTAAAAAGATTATGATTATTAATTGTATGCAGTGTAGAGTAGGTAGGTAGGTAGAAAACTAGTGAGAGAACGGGGAATACCCACTTATCCAGTGAATTACTTTCTTTCGACGGCCGACAAAGGGACTTTCCTTGCGGGACGTTACAGGCGGGGAGTTACCTATGCATGCAGTGTACAGTGTACATGCAGTGTACAGTGTACACTGCATATATAAAACGGCCAACATAGAGACTTTCCACTTGTTAATTTATTTTAATTTATTTAGAGTTCTACATATTTATTCGTTTGGATTTATTTCCATTCATTTGCAATAAAAGGTAGTTTTAAACCCTGTTTTTTTCGTCATGTTTTAAACATTGATTAAAACTCGTTTTTAAACACTTAATAAAAAAAAAATAGTTTTATTTCAAACTGTTGTTATGTGTTTTAAAACAACTTGTTTTAATCATGCCAACTCTGCTCTTGCTTAATATGGAATAGAGATTGCACCTGTTACGCGCACACTTGTGCACTGTAAATGGCAGCGATGGTATGGTCACACCTGGCTAGTTCTTCAAGACGAATTTCGGCTAGGAGTTCATTATTATCATCATCATCATCGATAACATCTTGGCAAGGATCAATAAAAGCCCTTTAGCGTCAAGGTGATTGACATGGTCTGACAGCATTTTTACATTTTTGGTGCAAGTAAAGAATGTCATTGATCTGGACCGCGCTAAAGCCGCATATCACAAAAATGTGCAGTCAAATATGGGCTTTAACTCGTAATGTGTAGGTGCATTTTATACGATAGACATACACGGTTACATCTAACATAACACAGACGGCATAAAGCTTGCGGGAAGCCATTTTATAACAGTGAAAATATTATAGGATTAAATTAAACCCATATTGCAGTGTAGTGCTTTTACATCACACTAATATTATAAATGCGAAAGTTTTTATGGATGGATGGATGGATGTTTGTTACCTCTTCACGCCAAAACTACTGAACGGATCTGGCTGAAAATTTCCATACAGATAATTCTAATCCCGGAATCAAACAGGCTATCCCATAAATCAGTTCCAGTGCGATAAAAATAACATTTAAACGTTTCCAAAGGAAGAACGCGTGCGAAGCCGCGGGTCGCAGCTAGTCCTTTATAATTCCGGACATAGCCGTACTGCAGTTACAATGTTATCTGTGTGACCGCTTCCCTATTCTGTTTGTGAGCAGCCATTGCATATCGGTGTCAAGCCAGGCGTAGTTGATTGGCATTAATGTTAAATGGACCTACGTAGGTTATAGGGTATATGTGCATGTGACTTCAAAAAAGACGTGTGGCACTCGGGGACTGCCGCGGTAAAGCTATTGCAATGCCATCTAGAGGCGAGTTGCTGAACTAAAGAGACAAACGTCAAGGTTTTTTCGTTACGGAATTTCTGGATTCGGTCCCCGCGCTCAAGGCCCGCGATAGAAGCTATGCAATAGCTTAAAAGCTAATTTTTTTTTTACGTGTTCTCTATTGATAACGAAATATATCTGTATATTTATTTTTGTATTTTAAGATGTTTTTATTGTGATTTCAATGATTAATTCATTGAAAAGTAGATATTTTAAGTCTCTACAGCAAAATGTCTAAACGCAACGCTATTGGCACCTAAAGCGTGACGTCATACTGGAACATTTTTGTATGGGCAAAAAGTTTTGACTTTGAGTTGACATAAGGGATCCGTTGAAACGTGACGTCACAAAATGCAAGGGCTAACATGGCAGCGTTTTTATCACCCGAAACTGTGTAGATTTACTTTTTGTTTTTTACTTCAATAATTATTTTTTTTTTGTTTGTTATTTTTTTTTTTTCGTTTATGTATTAACCTAAATTATCGAAAAAAATTATAAAAAAAATCCATGCATATACCCTATTGTTTAAGGAACTACCCCGGCTCATACTAGCGCTGCCACCTATGTTATCGGAAAGATTACGTTATGCAATTGAATCTTCAAAAATCTATTAAATAGTTTATGATACCTTTTATAAGCTTTTTTTTAATGACTCTGTAATAGTTTTATTTTGCATAATGTAGATGTCTACCAACAAAAAGAGCAATTTCGCATCTCTTTATGGTCGGTCGGTCTCGGTCTACCTACTAGTCTTGTACACTAAATAAATTAATATTATTAATTTATATTAAAAATAAATAAATTAATATTATTAATTTATTTATATTTAGTTCCCTCGAAAGAGGTGTCGCGTTGCTCAATTTTATGTGTATACGTGATAACGTTTACATGTGTAGCATGTTCTAAAAAAGTGTCACGTTTTTGATGATGTTGTTATTACGACTGAAGCACGAAAGATTAACGTTCTTATTTCGTCTAATAGATAGCGTTGATAGCTAGCTAACACCAGAATGGCAAAAACAGTATATAAACTACGAGGTAAGATTTTCAGTAGGTCAAGCTACGTAAATGACTATATCACGTAAAATTATCGTTCCTAAACCGACTTTTGAGACAACCAGTTTGTTATTATTGTGCGTAAGCATGTGTGGGGATAAATAAATCACACGTTCTAGAGCCATAAATCATAACATATACCAAATTCATTATGTTCCTTTCTAAACCAATATTAAGGAGAAGTTAAGTTTGTTGCTTGTACAGATGCTAAGGGCCCTGAAAATGATCCGATTCTAAAAAATATTTTAGTGGTTGGTAGTTACATTATCCCTGAGTGTTATTTAGCTATGTTTGGTGAATGTACTGCGTGATTAAAGCTACTAGGAGAAGCCAGAGTGAAAATAAACATCACAGGTTTTTACGATAATTAGGTTTGTTAAAAAAAAACTATTAAATTAACTTCAATTTTATGGTTTTCTCATGGATGCCATTATCGCTGATGATGATGATGATTTATCGTAAAAGGAACAATAGAAATACACACTCTGGCAAAATTTCCACTGTTAAACTATTACGGTTCATAAAATACAGCCCGCTGACAGACAGACAGGAGGTTTAGTAATACTGATAGTAATAAGTTGTACTTACAATTTTTGAGGTATTTACGCGTACAAAACCCTAACGCAATCATCATTCCAGAACTGATCTTCCGTCGTTCTATGCTATCCGTCTTCATTGATACAAGTACTTTTTGGATAATCCTCTATGCATCAACTTTGTAAGCCTCTTGTTTATGTCCGTTGCCATGGGAACCGCTAGAGATAAATTATAATGAGTGAAATTATAATGAGAAGAGGGTGTTTTAGAAACTTAAGACGTTCGTAGTTAACCTGCTTTTATCCGAAATAAACAAACAATGTAATAAAAACAATATTATAGTGTCAAACGTTTCAGGAAAACTGGTCTGAAATACTGTTTCAAGAAGTTCAAGAGACAAGTCTTACACATAAATACATTGTCCTGAACATACATATAGCTGTGTGGTGCTGGCTTAGAATTTGTACTCTTCCCACGGGGGTCGTAGAGGTGACTAAGGCATATCCGCCGGGGGGCGGGCAGCAGCGCCCCCTGTAAAACAATTATACCACCTACATTTCCTTAACTTTTCTCGTCTTTCTAAGTCTCCAGCTGCCATCTTCCGCTGCGTGAATCTTATTGTTTTTTTTGGCACTAACTAATGTTTAAAAAAGTATTTCCGGATGTCTTACGTGAATACGAAAGATCTACATTTCGTTGTTTGTTTTCCACCAAACTATTTATTATGCAAAGCGTCACTAATGTAACTAGTAGGTACAAAAAAAAATGAGTAAATAAAATTTGTGTAATGTTTAATATCATCCTGTTTTCAGCTGGGCGGATTGTACGTGTAGTATTGAGAAGAAGAAAGAAAGAAAATACATTTATTTGGAACAATTACATAACACACACATAACACGACACATTATTTAGAAACTATACTATTACTATTACTTAATTATACTGTATATAGTATTGTTTATTATACATACTAGGCTTACGAGGAACGTGCCAACACTGCTAACAAATGTTATTTTATGAATAGAATGCTCAAACCTTTGGTGGATTTATGAATATTCTTTGAAACTACAATACAAGCATATTTTTCAATGCTGGAAATAAAGCTCTTTCAATTACAGGTTGTTGGTATGCTTTGTCGATGCTCTCATCGACAAAGCACACCAACAACCTTTGTCACACAAAACGCGCGCATATATCCGGGTATAAATCGCAAAGCCTTTGTGATTTAGGCCCGGTCATATTCATAAAATTTGTGCGTCAAAACAACAATCGGAATTTAGGAAATATTGGTAAAAAATTGATTTTTGTTTGACAAAAATTTGAATTTATTAGAAGTAAACGAGCGGCGAGAGATATGGTAACATAGTTACTACTTTATTGCGTGTACTCATTCTAACCCCAGGGAAGAGAAAATTAAATTTCTTACAGTACTACCGAATTAGGTTTTTTCTTCTTTGTACAGTACGTTACTCCTGGTTCAGGGATTCCAATTTTATGATTCCAATTTGTGAAAAGTTTCTGTCCATTTTTGCAATGACCGGAAAACAAAACAAACAATTAATGAATCCTCATCGAAAACGTACATGAAATATTTTGTACAGGGATTTGGCTCGAGATTTAGGAGACTCCGAATTTTCTGTTTGGTCATTGGAAGAATAATGTGCCGTTATTAATAATCTATCTCGGATACATTTCTTATTAGCTGAGGTTTCTATTATTCTACAACTTAAAAATGTACTTTATTTTATTTGCGCCGGTAAAGTATCTTAAGTGGGATAGACCTACGAACTTAAAGTACGCGGTTTTTAAGATAGCGAACTTACTCGGCTCGGCGTTAGTGACACACGTGAAGCTTACTCACTCTGTATTGCGAATATTGCGATGTCGTCGACAGAAGAAGCTTTATGTTATTTTGGAATTATATTGTATTACATTTTAAAACTAAAAAAAAATAGACGAACTCGAAAAGTGTTAGTAAAGAACTGGCTTACGATAATTAATTTTCAATTTTTAATTTTTTTAGTTTTTACATGGATTTTCATGGATCCCAATGTCAAAACTAAACCAAATTACGGAACCACACAGGGAAGCACTAGCTTTAATATACAAAAAGATTCATGAAGGTCGGACCACCCAGTCAAAAGTTATAAGGTAACAAACATTAATAAAGAAAAATACAGACGAATTGAGAACCTCCTCCTTTTTTTGAGGTCGGTTAAAATGAGAGCGTTTATCACATGTGAATTTAGTAAGAGAGTTACAAGAAGAGAAAGAAGATTTCCATATATAACACACACACGTACGAGCCAAGACGAGCTACGAGCAAGATTTCAAACCGGTTTTAAAATCGATCGCTGGCAATTTTGCGCGGCGGTTTTAAAGTACGCGTACTTACGGTGACACACAAGCGAAAAAGGTCGTCGAGCCATAAGTACGCGTACTTGCTCGTACGTCTATCACCCACTTTACGTATAAAATTTTTGCCGGCGAGGGCACATTACATTCTTTCTTAATCATTTTCTCAATACTTGTTTTTAAGATTCTGAGTCGAACATGGAGTGATTGGCTTAAAAATTTGAATGGAATAAAAATCACTTCGAGTTGGTACGCTACGAGTTGGGAATATATCGGATTTTCTACTGTTTGTGTGTGGCGAGCGGCACATTCTGCGATAACTTTTAATTGGCTGTCAGCAAGCGTGCATTGAAAATTCGGGGCCAATTCTACATTTCTTTCTGTATTTTTAAATCTAGCCGTGAGTTTTAAAAACTACATTGGCCGCAAAGTTGTCGAAAAGCTGGATATTTAAATACGGCTGAAAATAAAGTGAGATAAATTAACTGTTTACTATGGTGTAAATATTAGATTTTGATTCTCAAATGAGAAACTGGTGATGTGGTTTGTATTCGATTAAATAGCGATTTAAAGCTCTTAATTTTTAAAAGCTTAAAAATTCGTGTTTTTCTACAGCTGAAGAATCTTTGAAGAATCTTGTTAGCTTTGGACTTTTATACTAAACATGAGATGGAGTTTTTTATTATTAATGCAATGTGTGATGATTTCAAAACCCGGTAGTTACGCAAAAATGTTATTAGAACTACTACGTTTGAAGACGTCACGGTAACCTTCAATCCTACAAGGATTTCTTTCTGACGAAATTTTGCGGAACTACCGGATTTTGAAACCATCATCATCAGCCCTGGGCGCCGGCCTGCTGGGATATAATATTTATCTGGCAGATGGTCTGTTTATGCCATTCGTCTCGGTGTTGACTTGTGAATACCCTAACGTATTTCAATTGCCACTAAACCAGCAAAACACAGACCAGTTCTCGCTTTACTGGCCACAAATCAAATCGGAAAAATAACCACTTTCTTATAATCTACTATTATAATTCCCCGCTCCTTTGTTGCCTTTGTAACAACTTAAATGCTTCCATTGTTACAGAATTCTAGGTAAACAATTTTACAAAGCTTCCCTTTTAACGAGGACAATATGTAAATACCTCAACAGCCTGTATTGGTCCACTGCTGGAGGCTTTGGCGTGATCCGGGTCACGGGTATTTTTCGAGAAAAACTACCTTAATAGTCACAACATAAGGTTTACTTTTTTGGCTGTCATGTCTTTTTAGTCACCTTGTATATTTTCTGCTCTAGATTAATAAAATTTACGCAGAAAGGATTGTTTATAATACTTTTGCAATAGAAATATCTGTTTGAAGGTGCTTTTATAAATTGGGTTGTGCCTTCCACAAATAAATTTATATTTCATTAATAGTTTCTATATCAGGTCAAAGGGATTAGGCACGCTTTGTTGGAGTTGTATTACCTCACCACATATATGATAATATACACACCGCTTTCCATTCAGTCAAGATTAATTAATCACGTCAATAATTAATGCATCAAAGTAGAATTGTGTATATCACTGTTAACTAATTTCTGGTCAGAGTTCCTACATCATAATTATGGCTACGAAGATATCATAACACGGACCCAACGCAAACTGTTCTTGAGTGGCGACTACGACTCTGCACGTAACGTCAAACGTAGTGTAGGACGCCTTTCGGGATGGGATAACGGTATGCAAAAGATTCCAGGCAGATGCTGGATACGGCGTTAACATTTGAGGCAAATGGCTGTTTGTATGACATCAAAAGTAATTAAATACATAATTTAAATATATATAATGATTGGGTGTTGAATAAATGTGGAAACACACAGTTAACACACCTGTGTGTGTCTACAACAAGACAAATTGTCATGTACAGAAATTATGTTGTACTAGCACGACCCCATAAGATTTATTGGGTTAGCTACCTCTAGCGACATACTGCTGAACTAAAACCCAAACGTCTCCAGAGGCGCCAAAAAACACCGTGAAAATAGCGCTTCAATGAATATCCGCTAGATGTCGTTAAGACAATTGCAGAAGAAGACAAAAAATCCTAGATGGCACAAGTGCTTAATTCGGTAACAAACTGACTATACTGGGTAGAATTTTGTAATGCCACCTGGAGGGAAAGCACTTGTTAAATCGTAGATATAAAATTTTACTCAAAGGAAACATTCCTTTATTTAAAAAAAAGAAAAAAACTAAAAATTTTGCATACAGGTAGTTTTAGGTCTATTCCAGACCTAAAACTACCTGTATGCAAAATTTTATCACATAGGTTACTTTTGATCCCATAAATCAGTTCCCGTGGGATAGCCGCGGGGCGCAGCTAGTTTAGGTATACATACGAGTACCCGACATAAACTATCGGTCGAAAGAAAAAGTCCATACCGGGCCCGCCCGGTTCAGAGAAGATCTACCTCTGTCCCTTTTTAGGGGAATACCAACATTACCTCCTACATTGAAAAACCAACATTTATCATGAATCCTTATCAGTACACATACTTGTACATGGTGAACATGTCTTCCCCAAACACGTTGGACGTCACTATACAGGCTCGGCCTAATGTCGAATCCATCAGAATATTGTAATCTCACAGCAATAACTTTTTCTATCTGTTAAATAGGCCATGATTATAATGCGTCTTAAAATGGACATAAAATCTAATTTATTATGCTATTTTATTGTAAAGATCAGAATCTGCGATATTGAAACCGTCCTTCATTTATCGCGCCGACTGTACGTATTGTTGGCATTGAGGTCGTCAAATAAATTTGTTTCGAAAAGAGACACTGCGTAGTATAAACCGAAACATTTTGAAAAAAATATACTTTTCTGCAAAAAAATATGTTATCGTTAAAACGAGGGTTTTTGCCATGATCATTGTTTGCAGGCGGTTGGTGATAGCAGAAGAGTCATGAACAAAAAGCACCGTAGCAGACTATTTCAAACATATATTAACAGATCATAATCTCGCTGCGCAACCGAGGACCATTAATTATTCTTCTTTGATACCGTCATAAGGCTGCTAATGAGCCTAATTAGTCCCCGAGAAGAAGCGTAGATAGTACCTGCAATATGCAATATAGCATACCGATTCCCAGGTCTCCGATGAATCCTTAGATAGTTAATAGCTATTGATAAAATTAGAACGCGTCTTTGGGAAAAAAATGTTATCGCATTTTTAAAATAATAACGAGTTATTTTCCTACATTATGTTGTGTCAGTAAAAATGTTGAAAATAGACTGGATAACCATCCTTCTAAGGTCCTATTTCACCTTTGAGATTGAACGTGATCAATATAAAATAAACTCAGTCTAGTAACGAGTATAGCTCATTTTCCGATATACCATTGATCCGGATTCAGCTGGGCCCGTACTTATAAAAACATAATCGAATTTTCTGATTCGTCTTTCGCAAACTCCAATCTTATACAAGCGACATAAGAGTTGAAACGAGAACGAAACTTCGGTTTTCCTTTTCCGAGTAGGCAGTTAAGTAAGGCCATTCAACTAAGTTCAGAGTGCTTACTAGGCACCCTGAACTTAGTAAAATTTTTAACGCTTGATATAATATACTAGGCTAGTTAAACCAAGTTCAATGTTTTGATGTAAGTGGTTTTTAATTCAGCAGTACTCTCTTTTTAATTGAAAATTTTTTTGGATGATAGATCATCATAAATAATATCAGGATTTTTGGTACGATAAAAAGAACAGAGCTCCGTAAAATGGAATGTGCAAGTACAGCGCCACCTATTAGAATATTTTTATAACACGTCATGAGTACTACGTCATAGCACAGCCGCGCTTGCCTGCCAGTATACTAAGTAAGAAATAAATTTCATAGATGGCGCTAATAAATATTTGTGATTTATTTATTTGTTTCGAAGATTATTTCATAGTAGTCTACCTACTACTGTTATAGACTGTTATATAATCTCGAGGATGTAATTATAAAGCGTATACCCGCGCCAATATGTCGATGCCACCTATTTTATCATAATATTACGTTTAACACAGGAAATTTTAGAAAAATCCATCGTACAGTTTGTGGTATCTATTAAAAGTAATTGACTAATGCCTCTGTAATAGTTTCATTGTGTAAATCTTAGGCAGAGATTCGAAGTTGCCCTATTTGGCCACCAAACTCTATTTTCGCATCACTGCCTAAACTATTACAGAAGTAAAATTGCTTAAAATTGCTTATAATAGTAACTATTTCCTGTGCAAAACTAAACGCAATAATAAGATACAACAGGTGACGGCGCCACTTTAACTAGCCTAAGATAGAATTAAACTTCTCGACGACCTCTGTGGCTTAGCGGGTGAAGGTCTGCCTACGTCACAGGAGTATCCAAATTGGATGTAAAACTCTTTTCGGCGACATACTATCCAAAGTGAAACTTCTCCTTACAGCATAAACTATTATGTCATTGCGACATATTCAGAACACCATGTTTTGTCTTAGTGTTAGTGGACTGAAATTGTAAAATCAGCCAAAATACCGCTACAAAATGTCGTTTCATATTTTGTTAAAAAAATTACGATGATAAATTAGCAAACGGCAAGGCAATAAAAATACGGAATTGCATAATGAATACAAAGTGCATAAGCATTTACCAAGGTTACAAATTGAAAGAGGAGACGAACAAAGTTTTAAACTCCGGGGTATTTTCACAGCGAGCATTGTTTTGTAAGATTGAACCAATTAAAGTAATAGAGTATTATTTACTGAAAGATTTTATTTTTATTGTGAGGGCCACTTTCAAGACTACCTTATTTTTTACTGACTTCTAAAAAGGAGGTTAATTTGTCGCGTTGCAATGCCGTCTAGAGGCGAGTTGCTGAACTAAAGAGACAAACGTCAAGGTTTTTTCGTTACGGAATTTCTGGATTCGGTCCCCGCGCTCAAGGCCCGCGATAGAAGCTATGCAATAGCTTAATAATAATGCTGGACAATTCACACAGCATTATCTAGCCCCAAGCTAAGCAGAGCGTTATGGGTACTAGATAACTGATGTACATAATACAATAAACCACATAGATAGATTTTTTTAATATACATAGTAAACATCCAGTACGCCCTGAACAAATGTCTGCAGATTGTACACATATTTGTCCCGAGGCGGGAATCGAACCCGCAACCTCCTGCGTCGCAGGCAGATTTTCGCCCACCACGCCACAGAGGTCGTAGAAATGTACAATGATCTATTGTTAAAACGGTGCCTAAAAATTTGAAACAGACTTTTATCACAAGGGTTCACATACTTATCATAGAAAAACAATTGAGTGTACGAATCTCTTCAAAATAAATTTACTAACTTTAAAATACATAAACTATGTCGGTAAAGGCGTTATTTTAGAGTTTTATTTTTCCGTATGTTATTTATTATCGCCCAAAGTTAAGCTAAAATTCGTGTTGAAATACGAAAGTTTAGAATCATGTAATTTTCTCACGTATACATTTTTACGGTTTTGGTTGTATACAAACATAAATAATGACGATATAAATTAATATTATCCTTAATTTTGGATGAGCAACATCAAACAGCATAGCAGCCTTTCCTCTTTTGTACGAAAAGATGAAAGACGGCTAGTTCTACCTTAAAAGAACAATGTATGTGAAGAAATCAAATAAAACCCCAAAAAATTTCGGCATCTCGACGGGAATCGAACTCGCGTCCTCCCCTCATTGGTGATGATTGGATAAACTTTAATGTTTCTCTTGTAGGTGGCGCTAACGGTCCTTGATATCTACGCCCGGTTAAGCGATTTTGCTGAGTCTTTCACTATTATACCTATAGAGAATGATCCCGAGATGGTCCCATAGAAATTATTCCCTAGGGATTAGTATTCATACCGTGACACTTCAAAAGCTAATAATTTTCCCAATCATTGGTTACGTCGAGTCTTCTCGTCATCCATACCGCAATGCTTGAAAACGAAAGTTTTCAATCAGTGCGTCCTACCCGTCATGACCTACGGAGCTGAGACGTGGACACGCACGATAGGGTTGGTCCACCAGTTTAAAGTCGCTCAGTGGGCTATGGAAAGAGAGTCTGAGTCTCTCTGAAGGATAGGATTCGTAACGAATACATCCGACAGAGAACCAAAGTTATCGACAAAGCTCAAAGAATTAACAAACTGAAGTTGCAGTGGGCCGGCCATATCTCGCGAAGAACCGATAACCGCTGGGGTAAACGAGTTCTTAGTGGAGACCGCGACTCGGCAAACGTAGTGTAGGACGCCCTCCGGCCAGGGATGACGATCTGCGAAAGACTGCAGGCAGATGCTGGATGCGTCAAGCTGTAGACAGGGCGCTATGGCGCTCATTAGGGGAGGCCTATGTCTAGCAGTGGACTAATATAGGCTGATGATGATAATGATGATTAGTTACTTATGGTGTCCATGGCAACGGGTATAAACAAGAGACCTACCTAGAAAAACAAATTGCAAAATTTAAGGATAGCGGAGCACGAAGGATGACCGTTTTTTCAATGATTCTTCTATGAAATAGATTAAGATTTGTTTTTAAGAGATCCAAAAACAATGAACAAATAAAATGCGTTGCACGTTCAGCAGTAGGTCGTTCGTTTTGTGCGAACGTCAACCGAAACTTCGTATTTCGTGTTTCAAAGTAGGTCTTTCTTTCATTCGTCGTTTCATCCATGTGTCATCATTGATGATCAAACTAAATTATACTCGAATTTTAATTAGACATTGCGTCTTAAAAAAATGAAGTCGGTTTAAGTATAGTTTTTTAAAACAAACCCAATTATTACTTTTCATATTAACTATTACTTTTATATTATTGTTTTATAATAATTTAAGTAAGTGATATTAAATAACATGAACGTTATTATATCCCGATTTGGCCAACTAAAAATGTTATAAGTATATACTTACCTAATTCTTTAAATCTAAAGTTAATTAATATTTAACTTATAATAGTTACATTTGCTTTCGTGTCGTGAATTAGGCTTTAACCGTATCCGCGTTCCAGTTTTCCATTGTATTCTAGCTACATTATGTATATAATGTGTTCTTTCTGAGTACATAAACTAAACTGAACTTTGCCTATAACAATGTTTATAAGAATAAAGTTAAGCCTTTTAATCTGGTGCAAATTGTTTCTAAGGTATCAATACAATGAATGTATGCCCGACACATTCTTCGTGGGTCTACGCCGTAGATGCTCTACGCCGTAGATGCTCTCCGCCGTAGATGCTCTACGCCTTACATGCTCTACGCCTTACATGCTCTACGCCGTAGATGCTCTACGCCGTAGATGCTCTCCGCCGTAGATGCTCTACGCCTTACATGCTCTACGCCTTAGATGCTCTACGCTGTAGACGCTGTACGACGTTAAGCGTACATGCGTAAGTGCAAGTCCCCGATACTTCGCACCTCAACAGCCTGGATTGGTCCACTGCTGGACGCAGGAGTCACCCTGATAAGCGACTGATTGGCATTTGTCTCATAGGGGTAATGACCATAATCCCCACGCTGGGCATGCGGGTTGGGATCACAGTTCGGTGGTAGAATTATTCTGCTGAGGGCGCTGCTGCCCGCCCCCTGATATATATCCCTTAGACGCCTCTTACGACACCCACGGGAAGAGTTGGGGTGGTGAAAATTCTAAGCCAGCACCACACAGCTCATTTAGTAGCATTCGCATAGCATTCATTCTGAAACACAAATTATCAATAGATGAAAACTTTTTAAACTTTCGCGATTTTTATCATAATTTAATGATTCTGGGAAATAAAAACATAGGTCGCGATACATACCCGATAAATAATCATCAAATTAAATCAATACATAGATTCGTTTAGTGTATATATAAAAATATTAAATATTGGGGAGTAAAACCTATAAATCCGCATTCGCATAGCATTCATTCTGAAACACAAATTATCAATAGATGAAAACTTTTTAAACTTTCGCGATTTTTATCATAATTTAATGATTCTGGGAAATAAAAACATAGGTCGCGATACATACCCGATAAATAATCATCAAATTAAATCAATACATAGATTCGTTTAGTGTATATATAAAAATATTAAATATTGGGGAGTAAAACCTATAAATCCCCACGGTGGGATTGAATTCGGGGGGGGGAGAGGGATGGGTTGCCTAGAAGTTCGCCTATAACGTTACGAAATCAAAATTAAAGGTTCTTACAAGAATTTTCATTTGCTAATATAACACGGTAAATGTTGCAACACAATTTTGACTTTATCTAGTCCCGCAAAACTGATACTCAAGTTAATCGGTCTCGTAGAATCGGAGCCTATTCAAAGCAAACAATAAGATCTTTTCTCCTTATAATATTAGAATGAGTGAGCATTCATGTCTAAATACAAGTCAACAAACTTAGTTAGAGCGAGGTGTCATTATCTGACCCTGAAAGGTTTATCACAAGTAGGTATCTATGTAACAAAAGACTAAAATATCCTAACTGAATAGATTGCAAGTACGTTCTTTGTAAATCCATCTCTGAATAAATATTTTTGTCTTATTTGTTTGATATCTCTATGGAAATTCATATGAAATCGTATTCGCAACACATGGGTGGTCCAACCTCATTAAGGGCTTCATTCTACATTATATATAGTTCTATAGGGATGTACCTAGTTATTCTGTGTCCGTATGGTCACAGAATAACTAGGTATAGCTAGGCTCCTCAACCTCAACTTTAAAAACCTGTCCACTGCTGGACGCGGGCCTCCCCCTGATAAGCACCTTGTTGGAGTTTCAGTTCGGTGGTAGAGTTTTTCAGCAGGGGGCGCTGCTGCTCCTTTTCGGTGGATATCCCTTAGTCTTACTACACCCACGGAAAGAGATGGGGTGGTGCAAATTCTAAGCCAGCACCGCACAGCATAGTTTGTGTCTATGCGGATCATTAGAAAACAATGTATCATGCACAAAGGTACAAAGGTACTCGTATGTCACAAAAAAGATCATTTTAATTAAAGAATTAACTCGTACCTACACATGGCGAAAGTTTTCGTCGGCTCAGCTTTTATACATATATTATTTTCAACCCGGGACTTCTATGGAAACGTTTTAAAGGTTATTTCTATGCCATGGAAACTGATTTACGGGATGCCTATGTTTTATTATGAAGTATATTATAATAAACAAAAACTTTTATTTCTTTAGGTTTACAAAACAAGCTCGCGGACAAGTATACTTCTAAACTTGGATTTATTTTATTTCTCTGTACATGTCTATCTCTAATATTTTTTTAAAAAGTACATAACAAACTAATTACTATTTTAAATTGGACTGAATTATGGCTACAATAATATTTAATCGTGATGATCAAGATAAATATTATCAAAGAGGTTTTTGTAATGCTATTGGATAATGTATTTTTAAAATATTCGTGTAAAGGTGGTCGTATATCTAGACAACACTAACGAGACACGAATCTTTGCATTTCATTATGGGCTCCCGTAAATAGTATTGCTAGTATTAGCTAGTATTACTTGCTACCCTTGCTGCTTGTAAGCCATTTTGACAGCGTAGATACAATATGTTTAGATAAAGCATATCGTCATTCAATGAACTGACACGATTAATATCAAAAACAAATTTGACAAATTTTTGGGCTCTACTTACACTTACGCAAAAATAGTTGCCATAATAATTTTATCGTTTACCGCTTAAGTTAAAAATACGCTAAATAGGTTATTTTATCCTGAAAGCTATTTGGAAGGCGTGGGCAGATTTAATTTATGAAGTAAAATGATTAAGAACTACATAATACCTTTCTTCATCTCGGCTTCCTACTCAAGATGAAAAAAACATTTCTATTAAATTATCTAACGCTCGTTCTATTTACAGTTCATTCTGCCTCTAAAGCCCGTATTATGAAAGCTTGCTCAGTCATAGAGCTATGCTTGAGGAACGTTTATGCTATAGAAAAGCGTTGCTCAAGCATAGATAGAGGACTGAGTAAGCTTTCATAATACGGGCCTAAGTCCTCCGTTCCCGGAAAATGCGATTCGCTTTGCAATTTTGTTGCAGCGTAACCGGAAACCAAGAATCAACCGTTATACAGTTCTTAGCAGCCTATATTTCGAAACGTAGGCTAGTCTGCAAAAAGATGAAATTATGGCGAATTCAAAACCCATTAACTTCGGATTACGTTAATCATGCATTCCTGCAGTTAGGTATTGTGCGTGATTTAATATCTTTGAACCAATGTCTATAAAGCGTACGATGCGTCGTCTGGCCAGAAGCTAGTATTTAATCGATGTTTATTTTTTAAATTAACAAGAAAACCATGCTACAAATTGTAAAAAATAAAATCAATTGATATCCAAAACAAAAATCGACTCGAAAAAACTGGAACCCGCGTTGATTTTCTTAGGAACTACCCGTAGTTTAAAAACAAAAACCGTAACCATAAGTCGACTACCTTAGCTATTCTATTAGCTTTTCCATCCGCTAGTTAGCCATCGGTCAGTTAGACATAGTGATAAAACACTTGATTAGAAATGTGTCAAAGCCTTCGGAACTCGGCTGGATTGGCAATATTGCACATCATGCAGCGGGATGTAGCTAATTTTCCACCTATTCTTTGATCTTGTATTGAAAAGGCAGGTGATATTCAAATTTCGTGGAACATTTGATTCGCGATCTGGGGTCACATTCACATCTCACACATCAAAACTTCACATCAATCACTCGTAATATTCACGTTCCCAGATTTACCTAGGCAGTCTTGCACAGCCTAGGTAAATCTGGGAAGGTAAATCTGCCAGTGCCAGCTTGGACGTCGTTAGGAGCGGACTGCACCTGCGAACAAGTTCCGCGCGCGATTCGCTGTCACTCATCTACATTCAGTTGGGTATGCCCCTCTGAAGCTTTGTGTACTTTTATGACATTACTAATAATTACGTGAACTATAAACTATTTCGGTTTGTGCATTCTTAAAAACAAGAACAGCAAGTGCTGATGACAAAAAGTTTTGTGCTTTTGCAGGCATAGACTGCATAGTGTAAATATTTAAATTATTATTAAGTGTATTGGGTATTAGTTTTTAGGAAACTTTAGAAAGTGAAGACTTAGAGTCCATCTGTAAACATTTCAATTAGTGTAGCGAGTTCGGTGTTCGTTTTTAGGGAACTTAATTAACTTAACTATAACAAAGTAGTAGTCAGTGTTGTAGTATTTAAGCATTTTAAAATCTAAATAATCAAAATAGCTTTAAATTAAATTAACTTTAAAATTAAAGTTTTGCGCGTCTTTCTATGTGTGGCTTAGGATAATCCAGAAATTTTTAGTGTTCAAGTGTAAAACTTTAGTAATTTTGTTTAATTAATTAATAAGGTTTAGAACACTTTAGTGTCGCAATTTTGTGGTGTGTGCATTGAATGAACTGACGAGTTCTTCGTCGTACGATCGAAGAGGTTTTCGACTTACTTTCAAAATGCACCCTGGTTTGCGTAAGTACTAGAATTAATAATTTGTATCATATGCCACGGTTGAAAATTGATTTTTAAACTGTCTGAAATTTTGATTTCAATGTTTCAGATCGGATAAGACTTTCAATAAAGTTGATAGATCAAAATGTTTTCCTAATAGTAAAACACTTATTTAACATGAACCAGGCGGAAAGGGATGCAAGATGAATTTGAGGTATAAAACTCTCTTTTTGAGAAGATTTTTAGTAGGCCTACAATGAGCCTCCTACGATTCGGTTACAATGATTTCAGCTCGTTTTTTCGTCGACAACCATTATGCCAATAATTTATTGGACCATCTGCAGCTGTGATTTTTGTGATATTTTCCGTATCCATCGTATTTTCGTGAAATTCGTTTTTTTATTACTCGCTTAAAAACAAAGCGAGTAATCTAAACAAAAAACGTAAACTACTACTAACTTACTTGAACGCTTTGTCCGCAATGATGCTTCAAGCTAATATCACTATGCTATCGGCCTTCGATCTTGGTCATCATTGCAGCCCTTGCTGACCTCGCTCTCCCTCTCTGCCTTTAAACCAGTTTGCCCATGAAGGGCTGCGTGCCTGGTTGGGCACTACAAGAGTGGAAAGTGTTATTATTCGAAAACTGAAGATGCCCATTTCCACTCCTTAGAAATCTTATTAAAAAGCGATTTTGTCCCTACATGTCCTACAAAAACCCTTGCAAAATTTCAACTTCGTATTTCGTGATGTAATTTCAATTTTTATACTTAGCCTTATCGTACTAAAAACAAATTTTCAGAAATTAGAATTCTAAGGTTGGTTACCTTAGAATTCTAATTTCTGAAAAATAGTTTTTAGTTGATATTTATGTTCTGAAAAACGCTCTTATGAAAAATATCTTCGTCATTTTTTATTACGTGACGAGTCAGTGAGTAAACAAGCTTTAACTTCGATCCATTGAACTTTAGAGAAAAACCCAAAACACGAATCAGTTTATTATTTAGAGTCAAAAATCTGCGCTTAAATTTTGACAGCAGACAGTTACGATTATTCTCGAATTTTTTGAAGAAACCTTTGTTTTTTATTAAAAATAAATTGCTAATAAGTATTTTAAAGACTTCTTGTTTCCTTTTTGCCGAGGCAACGTGACCGCTTTACGTAAGCACTCACGTTGCCTCAACAATACGAAAACAATGACATTTTCAAATCTTTGTTTGCTACCAAACTTCGAAACTCATTTCATTAATGTTTTTTAGGTTTATTTTCAGCGTTAGGAGGCCCAATCTGAGCACGGGGTGTCATTTAAAAGTTCGACAGTTAGTCATAATGAACACAATCTGACCTATGTGTCAAACGCCTCCTGCGTCTGACACATAGGTCAGATTGTGTTGATGTTGCGGGTTCGATTCCCGCCTCGGGACAAATTTTTGTACGATCTGCAGATATTTGTTCAGGGCGTTCTGGATCTTTTCTAGGCATAACAAGTACTATCTATCTTAGTTGTGTAGGTATTGTATTAGGTAAAGTATATCAGATATCTGGCTAGATAATGCTGTGTGAAGTGTCCAACATTATCATTATTATTTTTGGGTTAAGATCTTAATTCTTCTCGATTTAAAACCGGTAAAATCCAAAGCGCATGGGCCTTAGCCAAGTGCGCTTTAAAAGGAGAGACATTTTATTATTATTATTATTATTTTACTTAAACAACTAAGTAACTAATAGCGCAAGCACCATTATTATTATTCAAGTAAACTAGTTTAGTGTAGGTACTCGGTAGCATTAGTAATTACTTTTAAAATAGGCACCATTTTTCCTTATGCAGAGTGGCACATTTAGATCGGTCACTATGAGAAAGTCTGAAACTTTAAGACATAGGTACGAAAATCGCTTCTAAGAAGCAATGTCATCGATTTTAATAAAAAGAAAAAATACATTCATACATTTTAAGCAAACTTGTACTAATGGACTTTTTGAATAATAAAACTGACACAATTTATATTTAGATCTCGATTGTGTATGAAAAG
Source organism: Eupithecia tripunctaria (assembly GCA_955876795.1). NCBI lineage: Eukaryota > Metazoa > Arthropoda > Insecta > Lepidoptera > Geometridae > Eupithecia > Eupithecia tripunctaria. The sequence goes on along the minus strand of OY041599.1, from coordinate 2,178,832 downwards.
TGATGTCTAAAATGAATAAAATCCATTGTTTTTATATCCTCTAATTTATTTTAGAAAAAATGCATTCATACATTTTAAGAAAACTTGTACTTATGGACGTTTTGAAAAATAAAACTGACACAATGTATATTTAGATCTCGATTGTGTATGAAAAGTGATGTCTAAAATGTATAAAATCCATTGTTTTTATATCCTTGAATTTATTTTATTATTTTTCGGAATGACTACCATTTTTTATATACCTATGCTATGATAGGTATTTGATATTTGATATATCCGCCCATAACCGATTTTGCTAATTTATTCACTATTGTATAGAGAATGATCCCGAGGTAGTTTCTTAGAAATGTTATTCCCGAGGGATTAGTATTTATCCCGTAAAACTTAAAAAGCGAATAATTTTCCCAATTATTGGTAACTAATGGTGTCCATGGCAACGGGCATAAACAGGAGACCTACGGTATCTAAAAAACAAATTACAAACGGTTGACGGTTAGCGGACTGCATAACACGAAGGATGACCGTTTCTTCAATGACTCTGACCCTGACCCTGACCCGTTGTTTTCGGATATCTAGGAAATAAATGTTTATTAACATTTATTTACATTTATTTCTTAGAGATCCGAAAACAATGGGGTCCAGTGTTTTCAGATTCGTAAGATAAGACTATTTATTTATTTATTTGAACCACCAACAGTTAATGCACAGCAAAGTTACATAATGGAATGTAAGATTTGTTTAAAGCGCTTGTGCTCAAATAATTATCTCCGACTAGCATTAAACGTTTAATTTTTCTTCAAAAAAAAGCTTTGAATGTACTTACTTTATGATCGTGAAACAAATTTAACTACTTATGATTTAATTATTTTTTATTTTTGGATTTCGGCCATTAATTTAGATATCTAATTGCATTAACAATACATGTAAATGATACAGCAATTTCACCATCTCGAGAAGTTAATTTCAATAGCACTTAATATTCGGGTTATTAAGTTATTAAGTTTTATAATAGGTTGGTACTTGAAGTATAGAATATAATATAGATATTATGACTTTAATTGTCAATAAATAGTAGTAAGTTCATAACTAATATAACAACAGGAAATAGACGAATAATTTTATTGATAAATTCTTAAATTATCCTGCTTTCATTTATAATGAGTTTACATAATTTAAGTAGGTAAGAATAAAATTAAATCGGACATATTTTGGAAGTGACTTATTTAACAACTAAGTTTGACAAGTTTTCAGATAAGAACTTCATAAGGTTTATTGAGTAAATATCAATCTGGACGAAATTATTATTTAGTTATTTGCTGATCCTAGGAATGGGTGTTTTAGACGAGGACTGTTTTAGCGGTGTTGTGGGTGGAAGGTAGGGAAACCTAAACGGTGAATTCCACGAGGGAGTTTAAAGCTAATTTTACTCAGGAGCGGAGGGCAATTTATTTGGTTGCTAAGGAGTTTTCATTAAAATATGAGATCTAGCTGCTTACGACAATTTAATAGTGATGACATTTTAAAGTAGTTAAGGCCATCCGAGATTGAATGAAGCATTAGCCTTCCTAGGCGTGTAAGCTAAATGCCCTATATAGTAAAGCACCTCCGGGATGAGAGTTCGATAAGTTCCACGAACTGTATGTATTAATCAATACAAGTTAACAATAGGTTTTATAAGTTTGTTATCTAATTAATAAATGATGTTAAAAGTTTGGGAGATATGTAATTAAACAAAAAATGTTTCTAACAAAAAATAAAATAAAATTGTGTGGTTATACAAAAATAAAATAGAGCGGAATAGTTTAAGAAGATCTTTCACAACTAACTGAGACTGTTACTTGGAGTGCGTGTGTGTGTTTGAGGGTGTGTGTGAGAGTTTAAGATTCATAGCACAATTGATAGAATGCAATATGAAAAAGCTTTGGTATTTGAGTTTGAGCGGGAAGGTTATCAGAAAATATTAAGCTCTGTGATTTAAATATTGAATATAACTTTTGAAACCTTATTGTTTACCACTACATATACCTGTTATATTTTATCACACTTAGGTATTTCTAGCATCTAATTCTAGTGAATCTCATTGTATGGTTGGTCGATCTCTATTATAGCCTGCGTATTTTGGTTGTTACATTTGCTATTCTGATGTCGGTCAGTCTTTTCCTGTCTCTTAATCTAACATTGATCATACTGAATATTGGCTCGAGTCAGAGCCCAAGCTTGACATCCGTAAGTCAAAACTGGTAAACATTGCATACTCTACTTTTGTCTGAAATAGGTAACGCCCAGCTACTGGGTTCTTTCTTCTCTCCTTTGCCATTTTCAGTGTGGTGTTAAATCACAATCTCTGCATTTGCGTTGAAAAGCACCAGTCAGGTCGTCGCAAAATCACAGGTGGGTGGGTCAAATTTATAATATAAGTATGGATTATGCTTTGATCAGGTATCAGCCACCTAGGCTGATGCTTACCTTGATCGATGGATCAAATAAATAAAATATGATGTATTTAATAAGCGTTTGGCATTTATTATCTATTTGTTGGCAGCGGCTGGCGTAATGCCGCGCTGCTACATGGTGAAGAAAGTACCGCCGAGGGTAGACGCCGCCGTAGCCGCAGAGCCTTCGCCGCCGAGAAGTCCCAACGAGGGCAGCGTCGCGCCCGGGTACCAGCACCCGAATGATCATCCCGGAAACACAGGTATGTACTTACAAATCCAATAATTATCATCATCCCATTTTAGTCTTCTGCTGGACATAAGCCTCCCCAAATTAGCGCCATAGCGTCCTGTCTTCAGCTTGACGCATCCAGCATCTGCCTGCAGTTTTTTTTCAGATCGTCATCCCACCTGGCCGGAAGGCGTCCTACTCTACGTTTGCCGAGTCGTGGTCTCCACTCAAGAACGCGTACCCCAGCTGTTGTCGGTTCGTCGCGAGATAGGGCCGGCTCACTGCCACTTCAGCTTGCTAAATCTTTAAGCTATGTCAATAAGTTTGGTTCTCTGTCGGATGTATTCGTTACGAATCCTATCCATCACAGAGTCTCCGAGCAAAGCTCTTTTCATAGCCCTTCTGTGGGTGTCCACGTTTAGGTAAGACGTACTAATTGAAAACTCTCGGTTTCAAGCATTGCTGTATGGACGACGAGAATACTCGACGTAGTTTAGACATATCAAATAATATCCCAAATCTTTTTAAACTACGACACTGTACTTGAATCCGCAACCTTTCTTCAGTGAAAAAATGCGCTACAAGGTCAAGTGACGACATCGAATATCTTTGAGACTTCCTTTGGAATCCTCCGACAAAACCTTAAGTACATGGAGTCTTGAAAGAGAGAAAAGTCGTGGCGTTTCGGTGAACTATCACATTACTGCACAAACAGAGCAGTGTTGTCAACCCAACAAAAGCTGTCAATTGACACACGCGCGCCCTCCATTCTCTTTTTAAACAGACTATATCCTTATCAACATCTGTTCTACCGCTGCACTGATGAGTGCTCACGGGTTGGGCCGAAAAAGTATTGTTATTGGGATTTTTCTAGTAAAATTCACAGTAGCAACAGGAGTAAGGAAGTTAAGTTATGCCTTGGTGTGCACACTATTCCGCTGGTCCTGTGCCTGACTCTTTCCTGGTCGTGTCGTTCTGCCGTTCTTCCTGGTCATTGTATTCTACGAGTTAGGGAATACCGAGTACACCTGTGTTTGCGTACACAGTTGCGCACTATGATAATTATGTCCTGCGCATAATGGTGGCTAAGAGGACATCCTCATTGCAGTTTACAACAACCAGCTTTCAGCTAGACATGATGGTTACGAAGGTTACGTCGTTTTGTTGATTAGTTGTGTAGGGCCTCCCGCTGGTCTGACCAAATTAAGACCATAAATGGACTCATTTTGCCTGCTGCCATTAGACAGGCCGAAGACGGGGCATTGTGGAAGCGGCTCATCAGCGTCTCTGTGAAAGTTTTCCAAGACGGGTACGACTTTCAGCAATGAAAAAAATTACATAGAAGAAGGTCCTTCCGGCTCTATCATCAGAACACTGGACATCCGCATGGACAAAAGTGCTTGGAAGACAAATCCAACAAACCCAAACTCGACGGGTTTCCGTTGTTTCTTTAGAAGTTCATAGGGCTACCTTATGTCTCCATCATCAAACCAGCTTGCTAGTTCATTGACATTGGATTGACATCAAACTTACATAATGCCAAATTTCAGCTCATTCGATTGAGGATAACTGGTCTAAAATTCAGTTGCAATATTTGTCCCACTCATACGTACAAAATAACAGAGCAATCTTATTAAAAGCTTGTAAAAACAGAGAAATAAAAACCATTGTTACAGTAATCGTTACAGTTTCGGAATCATGGGTAAATAAAATAAATATATACTTATGATCCCGAAACCTAAGGGGTGTTACGAAGCAAGTGTACTCAACCTCAACAGCCGCTTCTGGCCACATGGTTCGACCGCATGGTTCGATTGGACTACGTGAACTTTTTTTTGCAGTTATGTAGTTCAATTTTAGAATCTTACCAGGCGAACTAATAAAACTTAGGACCGCGTAGTTCGACTCCGACTGTAGGTTGTGGGGGACACTCTTCCACCCTTTATTGAACGCAGGCCTACCCCTGAAAAGCGCCTTATGGCGTTTATTCAGTGTAGGGTAATGCCCATAACCCCCACGCTGGGCATGTGGGTTGGGGATCGCAGTACGGTGGTAGAATAAAATTGTTCTGCAGGGGGTGCTGCTGCCCGCCCCTTGGTGGATATCCCTTAGTCGCGCCCTATGACATCCACGGGAAAGAGATGGGTTGGTGCAAAGTCTAAGCCAGCACCACACCTTTAAAAAAAACAAGTTTACTAAGCCGATAAACGACACCGACACGAAATGTTTTATCGGGATACATTTTTGTTCCACAATTTTTAAAGTATATTCATTGGTTTTTGTATTGGCAATAAAAAGTTAAGCTCTCAATTCAGACAGCATAATTAAAAATATTCCTATAAAATATTCGTGATGGCATAAATCTGTAGCGTTCACATGAGTGGCATTTTTGTGATCATGAAAAACAATTTATAAGGTTCGGTGATGCAGCGCGCGGAGACGCTCAAATGAAAGGTGTTAACTCGTCTAAATTCCGATTTATTCTGTGTAAGTACACGTACATCTCATCTCCTTTCCCAGAAGAAAAAAAAATGATGTCATACATTTTTTTTCCCTTTACAAATAAATGGTTACATAACTTTCAAATAAAAATAATTCTGTAAATAAAATTAAACATAAAAATTGATTAAACATTGATTAAATGAACTTAAAATAAATTTAACGATCTACTAATTCTTAATTTTTAAACAATTTGGTTCTATTTTTGTGAACAATTTCTATTTTATTGTCTTTAAGTATACGCACATTTGGTGAAATATCCTCTACAACTAAATATGGTCCATTATAAACATTCTGTAATTTTGAATTATTTTCATTTTTTAATAATACATAGTCATTTGCTTTATAAACAATAGGGTTAATTTGTTTATCATAATTACATTTTCTTTTCTCTTTAGATAACAACAAATTCTTCCTTGCTTGTTCGTGACATTTTTGTAATCTAAATTTTAACTCTAATGGATAATTATCCGAATTATACAAAGGCTCTAATTTTGTAGTTAAGTTACTTGGCAGATTGCAAGTTTTACCAAAAACCAGTTCAAAAGGCGTAAATTTAGTTGATGTATGAACACTCGTATTGTAAACAAAACACCAATACGGAACCCACGTACTCCATTTTGTAGGGTCGTTATCAGTCTGTATACGTAAATAAGCATTAAGATTTTTATGAGAATTTTCCAAAGCTCCTATTGATTCGTGGTGGTAAGCAGTTGAAAATAACTGATTGACGTTGAGTAGTTTGCAAACTTCGCTCATCGTTGATGCTATGAATTCTGAACCTCTATCTGTGGCTATTTCTCTAGGAACACCATACTGTAGAATAAAATGTTCTACAAACGCTTTTGCTACTGAAACAGCGTCCTTACGTTCTAACGATATAGCTACGACGTACTTACTAAGTTCACACTGAATAGTGAGAATATACACCTTATCATAATAATCCTTATCTAAGGGCCCGACTATGTCTAAAAATATTTTATCGAAAGCGCTCATAGCCGTAGTGGTTACAACCATAGGCTCTCTAATAGGCACTGAATGCTTTTGCATTTGGCACTTTTTGCATTTATTTACGAATTCCGTTACTTCACGATCCATTCCTGGCCAATAATAGGACTTTTTTGATATTATTTAACATTCTCCTGATACCTGCATGACCACTCGTAGGTAGGATGTGATAATCGTTCATAATAACTCTTTTATCGTCTTTAGATGATATTCTTATTTGTCCTTTTATTATAAAAAAATGTGGTAAACCGGTCCACTTTATTTTATTTACCTCTTTGGTTAACCATTTCACATATTCTTCATTACTTGCATGCTTTATTAAAAATATTTCTTGAATATTTTTTTCTCTACATATTTGCTCCAGCTGACTCACGTAGTCGACTCGCGCTCTACATGATAGTAAGTCTGGGCATGTAGTATATAAAATTAATTTTTTCTCATCATACACAAATAAATAACTTTTATTTTCTTTTCTTTTATTCATTTCTCGCTCCGAAATAATTACTAACTCGACAGAATCTGATGGTTTGTTTAACAATTCTACGACTTTCGGTTGATCAGGCCGGAAATCAGTAGACATGTCGGATATTCTTGTATCGTTTTCTTTCACTCTCTCACTCTCTTTTTTTTGTTTTCTTGTCATTACATTTAAAATTAGTTTATTCATCTCTTTCAACTCCTCTGACGTTACAATCACTCTAGATAATGCATCTGCAACTACATTGTCTTTTCCTTTTATATACTCAATCACAAAGTCATATTCTTCTAATACCAAGCGAAATTTAGTTAATCTACTCGATGGGTTGTTCATATTGAATAAATAGACTAAAGGTCGATGATCTGTAAATATTCGAAACTTTTTCCCAAATAAATATGGTCGGAAATATTTTACTGACCAAACTATTGCGAGCATTTCCTTTTCTATCGTTGGATAGTTAAGTTCGGCTTTGTTTAAGCTACGACTTGCATAAGCTACGGGTCGATTATCGCTATTACATAAAACTGAACCTATCGCTATGCCCGAAGCGTCTGTATAAAGTTTAAATTCATTTTCGTCTGAAAAATCTGGGTACTGCAACACTGAAGGTGATGCCAACTTATGTTTTAATAGCTGGAATGCCTTTTCACACCCGTCTGTCCAAGTAAACTGCTCATTTTTCTTTGAAAATTTATTTAACGGTATTGCGATTTCTGCGAAATTGTAAATAAAACGTCGATAATAGTTAGCAAAAGCTACAAATCGCTTTACGTCATCACAAGACTTAGGTGTAGGATAATTTTTAATGGCTTGTATTTTAGCTGGATCTGGTTTCACACCATCCGCACTTACTACGTGACCTAAGTACAAAAGTTCCTTTTTTAGAAATTTACACTTTTTTGGATTTAATTTTAAATTTACTTTTCTCAATCTAATAAAAATATCAATGAGATTTTTGTTATGGCTTTCCAAATTTCTACCGAAACAAATCAAATCGTCCAAATAGACTAAACACTTTTCGTAATTTAATCCAGATAACGCTACTGTCATTGCTCTCGAAAAAGCACTAGCTGATGTTTTAAGACCTACTGGCATTCGTTTCATTTGATATTGTTTTTTAAATGTAAACGCAGTACATTTTCTACTATCCGGATCTAACTCAATCTGATGATATCCATTCTGTAAATCTAAATGAGAGAAATAAATTGCTCCCGAAAGCGAATCTAGTATTTCCACGATGTTAGGTAGTGGAAAACGATCGTCCGAAACCGTTTCATTTAACTTCCTATAGTCAATCACCAACCTATACTTTTTTTCACACGTATCCGATTTTTTGGGTACTAAGAGGATAGGACTCGACCATTCACTCATAGTTTCTTCAATGATGTCTTCCTTCAGCATTTTCTCTATCTGTTTCTCTAACTCATTACATTGAACTTTTGGTAACCTGTATTGTTTTTTGTAAACAGGCACCGAATTTGGCTTTAAATTAATAGATTGCTCATAAATATTGCATTTAGACAACAAATCACCTTCTAAATAAAAAATTTCTGAAAATTTTGCACATATTTTCTCAATTTCTAATTGTTCTTCGCTATTTAAGTATGTTTTCCTTTTTCCGGTTTCCGGTGTCAAACTGTAAACAACACTGTATTTTGCTCCTACAATCAATTATCCATAACTGTGTCAATATCCTTGTGATTGTCATTTCTTGCGGTTAATAATGATCAGTGGTTAAAAAGTCTTGTTTTTAGAAGAAAAACAGCAAAAATCACATCGAAAACAAGAAGATCATGCGAAAAACCACTTCGAGATTGGAGGTTAGAAATTCTAAACATTTCACCAAGTGACTACCAAATCTACTAGTACCAACAAAACAAAATAAATTATTGCCAAAACCTCGCAAAAGTGCGTTCGGATACTACTTCTATCATTCGAAACGCCACTTGGTGTTACCATCACATACAAGTGGGCTACCATTTGGAAATAAAATCCAACTAAAATGAACCACGACATGGAAATATTTTTTGAGAAAATAAAAGAACAAATGGATATTCAAACGGAAAAAATAACTGACTCCGTTACTAAAAAAGTTTCCCAGAACATAGATGCTAAATTAAACACAATCATAGAGGAAAATAAATACTTGAAGACGGAAGTGAAACTTTTACATGAAAAAATAAAGTACATGGATAGCGAAAAAAGGAGGAATAATATATTAATATTTGGGGCAAAAGAACATCACCAGGAAAATTTGATAAATGAAGTAAAGAAAATAATTGAAACTCAAACAAAAGCTACAGTGGAAAACTACGAAATAAATAAAGCCTACAGGTTAGGTATTCGAGGAGAAAAAACACGCCCAATTCTGGTGAGTTTCACCACAACTTGGAAAAGAGATGAGGTGCTGAGGAAAAATCTTAAAATGGCCACTGGCATCTACTTCAAGGAAGATTTTAGTAAGGAGACGCTGGAAAAAAGAAGGGAATTACTCCCAAAGTTAAAAGAAGAGAGAGACAAGGGGAAAATAGCACATATTAGAGGAGACAAGCTTATAGTGAAGGAACCTAGGGAAGACAAAGGTGACAAAAGAAAGAGGAGCAGCCTGGAGTCTCCAAACACTTCACCTAGCCAAGTGCCAACCCCAGCTCCGAAGAAGGTCAACAAAACGAACATGTTTGACTACATGGCTCGTGGAAGATCAGCATCACTATCATTATCAGAGAAACCAAAAAACTAGCAAACGACATCGACAACGGAAAGAACACACAAACAAATAAACTAACACTTAAACAAGAAACTAGGAAAACTTTCTCAAGCCGGTTAGTCACCGTGAGGAAGAACGACTACTACCCTCCAACTACTTCACCAACTACTCATAAATCGAAAAAACCAAAACAGAAACGAAAACATATAAACATAGCAACATATAATACACTAACACTCAGAACGGACGAGGCATTGCTGGAACTTATTACATCACTGGAAAATATCAAATGGTCAATTATTGGACTAAGCGAAGTTCGGAGGCTTGGGGAGAAAATCGAAGACCACGAAGAATTTATATTCTATTATAAAGGCGAAACAAAGGGAAAACATGGCGTAGGTTTCTTAGTAAAAAGAGAACTTAAACACCAAATCATAGAAATGATAGGTATATCAGAACGTATAGCCATACTTAACATAAGTATCCCCCCTCACAAAGAGAAATGGTCAATAGTACAAATATACTCCCCAACAGAACAGTCAAGTAACACAGATATTGAATCATTCTACACTAAGCTGAACACCGTTATCCAAGAAAACACCTTTAATAACCTCATAGTCATGGGTGACTTCAATGCTCAAATCGGATCTAGGAGACACGGCGAGGAAAGAATACTCGGCGAATTCAGCGAAGGAAAAAGAACAAGAAACGGGAATAAACTAATTGAACTAGCTCTCGAAAACAATCTTAGAATAATGAATGAATAGTCATTATCAGAAACGGAAACAACGTAAATGGACTTGGATATCTCCCGATGGCCGCTATAAGAACGAAATTGATTTTATTCTTACAAACAGACCACAAGCCTTCGATGACTGCGGAGTGCTGAGTAATATTAACTTCAACAGCAACCATAGAATGGTCCGCATAAAACTGAAACTAGAAAAAACCAAGGATAGACCTTTCAAAGCTAAACCAACTTCTAAATCGACCATAACACCGACAATACAAATAAAGGACAAGCTAGAAGACTTTATAGCCCACATGAAAACCATGAACACACAGGAGAAACTCGAAAGACTACACAATATTCTAAACTCAAAACCAATAAATAACACAATAAAAACCAAAAATGGAAAAATAACCGACACAACAATGGAACTCTTGGAAAAGAGAGCAGAACTACTGAAAACCTTTGCCAAAACAAAAGATATCAGAACACAAATTTCGACACTTAGTAAGCAGATTAGAACAAGCATGCGAAAAGATAGACAGACGCTAAGGCTAAAGACATTCGAGGACCACATAACAAAGACTGGAGGAATAAACAAGGCTATAAAGCAGCTGTCAAACACGAAAGAGTGGATACCTAACCTCAAAGATAAGAAAGGGAAACCTAAGACAAAAAGAGCAGACTTAATCTCCATTGCTACAACTTTCTTTAGAGACCTATACTCAAGGAAAACCACTACAAATGAAACCGACCTAGCAGACTATACAAACATACCGGAAATCTTGGTACATGAAGTGGAAAGAGCTATCGATACCCAAAAAAGAGATAAAGCACCAGGACCAGATCAAATAGGTAACGAAGTCCTCAAAAATGGAAAGACCTTAATTGCGCCCATTCTCACTGAGCTTTTCAATGAAGTCCTAATCAGCGAAATCATACCCCTGAAATGGACGTCTTCGGAAATCATTCTGATTCATAAAAAGGGAGACAAGAACGATATAAACAACTATAGACCGATAAGCTTACTATCAAACATATACAAAGTATTTGCGAAGATAATCCTCAAACGCATATCAAAAACACTTGACGAGAACCAACCGAAAGAGCAAGCGGGGTTCAGGAGCGACTTCTCGACCATCGACCATATCTATGTTGTCAAACAAATCTTCGAAAAAAGCAAAGAATATAACATCCCATTCTATTGCTGTTTTGTGGATTATAGTAAAGCTTTTGACTCACTAGAACATGAAAGTATATGGGAAGCGTTAAAGAATCAGAATGTCGACCACAAATACATAAGAATTATTCGAAATATATACAGAAACAGTACATCTAGAGTCAAATTAGAAAGAGAGGGAGCGGAGATTAAAATACAACGAGGAGTACGACAGGGTGATCCGCTATCACCGAAACTGTTTTCAGCAGTTCTCCAAGAAATCTTCAAACATCTTGATTGGGAAAAATTCGGGCTTAACATAAATGGTGAAAATTTAACACATTTGAGATTTGCAGACGACCTCATAATCTTCGCTTCAACTAAGGAAGAACTCCAACAAATGCTAAGGGAACTTGACAACGAAAGCCGGAAAGTAGGACTCACCATGAATACAGAAAAAACTAAAATGATGACGAATGACACGGAATATCCGATAAATATAAACAACAGCAACATAGAGTACGTAAATGAGTATACTTACCTTGGTCAAATAATATCACCAACTGACTTAATGTCAAAAGAGCTAGAAGTGAGGACGGCCAACGCGTGGAAACGTTATTGGTCTTTCAGGGAAATCATGAAAAACATGGAAATTAAAATGTATTTCAAAAGGAAACTTTATAATACATGTATCCTCCCAGTCTTAACATACGGGTGCCAGACCTGGGCTCTAACAAAAGCTCACACCAAGAAGCTAGAAGTCTGCCAATCGGGTATGGAACGAAGCATGCTCGGAAAAAGAAAATTAGATAAAGTTAGCAACCAAACACTTCGAAGACGAACTAAAATAGAAGACGTCACCCTCAAAGTAAAGAAACTGAAATGGAGCTGGACTGGACATACTGCAAGAGGAATTAACAAATGGAGCAGAACGTTGATGGACTGGTTTCCAAAATATAACAAAAGAAAACGAGGGCGACAGTTTAAAAGATGGGAGGACGAGCTGAACGAAACAGCAGGAAGAACATGGATAAGGCTGGCGAGAGATAGGGTGAAGTGGAAGGAACTGGAGGAGGCCTTTGCCAAAAGAGGGCAAACAAACGGAACCGATGTCGTGACAATAGTATAATAGTATATAAGTAACAAAATGTAAATATTTTCGTTTGAATAAAAAGGCTTGAAATTGAATTTAAGTATGTTAAATTTAATTCTGTTAATAATTTTTATACTCTAATTGCATTAATTTCCGGTTTATCGAAATGTAATAAATCATAGTCGCTCAATTTTTTCAGTTTTTGATTAAAAAAACTTAGGCTAATTTGTTCCTCTCGTGTATTTAAAATTTTAATCGGTATTTTGCCATTGACAGGTCGAACAATAGAACCTGCTAAGATTACTCCTTCGCATAATTCTTGTGGAGAGACTACGCAGTCCTCCTTCAAGTGTGTCGAAACAAAATGAATCGTTTCCGATCTAGGTGGTAGATTAATATATTTACTTCCTATCTTACCCGGTTGTAATCGTAAGCATACCTCATTGTCATTATTGTATAATTTTAAGGTATTTAACTCTAAATCGATTATTCCTTTGTATTTTCTCAAAAAGTCTAAGCCTAATATACCTTGGCTCTGACAACATATTCTATCGAACACATGAAACCTGTGTATAAATTCCTCATCCATTAAAGTCAATCTCAAATCAACATATCCAATCGAACAAATTTGACCACACACACCGTTTATCTTAAGTTGTCCTGTATGGAAAGGAATGTTCCATTTACGTAAGGTGTCATGTCTCACGGCGCAAAGTGATGCACCCGTATCTACTAACCGATTGCACGCGCTGTTACCAAGCGATAATTGAATCGAATTGTAATTATTGTAATAGCAAATTTGAGAATGATTTAATGTATTGGAATAAGTAGGATTATTAACGAAAAAACTGAATCGAAGGGTTTTGTTCTTGGGCGAGGGTATTGTTGGTAGTAGCATTGCTACTGCTGGTAGAGGCACCAGTATTTGCCGCAGAGGCCTGCTGCTCATTCGAAGTCATGTGGTACATCCGAGAGTTATTATAATTATTTTGACCCCTATAGCCACGATTATTATTATTGTACCTACCTCTCGACGCGTAATTCGATCTCGCCGCTTGCCCAGTACCGCGATTGTTTCCTCGAGTAGGGTGACCACGCTGGCTGTTATTCTGACCACGGTACGAGTTATGATTAAATGTAACGGCTCGAACCGCGATTACCTCGACCTCTATAGCTGTTAGAATTATTGAAAGACTTACCCCTCTGAAATTGCATGACACTGCCTTCCGAAGTTGTCGTGGACATCTGCTCATCCTTAGCTCCACGAATTGCATCCTTCAAGCTCTCGTAATTCCTAGCTGTGATAACAGTACTAAGCTGACTGTTCCGCAAACCACTGGCAAATCGCCTTATAGCTGATTTCTCGTTTAGTGGCTTTAAAATTGCATATTTGCCCGAATCACCATCAGCCTGCGATACAGTCAACCCAACGAATAACTCTTCAATTTCCTTACCGAATTCCTCAATACTTTTTTGATTTTGTGTACACCCTAATAGCTTCTGTTGTAGGGCTGTGAAAGATGTTTTGGTTAACAAATGTTTGCGCATATCATCAACAAGCAATTTAACGGTGTCATATTTCTGTGATAATCTTAAAGTAGCACTTTCCGATAATCTGGTTTTTAGTACAAATTGCACAAGGGAGGTTTTTGATTCCTCTTTCAGCATAGATTCGTACAACTCTATTGCCGAAATTAATTGTTTTGTCACATTTTCCTTATCATTCATTACTGGAAGTAAGGATACAGCGGTTTTTAGGTTAAAAGTCTCCATATCGTCTTTTTTTACTACTTTACTCTCAGCGCACAAGTCAGAAATCCTCTCAAACAAACTCCTTATCTTATCTGAATAATTATTTACTAGGGCTTTTTCTTCGTTACTTAATTTTTTACTTCCAAATTCTGATAATTCATGCTTATAGCAATCTAATATTTCATTGGCTTCCTCTAATTTCTTATCACAAATAGTCTCTGAATCACTTCTCCTTTTAGGGCCGATTTTTATTAAATATGTTTTTATGTCTTGTAGGCATGAATAATAGCTTTTAAGTACTTCCTCCATTAACCTTATTCATACTGCGATTTAACTTAATTACTAACACTTACATATAGTTACCGCTTAACATAACGATCATCGCGACGCACTATTATATTTCCCGAAAATATTCCGCACGCACTGCACTTTCACAACACTAAATGAGTTCCATCTAACGCATTTTGTCCTCCAATAAAAAAAAATCCGCGAAGGCACGACGGATAGATCCGTAAGACCTCATGCAAGGTTGACACCTGCAGTCTCCACCTGGGCTCCTCCAATTTCTCGACGACGCCGAATCCAACTGTTATTTCTCTTCATCAAGTGTTCTTCTATCTCTCTCTGCATCCACTGTTTATGGCATTTCGCGTAGAATTTGTAGCCGATGCAACCGACGACAATGGCCATGAAAATCACGATGGTTCCCACGAAGTAGCTCATCATGCTGGCATGGGTTTTTAGCTGCTCTATGTCAGCAGAATTCGATCCACCGGCGGCATTTTGTGCCACTATGGTCTCTTCTTTCGAGTAATATTTTCCCATTTTTAAGTTTTTGAAAACACGGGGACGCTGTCAAACTCACGTTATTATTGGTTTTATTTGATATTCGGCACGGTATGTAGCGCGAACCCGATCGCGCCTGGCAAGGTCGCCATATAAGGTTCGGTGATGCAGCGCGCGGAGACGCTCAAATGAAAGGTGTTAACTCGTCTAAATTCCGATTTATTCTGTGTAAGTACACGTACATCTCAAATTAATTGAAATTTTTCTCAAAGTTTGTAACAGTTGTAATTTAGAACTTCGACTATTTCACTAGAGTTCAAAGGGGTTATTTTTATCAGGCGCAACAATGTTTTGGAGGAACTTCCGTACACCTAAGAGTCCATTTTTATTTCTCTTTTACCTTCCATTCTATAGTTCCCTTCGGTTCATAGTTCTAAAAGCGGCAAAGCACAAACAACCACCCTCATGCAAACAGCACACTGGGCGGACTCGCCCTACCTACCGTGAGATGCAAATGCTTCACAATATACACCTGCACGGATCATTATACAGGGTGGGGCAAATTCTTGGCCCCTTCAGGGTAGCTACCGTTTCTTTTGTAGTTGTTGGTTTTGTTCTTGGGAACCTTCTGTTATATTTTGAAGAAAAAATATTGCCATTTTTAGATTTTTGAAAAAATGTACGGGTCGCCCAAAAATGACATTTGTCAAAAAAAAACAAGTTGGTCTTAATCGACTCTATTTCCAATCAGCAACACTTTTCTCAAAGTAACATACATAACATACCAAATCAAATCGCAAGTTTTGGCAATAATTAAAAAAAACAATCCCCGTAAATAACTTGATTTTTAATACAAAAAATATTCCTGATATGCCATAAAAATTAGCCTAACATCTTAAAAAAGTAGTTACATAGGAGTTTAAATTAAAAACCATTGAATGAGTGACATTAATGTTTTCACTTACTCGTTTTTTTCATAGAAAATGTATGGGAATTGTTTTTTTTTAATTATTGCCAAAACTTACGATTTGATTTGGTATGTTACTTTGAGAAAAGTGTTCCTGGTTAGAAATAGAGTCGATTAAGACCAACTTGTTTTTTTTTACAATGTCATTATTTGGGCGACCCGTAAATTTTTTCAAAAAACTAAAAATGCCAATATTTTTTTCTTCAAAATAAAACAGAAGGTTCCTAAGAACAAAACCTTCTAACTACAAAAGAAACGGTAGCTACCCTGAAGGGGCCAAGAATTTGCCCCATCCTGTATAGTAGTATATTATGTGTAAGCCGTCAAAACGTGTCAAAGGGCATTTATTGTATGCGGTTCAACGAAGTTGAAATAGAACTTCGATAAGTGTTATGTAAAATCACTTCAATGTCAGATGTTATAAGCGCATTCATCGGGCTTAGAATTTATTAGAATACGCTATAAGACCTTTTCTCAGTAAACTTATCCACGCTCATAATTTGAGCTTGACTAACATTTTTTATCGATGATGTCGTTCGTGCATTTACCCACCTGTATTGTA
This sequence comes from Eupithecia tripunctaria, assembly GCA_955876795.1. Classification (NCBI taxonomy): domain Eukaryota; kingdom Metazoa; phylum Arthropoda; class Insecta; order Lepidoptera; family Geometridae; genus Eupithecia; species Eupithecia tripunctaria. Next base: position 2,162,427 of record OY041599.1, on the reverse strand, counting down.
TCTTCATACAAATGGCCGGAACGTGGATCATACCGACGCGCCTCGTGTTCGGTACACTCTCGGTACACAACAAGTCGTAACATGTCGCGGTTGGCAGTGACGAACGAACGGCCGGTGGCGGCGCGTCTTGAGTTTTTTTAGCAGTAAGCGTGTGATTTGCATGTGATTTGTATTTTTTTATTTTATTGAAATTATGTACAAGTACTAATTTAATACCTATGGAGAAAAAAGAAAATATATATTATGTATTATAGACTATCATTGTGCTGTTTTTATGTTATTTTTTTGATGTTTGTTACACCTAACTTATGACTGGGTGGTCCGATTTTCATGATTCTTTTTTTATATGAAAGCTGGTGGCTCCCCGTGTGGTCCCGTTTTAATAATAATAATAAATAACGCTGGACAATTCACACAGCATTATCTAGCCCCAAGTTAAGCAGAGCTTGTGGGTACTAGATAATGACAATGGGATAAAATTAAAGTCGGTTTTAGGCTTTTAAAATAAAACTAATTACTTATTGGTTGTTTCAATTCGACAAAAAAGTACCCGGAGATATATAACTTTTTTTAAATTAAGTACTTAAGTACCTGAAAACTCCGAAAGGTCAATTATAAAATATTTTTTAGACTGGCTAGTTGTAGAGGTACGTACCTAAGTACCTAGGTAATTTGTTTCTTTTTTTAATAGGTAGGTACCTTAGTATTTCGCTCTTTCCGCCGAGGTTCGTTTGGCAGTATTGAGCAATTTAAAAAAAAATGAAAGTAAAATGCGGGAATGTTGACTGGCAACAAACATGTAAACAGCCTTTAATAAAATACGTACGAGTATGTTTAAACTCATTTGGATATTATTTGTACAAACTTATATGGACTTTAAAATATATTAATACATCTTAACCCTATTTAGTTCACTGCCGATAGATGCAGGCCTCCCCCTGTTAAGCACCTTCATATATTCACCTTCATATATTGCTTTTATCGTATGACAAAAGAGATGGAATTGGCTTGTCATATGACAAAAGCCAATGGGGATATCTCCATATAAAGCCCTTTAGAAATGAGAGAAGCATGATTTTCTAGGTTAAGGTCCCTACCGCTCCCCCGGGTAAAGTGTCCAAGCTGGGCATGCCAGTCGGCGTTAAGATGGTTCTGACGGAAGCGCTACTGCCCGGAGATGCATATCTAGGGATAAAACAAAACTGATAAAATTCTTTATAATTGACACGAGTTTGCAGTACAGATTTGATCAAATCCATGGTCATTCTGTTTCGTCCATAAACTAAAAATTCTTTCACAAAAGGCTTGTTGGAATTGACAAAACAAAACCTATTTTTTAAAGATTTACTAAGTCATTATAAAGGTTAGTTCTAAAGAAATATGCCCAGATTTTATCGTTTGGCAAGTCTTTTGGAAGGACCTCAAAAACAGCTTTCAGACATGTGAACTCTGTATACAGTGAATCAATGTCAACAGTATCTTCAATTTTCAATATAACAGCAAATGCAGAGAGTACATCCCAAGTCAATTTCATGATTTATGAGACATAATCTCAAACTTTTTGTAAATACCACCAGGGCCGCCGCGCAGTGACGTAACTTTGTAAAAAAAACTAGTGTGAATTCCGGGACAGTAAAGTGTAATTACTGGACACGAGACCACACGTAAAATTTCGGGACTTTCCCGGAATTCCCGGCCATCTGGCAACCCTACATATCCCTAGTCACCTCTTACCACAGCTGCGGGGAAAGAGTTGGAGTGGTACGAATTCTAAGCCTACATAGCGTTTTTGTATTTTCATTTCTTTTAATTATTTCATCAACCAAATCGGTACTTAAAAACTATAAGATCTAAAATCGTGTTAAGGCATACCCGAGCCAATCTGACAGCAATTCCTATTTTATCATATTTTTACGTTTATCATAGGAACTTTTAAAAATCCTACGTTCAGTTTGTGGTATCTATTATAAGCTATTTTTTAATACCTCTTTTATAATTTTATCTCATATAGTTTAGGAGGAGGTGCAAAAATAGAGTTTGGTGGCCAAAAAGCGCAACTTCGTATCTCTTCCTAAGCTTTACAGAATGAAACTATTACAGAGGCATTAATAAATAGCTAATAATAGATACCACAAACTGAACTTAGGATTTTTAAAAATTCCTGCGTTCAACGTAATAATAAGATATAATAGTTGGAGGCGCCACTTTCGTTGGTGTATGGGCCTTAAGTGTGTATTTCTACTACTTTGTCCGTCACGTGTGCAATATTTGATCCACAATGTCATGATGATTAAAATTAAGGCATATAATAAATAAATAAATAAATAATGTTTGACAACTCACACAGCATTACCTAATCTACCCCCAAGCTAAGCAGAGCTTGTGTTATTATTGTGTTAAATCAGATAACATTAAAAAAAAAAATACAGGATTTGAATAAGTCAATTTTAATTATCAATAATACTCCAATTTTAAACCGACTACCAACTGAGGAGGGCTATGAGGTTGACCGTTACGTACATGTTTATGTATGTATGTATGTATGTATGTAGCCGATTATAAATGTTCCCACGTAATGCTTAAACTACTAGTCCGATGACAGCAAATGACGTATCGTTTGATTCGGTTCAGTCACATCAGACAAAATCGGGGATCTAACGGTATAGCGGGATCTAATCGACGAGAACATTCGAACGTTAGTTAATATGCCCGTGTGGGGTATCTTTGTAAAGAGCGCAGTTGGTAGGTACAGACAATGATATATTTATACTTATTACTAGTTTCTGCTCGCGGCTTCGCATGCGTTGTTTCTATAGAAATGTTAAATGGTGATTTTTATCGGGAATAAAAATTAGTTTGTTTGATTTCCGAAAATTGCCTGTATGCGATTTTAATGGATTAACAAACATCCACCCATCCATGAAAAATAAGATGTATGGTCCAAACTTTCGTATTAATAATAATAGTGTGATGTTGACAAAGTATGATTGTGATTTAAGGTGAAATAAAACATTTTCCATCCAGTTTATTATAGATGTAATTATATCGCACCTACAGACTTGAAAACTGTACAACTGGAGCATAGTTCATAGTTCATTTATTAATAACAACTGTTACATGTCGCACACAAAAATACAAACATAATGTAAAGTTCTATCCTCAATGGAGATATCTTTAAAATACGTAAAATACAATGATAACATAAAATTGATTAATTAAATACATTTTACAGTCATAAAAAAGTGGCTGATCGTTCGTATGATAATAATCGCAATCGATTTGATTAGATGATAATATATAGATTGAACGATCAGTCACTTTTTCAATCTATACTTGAAGGATGTTATGGACTGTGCGTTGGTGATAGGAGTCGGAATACGGTTGTAGACAGCTGTTCCCATTACGTGTAGCAACTTCGACGTTTTCGCTAGTCGTCGTGGAAGTGCACGCAATCGATTTGAGTGTCTTGTGTTGTATCTGTGACCGTCCCCAAACCTTGCATATTCGTCCAAGTTTTGTTACCTTGCATATTCGATCAAGCATTACAAAATTTAACAACTACTTAGGTCAATGCGGCTGTTGGAATAGCTTTCTGTGGTCTTACTAAGCCGCGACTGACGTTCAGATTTTGGAGCAGCATCCTCAAGACAATTGAAAACGGCATCTCGTGTAGATGCCGTTTTCGATCGTCTTGAGATGCCTCTTGTTCGGTTTGGATCCGTCGAAACTTATTCTGTCCTTGGTGTTTGGCCGTACAACTTGGTTTCGTTGAGTTGATATATCAATTGCTTGTTAAACGTTTAATCTGCATTCGATATTTTGGAATCGTTTGTCAATTCCCATTATCCTAGTTTGAAAGTAATCTAACGCGGTTATTTTATATTGTCTGTCTTCATGAAGGCCATTCTCCTTCTGGGAAAAGATGAACTCAAGATAGTTCTACGGGCCTTTTTTCCAACAGGAGGCTCACGGGACCACGGGACTGGACCCTTCGGCCGTTAATATTACGCATAGGCCGTTAATATTACGCATATGTCGTCGTTGGCGAGTTCATGGTTTATTATTATCAGATCTAAGTCGGGAATGGCAAAGTCATTTGCCTTTAAGGCTGTCACGGCTATCGGTGTGCTAATGCTAGGCGTTTAAAGTTCCTTAGGGAACTTATAGTATTATCACCCTCTTGTTTTCCGAAATCAAAGTGGATTTGACTGCAGTTATACTGAACTGCAACTTGGTTTGTGCTCTAGGAAGGATCACTACGGGCAGATGCTCGGCGAGAGATTGGATGATGTTGAAAATTATGAGCATCGCACATCCTTTTGATAGAGATAGAGATACAAATTGGGTTGAATGACAATCAAATAGAAAAAACTTCGGTTCTTCCTTTATGATTGCGACTGAATTTTTTGTTTGTTCAGTCAGTATGCCAGCTGTGTTATCAGCAAAGAAGTCAAATATACCTTGAAGAATACCGTCGCTAGAGTCACTTTATTCGTCTAAGACGTCAAATGTGGGATAGTGAAGTCTTACCACGCAGATGATGTTGAATTCTGTGAACGAATCGTTTGTAATAATTATTTTAGTAGTTCATTGGCAGCTAAATAATGTGAATTATTACGTTGCTTAATAATGTGAATCATTCGGTTACGTAGATACTCGAAATAGAATAATTTTCCAAATATTAGTACGCGAACAATGTTAGAGGTTTACCAAAACCAAAGAGCTTTTAATGCTGAATAGCGATCGCCGCAGTGGCTTTGGTCGTTCATTGTTTGACCTTTCCCATTTCAAATAGGTAAACAATTTTATTAAAATCTACCGTAGTACGTTATTACCCTATCCAAATGAGGCAACAACCACAACGCAAAAACGATGCGAAAATCCGAAGAAATACCAAAAAACATGAGATATTTCTAGGAAAATAATATAAATATTGCTAAGGATAACTTGGATTCGAAACTATGGAGAACTCAAACTCAAACTCAAACTCAAAAATGCTTTATTTCCATAAATACAATAAATGTACACTTAGAAAAGGTCAAATCATATTAAAAAATACACTGACACGGAAATAGAGTGGTATTTTTGATTTCGATCGCTTCGGTATGTATAGACTAAAGTAAAGAAACGACGAAGAAACCTTTAGCCTGTTAGTTGTTATTTTTCGAGTTGGAGCAAAATCCGACCCAAGCTTTTTTATCCTCTAGATAATCTGATATTTTATAGTAAGCCTTTTTGCATAGTAAACTTTTGACAGTTTGTTTGAATTTATTTACTGATAATTTTTGCAGCTCAGTAGGGGTTTTCTTGTAGAAGCGTATACATTGCCCTTTAAAAGATACATTAATTTTATGCAGCCTAGTTGTGGGTACAGCGAGTTTATGTTTATTTCTAGTATTTACATTATGTATATCGCTATTTTTTGGGAAACTATTGATATTTTTATGAGTATACAACAAGTGTCAGAGTGTGAGAGTCGGAGACACTGTCTTTTGTTTTTCGTTGAAGGTGAAAAAGGAAATTCAATTCTTTTCAAATGCTAACGAAACAGTTACTATTAAGAAATGAGAATTTATTCATAACCACACACACACACCATATACAAATAATAAAAGGGGAAATACAGAAAAATTGGAATTTAAATGTAACGTATTTCTCTATTGAAAGGTCCACCACAAAAGCAGAGTTAACGTAAGGGCAAATATACACGAAAAATCGATAAATCTTTTTTTTGTGTCCAATAACTGGAATGATATTGTGTATTTTTGTATTAAGCAATCTATGCTAAGTAAAAAATACCGGACAAAAAAAAATGTTTTATTTACTGCTAAGTTTACAATGATTTTTTTACAAGCATCTTTATTTTACAAGCACAACGATCGGATCTTGATTTACGGTACGATTAGGACAACAAAGATGCCTTAGTTCATTTCGTGCCAAATAAACTTAAGGTATCGTTACTTTTCTTATCGGACGTTAAAGTACGCGCTCTCCTAATTTTTCTCACAGCCAAAAGAACGTAAAGTGTGATACGTTACTTTGGCAATCACAGTAGTATATAGTAGTAATGGTGTAATAAACTATATCCGTTATTAAGCAAGTAATAAATCTCTGTTATTCTAATTAACTTTTAATTTAAGTATAACTGTACGTTGTTTTTGACGACGACGTCCGCGTGGCGGTAGGCGAAAGTCCGCCTGCGACGCAGGAGGTTATGGGTTCGATTCCCGCCTCGGGACAAATGAGTGTACGATCTGCAGATATTTTTTCAGGGCGTTCTGGATGATTGCTATGTATAATAAAAAATATCTTTGTATATATATAGGGTATATATATATATATATATATATATATATATACATAGATATTTTTTATATATAAATATATATATATATATATATATGTGTGTATGATTACTTCCCTGCATGTTGGATCAATTTTCTCAAACGGTGTAGTTATCTTCTTGTTGGCACTGCTGTTGATGGTAGAGTATAGAGAATTATTTGTTGTTCTTTTTGTTTGTACTTTTCTTTCATTATTGGCGTCAATAAATTATTTCTGGGAAAAAGTGCTCCGTTTTAGGGACGGTGGTCAAACGTTTCACCATTTCCAATAAAAATAACTACATTCTAGTCCCCTAAGTTGGTGCCTGGAAAATAAACAGCTCAAAATAAAAAATTCTCTGTGTCCGTTACTACTGGATATATCGGTGACGGATAACGGGAATAATCATATCGTCGCAATATCGGCTTCGTCCGCTGGTGGCTATTGGGCCGCGTTATAATAAATTCCCAGTGTCTCTCAATAAATAGAAACAGATAGATTCAGTTGATGTACAGTCATACGCTCAGATACGTAACCGTTTCAAGTTTTTGCAACACTATGTATTTTACCTTTTTCAGTGTCAACAGAACAGACTTTCAAAGAAATAATAAGGGTTCTCTTAGTTTGTAAGGAATAGTATTAATGAACTAGTGTTGCCGATCAATAGTCGAATATCGATAGCCTATCGATAGTCACAAAAAATTGTAAAAACATCTCAAAAAATATCGACAACATCCCATAACTAGTCAAATCGGCAGGTTGCGGTGAAGTGCGAGGGGTTCATGTGTTCCCGCGTCCCACCCCTGTTTCACCCCCATGAAACGAATTTTTATTTAATTATTTTAGGGTAAAAAATTGCTTACCGGTAGTATGTGATGCGATAATTTAATTAAGTCCTCGTCCCGCTATCATTTTTACATATATTTATGGCGCATTTAACCAGTATTCAGCCACAAAAAATATATCTGTAATAACGACTGTTCACACAGCTGGTTCTGGTCTCATTCTCACATGAATTATTGTCATTCATTTGACAAGAAGATGATGTTTACACTTGTGTCCTCATTCGATCAAAGGGTGAACAAGCGCTCTAGTACATCTCACCTCTATGCATACAAACCTTTGATATAAACGATACCATCGATAGTGGACTATATTTCAATAGTATCGTTAGTATTGTCGGGTACATGTACTAAGTAGTAATTATTATTGATTAAATTCGACCTCTGTGGCGCGGTGGGCGAAGGTCCGTCTGCTACGAGGTTGCGGGTTCGATTCCCGCCTCGGGACAAATGTGTGTACGATCTGCAGATATTTGTTCAGGGCGTTCTGGATGTTTTCTATGTATAATAAAAAATATCTATCTATGTAGTGTATTGTATTATGTATATCAGTTATCTAGTACCCATAACACAAGCTCTGCTTAGCTTGGGGCTAGATAATGCTGTGTGAATTGTCCAGCATTATTTATTTATTTATTTATTATTTGTTGTGACAAAATAAATAAAGAGTGCGTTAAATATGCATCCCCAAAACAAAAAAAATCCCTAATGTGAGATTTTTTTACTTTCTCTTGATACTATTGAAATATATGCTATTATCGATAGTCTAATACTATCAACATTAAGATAGTATCGATAGCTTTTATACAATACTATCGATATTGTCGATGTTATCGATAGTTTTGTCATGATACTACCGAAACCATCGATTTTATCACAAAAAGTCAATATGATTACCGTACGTCGCTCTATCGACAGTTTCAATACTATCGAAAATATCGATACTATCTATAGACCAATCGATAATGTTACTGATTTTTAAGGCCAACTATCGATATTGGGGCAACACTATAATGAACAAAGCACGAGGTAGCTTGTAAGAATAATCCTACAAAGCACGAGTTGGTAAGTCAAAGTCAAAGTCAAAGTCAAATCGTTTATTTCTTTAGACTTACAAAATAAGTACTTAGACAAGTCAAATTTTTACTATATAAACAGCTTGGTAATGGAATTAGCTCAGGCTTATTGGTATGTCTGTACTCTGTATGCCAGCCAGGGTGTGAGCAAAATGTGCAAATGTATGCAATGAACATAATTTAATCCCGTCTTTATATTTTAATCATATTAGTCTAATGTGGTTTATACCCGCGGAGATAATTAGATATTCTTCCACGATAAAAATGCTTCTTCTGACAGAATTCTTTTGACAGATTATGACAACACCCTCTCACCTCCTTTCATTAGAGTATTGATGGAACTTATTAAATATCTTAATTAATCGTATTTATTTCAGGAAAGGGGTTTTTATATTTCTCCCCCCTTCCGCTTATAAAAATAACTAGATCACGTATTGTTTTTATGGGAACGTTCAAAGGTTATTTTTATCTCATGGGAAGTCATTTATTATTTTATTCCATTAGAATTTCAGATTATGAACTCTGTTATCCTTTAAGTATAGGATCAAGGTATGGAAAGTGTACAAATAAAAAACGACTAAAAACATGAGCTCTTCACACGATGACGCTAGGCGAAGTCATGCAAAGGATTAAAATACCTTACCACCCCACTTAACTGAAATACCTTTGTGCTTCAAGTTTTTTGTACTTTTGACAAGTGCCAAAAACATCCCCTTTATATTTTCATAATGTCTGTTCTCACATAAATTTATTAATGAATTGGGTGGATTCGTACTAGAATAATAAACGTTGATTTTCGTCATTCATTCGAAGGACAATCATGATTTGACAAAATAATACAATGCCAATATTAATACCACAAAAACACACTTACAAGGTGACTAAGTAAAATACAGTCTAGATAATCAAAAAAATTCAAAATAAATAAAAATAAATAATTCAGACTTGCTGTGTGAACTTCACTGCGTCATCTAGCCCCAACCAAAGTAAGCAGAGCCTGTCATCATAATCATCATCAACTTATATAAATCCACTGCTGGACATAGGCCTCTAATGAACGCCATAACGCCCTGCTTCACGCATCCAGCATCAAGATTGCCTGCAAGCAATCTTTCGCAGATCGTCATCCCATCTGGCCGGAGGGCGTCCTACACTACAATTACCGAGTCGTGAAAACAGAGCCTGTATATGTATCGAAAATTTCTACATTGTCCCGCGATCTAAACGCGCGTAAAAATATTTCTGTCAGCAACAACATTCATAGGAATCCTTCAATGTGCTCAGTGAGACACGATCTGTTTGTTTACTTAGTTAGCATATAACAAACTGGTGGATGGACTAATAGATCGCTTAATGAATTATTTTGTTGTAAGATTAGGCATTTATCTTTATAACCCAGTAACTTCGATTGAAATTTCATATCGCGACTTTATCTAGGTAGAGTTATAAGAAAGCTCTAATGATAAAATAATAAAATTATATCTGACTGACGGCTTCATTGCAATCCCCTCAAAGCGGGTGGATTAGGGGCTGGAAACAGTTGAATGATCAACACAGAATTATGAACATCTTATTATTCCTCTGATATTTCAATGGAAAAACTAAAGAGTTGATAAAAATAAAAAAACCTATGTTTGCAAAAAAGATCAATCATTGACCATACAATTTTTTCCCAGAACAAGTGGATATGTGGTTATGCTTTTTGGGTTCTAAAAAATAGACTCAATTGATGTTTATCTAATTAAAATAACGGACACTTAATCTATGATATTATAAATGCAAAATAATTACGGAATTTGAGGTTATGGTTTTTCACTGTACCTCTACACTGACGGTTTGAAAATGTTCGTCTTCTTAGTTTCACGTGACGTAAGGCTGCATAGGATACATCGTAACTTAATTGTACCACAGTCGGTATCGTGCTTTCAGAAGTAACGAAGTTTATAAAAGTAGGCAAAGTACTAATAAAATATGCAAATTAAAATAAGTCGTCGATAACCAATTAGTTGCATAAGAATTTTTTAAAGTCGGCACTCCGCTAATACCTACATTGAATATTGCAAAAGTTGGCAAAGTCAAGTTTCTCGATGTCGGCACTCGGCGCCGACATCGAGAAAAAATCTTCCCATAGCAGGTCTGTGAGACAGGCTATAATCTATCAGGTTTTACCTCAGTTTGTATTAGGTATAATAATATTATGTGGAACCGAATATTGTGTCGATAATCATGTAAAATACATTTAATAAATATAAGAATGAAGAATATTTAGTAACAATTCCGCGAAAAAACCTTCTGTGATAAAATCTAACTATATATTCTTCATTCTTATATTTACAATGGATTTCCGCAAAGTAACGCCTGAATCTATTATTTATCATTTAATAAATGTTTTCAAGATCCAGAAGTGTCTGTTCAATTGTAGTAATTGATCAGTTATAAAAAAATATATATATTAATTATGAACAAGCTTTCACACGTGCTGGTTCGGTGACAACTTTGACTGATTTACTTTTGATCTCTATTTCTCTTACTCGTGGGATCGTTGGCTATTTTCCAAATTTTGTTTATTATGGTACCCTTAACGTTTAAAATTGCCAATTCAAAGCTTTATGCATATTAATGTTAGCGTAATTTATGGGATAATTAATAGCTTCCAAATAAATTTTAGTGTAGTAAGTGAAATTTTGGAAAACCCGCTATACAAAGAGTAAATAAGCACACAAACATTTATAAAATCACGTGTTTGTTTTCACCAGGTTAAATATTATGGTAATATAAACGGTAAAATAATTCAAACGACAAACAAGCATGTTTCGATTAAATTCTTTGATATCAAAAGTATACAATATGGCTAGTGATTTAAAATATAAATAGACTTCTTTATTGAATACTAGCAAGCACCTCGCGGTTTCACCCGCGTAGTTCCCGTTCCCATGGGAATTCCGGGATAAAATAGAGTTTATGTCACCTGAAAGTAAGCTTTATAATGATAAAAGACATTTTACAAACAAACAAACAATTAAATCTTTCGTCTTTATAATATTATTATAGATTTGACGACTTCTGTGGCACAGCGGGCAAAGGTTCGCCTGCGACGCGGAGGTTGCGCGTTCGATTCCTGTCTCGGGGAAAGATGTTTTTACTTCGAAGAGATTTGTTAAGGGTGTTCTGAGTGTTTTTTATGTATAGTAAAAAAATCATATGTATGTACTAAGTAGATTGTGTTAGGTATTAGTTATATGGTACCCATAACACATGCTCGATAGTGCTTTGTGAATAGTCCAGTTTAAACAAATAGTTTTGTGATTTGGAGTCGTTATTCATTAACTACTCTGTACTCTGTCCAGTTGCTAATCTGTCCAGCTGAGAAACCGTCCAGTTGCGAATCTGTCCAGTTGCTACGTAGCGAAATCTATGATACCTACTAAGGTATAAACCTCTAACAATAGTTTGATCAGTTGAGTTCCTATCTACAATTAAAAATGAACAAAACAAAGGCATCGTTAACAATAAAATATCGTTTAATTTAATATCATTTTGTGTTAATAAAAGCAAATATTTTATGAAGCACTTTGCTGGCAGAAGTTATAAAAATACAGTCCATAACGGTAGCTTTGTGCTCGTGTTTTTAACTAATTGAATTGCTCTCAGATTTCCTTTGTTGCATAAGGTCTTATCGCAAAGCTGTGCGACCAACCAAGGACATTCATAGATTTTATCTGTGTGGTGCTGTGAGGGCTGGCTAGCACCGGCTGTGTGGCCTGACTTAGAATTTGCACCACCCCAACTCTTCTCGCGGGTGTAAGAGACGACTAAGGGATATCCATCAGGGGGTGGGCAGCAGCGCCCCCTGCAGAACAATTATACCACCAAACTGCGATCCCCAACCCGCATGCCTGGCGTGGGGATTATGGGCACTACCCTCCATAAGATAAACGCCAATAAGGCGCATATCAGGCCTGCGTCCAGCAGTAACCAATACAGGCTGTTGAGGTTGAGGTTGAGGTATTCAGATGAATATGTCACTGTCGACGTGGACGATGTTATTAATGCTCGCTCATCGAAATGTCCACATCTTGACCTCACTTGTCCATGGGCTGATACTGCTACCCCATTGCATACCGGGAATAGAAGGCCGTGTTTTAGTGGCCCCATTATTTTGTCCCAGTAATAGGACCACGAAGGAGAACTATTTCTTATAGTTCATCTTGTATGTAACAAATCACCATAACAGCTGATAACATACAGATATGTAGTAGCAGAATGCAGTGCGTATCTAGAAAAATGAAATCGTATGCAAGTTAAATCTAGCAGAAATTAAAATATCTATCAAACAAAGACAAATGAGTAATGTAGGTATGTATCATCACTTCATCAGCGTAATCTAGGTACTAATAGTAAACAAAGGCATTACGTGAGATTCTACAGTCAGACCGTAAGGCTCTTTTCTTTCGAGAAAAGATTATAATTCGTTGGCAAGCTCTGTTAGCATCTTTTTTGAAATTCTATACGATTAAAGACACTCACCTCTAATAGAAGTAGGTTTTGTTTATTTTTCCGTCGCCTCACCATTTCGTGGCGATGCACGAACAAATCAAACGCTGGTTATGATAATGTATGATATGATAATAAAATAATACAACAAAAATAAACTTTTTTTACACGGAAGTTAGTTCTGATAATACCTTGCTTAATAATAATGCTAGACAATCAATCCTACTACAGCATCTCCTAGCTAAGCAGAGCTTATGTTGTGGGTACTAGAACATTAAAAGAAGAGGATACTTATTGCATCATTAAAGCGACATGAGCTAGTCTCTTAAATGTATAATAATCAACACATTTTTATCGTTTAATTCATTTCAATGACATTTATTTACACATAGAAAATTACAATAACGAAATAAACAACAGGAATGAACTGATAAGCGTAATTAGGCATTATTTAATGATTTTCGTCAGTATTTAATCGTAGGCTCATGCTTTTGTTTGTGGTGTTAATAACCTTCAACTGTACTTAATGAAAATTGTTGCGGAAATAGCTGAGAGGAAATGGCGATGCGGTGCCACACTCAAAGCATTCCATCCACATTCTGTGATACCACGCCTGATTAAAGTGCACAACAACGAGCAAAGTATTGTGGATTTATCGAACCAACTTCCATCGAATTTAAATTGGCTAGGGGTTGCTCATTAGCGGTAACGACTAAATTATCGCTTTATTCTACAGGGTGAGTTTTTGTGATGAGAGTAGGAAGCCTCGTAGGTATCACACAAACTAGTTTCGTCGCTCGTATGTTCTTTTTTTGTTTTTGGAATAAGATGTGAGAATCGTTAAGTTGTACAGCGAAATCCATTTTGACTACTTCGTATTGTTAATTGAATGATAATGAACATTAATCTTTGCGGTAGAATATTCGGTTTCGTTAAGCTGTCCATTATTTAGTTTAGCTTAGTGTAACAAAAGCCAATAGATCGTTAACTAGGTATGCACTTCTTACAATGAGGTTCGATATTTGTTTCGACATTACTTGCGGCATTGCTACAAGTATTTTCGAGACAACTGGGCGAACTCGTCATTATCGTGCCGCGTATGCGGAGGAAAGCGAAAGACTGGAAACTACCCAGTACTGAGCTATTCTAATAATGACAAAATCAGTTAGTAGTTATGTCCATCGTTCAGCCTATGCCTCAACCTCGGCCTGTATTGGTCCTCTGCTGGACGCAGGCCTCCCTAAGCTCCCTTTATCATGAGGGTAGAGCCCATAATCGCTGGGCATGCGGGATGGGGTTGCGCCCGTGCCCAATGGTTTTTTATGTTGATTTTTGTTTAATCTCAATCTGACCTAATGGAAAGCGAAGATGCGGCCGACGCCAGTATCACGAATGTCTAGAAGATACCTATTCACCCTTGTCTTGAAGAGACCCAGGTTGTAATTACCCGGAAATACAGAGACAGGGAGCGAGTTCCATTCCTTTGCGGTGCGAATAATAAAGGTGGAGGAAATCTGCTTATTGCGAGTGGAGAGTACATCCACCAAGTATGGATGGTATTGCGCTGTGCGTTTGCTTGTCCGTTCTGGAAGAGGGATGGTGGATTCAGGTTATGTAGTTCAAGTGAGCATTCTCCAAAACGTATCCTATAAAAGATCGAGAGACAAGAAACCTTACGGTGGTGTTCGAGACTTTGAACCTTAGTCTCTGCAAGGTGCTGCTCGTCAATAAGTCTGAAAGCTCTTCGTTCGATCGAGTCTAAGCTGGTACTTGGCCGAGCCGTCCCAAACATGGCAGCAATACTCCAAAGCAGACCGGACCTGTGCTTGATAAAGGGATAGGAGCTGTCCCGGTGTGAAGTATCGCTTAATCTTATTTAAGATCCCTAGCTTCATGGTTGCTGTTTATCCCCGCAGTCTTATTATAGGTACGCACTCATTGAAATTAAATATATCTTGGTTTAATAGAAATCTCTCAATTAATATATCGTGATTGTGGTTGAAACTGGATCTATAATCTACCTTCCAGGCAGCTCAACGAGCTAGCAAATTCGTCGGTCAAATCGGTCCATTCCACAGGAACGCTTTCTACACTTATTATATTTCGGTACCAAAAGCCAGCGAACGCGGTGCGGCGTGTGTGATAAAAGCATTTCTTTCACATAACAACAGACTGTTGGTGTGTGAAAGGGATGCTTTAATATGGAGTAACACGAGAGCAAGTGAGATGTAACATGTATTAGCTTTCTCGTAACAGAAAACTGCAAGGTTTTTAGCATCGTACACTGTTTTACGTTCCGTTACATTCAGCGTTTAATTTTCGTCGTTAAATTTTTGGTGGCGGTTTAAAAACGGTACCTACACAAGTCCACAAATCTCGATTTTACACATGTCATGGAACCACGATTTTACACATTACGAGTATACATGGGAGCCTAAAAAGGTACGTCAAATGAGTAAAATGTACGCTATGGACATTACTTAAAATCTCTGTGTATCAATGCTCTTTCTGTGCTTATTACTAAATTGATTTTAATTTGTGCTTCTTATATTCATAAGCTACATCATTACTCTAATATAATTTTCATTACTCTTATTGGGAAAGTTGGTCTAGATTGGCCTGAGAAGCGGGTTCAAATAAATACTTTTCACCCCTAGGGAGAATCGCTTTCAACTGACAGCTGTCATGTCACGTTTGTACTGAACCAACTCCAACTTTTATACAACCACTCAATTTCAACTCCTTGTAAGATGGCTTCTGCGTCCGGTTTCACGCAAATAATACAGCCACTCAAATGCCATATTAGAATATTCTTTCTACTATTTCTCTTAAAAATTATATATTTAGGAAAAATATCTACCACATTTTCAGTGATGAAAATAAAAAATAATGGCTGTCACAGAAAAATCTGATCTTCAGTTGTTTATTTCGAGTAGTTTGGTAGTAAGTACTAACAGGGTTCAAATTCTTAGGGAAGTCCGTATAGCAGAGATTTGTTAGTAACACAATGAGTCTAGCGAATTCAAATTAGAAAATGCTTTATGTCCATAAATACAATAAATGTACACTCAGAAAATGTCAGATCATATAATTTTTTTAATAAATATCTGATTAAGGTATGGATTTATCGCCTCATTTCACTCATTTTTATTTACTTCATTCATATTTTTATTGTTTCTTTCCTTGTATTTAGTCCTTCGAACTATTGGCGGCCCTCTAGCCAAACCTACTGTCAGCCCTTCGTTAACAATATATTACTATCAAATGTTTATATTTATGCTGCCTGTGTACCTACTGTGCGTTGCAAAAGCAAATAAATGTGATGTTTTTGGCAATTTCTTTGTTTATATATCTGTCTAACCTATAACTTTTATTGTTGGCAGAGTCGAGGCAAGTGGAAGCGGCGGTGGAATATGAAGAATTGCCCAGTGCCCCTACATCGGAACCGTCGGCGGCGGAATACGAAGAATTGCGCGTTGCCACTATATCGGAGCGGTCAGTGGCTGAATACGAAGAATTGCGCGGTGCCACTATATCGGAGCAGTCGGCGGCGGAATATGAAGAATTGCGCAGTGCCCCTATATCGGAGCGGTCGGTGGGGGACTACGAAGAATTGCGCAGTGCCCCTATATCCGAGCGGTCGGCGGCGGACACGGAGGCGGCGCACGACTTGCTGTCGCTCGCGGCCGGGGTGCCCCCGCTGCCACCCGCTACAGTGCTCACCGTGCTGCGGGCTCCGGAGCCGGTCATACCCATCTACACATACACGCTGCAGCCCGCCACCATCTACGTCCTCTCTGATGAACAACCTGAGCCGATGTACCACGCCGTGCAAACCATCCCGATGCATCAGGTACGGAGAATATTTTATCACGTATTGAACCACGTATTGTAGCCTATGTTTGATTTCAGGTTACGAGCTACATCTATGTTCAAACTTACGCATTTATCACATACATACAGTGTAGTTACAATATTTCGATGCACTAAATTTTGATCCGCGCATCATTGTTGGCAGATCGAGTACACCACCATCGATAACCAGCAGGTAAGTTACATCACGTACCCGAACCCGTTGCCTCCGCCCCCTTCGCTCGAGTACCACCCGCAGCAGCAACAGGCGGGCTGCATCGTGGACAATCCGCCCCCGCCATGCGAGCAGGACTGCCTCACTACCATCAGCATCGAGGAGATCACCGACTCTGATTCAGAGCAGTACGCCATTCAGATGCCGGCTATCGAGCAGGTGCCCCAGCAGCAGGCCCCGCCGCCGCCGCCCGAACAACCAGATGATGATTCCGACGAGGACACCTTGTGCATCGTTACCCCCACCGTTAAACAAAAACCAAGCAAATTCGATTGCAATGAGTGCGGAAAACGCTACGCCACGTCGTCGAATCTGTCGCGTCACAAGCAAACTCATCGCAGCCTCGACTCCAACTCAGCCAAGAAGTGCGGCGAGTGCGGCAAGGCTTACGTGTCGATGCCGGCGCTGGCCATGCACGTGCTGACGCACCGCATGGGGCACGTGTGCGGGATTTGCGGCAAACAGTTCTCACGGCCGTGGCTGCTGCGCGGGCACCTGCGCTCGCACACCGGCGAGAAGCCGTTCAACTGCGCCTACTGCAGCAAGGCGTTCGCTGACCGCTCCAACCTGCGCGCGCATCTGCAAACCCATTCTGGCGAGAAGAGCCATGAGTGCCGGCGCTGCAAGAAAAACTTCGCGCTAAAGAGCTACCTCAACAAGCACCAGGAGGTGTCGTGCAGCCGCTACGGCGAGGATGAAGGCGGTGTCTCCGCGTAGTGGCGGCTGCCGCGGAAATATACAACGAAAGATTTCCCTATGAACTTCTTTACATCTTTGTATATTTCGCCAAAAATCATACACTTTAAGAAGACTTGGCTACGCCGTTGGCTCCATGAAAACGAAAAGCAATAAATACGTACCTAATAGAACAAATAATATTTATACATAGGCTTACTTAACAAGAATAGCTGATATATGTATTTTTTCAAATGTTATATGAAATGCGAGCAAGTAAATGACGTCAATTTATAGCAAAGGCCTGCACCATTTTGCGTAAGAATATTTATAGTTATGTTAATGTAAGTTAGCGTCGCACGACCGTGGACGACTTAGTTGTGTTTCGGTGGACGGCGAAAGCGGTGGCGGACTTTTTAGAGTTGTCGCGCGGCGGGTTCCACTGACAACTGCATCCGCAGACCACCGGAATCGCACCATTAGATAGGAGCTAGTTACGGTGATAAGTAGAGACTTATAGAAACAGTTGAGCTGTGGTAAAATGAGAGCAATAACGTATGTTTGAGTTAGGTGCACGAGTAACGTGCAACGCTTAGCGAATAGCAGCGCGGTGGCAGAGGACCAAACGCTGCACCGTCCGTCGCTGCTCTCCTCTCGCATATATAGGGTCGCAAAAATCTATGAGTCTCCGAGGAGGGCAATTACCTTATATCCTTTAGTTAACTCATACACACATTTACTGAAAGAAAACATTACTTGATTTCAAAAGAAACTATACCCTCGTTTTTTATTATACTAATTGGTAGGGTGCGCTGTTAAGGATAAAATTTGTCTATTAAACATTTGGTCTTGGTTTCATGTTTTGTGTTCGATAAAATAACATTTGTAATACTTTTTAATTTGTAAGCCCAAATGTTTATTAGGCAAATAATATCCTGATCAATATATACTACTGATTCGCATAACAAAACAGTGAGGGTTTATTTGTTTTCTTAGCTGGTTCTATTTCCAGAGAAGCAATTTTTAGATCAATGAATGCGACTTGTTTCTGTTTAAAAATAAAGGAATGTTTTCTTTCAATAAAATTAGCTACTAAAGGATTTTACGGTATTAGTACTACTCGGTACTATGGTAGTTATTACTCCAGGACCCATAGAATTTTTACACCCTGTATACCACACAATGAGCGTTTTTAACTTCAAATTACAATTACTATAGTTAAAATAACAATCATATCTAAATTATATAGTATTTAGGTATATTATATATAAAAAAACTTGGTTGATAGTTAATTGTTCATATTCCTATTGAATTTTTTAGTATACAATAGCTTTAATATTCAAATATTTTGTAAATTGCGATGCCCTTGTGAATATTTTTTCCTCTTAGCTTGCACTGTTGCACAATAATTTATATACATATTTAACATTAATTAAATACTGGTGTCTATCCAGATGTTCCCAAAACTACACTAAACTAATCTGACAGGACTAAAATGATGCCATCCTTGTTATTTTAATCGTTATGACAGGGACAGCGACATTTTCAGTAACTACTGTCAAATTAGTTTAGTTTAGTTTTGGCGACATCTGAATAGGCACCGCTATCAAAGAAAAACCAGAACTCCTGTTTCCTGCTTCTCAGTTATTTAGTGCTATTTATTAATATATTGGACTTGGTACCTAATGAACGGACTCTCCATCAGTCCATCATCATTCATTATAAAGAGTTTAACGAGGCATTAACAAAAGTAACAAGCGCACGCTGCTTTTGTGGACAGAACACCAAGCCACCTCACCAGCCTATATTGTCCACGGCTGGCGTCCAGGCCCCTGATAAGCGCTTTACTGGTACTAATCTCATGGGGGTAAATCTCACGCTGAGCATGTGGATCGCAATTTGGTAGGAGAATTGATCTGCATTCCGCAGAGGGCGCTGCTGCCCGCCCTCGGTAGATATCCTATAGAACGCCTCTTACGATACCTGTGGGAAGAAGTGGGATAGTACAAATTCTAGGCCGCCATCAGGCTAGCACGGCCAGCATACCAAAATTGTACAAAATGTAAATAAGTTTTTTTATGAATTATGAAAGTTTAAAAGTTAAATGTTACGTTATGCTTTTTGCAATTACAAAAATATCAGTCATAGGTCAAAGAGTATAACTTCCTTCGAAAAAAAGTATAAAATCGTGAAAAATTATCTATAGCTGCCTAATAATTCTAATTAATGTACAATTAAATAGAATGACGTTTGATAAATGTCCTTTAGTCATTTTGCTAGTCTTTTATTATACTCATTAGGTACATTAGTATGCTCATGTCATATTATTTGTTAAATCTTATAACATTATTTTTAACTAAATGATGGCAAAAATCAGGTGTATGTAATGAGCAATGAACGTGTCAGAGAATGTATTTTGATAAAATGGTTTTTTGTGAACTATGTGAATAAGCGATGGCTTAGTGTAATCATATTTTTTTTGTCCCTTTCTTTCAAAACATGATGTTTAATGTTTTGTATAAAGTTATCTTGTTGTTTTAAGTACAATAAATAGGTTATTAGGGTCTAGTCAAATCATGCGTTTCATATTTGTAGTGATAATTCCTAGTCAACCATTTGGAGCAAATTTCGTGTAGAATATTATATGTATGTACGTACATTTAATAGACTGGAAGAAAAAAATACAAAAAATAACAAAAACTCTATTGTGACTCTACGAATGTACAATCCGACAGTAAAATCAGTTTGCTTTAGCAATTATACATTTTACAAAATTGATATGAAATTAGTAAAATAGAATTTCCATGTGCTAACGGTTGTTTTAAATGTACTTTATATAGCTAAATGTATATTTATTTGTAATTTAATAAACCTAGTCAGTCATCACGCTATTCTATTGGCTACCTAGGTTTACTTAAAGAGGTTGTTAGATATTGTTATGTACCCATAAACAAAAACATCAATTGTACTGTGACTTCGTCAATTGAAATTAGAAAGTTAAGAAGCCGAATGATAGTTAAGTGAATAATTTAATAAACACGTTTTTAGTTTATAGCTAAACGTGCAATATTTTACTAGAATAGATATTGATTCTAGTAGAAATACTTAACCATAAGTTAGATAAATTATCAATTATATTATTTTATAGCACAATTGAATAATTAGGTATATTTAATGCACGTTGAGCTCTTGAAATATTTTTGCTATACTGAAGGTTGGTGTTGTTGATTCTGTTCTCATTATAAAAACTTCTTCCAAAACTTCCAGATCTAAGTTGATAGAACGCATAGAATATATTTCCTTAGCAAATGATTTTTATAGATGTATTTTAAATATAATTTTATATAAGGGTTCTTATAATAACATTTTGTAAAAAAAAATCTTTTGATAAAAAAATTAGGAATGAGTGAATTCTATAGATCGGAAGTTTTTAAAAATGGTAATACATATTTGTTCGCAAAATTACCAGTTAACTAATACCGAGTTGACGTTATTGAACTTTTTGCGACTAAATAGTTACTGACATATTTATACATTTTTAAAATTAAACAATTTTGATAGTAATATTATACACTCAAAATACTTATGGTTAAAATAATTATGATATTTGCAAATTTTCCGTTACTAAAACTTTTAAACAAAATATAAATTGAAGAATGAAAGAATAAATTAAAAAGCTAAACTAGCTTTTTTATTAATATTGAAAATTGATTATATGTGTTATATATATACATATTACTCTCAACAGTTGTTAGGACATCCCTTTAACTATGTAAACGTACATGTGCCAGGATGTCCACACATGGATTTAAAATATTAACTTTACTTATTCATTATTATCAATTTAAATAATACAAATACTCAACTAGATCGGAATCATAGAAATAAGCAAAAGGTTTATTTAATATGTTTTGAAATTCACTACAATATTTCAAATTTAAAATCGGTTTCACCCAAGTTCAACTAACAGCATATTCGTTTGCAACGACTCAAAGCACCTTCTAAAAAAAAAAGGAAAAATCATTATACTCCGTTATTGCTGAATTTTAAATAATTTGATTGTTTTTTGATTCCTAAAACCTTAATTCTGTGTTTGTACATTTAATGAATTAAATACACATTCAATGTTTCGTACAATTTTAATTCAATTTTAATTTAAATATAAAAATAGATGATTTTCTTATTTATTTAATCACTCAATGCAATAATCATTCAAAATAATTGTTTTGGTGAAAATTATAGCTAAATAATTAAAACAAAGTAGTAATAGCATTGATCGCTTTGTCAACACATATCCAGAACAAGTTACCTACTAATAAAAAAAACAATAAAAAGCAATCGACGCGACGCGACGGCTACGTCAACTTATACAATAAAATTCAGGTTATATTTATATCTTCAATATTACATTTGAGATCTCTGTTTGAATACAATATATTTATAATGACCCAAATAATATTTATAAAAAAAGAAAATTACAATCAAATAAAATAAATAAATTAAAACTACTTTTACAATTGAAGCAATTGAGCTAAATGCAGACTGTTGCATACAATCTACATTTAGCTCAACTGATCCATATCAATACCAGTCGCAAGTACCCCAGATGCTGGCTGCATTGCCCCGCTGTATGGCAATGCTGATGCGCTGCGCCAGATACACACCAGCTCTCGGGGCACGCAAAAGTCAAAGTCAAAGTCAAATCGTTTTGAAAAAACAACGCATCGCTTCGACAAGACCGCTCAGATAATATTTTGAAAACCCGAAGAGTACCGATAACCCACGGACGTGGGTTCCCGACCCCCCTTTAAGGGGAGCATATTTGCGCCTCTTGAGATCCCCGGTGGAATCTGCCGCCGCGCCCGCCCTCACGGATGTCGGAAGATGGGAAGGCGCAACGAATGTAGCGTCCATCACAGTGGGCCTCCCCAACTCCCATAGAACTAGTGTCCATATCGTCTGGCCTCTTACCATAGTCACGCAACAGACCATTCTCTCAAGATCTCAAGAGGCGCAAATATGCAGGTTTCGACAGAGCCTACAGATTGCCTCCCCTTGGAGTCGAGACCCTAGGTTCGTGGGGTACCGGGGCTCTTCGGGTTTTCAAAATATTATCTAAGTGTCTAGTCGAAGCGACGCGTGACCCGAGAGCTGGTGAGTATCTGGCGCAGCGCATCAGCATTGCCATACAGCGGGGCAATGCAGCCGGCGTCTTGGGTACGTTTCCGACTGGTATTGATATGAATCAGTTGAGTTACTTATAGATTGTTTTCAACTGTCTGTCAGTTAGCTCAATTGTTTCAATAATAAATAAATACCAGTTTTAATTTATTTCTTTTGTTTGATTGTTATTTTCTTTTCCAAAAACATATTTTGAAACCTTTTTATATTTATGTAGTTATTGGCATCGAAACGATTTACATAAAATTCTACAATCTTTTTTATACTATTTACGGACTAACAATCTGAAAGTACTTAGGCGAATTTAAATATCAACGATCAGAAACTTACATGATTGCGTAGAGAAAATATCTAGAATCATAATTAGAAGAAAACGTACGTATAAGTAGCAAAATTTACTTGTCATGATTACTATATGAAATGTTTAATAATAGGTATACAGGGTGGGGCAAATTTTTGGCGCTTTCAGGGTAGCTACCGTTTCTTTTGTAGTTAGGAGGTTTTGTTCTTAAGAACCTTCTCTTAAATTTTGAAGAAAAAAATATTGTCATTTTTAGTTTTTTGAAAAAATACGTACGGTTCGCCCTAAAAATGACATTTGTCAAAAAAAACAAGTTGGTCTTAATCGACTCTATTTCTAACCAGGAAAACTTTACCCAAAGGACGAACCGTACTTTTTTTCAAAAACCTAAATATGACTGCTATTTTTTTTCTTCAAAATAAAACAGAAGGTACCTTAGAACAAAACCTTCTAACTACAAAATAAACGGTAGCTACCCTGAAGGGGCCAAAAATTTGCCCCACCCTGTATATATTTATTTAAGAATTCTCATAGCAATAAAAAGTTTTCTACTTTTACAATAGATATAACACTAATATATGTACATTAACTATATTACTAGCTAATCAGGCAAACCAACTGTGTCTTTACTTTTTTGCTAACTATAATATTACCTCATTAAAAATATGAAATACATATATAATTTTTATAAATTTCATATTTCAGAATCTTGTCTTTAGAATAGATTTAGTATTTATTCTTCATACCTACAAAGTTATTTACTATCAAGCTAGTAGAATTTAACATTTATCAATTCGTTCCACCACATGTTACACTAGTCGATATTAAAAACGAATTGAGTACCTACTTAGATATAATTTTTTTGTTTTGACATTTCCTTTAAATTTTATTACGTATCAATGTTTGATTACGAGTATAATAGGCATTTAACACTAAGTTGATGTTTTGTTTTCATTTAAAATGTAGTTGATAAGTAATAAAAAGTTAAGTAATTTAGATAAATTATTTCTTTTGGTACATACTGCAAGCATTCTATTAGCTTATTTGGCAGCTAAAATAATGCTGTGACCACTTAAATGGGTAAAATTCAAATTTATTGTTAAGTATATACAAAAAACTGTAACTGTATGTCCTCTTAATGAAATTAAATAATTTTAGTAGTGAAATGATGAATTGTTCAACTTAGCGTTGCGTAGAAAATATTTAGTCGCAAAATAAAACACTTGCAATTATCTGCATATTCAGACGTAAAGTGGTATCAGTTTATATATCCGAATAATACTATAGTATCAATACTCCCAAGTAGGTACTTGCAAAAATCTTTGTTGCTAGATACCATGTTTTGTGGACGAGGCGTTTTCTTGTGGAGATATTTCAAATAGATTTGATTGGCAGTGTCAAGACTTTATTCAATTATAATATCCAGTTTATGGATCGGTTTAGATATTAAAATTATGTAATTTTATATTTAATAAAACATATCTTTCTGTGTATTAAATAATATAAAATAATAAGTTGTCTACATAATTGATACTGGACAATTCACCTGCATTTATTCATTTACTCCTTTAATTCTAGCTAAAAGTGGTGAATAATTGGATTTTGAAAATTTCAGAACAACAGTGCCTATTGATGGTCGAAGGGAACTTGATTAACAGATCTCAGTATGATTAATGTTATATAAATAATTTTACTATAGAAATAATGTTTTATAAATAATGTTTGACAATACACACAGCATTATCTATGATGAGTGTGGCATTCTTACTACAAAGTTGGTATCATCTATGGAAATGTGAAAGTTGTGGAAATTTCCCGCTTGGAGCGCTGTCACATTTCCATATAACATAAACGCAAACTTTGTAGTAAAACGTATGGCAATCCACACTCAGCAATCATCCCAATAATGTATCAAATCAAGCTTCATTTTGAATATGCGGACAATTTCGTAGATGCTTTTAAACTTGAAGTTAAAATAGATTTTTTTCTAAATACAGGTTTATGAATTATTAAAAGGTGTTTTATTGTGCCGTGCTCGTCATCCCACCCAAACGCCCAAACTCCCCAAACCACTCAGAAGATAGCTGATGATTATAGACAAAAAAAGTTCTAATTCGATAATTCAATGAAAGGTGTGAATCTTCTTATTATAATATAATATTTATATATATATTAATATTACATTTAATTCAGACAACATTTGAACAAGTTAAATAATTCTACCGTCCCATTATTGGGAAGTCGATACCGATGGAAGTCATACGCAGGGAATGGAAGCCGGGGTAACAAATCCAAATAAAAAGACCGTAAGCACTTCCTAGTGCTTAGCCAACTACAGAGTGTAATAATAATAATAAAAGCATTTATTTTCAAAATTTTAACGGTTTAACAGAGTACTAACTTAGTCGAGTCGTAACTTATTAGATTGTACGAGCCCAGAGCTATAGTAAGATAGTTTGAATTAAACCACTGAGTTAATCAATCGTAGTTGTAATTATTAAAGTATGTATACAAATTTGTGAAAGATACTCATCCGCTCTAGTCCGCGGTAAAAGCTTAACTGAAAATGTAGGTCGCGGCTAAACGCGGCGTCAGCCGAAATATTAGGTCCTTACATATGAAATTGGCGTTTTTCGTACTGGCCACTTTAATCACAAATTTCTCCTCTTTGGTAAGGAATTCCAAATTCAAATTTGTACAGCTATAGACTCATGTATTTGTGCTTCGATGATCGTCATTCATTTGTTTTTTTTCTTCTGTTTTTTTCTGTTTGCGTCACTCATTTTACAAAATGGAAAACTTAAAATATCGCATTATTTACGAGTACGAGTTCCGCCGTGGCACTAGTGCTGCGGAAACAACTCGAAGGGTGAATGATGTGTATGGCGGTCGTGTTGCAAAAGAAAACACAGTTCGTTTTTGGTTCCAACGTTTTCGTTCTGGAAATTTCGACCTGCAGAACAAGCCCCGTGGACGGCCTGAGACTCAAGTTGATAATGAAGAGTTGAAGGCTATTGTGGAAGCGGATCCATCGCAAACCACGTCCGAGTTAGCTGCAGGCTGCGATGTTAGTGATAAAACTGTTTTAATTCACTTGAAGGAAATTGGGAAGATTAAAAAGCTTGAAAGGTGGGTACCTCACGAATTGACTGAAGCAAACCGGCAAATGCGCGTCGACTGCTGCGTTAGATTACTAAACCGGCACAATAATGAAGGTATTTTAAACCGAATCATTACCTGTGATGAAAAATGGGTTGTTTACGATAATCGGAAGCGCTCAGCGCAATGGTTGGATCCTGGCCAGCCAGCCAAATCCTGCCCCAAGCGAAAATTAACCCCAAAAAAGTTACTTGTAAGCGTTTGGTGGACTAGTGCCGGTATTGTTCATTACAGTTTTCTCAAATCTGGCCAGACTATTACGGCTGATGTCTATTGTCAGCAATTGCAAACCATGATGGAAAAGCTAGCGGCTAAACAACCTAGGCTGGTCAATCGCTCCACGCCACTGCTGCTTCACGACAACGCTAGACCACACACTGCGCAACAGACGGCTACTAAATTAGAAGAGCTTCAATTGGAAAGTCTAAGACATCCTCCGTACTCCCCGGACCTTGCTCCAACAGATTACCATTTTTTTCGAAATTTGGATAACTTCTTGCAAGGGAAAAAATTCAACTCCGATGGGGCAGTCCAAATCGCCTTCAAAGATTTTATTGATTCCCGTCCGACTGGTTTTTTTAGTAAAGGGATCAATGAACTACCTATAAGATGGCAAAAGTGCATAGAAAATAATGGTTCATACTTTGATTAATTAAATATATTATATTAAAAAATATTCGACTTTTTGTTCCTCCCATACAAAACGCCAATTTCATATGTAAGGACCTAATAGTTAAATATTTTTGTATTGTACGTGAACCGTACATAGATAATATATTATATCTTAATGTAAAGAGTTAAATTTACCTTTACCCGTGAGACGGCAGAACGCCGGCTCCTGGAATGTCAAAATAACGCGCATCTGCAGAAAAGCCGGTTCCCGGACGGCTCGCGGTCGGCCGCGGTCGGGGCCGCCACTTGTCTTTGCGCGTAATAAATCGGATGTTTTCATCAGTAAACGAGTTATAATTATTGTTCGATAGGTTAGAATATTTCAAGCTGATTTTATGAAGGTATAATACTGCATAGTTACAGTAGTAAAATATAACTCTGTCACTTTCTGCGCGCAAGGCTGCGCAGATTACAGGTTATGTATAGTACTCTACCCTAAAACCTTATTGCTGAAATACATCGTCTCCTCGCTCTAACTAAGTAAAACTTGTGTTTAGACGCGAGGGCTACTTTGCCTCTCAGACCCCAAAAGTGCAGCTGGAACATTGGTATAGTTGGTATATAGATGATGTTGAACAAATTGAAACAAAGTATTTCAATACGTATAACTAAACATTAAATCGAAGTGCAAGGTTGATTCGAAGTTTGTAACCTTAGCTAAAACTAAAATAATAAGTCTGAGTCAACAGAAAAATGAGAGCAAGCCCTGAGCAAAAGTGTATGTAGAGTTTGTGTAAGTGTAATGTGTTTGTATGCGTGCTAACAGTGCTGAGTAATGAGTAAATAAATTTAATAAATACTTTGTGTGCTTAATATTTATATCATTCCTCAACGTTTCGACCAAATTGTGTAACATCTCGTAAGCGTCATCGATGGGTATTAACGCAACAAATCTATACCCGAGAAGCTGCTGGAACTTCTCGATGCCCCCCATGATTTGGATTAGGTTAGGTCGGAGCGTTGACTTCATCAGACGGTTCCTTACAAGCTTCATTCTATTCAAAGAGCATCGAGTGATGATGATGACGATGATGATTAAATAAAGATTAAATGAATAAATAAATTAATTAATGACCCGTCATAATGTAGTCAATCTTATTTTTGTCACAGTGTCGGGGCTTCGCCATGTCCACTTCCTTTAGGATTTTCTTAATAAAGGGGAAATTAAGAATAGCCCCTATTTGTCAAGGAAGTTGACTAGTAATTTTGCCCTGTGATTCCTAATTCCATAACATATGGTGGTTTGACATATGCCTTAGATATGTCACGTGATCTGTTTCGATTTTTTCCCTAGGAATCTTTCAATTGTTTTCGATTCGCTTCATGGCGAATGCCGGCTGGCTACGCCCTCAGGTACGCTACCCTAGTCGACACACTAGAGATTTCTTGACGCTGTTAGAGCGGGCCAACCTGGGATGTTTTATCACCTTTGCGAAATTAGAAAAAAATATTTATTATTTATTATTTATTCACATAACCCTTGAATTAATAATTATACGACCACATAATCTTCTATGAGGTAGTGTGTGCTAATTAATTAATACATCAAGTATAGCAAGAATGTACATCCTAAACAAGCAAATAATATTGGCATTATAGCATTATTAACAGATATGGATGGGCCTTTGTTAAAACCGCAATGCGCAAATATTGACGATCAATTTGTCTCTATTTGAATTTTGAACTATTTGCTATAGTAATCATCTGATGATGATGACTACTACAGCGCCTATATTAGTCCACTGCTGAGTACAAGCTTTTTTTTAAATGTATGAATGCAGTTTTTCTTAGTCCTGTTAAATTCATGAAATTAAATCATGAAATTCTTGTTACTAAAATCGATGACATGTTTCCTAAAAAGTGATCTTCGTATGTCATATAGTTTCAGGCTTTCCCATACTCACCGATTTAAATGAGCCACCCTGTATTGTACTACGATAGATACTACGCCATTTGTTTCCCTCAGTGTAGAATCCAATGGCTCCCAGTTGTAGGTACTTTCTTTTGATGTCGTCAGATCTTAAGTTGGTTGGTAAGATGTTTTATGTCAGTAACTTAAGAGTAACTTGGGTTAGATGGTTACTAACAAGCTAAAGGTTTCTTGTCATTTCTTTCTACAATGTCAAAGTGAGCTAAATAAGCAGCCGAGCAAAGCAATTTATTCTTACATTTTTTTCTTAACAATATATATACCTTTTCAAATGATTTTTTATTTTACTAACGCAAATACCAATTAACCTATTCATAAAATACAATATTTTATTTTAACTCCCCTCGTCGAATAGTCATTTATGTACTTGGAAAATTGTAAATTTGGACTGAGGGTTGCATTTTTGCTCTGTAACAAACAAGAGTTACGACGCTTTTTGGAATGTTGTTCTCCGTGCCCGTGACTTCGTTCGCAATTCCCTTACCTGCTGACAAATTGTTTTGACTAGTTTGTCTCATAATAAGAAACACTGAATACAGCATGTTGATGGTGTGCCCTTTTTCATCTACTTTGCAAAACAGTCATTGCTTTGATATAGAGCAAGACAAGGCCGTTGTTTATGTTAACTGGCTTAAAGCGCGCGGCGCGAGGTAATACCAGCACATTTTGAAGATAAAAATATCATGAACAGGAGATTAGCAACACATAAGCCTTTAGTAATGCCAAGACTAAAATTTTAGCTTTAGCGAAATTGCGCCTAAAAGTCATACAAAATATATAATCATTTACCGATATTTATTTTGAAAACAAAGGTTAATAAATATAAAGTCTCGTAACTCGTAGGTAGCTTATAAAAAGAGCAAGAGTTATTGACTGAATTTTTAATTACACATTTTACTTTTGTTTTTGATTTGTAATCTAATTTATTCAATCTCTTTTTGTTTTATTTAGATTTTTGAGATTAGCTCAGAGTATCAGAATCGAAATCGTCGAAATTGATAGAGCGGAGGAGGGTTTAAGAATCAAATGCTTTTAAAATGTAGTCTTCTAAATTAATTTATATGTATATAGAAGACATACTTTATTTATGGTATATTATAATTAACTATAGTCTTCACAGAGTCATTATCTTCATCCTCACTGCTTAGGCGGGTCGGTAGGTATAGCTAGTTCCCGAACTAACAAAGGCTTCCGATGAAGTTTATCAGGGACAATATAAGCCATACTATCCAAGTTTATGTCGATGGATATTCCCCTGCGAGTTACCTAGAAGCCAGCCACGAAGATTATAACGACCGCATGGACAAAGCGATTTCAGAAACAACTTCTACCACGGCACTGGACGACATCGGATGCCTTCGAACTTTAACAAGGGCACGATGATCTTGCTGGGAAGGCTGTTGGTATTGTGACACGCCCGGCATGAGGCAACTCGTGGGTTAATTAAGCCGCCTAAACTAGTTTCTCTTAGGCGTTGATGAGCTTTACATTGGTTGTTTGAAACTTGGCCACCGCCTCTACGAAGTGCGAACCTCTAGCCTGTGTATTCTAAAGTTTGGAGTTGATTAACGAAAGTATCATCAGTTTTCTAACATCGTACCACCACACCAGTGATTTACGAAGGCAGACAACATCGTAACTTTGTGCTTCGGTGTTAGACAAACGACGTCGAATAATTTGGGACGTCCGTTGAATGCGTCCTGATCATCCACGAACGCGCCATACAGATTCGATGACCAGACGCATCGGCTTCTTGTATAAGAACTGCGTATAGGTTATTGTTTCACTGCACTGAGCGTATAACTTACTCGCGCGTAAGGGGGTTCGTGGCTTAGGCCCCCGGTGTCTGACGCCCCCGTGGTGGAGGCACCCGATTTTCAATTAAGTCATCAACAGCCGATTTCGTCAGAATAAAAGTCATTAGTAATTGATACAGTCGACTATTGATACAGTTATGAGTATGATGTGTTACAGTTGTAATTATCTGATTATGTAGGTATTTTATAACTAACAAAGTAATAGACATTATTTTTAGGTTGTTGTTACAGTTTATTTTCTTAAAATACATTATTTTGTACCTTTTCGAACCAGCCGTCGTCCGACCAAAATCGTTTTTGACCAAAACCAGATCGCTTTCTTGTCTATATTTTTCGCGCAAAGAATTGAAAACAATAGAGTTCAGGTAAACGGACTAATTGACAATGCTCATAGAGCGGTGGACACTATTTTTTAACGCATTTCTCGCAGAAGTCAAGTAATTGTTGCAATAAGTTACTGATAAGTTTAGTCGGCCATGTCATCTCAAAATGGCAAGTCCAGGTCCTTCGCAGGGCTGAGCACAAAGTAATCATCAATAAATTTCAAATATTATCTCGTGAGTTTATTAGACACGCAAATTTTTGTTCCTCCGACATTATTAATAAAGATTTATATAAAAAAACTGACTTTGAATCACTTCATGTATACACTTATAAAAATTTCTATAATTTAGGTTACACTTTGCTATCTGACTGTACTTTGTATACAAATATTCAACAAATACTTTTTATCTCACTAAAACGAAACCGGGTGCCTCCACCACGGAGGCATAAGCCCACTACCACCTACAGTTTTTGTCCGCCTAAGATGGCTCAAACTGTGGCTTAAAAAGTGGTAACCGTTCTATGACGTCACAGTCCTATAGAACAAATCGGAGTTACTGGCCGACCAGTGAAAAATGCCAAAAATGCCAAAAATGCCAAAGCAAAAGCCAAAAATGCCACTTGGGGTTGATTAGGCCATGGCCTAATCAACCCCAAGTGGCATTTTTTTCATTTCCTTGAATAGCGTGCCGTATGGCTGTCTGCAGTCAATTAAAGCAGTCAGTTATTTTCTGTCAGCCTCAATTCTTCTCTGCGTCACTTTTGAATCCCTCGGATCAGGAGGATCCGACGGGATGGCAGCGACGGGTCTTGTCCATGTCGGACTTGTCCATGACGGACAAGTACACGAACGACGGGTTAAATTGCTGTAAATTATTCGTCCTGATCTGCTTTATAGGAAGAAAGAGATCGATTATTTCCGACTTTCTTAGGTTTGACGTTGCGCTGTGCAATACTTGTAAACGACAAGGCTAGGCTTAATCCTCCTTGGTTTAGTTTTTTTCCGATAGGTTAGGGTCAGAGAAGTCGGCATCACTCCACAACCTCCACAACAGCCTGTGTTGGTCCACTACTGGACGCAGGCCACCTCCTAATAAGCGCCTTATTGGCGTTTATCTCATGGAAGGTAATGCCCATAATCCCCACGCTGGGCATGCGGGGTGGGGATCGCAGTTTGGTTGTATAATTGTTCTGCAAGGGGCACTGCTGCCCGCCTCCCGGTGGATATCCCTGAGTCGCCTCTTACGACACCCGCGGGAAGAGTTGGGGTGGTACAAATTCTAAGCCAGCACCACACGGCTCGGCACAAGCGACATCACTACCGACTTTTTATTTCTACAGCTTAGACAGTGAAACAGTGATAAACGATGCAATCGTTTAGGTCCATGGCCGTATATAGAAAGAAAGCTGGAAACTTATAAGCGCTTACCGGCACTTGACAGCGCTGGTCCGTTCTACACAAAGGAAGCAGGTTGTCGCAGTTGTTTTTTTTAATTTTAGATGGCAGCGCAGAGCGCTGACCATCGCGTGTTGAAGTTTGTCGGAACTTGTCGGCACCGTTCTTGCTACGAGGCTGCCTCGTAGCAAGCAAGCGCGTAGCACGTCCGTAATTTCGTAGCAGTCTCGTAGCTAGTGCATTGTTCGTTAAAGTTCGTTCCGTAGCACTCGCACCGCTTGGTAATTTCGACCGCACCGGTCGGTCAATGTCGATCGTTAGGATATATTCAAATTAAAATTCAAAAATGCTTAATTTCCACAAAGACAAAAAATGGGAGCAAAATCCGTTCCAAGATTTTTCATCCTCTAGATAATCTTATATTTAGCCTTTAAGCCTTTTTGCGCAGTAAAGTTTTTGTTTTGCAATAGAAGTGTATACATTGCCCTTTAAAAAATACATTAGTTTTATGAAGCCTAGTTGTGGGTACCTACAGCGAGTTTGTGTTTATTTCTAAACAATTCTGTGTGAATTGTCCAGCATTATTTATTTATTCTATTGTTCTGTGCTGTCGATGATGATGCAGTGGTTGCGGACCCCGGCGGAGATGCAAACACTGCGTTGCAGTTCGACCTGTCCGAAGGCAATCAATTTTGTTTTCACTCACAGTAATAATTTGTACGCCCAATGACTTCGATTTCCAAGTGTCCAAGGGACCTTGAGTCGTTCAAAGTTACATTTCGTTTCCTGAAATGTAAAATTTTTGCTGCAAAATTTACATTATTGCTTTTTTGTAATGAATTATGTTGTACAAAGTACCTACCCTATTTTAGGAATAATCTTAGATATTAAAATTCAATGGAGCCCACAAATAGATAAGCTATTGAATATACTTAGTTCTGCGTTAGTTTTGCGACGTTCCCAAAAAAGAGTCCTGTAAGGCCTAAAGTAAATAACGCACTTTGCTGTTTGAACAATGTTTATATTATGGCATTTTGTACTGTAGTTACTTTTTATTTAGTTGTAATATTTTTTTTTATTCAAGGTACAAATTAAAGTGTTTATTCATTCATTCAAGGGAGTCGTTCTCTTATAGTTCTTGGATATCGTGGATCAATAATCTCTTTTGTTGATATTTGACTGCCAAAAGAGATCATCTTTTTCTTTTGGCTTAACTTTCTGAAACTGAACTGAGAGGTGAGTTTGACGACAGTGTCGAGACGTCTCGTTTTCCCATAGATTTT
The DNA here is from genome assembly GCA_955876795.1 of Eupithecia tripunctaria. Classification (NCBI taxonomy): domain Eukaryota; kingdom Metazoa; phylum Arthropoda; class Insecta; order Lepidoptera; family Geometridae; genus Eupithecia; species Eupithecia tripunctaria. Next base: position 2,128,866 of record OY041599.1, on the reverse strand, counting down.
TTAGTACAGCGCCCCATGTGCGGACAGGGAATTACGCAAATCCCATACAAATATGAGACATCACGATCACGTCTCCTTACTATCGTCAAATAGGCTAAAAAAATAAATAGTGATAATCAGGTTGATACGGTAAAAGATCGCTTTTCGCCTAGATAAATGTGTAGACCATAGACAAAACCTATTTTTTTTTAATCTTACGTTCAGTTTGTGGTATCTATTATAAAACATTGTTTAATACCTCTGTATTAATTTTATCTCATATTGTTTAGGAGGCGATGCGATAATAGAGATTGGTTAACGTAACAATAAGATAAAATAGTTGGGGGCGCCACTTTCACTGGTGTATGGGCCTTAAGGCACAGAATAAGTAAAGTTGAAAAATATTAATAAGAGGACAGTGTCTGTAACTAAAGTTGCTCTGTCTGCATAACTGTGTCACGCACGTTTTTCAGGTTTAAAAAAATGTTGAAAGTTCAAAACATATATTTCGAGGCGGGCAAAGAACGTTTTTCGCCTAGATAAATGGGCGCAGGGTGCAGATAGAAAATAAATCCCTTTTCCTATTTCCCTATTCCCTATTTCTATTTTTTATTTCTGGTTATTTTCTTGGTCACTAAATCACACGTGAACGGCTGGACCAATTTTGCTGTCTCTTTTTGTTGCGTTAGATGGTTCTTGCGGAAGAAAATAAAAAACCGCGCACAAAGGGTTCCGTACAACTAAACCTATAAAACCGTAAAAAAATCATATCTGTTGTATGGGAGCCCTCCTAAATATTGTTCCATTCTGTTTTCTAGTATTTGTTGTTATAGCGGCAAATAAAATTCATCGCCTGTGAAAATTTCAGCTGTCTATCACGGTTCATGAGATACAGACAGACGGCCAGGCAGACGCACGGGCAGCGGAGTATCTGTTATAGGGTCCCGTTTTACCTTTTGGATACGGAACCCTTAAAAAGAAAGATGGAAACATACATTTCTACGCAGGCTAAGCCGCGGGGAGATGCTATTGTACAATTTGCAACATAGCTCCGCTGTTGTCTCTCATATTAACTAGAGGTATTAACAAAGAACTTGCAGGTAGCGCTGCGGCCGTCCTGAGAAGTACTTACCACGTTCCTAACTATTGTGTAGTGGGTTGTTCAACAGTCGCGTAAATTGACGAAGTTTGCCGAAGTTTGTCGAAGTTTGTGATGCTATTTGGAGTTAATTAAAACAATAGGTACACATCAAGCCTCCTATGATAAAATAAAGTTAAAAACTACAACCCGACTATGTTAATAGTTGTAAACAAGGGTTTAAATGATGTTCTAAATAAATATTATTATCTTGTGGGAAGGGTCCTACTTGCCTACTACTTTTAGGTTTAGAAGTGAAAGTCGATTTGATTGTAAACTGAACTGTAACTGTAACTATTTATTCGAGGAACCAGGCTTATATATATCTTAAATTAAAATCATTCCTCATGCCATGTAAGGAAGAGCAAGACATGTGTTTGCTCCAATCACGAGGCTTGATGCGCGGGCGCCGTCCTTCCATTGCCGGTTCTCGAGACAGCGCTAGTCGTGTGCGAGCGGGACGGCGCGGCGGCATACGTAAATATTATATCGCGCGCACTAGCGCGAGCCCACCAGTGTTGGCGGCGCGCTTGGGTGCTGCGGTTGTCGCCTTCTTGTATGCCGGCCGCCGTGACGTAGGTATCCTAGGTACACTACAATCTGTTTTGCTTGGGGCAAGATAATGCAACATTATTATTATACACTATTTAATCATAAATCGCGTAAAAAAACACAAATTTACCTATAGAAAATAAAATACCAAATACCAAAAAATATATCAAAACGGTGAATCACAATCAATCAAAGTATTATATATAATATATAATTATCTATCATTGAGTTTTTATACTTAGGTAGTAATGCCCCGATAAGGTAGTGAATTATGTATGTACCTACAAAGGCCTCCGACTACTTGAGTATAAAAGTAAAGAGGAAAGATTGTATGTTTGTTTTATAGAATAAATAAATAAGGTTGGTAGCTTTCTCTGGATATGAGCGGAAATGTGAATTCTATTATTACGTGGCCTCTGGTGGTATTCTGGCCTTGACCTATAGAAGCTTATATTGGAAATCGGAATAATAGGCTCCGAAACTACTGGACCGATTCAAATTATTTTTTATCATTGGAAAGCTTACTTATCAGGGAGTGAAATAGGCTCTATTTTATCCCGGAATTCCCACGAGGACGGTAACTACGCGGGTGAAATATAGGAGGTGCTAGTTTAGTATAAAGATGTTATTATCAGCTGCGATCTTTACAACGATAAAACACGGTCATATTTAATAACGTTAGAATTTTCAACCCCAGTTAGATCCTAATAACTCGTTAGATCCCGATTTTGTCAATGTCACTGAGCTTATAACCACCGACATGTTGAAACGAATCGCTTGTTGTAATGAAACTTGTATTATTCAGAGCTACATGGGAACATAAAATCTGCTACTTATATACATCATCATCATCAGCCTATATTACTGCTGGACATAGGCCTCCCCTTATGAGCGCCATAGCGCCCTGTCTTCAGTTTGACGCATCCAGCATCTGCCTGCAATCTTTCGCAGATCGTCATCCCACCTGGCCGGAGGTAGCCCTACACTACGTTTGCAAAGTCACGTTCTCCACTCAAGAACTCGTTTACCCCATCGATTGTCGGTTCTTCGCGAGATACGGCCAGCCCACTGCCACTTCAGCCTGCTAATTCTTTAAGCTATGTCGATAACTTCGGTTCTCTGTCGGATGTATTCGGTACGAATCCCATCTTTCAGAGAGACTCCGAGCATAGCTCTTTCCATAGCTCGCTGAGCGACTTTACGCTAGTGGACCAACCCTATCGTGAGATTCCACGTCTCGGCTCCGTAGATCATGACGGGTAGGACGCACTGATAGAAAACTTTCGTTTTCAAGCATTGCGGTATGGATGACGAGAAGACTCGACTTGTATAAGTGTATCCATAGAAACAAACATAGGCTGTCCAAACAGAAGGTGGACCTCGTGTTCTGATACCTTATTCACACCATAAACATGTCTGTGACAGGCTATGGCAATCAATGAGATTTTACTTCAGTTTATATTATAATATCATTAGGCTATAATCTGTGGAACCGAAGATTGTGTCGAAGAATCATGTAAAATACATAAATGTTTTCAAGATTCAGAAGTGTCCGTTCCATTGTAGTAATTGATTGATTATTGAAGAAATAAATATTAATTATGGACAAGCTTTCACACGTGCTGGTTCGGGGGTAGTTACCCCCGAACCAGCACGTGTGAAACTTTGACTGATCTCCTTTCTGAGGCAACATTAAAAATATAGTACCTATAAGAAACTTAGCTTGGAACTAGATAATGCTGTTTGGATTGTACAGCATTATTTATTTGGTTCGGGTAAACCAACCATGCAGCAGATATGCATTTAGCTGAGTTTGCGGTTGAATGCGTACTCGCTCGCGTTTACCCTAATTAACTCAGTTCGCGATCGACCGCCATCGTGCGGGTTTAAACAAATACATGCCATTTCTACAATTCTATACCATAAGTTGGCGCCTATATTTTAACTATCTAGTGTGTTTTGTGAATATAGTCCGTACCATACCAGTGACTTTCCTTGACCAACAACCAAATACCAATCACAAAGACTGTTTGGGGTTATTTGGGGTTAGGGACGCCGCCGGTGCCAAAGCTTTTTTGACGGTCTCGGGTATCTATATTTAGAGTACCTACTAGATTTTCGTTTCGCAGACCAGTATACCAAGGATATTGAAACCATACAGCGAATCGAGAAACATCTATTTATCCTCTGGAAAATCCAAAACTGTTATTGAAGCGGAATTCCATCTAATGAAGAAAATGAAGCTGACTGTCGACATACAACAAAAGTTAATAATTAAAATAGTTAAAGACTTCCAATAGAACACCATTCTTCAACGAGAACTTCAAAACATTTCTCACAAGAGTTTCCTGTAACTTTATGGCTGGTACCCTTACTACAGAACTTAAGAAGACTACGAGAAACCAATAGGCGTTTCTCGTAGTCTTCTTAAGTTCTGTAGTAAGGTTACTCTGATTGTGTCAATAAGCACCCAATCAGAGTCAGAGTCAGAGTCAAATCGTTTGTTTCTTTAGACTTTTAACTGTAATTCAGTAAAAAATTGTACACTAGCGGAAGAAGTGAAAATGAAACCACTAGCAAGTTTATCGCTGATCAACTACTGCAGTTTTTGCATATCTAAGTCGTACACAACTAATTTAAGTGCTTACATACTATTGTCAGTGTGGAACTGGGCGACATCTCACTTTCACTTCTCTTTTCTTCATCTCAGATCTCACTTTACCAATAAAAAATATCGCTACCGATTTCCAATACATATATAAGCTTCTAAAGGTCAAGGCCAGAGTATCACCAGAGGCCAGGTAAGAATAGAATTCACATTTTACCGTAAATAGACCTTTGTTCGACCGCAATCTCACCTGATGGAAAGCGAAGATGCGGCCGATCGTATCACGAAGGTCTAGAAGATACCTATTCACCGTTATCTTGAAGAGACCCAGGTTGTAATTGGCCGGAAAAACAAAGGCAAAGAGCGAGTTCCATTCCTTTGCGGGGCGAATAATAAAGGTGGAGGAAAACCGCTTAGTGCGAGTGGAGAGTACATCCACCAAGTATGGTATTGCGCTGTGCGTCTGCTTGTCCTGGAGTGGAAGGGGGATGGTAGGATTCGTATCCAGAGAAAGCTACCAACCTTATTTATTTATTTATTCTATAAATTACTGTCTGTATTACCAAATAAATACCAATAAAGCCTATCTTTGAATATGTAGCAGTCAACCTTAAAAGAGCCTGCTACTTTACTGTAACCAATAATAATACAGATTTTATTGATTATACCACTATTACATGTCAATCAAATTAAATATAAAAGTAAAATTATCATCGCTGATGATAGCAAATTATAAAATTAATTTATGTCATTTATACAAAATTAATTTAATAAGCTACTTTCTTCATTTTCTCTTAAAAATAGATATGGAAGCTGTATTCTAGATCCAGTCCGGCAGCCGATTGTACACTGAAGGACAGATAATATACACACCATAATTTTAACATACTGAAAACTGACGCGACGATAAGATAAAACAGAAGAAGAAGAACGCGATGCACCCACCTACGCTGCTACGTCACCTGCGCTGCACCTTCGCCGCGCCCGAGTACGCTGCTACGTCACCTGCGCTGCGCCTTCGCCGCGCCCGAATACGCTGCTACGTTACCTGCGCTGCGCCTTCGCCGCGCCTTAGTACGCTGCTACGTCACCTGCGCTGCGCTTTCGCCGCGCCTCCTGTAGTGAGCGTCGACATAGGGGCTTGCATGCTAAACAAAGAGGAGGCGCGCTTCTATGGCCGCCCGTCGTACCGCCTCTTCTGCAGTGGGCGTCCCGTCCGTTAAATATCTAAAATAATCTAATTATTTGAGTGCGAAATTCACATTATTATTAAGATAATTATTTAAATAATTATATAGTGTCTAGATAATCCTTGCGCTCATATGCACGAACGGCTCGTTGTGGACTGCACGTCAACTGCCCCTTCGACTGCCGTCTACTGCAGCCGTCAACAACTGCAGTGGCTTTGCAGTCCGGAACGTATCCTCTGTGTCTAGGAGACGTGCAGTCCGTGTAAAGAAGCCGTATGACGCTATTAACGTTAAATTGTAACAACTTTAAATAAATATTTACCTGAGGGCGTAGCCAACCGGCATTCGCTATTGCATTGCGAAAGGAAAACAGTTGAAAGACTTGTAGGGAAAATTCGAAACGTATCACGTGACATATCTAAGCCGAGTCAAACCTATAAATTTTTGGCCTTTTCTACTATCGCTTTCAACATCGATTGTTACATTGTCTAGGCCCTCTGGTCTATCTATTCACCATTTCAGCCAGTTCGCACACACTAGGTACCGGATATTAGACCTCCGTTATATCCGGTCTTGTAATACTCCGTACCATCCGGTCCGTTCTCTGCGAGTGGCATCTAATCAAGTTACTGACTCGCATCAGAACAAAGTTCGGGGTGTATGACGTTCAATTGCCAACATTGACGAGGAGTTCTATCCCAATCGAGCGACTGTAGTCGTCTAAAATGTTTGAGCACGCTGCCGGGAACTACACTGGCTTGCAAAAGTAAGTATCACACTTTTAAAATGTATTTTTTTTCTAAACTGAGTATAGAAGATAGAGATTTAAAATAAAAATCGTTTTAACACGAGTTTTTTATAGCAAAATACATATATCAGCTTTCTTTGAAACTGTAGTAAAATATACATTAGTAACAAGAAGATAGAATAATAAAATAGGCTTCGAAACTACTAGACCGATTTAAAAATTCTATCATCATGAAAAAGCTTACTTTTCAGGGAGTGACATAGGTTATCTTTTATCCCGGAATTCCAACGAGAACGGGAACTACGCTGTTGCTGCAAATCAACAACCTGCACATTAACAAATTATTTTGCCCATCAGTAGCAGCGGCCGTGACCACATCATCTCTGGATACTAGCCCAACACTGGAGAGCTTCCTCAAAACACAATTTTTCAGGGATATACAACAGGATGAACTCTTACGTGGATATACTCATTTTCATAGAGAACTCGTTAATGTAAGCAAAAAACTCCTGTTGAGGTCATGCATATTTTACTTGCATCACAATGTTGCAACCTGAGGTTCGCGAATGCAGCTTTACAAAGCCTTCATAGCCACGTCATCAGTGTAGATGCTGAAACGTATTTCAGTATCTACAATGTCGTCATAAATGACCGAAGGCTCGCGCGGAAGGTAAATGCAAGAAAATGTAGACAACCACGATGTTAGCTTTTAACTAACTTTTCTCTAATAAACATTTAGTTATTTTAATGATTATGGTAATAAATACGAGTTTTTAAATATTTTTTGTTTTTTATGCGAATAAATGCGAAATAATGAATTTTTAATTTTTATTTATGCGAAATTTCGTTTTTTTGTTGCGAAATATACGTACCTATAACGTATAGCGACCTTTTATCAAAATAACCATAATTATGTACCGGCTGATATAAAAAAAATAACATTATACCTAATGGATAATGGAGTTTCATACAGTAATTCGTCCTTTCTTTTGTAACAACGGTAATGACGTACTTTTGATGTGCTTATTCCTTTCTAACCGACTTCAAAAAAAAGGTAGACGTTCTCAATTCGACTGTTTATTTTTTGATTTTTTTACGTTATTGACCTCAGATATTTTGACTGGGTGGTCCGATTTTCATGATTCTTTTTTATATGAAAGCTGGTGCTTGTAACCTCAGAACTTTTGACTGGGTGGTGCGATTTTAATGATTCTTTTTTTATATGAAAGCTGGTGCTTCCCGTGTGGATTTTTATCTGGTCCAGTTCTGACATGGGATCCATATGATTGAAGTAGGTTTATAGTTTTTTTTTAAACCAAATCAATAATAGGGTATATGCATGTGATTTCAAAATGGCTAAAAAAATATATACGTATTCTCTATTGATATAGAAACATATCTACATATTTATTTTTGCATTTTGAGATGTTTTTATTGTAGAATTTAACCATTGAAAAATTGATATTTTAAATCTCAATCGCAAAATTTCAAAACGCTACGCCATTGACTAGAGCGGACGTGACATCACTGTACTCATTTCTTCTTTTTTATTCAGCTTGCTGCACCTTGATTTGACACTATTCTGCCCACTTGACATTTCGTATTGTCGATTATTTTCAATTTTTTCGGAAAACCTCTTTCCTGAGATGATCACTACCGAGGTCGTCACCAAAGGTTTTAATCAAGTGTGTACGTCGACGTCACATAAACATGGCGCCAATATGGCAGCGTTTTTATCACCCGAAAATGATTGTAGTTTTGATTTGTTTTTTTTACCTTGTTAATGCGAAATTCAGTGAGCGTCTTATCATTCCTCGGTTAAATAATGACCTAAAGAATCGATTAAAACAATAAAAAAAATCGATGCATATACCCTATTCATTACTCATACTCAACTTCCTAAGTAAGTACCTGAAGCTTTGCTGTTCCGGGCGTCGACCCACGCAAGATAAGCCCTGTGTTTCAGCGCCGCAGCACTGGCACACGAGGAGTTAAACCACAGGGGAGTCCTGTCAGAGGGTAAAGTATGAGTGAATGGAATAAAATATTCCATTGCACTTTTAATCACCCTCGTTACATCATCAGCACAGACAGGTGGATTCCAGGAAGTGAAGCCAAGGATATGAAGCGAAGAAATGACGCATCTCATCCCAGGTAAGGCTGGACGAAGGCCTTCCCCTGATAAACACCGTGTTCGCGTTTATCTTATCGGGGGTACTGCCAATAATCCCCACGCTGGGCATGCGGGTTGGGGGTCGCATTTCAATGGAGTTTTTCTGCAGGAGGCGCTGCTGCCCGCCCCCGGTATATACCCCTTAGTCGCCTCTTACAACACCTACGGGAAGAGGTGGGGGGATGGATTATTTGTAACTCAAACACATACATTAAAAAAAAGGACTTAGAAATTTATACAGTTTGTTAATAAATTAAGTGTAATTATTACAGTTGGCCACCACTCCTATCTCAAAAAACTAACCTGTTTATCTATGGTTTATCCATTTTGAATGAAGCAGGATAGTAAACAAAATACGACACAAATAACAAAATCTCACTTGCTTGGCGTCGAGTTTCAGATATAATTGTAAGCAATTTTTATTGAAGGAAGGATCTAAAATCGACAAGTAATGTAAATTACGTATAAAAGGACACGCCAACAAAGTGAATTTTAGGTTAAGTATGGGCGGTTTGTTTACGTTTATGCTCCATTCAAAATGGATACGATATAGATACGTAAAGTATATGTAAAGTATAAAAGTACACGTTTTGCTGTGTGGATCGTTGAAATGTTTGCCCTCTTTTATAAGATTTTCACCGATCTTGTAAAAAGGATGCGATGAGCTCGCTCGTGCTCAAAAACGTTGCCCTCTTTGATGTTGTGATATCTTTGCACTGCAAGTGCGTTGAAAACTTAATAAATCGTCGCTTACAATTTCTCAGCGCAGATATGCCCTTTGATACTGGATTGCTCTCGCAATTCAAAGACTGCGTACCTAATTACGTCCATTTTGGTAGGTACTGTTCTGATTTTTATTAAAACTACCTCATCATCATCAGTATAATGTCAGTCCACTGCTGGACATAGGCCTCCCTAATGACCGCCATGGCACCCTGTATTCAGCTTGCCGCATCCAGCATCTACCAGCAGTATTACGCAGTTCGTCATTCCACCTGGCCGGAGGGCGTCCTACACTGCGTTTGCAGAGTCGCGTTCTCCACTCAAGAACACCCCAGTGGTTGTCGGTTCTTCGCAAGATGTGACCGGCTAAATGTCACTTCAACGTTTCCTCCGGTCGGACTGACGACCGAACGATGAACTTCAAGATCGGTCGCAGCTGGACAGATTAGCAACTGAAAAGAAAGTATACAGTCCGTGACATAATTAGTAGCATGTTGTGTTAATTTATTTGGGTCCTATTTAAACACAAAGGCAGTCTCTTCGTGCTTCAGAGTCTTTACTTTTTTGTAGGAACTACTATACAAAACCTTAGCATACCTTAGGTAAAGTTGGCTTTACCTAAAGGTACGATGGGGATGGTATAAGTGACAGTACGAGACACTGCAAATGTCAAAACTGACAGCAACGGTCAAATGTCAAAATATACTTAAGAACAGAACGGATACCTTAGCCCCCATACAAACGTACTTCCCGCTTCATTTGGAAACTACGTTTCCGATCGTATTGAAATTTTGCATACATAATCGGATGACAAATAGCTATGTTTGTAGTGTTTTCGTTTTTTAAAAAACATTATGATATTTGAATGAGAGTGAAACTAATTTGCCATATTTTGACCACCAAATCGAGTCATTTTCAAGCTATTTTTTATGCATGTTAGACACCTTTATTCGAAAATCTGTCACACTGCAAACATCCTAAATATATTCACTATTAGAAATAAACAAAAATATTTCTGAAATCAGTCGTTTATTCAAAATGAATCGCAAAGTACGAAAAAATATAAAAAATAGAGAAATTCCTTCAAATTTCTGCAACCGCTCGCTCAAACGCGGGGGGCAATGCCACACAGGGAGCACAATTCCAAAATAAGGCGAATGCCGCGGAATGGCCAACACGATGCGATTCTACGTGAAACAACAACAAATTCACTCGGGCCGGCCGCTGAGATTTGGGAAGGGTTCGTAGCCTTCTTAAATAACATAATCGTTGTCAGAATTTATAAAAAAATACAGAAAATGTCTAGATGTATAGATGTACATGTACACGAATTGTATGTCTATAAGTACATAGTTTTCGTAAGTATATTAGATGCGCTTTAGATAAATCATAAGGACGGTGAGAGATATTATTTCATGTAACTATAGCATCAACAAAGGGCATGAATGACACCACACACACATCAATCCACCGTCCTATTTTATTCTTCTTAAATTGTAACGACTGTTCGCTTTATAGGATACTTACCTCTTAGACAATTTAACCCGGGTTTTATTTAACACATTTAACCTACACCTTACTGCGCGTGCTGTGAAAGGAAATAAATGCAATCTCTATCTGCGTCATGCAAACTCTTTGATAACAACAAAAACTTTTTGCAGCTTTGACACAAAGAGGATAAAACTACTACGCTCTTACGCCTATACGCTTTGACATTGATTGTCATCAAAAAATCAGTTATTTTTTTTTTTTTTTTTTTTTTTATTTATCAACTTAAAATAACATTACATAGAAAACTAATAATAACACTAGGTAAACCACAGAGGTTTGTGAAACAGTGCTATTAGTGTGTTTTGTCGGGATTGCGTTCACTTTTTGTTTTCTGTCAGGATAGCGTATGTCGAGATGCCGTAGTACACCCCTGCATGAGTGTGCACTCAGCACGGCAGCTGCTTAGCAGTAAATTCTTTAGAGATAAGTAAGGTAAGTAGCATTAATCCGTCTAAGTAGTAGTAAGTAAGTAGTATCAATCGCCGTGTGGTGTTGGTGGCATAGAATTTGCATAGAACTCTTCCCGCGGGTGTCGTAAGAGGCGACTAAGGGATATTTACCGGAGGCGGGCAGCAGCGCCACCTGCCAAATAATTCTGTCACCACACTGCGATCCCCAACCCGAATGATCAGCGTGGGGATTATGGGCACTACCCCCCATTAGATAACAGCCAATAAAGGCGCTCAGGGGGAGGCTTGCGTCCAGCTGTGGACCAATATAGGCTGTTGAGGTGAGGTGAAAGTCAAAGTCTAAGTCAAATCGTTTATTTCTTTAGACTTAACACAACAACAACAACAAAATAAGTACTTAGACAAGTCAAATTTTTACTATATAAACAGCTTGATAAATAGTTGGTGAGGAGTATTAATCCAATCTAATTTTCCATAAATCCAGCACTAAGCAATTAATAAAAGGCTTATAGGTGGGGACGCCACTGTAACTATTTTCTTTTGTAACCATAAGTTGTTGACCTATAGGTACAAGTAGCTTTGACAATTATCTATCTACTCCTAGTTTGTAGGTATCTCAGTTTAGTTTTAATTCTCTCCTCTCTTTGTAAACTCTAAATTCGGCGATTGTTTCTTCATTTTTGTAATCTGGCAAACATACATGGGTTTTTTCTTTGATAATATCAATGCCATTTTCATGTAACGTTAGAGTCGCATTACAGTTTAACCTCGGGCAAAGCCAGACTGAAGTACCACATTTTTTTATTCTATTGGTACGATTACGGTTATCATCTTGCATCATCAATTTAATTGACAATATCTTAGTCTATTGAAATGAGACAAACGCGGTCCAGCTATATTACGGGGGAAGCAGGCAAATCTAGACTTTGCAAAAACGTTGTGACTCACATAAACAAAATGTTTACAAGAAACTGGTATAGGTATATAATGTCTGAGATTGTACCTTTAGTGTCTGTAGAAATTTTGGTGGTGTGTGGATAGAAAGGATACTCACGATTTTAAAGCGAACAGGTTGGGTAGCGATAGCAGCGTCACAAACCTTCGTTCTTCCTGTCTTTCGAAGAGAACTCCTTCACGATAAAACACTGAAAAAGGTTAGCGTGTCACAATTGGAACAGGGAGGAGATGGAAAATGAAGGATGTTTGGTCCCACCAGCGGGGGGGTACTTTAATTCGTAGGAAAGACCGTCGGATTCGATATAGGAAACTTTTCACAAATGAAAAAGCCTTCTAAAGTTACGTCGGAATAGAATTCAAATTCAAATCTGATGTTTTCGCTTCGGAAACGATTCTTCAGCAGGGGTATTTTAATTTTTCGAAAAGGTCGTCAGATTCGATATAGGAAACTTTTCAAAAATCAAAATAGCCTTCTGAAGTTACATCGGAATAGAATTCAAATTCAAATCTGACGTTTTCGCTTGGGAAACGAATCGAATGAATTAAAATACTCACGATTTTACACAGATGCGTATGGAGAACGATGTGATGCCAATCCGACTTCAATTCCTGTAGCTTGTAGCTTATCCTCCAGGTTGTGTCTCGATCGTGGTTCGATGTGGCGTTGAATTGCGTAATTTATCACTGCAATAAAATATAGCCTTCGTGTTCTAAGATCGTATTTCCGTAGGAGCAGAATTCGGATATATGACTCGAAGGACCAATATGTTGCTTCTTAGGGTTAGGCAACGGGGTTATTATTTTATAAATTAGACTGATGGCCCTGACTTGCTGTGATTTGAGTTTTGGAGCAAAATTAAAAGATGCGTTATTTCTTTCCAAGATGGCGTGTAATCGTGTAATCAAAGAGAATAGCGGCCTTCACACGTAAGGTTCGAACTGCGCATCTGGGACTGCGGATCAAACTCATGCTTATTACGATTAAAAATGTTTCCACGGTTTGGAACGCCGGCAAAGCTTTTATATTTTGACAAACGATCCGAATTGTGCGTGTAAATTGATTTTCAAGAGTTTCAACTGCAGTTTAGACTGGCTCGTGAAACGTTATAAGTTTTAAAAGTTTTGCCTCGGTTTCTAGCAAAATGGATACTCGATCATCGCGTTAGTTGGATACGTAGTTAGTATGAACCACTGAAAACAAGGCGAATGTAGGCATATTCACTCTGAGGGTTTTAGTACCACCATAATCGCACTGTCTCCCCGTGGCAGTGCGATATGCGTGCGCATTTCCCTCAGGATAATAATAAAAAAAAAGGGTTTAACGTATTCACTGCCCAGCCTCAGCGGTGCGAGCCGCAGGGGCGCGCCTTTTATTTGGGATAATAATTTACCCTGTTAGTTATTTCTTATTTGCAGACTAGATCAAGCAACAATTATTCTAGTCGCGCTATACCAGAGTACCGTAGAACAAACGTAAATATAACTTAACTACCCGATGTTTATTGTTGAATTATCCACTTATTCCGAGTAAAATTCATTTAATACTGCTTTGGAACATCAAATAACGTTTGATTCAACTATCAATAGGGTATATGCATCGATTTTTTTTTATTGTTTTTAACGATTCTTTAGGTCATTATTTAACCGAAAAATGATAAGACGCTCACTGATATTCGCAATAATAAGGTATAAAAATCAAATCAAAACTACAATCATTTTCGGGTGATAAAAACGCTGCCATATTAGCGCCATGTTTATTTGATGTCCACGTTCACACTCGAATATAACCTTTTGTGACGACCTCAGTAGTGATCATCTCAGAAAAGAGGTTTTCCGAAAAATCTGAAAATAACCAACTGAAAATACAATACGAAAAGTGAAGTGGGCAGAATAGTGTCAAATCATGGTGCAGCAAGCAGAATAAAAAAAGAAGAAATGTGAACAGCGATGTCATGTCCGCTCTAGTCAATGGCGTAGCGTTTTGAAATTTTGCGATTGAGATTTAAAATATAAATTTTTCAGTGGTAAAATTCTACGATAAAACCATCTCAAAATTCTAAAATAAATATGTAGATATGTTTCTAAATCCATAGAGAATACGTGTATATTTTTTTAACCATTTTGAAATCACATGCATCTACCTACCCTATTACAAAACAAACTCTTACATAACTGTCATATGAGCGGTTCTTTGATAAACATTGTTGAGATCCGTAAGAATCGTTCTGACCTCACTTTCCATCAAACATCGCCTGAATACCTTATAAATAACCTCCCTGGCAGTACTTCTTTAGCAAAATTATGAAACGTCCTATATTGAGAATGTTGCCATAAACAAAAAAAAATTGTTCCGATTCAAGACTTTTTTGCCAAGCTGTATGTCTTCTCGATCAAAGGGTGAACAAGTGCTCTATTACTAGCTCTGCTACTACCTACCGTACAAAAAGGTTCAGTACAAGAGAGTACAAGCCTACGTACCGTTGTACGTGCTACGATCTTTTTGCGTCAGCAAAAAGTTTGGATGTAAATCCTCCTTACGTCGAAATTCAAATTATTAACCTAAATTGTTCAAAGGTGTAAAAGGGTCTGTTGGTGGTACAAATAAATAAATTTTATTCTTATTCTTATTCTAAAATGACATTTGAACTTTAAAATAAGAAATGTACGGCTTGGGCGGAGAAAATCACACTTTTAGGCTGCCTGTCCAGTGGAGTTGTTGTGATGTCTGTCCTTTTATGCGGAGCTTCTCGCTTGAGTACTTACTAATTCTGCTCCGTTTCCCGGTTTTGTATGGATTTTTAAACTAGGTCGCATAGCCAAGCGAGGGGAGATTTTGTGAAATTCCATTTGGTTAGTAAGCGGTACTTCTTTGGCCGGCCCGGCACCGATACCTGAACCAACATACTCAACAATTCTGCCGTCGCCGCGTCGCTTAGAGTGCTCTGAGGTCTCTGTAGAATTAAAAGCCGTCGTCGTGTTGGTCAAATGCAGAATATTCTCAATTAAAAAAATATTTTTTTGTTCCATAAATACAATATAATGTAATAATCATGAATATAAGCGGGTTAACTACGAACCTTGTTTGAGTTGGATGAACACTAATAACAGTAAATAAACTCTTAGAAAAGGACAAATTGTATTATATAAATATTTTCGCTCCTCTCCCCGCTTCAATGGACAGGCAGCCTTACACTCCCGTAGCCATTCCGAGCGAGGCAAGCACAGATTTATAAGTACAGTACGGGAACTTGGGCCATCAAACTTTACTGTGCAACGTTGCCCATAATTTTGTAATTTTCTTATATCTTTTATTCGATTAACATTTTATCGAAGAATTCACTTTATTTATCTATCTTTATTACCGAACAACGTTGCTTTTTTTTTTAATTTACTCCAATATTACTCGTACATCATCCAATATTGACATTGCCAAAATTATGTCATTTCGTTTTCCGGTAGTAGTTATTATATTCTCTTTTGCTCAATTATCCGTGAAACATAGATTACAATCTTGCTTCAAATTAATAAACCAAGTAACGCTCAGTACTTGCGTTATATTCTCTTTGTACTTAGGTAACTTCAGTGCTCAAAAATCCCTTTGAATATGGAATAATAATGATGGAGACATTACTTCAGTGAAGTGAGTATAGTAAAATTATTTTAGTGACAATAAACTCACCGCCATATGAAGCCGATTCGAACATTTTATTGTTTGGATTTTTGTTTTGCTTTTGCTTTCATATCGTTTCTGTTTTAAATGAACTTTTAAAAACTTATCTCTGTTAGCCGTGTAGTGTAGGTACATACCTATTGTAAGACGTCACTCAATGACGAGGATTAGCAGATAAGGAAAATAGATTTATATTTTCCCAAATACCAAACATATCAGATTACTCTAAACAAAGATAAGAAAATAGAATATCATTTTATAAATAAACATGCATATCGAATTACAAGATAAGCAATTAATTTATAATAAAATTAGAGATAGAACTTTTGTATAAAAAGCCTTGTTTTAACTCAATAAACAATCAGTACAGAACCTACTACAGTCGTGTTAATTACACCTACAAACAAACTTTCATTACAGCCGCCTGAGTGAAGACACGTATTCGCCCGAAAGTACCTATTTTATAACTCGGCACTTAAGTCGAACGTGATATATCCTTGAATCAATTCTCACATTTTACTACAGAAATCTCGCTCTTTGTATCTTCTGGATTTGCGATTTATTTGCTATATTTGTCATAGATACCTTCACGGTTTGAAATCTTCTATTTCATATAATTAGTATACCTACCTACATATAAGAAGAATCAACGTTTAATTTATAAAGGGTGGGGCAATTTTTTTACCCCTTACCCTTAAGGGGCCTTAAGGGGTTAGCCGACCAACTTAAAAAAGTAGTAGTATACGAGTTTAAATTAAGATTAATAAAAGTAGTATACGAGTTTAAATTAAGAACCATTGAATGAGTGACATGTCATTGTTGTTTTCACTTACTCGTTTTTTCATAGAAAAAGTATGGGAGTAGTTTTTTTTAATTATTGCCAAAACTTACGATTTGATTTGTTATGTTTCTTTGGGAAAAGTGTTCCTGGTTGGAAATAGAGTTGAATAAGACCAACTTGTTTTTTTTTGACAAATGTCATTTTTGGGCGAACCGTACTTTTTTCAAAAAACTAAAAATGACAATATATTTTTCATCAAAATAAAACAGAAGCTTCCTTAGAACAAAACCTTCTAACTACAAAAGAAACGGTAGCTACCATTAGGGGCCAAAAATTTGCCCCACCCTGTATAGTATGTGTCACTATTTTCTGGTCATTATATAATTATACTCCAATTTTCGTTTCAATCCTGTTCATTTTTCTCCAGTTCATGTGCATCCATGAAGTGTGGTCTTCACTCTATTAAAATTTGTAATTTCTTCAACGAAATTAATCCCAGGATTAGTTATCAATACATCAAAACATTCAGAAAAAGTCTTGCTCTGTGCTTACAGTTTAGAATGGCTTTTTCAACTTCATTTTTAGTTATTTGTTTAGCACAAAAATAGGCCCTTTCCTTATAGCCTTTTTATTATGTGAATCGGTGGATCATAGATGCATTACATATATCGTGTTTAGCACATCTACATATGTTTGTGCCACTTTTAGTACGACTGCCAAAGTTGCCCTCCGATACAGTAGTTTAACTGAGTAGTTCAACTAGTTGTACAAATAATACACCACTGTATCATTAGTCCAACTACAAAAATTTAAAAAAAAATAACGAATAAAGACTTTTCACCGATTGTACAAATTAGGAATTGTACGAACTACCCAGGAGCAATTCGGTTACACTGATGGTATCGTGGGTCTTCTAAAATCAAACGACCAACAAATAGTGTTGCGACACTCATTAATAAGGGCTTTATCATTTAGTGTGGCAGTCGCTGATTCATTTACGATACTTCTCTTCTTCCTTTTAATTATCACTTTCCCTTTGATGCTGAGTATAGATAAAAGAAAAAGAAATAAACGGATGAAATACGTTCGTGTAATAATCACCGATTACCTATACCGATGTTTCTAAAATATGTTCTTGTTTCTTGTATTTTTATTGTGAACATCACACCTTTTCATAAAGTTATCTCTGTTTTTGTGTGTATACACACACACATCAACATTGTCTAGGGATATTCCATTTCGAAATGATTTGCTTATTTTTTTTTTTTTTTTTATTAGCCTGTTTCGTCCCACTGCTGGGCAAAGGCCTCCCCCAAATCTTTCCAGTTGGTGCGGTCACGCGCGATCTCCCACTAATCTCCGAGGAAGGCGTTAAGATCGTCTCGCCAGCGCTTTCGTGGCCGACCTCTCCCGCGATTTCCTTCCGGGACCCAGGGTGTTGCGACTCTAGCCCACCTGTCAGGATTCATCCTGCTAATGTGCCCCGCCCATTGCCATTTGAGTATGGCAGTCTTAGTTCCTACGTCGGCAATGCCTGTCATAGAGCGCAACATCGTATTTCTAACGCGATCGATTCGCCGGAAGCCTAGGATGCTGCGCTCCATTGCCCTTTGGCAGATCTTGAGCTTGGACTTTTGTAGTTTAGTCAGCGACCACGTCTGCGCACCGTAGGTTAGGACGGGCAGGATGCACATATCGACGAGTTTGCGCTTCAGTGTCAAAGGAAGGTTCCCCTTCATGTGCGCTTTCATGGACCAGTAGCTTTTCCAGGCATTTTCAATCCTACGACCGACCTCTTTGTCCTGTCTATTATCGAAGCTAGCTAGCTGGCCCAAGTAAATGTACTCGTCGACGTACTCTATGACCTGCCCGTCTACCGAGACCCTACGTTTTGTGCTGTTGGTCATAATCTGTGTCTTGGTTCTGTTCATCTGAAGTCCAACCTCAAAGCTAGCTGTGCTCAGAGCTTGGAGCATTGTTTGGAGTTCTTGTGCTGTGGAGGCAAAGAGAGCAATGTCGTCTGCAAAACGCAGGTTGGTTAGGCGCTTGCCATCGACCTTAATGCCTTTTGTTACCCATGAGTCGCCCAGCCTCTTGAATACCTCCTCTAGAGTGGCCGTAAAAAGGATGGGTGAAAGTGGGTCACCTTGCTTTACTCCTTTTTGTATCTTGAAGGCTGGACCGGAGGAGTTGAGTTTAATATTTGCAGTGCTGGAATTGTATATGATTCTAATTAAGTCTATATATGTTTGCTTTATGTTTTGGGCTTGAAGAGCTGAGAATATTGCGGAGTGTTTTACGCTATCGAATGCCTTAGCATAATCAACAAAGGCTATGTAAAGGGGTTTGTGGTATTCGTTGTACTTTTCGATGACCTGGTTAAGCGTATGTAGGTGGTCAGTGGTCGAGAAACCGGGACGGAAACCGGCTTGTTCTGGTGGCTGATGTTGGTCGAGTATACCTCCTATGCGGTTTTGAATAACTTTGATGAAAGCCTTATATAGATGTGACACTAGGCTGATGGGTCTGTAATTGCCAATATTAGTTTTGTCTCCCTTCTTGTGAAGGAGGACAATGTTTGAGTGACACATCTGTTTCGGAACTTGACCAGTATCTAAGATTGAATTAAAGAGATTAGTGATGTGAGGTAACGTGTTAGTTCCCATTTTCAGAGATTCCGTCGTAATACCATCTTGTCCGGGACTCCTGTCGTACTTCATGGTTTTTATTGCGTCATAAACCTCCTTTCCAGTAAAATATGGTATCTCTGATCGGTTGTATTCGATTTCTTGTTCGTCTTTACAATTGTCTGAATAGAGGTTTTTGTAGTACTTTGTACTAATATCCATTATTTTCTCGCGACTGTTAAATTGGTTGCCGTTCTCATCTTGTAAGCTGTTTATCCAGCGCTTTCCATAGGAAATTCCTTGTTTAGCCGTCCGTAATGAGGTGTGTTTCTCGATAGCAACTTGAACCAGATGTGAGTTAAAAGTTCTGATATCGTTTCTAATACTGCGTTTTACTAATCTATCGAACTTGTAATATTCTCTTGTGCCTCTTTCCATAGTTTCTCTATTTGCTATCTTATCTTTCGTTTCTTTAGAGAGTTTAGTTATACAATTTTTTGTCGTCTTGATTTTCTTACTGCTTACTTCGATAGATTTTAATATTGCTTCATACTGTTCCTCAGGTTCATTCATTTCACAAATTTTAAGGGCTGAAAACTGGTTGGAAAGTTCGAGGTTAAATTCTTCGGAATTTTTTAAAAGAGTATGTTTAGAGTGGCGTTTGATTTTGCAACCAAATTGGTGGAAGCGTTGGATTTTAAAATTGAATTTAATTTTTGCGCGCACTGGTCTGTGATCGGAGCTGAAATTTATTTTATTTATAACATGAATATCTTTAATTATTTTTAGGTCGGATGTTATAAAATAGTCGATTTCATTTTTAATTGTGTTATTTGGCGATAACCAAGTCCACCGTCTTTGCGGCTTCTTGTAAAAGAAAGTGTTCGCAATAGCCATAGTCTGACCGAATGCAAATTGCATAAGTCTGGCGCCACGGTCGTTTCGGTGGCCTATGCCAAATCGACCGACTACGGAGTTGTTATCCATCGCTTGCCTTGTTCCTAATTTGGCATTAAAATCGCCTAGGACAATATTCCAGGTACCTCGGTTTTCTTCGCACGCTGTGTTGAGAAGGTCGTAAAAGCTTTCTACGTCTTCGTCCGAATGAGCAGATGTGGGTGCGTACGTTTGTATTAACGTGAGTGTGGTCTTTGCTTTGATGCGAAATCTTAGTACTGCAATGCGTTCGGAGTAGCCTCTGAACTCTATGATATTATCTTTCCACTTCTTAGCCACCAAGAACCCTACTCCATACAGCCCTTTGGTTTCTCCGAAGTAGAAAAATATGTCATCATCGCGTTCTTCGGTTACTTCACCCTGTCTTCTAACTTCTGCCAAGCCAACTACATCCCACTTGATATCCTGAAGAGCGTTTTCAAGTTCTAGTAGGCGGTCCTCATTTGATAGAGTTCTAACGTTATAAGTTAGGATATTAAGCGAATCGGTGTCCTTTAATGAAATAGCTGAGGTCGTTTGACGGTGGTTCGCCCGGAGATTCTTCGCACCCCTGACCCCAGGGCTGGCATGGTACCCGTCAACACCAGGACAGCCGCTGGAGTCGCCGGGCACTTGGGGCCGGGGTTTAGTGTGTCTTGTCATATTTGGGGGGGGTTTGGACCGTGACCCACCACGCTGGTCCAATGCGGGTTGGTGGGTTGTTCGCCAGAGCCTCGTCTGTTTTCCAGCAGGGTGTACCACGTGCAGGTAGAGGTTGGCTTGGAGCCCGAAAGATGGAATTTGGACCCCCTTACACCCCAACAAAAACAAACTCTTTGCTTTTTAGAAAAAGTTTATACATGGAATTAAACCTCTTTTGTTCTCTTTTCAAAATTTGTAAAAGGAATAAAAATAGAACGCATTAAACAAAAGATAGAATGGGGACTACGATCTAGATAAAACAACGTTAATTTTGACTAAGATAAATTTACTTTTATTTAATTAACAATAAGTGCTATCTAAGTAATTTTTAATTTTAACGGTACTTGTGATATTTCTTATGTCATGGAAAGTCGACATTTAAGCAGAGAAGTAATGATAAGAGCGATAGGCATGTTAGAAGCCGGTGCTATCCAACGCGTGGTTGCCAATATCCTAAACACCAATAAAACGTAATTTCTCGATTGTGGTCACGTTTTCGTATTACTGGGGATGTAAGAGAGCGTTTTCTCCAAAATTCCGCCAGGAGGTAACCCAATCTCACAGCAAGCAGCTAGTGCAAAGGCTACAGTTAGACCACCAGCTGTCAGTCAGCGACCAAACCGACAGAAGAAGGCTACATGAAGTCGATCTTCATTCTCGTAGGCCGCTTCGTGTGCCAGCTCTACGACGAGGCAATCGCGGAAGGCGACTACTTTGGACTCAAGAACATTTGTTATGGAACAATGGCCAATGGACCATGGTTCTCTTTACTGATGAGTCTCGGTTTGGATTCCACCCCGATTCACGAAGAACACGTGTTTGGAGAGTTCCAGGCAGAGAAAGTCGTCTCCAGCAGCCACAAGAGGTCCATTCGTACCGAGGTGGGACAATCATGGTTTGGGCGGGAATTCGTATTGGCGCGCGAACCTAGCTCATTTGGATAAGAGACAGCCTGACGGCACTAAAATACCGGAACGAGATCGTAGAACCTGTGATCATCCCTCATAGAGTTTAAATTGGCCAGGAATTTCAGCTCATGCATGATAATGCCCGTCCACACACGGCGCGTTTAGTGTCAGCTGCCCTTCAGGAACATGATGTCGCGGTTTTAGACTGGCCTGCACAGTCACCCGACTTAAACCCAATTGAACACGCTTGGGACATGTTGCAGCGAAGGGCTTTCAGCAATTTGCCGTCGAATTTGACCACAGAAGACCAATTTTTTGCCATTTAAAAAGAACATGGGATCGCATACCCCAGAGAGACTTTGACAACCTCATTTTGAGTATGAATAACCGGTGCAGATATGTGTTATGAACGTCAGGGGAGGCAACACCGATTATTTAATTGTTAAAAGGTAATTTTATAAAGTCATGGCAACGTAAAAATAGTTTAAACACAATTTACCGAACTTTGTAAATTTTCAAATTTTTCGTAATTTTGTTCCCACTTAAATTTTTACTAAAAATTTATATCAAACAGTTGTGTTTTATTATTATTAATAAACAATACAGAATAAAGATTTTTGCCATACCTCTTTTCTAAAGAAATTATTTTCATTTATTGTAAAAATCAACAAAATGTTAAATATCCCTAGACAATGTTGATGTGTGTACATTAGATTTTCATAGATGTATTGCGATATTACTGTTAAAATATTTCTTCTTTAAATAATTCCCTCAACTAGTCGCGTGGATTTAATTTATAAATAGCGCGTACCGCCCTTTTCTGAAGAACAAAGATAGTCTGGATGTCAGCTGCCTGTCCCCAAAGCAAAATACCATTAAGCATAACACTATGGAAGTTTTACTTCCATAGTGTTATGCTTAATGGTATTTTGCTTTGAAGTAAACTAACCTAGCTGTATCTTCATCGGTAGTAATATATCTAATTGTTCGAACCGCTTACGCTATTTGTAACTAAACATAAAATATACAATAAAATAAGCTATATTATATACGAATATATACTTAAATCAAGAAAAACTTAGTTCTAGTTACAAAATGGTCCCAACTCAGCTTGTGTAGGCGTTAAAAAACAACCAACGCTGGTTTTCTGCAGCTCTGTCGGAAAACCATCGCTGCTACGCACATCCGCACATCATTTCCTCACTGCTTGAGCTCATCAGTTTTTAGTTGAGAGTTTATTTAACATCATCCAAAACAGTTACAAATCTCAAATAAAATGCAATACAAAAACAAGTTTTAGAATAAATAAGACATCATAAGGTAAGGAACATTGCATATTATTGCAATGTTCCTTTGTAAAATCAAATGTATCATCACAGTATACGGTTGAAAAGTCTAAAATACCGTAAATCTACTGTAAGTACAGTGTTTCTGGAAGCACTGTACCAGCCATTTCTTCTTTGGGAAGAAAAGCTAAACTGATGCATATATCATAATATAGGGATGTCGGAAGTGGCGAAAAATATCGATATATCGATATATCGATGTTTATAAAAATATAAATGTCGACCTCGATATATCGAGAAAAATATATTCGGTCCAATTATCATAGAATTATGCAATTTAAAATAAAAATGTATTTATTTAAGCCTAGCTTAATATTATCAATTATAATAATGTTTTATACAAATGCGTACAATTTAATGTACAAATCTTAGTAAAACGAAGGTAATTTTTACATTTTTTTTTTTAACAATTAGAAACTTAAATATTAAAGCGTTTTTTCGTTTCACTTCTGTTGCTCAAATGATGTATGCTTATAGTGTAGCTTAACGGTGCATACAATTTTACTTTAAGCCCTAGAGCTTGTAGGTACAATTTATAATTACTAAGTCAGAGTCAGAGAGTGGAACTGAAAGTTTCATTGGTAATTGTTAAGAATGAACTTTGCGAATCATTTACACACGGTATTTAATGTGTACTTAATTTTTTAAACGATGGTAATTAATAAAATTTCAAAAAAATAGTTTTGGATACGTTTTTCGATTTGGGTATTTTGTATCGATATATCGGATCAAACTATATCTGCCATAATTCTTAGTTTAATGTACAGTGTCGTCTCCTCGTGGTTCAATAATCCTAAGGATTTGGCTTTCCCGTTCTCCTTTGAAATGCACTTTCAAAGGAGAACAGGAATATAAAATCCGATGTAATCCTAGCAGCCATGACAAAATCGTCCGGTAAAATGTTGTTTATGGCATACATTGTAGCCATCTAAAAATTCAGTGTTTATTTCTGGGATTGAAATGTGATAAAAAAAATATCTTTCATTTTTTAAAATATTGTTTCGTAAGTATTTTTGTCTTTGTTGATGAAGCCCGTAAAACATTGGCATAAATCTTTTTTATGTTCTTCCCGACATCTCCGTGGATGGTAAAAAAATGTTTGAATGGCGACGGACAGCAGTCCAATCCAACGTTACACCACAGAAATAGTGATGAACATTCTTTAATTAAAAATTTGACTTTATCGAAAACAACAACAGGATTATCGTGTTTGTTTCTGACAAGGCATAATTTTTTAAATGTTTCAAAAACTGTTTCTACTTTTCGCATTTCTTATCTTAAAATATGCGGTTCTCCACCATCTCTGCTTTCATTATATTTTTCTTGTCTTATCTGGTATATTAAATTAGCTATAATAATTATTTTGTCGTCGTCCAATCAAATTGAAGATGCGAGCCGGAATCAGGTGCCAACGATCGTTTGCTCAACCTCTTAAAATAGTTGGATGCACCGTCGAATTCCAGCACTGAAAATCCTTCGTTGGGGTTTTACGGTAGTACACACTGGCCAAACAGTGTGTACGCAGCATTTTAACTGTTTCTGAGGGATTTTAAGTTTAACTTTTTAGTGACATAACTGTTTATGGATCCAATTAGAAGTTTAGTATCGACAACTCGTGTTTTCTAGCATTCTCAAACAGGTAAAGTTGCATCAGCACTTGAACGGTTAACTATCTAATTATACCTGTTAGAGAGGGTAGAGTCTATCCCCTTTATTCATAATGGTCTGCTAACATAAAAAAGCTGCTAATTAGTGTTATTTCTCAGTCTGACTTATGTCAATAGAAGAAGACAGAGCGAGTTTAGCAGTGTGCTAAGTTAGCAGACTATTATGATAGATAGGGATAGGGGGTTAATGTCGTTGGTAACGAGACGTGATCATGATGTTTTCTTTTTACATACAATTTGGTACATCGTGCGGGACACGTAACTTAAAAACCGCATTCTGATTTTGGTGAACTGCTAGTCTTGCGCTAAGCACTGCCAGTCTAAAAAATTATACGTTGATTTAATTTCCGTGTATCAAAAAATCGCACAGTTTTGTTGCGACGCCTTAAGCATTACGCCTCGTGTAGCACTGATAGAATCTGACTGTTACTTCCACTTCAAACGATTGGAGCGTGGCAGATTCAAAACCTATTTCCGGCGCAGACTCTGAATTTCCCGCGCATACCTGTTGGGGGAGATTAGATATTTACGTCTGAATTGGCGTAAATAAGAACTAGGTGTCCGAGTGAACTTGGGTGCCTACTGATTTTTGATACGAAACCTACATTCTCGTATCTCAACGGCATTACATTCATTTAACAATGCGAATCAGTTATAACATAAGTTTGAACTATATTTATAGGCGTAACTCAAATAATAGAAAAAAACGTTTAAAAAACGATTTTACAAAGTTGTATTATTTTGGATTTGCACTGATTCTGTTTCGGGCATTTTTTCTTTTTTGGAAGGTTGGCTGCTTTTTCCCACATGCATTGAAGCATGCCTTGAAGCAAAACAAAACTGTCGTAATAGTAATTATTTTTTATTACTAAGCCTCCGCAGTCCGTTTGTCTGTCTCATGAACCGTCATAGTTTGACAGTTGTACTTTTCACAGATGATGTGTTACTGTTGCCGCTATAACAACAAATAATTAAATTTAATAATTTTAATAATTAAGGGGGAAACGTCCTTATCACCTTGAGAACTGACCACTGAGGTTTAGCAACGTCGGGCGCGGTCAGTACTTGGATGACCGCGTCACGTTGACTGTTTGTTTTTTTTACGAGGAAAGTTTTGTATTTTTTGTTTTTTATAGATGCATTAAGAAAATAAATTATATTCAAAAAAACGTTCAAAATCTTGACAACGGATAAGTTTGGGGTAGGGTGTTTCATAGTCAAATTAGTCAGGATTGATGGGAACTACAACCCTGTAATCCTGTATAATATGAAGGTAAGGTCGTTTTTGTGCTTACCCGTGTTATACCTGCTCTGCCACCCTTCAGCGTTATATAGTGCGTGGCGTTACCCAAAACAGTTTTCTTTTCTGGGGATACCATTATGATCTTCGGTTTTTGGGAATAATCAATGAACTTTGACTTTTGGTCACAGCTCAAATTCTATACAGTTCTTTGTTGCACAAAACCAAACGTCTGGGATGTAGATGGCGGGAATCAACAGTATCTACTACCGGTTTCGATTACCGGTTGTTACTTATAACAAAAAATTCAATTGCCAAGATTGGCAGCAAGCCGAAATGTTTGTTATAAGTCAAAAATCTAAAATCCTTTATTTCCATAAATACAATAAATGAACACTTCGAAAATGTCAAATAATATCAAAAATAATTACTGACATGGAAATAAAGTGGTAATATTCATTTATATCTCTTCGGTATGTAGACTAAAGTAAAGAAACGTCTAAAACACCTTTAGCCAGGAGGTTTTACTCTAAAAACTAAACAGCGAAATTTCTTTTTCTTTTTCGTGTAAATCGTACTCTAACTGGCATCGTTTTTACTCTGAGAGTAAAAACGATGCCAGTTATAGTAGTACGTAAATCGTAAATCGTAAATCGTACTCTAACTGGCATCGTTTTTACTCTGAGAGTAAAAACGATGCCAGTTATAATACGATTAATAAAGAGAAGAGATTAATACTCTCTTATCGAAGTATTTTTGACAATTGACGTCGTAATTGGTACTCTGGCAGCACTAAAAACGAAACGTTCATATGAATTTGACAGCGAAACTTTGAGTCAAATCAACCCTTATGACGAACATTACAACGACAACTATTTACCTATCATTTCAAATTTTGTTTGGTGATTTTTGATAATTCTGCTTGCTAAATTACTTTATACCATTGACCCCGGCTATTCTTTTAACTTTCCGCATTCTCTATCGTTTGACTTGGCTTGCTTAACGGACTCGTTCTGTGATTAGAATAATTGATAGAATAATAGGTGTACCGGTGTACCGGTGTACCTACTTCTTACCTCATGGCAAGGTATCTTTTTGCTTTGGATCTTATCCATAAGCAAAGGATTGACTTTTATGTCGATAAAGTGCCCAAAACCGAGTTCATCAAAAACTATCTTACCAAGTAAAAAATAAAACCATTAGGTATAAGTAATTATTTATTCTTTTATTTAATATACAATCATATAAAATATTTATTAATATTATGAAAATCATTACTATACAGGATGGAAAAAATCTATGGGCCCTGCAGGGAAAACTACCTTAAATCCTTTAGTTAGCTCATTTCACTGAAAGGAAACATTCCTTTATTTTTAAAAAGAAACAAAATTGCATTCAGTGATCTTCTAAAAAATGCTTGTCTCGTCTGGGAATCGAACCAACAAGAAATTAAAAGAAGAAACCCTCATTATAAAAATAGTCTTATAAACATCTGGCTTTTTACTTAACTGTTGAATGAGATGTTCATGAAATCGAATATTTATTACAAGTTCTTTATTAACAATACCTGTTTATTTGTAACAAGTAAATGAAAAGTTATAATTTTCTTATCTCTAACATCCAAAGACATCGTACAAAGTACAAGCTTGCTAATGTTATTTATCTCTAAGTACCTTGCTGAATGCTTCAATAAGAAAATCGTTAAATGGTAATAATAAATCTATGCACATATGCACAATTCCTTCTTACAGGAGGCGTACTGACGAAAAGTTTGAAAATGAAAATGTATTTCATTTCCTTCCACTTGGGGCAACAAATTTGAGTTTCGAACGATAACTTTCGTCATTTTAAAATCGATAAAAATGTTGGAAGAACTCGTTCGAATTTTAAATTTAGTTTTGCTTTGCTTTCATTCCGTAATTGTGTAAAATGGCGTATCAAGAAGAGTTCGATTTATTAGAAGCTTACTTTTCAAACAACAAGAATTGCAATCTAGCTCTGCAGTGGTACAGTCAAAGATATCCAGACAGACAATAATTACCATCTAGAAAAGTAGTGTCGCGAATGATGAATAATTAATTACTTAATTAAATTAAAATGATTATTGGAAGATTCAAAAATGTTTAACCTACACAGCAGCAAAATCTAGACATTTAAGATTTTGATTTAAGCGTTTTGACATACTTTGAGTGTTACCCGAAAGCTTCTAGTAGGGAAGCTGCTCAAGAGATAGACACCAGCCATACTCGTGTACTACTCGTAGGTGTTTTGTAAAAGTACAAATACAAATGTTTTCTTTCGTGCTGGGCGATTGGTGCAGAAACTTCCGGGAGATAGTCAAAGAATATTAGAGTTCTGTCAATTCTTCTGTTCTGTCTGAAAACAGAAATAGTCCGCAACCCAATTTTCATTGTATATGGTCTGAGGGCTCAGAGAGATCAGAGGGCTACACGAAATTAATTTCAACATAGACTAAATTTGTGTACCCAGAACGACGGGCATTTCGAGCAATTCTATTTTATCAATGGCTACACGAAATGAATTTCAACATAGACTAAATTTGTGTACTCAAAACGACGGTCATTTCGAGCAATTCTATTATCAGTTAAATTATTAAGAGTCTTAATAATTTAACATAATTTAATTTAACATACATTAGAATCCGGTTATAACGACGGCCAAGGGACCGGTGATATTACGTCGTACTAACAGGACGCCGTACGCCGTTTAGGTGACTAATTAAAACATAATTTAAATTAAATAATGTATTTATTTCACATTGTACATGTTTGTACATATGTAACTAAGAATGAAAACATCTAGTGCATAAAGTCTGTAATTTTTGATTGTTTTTGGTATTTAGTGTTTTTATAGTAAGAAGTTCGGACTGCATTATGCAAACAAGACATAATACTTTTCATGGTGTCATAATGAGTCATCTTCAAAATAAAATTGGAATGCACAAACACATTTAACACTTCTGCAGCTTTTAGGGTTTTTTTGTAGAAGTCATTTTTGTACGCGCACTCACTCTTTGCCCTCAAATTAAGCACTGTTGTAAAATAAACAATCCCATAACGCCGATGTGCGGGCGGGGGGGTTGCGCGGGACGAAGTTAGCTTCTTACCAACGATTTATTTGTGCACATTTCAACGCTCGTCGTTGTAACAGGACAATTATTTGTGAATAATTATTTGTGAATTCATTAATTAATTTAATTTAATAATTTAACTGATAAACTCTCAGCTTAATATCCGCCTACTTATTAAAAAAAACATGTGTTCTTTTGTATTGATGATAAAATAAAATTCCTATTATTTTCCCCTTTTTTATTACTAAGACCTAATTTTTATTAGACAAATTGTATCCTGAATTTTATTATGCGAATCAGTAAGTTGATCCTACTGATTCGCATAATAAAATAGCGAGGGTTTCTTTTTAATTTTTAGTTGTTTCGATTCCCGGGTGAGACATGCAATTTTTAGAACACTAAATGCGATTTTGTTTCTTTTTAAAAATAAAGGAATGTTTCCTTTCAGTAAAATGAGGGATTTAAGGTAGTTTCCCTCCAGGGCCCATAGATTTTTTCCACCCTGTATATATAATATATACCTATGTATATATGTAGGTATATACTATAGGTAGGTACACATCAAATTATTTTTATCATAGTAATCATCACAATAAACAAATATATTGTTTATTACCTTATCTTCTATCTAGGTATTGTTTCAGCCCTTAAAAACTATCTGCTTGCTGTGGTAGTTTTTATGAGGTCCACAAGTTCTTTTATAACACCATCCAGTCCATGTATTTCAATCAGCACTGCAATTTTTTCTGCATCCTGCTTCTGAAGAAGCTCCGGCACGCTGGGGGGCACATCACGACGATGACGTGTTCTCCTTACTGGTGTCTTTCCTGAAAGTAAGATGAATATTATTGTCAATCAAAACATTATTAAAGTATTGTGCCGGCGAGGCGGTGGCGGCGGCGGAGTGGCAGCGGAGTCCAAGGATAAGAAAGGAAGTTTGTGTGTGGGTGGAAGAACAATAAAAATATATAAACCAAATGGGATGGCAGACGAACACAGCCGGAGAGAGATCAAGTGGTGCCACATACGACAGCCGCGGGAAGAGTTGGGATGGTATACATTCTAAGCCAGCACCACACAGCCTATCAAAGACAATTTAAGCAACATAATGCCATAGCAGAACATGTGAGAAACTTCTACTTGACAAATGACTTATGAGAAATGAAGTTTATCTAAAGTTATTTACAGCGGGATATTTACCATGCTTTGAATTTTGAGCTTGGTTAATATCCCGTTGTAAATAACTTTAGTATTAATAACCATGATGGATTTAAAAGTTTTATTGAAGTTTATCTACTCTTTGAAAGAGACAATCACAATCAAATAATAGAAATAAATTAACGTTACAATTGAGCCAACTGTAGACTAGTGCACTTATTTATTTTATTTAAGTCTTTATATAGGTTAGTAGCTCGGAGTCTTTGAGAATGGTTTTCGTATAACAAGGATGCAGCCCTAGATGTCTTGGATTGTTTTGGCACTTCCAAAGATGATGCTTTGTCCGTAAGTTTGGTCTATTTAGTTGGATAAAATCATCTTTTGAAGGCAATTCTTTGATTTTTTTATCTGTCTGCCCAGTGCTTTGGTGCCCAGTTTTTGTGTAGCGCCTATATATGTTTGTTTGACAACAATGTCGGTTAATTCACATTTTGCGGAGCGACTAAAGTTTAATAATCCTAGCGTGAACATACATGCCTGCGGCTTTAATATCTCAGAAGTAAGTGTCAGAATTCTAAGACGTTATATTTTGTATTGATCCCTGAGGGCAATTGGCTTCAGATATGTAAAGCTGACCCATCTAAGGCGTTCTAGTATAAATAAACCTAATATTCTCGCAATGTTATTAAACTTATCGATTCCGTCCAGCCCAGCCTCAGAGATGTGGCCGGCTAGGGCATGTAATTGCCGCTACTGTACCTGCAAACTTCTCTCAGTTTCGGCAAGTTATCATGGGTAAATCTTCTAAATCTCCCCTCTCTTGTGTGTTTTAAACGGCATCGTTAAATAATGCCTACAAAAAGACCAAAATAGCCTGATACAAAAATCCCTTTGGTGTTGTACAGTTGCGAATGGTGTAGCGAAGTAGTTTACGGCGTGATGCAGATTATATTCGGCAAAGAGGTGTGCGCTCACTTGGAGGTCTAAGCTGACTGCCGCCGTCGTCGGATTGCCGCGAGGCGAGAGCGGCGATCCCACCTTACCTTACCACTGTCCTACAAACGCTACGCGACGCGAAGCTTTACGATATATACACTATTTCAATAGCGTTTCGAATAAGTACTACAATAAGTACTTGTACAGAATAAAATATTTATTTAATATAATAATAATTTTGCCGATGAAAAGACTGAGAATCTACGCGTACCTAGGGGTTTAACACAATTCTGCTAATGAAGCTTCCTTTGTGACTGTCAATGTCAAAGTAAATCAAGTAACCACAGACAAAGTAGATCACCCTCCCCCAAACACTCCCCAAGTACCTTAGGTGCCATTCCAAGATGGACCGCAGCCGCAGGTCGCATACTGCAAGCGACACTACTGGTTTCTATGCATCTCTATGAAATGTATTCCAAGCGCGGCAACACTGCGGCCTGCGGCCCCGCGGCGCGCAGCGACCGCAGACTGCTGCGCCAGTGGTGTCGTGTGTGGTCACAAAAATGTCTAATAGAAACTTGTCTTCCGCACCAATTATATTATTTAGATAGAATAGCTTCCTTCTAAATAAATATTTTGGTCGATGAAATAAAAAAAGTGAAAAATAATATTAATTTTATATCATCAATGCAAAGTACACAAAACAAGATATTTTAAAGTAGTTTTTTAAGTTCATCTCCAGAGCAATAGCACCATCTTTATTGCATCTTTTCTTAGCATATGGTAAACGGGCCGTAAACTAATGAATCCGCCTTTTTTGTTACTTTCCGTCCACTCGGTCTGACTGATTGTTTGATGTCATTTGTTTAACGTCGTTGTCTGGCACTCCGCAGACAGAAAGACTCCCTATTTATTTATATTACTTGATTGTTATTTTCTTTTATAATAAAAAGTTTAGAACACGTATTATATGATGGAGATTTATTAGACCGTACGCCTTTCAAGATAGCATTGCCTTGCCAATACAAAACCAAAAGGTTTTAATATCAAAAAAGGCTTACACAAGCGAAAACAGAATGTTCGGCAAAACATTTGCATATATAAAACTGTGGATAGGTATGGGCCCAAGTTTCTATATAAAAAAAGCCGCCAAGCTATTGCACTTGGGTAAGTGAAATAACTTGGCGGCTTTTTTAACCTACTAAAGCTTTGTGATTTATAAAAATTTTAAAAAATTTGAACTATTTATTTTCGTAAGTTGATTTTTACGTATCAGCATGGGATTACAACTTTTTTAATTACATCTGGCATTTTATCCCTTACCTTTTAAATCAAAATTTACGTGAGTCCAATGTTAATTAACAACTTCTTCTTTAGTTTTGAAATAATATGGGTAACTCTAATTTACATACATACATGGCAAGGGAAGAACATTTTTTAGGAGTGGTTTACAGCTATCAAGGATCCAGGCTCCGCAAACATCACTCATACATTTTTTGACGTAAAGGCTCTGAGTAACTCTACCGAATTACCCGTAGTTGAAGGTGTAGGTGTAGCTGGTGATTGGTTCTAAATAACAACTCACAGGCTTCTTCGTCAGGTTTCTTCGTCGCTCCTTTACTTAAGTCTACCTACATACCGTAGCGATAGAAATGAATCACTTTATTGTCGTGGCAGTGTTTAATTATAAAAAATTGACCTTAATTTTAAGATTTTGAATTTGTTTTTGAATCTTGATCATACAAAACTACTGAACGGATCGTGCTTTGCATATATGTGATTCTAATCCTGGAATCATGGCAATGATAATTTTAGCCCTTAAAGCATGGGATGGAAATCACCTTTTAGCGTTGCCATAGAAAAAACTCGTGGAGGCCGCTGGCTGAAGCTAGATGCCGAAACATAGGTAAGAAGAGCAAGATTATATTTCATTTTCATTTTTTTTTTCATTAAAAAAATAGAACGTGGCAATGCTGCCAACATTCTGGGCATTCTGCTTTCTTGTGACGGCTTTGATTTTTAAGAAAAAGAGGTATTCTGTAAATGAGTCTAGTATATAATGAGTCTAAATTAATTAATACTAGTATTAATTAATTTAGTCTGTTATATTAATATCCTAAATACTACTCTCTATAGACTCTTATAAGAATTGTTCGAAATATCTTTCAGTGTAGTACCAAATAGAGAAAGTAGTTATAAATGTATTTTGAGGCTAGTGGCAACCGACGGGAAAACATTTCGCCTGTATTTTTAAATGGAGGTATGTGCGTGTCCACTCAGAGCTCGAGAGCTCACTTTTAAAATCCTAACATCGAATTTTAGTTTTTTAGAACCGACTTTTATGTATACGTTACATAAAGGTCGGTCCAAAAAAAACAAAATTTGTCAATCTCTACTCGTATATTTTTCTACTAAGCCACAAAATGAGGTTTTATTTTAACGAAACGTGAAGCTCATTTATTTGGCTAATTATGGCAATTTTTTTTGGAGTTGTTAATCTGGTGACAACTACGTCACCCTGATTTCTCGGAGTGCCATACCTTGTTTCTTATACCATGCCTCCTATAAGTTATTAATGGCGGACAGTAAAGTGCATTCGCATTGTCCATTAGCGTGTTATTTTAATTTCATAATTTCTGCGTTTTTATAAAAATAAAAGTGGCGGAATTGGTCCCTTTACTTAAATTATTTTATTGCACACAAAAAAACAAACATAATAGTTACATGTACAAAGGCGAGCTTAACCCTAAAAGAGTTTTCTTACAGCAAACCTATGATTACAGAGAGAGTTTATGAGGCGATTGTGGATAGATATAGTGTACATACAAGACAAAGAGCGAAAATACTAAATATACAAATAGTAATATTTGAAAACTAAATAAAAAACTGTCAATTATATAGAATATGTATCTATATAACAAAGTCGGGTTAGTTAAATTATTTATTTAAGAACGGCTGGACCGATTTAAATAATCTCTAACTTGTTGTATGGATTTTTCTCTGCCTCGAAAAGAGGAATAACTATAAAAAAACAGAAAAAAATAGTTTTCATACATGACTCTAATGCAGCGCCATCTCTGATGACACGGCTGAAACTCGAAAGCGGACCGTAGTTTGCAGAGTCGACTACTTTATGAATATTATCAACGTGTATGCGGCGACGGCCGCAGCGGTGCGATGGCGGCGGCGGCGCTTCGAACTAACTGACAAAAATCTCGTGGCCGCGACTCTGGTCTTTGTAAATGGATAATTTATTTGTATATATTATGCTGCGATCGTGTGATTTAATCATTCTGGGTCAACACATTTAGAATTTTAGGCATTACGGGATTAAATCATTTTGAAATCTTGTCTTTTTGCTTTCAGTCATTGTGAGAATGTGTGGTCTTGAAATCAGGCATCTTGAGATTAAGACAACAACGAAGGCTTATTTTCTTTCATTAGGTGTCCTGATCCGCGCACCTATTAAAAACTCAATAAGGAAAGTTCATTATGTAGAGAGTAAAATATATTTATAAATTTCAAGGTTAGTTAAGAACTTATAGGCCCATATTAATAAGAAAACGCTATTCCTTTTATAATCACAACTTACTATAAGAGTAGTTAATCTCAGAGTAAGCTTGTGGTAACGTAGTTTTAAAAACAGTATTATTAAACCTGGAATAATGACGGAGTAGGTATACCTAACTTATTCCTCCAGTTAGGGCAGAAAACAGCATAATTGATCAAATGTACCAACATAAAAATGCTAATAAGTGACTTTTTACGTAATTTTCTGTGGAAATTCAGGATAGTCTGTGGGAATAATTGGAAAAAAGTTGACAATGATCGACAAGATGACAAGAGAGAATGACATAAATGAAACAGTTTTTGAAATTTTCTATTTACATAATCCATGTAATAAACATTTTGGAATTCGGAGTATTGTTTATTGTGAGCCAAAAGCGTGTGCGATCAGCTAATGTGACGAGAATTGTATCGGATGGGAAAAGTGCTACCTAAAGCATAGCACGTCCTCACCGCACCTCAAGAGCCTACAATTGGTCCACTGCTGGACGCAGGCCTTCCCCTGACAAGCGCCGTTGGCTTTTATCTCTTGGGGGGTAATGCCCATAATTCCCACGCTGGCCATACGGGTTGGGGATCGCTGGGCGGTGGTTATTCTTCAGGAGGCACTGCTGCCTGCCGCCAGCGGATATCCTTTAGTCGCCTCTGACGACACCCGCAGGAAGAGATGTTGCAAATTCTGAGCCGATTCATCACACGGCAAAGATTTGGCGTCTTCACACACGTATTCGTAATGATGAGCAGAACCTGCACTTCACGCATTTTCATTGAATTACCTACGCTATGTATACCTTTATGAATAAGCGCATACAAATAAATACATAATACAAATGAAAGACCTTGGTTTTATTTATTTAAAAGATTATTTAGTAGTCAAGTTAAAGTAACTAATTTAATTTTTCTCTCCTCGAGCCCATGTTCTGATGGCACAGTACAAACTCAGGATTTGCGAGATAATCAAAAGGGTATTGATAAGGTTTTCACTGTTTCACGCGTCTTGTGGTTTGTGGATTCTTAAGTTTAATTTTCTCCTGTATTAATGTTAGATCTTGAATGTAGCAGTCTTCCAAATCACAAAAAAGAAGAATACACTATGTACTATCACAATAGATATTTGTTTACTTTCTCACATCTGACGTAACAGACAAGGACAATAACGACTAAACTTAGAGGCTGGAACTTTTTGGAGGTTTTATGTCACCTTACTCCATAACTAAACTAGCCTGAACGACGGAATAAAATTTACTTCGAGACTAACCTCGAAACAGCCTACTCCTTCATAATTCTCTGTTTATTAGTACAAATTTTACCTAAAATGAGGAATAGCGGTGGAGTAAAGTTACGCACTCGATAATCGGATTTTATAAATAAGGCCAATAGAGACAGCCAGGGGTTTGCTGGCCGCATTTAAGCTTTTCAAGGCAAGTGTTTTTTTTTAAGAATGTGCACCATTACGGCCTATACTTAAATGATGGGTTATGCATGCATCCGCTCTACAGGGTGGGGCAAATTTTTGGCCCCTTAAGGGTAGCTACCGTTTCGTTTATAGTTAGAAAGTTTTGTTCTTAGGAACCTTCTGTTCTATTTTGAAGAAAAAAACATTGGCCATTTTAGTTTTTTGAAAAAAATTACGAATCGCCCAAAAATGGTAGTTGTCAAAAAAAAACAAGTTGGTCTTAATTGACTCTATTTCCAACCAGGAACACTTTTTCCAAAGTAACATACCAAATCAAATCGTAAGTTTTGGCAATAAATAAAAACACAATTCCCATACATTTTCTATGAAAAAACGAGTAAGTGAAAACAACAATGTCACTCATTCTATGGTTTTTAAACTCGTATGTAACTACTTTTTTAAGTTGGTAGGCTAATTTTGAAGGCATCTCATGAATAAAACAAAATGTTCCTAAGAACAAAACCTTCTAACTACAAAATAAACGGGAGCTACCCTTAAGGGGCCAAAAATTTGCCCCATCCTGTATAGTAAAAAACTAAGTCAGAAAAAAGAAAAAGAAATTACTAATGTGGTTCAATAAGACGCCGAAATAGGTGGAAGAGGTGCAAGAGGCCCTTGGAGCCTCTTTCACCAACCTCAAGTAAAGTGTTGAGTAGGGTAACCACTAGTTAAAGTCACCCGTAACTTCACATGCCAATTTAAAGATGTTCTAGTAGCACTAATCATAAGATTCACTGACCAGTAACTTACTCGTCACGACATCTGCCAATTAGCGTGTTTACTTTACAGTTAAAAACTGTCCGTTGTCATTTTGTGTCAGTACTTATCAGATAATATCCAACGATTATTTGAAATATATTAATTAAAATGGATTTATTTGACCTAATTGATCATCAATTGGATGAATTAGAACATTCTACGAAGCTACGAGTACCTAGGATTCGTGTAGGGTATATATATATAATACCGTGTTGATCATTTAACGGACCCTCTGCTCTTCCACGTTATCTAGGGGAAGTGCTGTGTTTTTACCATCCGGTACGGTAAAGTTCCGAGCGTATTGCAGCCGACTTTTTTCTGACCGTACGTTTAAGGCCCTCATATTTAACTTTTAAAGTTTTGGTCGATCAGAACATGCCTCCAGATCGAGCATTGTACTCCTTTTCTATGCTTTCCCAAGCGGTCTCTTTCTTCCTCCACGTCGAAGCATCGCTTTGTTTATTTTCCAGCACATCTTGGTATTGCTGCACAAGGGTAACTAAAATGTCCCTCTCATTAATCGAAAAGGTTGCACTTCTTTCCCTTTTAACTTCATCCATGATAGAGAATAAAGAAACAAAATAATCACACACACGACACAACGTTTTTAAAACACCCTCGAAAACACGAAAACAAAATAAAGACAAGACATTTGACAACTGTCTCTGAAGTTTACGTTTATCGAACGATGATTGGAACGAATGGTACGTATCTTTTTATACGTCATTCACTTAACCAGTAAGTTGTTACTCGAGAATCAATGTTCGTTTGTGAAATGGACAAAGATATTCGTGACGTTTACTTGCCAATTAACGTTATCTAAGAAGTAACTAATCAACACTCTACTTGGAGATGGTGAACGAGGCCCTACTCAAAACAAATTAAAAAAAAAATCGGTCACTGACACTTGTCGATTACTGGTTCCATCACGTAATATTTTTTTCTCATCCTATTTTCATTCATCACTTTCATATATTTTTTTGTTATTCTGTACAGAGATACACAGCATAGGCCAACTGAGAATAAGCAAGAATACTAACCGCAAAATGAAAGTTATTATAATCATTTTGGTGACAGATCCAAAGCATGGTTAATTTCCTATTTAGGATGAGTATCGCCACCACTCAGCGCCATTTTTTACGATTTCGTTTTATTGCCTGCCGTTCAAAATAAAATAAAAAAGCCTCTATTTCTTGCAAAAATACAAAACAAATATTTTTGATCGTTTTCTCCCTTGTTACTTGTACATAAACGAGTTACATTACCACCAGCAATGTACAAAGAAAAATAATCTTCGCACAGAACCGGGGTTATGTATACAGAAATATTTGTTCCTTATACATTTCATTACCGATTACATTTCCAGTTTTGTATGAGGAACTAAACATTCTTCCTACATACATACTCGGTTTCGTTCAAAGAAACTTTGTTCCGTGTACAAAACCAAGGAGGTTTTCCGAGTATTGTAAATAACTTCTTACCTATGTCTTAACTGAAGGGTAGTTCTTACCTCTTTGCTGTATGTCTGTTACCTTTTTATTTTCAAATATTGACAAGCTTGTCATTTCATGAAATAATTAGTGTGAAATGAAGAAAAGAAATACAAAACACACCTAACAAGGGAAATTGGTTAGTTTTCTTAAAATTATGATTTATTCTATGGTACCTAGGGAAAAATATTGATTAGTTTTATTTTTTATTCTTCTGCAAGAACCCCAAGGAAAGGCCTCCTCCAATGATGCATTCGTCTCGGTCTTGTGAGGTTTTGAATTTGGCCCATCGTCTTCCCATCGTGTCAGTGGCGAACTGGTTCATTACATACAATTTTATTTACATTCGAGGTCTATTTCATGCTTTTCCCATTTCATAAAAATGCTGATTCAACGAATTCCTATTACATCCTATTTCTTGTTCATCCATAGGTCATCATAACCACGCCTTTTGCAGCGGCTTGTAAAGTCTGACATCAGGGCTGTTGCAGTATACAGCCCACAAATGAAGAATGGGGTTTTCATTTTGACTTATATCCCCTAAGGCCAGTTTCTTACGAGTATAAGCATTGTATACCTCGATGAAATGCAAGCAAATTAGCAGTTTTCTGTTATTTGCCTTTGTGTATGGGCTTATCTACCTTGGCAATTAATGTAGATATTGGAAATGTTATGATTAGTATGTGGCCAGTGTGCATCAATTTTAAGTTTAAGAGAAACAAAAAAGTAAAGAAATAAGTATAATTTATTATTAAATAATTATAGGTAGTCTTTAACTAAAACAAAAAAAATCCTTTGCAAAGCAATAAAAAAACGAAGCAATGTCATATGCCTAATTTAGATCGATTTGGACCTTTGATAAGTGTTTATCATTTTCGTTTTAAATTTATTATTTCTTGCAATGCTGCCAATGGATCAATTTTATATTTTTCAAGTCTTTTTCGTAACCTTCGGTCGAACTCGACATCGCAAATTTTTCTATTTTTTAGGACCAACAAATAAGATGTGTTTAGTTTTAGTGACAGCATGATTGGCCTCTTTACGCAGTTTATGTAAGAATAAATGAAAATTCGGCTTCCGGGGTATTTTAGCATTTATTTGCCGATGCCAGCCTTCTAAAGAGTTCGTGGTCCGATGTCGTTCGAAGGCTACACTGATGACTTTAGCTGTTATTAAATTGAGCCATTGCTTTGCCATGTAGGACAAAAATGAACTCACTTCATTGTCATTTTCATCTATGTTCTCAGTTATGTTTTGCCAGATATCGCCGATAACATTGGCTGGCAGTAGTGCTAATGAGGAATATAATCTTGTCAACATTCGGCCGGATTTACATTTTGTAACATGTAGCTCTCTAGCTGTACGCCAGATGGCGTCATTATAATAGTTAGTGCAGCCAACTCATAATATATTCAAAAAATCTTTTAGAAGTGTAAAAGACGAGTGTATGTTGCCTGAGTGTATTATTTGAAGTACTAACTTACTCAACGAGTTGGATGAAACGAGATTTGTCTAAAACTGAATTTGTGCAAAACGGGAACAGTATGAAGTTTACCCTGCGGGCTTCTCCATAGGGTTGTTTTTATGGTCCATCTGTGATCTGTGAGTCGCGCTACGTGTCCCGCCCATTTCCACTTTAGCTTTAATGCATATCTCAAGGCATCAGTAGCTTTTCTTATCGATCTCCTCTCTGGCAGGTCGTGATTTTTTATTTGACTTTCGATGTGTACTTCCACGTCTGACAACCATAATGTCAAACATGGTGTTAGACTAGAGTTCATTATCTCTGCCGTTATACAGCCGTACAAATCGTCATCCTCTTCGTATCAGTTTTGACTCAAACATTATGTTATGAAACGCAATCTAATAAAGGTAATTTATGCTTGTGAATTTAGGTAACAGTTAAGCATATACATACAACAGTAGAGTATATCAATGCAACTCAAGGTTTTATTCGATTTATAATACAATATTTTATCAATCGACACACTTCCAAGCCTAAAAAGTTTATAATTATAATCAGCTAGATAGTCAATTTGATCTTGACATTGCCAACCTCAACCTCAACAGCCTGTATTGGTCCAGTGCTGGACACAGGCTTCCAACTGACAAGCGCCTTATTGGCATTTATCTAAGGGTAATGCCCATTATCCCCATGCTGGGCATGAGGGTTGGGGATCGCAGTTTGGTGGTATAATTGTTCTGCAGGGGGCGCTGCTGCTTGCTCACCGGTGGATATCCCTTAGTCGCCTCTTACGACACCCGCGGGAAGTCATTAAAGTCATTTATTTCATCTTTTAACTTAGAGCACATATACATGTCGAAAGATTTACATACAATTTGTACAATGAAGAGTTGGGTAGTGCAAATTCTAAGTCAGCCCCACACAGCTATTGCCATAGAGTTAGATATTAAGTCAGGTGAATTAAGTCCACCGGTAAAACTTTTAAATCCATCATGGTTATTATATAATACTACAGTTGGTACAAGAGGCCATTGAGTTTACCAATGACAGGAACTTCAACCGAGAAGAAGGTTTCCAACCATCCAGAACCTGGAACCCTGTAGTGAGAATGTGCAATAACCAAAGAAGTGATGAACCGAGTTGCATTCGATACTGACACCGGTGGTAGTAGTAACATTCGTAGCAAAAGACAAGAAAAAAGGGTAAATCGTTATATCTACCAATAAAAACTGACTCGCAGTGACTTCAGTTATTTCGTGATCATGGCCCATTAAACCTACCCTCGCCTGTGGTTTTGCGATGTATAAGCAATTAACAACTAGGACACTTTTGTAAACGCTCAATATCGATGTGTGTTTATTGGATTTCTATTGATTTAAGTTAAGTAAAAAGTGTTTAAGTTTAAGTAACGAGTTGACCATATTTTTCAAAATACTTACGTAGTGCGATTATTACCCGGAAAGCCTAACGGAGCGATTGGCATTATTCTGCCGAAGCGTCACAGTTCACTAAACTACACTCGAGAGCAATTAATCCGGGTCACTTAAAGAATGTTAAAAATCTCGGAAACTAAAAATGATAGGTTAATGCAATAAATTGTATTTAATAGACAATGTAATACTCCTTAAATGAAAGTAAAAAAAATATGAGTCACCATACATTTTATTAACACAAAATTACATAAAGAAAAAAACTGCTGATCTCTCCTTAAAACAAAAATAGGAAACATGAAATTTTTGAACTTTATTACGATTTTCTTGAATTTTAATACTTCGTATTGCCTCCTCGTGCTTCCATTACTCCGTTTACGCGGTTTGGCATGCTGTACACCAAGTTCCTTATACGATTTTGGGGAATATTCTCCCATTCCTCTGTGAGAGCAATTTTGAGCTCACGAAGCGTGATTGGGGGAGGGTTTCGTTGTTTTACGCATCTGCCTAGCTCGTCCCAAGCATGCTCGATCGGGTTGATATCCGGGCTGCGCGCTGGCCACTCCATACGAGTAATGTTCATCTCTTGAAGGTAGTCATTCACAATCCTACCTGTATGAGGTCGGGCATTGTCATGCATAAATATAGCATCCTCACCTAAATTGACCATAAATGGACCAACGTGATCATTGAGGATTTCTTCCACATATCTTACGCTAGTTAAAGAGCCGTTTTCTATGATCACCAGCTCTGTGCGACTTTCAGAAGAAATTCCGGCCCACACAAGTACAGACCCACCACCGTAGGCTACTTTTTCTTCGATGCATGCTTGCTTGAATCTTTCCCCTGGTCTTCGATACACTCTGTGTCTTCCATCGTGCTTGTAGAGCATAAATTTTGATTCGTCGGAGAACATAACTTTTGACCAATCTTCAATACTCCAATTTACGATTTTTAGGATTCTTTAAGTGACCCGGATTCATTGCTCTCGAGTGTACATCACTATGTCATCTTTTCCAAACCACCGCCACCTTCACCTAGGAGTGATTTTCAAATACAGAATGAAGTATTTCATCTATATCTGTTAAAATAAACATTGTCTATGAAATACATCATTCTGTATTTAAAATTCACTTTCGACAATTAGAGAAATTGATACCGGTGCATTATGCCAAAAGAGGAAGAGGATACTGTTTTGGAAAGAATATAGTAAACAAAAAAATGTTCAGAAAAGTGAAAACTCGAAAGGCCAACGAGTTCATCCGTTATAATGTATCCAAGCAGTTTCATTACTAGGATAGACCGACAAACGCCACACTCGAACACACACAAACAATTAGCGTTGACAATGATCATAACGAGACATACCTGTCTTGCCATATGCTAAGGGTACTAGCCTCTCGATGATAAGCATGTAGTCTTGACGCCGATCTTTTGTGCATTATTGCCGCGAAGCGAATATGTTTAGTCGTGCATGCTAACGCACGGGTAAATAGAAAATGTTTTGTTTCACTTTAAAACATTCCTGAAGCGCTCCAGAAGCGCGGCAGGCCCTATCAAAAAAGTGATAAATCCATCTCTCTTAAACAATCTTCAAAAGCTAACTCATTCTGAACATGATTTTTAATCCTTTTTGCAACAATGTTTCCTTACTTCTATGATATTTGCGTTACTGTTACTGAAACTATAATAAACAATAGTTAATAACTACTAACAAGCCGTAGCGCCAGTTAATAATTGCACAATATAGTTGCAAGAAGGTAGTTTCCGAGTGGCCCCAGACCCTTTCATATGATACAACTGAACAGCTATTAACACCCCTCACTTAGCACATATCCCACTAAACCATTATTTTTTATTATGTTGTCTATCCCATATATGTATGTATGTACATACACACTGTTCTCCCGTTGCCCAGGCTCTCATGAGACTGATGGCTCGGGAGAGCAAGCGCACCCACACACACCTAATACTCACCTACTGATCTTCCGCTGCCTAAACTCACACACGCCCTCACACACTGTTCTCCTGTTGCCCAGACTCTCATGAGACTGGTGCCTCGGGAGAGCAACAGCAACGCAGGACGCTATTATATTAAACATTATTTAGGCTTCCTTTACTATAGGTGTGTAATAATAATCTTTATTTGAAAGGAACATTACAGTCAATTCATAGAAATAAGTTAAAACTAGTATTTACGATTGAACAATTGAGCTATCTACAGCTCAACTGATCCAGTACTGTAAATAATTTCTGATCCTCCACTTATTTACAAAGGGTTAGTACTATTTGTTAAATATCTGTGTAACCCGGTGTAACCCCTACCTTCCTACTTTATATACTTAAGTACTTATTTTGAGCAATTTAATATGTTTAGCTCCCACGGAATGTGTTCACTGGTGACCTGTGCTATAGGCTTTTTATAATCCTTTAACAGGCACCAGTCTCTTACAATAGGGTATATGCATGTATTTTTTTAATTTTTTTCATCGATTTTTTAGGTTAATACATAAACGAAAAAAATATAACCCCCAAAAAAATTTAATTATTGAGGTAAAAAACTAAAACTACACAGTTTCGGGTGATAAAAACGCTGCCATGTTAGACATTGCATTTTATGACGTCACGGATCATCGAGTCCCATATGTAAACTCAAAGTAAAAACTTCATGCCCATACAAAAATGTTCAAGTATGACGTCCGCTTCACGTGCCAATAGCGTTGCGTTCAGACATTTTGCTGTTGGGACTTAAAATATCTACTTTTCAATGATTAAATTTCACATTAAAAACATCATAAAATACAAAAATAAATATACAGATATATTTCTATATCAATAGAGAATCCAAAAAAAAAATATTAGCTTTTTTGAAGTCACATGCATATACCCTATTCAGGTTGATAAGTAGCTTAACGCTTTAACTGACCAGCCTCTGCGGTGAACCCGAAGGGGTGCGCCGTATGTGGCATTGGCAGTGAAAGTGAAAGTGCTAACACCTTCATGGCCCAAGACGCAGGTGCCAGTCTCTATCTGCTTGGAGCTGCGGCGCGCCCCTGCGGGTCGCACCGCAGAGCTGGGCAGTGAATGCGTTATACACTAACACCTTCATGGCCCAAGACGCAGGTGCCAATCTCTATCTGCGTGGAGCTGCGGCGTGCCCCTGCGGGTCGCACCGCAGAGCTTGGCAGTGAATGCGTTAAGTAATTCTTTGTAATTCATGTTTCTAACCCACCACCTACCATAAGCTTAAGCATAACTTAACTAAACTAACTTTTGTTGTACCTACCTTTGTGAGATAAATATTTTTTATTATTATTATTATTTCAACAAACAAAACAGTAACTTTTGTAATTGCATTGCCACCTGGTGCAACTCGTGTTAGTTGG
The DNA here is from genome assembly GCA_955876795.1 of Eupithecia tripunctaria. NCBI lineage: Eukaryota > Metazoa > Arthropoda > Insecta > Lepidoptera > Geometridae > Eupithecia > Eupithecia tripunctaria. The sequence continues at coordinate 2,084,222 of OY041599.1, read as the reverse complement.
CATCGTTTGCTAAACGGCAATTTTGCTTTTTAACATAGCCATTCATCCAATAATGGGCTAAAATTTAAGTCCTGTTCCAAGAGCTCCAAAGCCCAGTCAGCGTACAAACGGCATTGTCTATTGTCAATAACTTGGAGCTTCAGAGTTGAGTATTATACGGGTGCAGGGTCCATGATTTGAAGCGATATTGAAGCTTGCAATAGGCTAAGTTCTCGTGCACGGCGAGCAATTGACTGCCTCGGTTTCTCGTTCCACGAACAATAGCGGTGCTCTCGGCAGATCTGACTCCGACTCCTTTGACGTACGGGTATCTGATTGTTTACCGGGCTGGCTGCCTCTAACGTTTTGAAATTTGGTTTTGGTAGTACAGTTTTGATGGAGGTGCTGCTCAATCGTATATCTTGGCATGGTGATATAGACCACTGCAATTAGGGATTATAGTCCATTTCATATAGAAACCGTTTCAGAAAAGATTCGATTTTGTTTTTCATGCGTGAAATAAACAAGCGAACTTTTCTGAAACGGTATAAATTGAAAGCAATATCAAATGGTGAACAGTCAAATATAGATATTTGACTGATCTAAAATATTTTCATTCCTAAGCCAAACTCACAAAACGGCTTATTCCATTTATCCATGCTAAGGTGGATACTTGGAAACGTGTGTCCATCTATCCACCCTGAACGGGGGATACTTATAATTTATATAATATCTTTCCAGTTTCCTCTAATTTTCTCCTCTGCATATTACTATGTACAGTCATATACAGAATCCACCTTAGGTTGACCGTTTTAGGGTGGATAAACGGAGTAAGCTCGCGAAACTGATAAGGCAAAAGATTTTGAACTATCCATAATGTCAGTTTGCAACGAAAATAACTAATGAAGAGGCATTAGACATGATCTAATAGCAATATCGAAAGTTATAATATTTTTTACCTCCTGCGTCAAAAAGGAAGAAAATAATGCATTAAATAGTCAACAACCTATGCATTATAAAAAAAATGTTCAAATATATCAGAAATATACAAGTTTCGACCTTTTCCAGACAACGAATCACATAACAGAGTTCCCATTCCATCACAGTCCAGTTTAGCTGGGCCCGTTGTAATCCTTTACTATGGAACCCTTATTATATATCTTTATTTCATTTTCCTCATCCAGTTGATGCAAAACTCCCGCTAATCCTATTCCCGAACAATCTGTTTGTAAACAATAAGTCTAGTCTGGCTGATAAAGTTGAATTTAGCTTCATGGTCGACAACACCTTACATTACTTAATTCGTACAGCGGCTTAGCCATTTTACTCAGTAATGTTTTGTTCCCCGAGATTGAAGCTGATTCGGGAACTTGTACACCAACCTCCTCTTGATTAAATCCGCTATTCCTTCTTCTTCCATTCCGTTCACGCGAGCTGACGTTGGCATTTCTCCTATTCTCTGTCTCCCCAACGGCTTCGGCCAATCTTTTTGATTGTGACTCGTTGGAATTCTCTCTCATCTGGATAGAAGGTGTTAGTTATTTCCTACTTCATTTGTTCCTATAGGCTTCAGCCGATTTTGCAGGTTCACCCGTTGATATCCTCTCCTTTTTTTAAATATCACTATTCTCCACTTCATTTATCTCTTTCTGTTGTTGATTAATGTAGTCCATATTTTGTTACAGTACCCATTTCTGTTAAAATATCTTATTTAGAAGTATACCATCCTTGCTGTATATACCTTGGATATTGTCTAATGATATCAGCCAAAAGTTGTTTTTTCCATAAATTAAAACAATCTAAAGCTGGTACACAAAAGTGCGTTTAACGAACGATTTACAAAATACCGTACGTCATAATAAATAATGCTGGACAACCCACACAGCATCATCTAGCCCCAAGCCTATATTTAAAGTTTGTGGGTACTAGTAGACATAAATGATATCAGCCAAAAGTTGTTTTACGTAAATTAAAAAAAAAACCATTTGCGCCTTTCCTTTAAACCGTGAATGTACCCCAACATCGTCGGAGTTTTGGCTCGTTTCCTTTTGCCTTGCACAATTTTTCTCCTCAATATATTGTGTTTATTTTCTCCACACTAAGTGGCCAAAAAGTCGAGCCTTGAATCTTCCAGTCTCTTCCAACGACCCCTGTAGACTCTCGCCCACTCCTTTGCGTTTCCGACTAGGCTGTCTTCGGCTCATTGTTCTCCTTACGTAGCCGTCCAAATATGCTTAAAATGTTACCGGGTGTATGTTATTTTTATCTCGGATTCTCGCAATCGATATTTCTTATACGAGTAATAAAGCATGTTAATGAAACCTACCGCTATTTTTTCTTCTTGTTTTTTCTCCCTCGTTGGTTTGTCCTTATATCAATTTCAAGGTTCTGATTGAGTTCGCGCCTACCTCAGTTACCAAAGTTACGATTGACGTTCATTACCAATTTCGTCACCTAACAATTTATATTTGTGCCATAATATTTCGAAATAAATGGGTTAAAATCCAATTTCAACCGTTCAAATCGACTTGTGGTCACAGGTGTATATTTAATTTTTTGTTTACAATTATAGTTTTTAACTTGTATTTCTAGTTTAATTAGTTGACCCAAGTGGTACATCGGGAACCTTCTCTTTTATTTGTGTCAGAAGGGCGCCTGACTACAGAATTGAAACCGTTTTTACATCCAGTCTTACTGCACTTAGAATAGAATAGAATATCGTTTATTTCGACACACAGATAGGTACAAAGAAAAATAAAAACATACACAACCAAATCAAAGAACAAGGAGGTCGGTACTATATTAAACATAGTATGCTGAGCGTCTAATCGAGTTTTGCCCCCATGACCCTGATATCGCCTTCACTGACACGGCTGAACCATTTGATAGGCGATATCTGAGTCCCGAGCTGCTTTATCATTTGAATTCGAACCCCATTGTGTTCGAATCAAAACTTGCTGGTGAATGCGATTTTTTATAGCAATTTTGCTTTGTTTTGACTGTAAAAGACATACTCGTATTTTTTCTCCCCTCCCTGAGGTTGGATTCTCTCCTTTCTGGGATGATAAGGTAAGGCTGCCAGCTGGGCCTTTGACAGAGCGGTTTTTCTTTTTTTGTGTTGTTTTTATTATGCATTTTATATATTTTGTCAAGGATTTGTGTGACCTTTGAGATGCCAGATGGTGTGTGCAGGGATGTGTTTTACTAATTAGAGAATTGTTTTACATTTTGATAAAGTGCCAAAAATATGCGTGTCCGGGATTGACGTTGAATTTGGGTTATGGTTAGAAAATAAATAAATAATAATAACTACTACGTATGCCATATCTTCCATGTTTTGTTTTGTTGTATTCTTTAATTATAATTTTGTTTGTCAATAAATATTCGTTCATTTGAAACCTCAGCGTGGGTTAAGTTCTTAAAAGAGTAGAAGATGAAAGTAAACAATACGTCGTAATTCCATATTGCCTTAGTAAGCACTGTCTTTTTGTCAGAGAGCAATCCATAGTGAGTAAATAAAATGTCTTAGTTAAACGATCGACAACTATGACAACGCCGAAGTAGCAAAATGACTATAAGAGTTAACGACCAAATTTTAGAAAGTCTTGGTTATAAGGCAGTGTTTGATAGAATAAGGTTCAAAAAGCCTTCATTTTAATAACCTTAAAATATCTTATTTAGTTACATTGTAATATTTTACTACACTACGTATTAGAAATCAGTGCGCGGTGTAGAAAATATAAGTTATTTTTTAGTTATTCTGCGTTATAGCTAGATTGTTTTGCCCTTCAGCATAGGTCTCCCCCAGATTTTTCATAGCATTCGGTCGTGAATTTTTCACCAATGTGTGCCCGAACCATTTCTACGATGAGGATATGGCATTAAATCCACACAACAACAAAAAGACAAGACAAGAAAAAAGAGCAAGGGAAATACCCCTTGCTCTTTTTTCTTCTCTAAGATACCATTCAATTACATCTTTGGTCAAGGTAATATTCGTTTAATTATATTTATGTGGGATTGTCTAGGTCTCGGTCGGAGTCACGGGTAGAAACTAGTGTTGGGTTTGCATCTGTTTGGATGTAGTGTTGTATTTGGGCGTTATGCAAACAAAACGTTATAGAACTAAGTTTAATCTTAAACATGGCATTCTACTATTTAGACGTTTGTATATTTAGCTACCAAAATCTTATGAAACTAAGTCGTATAGGTTTTAAAGTCGTTATGCAATCCAGCCCTTACGAACCTATTCCCTCAGCGTTCGTTCAATTCGCAATTATCCTCACTAAGCAAATTCACCTCAAAAGCACAGGTCGCATGAAAATTCCAACTTCCACAAAACATCCCACTGTAGAAAAACGAAACTTCTAAACTGGCGGAATTGTTGAGAAAAGTAGTGGACGACTGGGAAAACATGGGCGTTAAGTCTGTGGAATTTTGCTTTGCTTTGTCTTTTGCCACAAGAGCCCCGGGCCTGGCGTCGCGGTACACCGTACGTTCAGACGATGGCGAGATGTGGATTGTACCAATTAATTATTTATTAAAATACTAGTTTCTGCCCGCGACTTCGTCAGCGTTATTTTGACGGATTCCTAGATTGGCTTAACTATGCCAATATAGTTTGGCCACGAGGCAACTTAATTCCTCGTAGATAAACCGTAGTCATAGTTTAATAACCATCTACCCAACTACAACATTTAATATTATCAATATTTGTGTATTATAGTTGTTTGTGTGCATAGGCACTATCGCATCTTTTAAAGAAAATGCTGGATAGATATTTGTTTATGCAACAATTGCAATTTGGTATTTGGCATTTATTTTCATTCATAAACTATCATTACAGGATTATCCATATTCAATAGAACATAGTTAATTCCATATAAACATTACATTACATTTACAACACTATTTATCGCACACAGCAAGGACATAGGTACATTACAAATAACACAAAACAAACAATGCAGCCCTACCTACGGAGTTCGTTCAGAGACACCTGAAACAGAGCTATTTTCTCTGAAACCAAATTAAGCGTGTTGAGAGTGAGCGTAAGAGGTGCTTTTCCCAGTGCATTAGTCCTGCTTTGAGGCACATTTAACAGACCAAGTCGCCTGCGTCGATGTACGTAGAAGTTGGGTACACATAGGCATAGCCTTTCTAATATATCCGGGAGTGAAATGTACCCTCGAAGCACACTGAACACGTACACCACCAGCGCTAGGTCCCGTCTCAAGTAGCTCCTTCTCACAAGGTGAGTAATTTCTTTTTCACAAAGGATTTTCAACAATCTCAGCATTGTAATGAGTTGTCTTTTTATCTGCTTGTTTAGACCTCCATTCGATTTTAACAAAAATCAACAATGGTATCGTTCACCGCAAACACTTGCGCATTATTTTAGTGAATTGTTCAGTTTTTAACCGAGTTTTGGACTTATAATTCTGGAAATTTATGATTTTTTTTGTATGAAGAAAAACATACAAAAAAAATCATAAATTTCCAGAATTATAAGGCCAAAACTAGGCATAGCCGTGGGAGTATATTAATTAAGAAAAATCTTAATTAATATACTCCCACGGCTATGCCACATCGATGGACCTTAAATATTTTATGAAGAAAATCAAATTTTTCATCATCGTGTCCAGATGAGGGCGATACTGCCACACAATTTTTAACCGACTTCAAAAAAAGGAAGAGGTACTCAATTAAACTTTTTTTTGTCTACTGGGTTATTCCAAAGCTGCTGCTTCCCGTGTGGTCCCATTTCAATTTGTCCAGTTCTGATAATTGTATCCATGAGAAAACCATATTATTTGAAGTCGTTTTATAGTTTTTTTTTAAAACAATCCCAATTATTTACCTTAAGTGACTGAATCGTTGCGTTTTGTATCATACATCGTATCTGAAAACGGAAGTAGAAACACTAATCTCGTAGAACAAATTTACACGATTAATGGAACCACTGAGCTGATCTGGTAGACGGAGTGCCTCGGAAAGCGTTTTTCGCCGGAACGCTGAGCTTTTAATCAAAAATAAAACTTCAATCTCAACTTCCAATTTTTGATATAATTGCTACCGGTTCCTAGCTCTTCTCGCTGCATTTTGTCCTTATATTATTTGCCATAATTTTCAAGAGTGGAGTTGGCTTATTTATCTTATACCTTTAGGCGAAGCACAGGGATTGTTGTTTATCTATAATATGTTTGATCCATAAGAAAATACGTTTTTAGGGTTTATTTTGTTTCTTTTGCGAAATAATTGTGCAATGGCACTAAAATCACGGCCACTTATTTTAGTTATGTAAAATGCAAAATATTTGAGGAATCTGAGCTTAGCTTAGATAATTAAAAAATCCTATTTTCAGTTTCCCATACAAAAAAATAATAATTTCCTAGTGCCTAAATAAAGAGAAATCCCTGCGCCTGGCTTTGACGTAATGCAAGTATCAAAGACTTCTGGACAGACCGGACAGACTAACTTTTAATAACGGAAAGACTCATTTGGCAATGTTTTTACGTAAGTTAGCTGTAGTAGTTGCGGCTTAAAAATCGACCCCTGCAACTCAGCCCGCAGATGTCATAAAAGTCGACTAAGGGACTTCCCCGAAAGAATGGCAGCAGTTTTCTTCTGTGTATTATAAGCCTTTCCTTCGATCACCAATCCCCTGCCAAGTGATTATGGCGATACCCGTCAGAATCAAAGACCAGTAGTGGAGGTCAATGACTGTGTAGTCAGTCAGTAGGTCAGTAGATCAATAGACAAGAAATTACAAACAGTTGGAAAAAGACATGAATGTGCTATCAAACAAACAGCGTAAAGTTTATTTCGTATTGTCCCGAGTGAAAGAAACAGCTGACTTTAGGATTGTCACTTCATAAAAAAACAGCTACCCCCTTTTGAGGATATTTATAAAACTAATTGTGTTTGTTTTTTATACATACTTGCCTATTGGTGGACGCTTATAGCAAATAACAGCATGTTACATGTAGGCACTTTTATTGAGAAATTAATACGCTAAATATATTTTTTGGAAGGTTTCTTGGGACCCATGAGAATATTTCTAAAATAACTCAATAAATAAAATTATAAATAACAATCTTTCTTTTATTTCATTTATAACATACACAGATATACTACTAACAAGAGAGACACATATACCGCAGAGACAACGAGAGATACTAAAATTACAAAGACAACTAGAGAAAAAAAAGCAGACAGCAAAAGAAACAAAATATCATTATTACATTAATTTCTATTATCCACAAAAGCTAGATAAAAGATTCTATAGGTATTGATACAAGTGTATCATCAGAAATAGTATCAGCAGTTCAGGCATAAATTGTGTAGAATCTTGCACACATTGTGGGCTCTTAATGTAATCCATTCAACACTTACCCGTGTATGAACGTGCTTATCAGTGTAGTAGGCTTCTGGGCTATGATCAGCTGCTCAGAGCACAGGCGTCTTCAACCATGGTTTTGGGGATAGCCAGAGTCGCCTAGAAACCGCCCAATATTACCGCTATTGTGTTCGTCCAATGAACCGGCTTAAAGACCATGATCGCCACACATAGCTATCTTAATCGGTCCCTCCAAATATTGCACATATGCCAGTAATTTTCATATCGCTGTCACAAATCTGAAGCAAGGTAGATCAATTTTTATTGTATCAAATAGGGATAAATAGGGTACCACATTGATTAGATTTTGAGGAAAACCCCTCTATAAAACTGAAAAGGTTAGACCAAAATACTCTGTTCAGGGGAAGATTAAGTAGTACAAGTGTACGAAATATAAAAAAAATTGAATAAGTAGTTTTCGAGAGAAAAAAATAAAAGTGGCTCATCAAGTTCATACTTGATGTGGGGTCACTTTGATGTACCCTTTTTTATTTTGAAATGAGAAAGTGACCCCTGAAAAAAGCCTAAAAATCATTTTTTGTTTTCTCCTTTTAACTTTAAACCTTTTAAGTTATGAGGAAATTTTAGTATGCGGGGCGACTTTTATCATATGTTATGATATAGCCGCGTACCCACCTAGCGCACAGGCTCGCGCGGCAGCCTCGGTGTCCGGATCGCGAGCGATGGCTCCCGCGGCAGCCTCAGTAGTTTTGTTCAATTTACACGAGGCCGCCTCGCGAGGCAGGCTGAGCCATCATAATTCCGCGAGTATTCGTAATGGACAGTCGTGTATTTTCAGCTGCAGCTATTTCCTAGCTGCTTACTGTTTAAAGAAACGAAAACAGTCACGTATCAAGAAAAAACCTAGACGCTTCTGGATTAGAAAAATTTATGAGCGTCGCCACCAATATGGAAATAGATTACTTGGAGATTTAGTTTTTCACTTCCTTGACAGGCATACTAATTTGAGCAGATATTTGCCGCCAACTGTCTTCCCGCTGATTTTTGTTTAAATATTTTGGATCTTTGGGGTCCCAAAGCGCATTGTACGTGCTGTACAGTTGTATTAAGCGAATGGATTCCTCCTGACTGCCCATGATATCAAAATTACAGAAGACAAACACGGCAAGAGACAAAACTTGAAGTAGCTTCGCGCGCGAGCCAAAACATAACCGTCCCCACCTAACGCACAGCGCTCACTGAGGCACCTTTGAGCGCGTCAAGTTTACCGACAACAGATGGCTCGGGGCCGAGCCGACCGAGCCGTGCTCGGTCGAGCAAACGCGCGCCCGAGGCAGGCCGAGGCACGTCCACACCAGCCGAGGCATTTGGCTCGCGAGGCTGCCGCGCGAGCCTGTGCGCTAGGTGGGTACGCGGCTTATGACTCATAACATAATGATCTAAGTCACTACCCATTCCTATCTCTCGTTATGAGTATATCTTAGGATAATAATTATTGCATTTAACACTAAAAAACATAAACACCAAATACCTTTAATAAAAATCTTTACTTTTGCTTATTATCAATAAAAAAGAGTCGTAATCAACAAAAATGCTTTGAGCATTACTTATTAACTACAGAACACACAATTACTTATTGAGGCTAATCAGACTATTAATCACAATATTATATAGGGACGGGATCCCGGCAGTTTTTTGTATTGACGAACCATAACTCGTGTCTGAAAAAAACAATAGGTATGGGATGAAATTGATAATCAACACACAAAACTCACGTATCCAAAATCGGTGCTAGAAGGGGTGACTGGGGTGATCAAAGCCATCCCCTAATGTAAAACCTCAATTTTAGCTAAACAAAGTCGACTAATCGAGAAAACGAAAACGGTTTTATATTAACGGTAAAAGAAGCATTGTGTCTATGTAAAACAGATTTTTCTGCACATTTAGAGTTATTCAGACATGAATTTCTTACCTGTTTTCCGCCTCAACTTCATTAATTTATTAATCACGAACTGTTTACCACACTGACAAGACACCATATTGAAGAGAATACAATAACTTCGTAAGAAGAGACGGGACCTCCTTAGAATAAAATGAGTCTACCAAACGTCACTGTCTATGAATGTTGTATTGTTGTATAACTCAACAATCCGATAGAAAATTATAACAGGAAACACGAAATTTATAACAGAAATACGTTTGCAACTCTAGAATAGAAGCGAAATATTTGATCATCCGTTTGAATTTTCGATGCAAATCATCTCGAGTTTGTCTCAAATTCGAAAAATTTTATTTAACAGAAACGCCATCAAAGACTGCCGTTGACAATAAAATCAAAGAGTAACTAACCATAAGGCATAAAATAGTCATTTCCGGTGCTACCTTGAGGAAAATAAGATTTGGCTTCAAAAGTTGGCTACAACTTCATTACTCCCACAGATTGTAAATAGTAAAATTCATGGTAAAATTTTGGCCACGTGTGTTGCGACCGGCTGACCATATGACAAGATGGCTGACAAGTCAGGGTTGCCGTATAAAAAAAGTTTTGGTTGCGTTCCGTTTCAAGAAAGATAAGGAGCAGAATTTAAAATAAAAAAGTAATCATCAAGTTTGCCCCATCATTTGAAAATCACCCCAGTTTACCGGTAGTTGCAGATATTTTTTTTATTTTATCTACATTTGTGAAATTTGCACGCACTTTGTGGCAGCATGTAGTAGAGCCAACTATAAATATAAGACCTACTGTACCTACATTTCAGGAAATAAAAGTATTGATTTGATTTGATTGATATCGTTAGTGAAAAGCAACCACCAAGAAATACTGTCAAGATGAACTAAAATATATGAACACTTACAATAGCAGCACGGCATGGCATGATATCCTTTGCGACTGAATAATGCTGCTTCAGTTGGGTGGTTTCTGGTTGCAAACGATGGCTACCAATGTCTCATCTATGCAACCTTATTATGCCTGGCATCCCAAATTTCTCATATAATCTGTAACACAGACATTCAAAATGTTGAAACAAATCCATATTTTTATGTGTGGATATTTAATTCAATAATCATACTTGGCAATTCACACAATATTATCTAGCCTCAAGCTAAGCAGAGCTTATAATAATAATTATCATAGTCCTCTCTTGTTCTTTGACTTAGTTAGGTTGAAATCAGTTCATTAAGGTCCAGATACATGTGAATCGGCGTAATTTGGGTAAAGTTTTTACCGTTTTTCTTCTTATTCTTTATAGAAAAAAGTTTGAAAAAAATATATGATAATCTATGCTATTCAAGGCATTTTACCTTTAAGCCGAAAATTTGAAATTCCAATTTTAAGTATCTGAAATAATAGTGCAAAGTACCATCCATTTTCTCCGTTAAAACTCTTTTTCTCCTAAACTATCAATCACAAGATTTATTTAAAGTTATCACCATGTAGAATAAAAAGTTACGGAGACTCTCTTCCGCCCACTTTTTCAAATAAATTATCTAATTATTTTTAACGAATTTTTTACGTAATCGATACAACGTTACTCGTGAGCCGCCCCTCTGCCGGCCCTACAATCAGTGCGGGACGAGACGTTGTGCTGAACGGACCTGTGCTACTTTTAACAGCAATATTATTTTTCGCTGCGGAACCAACTTGAAATTTATTTATTTGACGATTTTTAGTAAATGTTTAGTAAGGGGTGATTATAGTTTTGAATAGGTATTATATTTATTATTTCTCTGTGGTGCGGTGGGCGAAGGTCCGCCTGCGAGGCAGAAGGTTGCGGGTTCGATTCCCGCCTCGGGACAAATATGTATACGATCTGCAGATATTAGGGCGTTCTCGGTGTTTTCTATGTAAAATAAAAAAATATCTATCTATGTCGTTTTCTGTATTATGTATATCAGTTATCTTGTACCCATAACACAAGCCCTGCTTAGCTTGGGGCTAGATAATGCTGTGTGGATTGTCCAACATGATTTATTTATTTATTATTTTAAATAATTATGTGTGCAAAAATAGGTATAATAAAATGAATCGTAAAAAACGTTATTGAAAATAAAATACACGATGAGAATACAAAGAAATGGTAAGTAGGTACTACCAATATTTTATTAATTGTCTCTGTACCTAAAGGACTCAACTCACTGGTCGTTGCACAATTGTTTAGGTATCTATGTACTTATATTTTTCTTTTTTCGGTCCAACTCATAATCATCATCATCATCAGCCTATATGAGTCCACCGCTGGACATCGGCCTATAGCGCCCTGTCTTCTTGCCGCATCCAGCATCTGCCTGCAGTATTTTGCAGATCGTCATCCCACCTGGCCAAATGGTGCCCTACACTACGTTTGCCGAGTCGCGGTCTCCACTCAAGCACTCGTTTACCGCATCGGTTGTTGGTTCTTTGCGAGATATATCTCGCCATATATGGCCGGCCCGCTGCCACTTCAGCTTGCTAATTCTTTGATCTATGGCGATTACTTTGGTTCTCTGTCTGATGTATTCGTTACGATACCTATCCTTCAGAGAAACTCCAAGCATAGCTCTTTCCATACCTCGTTGAGTGACTTTGAGCTGGTGGACCATCCCTATCGTGAGTGTTCACGTCTCAGCTCCGTAGGTCATGACGGGTAGGACGCAATGATTGAAAACTTTGGTTTTCAAGCATTGCGGATTATGGATGACGAGGAGACTAGACGTAGTTTTCCAAATGCTGCCCAGCCTAACTGGATCCTCCAAAACCTAGTCAACAGAATGTTCAAAGAGAATAAAGCGAACTGGCAAAATATACAGGGGACAGGTATAATAAGTATTGTTTTTGTCATTATTACTCTGTAAAAAAACAATAAATAATATTTTGTTCATATAAAAACGGTTTTTTTTAGAAATGAGTTGATAAGCATTGTCGTGTATTATTTTTATACTAAATAAATACTTATTTTACGTAATACGATACTTACGATTAGATTATATTGGTTTTTGTATTGAATTACTTGAAAATTGGGGTGGTCGGAAATCGGAAGTTGAAGATCACCAAAAATTTACATCTCGGCCGGGAGGAGAGTAAGTACGAATATACACAGAATACTTTTGTCTCATTTTGTTATTTATCTCGATGTTATTAGAGTATATTTGTATCGTAGCTAATGTCGACCGAAATAATCTAAGTTTTCGTTTTCGGCCCCCATTTTACCGTGTTATTCATAGGGAATTTGGACATCTGTTTGGCCGTGGTCGAGAACGGCCACCATGTTTAGAATTATGGTTTCGTTTTCATTCAACTTTAATTTCTTCGAAGAAATGAGGTGGCCGGAATAGGAAAGGCTTTTAAACCCCATTTCGTTTTCGGCCAATTCGTATAAGTTAAGATATTCTCAGTAGAAATCAAACATTTTTGTAATGGACAAGAATAACCTTCGAAAAATATCAAATTAAGCCAAAAGACAAAGCGATGGCTTAGCGGTTTTGAGGAAAATGTTATCGTATCACATCCCGTATCCTAGAATAGACCCACCAAGCTCGCGTAACATGCCTGTGTAGTTTTCCCGCAATGAAGAACGGAATCAAAGAGGATCTGTACCTCCCGTACAACGAGGGCTTCTCCTCAGAGATGCGCATTTTATACCACTCCAATGACAAGAGTGATATAGATATATAGATAAACTTTTTGATCTAAAGATATATATATCACTCATTTAGCTCTTTAGCTCATTTAGCTCAGTAGATTAATGATGTTGTCTTGTTGAGTTGCTCATGCTCAAGCTCATGAGCACGAGATAAAAAACAAAATATAATTTCTCCGTTCAACTGAGCTAGGTGGCGCTAGAGTGACAAATAAAAATAACTTGCGTACACTATATTATGTTCTTTAAAAAAATAAACAAAAGAAATAAAAAATACTTATCCGTTAACAATAATACTGAACACGATTACTTCTAAAATAATTACATTCAAACAGTTTGCATAATTATTACAGGCCTGAACTTAGTCTTGCTATCTTTCTCTTTTTTTCATGTTGTATCTGACATCGTACATGTCGCTCCATCAAATCACTCGCCTTGCTCAGTCGTCTTCGCTCTCACTCATTCCCTCATTTTGCTCAGCACTGATAAGGTTCGAAAATTAATCAATGAGGTAAATGAGCGAAAGATATAGTTAAAACTAAGATGAGCGAGAGATAGATTCACTCAGTTGATAATGTGGATCTTGGTTCTTCTGCAGAGGAGCCTGGGCACCAAGACTTTCTATAGCGCTGAACTGCATCGGCGCGTGTTCTGTGCTCGTATGTTGGTTCCATTGCTTCTGGTGTTAGTGTCCCTTACAATGCATCCCTGGTACTTAAAATCTATTCACTCCCTTGAAAATTGAGTAGTGGACTACAATGTCCTCGCGTCGTTGTCGAAGGTTTATATCACGCCTTATTAGGATGTACTTACTCAGTTTTTTTTTTAATCTTGAGGTCCACAGTTGCCTCTTCTAAACATTGACATGATATGTAAAATCAAATAGTGAATTTTATACAAAAAAAACTACAATAATATATCTGTCACAACTTTTCTGAACAAAAGCATGAAAACTTTGTAAGTATTTTATTCCATGAAACCTTTTAAGTTAGCGGTCGAACTCGTGTTCAGGTCCGTAGGAATTTAGTGGTCGAAAATTGAAATTTTACTCATTTCCGATTGTTTATTGTTTATAAAAATAACTTTACAGCATAACTATACAACTCTTTATGTATTTAAAACTCAGATATCTATACTCCCGACTAGTATCATTTCGAACAAGGCTGACCAGTTGCAAATATTTTTTTTGAGGCCTTAAAGTCAGAACTTCGCTAAATGGTTGGAATCTAGTGCAATTGACTCTAATCCACTTAAATTTTTCTTCCTATTCAACGATACGCCACTATGGAAGAAAGGATCTTAAAATCAGCAAGTACTTTCCATTATGTTCAAAAATAACAAGAAAGTTAATTTGAGGTTAAGTACTGTGTACTATTTTGTTTATCATAATAATATAATAATAATAATAATAATATGTTTATTTCAGAAAAAGGTTAACAAAGTACTTAAGTTTAAAATTAATTAAATTTATAACATAATTCCATCATAGGGTAGTATGTAAGGTGGTAGGGTACAGTATTTCGGTTGTGTAGGTACATCGGATTAACCTTTGAGTTCAGACGATAATGTCACCTAGCTCTTACTAAGATAAACTTGTATGAAGATGCTAGGGCTCTTAATATGCAGGGTTTAAAACAAATTAAATATAGCTACAAAATAGGCAGTGGTAGGTGGTTATTCTCTTTATCCCCACTGAATAGGGAAAAGGAAATATCATTGGTATTATTATAATAATAAATTTATTATTATAATAAATTTAGTCGTCGTTGTTGAAGTTTTATATCACGCCGCATAAGGATGTACCTACTATTTTTTTTTATCTTGAGGTCCATACTCGCCTCCTCCAAACATCGACATGATTTGTAAAATCAAATAATGAATATTATAAAAAAAAATTGTCTACAATGAACTTTTCTGAAAAAAAAAGCATGAAAACTTAGCATTTTATTCCATGAAAACCTTTTAAGTAAGCGGTCGTAATCTTTTTTAGGTCCGTAGGAATTTTGTGGTCGAAAACTGAAGTTTTACTCCTATCCGTTTTTTTTTTTAATAAATAACATTATAGCATAACTATAAAACTCTTTATGTATTTAAAACTCAGATATCTAGACTACCGATTAGTATCATTTCGAACAAGGCTGACCAGTTGGTTTTTTTTTTGGAGAACTTTAAGTCTTCGCTAAATGGTCGGAATCTAGTGCAATGACCCTACAATTGACTCTAATCCACTTAAATTTTTCTTCCTATGGAACAATACGCCACTAGAGAGGGGTGCAATAAAAAAGGGGGGCAGTTGATGTTTTTTAACAGTAGGTTAAAAAACATCACCTATATATATACTTTAATTATTAATTTACTTACTTTTTACTATTTTGGGTAGGGTAGGTACTATTCGAGACAGATCTATGATCTATTTGTCGCTGCAAATTATGTCAATACATTCCAAAAACATAAATTAAAATTCACATGCTTGGAGTCGAGGTAAAAAGATATAATTAGACAATATTTATTGAAGAAAGAATCTTAAAATCAGCAAGTACTTCCTTATGTTATGTTCAAAAATAACAAGAAAGTTAATTTGATAGAAAGTACTGCGGGTTTGTTTATAATTTGTGCAGGGTTTAAAAAAAATCGAATATAGCTACAAAATAGGCAGTGGGAGGTAGTTATTCTCTTTACACTGAATAGTGAAAATAACTAATAACTAATACTCAATACTGAATCCAGTGGGGAAAAGGAATTATCATCGGTGTTTAATAATTAATTTTGTTTTAAAAAACTAAACCGACTGCAATTTTTATACACAAAATTGTCATGAATTTTCATGGATCCTACTATTAGAACTGAACCAAATCAAAATGGAACCACAAGGGAAGCACCAGCTTTCATATAAAAAAAGAATCATGAAAATCGGACCACCCAGTCAAAAAATCTGAGGTAACAAACATATTGAGAACCTACTCCTTTTTTTGAGTCGGTTAATAAATGTAATAAACAACCTGTAGAGGCCATGCGGTGGCGGCGGCGCGGCGGCGGCAGCGCCCGGTTATAGCTACTAGTACTTATTCTGTGGCGGTATCTGTTGTATTGTATGCAACATACTTATACTTATGTTGGTGCGCGCTGCGTGATATAATTCAGATGTGGTGCGGGGAATTTTCATTGGTAACGTCCATTCGAGCAAGGTCATTGGCATAGATCGCCCTCTTAAGGGCAATTACGACTTCCTATACACTGCGACTCATAGATGCCTGGCTGAGGGGTGCCAACAAATCCGGGCAGGATTGGTTGGCACTGGCTTTTGGTAGCCACCGGTAGCCAGGAAATTAAGTGTTGTTAGTATTTACAAAAATCAAATAATTATGGGTATTATACTTATTTACTCAGTCGAAGTACTAAGAAGTGGGTTCAAAATAAAGGTACTCTTACAGTGTAGTAGGTATGTACATTCACCTCATATCAATTATCCCCGAGCAACGTTCTGGTGATGCTCGTGTTTTGTTGGCGCCACCGTCTTACGCGTCGTCTTCTCAGAATAATGTCAATTTTATTTTGCTGCTTCACCGAGGATTTGATTGGAGGATCTCGACTTGACTTCCAACTTTTTGGCTTTTTTGAATAAGCTACGACATAAATGATAGAAACAATCTTTTACTGTGGTATTTGGAAACTCTTTACGAATAGCATTAATAGGGTATATGCTTCGGATTTTATATTGTTTTAATCGATTCTTTAGGTAATTATTCAACCGAAAAACGCTCACTGACCTTCACCAAGCTTTTGACTCAAAAATCTATAATGCAGGTGCTGAATTCGTTAGCGGTGACTCCACCATCGCCTTCGTGCCATATATTTGCTTTTGCTTATAGTACTGCACAGACACCTGCAATTTCGGTGACAGTGAGTCGCTTTGCACGTTCATGGTGACCACCAAAACTTCAGATGCACATAATAAATAAAAGAATAAAAATAAATAAATAATGCTGGACAATTCACACAGCATTATATAGCCCCAAGCTAAGCAGAGCTTGTGTTATGGGTACTAGATAACTGATATAATGTTTGAGCATTTGTCTTGGCTTTGTATGCTTCTTCTTTTTTAGCGTTTTGTGTTTCGTGTTCTTCTTGAGTTAAATTTCCTTCTTTATGCAGTACAGGTATCACATTGATCCTTTCTTGGCTTAAATATTGAGATCTTTTCCGTTTTCAAGATCAAACAAAATAGTTTTAGTTGCGCTGTGTCTTTGTCATTTTCGCTACACCATTTCTTGTAAACTTTGAACATGTGGGTCTTGCTCATAAATGAGTCTTCGACATAGATACGGGAAGTGCTATTGCCCTGCAGTAATGGCTTGGCATCTTGGCCAATAAGTCCAAACACTCTCTCACTGAAGCTGATTTAGATGAAATTCTAGATTCTTTATCTAATTACGGCTTTGATGTGGGTTCATGCAAGTCTTTAATATATGCATTTAAAGTGTCATTCTTCATAACAAGTGTTCTAAGTAAAAATGTTTTGCAAACTCGAATTAGCTCATTGTTTTCATTTGGTAAAAAACAGTCAAATCCCTGCTCTTTTACAAGGTTGGCCGTCCTTTGTGTTATTTTACGTCTCCTCTGGATAGGACGAATTCGGACCAAGTTTTTAATGTAAGCCTTTTTAGCGTTAAGTATCTAAACCCCAGTTATACTGTTCGCTTAAAGCTGCACATAAAAATATTCTCGACAACTTTGCTTCGGCGCCACTATGTGAATTTGTGCTCATCTCTCTCTTGTGTTTTCTAATGAAGCTGAGCGTTTTTTGTTATCTTCAATATTTTTTCGATCTTTCTTCTCGTCTTTTTTCGGTCACCCTCTTTGTTTCTTATTGAATGTAGCATAGGGAGCTCCCTATGCTATAGTTGAAGTATTTCGTTTGTAAACGGTGACAATGGGCTAATATCTTCATGAGACAAAACTCGGTTAAATCGAGCTGATTATTATCGGATTAAGATGCATTTTCTGGAGCACAAGTGCAATAATCAAACGTGTCCTTTGCCATTTTATCTTAACCTGAAGCAAGCAGATAAACACAACATGCAAACCACACCCAAAGCATATTTTATTTTATTTTATTTTCAAATCTTCGGAAAACTTATTAGTTAAAAGCTTTGCTGTTTAATAGCTCCTTCTGCAATACTTGGTCTTAAGAATCTGCATTTTATAAGTTTTAATTAAGGAACTCTGTAAATATGTATTCGGAGGAGGGGCGTTAATGTTCGCGACACAGTTTTGATAACTACTGGGCGCATTATCGTTTCCACACCAATTGTTTATTTCCCCGCACTTTGTTCTAAATAAAGATATTTTTTTTTACAGCTTGAACAAAAACATGATATATTAATCTAAACACATGAAAGTAACCTGTACCTGAAGGCTACGAAGTTTCCACTGGTAGTACAAATCTAGTTTTACTATTTCAGTGGTAATGGACGACTAAAAAAGGAATACACAAAAGAAAGTTAAATGACACATCGTACACATTAAATACATAACTAAAGTAAAGTTACCTACATTAAAACTAAGTGTAAGTTGAGGTTATCAAAAAGAATTTGTCACAAAACAATCGCTTGGAACGATAACAGAGGTTGCAAGAAGATCTATATCAATGTCTGCACTTACCAGGGTATTGAAAGAAGTACTTGCTTTTATTATAAACGCGTTCTGTCTGTAGTTAGGTTATACAAAAGGTATATGCAACAGATAAGGTCTTCTCAATGCAGCCTGGTATAGTCTGCATAGTCTGCATAGTCCTATGAGCTCCAACAAATCCGAACAGTCAACTGGGCATTTGATATATTCATATATAAATCGTCTGAGAGTTATTTTTTGTAAAAACCGGTGCTTTAAAATGATTTGATATCACAAACATAAGGCTAATAAAGTATAAAAAAAATAGTCATTTCCACTTAAACTTTGCGTTATTAGCACTTTATTGGAAAATTTTGGGATTTTGGACAAAAATCGTAAAATTTCTCTTAAAAAAATCAATCAGACTTTGGTCACGACAAATATGGCTCAAATTGGGGCTAGATAATGCTGTGTGAATTGTCCAGCATTATTATTATTATTATTGTTCTAAATGGTCTGTACTAACACCTCCTTAAGGCTTTGCATCCAGGTTCAAAACACCCTGTATATCTGCTTGAAGGGCGGTGGACTTTAAAAGTTCCATCCAGCAGATAAATGTAAATTTTGTTCAAAATGCCTTCAATATCAGTCGAGCAGAATATAATAATTCTTATCTCGTCGTTGTAGTCCGCCAAGAGGATTTTATTAAACTTCTCGGGTACTTTCACATCGTTTGGTAGTTTAATTTGTAAATTGTAGAGCTGCGCATGTCATATCACTCCAATGAAAAGAGTGATATGACTTAACGCCAGAATTTAGAAAAAAAGTTTTAGTCACTGGTTACTTAACAGAGAACAATACTTAATTCTTCAACAAGTGAGTAAAACGGTTTTTGTTGTACGTGCCGATTTTAAATCCCGAGCTACCGGAGCAGTAAGCAAAGTAGACTGCTGAGCTAGCGAGCGAGGGATTAAAAATGCACGAAACAAAAAACATTTGCCCTCGAGTTAAACATACAACATTTCACCTCGATCAGTGACAAAATTATTAGGTCCATGACACTTTTTAGTTGCACGGTGCGTTCAAATACTTGATAGGTCAGTCATTCATTGTTCACAATAAAAAAATACTTCTCCACAGCATCCAAGTCTTCTTCTCCCATTTCCCCTTCTTTTAGTGGGACCCTGTTAAAACAATATTTCCAGTTAAAATGCGAGTGCCTTTAGAGTGAATTTATACTCATTTTGCTAAACTGTATCTACCTATGTACTAGGTAGTCCCAACCAACATAGATCATGGTCTTAATTGTGAACATAAGTATTTTAAGCTGTGCATAAATAATTACCCGAAATACTTCTTTATATTGTATACAATACACCAAGCATAAATAATTTCAGATGCAATTTCAGGCGCATAATGGAGTACTCGATCGCTGCCTAGGCATCTCAAACTAGCCTTTATGTACCCATTAGTGCGCTCTACGCTGCACTTTGCAATGCCAGTTTATGAATTGGTGCTCCCTGGTATTTTGAGCATGCAGTATGGTTGTCATGAGCCAGGGCTCCAGCGGTACAATAGAGTCACCTGTCACAAAATCTTAGGTAAAAATAAACCTCAGTAACTAAAAATACAAACTGCTAAAAGGTTCAAACAGTAACATGAACTTGTTCTCATAGTTACAGAGGCTACATCTTTATCATAAATGGAGTAATATTATACAAAGGTTTTTGTGAGTTTGTACTTACCTAACAGGAAGAAGTTCCTGATTCTGGTGTCGGAGAGCCTCTTCATTTCATTTCTTATATTAGAGGGCTTCCATATGATAGCATCGTGTCTTTATGATAGCATCGTGCACCCTTCCGGGATACCTCGCATTCACAGCTAAAATTCTGCCTTCCGAGTCGGCAATCTGTAAATAAGTAAAAATATGTCGGTTTTTCTGCGCCCTTTTTTAAATTTGATTACCTATCCCATTACAACTTCCAGTCCTCTCTTTTGCTAGCAAATTGTGACAACTATTTACTTAAAATTGTAGAATTTATAATGGTAAATTAAATATACACAATTTACAATGAAATTAAATGGATGATAATTTAAAATTCTACTTAGAAATGATTGAATGAAGATTATTTTTCCTTGGTTCAATTCACTCAAAACAATAAATCTTACTAATATTATAAACACAAAAGTTTGTTTTACTCTTTCACGCAAAAACTATTTAATGTATTAGGCTGAATTTTGCATACAGGCCTCTAAAATAACATTTACCTAGGCTACTTTTTGTCCTATAAATTGATTTTCCCTTGGGATAGAAATAACCTCGAAACGTTTCTATGGTGCATACAAAACATACAAAGTACATAAAGTAAGGAATAAAAGTGATTTTGAATAAAGGAGTTCAAGCTTCGTTAATCATCATATTACAGTAGGTATTTAGTTTCCTGTCCCAAAATCTTTGTACATACCAAGATATTTGGGCAAATTTATTTTAATTAAGACATTTTCTACCAACTTTCATACTGCAGACCACAATTTCCTAGTTTTACATCCATTAATGTATAATCTTACCAGCTGCACATTGATGGTATGCTTGCCCTTCCTCCGATTTTTATACTGAGCCCCTTCTGGCCAAGAACGAGGCAAAATTGCAACATGGGTGCAGTCAATCACTCCCAGTGTCTCGAACATGATATTTTTCCGGGAAACCAGGTTGTCCCAGAGTAATGGAAAATCCGTCAAAAAACCTGAAAATATTTCAAATCAAGGTAGCCCGTTGGTCAATGGTCATGGTAGTATTGTTCCTTAGTCTCCTATAAAAGGTCTCAAGTTTTTATCAAATATTACGCATATTTGATAAAAACTTGAGACCTTTTGCTGTATCCTCCTATAATTTTAGCTTTTGTTAGAGGTAAGCATGGTGAGAGTACATTCAAAGGCAAGTGTGCGTTTTATATTGTAAAGTCTTGCACACAGCTTTTTATTGTTCTAATTAAAATATTATGAATGAAGAAGGCGAGGAAGAGAACCAAGCCGACCTTTCGTCACAAGATAACTCATTATTTATACTATAGAAATAACATCAAAGTCCTTTCATGAGCAGTTAGCCGGTGAGACACCGGACACGTTGCTCTGCATTTAGGAGTGCATGCCTACAAAATTAATAAGACATCACTTTGCCCCAACCACAACCCAATAACTTCTTGCAAAAACAACACAAAGCTAAAGCACAAACTCGGAATCTGGCACATCCATAAGGTCGCACACACCTCTAAATAGTTTTCTTTGAATTTTGCGCTTTTCTCTATCATTTAAAACCTCCAATAAATTATTATGTTATGGGACCGCAATTACTAACAAATTTCAAAGAAAAAGTTCTCGTGAACTCTCGTGCTCAAATTCAAAGACTCAATATTCCCGCGCTAGACTGTCAAAAGTTGCTAAAACGCGCATGTTAGCGTTTGACGAGAAAGGTTACCACAGATAACACTGATGAAACGTTATGACAATTGGTGCTGCTGCATGCTAAAAAAGGTCGAGAAATCGAAATACACATGTTGAGTTTAGTTTACAACCGAAATCAATCACATTCACATCTGTTGATGTTTTGAGACGGAGAATAATCGATGCGGCTATTGAAATAGGGAAGGTGTTGTAAAAAGTGGATTAAGACACAGAATTCAAATTTGGTTTAACACGAGGAAAATTAATTTTAATGGTATGATTTTTTGTAAAAATGGTAATTGGAATGTTTTATTGTGTTTGATGACGTAGGTACTATTATTTTTTACCCGGGAGCCTTTCATCCAAAGTTTTTTCCAATAATTATGATAATACCCTAACTGGTTATACCTAGCTATGTTAATTTGCACCACCTCATGTCTTCCTGTGGGTGTCGTAAGAGGCGACTAAGGGATATTCACCGGGGGACGGGAAGCAGCGCCCCCTGCAGAGCAATTCTACCACCGAACTGCGATCCCCAACCCGCATGCCCAGCGCGGGGATTATGGGCATTACCGCCCTTGAGATACGCCAATAAGGCGCTCTTCAAGCCTGCGTCCAGCAGTAGACCAATACAGGCCGTTGAGGTTATACCATGTTGGATAGCTGATGAAACGTAGAGATATTTTTAAGCACAGCTGCAGCTTGGTCTGTCATAGACTTTTTAAAACTTTCGAGAAAATATCGAATTCATTTCAATTTTTAACTATTAATCGTCTACAAGAACCCAGTTCGTTTAGATAATTGGAAATTTAGGGTTAATAATAATTATTATTTATAATAAAAAATAAACTCATCTACTACACAAAAATATTACAAGGCAAAAAACCCAAAAAATTTGCCAATAGGTAAAATATCAGCATTTAAAAAGAACGTCCAAGTTCAACTATCTTAAACGGTTAAGTTTGGAGTAAAGTGTTTCATAGTCGAATCAGTCAGGAATGATGAACACTATACAGGATACAGAAACCGCCCCTGGATCTAGGTTGACTTAACCTGTAACCCTGTGTATACAGGGTATAACGGGGTGGATCATCGGTGGCTGTGCTATTCAGAGGTTGCCAAAACTAGAATTAACTAATTTGATAGGACTAAAAATATCGCCATCCTAGTCAAAACGTTGACTTGTTCAAAATTTTTTTGGACTTCAAATTTTTATCTAAATCAGATTTAAGACAGAATTTTGCAATTGCAGCCAATATATTTAGG
Source organism: Eupithecia tripunctaria (assembly GCA_955876795.1). Lineage (NCBI taxonomy): Eukaryota > Metazoa > Arthropoda > Insecta > Lepidoptera > Geometridae > Eupithecia > Eupithecia tripunctaria. The sequence goes on along the minus strand of OY041599.1, from coordinate 2,060,948 downwards.
TCTACGAAACATAAGAAAGCCAAGTAGTTATAAACCCTAGGGTAGGCGCGCTTTGCCAAAATTGACATAGCGCGTCCACAAATTGTTTGCAAGAAAAACTACTAAAAGGTCATGTAAATATTCGAATTTGGAAAGAAATTTGGCTAAATTTCCTTATTTGTTTTATTTTATAAATCTAACTCTAATCAGTAAAAGAGTACAGAAGGCCTACTATAGATGTTGTTTAAAAATAATTAATTTTGTTTTAAAAAACTGTAAACAGACTTAAATTTTTATAGTTTTTCGAGAATTTTCATGGATCCCTTTTTCAGACCTAAGATAATTAAAATGGGACCACACAGGAAGCGCACCAGCTTTCATACAAAAAAAGAATCATGACAATCGGACCACCCAGTCAAAAGTTCTGAGGTAACAAACATAAAAAAACTGTCGAATTGATAACCCTTTCCTTTTTTGAAGTCAGTTAAAAAAGATAGTGTCGCAGACCTAATATTTTAGCTGCAACTGTGAAATTCAGTCGGAAATCAGATTTTGACAAACTACGAAATCTGACCCAAATTTATTGAAAGTCCAAATAACTTATAAACCAGTGAACATCGCAGAACATACATGGGAGTTAAATCGATAGGTACTGAAGTTTCCCCTGTATAGTAAAAAATATCTATTCGTTTAGTGTATTGTACATATGTATTAAGTATATGGGCCGGTAGATTTAATTTACCTGGAGTAAATCACCTTGGTTCATTTTGTGCTACGCAAGGTAGAATAAGTTTACCTGGGTGATCTAAGCACAGCTTTCAATATAGCACCCGGTAGACTTAATTCACCTGGAGTAAATTACCTGGCTGTAGTAAGTTCTACGCACGGTGGACTTGGGATGTAGTCCTGCAGTTCTGTACATCTAGTACCCATAGCATAAGCTCTGCTTTATTTGCTTCCAATAAGAGACGTTGCCGAAAAACACCTGCAAAAATAGTTGTTTTATTACACGGTTTCATATAACCGCTGGTAGTTCTCCACGGCCTAGTGAGTACACTGGTTGAAGGCCGTGTTTGTGAAGCAGGGATGCGGACGTAGAATCCCTCTGGGATCCGACCAGCTATTTTGTTTCTTGTTTACTTTTATATCATCTATTATAATTCAACGACCCCTTTAGCGTGGCGGGTTAAGGTCAGCCTGCGACGCAGGAAGTTGCATTTTCGATTCCCGCCTCGGAACAAATGTGTGTACGATTTAAAGATATTTGTTCAGGGTGTTCTGGATGTTTTCAATGAATAACAAAATATATATGTATATCTAATCTACGTTGTTTATTATATTATGTACATATATCAGTCATCCAGTTATCCATAACACAAGCGCATAACTTGGGACTAGATGATTTTGTGTGAATTGTCCTGCATTATTTTTTATTTATTTATAATGTTCGAATCCTTTTAATATTGTTCGTTAAGATTTTTTTATAAAGCCTATTTCCGTCCCTCTTCTGGGCAAAGGCCGCCCGCACACTTCCAAACTTTTTGGTGTTTTGCAGACTCACACCAACACACCAGGTCATAAGGCACCAGATCGTTCCGCCACCTTTGCCTTTTGTAGTTTAATAATGATATCATGCTGCATAGTTCACACAGCATTATCTAGCTCAAGCTAAGCAGAGCTTGTGTTATAAGTATAGGATAACTTAATATACTTAACACAATACACTTCTGAGTATTTTTTTATCATAGCAATGGATAGAAAACATTCAAATATCCGCAGATCGTACAAATATTTGTGCAGAGGCGGAAATCGAATCAGATTGCCCGCCCCGACCGACCCAGACGTCGACAATAACCGAGCGTATGCGTAGTGCCCACGCATTCTTATACGTTTTCTCAGGTGACTTTTCAGTGTTAAACGGTATTAAATGTGTTGGATTTTCTTTCTTAAAAGAAAATCACTTTATTTGCCTCAACATTATACACAACACTATACCTAACTGATCTTAATTAATTCTAGACTTTGACTTATTTGTTTGTTCTTAGCAGGCAGACCATATCTATATGGATTACACTCGGCATTGTGCTGTATTAATGTAACGTAATCAACCAACAATCAATCTACATGTATCTACAATATCATTTCGCGAATGTTTCATTCACCGGATCGGATCAACGTTCTACAATATGGCTGATCATCTGAATAAGCCCGTTTAGAGAATGGCTAGGCAGTTCACCGTGCTAAAGCCGATCGTCAAATGAACACTTCTGTGTACGAGGCTCCGCCTGCGCCGAATCTACAATTACCTCTACCTATATTACCCGCTAGGTATGACATCAATTATCTACCAAGGAAAGTTGCATCAAAATCGGGTTCAGAGGTTAGTTCAAACAAAAAGACAGACATACTACCTACAGTAGACCAAACTTTTAAAAGTTGGTCGTTTGTTACCAACCGTGCATACTATAACATGCTAACAGCTGTTTTTTATCTTTACTATATCCTCGACCTAAAGCCTGTATTTAGTGATTGCAATCCGGCCTCATTTTCAGACCGGCCGGATACGACCGGATTCCCGTCAATCCGGCCGGATCCGACCGGATCCGGCCGGATTGATTAAATCAAGATGATTTTCGCTTTTTAGTACAAAATAAGTGAGTTAATCAAGTGTCACTGCACTTATATGTAGGTAGTTTATAAAAATAAATCACAAATATATAAAATCAACTTTATTTCCTAACCAACGTTAAGACAACAAGAAAACAATTAAAATTTAGTAGTGTAGGTAACTAGTAATAATTTTACGATGTAACGAGTAGCTCAGTCTTTCTAGATTTCACTTTCACAGATAGATCAATTTATAAGTAACAATATTAATTATCAAGTAACTATAATATCTAATAGATACAATTAACCTTACGTAATTAACTGAAATGAGATAAAAATCATTATTAAAGTATTTGAGAATGCTAACAAACAAGTCTAAAACTCTCTATAAAGTACCTACTCATGCAACAGCTATATTATTTTCCCACAAACTGCTATCACCGGATCCGGTCTTCGGATCCGGTATATTGGTACCGGATCCGGTAACCATTAAATGATGCCGGATACGCCGGATTACCGGATCCGTTTTTCCGGATTGCAATCCCTACCTGTATTGGTCCACAGCTGGACGCAGACCTCCCCTAATAAGCTTCTTATTGGGCTTTGTACCATGAGGGGTAGTGACCTTTATGGTCACTACTCCTCATCTTCCTATCCCTTAGTCACCTCTTATGAAACTCGCGGGAAGAGTTGGGGTGGTGCAAATTCTAAGCCACACGGCCACTTTGCTACATTACCTACTTACTTCAATTTTATTTAGGTATATTATGATTAGATTTTATAGAAGTTACATTTTATGCATTGATTTTGATATTATGTTATATCAATAATCTAAGGCACTGTGACACTACTGAACTTTTTATGGGATTTAAATAAATTGAAGTAAAGAAATTGTTAGAGGAAGGTTTGAGTGAAGTGACACCCAAAAATGGGCAAACTGCATCAACCATATTAAAAAAGTTTAAAATGAAATGTGCCTACTAAACCATATCATTTTTTATTTTTTATGTCTTTTATGTGAAATTTGTACCTACCTGTGGACAAAAATATGAGTTTACCTGTGGACTGTGTACGGGTACAAAATTGTCATAATGTTTACTTACAAAATCTAATCAGCCGTTCTTTTTATTTTTTCAGTGTCTCGCAGTCTTTTCAACGCCTTTCCGAAATAAAACACCGAGGAATGGGGCAAAAAAATATGAAACCAATTCAAAAAGAGAAGTCATCGTTTGTTAGACGTTTGAAGAGTAAAACTTATTCCAAAGACAAAAACCAAATGATCAAATGTAGTTTTTTTCAATCATAGCTATCATATTTGTTGTGTTCCAAAGTCACCCAGAGAAAACTTTGAGTCCGATGATAAGGGTGAAAGTTTCGTTTGCGCGGCATGCTTTGTATTAGACAATGATGATGATAGCGATGAATCTACTCAAAACTTGTTTGAAAAGTGTTGTAATACAAATATGAATACAAATAAGTATAATAGAGTATGTTTACGTTAGATTAAAGTAGTTTTAGGATGTCTATATTTGATTTTTTTTATTTTTTTATTGGATTCTAAATGGAACTGTCCCTAGGTATAACAGCGTCCACAGTAAAATCGACTGTTGTACCTGTGGACAAATATAGTTGTTTGAAAAAGTTCATTTTTTGCCGTAAGTCATAAGTGATATTGAGACTAGAATTTTCTTTTAAGAAAGGGTGATTATCCCTTGAGACATTTGCAATGTTAACATTAAAAAATACTTTACTAATTCATGTGAATTAGTAAAGTACTTTTTAATGTTAACATTTGAATTTGAATTTAAATTTAAACATTTTTAATATGTTTAAAAAATGTTTTATTCCAAATTCTGGAAAGTGTCCACATGTTCCGCACTTGCCCCTACATTGTAGGTAGGTTTATTATAAATTTAAGGGAATTGGATTCAGAATCCGATTCTGTCAGAATAATGTAATATTTTTATATAATAAAAATATCTACAAAAATATTTATATTTTACTTAGAAGGTACCTATATTTCAGTGTTTGGTTAGGAAATATTTAGGCAGGTTCTCTCACAAGCAAAAACCTCGCTCAAGCAAAACCGCTCGCCATTACTACTAATTAGTGATCCTTGGTAAAATAGATATTTTACCCCTGATTTGTCATTAAAACAGTGACATATCATGACATTTCTTTGTTTACAAAAAACATCCAGGTTTCTGAATCAGGATATAGCTCTTTTACAAACGGGCGGTAGGTATAAGGTCAGCCGTTTTATTAGGGCTAGTTTTCGTAAAGTCAGCCTGATCGTTGAACGTTAAACGTTCTACAATCGGCCTAGCCGTTTTACAAAGGGGCTATTTCTACGTTCGGGCTGCGACATATACATATAAGGTAATTATTAGCTAATCTATACGGAACCAAACATTCTTATTAGTCCGTCAATAAGATTTACGGAGGTTAATATTAAAAAAAAAGTCAACTTAAGCATAAAAACAGTTCGAAAAACTTTTGTTACTAGATAAATTCCAATAAAATAGAGTGTGAAATAGGAAAGGGCTATTCTGCGGGCGGTCGGCTTCCAGTTCGACATGTAAAGGCGAGGCGTGATGAGATCGAGGCGCGCTGCGTGCGTATAAAGCAGGTTTGTATCCACTGGTTGATCGTGTGTGGTTCGCGAGTTCCGTCAAGTGTTGGCCTAAGTTGGCGCGGTGCGAGCAAAGTTTTATGGGGAGGTAGGGGGGTCGGCCACCTAACACCCTCATCGATCGGGGTGACGGTAAGCGGTCCCCCCCCGCGCCCCCCGCTCCTCGCATAACACAGCGAGGGGAGAATTCGTGCCCTCACACCGCAAGAGATCGCGCGCGAGTTCGCCCGCAACGCCGCTCGCCCGGGGCGCCGCTCTTTCTCTTTTTTCTCCTTTTCTCTGTTCGTCTGTCTCTTGCTGATGCGGCCGCGCTGAGGCCGATGCGGGCGCCGCCATGCCGCGCTGCCTCATGGCTAAAAAGTGGAAGACGGGTCCTACAGCATTCCTGGGGGACGAAACCGACGAGGAGATCGACGTGGTTGGTGAGGGGCGCGGCCGAAGCCCTGCGCCCGCGGCCACTGCTCCTGGCCCTCCGCCCCGGGACCCTGAACCCACACTGCTTTACAACGGTAAGTCCACCACTGCCGCCCTTCCTATAGGTCCGAGCCACGCCGCCGTGACCAGAGTCGACCCTGTCGCGCTTCTAAAGGTATGTACGGACGCGTGCGGTCAAAAGAAAATCCTTTCAAGTTAACTTTTCATCAAAAATACAAACAAAAAAGCGAAGATCTCCTGCGCTGCGAGTTTCATGAATTGGCGAATTTTTAAAACAATATTCAATAAAACTTTCCAAAAAACCGATCCAAACCAACGAACATTTTATAAAACAAAATATAAACGTGAAATTCCAACTCAATGCTTGGAAAGCATGGCATAGATCCGAGAATCAAATTCTTAGGTTTATCCAACAAAATGTACAAATCGGGATCTGAATCAACATTTCGTTGCAAGCAGACATTATCAAAGGGTGTCGCTCTCATAATGCCTTCCCCTCGCAGCTAGAGGGTAGAATTAGAATATTGCGAATCTAAAGAAAACAACAAGTCGGTAAAACAGTTTGCATACAATAAATTTGTCGGTTGATGGTACCTCGCGTTACTAAATAATATCAATGTCGTTGTTCTAATCGGAGCAACCATGGTTTTCATTGCACGCTAGCACAAAAACATGAAAATACAAATACTACAAAAATAGTCGACTACAACACAAACGGAAACAATTAAAGAACTATATGAGAAGAAATCGAACAATTCACATTCGTGGAAAAAACTTTTTGCAACATAGTTGGTGCCTTTCAATACTGAAATAAAAGAAGCTGAGAAGTAAATGAAGTAATTTAGGCCCGTATTATGAAAGCTTGCTCAGTCTTCAATCTCTGTTTGAGTAACGCTTTTCTATAGCATAAATGTTGCTCAAGCATAACTCGATGACTGAGCAAGCTTTCATAATACGGGCCTTAATTTGGTTAATTTTCGCAAATTAACCGTAACTCGTTTCAAAATGAAAAAAGTCTCCACAACTTTGTCCATCTCGTCTAAATGAGAATATGCGTGTCGTCATTTTAAATAAAAAGCTTACTTTTTATGTTTTCTGTATCGTAAAAGAGCCGCGAGAGCCTAAAAAATTTAACCACTCGAAACTGCAACCATTTATTGACGCTGAAAAATTACTTACCACTAATTGATGAGGGTGGGTGAATCGGCAGTCGATTGTGTTCACTCTAGGGTTTTCAAACGGTGTTAAAACGGCCCTGACTAGGTTTTAATATTTATAAAATTAAAATAATGTTGTTTACGGCTTCTTCGTAATCAAACCCCCTTAATACTCGTAATGCTCTGTAGACTTAAAAAAGTTGTTAATTCGTGTTATTTCTCACTCTGACATTTTCTATTGACATAATTATGTCACAGTGAGAAATAACACTTTGCTACTGATTTAATTTAAGAGAGTGTTATGAATAAGAGGGTAAATATCAAGGTATACGATTTTCACAGTACCTTCTTTATTTAAATAGAACAGTTCATTGTAAAGATCCATCCCAGGGAATGTCGACACAGCATTATACAACCCGATTAGAACTCGAGTCACCCTGAAGGCTGGTTCTGAAATGGCGTAAATAATTAAAAGTTAGCCCGACGATAAATGCACACACACATTGTTCTTTTCACGGGAAAACGCTAAAGACCAATTACATCGTTGCAATTGAACGCGATCAATATAAGATAAACTCCGTTAAAGGCATTTTAACTATGGTTGATCCGGATCAACATAGTTAAATTCCTGAATGTCCGAACACTTGGCAGACAGACATAGTAAGAAAAAAATATCGTAAGACAGAAACTTCTTTGACCAAATGTCCACTTACATTCCTACTCGTATGTCAGTTAAACAAGATTAAAATCAACATTTAAACTTGAGCGAGAGAACTAATTCAAGCTTCAATTTAGTTATGTTAAACTGAGTTTTGGCAGCGAACGATGAAGTCGGGAATTTGGGCTTAGGTTCGATTGCCCTCCTTCCACAAATCTGGGTAAAGTCAACCAGGTACTTCGACTTGCTTCCAGGTTGCCGCTTTAACTTCAAAGCCCGCAATCAACCGTAATTCAACCGTCCTAATCGACCGCGCAGTTTATACTCGGCGAGTTAACCAGTCTGTCTGCGAGATGTTGATTCAGATACCGATTTGACATGACGTAATCATTCGTGGTGCTTGGTCAATCAAAAAATAAAACACCCGTATAATAACTAAATTTTTAAGCAAAATCTACGAAAAATCCAAATTAGCAGCAAATAAAAAATTCAAAAAACTGTCGAAACAGACTGAAACGTGCGGGAGACAAATTCGCACTTCTCTGTTCTTAATAAAAGTTGCACAATAACAAAAAAACAACTACCTACTAGCTTATCTAGTCTAGTAAGAAGACTGATATGTCGAAATATACCTCCTTATGATCGATTGATCAACAATTGACAAGGTAGTTTTAGAAAACAGCGCAAAGCAAAGAGGGAGAATTTTACGTTGATGATGATGATGTAGCACGAATAACAAGAAACATTTTAATATAGAATTCGTATGCACTTTACCACATCAGGTGGAGTCAACACCACATGCTGATAGTACCGTTTTCCTTGACTACTCTCCTCGGTAAAGTCACTCTGACAAACACCAATCCTCGAGTCCACCTCAGACTGGCAGTCTTCGCCATTGCTTTGCCAATTCCGACATCTTAGCGTTTTTGTTAGAATCGCACCAGGTTACTCGGAGTATTTTATTTGTTGTGTCTAGCTGCGACTGCCTGCGACTTCGTCTGCGTTGAGTGGCTTTAGAGGTTGACTACATTTTAAAAGAAACCGAAGAACCACAATTCAAATGGTGAGGCTCCCTTAACTTGTTTACAGAGACTTGGCGCGTCCAGCGGCGCGGCCTGCACTGAATTTAAACGTATGGCGTTGTGGTGTGTGTTTACGGAGAAGCGATTTTACACGCGTTTGTTTGATTTGACGCGCCGTCGCACGCGGCGTGCACGGCGGCGGCCACCGCCACTCTTTACGCCTCGCTTATCCATAAACATCACCGAACATTGCGATATGTTTGTGTTTGCGCGTAAGACGTGGCGTTGCACGCGGCGGCCACCGCCAATCTTCACGCCTCGCTTATCCATAAACATCACCGTACATTGCGATATGTTTGTGTTTGCGCGTATGACGTGGCGTTGCACGCGACGGCCACTACCACTCTTCACGCCCCGCCTATCCTAAACAAGGCCTAACGGTTCGAATTGTGTAGTAATGGTATTTGAAGCAAATATCCATCGCTACTAATAATATTATGAATTTAAAAGTTGCTCTGCCTGTCTTTGTTAGCTTTTTGCGCCTTAACGGCTGAACGGATCTTATCTTTAGTGTGTCAAGCATATCAATGATATGTCGCAGGAGGGCAAGGGACTTTTTATCCCTAAAATGCGCGCATCTCACCAGCAAGGAATTTCCTTATATCCATCGTTATTAGCGGGTTGATTTTATAATCACGTTCATTATCACAACGGTATTTACAGAAATGACGCGGTCGTTTAAACTTGCCGCTGGGTTAAAACTCGTCCTTTACATTCTCCAAGAACTAGACTGAGGCTAATCGCTGATAGTACCGTTTTTCTTCTGATGAAGCGGTCTGATCTTTCTGTGGGCGTGCTCAGCACACATTTTGCTCTCATCTGAAAACTAAAGATTATTGTGTAGAAAATACTCGATTCATTTATTATGGTCATCAAATTTTCTCAAATAATTCCTCGAGATTCGAACTTTTGATGCAGGAAATGTAGTTAGCAATCACGTAGGCAGCCGTGGCAGCTCGTTTATCAACCGCCTCTCGTTTCGAGGCATCACTTTGCGTATGAGGCTGCTTTGCCTGCTTAATTTTATGACAGTGAGCGACCAAAGACACTGACATACCTGAGCCAATATGACAGGGCCACTATTTTGTCATATTAATACGTTTAACGTAGGAAATTTAAAAAATCCATCGTACAGTATGTGGTATCTAATATAAGCTATATTAATACCTCTGTAATCGTTTCATCTTCTATAGTTTAGGAAGAGATGCGAAAATAGAGTTTGGTAACCAAATAGCGCCATTTCGTATCTCTGCCCAAGCTTTACAAAAAGAAACTATTTATTACAGAGACATTAATAAATAATTTTAGATACCACAACAAACTGTACGATGGATTTTTAAAACTTCCTGTGTTTAACGTAATAATATAATAAAAGGGTAAGGGCGCCACTTTCACTAGTGTATATTCCTAAAACGTTAAACCAAAGTTGACCTTTGTCATCGAAAGATAGAACTTCAAAATAACTGAGTTGTTTTAAACAGTTTGTAGTTTTGGACATAGTTAGCCAGAGTTGTTTGGCCGCATGATTACAAATCTATTTTATAGTTTCTTTTGTTATATTAATATTCGTAAACATTATTTTAGTCATATTATTTGTACTGTTAACTTCATCTTACAAAAAAAAAATGATTTCTAATACTTGTTAATTTTTTGGGCCAAAACTATCTTATGGCGCATACCCGAGCCAATATGACTGCGATATCTATTTTACCATATTTTTACGTTTATCATAGGAATTTTTAAAAATACTACGTTCAGTTTGTGGTATCTATTATAAGCTATTTTTTAATACTTCTGTAATAATTTTATCTCATATAGTTTAGGAGGAGATGCGAAAATAGAGTTTGGTGGCCAAAAAGCGCAACTTCGTATCTCTGTCTAAGCTTTACAAAATGAAACTATAACAGAGACATTAATAAATAGCTTATAATAGATACCACAAACTGAACGTAGGATTTTTTAAAAATCCTGCGTTTAACGTAATAATAAGATAAAATAGTTGAGGGCGCCACTTTCGCTGGTGTATGGGCCTTAAGCATCATAACTTGAGTCATTTTGTGGCCGTTAGTGTATCCCTAAATATTTATTCAATAAATATCGTGACACCATACTTAAAAAACTTACCCTCATAGTAGATCCTGTGATAAAATCTGTAGGTATGTGACTGTACCTAGTTTTATACGGCCTACTAATATATAACGGGGATGTTATGGCTTAAGTGAATATGAATTAAGTTCTTAAGATCTAGCAATATTCAATGGTCAAAATGATTCAGTTTCAAGTTGTTAATATAGTAAGAATCCCTAAGATAGCATATCTATGACCTATTAGAATCTGTGACTAAAAAGTTGCAATTTATTCATTCTGGTTTACAATATTCAAACATAATATTTCGTGTATTCAGAGACTTCGCTAACGAAGCGCCTGTTAAATCGTAAGGCTGTTGATAGATATACACGAGTGGTGGTTCAATCACCAGTTGGCAATTGCCTTTCACAGTGTAAATATGCTGACAGGGGTGGGGGCGTGGCCGGTGTAACGTTCATCCAACGTTTTAATTCAATTATCTGATTCTTTAATTGGCGGCAACAAATCTGGTCAAGTCGAACGAGACTCTTCTTCGATTTTTTTAAATGTTATTCGATGTCTTCAGCGATTTTTATTCGGTGTTGATTTTGTTTCGCATTTTTAATTGATAATTAATTATAGAAAATGTGACCTAGAGACGCGACCTGCACGACGCTTTTCCAGAAGGATTTTATTCACTCGGGATTTGAGGGACTCCGAGATTGTACTAGTTTGGAAAAACAGATATATGTAGTTATTGGGATTCTAAGACAATTTTTGGATTAGGAACAATACAACAAAAATATTAAATTATAATGGATTTAATTTTTTTTCATTTCAATTCAATTGTTTTATTATTAAACATTATTATTATTATTATATAACATATATAATAATAATAATAATGTTTATGTCAGACAAAAACAACAATCGTTTTATACGGTTTAAATTACATAATATCTGGGTAGAAAGAACATACAAGAGTAATATTAATTTAAAAGAATCAACTCACTCAAAATAACGCATAAATTATGTAGTAGAGCTGCTGCAAAATAAATATGTTTTATTCGTGCTCAGCTCCCAAAGTAAAAACATTTCATAATTAATCCATGGAATAAAGTATGTCCATTGCAGGTGAATTTACTCAGTCAAAAGAGGATTAATAAAGTATTGAATCGCTTTGATAGCGTATTTACATGCGGGTTGACTATGAAATATATCGAATATTTAAAATCTGCTTCGTTATATTGGAAAACGGATGTTCTTTCAATCGTATTCTTTATTACTTTTTAGCAAGTAATTTTGTTGATATTGGGTCGCTGTTCATAAGTAATGAGACGAATAATAAACCATTGCATTAATAGTTTTTTGGTTTTAAATGTGGCGGCATCATTGTCGTTATGCAAATGTTTATTCGGTGTGCGGCTATTTGATTTGATTGCTTTGAAGCTTTGAGCTTTATGCAGATTATTCTTGAACGCAGCGGTTATTGATAGGGATCAGTTGAGCTGCCTGTAAATTGTTTGCTGATAGCCTGTAGTTAGCTCTTTTGTAAATACTACTAATTTGTTTCTATTTATTTTTTGCCATCGCAAAGTATATTTTAAGGGGGTTGTACTTGTAGCTACAGGAAAATGCTATTTGAAAGCTTTTTCATAATTTTCAGAGAAATGTTTACCCAATTTCTTATATTTAAAAAGAATACAGTTTACAAGTTATAGGAAAAATGGCTGATTGCAGACAGAATATATTTTTTTGATACCGATCGCTCCTGCATCTCAGAGTGATCACTGACATTGAAGAACTAAAACAGTCAGAAGTCCCATTCTGCATACACTTACTAAAGTACCTACCCTTACTGCCTCGTCCAATTCCATCATATTTAATATAATAGTTCAAAACGGTATAAAGTTCGAAACTGGGCCAATAAAAGCTTAACAAGACATACTCAGTCCTTCCAAAAGCGTCATAAGCATCTTAAGGTTTTAATAAAATTCTCCGGCAACTTAATTAACACTAACTGATGTAGTCGAACGACAAAGTCCCGACTTGGCTTTGTTGAAGTAAGCTGTGTGGGACTTTTTGCTTGCAAACAAAAAGACTTGACTTTGGAAAAGTTTTACTTTGTATAGTAATAAGAAAAAGAAAACTAAGTTGCACAATAAAATCAGTCGAATTATTCTTTCTCCTTTTTAGACGTGGTACAAAACGGATAAATAATTTTCAAAATCTCTTTCTCTCCTTCTTCTAGACGTTCACTGGGGAGTAATCCATTTTGTAACTTGAAATTCGCGCGTCGATCCGACAAGATACATGTCAGGTTTCTCTAGAGGCCCTCCCGCATTTTGTTTCTCACTCAGAAACTGACGTATATTTATTTATACTTGTTGCCGAAAAACTAAAAACGTTACGAACATTAAGTAGTTGCGTCATGCGTGAAAAAATACTGGGGTTTTTCTTTTTTCTAGATTCTAAAGGTAATTAAGATAGTATTGCCTTAACACTTAAACGTTGGCATCAAAAGAATTAACAAGAAAAAGTTTTTACTTTCGTTTACAAGAAAATAGCTTTCAAAATATTCTCCCGAACCTAGGATTTGTTCAACTTTCACAAAGTAGTCACAAAGTTGAACTAACTGAAAACATTATTTAATTATTTCAACTCGTTGAACTAATCGGAATAGAGCGAAACGCATTAATGTGTACGCAGCATAATTATTAGGTCAGATTTTAGGAACAACGATGCAACAAACAAATTACACGTTCCGTCTCCATTCCGGTTTTCGTCGGGGTTTTAATCAATATTAAATTAGTTTTATTAGTCTTCTGGCAGAGAACACAAGCTCGACATGCTATTCGGGGCTGTGTGAAAATGTTTTACAGACATTATATCATAAAACGATTGGGACGATTTCAATTTCATATTATAACGATTTGATTCATCTCCGAACAGTCCGAACTCAGTTTTAACAAGTCATACTGAAAGTGAGTTTTTATAGATCGAAATTATTTTTAAGTTGAGGTTGGATGACTAATTAAAACTTGAAAAATTATTAAAATCATTTATGCCCATACATTTTTTAACCTAAAATATAATTATGAACAATAACTTATTAAAGACAAAAATAGTAAATTTTCAGCATTGTGCTGCATGCAAGGAACATGCGACGCTGATTTTAAATCAACTCCCCTCAGCTAGGTGGTCGCCTAGGGGTGGAGATAACGGGTTATCGCATATAGTAGGTTCATATACTTATACATCTACTAGCTGCGCCCCGCGGGTTCGTACTCCTAACCCAAGGGATAATAAATAGCCTATGTTTTATTCCAGGCCTAAAACTTCCTGTACATACCAAATTTCAGCCCGATCCGTTCAGTAGTTTTTGCGTGAAAGAGCAACAAACATACACAAACATACATACAGACATGTTTACAAACTTTCGCCTTTATAATATTAGTGTGATAAAAGGATTACAGGCGTATGTACAGTAAAAACTTTATCTGCAGGGTGCATATTACTTCCATGTATGTTCGCACATAATTCTTTGTTTAACATATTTCCAGGTATATGTGTGTACAGTATGGATGGATGTGTCTTTTTGTTAGACACATTCATACTATACTCGGAGGGGGCACGGTGGCAACCGCAAACCAACCTTGACATTTCTGTATCAAACTCATAAAGTTGACAGACTATTAAAGCACAACTTGTACCTAGGCGAACTCAGGTAGCAAAATTTGTAAACATCTGTTTTCGATACTGCAAAGTTGCAGTATCGGAAGCAAGATAATTTAATTATGACATGATTGGCCTTACCCGTAGGAAATGAAGAGATTTCCAACTAGCGCGATGATCGTATTTCGATATTGCCGAGAGATTTTGTGTTGAATATATAACTTTAGATACAACTTTAGAAGAAAACGGCTACCGTTTTCAGATAAATCAAATAAAGAGGTACTAGCTGCGCCTCGCGGTTTCAAACGTCTATCCCAAGGGAATTGATTTATGGGATAAAAAGTACCCTTTGGGTTATTCCAGGCCTAGAACTACCTGTATGCAAAATTTCTGCCCGTACCGTTCAGTAGTTTTTGCGTGTAACAGTAACAAACATTCATGTTTTCAAACTTTCGTGTATAATATTAATATGATAGGAGGATACTTAATTCATACTCGCATGAGTCTAGAAATTGACGTCTCTGACCAGGGCACTTACGAGTAGGCCTGTAAAAAAAACGAAGTTTCTGATTCGTTTTTGCACAAACTCTATCTTATGTAGTTTTCTCAAGAGTAGGTATTTCTCGAAAAGGAATCGGAAAATTCGAGTTCCGCGTCTCCCTGTTAGAAAGTGTTATTGTTTTTGCTTCCTCACAAGATTACCTCTTCACAAAATACTAGGTGTACACGGTTGAAATCTAAAAACATACCTTGGTGGTAAAGCTGCAAAGTCGGTAGCGCATTCAGTTGTGAGTCTGGAAGCTTGCAGCCACTGCATTGCAGTATTGTATTTGGTAAATTGAATTTGATTCGAGCTTTTTGGATTGCCGTGTTTTATGACGGGCAGATTGTCGCACCAATTAAAGTTTTTGAAATCATACAAAGAAGTTACTACAATGTATGCACTTTCAAAAGTTTTTTTATAATTCGACTTTCTTATTGTCCATAAGAGATTTTGATTTTTTTTTCTGGGGTTATGAACTTGTCCATAACGTAAACAGCAAACATCGAAAATACGAAACTACCTAGTGTTAGGCCGGCAGGCCTTAAAATTTATTAATACATACATATGAAACAGAGTAGTATATTTATTTATTCCTTAATTAAAAAATTATGGGAAGTATAAAATTTGTACTGCGACGCGTACCTTTACCGTCCAGGCATCCACCTTTCAACGCGTTTCTGTACATAAATAATGTATACTTTAATCTTCACAAAGGATTCCAAATTCCCTAAACGCTCAACTTAGTATGAAATCACGTTCAACGCTAAGTTTACCCAAGTCTCGTGTCGGAAGCAAATCATTAGGTGCCAACTTGTCGGAGAACACGTCTGCTTTGAAACGCAAACATTGCGGTTGCAACACGCCAAGATAAGCCAAGATTTTGAGACATTCATGATTCAGATTCAGATTTATTGGCAACAAAGCTACAGGTCTTATGATAGGTACATTGTCTTACTTGTGTGAGTGGCACTACTTAAAATAAAAATAGTCTCTGGCCTCAGGCTAGTAAAAACATGATTAATAATTATAATAATCTTTAATATACATTAAACAATATAAATAATTATTTATTGTTTGAACAGTAATATAATTTTATTCATAGTAAGTACCTTAATAATTTTAAAGTCAGTTAAAATTTAAAAAAAATGATGTACGGACGTACACCAGGTATATAGTAACTATGCTGGATATATCGGTAAAACCAAGAGATAAATTGTAACTAATATATTTAAATGATAAACTGTAGTTACTAATGAAATGGTAGTAAGACGCGTGTGTCGATTGACAGGTGATCACGAACTGAATATAATAAAAAGTATTGCTAAAATTGACGACTGGCGTAAATGCGCGGATCGCATTAATTAAGGCAATGCACAATGTACGTGCTCGTTTTGTGATATTTCACTGATTTCTCGGATCATATATTCCATAGCGATTTCATTATTTGAGATCCGTGAAGTGTTTTTCCTATTGGAAGTTAAACATTTGACGGGGAAACACGCGTCTATTTTGTTGACGATAATATTTAATATCACTGTGGTTAGGTCGGTTAATGACTACTTCACTTATATGATCAACTGGTAACCAATCTACACCATCGATTGCTCCAATACAACTGTAAGTGTTGACCTGTGATTACGACCTAGCGCAGCGCGGTAAATAGCCGAGGTGTCGATCGGCAACTCACACTCAATCACGGCGCGCACGGCATAGTGGTCGCTCAGATCTGAATGCAAGAGGGTCGCACGTACCATTCGGGACCTAGCGAGTTCATTATTAACATACGTATGATCTAGGCAAGTTCTCGTTTCGGAAGTCACCCTTGTTAAGAAAGTCGTATCATGTCTCCAACATCATTAAATATTTGATACCTTGCAACCCGACTTTGAAGTACCTTTCAGAGATTTAGCGTAACATGTTTAGCTGTTTGGATATTTGTAGCCACTTTACGCCAAACTACTGAACGGATGAAGATTTATTTTATGCCATAAATCAGTTGCCATGGGTTAGCCCTTAAAACGTCTATGAAATCAACGCGTTCGAAGCTGCGGGTGGGGACTTGTTTTTCATTAAATACTGTTATTTTTATGAACAATAGACCTTCGTTAGACCACAATATCTCTTGTTGAAAAGCTAACATGTGGCCGACGACGGTGTATCGCGAAGGTCCAGAAGATTACTTTTTACCCTTGTCTTTAGAGACACAGATTGTTTTTATGATAAGGTAATAAAGGTCTTATTAAAATTTAATAATGTCAAACAGCACTATGATAATGCCTCTGGCTGGGGCCGGTATGTACTCTACGTAGGATTATGGACCTAACTTATACAGTGTGAGTCTGCATAAAGTGCACAAATGAAAATAAGGCAAATTACGCTATATTTTATGGACAGAAAATGTGATAAAAAAAACGAATAAGTTTTATTATTTTTTATAGCATTTTAAAACTATTGTTTCTCTACGACCACCCCCATATGCACAAAACGGTACTCTTTACAACTTTTAAAATAAACGATAAATAACTTTGAAATATATAACGATAAACTCGGCAATTATTGGAAATAACAAAAGCTCTTCATTAAACTGTTATTGTAAAACAATACCCTGATTTTAAAGTTAAGACGTTTTTTTATACAAAATAACTTTTTTTTATCGATATTATATATATTTTAAAAAATCTCAACAAAATCACGTTCATCAGTTTTAGTATAGCTCCTGTTATTGACAATAATTGCCGAGTTATTTGAAAGTAATTCATCGTTTAGTTTAAAAGTTACACCGTTTTGTACATAATGGCTATAAATGCTATAAAAAAAGAATATATCACATTTTCCGTCGATAAAATATGGCGTGGTTTCCCTCATTTTCGTTAGTGCACTTTATGCAGACTCACACTGTATATTAAGATTACAGATACTGTTTAATTTATGAGTCCCGAAACCCTAAATTAAATGGTGTAGTCAGCATGGACACGTCAAAGTAGACAATGTAAGTAGCAGTTTATTTCTTCATCAGCCCGTGATGTTAGTCCACAGCAGGACATACGCCTTTTATATCCTTGTAGATTTGTTTTTATTAGTTTAGTTCGATTATTAACTACTAAATGAGTTTCAGGAGTTTTCTAATCTATGTTGTTAATGTTCTTTATTCCAGCTCGAAACATTTTAACTTGAAATCTGTGAAAGGTATACCAGACTAAAGAAAATAGAAGTTTTCGAAAACTTGAAACTTAAAGACTTTAAGTAATAATCGTGACCGTTCTGTGCTCGTTTATGTCTCACCTTCGATTATTTAAAGCCTCTTAGTTTAAAATAAACGAAGCTGAGACTGGGACCGATAAAAAACTACTCATAACAAGATATTACTAACGATAGAGTTTCCAACTTTTTTTATACAATAGAAGCTAACTAATTGGGTATATGCATGGATTTAGAGAGATATTATTTTTTAAATCGATAATTTAGGTTAAAACATAAACGAAAAAAAAATTTAACATCCATACTATTTTAAATTATTGAGGTAAAAAACAAAAAGTAAAACTACACTCAGTTTCGGGTGATAAAAACGCTGCCATGTGGATTTATAAGGTGCATTATATGGTGTTTTTATATCAATAAAAACACCATAATAATGCAATAAAAAATATACAGATATTATCAATAGAAAATACGAAATATTAGCTTTTTTGACGTCACATGTAACTGTTACTACAACTTATTTTATTTTATTTTATTTTTATTTGTTAGGGAAACATACAGTTATTATAAACTAAACAAAAAAAAGTACTTAAATAACACTTAAACCAGCAAAGTTTCCACCATTAAATATCACATATCACAATAACAAGACACAGACAGTACAGAGCTCAATAAAATGCAACTGAATTTATGAGACAATATTAACGAAAAAAGAACTAACAAGAAAACATAACAAAAAATACATAATAATATAAATGATGATAAAAGGCAAACAAATAAACAATAACATTAATGGTTGGCAATGCTTAACATTACATTCTTCCGGAATTTGTGCAATGAAGAATAGAAAATATCAATGTCACAAAAGGTATCATTGAATTTATCACAGGCTCTTGAAAGGAACATATTTTTTTTGTAATTAGTATTAGACGGGGGCGTCCAAAACGTTTTCTTTTTACGAGAGGATATGCGAGGACAATAGAAATAAACATTTTGGAGCAAAAAAGGGGACTCAATAATGTTGGTCAAGATTTTAAATAATAAGATTTGATCTTTTACGCTACGACGGTCTTCAAGACTCAAAATGCTGTCAATAGAGCTAGAAGGAAAACGATACCTACAGTGCTTTAAAAATTTATTTTGTATCCATTCAATACTATCAATATGAACTTTATATTGAGGGTTCCAGACAGAGGAGGCATATTCAAGCACGGACCTGACAAAGCTATTGTATAAGAGAAGCAAGGTACTATGGTGTTCAAACACTCTACCAACTCTCAAAATAAATCCTAACATTCGATAGGCTCTAGAAGTGATACTGTCGAAGTGAACATTAAAAGTAAGTTTACTATCTAGATAAACTCCTAAATCTCTAATAACAGATACCCTAGAAATAATATTATCATTAAATTTGTAATCAAAAATAAAAGGTTTGGGTTTACGAGAAAAAGATATCACGTGACATTTTTTAGTATTAAGAAATAATGAATTGTTAACACAGTATTCAAAAAACCTAGACAGGTCACTTTGTAGCAGAAGGCAATCGGACATAGATGATATTTTTCTAAAAATTTTGGTATCGTCTGCATATAACAAGCATTTAGAGTGAAAAAAGTTCTTAAAAACATCATTAATAAAGACCAAAAATAACAAAGGACCGAGGTGTGAACCTTGCGGTACTCCAGATGAAATAGGCACAAATGAAGAACAATAACCCTTTATTGTGACTGCTTGGCTTCGAGATCGAAGATACGATTCCAGCCACCTCAAAAGATCTCCATGAATCCCATTCTCCGAAAGCTTTTTAATCAGGAGCGTGTGAGAAATTTTGTCAAAGGCTTTGGAATAGTCTGTATAGATTACGTCCATCTGGAAGCCTTGGTCCATAGAATCCGAGACCAAGTGAGTAAACTCACATAAGTTGGTTTCGGTAGAGCGTCTACTTATGAACCCATGCTGCTCACTAATGATGAGGGGTCTAATAACAGGAAACAAAGTATCGTAAACAATCTTTTCAAACATTTTAGCTACCGTACACAACTTAGAGATGGGCCTGTAATTGAGAACATCATGTTTGTTTCCGGACTTATGAACTGGTATAACAAAAGACTGCTTCCATAACTTGGGTAAGCAACAAGAACGAAGAGACAAACTAAACAATAAATAAATTGGATAGCACAGAGACTCGTGACACTGTTTTAAAAACGAAGGAGGTATCCCATCCGGTCCTGATCCTTTGTTGATATCAAGATTTTTTAAATATTTGTTTACAATCGGAACAGAGATATCAACCTTGTCCAAAGCAGTGACAATATTATGATTATTATTAGAATCATGACTGGCCAAGTAGTCGGGTGGTTCAAAAACCGAACGGAAATAAGAGTTAAACATTTCAGCAATGACAGTACCATTTGAACTATTCTGGTTATTATATGTCATAGTATCAGGTAATTCATTAGAGTTTTTCTTCGATTTAACAAAAGACCAAAAAAGTTTACAATTAGATTTTATTTTTAATTCCGAATTTCTTATAAAATAAGCATAACAGTGGGCTTCAACTGCCTTTTGACGTTCTCTTAATTTTTTGAACGAGTCATAATCACTTAAGTTTTTGTAAATTTTCCATTTAGTATGGTACTTTAATTTTTCTCTTACAATTTTTATAAGAGGTTTAGTATACCAGATGGGATATCTATTATTTGACTTAAATACTTTTTTTGGAACAAACTTGTCAATGATGCCATTAATTATAGTATAAAAGGAATCAGAGGCGACCTCTATGTCATTAACATTCAAACGAGTGGACCAATCTACCTCTCCAATGGATCTATTAATGGCTTCATAATCAGCAGCGTGAAAGAGAAAAACCGTTCGCGAAGCTGGGCGAATTATCTTACATTTAAGTTCCAGCAGAGTGACCTCGAGTGCTGGGTGATGACAATTTTCCGGGACTAAAGGAGAGAGGCATCTCATTATATTACAACAACAATTACCCATTATGAGATCAAGTAACCTACAATTTTGATTTAACACAGAGTTAAATTGCTGAAAGTTAGTGAAAGCAAGAAACTTAACCAATTCTAGGGACAAAGGGCTACTATGAGAGTTTATAAGCTTTGGAAAGTTATCATCTGTGAAACTCCATTGTCCATCACTTATATTAAAATCACCAGTTATCATAAAAAGGTTGGCGTGGTAGATACCTATCTATCAGATATCACCACACACTTATTCACAATAATCTGTTTGCTTTTTGAAATATAATAATGCAGCAACTTCGCAAAGTAAGAAGTAATAATGTTCGGCTGTATGTAAAAATTTAAGACGGTAGGAAAACAACTCTAAAGATAGGTTTCAATTTCGAAAACTCAATTTGATAGACTGAGGAAGTTGTTCTGTCTCTGAGTATTTTTGGAATGTCGGATCGGCTGGATGATATTATTTCTAGTTTCAACCGCCGCCGGCTCATTGCCGGTAAACTCATGGAATGCCTTTGATTAAGAGAAAGAATAAAACACACGCAATGTCTCTTGTGTTTCGGGTTTTTGTTGTGCTCTTGCATTTAGGGTATCCAAATGAAGGCATTACCCCTAGTTTTCTAAGTATTTTTTTTTATTTGACTGTGATGAGTTATAAGGTTAAGGTTTACTTACGATGTTGCTGTGGAATGCTACATACAATACTGCTACGATGTGCATTTCCTTAATGCTACGATCTGCTTTATCGGTGCTACAAGGTTGCTGCGAAATGTTTTATCGGAGCTACGATGTGCTACGGGGTGTTCCGAAATTTTTTATCGGAGCTACGATGTGCTACGGTTGTGCTACGGTGTGCTACGAAATGTTTTATCGGAGCTACGATGTGCTACGGGGTGCTACAAAATGTGAAATGTTTCATCGGAGCTACGATGTGCTACGGGGTGCTACAAAATGTTTTATCGGAGCTACGATGTGCTACGGGCGTGCTACAAAATGTTTTATTGGAGCTACGATGTGCTACGGGCGTGCTACGAAATGTTTTATCGGAGCTACGGTGTGCTACGAAATTATTTGGCGGTGCTAGGGTGGGTTACGGGGCTGGTACGATGTGCTACGGCAGTGCGACGAATAGCTTTATAGGTGCTTCTATATACTACGATAAGCTACACTGCTGCACACGTGATCAAGACATGTTTTTCGAAATCGGAATCTAGGCCGCTTCACTCGTCTTCTCTTTACACAGCTTCCACGCTCGCTCAAACACACCGAGTCTAAGTTGCGGCACAGATACAGGCTCCTCCGACCGCCCAGTATAATGGTCTTCGACTCCTGACTGGGCAGACCCCTTCTGCTGATAGAAAGTATGCTGGGAATTCCATACTCAGTCTGTCCTAAACTACGGACTCATCACAAAGTCAATGGGTCTTATTCTTTTCCAACCTATGCCAGCTTACGTCCGTCAAATACTCCTAGCATATATAATATGAATTTACTCACTCTCAGAATAGAACGTACGTTACTTGTGATGTTTGCAAACAACTCTTTCAAGCCATCAAGATTTATCCAATAAGGTCGGTTCATCATCCATTCTTCTTCCACGCGCAAGGTAAGTAGTCATAGACCTCTAGTCCTGCCACTTCCAGAGAGGTGAATGGTGACCCTTATTTTATAAGTCGGGGTCTGTCCACACCTAAATGGAATAGGTATAAACAGTCTCCTAATCCGCGCTCAGCTTCCGTTGATAACTTGAGCCTCGTTCTAGAACAAACTTGTCATGTCAGAATACTTTCCTTATCCATAGGTATTCACAATTAAACCAAATAACCCGCAATGGAATTGCTTTATTGCCCCACGAAGCAGCACACAAGAAATCTTTAAGAGAACTTTGTAAAATAACCGAAATTCGACCTTCCTCTCGAAACTCCAAACCTCGAGTCCCGTCTCCTACCGTCTTCTCCCTCTCCAAAATCTGATTATTTTCGAATTCTTTTCTTTTCCCATAAGCCTTCCAATAATTTATTGTCGACAAAACCCCCATCGATATATCTTCTATCGATAACCTTCTAGAATCTTCCATCAGTTTTTACAGATATTGAAAGATTCTAATTTTAGCGTAAAATGTTTCTAACCAAATCATCGAATAATCGATAACTCGCTGCATGAAATGTTATCGTGCTACCTCACTAAGACGAATTCTTCGAATATGATGTCTCTCTCGCTTGAGAGACATAATATTCGAAGAATTCGTTCTATCATAACGAGGCTTGAAATCGATACATAAAGAGATTTTAAGTCGATAATTATATATTAAAATCCGCCAAAAATGTTTCATTATTTGCAAATGATCAATGCTGTCTCGTTACACTCAGATATTTTCCTCACAAGCATTCAGCAAAAAAAGCATTGTGCTTACTAAGGCAGTATTGAGTTACGACGCTTTGTTTACACAATCTATATGGAATCTAGTCCTTACGAACTTAAACCGATTCGCAAGCAATTCTGCTAAGGCAGTATGGAGTTACGACGTTTTGTTTACATAGTCTATATGCAATCTAGTCCATACGAACTTAACCCGATTCGCAAGCAAATCTGCAATACAGCAGTGACAGGTACCTGACCTTTTGCTCTGACCTTCTAAAACTTTGGTCGTAGACTCTTGAAAACTAGATTACACTACACATCGAACATAGAACAAGGTACAAACAAGATCAATCTTACAGCAAATGCAATCGGTTTGAACTGGATTAATCCTCTAATCGCCGTCGAGCTCAATGGGATTAATTTGTTTCGAGAATTTCCTGGTATTGTGCAATTATTTTGGCGTCGCTATCATACATTGTATATAAACCATTTATTTGTGGTTTGGAATAATGATTTGATCAAATTATGTAACATTATGTAACAAAGTTTTAATGAATAAATTATCTATCTATCTATCTATCTATCCATCTATCTAAATCCCTATCTGTTCCATTTTTGTTGGTAGCACTAATTAAAGTACATTTGTTTCTTTTATTATTATTGTCATCTAAAAAGTACCTTCAACTTCAACTTCAACAGCCTATATTGATCCATTGCTGGACGCAGGCCTCCCCCTGATAAGCGCCTTTTTGGCTTTTATCACATGGGGGGTAATGCCCATAATCCCCACGCTGGGCATGCAGGTTGGAGATCGCAGTTTGGTGACAGAACTGTTCGACAGGAGGCGCTGCTGTCCGCCCCTGGTAAATATTCCTTATTTTTACTATATCCTCAACCTCAACTGCCTGTATTGGTCTACAGCTGGAAGCAGACCTCCCCCTGATAAGCTCCTTATTGGCCTTAGTACCATGAGGGGTAGTGACCATAAACTCCCTATCCCTTAGTCACCTCTTACGACACCCGCGGGAAGAGTAGGGGTGGTGCAAATTCTATGCCGCCGGCACACCGGCATAGAATTGCACACGGCGAACAAGGAACAAGTACCTAATAAGTATAAATAGGCTTGTTCGATCACTTCAGTTTTAAAACATAGTTTTTTTACATTTTTCGATTGAAATCTTATAGAACTTCACATTCGAATTTATTATTTATTGACTCGGTTAGTAGAGACTGTTCAAACTCAATGTTTTGAGAAGCAAGTTTCAAGTTTGTTTCACTAAAAGTGTTTCTATTTAGAGTCTACGCTATACATTTTATATGTTTTTAACAACTTCAAAGAAACTTCACAAAAAGGAAGTTTATTACTTCGAATTTTGCTATAAATAAATGAAAGCAAGATAATCCAGTTATTTACTAAGGCAAATAAAAAGCGGTCACCTGCTGTCGACGCGTGTATTTGATAGTTTGCAGTCCGTTTATACAAGCCCTTAATTAATGATAAACAACGGCTCGAAATTTTATATTGAAAGATGAAAACGCGAGACGGAGCAGAAATACTTTAGGGATTATAAGATATTGTCCACGATAGAAAAGCAACATCGAGAGATATTTCCCAGGAGAAATATCGAAAACATAAGTCCTGAAAAGAATCAATTTCAGAGAGACATTTCAAACCATAAATGACGTGACTTTAGTCCCGTTTTCATTAGTTTCATTTGGTTGATAGTTACCTTCCCATGATTATTTTTGTCTAGGCTTCTTCCAAGGAAGCGCTGGTATGCCTTTTTGGCCTCTCCGTAAATTTCATTCCCTCTTCATATTCATATGCACGCCGGTCATTGATATTCTTCTTTGGAGGTTTACTCTTCTGGGATGGGGTTATGGGGTTTGCCTTACTATCACAATTGTTATCGCTTAAAGTAGAAAAAGCTACTTAGTACAGTTTCCATATAAACAACGATGTGAAACCGCGGGCAGAAACTAGTCCTTGATAAGTCCTACAGTGCAGTTAAATAAACGCTAAGGGAGAGTAAATATAGTACTCTATAAAGAGGGTATTACAAGAATTCTTCTCTTTCATACAAAACATAGCTCGGATGCACCGTTCATGGAATTTGAATAGTCGACGTGAGTTGAGTTCCCCCAATATATTAAACCGTGCCTGATATTCAAGGCATTCAGGCCATGATCCGTTATATAAAGGGTTTCGTTATTGACTGCTCGAGATAGTTTATAAACAACGTAATCGAGCAATTTTTTCAGAATATTTTCTACACACTATACTGGGGTGAAATTTTAGAGGTAGAAAAAAACGTAAACATATATTTTATCTAGGCTCACCCCATAAGTCTTTGGTCGCTCAGCAATAATTAGTGCCAAAATTACTCGTTTCTGTTAGTTTTTATTGGAGTAATTTGCACTGGTTTATTGGAAAACTGGAAGGTCTAATCAAGGTTACCCGTTGTAAATGACTTGATGGTATTTTTTTTAGGGTATACATAAGTCGTTTAGTATTTACTTCTCAAGCTTTCTGGTCCAATTGATCTTAAAATAGCAAGACTATTTTAAGTTAGAGTAAAGATGTTGTTTCATTCAAATATGGTAGCGTAATGATAGATATATAGAATTCTTTACACACATTTATTTCATTTTAACCGAGTTTCCCCAAAAGAGGAAAACCATGTCCGTTATAAGCGTTTTTGCTGGAATTAAAAAAAATACGCTTCTGCTGTTTTTAAATGCAGCGCTGAGTTTTAATAATTAAATATTTATTGCAACTCTGCGAACTCGGACTGGCAAGGGAGGATACTAGTTAGGTAAGTAATTTATTAATGCAGTGAGGGGAGGCACCGGGGCAGACCTGCAATTACTAATTTATGGCTACTCCTCTTTACCTACAAGTTTGTTGAGCAATTCTTAGAACACCATTTGTTTAGTAATTCTGAGAACACTATCAAGTTATTTTAATTATCTGGTAGGTATCAAGTATGTCTCCGTTATTTCACTTTAATGGTTAAATTATAACACTTTCTGATGATGTTTGGAGTCCCGCAAATACTGTCTTAAATAATCAAATAAATTTCATTTGAGATGTCTCCGTAATCAAACTGATTTCACAGCACTAAAAATTGAGGAATCTTTTTTTCGATTGTATGAAAGGGACTGTAATATTTTTAAAGTTGTCAAAACGCCATCGCATTCAGCTAACTGTTTCCATAACTTTCCACTCTATTGACAGTTTTAATACAAATTTGTCGTATGTTTTGAAGCTTCAGACCGAAACCAACGCGCAATATTTATATTATATTGTTAGCATTTCCGTTGGCTAGTGCCGACCATTCGGTCGCATTAATTTGCATAGCACGGTTTTGTTATAATGTGACGAGTTAATTCATGTTTCTTGCTACGGCTATGGCAACATGAGGCGAGTATTGATTCTGTTGTTGGATAACATAATGGGTTACACAGCAAAATTGGCCGTCGAATAACGTAAATTAAACTTCGGCTGGTTCCGGGCGGTGGCAGTTGATAGCTCAGGCGAGCGTATCTAGGTTAATATACGCGTACAAAACTAACAGTAGCAGCGTTCTGATGCTGTTGTGTCTGTGTGTGTACGTCTTGAGTGGGGGCGACCGCTACACACGGTGACCTTTCCGTAATTCTATTACTTCTCAGAGAACTGAGTGCATCTTCACTAGAAATGTGCGGAATCGTATACCATTATCACGGTAGGATACTCTTGGTATTACTCTTATTATTACCTTAGTACGCCGACGTTGTGTTATCAAAGTTCCGTGTTCTTCAAATTTTTTATTAGCTCTCATATAATTTTTTGAGAATGTTGTTTTATAACTAGCAATTTTCGATGTCCGCGCGTTCCTATATGAATAATATATATATATATATCAAAGTGAACGTACATCAAGAGACGAGAGTCGCGCGATATGTGAAACTTCGACTTTTCCACGTCGGTCGGTGAGTTTCATCATTGGTTTTAGGTTAAAGAACTAGCATCAAGTGTGACGTCACGTGGAACTTAAACTGGCTATATCTTCATTCAAGGCCTACTTGGAACAGGAAAATCGAAGTTTCGTTTTCGTTGTCGTGCAAAACCAACTCGCTACACCGTACCACCGTAACACTGTACTATGATCGGTGGTACGGGGTGGGTCAAAAGCGGCTTCAGGTTGCTTTGGAGGACAGTAGTATATTTATAGGTTTGGGTGCCTATAATTCGTAGAAGGTTGCGAGTACAGAGAAACAGCTGGGTAGTCGGAACACTATATGACACGACGAAACAAATGAAAAAGTAAAAACTGTTAACATTATGATTTAATAAACAAATAAGCAGTAGCTATGTAAGCTATGTAGGTACAAAAGTAGTTAGCCTACATATTCAAGCCTAAGCTTCAGTTAAATATTATTTGGCCCGATTTAGTGACCTGTACGGGCGCTAAAGGAAGAGCCCAGTAAAGTAGCTTGAATAAGATAAGCGTTTGCACGAAAACGAACTAGAAACTTTGATTTCATTTATGAGAGTACAGGCCAGGATTAGAATGACGACGTTTATTTCTCGAGGTTTACAAAAACACAAAGACAAAATTTTAGAAAAAAAAAAAAACTGTATGAAATAAAGTTAAAATTGATTGTTCTCACTACCAGGTTGGTTTGTGACTAACCATAAGCTTTCTTTCTTAAAAACGTACCTATATCAGTCATAAAGTACCCATAATACAAGCTCTGCTTAGCTTGGGGCTAAATGATGCTCTGTGAACTATCCTTATTTATTTCGAAGAAGAATTTTCGTTAACAGAATATACGAATAGTAAATACTCTTATTTTCTGTTCTTTACCTAATAGGTACCTAGAACTGAATTTACCATGGCATGCGGCGAAGGTACAACTGCCAATGGTTCCCTTTGTGTAGCCTCTCCGTACATTATTGGGTAATGGTACTGAGGCTACACGTCATATCTTAACATAGCAATCAGAGGCGAGCCTATTCAATTATCACCGACGGCGATCCATCTGTTCATTTCACGTCAATCAGTTCACGTAGATATCTCCAATCGATTACAGTCCCCTGTTTCTGATTAACCGGTAACGGTGCATATGACCGTAAACCTGAAATCATGACTCACAACGAGCCGTCATTTCACACTCACGTCATCATCATCATCATCATCCGCAAACCGACCTCACCCACAACTGGGATTAGGCCTCCAAACTTTTGTGCCCAACTACAACTACACAGTTCTGCGCCAATTGTATCCAGGTTCGCCGCGATTTAAGAGATATCGTCCGCCCGTATCACAACGACTTAGTAGAAATAAATAGTAAGTACCTACCCTCGGTTTATAATGTAACGTAAAAGAGAACACATAATAACCTCTCGGTTTTTTTCGCAAAGCAAGAACAAAACTCAGATCATGGTAAAGATCCCGTTGTAACTTAAGTTTAGTGCAGTAAACTTGTTTGTTTAACAGGTAGAGGTGGCAGCTTGAGAAGACGTTTATTCGACCCATCAGCGCGCGTTAGGCGCAGGTTCACAGTTATACGGTTAGGCCCCGCCGTCGGTAGAATTGGTAAGTGGTGGCGAACGCGATCTCGTTATTAACCGATAGATCTATTAAATTGTGATGGGATAGTGTCCTGGGTAAAAAATACTATTTCATTCAGTTCGTAAGATAGATTATCAGAAAATATTGGACTCATATTCGTAATTTTCAGAATCAAACAAAAATTACAAAAATAACGCGCGTCAAAGTTTAGGAGAGGAGGCTAGTGGCGGTCACGCTAAAGTGTCTTAATGTGTGACGTCACGCGGAACTTAATCTGGCTATATCTTCATATTTTTTTTGTTTAATCGACAAAAGAAAAAACTTGTCCAATATCTTCTGATAATCTCATTGACAAACTTAAAAGATTTTTCTTAGACACTACCCTATTAAGTAAGCAGTCTCCTGAACTACACTCGGCGGCACAAAAATCGCACCTCTCCGAAATTATGATTGAAGTGTCTCCGCAGCTAGCGCACTTAAATAAATACATATGCGACATAAAAAAGAAGGAGATCAAATTTTATCCGTTTCCATACACATTGACATATTCGTATACCAACCGGAGATACCATCGCCAAACGTAATGCCTATCTAGTTTACAACTATTTTGCTTTGCGTTAAAAACAAAAGATATCGAGCAAGCCGGGGTTGGCAACTATTCACTTCACAGAAAAATCACCCTAGTGGTGTTAAGGCGCAATTTTTGCTGAATATACATATAATATTCATTATATGTATATTCAGCAATATATGTATAGATAGGTACAGAAGGTACTGTGCCCTAGGTGTGGTCCTTCAGGTTCTTATAAAAATACTTCGAATTATCGGCTTCATCTCAACAGTCGGGCAACCGGGGTTGTTTTATTAAAATCCCCAGGACATTTTATGCAAAAAAAAACTTTTGGAAAGTCTAATCAATTACCCTTAAATAAATAACCTTCGCTTTTAAGCTTTTTAATTTATAAACAAATAAAAATACCTATTTTGCTTTGCTACAGAACGTTGAAAAAAATCGTTGTTTCGAAATTACCTGTGCAACTAATGACTATTTGTTGAAGTAGTCATTAGTTGCACTACCCTCAAAGAGTTTATGGGCCGCTCCAGGTAAAAAGTCAAATGAATATCAGATGGTCAGTCACTGTCCAGACTTCGAAGTGAACTCAAGCAAGAAAAATACACCTTAAGATGGATACTTCCGCTGAAGAAGCCGTTCAAGTGATTGCACTGTTACAATCAGGGATGCGGCAGTGTGATGAGGCTCAGCTACTAAACCTGAGCTGTTTTCCCATTCGGCGAGTGTAGGTATCAGCAATTCCGAGAAACTGGTGGTTTTATCCGAAGACGTGGATCTGGGAGAAACCGCTACAAATCCAATACAGAAGATCGATTCATTGTAACCACAACTACGCGCAATCGGTTTTCTAATGCTGTTGAACCGCAAAAGGAGCTCGGAATAGCTCGTAGAACTTCAGTGAGAGTCTTCATTTTTTGAAGAAAAATACGGGAAAAAAAATCCAGCCTAAGGACCTGATGAAGGATCAAACTGTCTGCACAACATCGCAGAGATCGACTGCAGTTTGCTTGCGACCATCGCGATAAGTCACTCGATCAGTAGAGGAACGCACTCTTCTCTGATGAAACTAGGGTGACCCTTCTCTATAACAACAGTTGTAGAAGAGTTTATAGAAGAACAGAGGAGCGATTTGTACAAGCTTGCTTCGAAGAATTCGTCGCAAACGGGTGATCGTACATTTTTCGACGCGGCATTTCTATCGACGGGAAAACGGAACTTTTGTGCGTTTCCCGGGCTGGAGGTGGTAGCGGACAAAGGTCGTTGACTGCTAGTTGGCATTTGGTCCCATATGACTCAGAGTCAGAGTCAAATTGTTTATTTCTTAAGTCTTAAGAAGGCTTTATAAACAGTAATTACTATCAAATAAGAAATAAGGTGCAATTGATTAGAATTCACTTAAATTTTTTGTCCACTAGCGAAAGAAGTTAAAAATAAACCACTAGCAAGTTTATCGTTTATCAACTAATACAATCTTAGCTTAATAACTGTTCTTACATACTATTGTCGGTGTGGAACTGCGAACTACTACTGAATGTGATCACATGAACCTGCTCCTACCATTCTTCAAGAGCTCTGCTCAAGCTGCCGTCGTTGCAGAATGAAAGAACGGTCCTCAAGCAAGCGTGGTCACACTAATAAGATCAATAAAGAACCACACATTAGATTTTTAGTCATCTTTGTTTAATTTTAAATACATTCTACAAAAAAAAATACTTGGAGTATATATAATCATGTTTAGAGAAACTTTGTTTTTTTTATCGCATTTAAAAAATACACAATGTTTTTTTTATCTGAGAGTGGCATTAATTACCTTTCTGACGATACCCATATTCTAGTCCTTTGGAGGTGCGAATTTTGTGACGCAGAGTTTAGTTTAAAACTGTGTTCAGGAGTGGCTTCTCCCAAAATTCAATAACAACAAAAAAAACTAAGTTTATATTAAATTTCCATGTGACGTACTTTTTATAACAAAAAAACTTTGGTAACTTCTCCCTCTTTAAAAAGGTAAGTACATTTTAACTCATGTGACAACTCTATTATACTACGCTGCGCACTTCTATAAGGACAATTTTGCTGTTGCTCTTCATATTAGACCATAATAGATATTTATTATATCCAAGATTTTGTTGGACGATGTCATCGCTAAGCGACAAAGCCATCAAATATAAAAAAAAAAAATCGACCGTGTTTTAGGCAAAACTTTTCAACATAGAACGGTTTCTGTTTGTAACCCTACTGTATTGGGCAGGTTAAAGTCACAGGTTGCTAGGGAGTGCCCGGCTTCAGTGAAATAAGCGGATTACGTAATTTGATTGAGTTGCAATCAGTACTGCGTTGATTGGCAACTCTGTAGCAGACTCGACTGATGTAAAGGCCGTTATACTGAATGGAGGGTGGCCCCCGTGACCGCCCACGGGGATGTGTTCCGATAATGAACTTTCCAATTTAAGTGTCGCTCATCGTGGCAAGCTGCTAGCATTCTGAGCGCTGATGATGACTTTGATTTTAAGCAATACGACATACGTGTAAATACTAGTTGTAATTATTGGTAATATTTGTTGATTATTAATATTTTGATGGTGAACATCTTTAGTTCATCGTCATCTTATGGATTACAATAAAAACTATTCTATGACACTGCATAGGTAGATTGTTCAATTAAACAAGTTAACTTAATATAAATACACAAAGTAATAAAAAACAAATTATGATAAATTTTATAAGTCGAAATTATTATACTAAATTATAGACACATAGATAAATAAATAAGGTATACTATATTGCACACTAACTTTTTTTTACATATAATTCATTTTGTTTTAAAAACTATAAACCGACAAAAGTGGACATAAATGGGACCTAAAGGTAGGCACCAGCTTTCAAATAAAAAATAATCATAAAAATCGGATCACCATGTGAAAAGTTCTAAGGTAGATTTTTTTGAAGTCGGTTAAAAAATTCAATAAACAATGAAAATTACTCTGAAATAATAGACGCAAATTAGAACGAATACACAGCTCCAATATATAGGTAGCTTAACTGATCGATATCTATACCAGTCGGAGGCAACAGAATACGGAATAGGCCTGGAGCAGAGTAAACTTTATTTTCACACTTAGGAAAGAAGAAATATTATTTTGGTCACTTTCTCTCCAACCAAAAATTCATGACTTGTGGTAAACCAATCAAGTGATTGGTTTACCACACTGGCTACGTTTATAAAGCAGTCAGGCTATAGTCAGGTTGAAGATGAAGGTATTAAATTGAATTTAGAGAAACTATTTTCATAAACTATTAGGGCTAATAAGGCGCTTAGCGGGGGGAGGCCTGCGACCAGCAGTGGACAGGCTGTTGAAGTTGAGGTTGAGGTAACCCCCTTGACCCTGCGTTCGGCTCCTTAGATATCAATGTATAAGTGAGATAATTAATTTAAGCGTAATTGGCACGCAAATTTCTAGTAATATTTGGTCTGCTAAACTTTATAAGTCTATGGTTTTGACACGTTTTCGTGAGCTTAGTGGTTCACAAAGCAATTACCATCTGGGTTTGAAATACTGTTATCTATTTGGACTCACTCATACAACTACATCCGCAATCGACGAATGAAAACGTACAAGTTTAAACGGACTGTGTAAACGTACCCTTATGAGATAACGCTCGCAGATTCCGAGCAATCCGGTTTCCATACCGGTGACGGTCTTTGAATCTCGGTTAACCTCGAGCCGGAAGGATATAGAGCGGGTGTTTATTACAGAACTGATATTCATACATTTATATCATGAAATACAAACGTACCTACTTTATTAACAAGGTATTAAGATTTGAAATGAAACAAAAAAGGTGACTTCTTCCGCTAGTGGACAAAAAATTGAAGTGAATTAAAGTTAATTGCACCTTATTTCTTGTTGATAGTAATAACTATTTATCAAGCTGTTTATATAGTAAAAATTTGACTTGTCTAAGTACTTATTTTGTAAGTCTAAAGAAATAAACGATTTGACTTTGACTTTGACTTTGACTTTGACTGCAGATCGTTTGCAGCATGTTTGTTTTTTAATAAATATAAAACTTCCGGACCAAATTCTATTTACCGATTGTACAAGCGAAGCTTGATGAAGTTATTATCGATGACGTGTCAATTTTATTCTCTATTATCATGAATTAAGCGTTATTTGGTATCGACTTTGAATAACATAAACAATTTCTATGATCTCTATGCCAATCGCATAAAACTGATCGTAACCATAAAACAGCTCTTTATATTTAACCATAAAAACTTTCGTAGTTTAAAGAATGCATTATAAATGTTAGCTGGTTGACTACGAACCTCGTTTGTGTTGGAAAAATGTTTGCGCACTTAATGCAAATGTTGTGCAAGCCTGTTATGAGAACACATTCTATAGTACGGTTTTCACACTGTTTATAAAAAAATGTGTTATTATGTATTTTGTTGGCATTGTAAGGCAATGCCAACAAACACATTCTTTATATAAATAAATAAAAAATCATCATCACAACAACATCATCAAACAATCATCAACACATTTTTTATATAAATAAATAAATAATAAAATAACAAGGTTCGTAGTTAACCAGCTTTCTAGTTTGGGGATTCACAAGTTACAAAACCAGTCAAAGCAGAAAGAATAATAATAAAACACGCTGATGTTAGCAAATAAATATATCACCACATATTACCGTTCACATTTTCTGGATTTTTGATGAGAAAAACTACATTTACAAGGTGTGGAAATTTTTCCCCACGATGTCAAGTGTTCAGGTACATTTTCTTTTTAAGATCTAATTTCTATCCGAAACAAAACAACGCATCGGTATTGTTCCGGTTTTCGTCTTAGGAAACTGGATATAGGTTAAAAATTCTTGTAAGGATAAATATTTTCATCTTATAAGTATCAAAACAAACTATCCTAAAAACCCTCTAAAACATTTTCTCTACTGTTGCAAGTGTCTATTCACAATGTTTGTTCGTTAGAATATTTAGATGAATTCCATAGACTGGATCCATGATGGTTTATTGAGTTTATATACTCATTAAATTTGTTCCTATACATTATTTCATAGCATGTATGTATATAGATTGTGAAATCTCTTTTAACATCAGAGTTCTCCGTCTACTGATAACAAATTACAGAAGTACACGATTTTTTTTCATACAATACATTTTCTCAATAAATCAATCATATATCATGCGTCAATCTGAAGACAGGGCGCTATGGCGCTCATTAGGGGAGGCCTATGTCCAGCAGTGGACTAGTATAGGCTGATGATTATGATGATATCATGATCGCAATAATTGAACCACACTTTTCAAAAAGTACTCAATGTGAAATAGAAATTAGAAAACCAGCCATTCTCAATACCTGTGCGCCTTGCGCCATATATTTTGTAGGGCGGCGCGAGGTGCACAGATATGATTGATGACGATTGTGACGGAGTAATAGATCTATCATGGATCTAATGCGAGTCTTATAATATTATATCAAATTTGAACAATGTGCAGTCCGCTTAGATCTGTGGGTGAGGTTGGTACGTACTTATATAAAATTCATTTGGTTTTAAAAACTTAAACCGACTCCAATTTTTATAGTTTTTCATGAATTTTCATGGATCCCATCGTCAGAACTAAACCAAATTAAAATGGAACCACACATGAAGCACCAACTTACATATAAAAAAAGAATCAAGAAAATCGGACCAACCAGTCAAAAGTTCTGAGGTAATAAACAAAAAAAAAAACAAACAAAAAATTTTTACCGTCGAATTGAGAGCCTCCTCCATTTTTTGAAGTCGGTTAAAAACTTAAGTAAGGCCTTGGAGGTTTTTTTTATTTCCACTCTTCTTATATTAAATTACCGTTTTAGATTCTGTTGTTGCGCTGTATTCGCCAAATTTGTTTTTTTTTGCAAAAGCGGTTGGAACACCGCCTGTCCACACAGGAAGCACCAACTTTCATATAAAAAAAGAATTCAGAAAATCGGACCAACCAGTCAAAAGCTCTTAGGTAATAAACAAAAAAAAAGTTACAGTCGAATTGAGAACCTCCTCCATTTTTTGAAGTCGCTTAAAAACTAGAGTAAGGCCTTGGAGGTTTTTTTTACTTCCACTCTTCTCATATTAAATTGACGATTTAGATTATGTTGATGCGCTGTATTCGCCAAATTGGTATTATTTGCAAAAGCGGTTGGAGCACCGCCTGTGACTCCACCATTTCTCTCTAATTTATTTATTTATTTATTTAAACATCAAGATATAACATTACAGGACTTAGCCTAAACCTAATGGGACTCACTCATCCCAATTTTACGTTCACTGGATTCTATTTCGATTCAATTACATCTGAACTGTTCACCGAGTTACCAAGACTGTAATAGACAAAGCGAGCAATTAGGCAGACAATTGACAATAGAGGGAATATTGGAGACGAGTCGGTGCGGTTATTAGTCGGACGATGTGGTTGCATCGTCGACTAAATTTCCGGGAAGCAGATAACATTTACACGGTAAAGTTTGGTCCAACAAATTTAACTGTTTCTATCGTTATTTGCCCGTTCGTCACGGGACTCGACAGAAAAGTTATGTTTGTGTTATGCTTAATGGGATAACTTTTCATGGAAACAAGTCTTCTGAATAGTTTTTTTATAGGATTAAATTAAAAAGCACGTGGACTGATGGCAAAGGTATATTTTAGGGGTCGAATAAAAAAATATTTCTTTACAACAAAACGTATAAAATAAAAAGACCCAAATTTAAACCTTAACTGGCATATGCCATTTAAGGTTTATAGGTCCAGTCGTGGATGTCTTTTTGCTAAGATTTATAATTTCGATAAAAACCTGCAGAGCAATTCTACCACAGAGCTTCGATTCGCTCCCCTCCCCCGCATGCCCAGCGAGGGGATTATCGCATTACCCTCATGAGATAAAAGCCAATAAGGCGCTTATTAGGGAGAGGCCAGACCAAAAGAACAAAGAAGTTAATACGATACGAGGCATATTTTCACAAAACGCAGTTAACAAGTAAGTGGGAAAATTGACAATTGATCGCTGCAACGTAAACACAGTCATTAGGGTAATGCCCGGGTACAGTTCACGATCATTACACGTTCCATGACAAAGAAATGTTAATACTCATACTCATATATTCATTCTCCTTACTAGAAGCCTCACTTGGATAAGTCAATTTACATTACATTACGCACTTAGAGATATATATAAATAATGCTGGACAATTCACACAGCATCATCTAGCCCCAAGCTAAGCAGAGCTTGTTTTATGGCTACTAAATGACTGATACACATAATACAATACATTACATCGATAGTTTTTTTTTACATAGAAAACGATCAATCACCCTGGTCAAATATCTGCAAATATTTGTCCCGAGGCGGGAGTCGAACCCGCAACCAACTGCGTCGCAAGCGGGCCTTCGCCCGCTGCGCCAAAGAGGTCGTCATGAGGTCGCAGATAACTTATAAATAAGACAAAATAAATAACTAAATGAACGCAAAAATATTTAATTAAAATAGGAGTTAATAACAGCGTTAAGTTCTACAATTCTTTTAGCAACTAGCAAATTAAATCGTAAATTAGTGTGACGGATAAGTACACATAAAAAAGAAAGGCGCGTTACCTGCCAGCTTTTGATTGCAACAACCTAAAAGGGTACATTGAGGAATCAACCCCATCCACACCCACAGAAAAGCTGAAACGAAGCTGTCAGTCACCTAAAGTCCTGCTCCGATACTTCAAGGAGCTGGGCTGGTAAGGGCCTGCTTAGGCAGGGGGATAATGCACAAAACACTCCTATGCGAGACGTCCGTGCAGATCTTAGTTCCCCCACTTAGAATTAGAATTAGAAGGGTACATACTACCTAATAGAGTGATCAGTGACAATGATTTATGCCGCCGAACAGACTTTAGCACAAGGGTTATAATAGAAAAACTATAGAAAGTATCTCTTCACAATAAATTTATTTTAACTTATTATTAACTAAACTATGCCGGTTAACCCTTCAATTTAGAGTGTTCTGTCCCCGTGTGTTATTTATTTTCGCTCAAAGTTAGGCTAAATTTCGTGTTTATTGAAAGTTAAGAAGCTTGTATTTTTCAAACTTATACTATTTTTACTGTTTTAGTTGTATACAAACATAGTTTATGACGATATAAATTGATTTAACCCTTAGTTTTGGATGGTCAACATCAAACAACCTTGTAGTTACCCTTCCACGTTTGTATGAAAAAATGAGCGACTAGTTCCACCTTAACTCAAACTCACCTAATCACTAAGCCCTGATTGTATGAATGCAATAAATACTTAATACAGAACTGAGTGGAGTTTACATAGGTTAAGCTTCGTTTATACAAACGGTGAATGCAATGTGCTTTACTAAATAAAAGTAAATAAAAGAGTTCTTTGGCAGACGTTGGTAGTATTCGTTAGATTCAAAATCCCACTCCCATTTCAGCGGTTTATCCGCCTGTACTAACAACCTAAAAATAAACTTTCTAAAGAGTCGGCTTTAATAAAATATAATCCTTTCAGAATATCCTACTTCCTCCGTTAATAGTAAGTTTATGCGACTGTTTGACTCCACGTATCTCTGTAACTACTTTACCGATTTCGATAAAATTTGGTGGGTAGATATTTTAGCCGTCTGGACCATCAATCAATCAACACCTTATTTGCCGAAATGTAGGTACAGTAGGTCTTATATTATTATAGTTAGATTTACTACATTCTGCCTCAAAGTGTGTGCAAATTTCACAAAGGTAGCTACAATAAATATAAATAGTTTTAACAGACTTAACACAGTCACATATTAGAAATCCGATTTACTACAGTTTACGAGCAACAAAAACCAACCAAACACCCGAGTTCACACGAAAATAAACAATATACAATCATTCAATTAGAAATGGCTATTTCACCATTAAGTTGGATTCCCCGAAAGTCGACTTCCCTATACGTTTAGGTCTAGGAAAACTTCTTCTGTGTGATAATTACTATACCTTGGTTCGATTTACTCAAAACTGTAACGGTATAAATAATCTTTAAAGAAAATACGGATTTATTTTACAAAGTTAATCGTAGGCAGTAAATTTCTGAAATTCCTACGCGGGCAAGCCGCGGGGCGCAGCTAGATGTTTTATATTTTCCAGTGTTTAAAACATGTTTTAACAAAGTTTTGCTGCTGAGGTGGCATTTAACAAACCGCAGAATGTTCCAACTCACGGGCTCACAGACTTGAAAGCACGTTTACATTCCTTTTAACATTTTAGATATCAGCGTGCATAAAAAAAAAATGTGTTTAGTCTTTTTAAAATAGTGGAAGTTAGCGATGTGGAAATATTAAATAAATCTAGCCTTTGTTTTTGAGATTCTGTGTATCATGTCTTTAATTACCTTAATTAAAGTACCTACCTTTTTTAATAGATCATCATAATTCTTCTTTTGTATTGATGGTATATAAAGTAAAAAAAAAACTAGTGTATCTACCTTTTATTAGTAACACTTTTGGGCGTCGCTTTCTAACATTCTTTGATTTTCATATGAGCATACAAAATTACATCGGATAACAATAGATTGAAATTCTTTCGCCACGCTACGAAACTGGAGCATTCAGACAAATTATTATAAATGCGAAGGTTTAGATGAGAACATCTTCAGGTTTTGATGATGGTTTGTGACTAGTTATATTTTTCCTTTAGCCACTTGTCCTATGCCGCAGGCGGAATTTTTCTGGGACGTTCGTCACACCATGAATCTTGTCCAAACTGGTTTATAGTTTATAGTTAATAGTTTATAGTTTATTTATTTATCATCATAATGTAACATTACACTGGTGTAAGTTTATCAGTTGCTCGCAATCATTGTGTGCAAAGTTGTATTATGTCCGATGTTGTTTTTCTACTTTAAGAGGGTTGGCATCATTGTAGGTTACTTCTTATCCGGGAAAACGCGTGCGAAGCCGCGTTCAGGATCTTGTTCCTTGACTAGCGCAGGAGGTTACGGGTTCGATTCCCTATAATTTGTGCTTAATAAAAATATCCATCCATCCATCCACAGCCTGTATCGGTCCACTGCTGGACGCAGGCCTCCCCCTGATAGGCGTTTTACTCATGGGAGGGGGGGGGGGGGGGGGGTAGTGCCCATAATCCCCACGCTGGGCATGCGGGTTGGGGATCGCAGTTTGGTGGAAGATTTGTTCTGCGGGGGGCGCTGCTGCCCGCCCCCCAGAAGATATCCCTTAGTCGCCTCTTACGACACCCACGGGAAGAATTGGGGTGGTGCAAATTCTATGCCGCCGGCACCACACGGCGAAATATATTTAAAATAAAAATAAAAATATATCTGTAACGAAATGTGTTAAGAAGGTATGTCTGTCTATACTAGGGCAAAGCTCTACTTAGTTCGGGCAACCCAATGTTGTGAGAATTGTCCAGTATTATTTTATTTATCTTTTGGTATGTCTTTAATTGGGTTATTGGGTTCACTGTGTCAAAAGGGGTTCCGTTAAAACCAGACAACGTGTAACCCAAAGTATTTATTATCTGGCCGTTATAGCAGCTCCAATCTTTCTTTCCTTGTATTGGACGTAACAAGTCTAAGAAAAAGAAGTATTTTATTGCTACTTATAATAATATTTTAATATTATAAGTAGCAATAAAATACTTCTTCCTTCTTATTCCAGATTTGATAAGAATGAAATTTATTGGCACCATCATCAAACTGAGCCAATGAGCACAACCGGCTAAACTCTACTATTTTAGGAATTACAGTTTCTGCAAATTCAACTTCTTGAGATTCAACATTTTGTTAAGTCAACGATCATCACATCATCATCATTATACTAGTCCACTGCTCGACGTAGGCATCCTCTAATAAGCGCCATAGCGCCCGCCTCCCTGTCTTCAGCTTGACGCATCCAGCATCTGCCTGCAGTCTTTCGCAGATCGTCATCCCACCTGGCCGGAGGGCGTCCTACACTACGTTTGCCGAGTCGCGGTCACGGTCTTGTGTTCCCCAGCGGTTGTCGGTTCTTCGCAAGATATGGCCCACTGCCACTTCAGCTTGCTAATTCTTTGAGCTATGTTTTGGTTCTCTGTTGGATGTATTCATTACGAATACTATCCTTCAGAGAGACTCCGAGCATAGCTCTTTCCTTAGCTCGCTAAGCGACTTCAACCGAATGGGTATGTATACGGGTATTTAGGTATTGATATAGTAATCGGTCAAGGTCTTCGCCTTTAATGAGGTTGAATATTGCTTGCTTGCTGCAAAAAAGAAGAAAAATAATGGTTTAACAAACAAAAACCTTAAAATCAAGAATCAAAGTCAGCTGCCCGGGCGGCGATGTGACCTGACACTATGATACCTTTTTGTTAACACCTTTACTTCACTTTCACATAATAGCAGATTGTGCACCGAGTTGACAAGTGGCCAAATCCTATCGAGTGTGTTAAATGAGGCACGAGGTGCAGCCGCGGGCCTTAAAACACATGAGTTACATAGTGCTTTATACTATAGAGGAAGATTATCGTTTAAAATCTATAGATTAAATATCGCTAGACATTGTAGCAGATATCAGGCTATCAGGTTATTCAATTCTTTGCCAAACGTAATGAAAGCATCTGAGAGGTTAAACCAATTTAAAAGTGAACTTACCCAACTCCTGCTGAAAGGGTGTTTCTACACGGTCAACGAGTTCCTTAACCGTAGCAATTAAATAAAACTATATTGACTTTAAGTAACTTAAGTTAGCTCATTGGACAAGTGTAATTTTTTATAACTAAGAATTTGACATTATTCTCTTCACATTGCATGATATTTTGATGTACCAACTGTTCAAACACAATTGTATGGTTGTTTCTGAATAAATGATTATGATTAAATTCAAATTATAAGCTCCGATGTAGCAATATATACGCGCACATGTTGTTTTTTTTTATTATTGTTTCGAATACGGGGAAGAGGCCGATATCAAGGCGAGTTTTGAGTAAAACCTTTTTTACGTCTGAATCGTCCTTATGAAAATAACCATAGCTATCAGCTGATGTTAAACAAAATAAAAAAAAATATAACGTTAGAAATGTATTTTCATACATGAAAAATGCTCGCTAAACGCGTGAGAAATAAAATTCCATAGAATTCTTCCTCGCGTTCCGTTACGCCGGCAAAGACGGGTTGTTTGCAAAAGGAATAAGCATTGTTCTGAGCAGGTGTAATATAAATATACTACGTACATATATGTCGTATCCCACATTCCTTCACTTTGTCCCAGGCTGCGTGCGATTTGGTAAAATTGGTCTAAACGAACATTTTAGTCTCTTCAGGAATGATCCAACGATAAAAAATCTACTAGCTGTTATTATTAATTTACATCCAGCATCCGCAGTAAGGGAAATGCTGTTTAATTTGTTATGATAAATTAAGAGTCACGAAACACGAAGTTTCTACACGGTAGAACTGTCAAACGCTGCTGAGTTTGTGCTCCCGACAACAATTCCGGCCCGTCCCAGCGGGTTCTTTGTAAGCGGGTGGCGTCTTCACTTAATCCCAGTTCACTTGTGCCTTAGTTCTCAGAACAACTGGGACAACTTTTGCCCCAGTTTTTCTGTGCACCTTAACCAAACCATGTGTAACCAAAAAATAAACACTGAAAATTTCATTTGGCTAGTACTAAGGCATCTTGTTGAAAAATGTACCTAAATAGTACAAGTACCAATAAAATCAAATTTTATATCAAACTCGATAAAAATATATGTAAGGAAAATAATAACAAGGTTATTTAGCAAGCGAAAAAGGAACGAGTCGAACAAAAACAGTAGGTAAGCACCGTTAAAAATATTAACTTTTATAAAAAACATTCGGCCAGTTGGGATGACAATCTGCGAAAGACTGCAGGCAGATGCTGGGTGCGTCAAGCTGAAGATAGGGAGCTATGGCGTTCATTAGGGGAGGCCTATGTCCAGCGGTGGACTAGTATAGGGTGATGATGATGAAAAAAATATTATGTGATTTTAATTAGCTATCCTTTTCTTGAATTGAACCAGCTAGCTATTTCCTGATAAGAAGCGTTGTTACCTGCATTACTTTTTTTAAGATAGCCAGCTCGTCGACTCAAACTAAAAGGTCAAAACCATACACAAGAGAATCGATTCATTCTAAGTCATATTGTTGATGAAGTTATTAAAGAAATTTAACGAGAAATAGCAATAAATAAAAGGATGAGGTAAGAAATTGGATACAATGAACGTTACATCATCCATTTACTTCACATCAGCTTAATTCATTCATTCATCTTAACTAAATCATCCCGTGTTCAAACGCCTAAAGTGACATGCCACGCCCCCGTACTTACCCGAAAAATAGAAACATTTATGCCCCTTCGATCGAGGTACCGTAAACGTGAGACGCCAATGACGGCATTATACCAAAACATGAGATTTGCCAAAAAAGCTGTTTACCCTAAACGAAAGATTTCAATGAAGCAGTATGCCTAAAATGTGAAATCATAGTGAATCATTCAATAGCTGGTTGCTGAGTAACAGACCTACTTCAGGCGAGATTTATGAGCAAATGTGGGAAACCCGCAAAATCTTTAAAAGCCGCCTGAAGTGGTGTCAGAGAAACCAGGACCAGCTTATTATGGACAAACTAGCTAAAGAACGTGCAGCAAAAGACTTCAAAACCTTTTGGAAGTCAACTGGTAAGCTTAACATTAAGCCTGGCCCCCCTGTGAGTGTGGAGGGCAAGAGTGAGGGGAGGGAGATAGCGCAGTTATTCAGCGAGCATTTCAAAGTTCACTCCCCCCTTGGCCCCTCGGAGATGACCGATGCCGATTCCTACGCTCGGGGTG
Source organism: Eupithecia tripunctaria (assembly GCA_955876795.1). Classification (NCBI taxonomy): domain Eukaryota; kingdom Metazoa; phylum Arthropoda; class Insecta; order Lepidoptera; family Geometridae; genus Eupithecia; species Eupithecia tripunctaria. The sequence goes on along the minus strand of OY041599.1, from coordinate 2,017,561 downwards.
ACGAACCTCTATTGCATGTGTCGGCGGACCAGGTCCGCGCTACAATAAAGGGCATGACACGAGGCAAGTCTCCCGGACATGATGGGCTCAGCATCGAGCATCTCAAATACGCGGGGAACCATTTGCCCGGCCTCCTTTCCATGTTCTTCACAATGTGTCTTATTCATGGGTACCTACCTGCTGACCTCATGAAGACGATAGTGGTGCCCATTGTGAAGAACAGAACAGGAGACATATCGGACAAAGGGAACTACCGTCCAATTTCACTAGCCACTACCATAGCTAAAGTATTGGACAGTATGCTTGACTCTATTCTACAAAGCCACATAGAGCTACACGACGCACAGTTCGGGTTTCGACGCGGACTATCTACTGAAAGCGCAATATTATCACTCAAGCATACTGTCCAATATTACACAAGCCGCAGGACGCCGGTGTACGCCTGTTTCCTCGACCTCTCCAAGGCATTTGACTTAGTTTCATATGATGTGCTGTGGGGGAAGTTGAGGGACAGGAGGGTGCCGCCGGACCTGTTGAATATGTTTCGTTTCTGGTACGGACACCAGAGCAACGTCACTAAGTGGTCGAATGCTCTCTCCGACGCATATAGGTTGGAGTGCGGGGTAAGACAGGGGGGGGGTAAGCTCGACCTCGCTTTTCAACCTATATGTAAACGATCTAATTGTTGAGCTCAGCGGCATGCGTGTCGGCTGTCGTGTGGATGGTATTTGCATAAACAACATCAGCTACGCGGACGACATGGTGCTGCTGGGGACAACAGCGAGATCTGTCGAGGAGATGCTGAGGGTCTGTGCGGACTATGCTGCATCTCACGGCCTCTGCTACAACATTAGAAAGTGTGAATACGTTGTCTTTAAGGCCGCCGGCAATAAACTAGAAGAATTTCCTAAAATAACCCTAAATGGCATGAACATTAAAAAAGTAACTTCTTTCAAATATCTCGGACATTTTATTGCCGACGACCTTAAGGACAACGCGGACATCGAACGAGAGCGTAGGGCTCTAGCGGTAAGAGGTAATATGTTGATCCGTAGGTTCTCCCGGTGTACTGAAGAAGTAAAACTAACACTGTTTAAATCCTACTGTCAAAACTTCTACACCGGGAGCCTATGGGTAAGCTACACCAAACGACCGCTGGAGACCCTACGTGTACAATATAATAACATCTTTAGGATGATGTTGGGACTGCCTCGTTTCTGCAGTGCATCAGGGATGTTTGCTGAGTACCAAACAGATGGGTTTGCTGCCATTCTTCGGAAAAAGACGGCATCCCTGATGCGCAGAGTGCGGGATAGCCCCAACAGCATCCTACAAACTGTAGCTGACAGAACGACTGCGCCGATATGGCAGAGCTTTATGCAAAAAGTGATTAGTTGATAAGATTTTAATTTAATTTATATTTGACTCTATGTACTATAATTTAATATACTTTAATTTAATTTCATGTTTGGTATTTAATTCGATTTGATTATTATGTAATTTGATTTATTGTTATTTAATATGTTTTAATTTAAATCACATGGTAGTTATTTATTTCAATCCCATTATATGTAATTTAATTTAATGTTATATGATTTAATCTAATGTTGTATAAATTTAATTTAATTGAATTTGAATTTGAATTTTATTATATTTTATAAATAACTTTAGTCACTAACATTTAATATAAGAAACTGTACTAACAAACTATGGATTTATTTATCTGAAAATAAAAAGAATTTGAATTTGAATAGAACACGACAAAAAAGCAGATTGCATTCGTCACGTCAGCAACTTACTAAATTTTAAAATTAAAATAAAATTTCCAATTTAAATTGCAATTTACCACTAAACTGTTTACACGCATTAAGGTCCAATTTCGCCGTTCGCTGCTTTTTAAACGCATTTACGAAAATGAAGTTTACATCCGATGGACCTAAGTCTGTACATGAACGCTTACAATTTAGTTAGCTACTTAACAACTTAATACATACTTGTAAACCAGCGACTACTGGTTCTGTCATAGTCATGCCCAAAAAAGAACCGAAATTAAAAATAAACACGGGAATATTTATCTATTGCACAATAGATAACCGATTATGGAGTACGCTCTATCTTCGCGTTCTTTTCATACAGTAGAATCGGAATCCAATCAGAACAGTCTCGTTCGAGGTCCGTAACTCGATCTAACTTCTACCACTTCAGGTCATAGCCGCAACTAAAGTCCTGTCAACTTGGACACTAAAACGACTTGCTTGAAATGCAGGTGCCTGTTATAATACTTGTCCCTGGAACTTTGGACAATACATCAAAGTTTCATGGTTGTTACATAAACAAGGGCTAGAATTCCATACTGTTTCTGTGTAAAGGGATTGTGGATTGTTTTAGTGTGGCGGGTAGAAGATATTTGAAATGTTTTGCATTGATTTTGAACGTGTAACCTTTATATTGAACTATCAAACGAACTCCGCAATTTCCTGAGACGTCAATCACAAAATTGCTCCGACCTAAGAACTTTGCTCCTTCAATTTTAGAATAGAGTAGGCGGGTGTCGTATTTAATTAAGGGGTTACCCAAGAGAAGCTATTATTTCTTTTGAGCCATAAAATTAAAGTTAAAAGGTTTTGTCGTTGATTGTTTTGTGACTCGGGTAAATTGGTTTTACGTCAGTTTTATTTATGGCATGTATGCCGCTTTGCGATTCAGTCAGTTTTATTTATTGGAGCGTATGCCGCTTTGTGATTCAGTTTGTTGACGTTGACAAGTCAAAGCGTTGTTGAAGAGTTTTATTATACTATGCAAACCTTAGACTGCTAAACGGTAGTGTATGCAGGGCCCGGGTTAAATTTTTTTATGCGTTAGCCTATGCATTATTTAAAAAAAAAAAAAATTTACAATTAACTTGAACAATTTAGCTAGATATACATAATGTCAATATGTCCTATGTGTGTTCATGTCATACTATTTGTATGACATGAAACATGAATCATACACTCTGAGAGCCTGGGAGGCGATAGAGTCAACCAGGTCATCTATATTTGATGTTTTTCATTATTCATTTATCATGAATTGAGTAATCTATTTATTATTTACATAACTGATTATGACATTTAAATAAACTCATCACAAAAGACACATTGAATTACAACTAAATTGAACATAACACGAAGGTACACACACAAGTAATACTGATAGTTGTTTATCGTTAGTGTATTCAAACAGCATTCAATCAGCTTCAGATTGTGCGAATTCGATAGGTTGGAGATGTATTGTTCCGTCGATACCATCATCAGACTGTTGTGATAGATGTCACCCACTACCGGGTGTCGGCGTTGGAATACAAAGGAACTGATCGAGTGACGTTGCACAATCCATTTAGCCTAGGCGCCTTTGACGATCTGAATCTATGTGCATCGTTGGATTATATGCTCGCCGGGAAATTAATCTCAGTTTACAATCAATTCGACATTTTAAGCGTCTCCAAAATTAGTTTGAGTGAAAGGTAAAATCAATGATAACACGCAAAATTAATTGAATATATCGATAGAATCGGGCCCGGCGGCGTCTGTCGTTTACCACGGAAGTTGTATTGGTATGAAATTTAATTCGATATTTCGGCATTTGCATCTCAAAGATGCATCGAGTCGGTATTTAAATGAACCCAATTGTTCATAATTTTATTACATTGTTTATTCAACCCATTCTTTCCAATATTTATTTTTCCTCGACAGCATTCTTTCACCTGTTTGTCAAGTCAAACACGCGACAACCCCCTAGGTGGTTCACTATGTTTCAAACAATTAGGTATGTATCACTAGCTGCGCCCCGCGGCTTTGCACGCTTTGTTGCCATGAAAACGTTAAAAGTTGATTTCTATCCCACGAGAACTGATTTATGGGATAGTAGCCTATGTTTGATTCCAGGATTAGAATTAGCTGTATGCAAAATTTCAGCCCGATTCGTTTAGTAGTTTTGGTGTAAAAAGGTAACAAACATCGATAATCCCCACGCTGGACAAGCGGGCTCCGCGGGCCTCTTACGACTCGAGAAGAGGTGGGTTGGTGCAAATTCTACACACCCATCCAAACTTTCGCATTTGTAATATTAGTATGATGTATTATACTTCGTAAAGTTTCAGGTAAATGTACAAAAATTAAGGAATATAAATGGTCGAAATCATAATTAGATACTTCCTAAAAAAACAACGAAGGGCTTGTCTAGTTTCATAATAAAGAGCCAACGTTAAATAAGGTTGAATGTTTCTCTCGAGTTTGTTATCTGTCTTTCGCTTTACTTGAGTATAAAAGCTGAGTCGAAGGTGGCAGTGGTTTCCCTTAGCGGTTCTCTCATTGCCACCTGTTTGAGGTTTGCCCCACCTTTGAGCATCGACCGACAGTTGTGTAAACATTATTTTGTTTATTTTCATTTCAACGCTACTGGGCATTGGTTAATGGCTTAACGAGCATATCAAATAAGTCAAAGGCGACTTGTTATTTACATTTTTGTTTCCCTGTAGTTAGTAATTGGAGAGCAAACTATTAAAAAACTATTTTGTCGAACCAGTCAATAACGGCACCTTTTTTGTTGCTTCAGTTGGTTAAAAAATAAGTAAAGGTATTTCTTTTTTAACCCTACTGCACAATAGTAGTGTTAAGTTTTTTCAGAGTTTGTACGTTTGTGTGTATGTATGAGGTTTCTTTGGCATTACCAGGTCCGGAAGGTCGGCAATCTAAGCGGGTAGATGGATTTTGACACGTCAAGGTGTCATACCTTGAACATACATATCTCAACCTCAACAGTCTGTATTGGTCCACTGCTGGACTAAGGCCTCCCTCTGGTAAGCCCCTTATTGGCGTTTATCTAATGGGGGTACTGTCCATAATGCGCTGGACAAGCGGGCTGGGGGTCGCAGTTCGGCGGTAGAATTGTTCTGTATGTGGTGGATATCCCTTAGTCGCACAGCTCCATAGCTGTTTCTATATTTTAACTAGCAACCCATTCCGACTTCGCACTAGTGTGTGGACATTTATTTTGTACTAAACGAAAACTTAAATGGAAAGACGCAGACGTGTTTCTCCATAACCGCCAGCCGGATGTCCGGAAGAGTCAATTGATTACGATAAAGTTCATGAAAGTTTATTGAAAACACGATGTAAACGACATTTTCTAAAAATGAATCCTAGCTAGATCGATTTATCGCCCCCGAAACCACCTGTATACGAAATTTCATGAAAATCGCTGGAGCCGTTTCTATATATGTATATACAAGATGAGATATGTCATGTTACACAGGCAAGGATAATGTCGCATTCTAATTTAGAAAGAATTTTTAAAATCGGTCCATTAGAATTGTAAGTTTATTTGTTACAAACATACAAGAATACAAATATTTATCCTCCTAAAATGTAAAATATTAGTGTAGATAAAATCTATTCTCACATTAACAACCTTATGCACAAAGTTTAAACTCATTTTACTTTTACCGGACCATTTTATTAGGAATATTCTGTAATGGATCCTGGCAATATTGCCAAGTTCTCGCTGTTATTTTTCTTGTTCACTACATTAAAGTGACTTGGCGGGAAATTGTGCAGCCTTTTCTAGAAAGTTTGCTTTGGAAATTTTAATATATATTTTAATATTTGCTTCGAGAAATCTTCTCCTATCGCCTATCAACTTTATAATGAAATTATTTTCATTTTCAAATAATGAATGTTACGTACTATCAAACATTAAGTATATTCCTAAAAAACGAAGTTGCGTTCCAGAAAGGAGAAGCACAAACAACTCTATTAATATTATCATTAATAATTCGTTCCGCTCGACGTTTTTAGGAGTAAACTTCGTTTTTGAATATTCTGAAGAACATTAACAATCGCAATAACGTCACTTTATTCTTTTAAGTAATTTATTTATTTTTGGATGATTCCCATGAGTCCATTGACTAGATCAATAATGGATCTATGGAGAAATTTATTTCTGAATGAATGGACTCTAATATATTTTGGGCAAATACGCAAGTACGTATTTTCTTGCCATTACTGTTTTATCCTAAAACGTTAAGAAAATATCAAGTAGTAACCACTACATACCACCACTACATACCACATACATACCACTACATACCTACATCAAAATTGTAAATAGGAGAAAAAGGAATCGAAGACTAGGTAGGTACCTCTATGATAGTTAAAGTACCGCAACATTTACTAGTAAAGTATGTGCTACATCGCTATACCACTGACCAATTTTTAATAATTTGTCGCGATGGTATCTTTAGTTGCCACAAAGTAGCATAGCCGCTCCACCATTATTTTTAATAAACTCTATTTTTTCTGAGGTCATTTCTCGGAAATATGTACTAAAATTTCGACGATAAATGAAAGAAAAACTCAAACGTTCGAATGTAGGGGAGACCGAGGATAGTTGTGATTGTGAGTTGTTGTGTTGTGCAAACACAAAACTAATTTCAAATGGAAAAAAATATACATATAGATAACAACATTATAGTTTCAAATAGAGAAAGTAAAATAATTAAGAAAAAAAGACACGCAATAAAATAAAAAAAAAACAGAATATAAACCACCTATGAAACGGTACTCGCATCCGAGAGTTTTTACAATAGATCACGCTTTAATGATACTTTACTGTTAGAGAAAATATGTAATGAATGAAACGTATTGAAATATTATTGAAATGTCTATGAAGCCGGGTGACCGGTGAATAATGGTGCATAATTTGTTTTGGTTGTCATAACGGCGAAAAATTTTGAACATGTATGTCTTGTCCTAGTTCGTGGTGTATTCAGGCGTAATAATTTGGAACATAGATCTTGAGAGTCCATATACCTAACCATACCGTGCAGTAATGACATATCCGCGATAACACTTCTATCTTTGAGTTTCGTTAAACGATGGTAAGCACATGCTGCTTCGTAGTCAGTAAAGCTCGTATAGCATCTGTTGTTAAGATTTCTTATAGTATTGTAAGTTTATTTGTACTTTGAATACTTTCCAGGTTCTGTACATAGGTTGTGTAATGTGGGCTCCATACCACTGAACAATACTCTAAAGTACTTCTTATAAAGGAGTAGTATAAAGTATAGTAGGAATATATCATGATAGATAAATATACTTTTTTGTAAGAATTATAAACGAAACACATCTTTGTTTCCCTAAAATACCCTAATAATCATTTAGAAACTATTGGAACTAAACATTACAAGCAATAAATATTTTTTTTCGACTGATTTAACACTCAAAGTATCTGTCTTCCTTAGCTACGAGGCACATCTCTAGTGTATAGGCAGACTTAGTCTAGGGCGCGGGTGTAATTGAAAACAAAACATGAAGAGAGTAGAGTAGTAGGTTGAAATGAAAGCCATGCGTCCCAGCAGTAGACCAATAAGTATAGGCTTTTGAGGTGGGGTGGTAAGATCCCCATGATTAATTGTTCCCTTTGCCTTTGCCTTGAGGCAGTTATGACCTACCATCAAAAGATGCTCATACCATCAAAATAAAAATAATTGCCCATAATTATACCATCCTCATTATAATGAGGGTAGGTTGAGGTGTGGGAGATCACCCGAGGCGCCACGTGGCGGCCACGCGCGCAAACAAAGTCGTGCGTGCGCAACACGCACGGATATTAAAAGGAATAATGTTAGATGTGCTGTGAAAACTAGACAAGTGCGAGTTGGCCTCGCGCACCGAGGGTTGCGTACAAACCTGTAGGTTTAGTTATAATAATAAGTGATACTAACTTAAGCCAACAGAAATAAAAAAAGGAAAAGAAAAAACAAAAGACAAAAACACATAATAAAAGAAAAGGTAAAAAAAAACAACTATAAAACATAAGAATATGAATAATAAAAGAGAAAGAATATAAAATTGTTTCTATTAATAGTAGTAATTAAGTATGTATGTATAACAACGACACAACCAGACGCGATATTGCACTGACCGCTTAAGTATCAAATTAAACAGCTGACTTGAGCAAAACTTTAGCCTAAATATGTCTCGGATCCACATCGGAGGAAAAAAAGACGGAACAACAAAATAAAAAACTTGAGCCTACGCTCTTCACTTTGATCCAGTACAACTTCAAGTTAATACTAAAAGGTTTAACTCTATTTATACATTATCTAAAAATATCATGTATCTAAAAACTTACTGTTTTCGTAATTTTCCCTTTATCTGTGCTATAAGACATTCATGCTTCGTACCAAATTTCAAGATTCTGAGTTCACGTACAAAAGTACCCTGTAGGTTATAATTCTCTTGTCGAAATTTTGCGGAAATTGGCGACATAAACGCCTGCATTTTTTGATTGCGTTGACTCAGAAGCTTGATTTTTTTATAGCTCCAAGTGACAGTTGATTTGAGTACTTGATATAAACTCCAGCTTGATACCTGCACGCGTTCCTGTGAAGGAGGGTCTTGACAGACAGACAGACGGACGGACGGGCGAACAACAGAGTGATCCTTCAAGGGTTCAGTTTTTTTTCCTTTCGAGTTACGGAACCTAAAAATCGACTGGACTAGACTTGAACTCAGTATTCAGTATTTTTATTACATTCATACAATCAGGTCTTAGTAATTAGGTCACTTTAACTTAAGATCACAGTATGTACCTACATGTCACACAATTTTTTTTTTCGAATAATAGTTTATTAAGTTGTCCAAGGAGTTATTACCGTGAGGTTTATTTACGTGTTGCAACAAGGTCAATTGAAATGAAATACACGATAAGTTTATCTTATTTCATATTTCATTTATTATGGGTTATTGTGAGTCCGTAGTGGATCTATGCTTGAGTAGTTTATACCATAGAAAAACGTTTCTCAAACAGGTATATCGATGACTGAACAAAATTTAAAAATAGGTACAGCCTTTAGAGTGGCAGTGCAACTCGTTGCTAACGGGTTTAATAACCACAAACCAATCTGGATTACGTCGCTGCCGATGTGTTTTTATTTTGAAAACGAAACTCTGTGAAAAGCACCTTGTATCGCGTCGTCCGGCGCATGTTATTGAAACTGGACTTTCATTTGATACGCTCGGGACTACACAGTTGACTTATCAAAGAGATTTTTGTAATGGGTTTTCTCCGTTTTCAAACGCATTTCACCCCAAATAAAAAATGATTTTTGCAGTCGAACTAGCAGCTCAGTGAAAAGTGAATAATTCGAAATCCGCAACCCAATATTTTTAATTGGGGAAGAGACAACGTTATAAACCTGTATGAGCCAATATTTGGAAATTTACTGTGAAATGCGAAATCACTCAAATCGAACGACTAAGACGAATACGGAAAAATTACGAAATGGTGGTCTCCCTCTCTTAATTGGGCCATCTAAGTAGTTGGGGGAATGTTCTTCAACTTTTTCAATTAACGATCCTTTCATTAAGAATTTATCGATCTATCTGCCTATACTAGTCCACTGTTGGGCACACTGGGCTCAAGCCTCCCCTGTTAAGCAATCTATCGGCTCCTATCGTTAGCTGGTAGGGTAATGTCATAATTTCCGCTTTATACATGCTTGATATTTATAATTCGCATAATTCAAAAAGCAATTAACGGTGTGGGATGAGCTCAATGTAAATTTTAATTATGTGGTTATTTCAAACGTGAACATTACCAAGAGAAACCACAAAATATAATGAGCCACTAAAAATGAACATTCAAGCGAATTTACCGAGCACAGGGATTGTTACGCATTGTAGGAAAATACGATGACGTTTTTGTCTATTCTGCTCTAGACCAGTTCCCTATACATTTTATATTGAACGGTGCGTGGCGCAAAACTCGATACTTTTATTAATAACATCAGCGCGTGCAGAATCTCGCTCAATTTATCCATGCCAAAGCTCGAAAACGTATAAAGTTTTTTCATCGCAAAAATACGTAGGTGTAAAAACTGTGCAATAATAAAAAAGTAAGCATTGACTTCTGTGCGCAATTTGAATGTTAGGAATTTTGTAAAGTCTGAAATTAAAAATCACATGTGAACCTCGCTAAGCTGGTTTGCGAATATTGAAAGTATTAACGTGATTTTCAATTATTTCGCGCTGAAATTGTTTGAACGCCGGGCGCTAGAACTAAAACTAATAAGATTTTCTCGATCGGTGGATACAACTCAGGCTTAGCCCTCTATCACTCAAGAACTTCGATTTTTCAAATTTTTTGTATTTAGGTTAATAAAAATAAAATAAGAGACACGTATTTTTGGATTTTTCGTATATTTCATTATTTTTGAACATATTCTAGAAAATAGGGAGTGTTGTTTGTAGCCAACATTGAGCAATCAGACCATTGTCGTCGTATTCAACTCCGATTTCTTTCAGACGGCTTCGCCTTATGAAAGATGGCAGTTTCTGAAACTATTCTTAGTTTTTGTGTAGCATAAAGCTGCTCCACATTTCTTGCAAACGTTGCGAGAGAGTTGTGAGTGAATTCAGGACACTTGGGGAACTTGCACCTGATTGATTTAGCAGACCATTGCGCGGCCAGTGCCCAATCTGGTCTTGCCAAACTGCCGTCGGAGGAACATGTTTGGTTGGGCTGGTCCTTTATGCTTCTTGGCTTGGATTTCGTTCTCCAGCGAAAGCCAACCAGAGAAAGCAGATTTTGTGCTCGTTTTACAAAGAGTTATTGCAACGTCCCGAAAATCTGCTGATGGTAAGACTGATCCCGAAAGGTGATCATCAACACAGAGGTGCTCTTCCACAGGGATCTTACTGTAGGCTGCATTCAAGGTGTCCAGCACTGGACTTATTTTGTATCTTCGGTCATGGTCTGGGTTGTCCCTGGTAACATTCTTGCTATTGTTGAAATGCACTGTCTGGCGAATCTTTTCAAATTTGTTCAGTATCTACCACAGCCTCCTTTATTAGTGCTGTACCAAGGATTGGACCTCAATGGTAAGTAACTCTTGGCGATTGGATAAAGAACATTACAGCAACCACACTTATGAATTGCCTGATATCCATTTCTGTCAAACACAAAGAGTTATTTGGGTTATTCTGCACATGATAAAAGTTTGCCTCTTCTGTAATTTTCTTGACAACTTCTTGTGGATATATTCTTCTTCTTGGAGATAAAAAATACCTGTATGGGAGTTTCAAGCTCAAGAACATCAGAATCCAAGGTCTTGTTACTTGTATACGCGAGCTGTTCGGCACTCAGCTCAAAGTTCTTTATTTTTTCAGCGTAATATCAAAGGAGCGGGCTTTTTCTTTTTTTTGTGTTTGTTGTGAAGTAAATATTCATTGTTCTGAGCTGCAGAAGGTTGAAGATCAGTTTTGGTTCATGTGATAATTTCCGTGCTGGTAGATATGTTTCCTGATCATCCTCTGAAGAATCTTTTATAGAATCAACCACGTCAAGGTCCGCTTCCCCATCGAATATTTTTATTAGGGTATAAATTCCAGGTCCTCGAGGTATTGTCGTCGAAATCCAAACCGTCTTCACTGTCTGCACCATCCTAAAGCGCGAGTTCAATGTCATCATCAGTTAGAGTCCGCCTACGAGGCTTCCTGGAACATATGAAAACTCAAATAAACAAATGAAGTTCTAATACCAAACTACCCCTTACCGGTCAATGTAGTCGACAACCAACAAACACAAATTTAAAAAAAAAACTCAAACTGTTGGTGAATTTACTAAAACTCATTTTTCTAAAATCACAGCTAAATATCCACAAAAACTATTTTTTTCGAATTTTTGAAATCGAAACTTACACGCAATTGTCCAAATTATTAAGAAGTAAACAATTGAATATTGTTTTATATCAAATAACGCGATCTTATGCACTTTCGTGGTGCTAGGTCGTTACTTTGGTTTGTAGGCTACGACGGACAGTGCTTTGTAACGAAATAAAATGAATCATACCAATTATAGAGGAGATTAATGGGTATGTTGTCTACAGCCTACACTATGATACAGAGGGTTAGGTTATAATATTATTATGTCTTTCGGAGTTTGACTACAATTTTACTTAAGTGGGCTAAATCTTAAAATGTTGGCCATTTTCAAACATTGGAAACTGATTGGTTTGTAATCCAAAAAGGCCCTTACATTGAGTTTGATCATCATCATCAGACTGGGCATAGAAATATGTATCTTACCGCCTTCTTTGCTTAGGTTAGGACGGCTCCGTAGGTCTGCTTGAGGTGGAAGGGTCGTCGGTCAACATTTCTATACATATTTTGAGGTTCTTAATTTAAATTCATTACTCGTTGTGTCCTTGTTGTGAATAATCCGACCCACCTATCGAAAATTAGGAAATCACTTGCACTCGGGATTTTAGTAAATCTCCCATGTCGCTCGTGAGTTATTTTAGAATCCTGAGTTATAAAAATAGTATATAATTATATATAAATATAAAATAGTTAATAATTATATAATAAATATAAAATGGACAACATTAACTAAAAAAATATATATAGGCGTCACAAAATTGGTTCTTACTCAGCAAGTGCTTTGCCAGAGCGAGTCGTGCCATTAGCGTTGGATTTCCGTTGCGACGATGGTGTTTGAGGTGTCTATCTATATACAAGATATACCTAAATACAAAATAACATAAAGTGGAAAAAGTTAGTCTTTTTCCACCAAAAAACTGGCTTAGAAATAAAAAAATCTACAGTTCACACAGCATTATCTAGCCCAAAGCTAAGCAGAGCTTGTGTTTCGGGTACTAGATAACTGATATACTTATATCCAATCCACATAAATATTTTTTTTTATTATAGAAGTACATATAAAACATCTAGAAGACCCTTACCAAATATCTGCATATCGTACAAACATTGATCCCGAGGCGGGAATCGAATACAGGTGGACTTTCGCTCGCTGCGCTACCGAGGTCGTCTCAAATCTGCATATACCCTATTATGTAGATATATGAAAAATTCTATAAAAGAACTATTCTCGTAATTCTTAGTTGCGCTTGGGATTCAACGACGCCCGATTTAAACTGTACATAAAACTAAATCTTATCAAGAAAGCCTATTACTCCGTAGATGACTACGTAAATGATGTTAATGCTTGGCCGGATGTCGCCCAGTTCCATACAGACAATAGTATGTAAGACCAGTTAGACTTAGTTATCCTAAGATTGGATTAGTTGATAAGCGATGGACTTGCTAGTGGTTTCTTTTTCACTTCTTCCGCTAGTGGACAAAAAATTGAAGTGAATTAAAGTCAATTGCACCTTATTTCTTGTTGATAGTAATAACTATTTATCAAGCTGTTTATATAGTAAAAATTTGACTTGTCTAAGTACTTATTTTGTAAGTCTAAAGAAATAAACGATTTGACTTTGACTTTGACTTTGAACGTCCCGTTGGTGAATTGTTCACTGTTTGATCTAGTAATTGCAAACATACCGTGGGAGTCTCCATATCCGCGCAGCTGTCCAAGCTTACCGGCGAACATGAAAACGATCTCTCGTGACCTCGGGGTAGACTGCATACATACATACCTAACTCGCATATACCTACCGAATATTGGACCGGTAGTCCAATATCCCTTTTAGTTAGATAGATAGATTCTACATTTTATCTCTGTTACCCTAGGTAACAATGTACTATTCTATCTATCTAACTAATAAAAAAAGGTTTATTTGCCAATTTGATATGTGCACATTACTGGCGGCCCGGCACGAGGCAAGCCTGTGTCGCAGGAAGCCTGTTTACAAAAGAAGCTTTATCGGTAGGAATTATTTGTAACTTAAACAGGGCAAATAACATTAAAATAAATCTAATCAATTAAGTGGAGTGAATCTAAACATATCGAAACACGAATTCTGCACCATTTGACTTAGTCACTGATTACATTTATGTAGAGCGGAGTAACTGACTTGAGGGCAAGAAGAAAAAGGTAGGGAGCAGAAGATGACTAAAGGTAATATTGAAATAAATAAGTTACTTTCACTGTGCTTTTCATTACGTATACAAGGAAAGTAAAAATAAATAAGTAATAGCGTTAAATCCATATCTGAATCAGATAAACTCATTGTAATATGCAGCCAAATATTAATGTCCGTTCAGTCGTTCAGGTGTGAAAAGGTAACACAGTTATTTTATCTTTTATAATATTGTAATATGGATCTGTAAGTATTCTCCCTCTCGTATTTATCTACCTATCAAATTATCTTAAAGTTATTACATTTCACTGATTATAAAGTGTTAAGCTAACAATATTTGTCAAAATCGAACCCGCGTCTCAGACGGACCTTTGACCGCTGCACCACTGAGGTCATCCTTATCTTAGACATTTTACACGAGAAGTTAGATCTGTATTTTACAGGACTTTTTCTTATTTACATTCCTTTCACTAGCTTTTATTGGCTCGTAAAAAAATCATAATACCAATTTAACTGTAGAGTACATTTCACCAATCAACCTTGCAAAATGAAATGTCAATTTCCAATATTGCCATAAATGGGATGTAGGTATGTAGAAAATAACAGGAACATTTACCCTCGGGCTCGCTGGATACCTGGATGAGTGGCAGCCAACCAGGTTAAGCTGGCCCCAGGAAAACGGTATTTATACTTTGAATAAACCATTTGTATCGTTTCATAATACGGAGTGGTCGGAATGTGTATTAACTGGGTACGATCCCATTAACAAGTCCATAATAAAGAACATATTTATGTTGGACGTATTTGGTTGTCAAAAAAAAGAAAAAATTCAACATTTAACATTCGGTTCCTTGAAAGTGAAATCACGATTAAGAGAATAATTTGGTGAATAATGAAAGTGTATTATTTCACACGTGATTTGGACGAGATCTCAGCCGCCTATTGAAATGACTTATGTTTTGTTTCGCTATTACTAATTATTTATTTCCTTTAACCGTTTCTTCATAAATTTTGTATATTGTGACCAAATATCATCATACACGCAGCACACTGCAAACTGTATTCACAATCAATAATACCAACAATCCAACTTTTCTATGGTTCTTTGCGCTGATAAGCTATTAGTGAATACTGAAAAATACATTAGTTGAATTTGTTAGAACGAAATTATTTCTGACATTTTAGAAACGACTTCAATGAGTGACAAGGAATGCCAAACTAAAATATAATTTATGAATAATAGAACAAGGTGCCAGTAATCTATGATTAAGGTTAAGTTACATAATTAATCTAAGTAAATAATAAGTAATCTAAGTTAAGTTAATCTATGATTAAAATTATACAATTTCTGTAGAATTTTGCGCTCTGATCGCGAAAAACTATGCCTATCCTTTTAACAAAATACGGCGCATTATGCCGTCTTAAGTTAGGAGCAGATATTTCAGACGGGGTTGGAATATAGCATTAGTGGCGAGGCTTCAACTGTGCTGTCGTTGTTTATTTGAAGCCTGACGGAACTGTCAGAAACTTTCAGAGTGTTTAATATTCTATTGCGGCGTTGCATTAAATTGTTTGTTTAGATATTCAACCAACCGAAATAAACTTATTGAATTATGTGAATTTACGGTCTAGACCAAGAATTTTAACGGTTAAAGGTTAACAAAAGGTTTAGTTAGAAAATAAACAGGCCCATAATTTATATGAACGCTAGAAAGAGCACGACAAAGAATGAAATATTTTCCAAGTAATATACCGAGTGGGCCAAAAGAAATCATCCGATGTTTTTAAATTTGTCTTGTGCTTATTTTGTATTTCTAAAGAAATAAACGATTTGACTCTGACTCTGACTCTGTTGTTTGGCATTCTTTTTTTTCTAAATGAGAAACTTAGATTCTGTTTTATGATTATGTTCATTTTTCAACACTTCGACGAGAACTTCGGGTGACAGATTCTCGTGTCAATTCGTCTTTGAAGGCTTCCAGAGTCTCGGGCTTGTTCACGTAAACACGGGATTTCGAAAACCCCCACAAAAACAAGTCTGGAACGCTTAAATGAGGCGATCTTGCGGGCCAGTGCAAATCGCCAAAACGAGAGATGAGGCGAGCCGGGAACGCTGCCTTCAGAATATCGGTTTTGGCTCGCGCAGTGTGTGCCGTTGCTCCGTCCTGTTGAAACCACATGTCCTTCAGTCCTAATTCATCCAATTGCGGCAGAAAATACTCGGTCAACATGGCCCTATAGCGCGCACCGTCCCCTGTTGTCGTTAGGCCAGCATAAGCAAATGGCCCGATGACTCCTCCAGCGTGTACAGCGCACCATGCAGTCAGTCACATTTGCGCTGCGCCAACACCACAGACCAATTGTTACACAAAAAATAGACACGATTATTCCGCGTTCTTGGGGAGTGTATCGGCCCATGGCTTGTTCACTTATATTCTGCATCCGTCTAGTCACAAAATTTCAAAACAGAATCGAACAGAATTTGATTTAGCCGGCCATTCGCAACAATGAGAGCATCTTCCAATAGGGTGATTTTTTTTGGCACACCCGGTACAATATATAAATACTTAGGCAGAAAACCTAACACTCAACGAAGTAACTTTATATTACCTGTACACCCCTTTCCAACCAGAGACCCGATAGATAGAGTTACGATAATGAGCTTTATCGACTCACGTCTGGGCCGGTGGACGAAGGACCGACCGGCGACTCTCCCCATTCTTATCCCTGTGAATACCCTTACGAAATACACGACAATATACGTAACCATGTGGGGACTTTGAGACGGTCAAGCGATGCATCTCTGATCGTTGGCGTAGCGGTCCAACGAGAGGCAACCTATGCACCTTACGTACGCGCTCTGTTTTTCGTTGAACCACTTCAATTGGAAGGCGGTGTAGTCCTCGACGATAGCACTTAGCTGATATCGCGCTTTTGTTATTAGCTGCGCGATACTCGGCTATCTTCTTCTCGATCAATTCTGTGTAGTGCTTGCGCTTCCTGGCTCGTCCGTTTTCGTTCGTTCTGTAAACGACCGTATTCTTCTTCGAGACCGACTCGATCAAACGGATTTTTCTCTCCGTCCGCGCCCGTCTCTCGTGTTTTAGTGGGCCTCTACGAGCCTGTATTCATGTTGTTTTAATGTTTTCATTTTTTATCTATTTTTATTCATATGACAGTCTCAGTATCGTGAGGATAAGGGAATGAAGTACTTCTTATTTGAATTCATAAATAAATGTTGCTGGACAATCCACGCAGCATCTTGCTTCAAAATAAGCAGAGCTTGTGTTATGGGTACTAGACAACTGATATACTTAATACAATACATAACATAGATAGATATTTTTTTATTATAACATTGTAAATCCGTTATCGGAATTTCGGACGGGAAAGATTTAAGGGAGGTCTTTGCCTAGCAATGGGGCGGAATAGGCGAAGAATAAAACTAGAACAAATATCTGCAGATGTTTATTTATATATTTTTATATTTGTCCCGAGGCGAAAAATCTAATTCCGAATCTCCTACGTCGAGGATGAATCACGCCACTTAGGTCGAATTAGTCAGAGTCAAATTTTTTATTTACATCTTTGCATATCTGAGTCTACACAACTAATTTATTATGTTCTTCCATACTATGGTCGGTGTGGTACTGGGCAACATCCGCCCAAGCATTAACATCATTAATGTAATCATATATGGAGTAATAGGCTTTCTTGATAGGATTTAGTTTTTTGTAAGTACAGTTTAAATTTACAAATAGGGAGCTCAGTTGCTTCAGATGGAAGCTTGTTATAGAATCGTACGCAATCCCCTAATTCTTTCCCTACCTTTCGTAATCTATATGGGATATGTAATTTGTTATTGTTTCTTGTATTTTTATGGTTATATAAAAACCCCATTAGACACTACTTCTTTGTGGGTGCTCTAAATAGGAATAAAATAGGTGCCTTAAATTTAAGCCCTCTGGCTATCTAACCGGCGCCGTAAATGGAAATACTCTCGACATATAGGCATAACATGTATGTACATATCTATATAGGCACAGCCTACCTAGCATACAGTGGTTCGATGAAAGCGTTTTGACAAGGCAATCGGGTGGGGGCCAAGAGGCGGTTCGGGCGGGAGGGGACGCTTCCAAGATACTGTTAAAGTTACTGTTAAAAAAAAAAGTAAACTCACGAGCGACCCTCCCTCGACCGTCTTTTGCCGCTCTACGATTTCCCTGTCAAGACGAGGTCAAACTGCCTTCGTCGATCGACTGCAGGTACTATGTGAATGTGAACCTTTAGGTAGGCTGTGCTATCGGTAAGCTCATTCTCAAATCCAGCCTTTTTAACCCACTTCAAATAAGGAGGAGGTTTTCAATTCGACTGTTTTGGTTTTTTTTTATGTTTGTTACTTCAGAACTTTTGACCGAGTGGTCCGATTCTCTTATTTGATGTTCAGTTCTGACAATGGGATCCATTCATGAAAAATCTATAAAAATTTAAGTCGGTTCATAGTTTTTTTAAACAAAATTAATTATTCTGTTTGTAGAACTCACGGCACGCAAATCAACACACAAAATTGATTGGTTGGTTCTATTTCGATTTAAATTCAAGCCTAATCTAATCGCGTTCTAACTATTAGTGCTATTAGGGCGCATCAACTCGCCACCAATCAATTTAATGAGATTTCGGTTGGTAATTATATGAACTTAGTGTACCCACAATATAGCCGTAGTATTTGTTCACATGAAACATGTTAGTATTAGATGCGTATTTATATAACGTATTTCAGAAAAAATAAATAAAATATATTTATGTTTGATATAATAACTTAAACAAATTAAAATATTCTGTGTTTCCCTTTTAGAATTACATTATTTAATAATGCTGTTCCTCTCACCTGGAATGAGATTTTAAAGGGACTGACTTGACTACGCAGGTTCTATAGTGAACTTTTATAGGTACGTCGGGTTTATGGAGCCACATTCAAAATCTTTATAGCTTTACTAGATGACCCTGTCTAAATCTTAGAAAATGATAAAAAAAAACTTTTTTTTACTAGATAGATTACGATAGAAACTGTGCACTTTGATGATTTCCTTTTATCTTATTTTTTTAACCCGTAATTCTAACCCTGGAATCCTATAAAACAGTTCCCGTGGGATTAAAACCACACCTAACGATTTCATAGGAACAACGCGTGCAAAGCCGCGGGGCACAGTTAGTATAATATAAAAATGCTTGTTCTCTGTCATCTATACTTGAACTGTATGAAATTATCTTCAATAAATAAAAAAACGTTTAACGCATTCACTGCCCAGTCTCAGCGGGCGGAGACGCGCATCTGCGTCTTGACATGAATGTGTAAGTTTAAAGTTAAAACGAATATAAAACGAAATTAATAAAAATTCTAGAAACAAATTAGTCTGATTGTCTGTTTACTCTGCTTTCAGTTTTCACAAAGACGCCAGTTCAGTCATTTCTTTTACCTTAATAAAACTACTTACAAAGCAATTACGAAAGCAAGCTTTCTGGCTTCAAATGTCAGCAGTTCATAAATTCATCTGTCGTCGTCGGCGGGGTTTCTTGTTTGTTCAATTCTGCTTGACTTTAATGATCCCTTTTGCATATAATTGGTTTTAAATGTTTTTTAAAATTGGATATGTTAAAAGTTTTAAGCATACTTACAGATAAGCGGTAGGCTATTGTGAATTTAATAAGTGGACTCTTTTCTGCGAAAAGGTTTTCACTGAAAAGAGCCCACTCTCGTACTCGATCCTGCTCTGTCGCAGAGAAAAAAATACACAGATTAAACGCACCGCATTGGAGTTACACTCATATATTAATATTAGGTCCTTACATATGAAATTGGCGTTTTGTATGGGAGGAACAAAAAGTCGAATATTTTTTAATATAATATATTTAATTAATCAAAGTATGAACCATTATTTTCTATGCACTTTTGCCATCTTATAGGTAGTTCATTGATCCCTTTACTAAAAAAACCAGTCGGACGGGAATCAATAAAATCTTTGAAGGCGATTTGGACTGCCCCATCGGAGTTGAATTTTTTCCCTTGCAAGAAGTTATCCAAATTTCGAAAAAAATGGTAATCTGTTGGAGCAAGGTCCGGGGAGTACGGAGGATGTCTTAGACTTTCCAATTGAAGCTCTTCTAATTTAGTAGCCGTCTGTTGCGCAGTGTGTGGTCTAGCGTTGTCGTGAAGCAGCAGTGGCGTGGAGCGATTGACCAGCCTAGGTTGTTTAGCCGCTAGCTTTTCCATCATGGTTTGCAATTGCTGACAATAGACATCAGCCGTAATAGTCTGGCCAGATTTGAGAAAACTGTAATGAACAATACCGGCACTAGTCCACCAAACGCTTACAAGTAACTTTTTTGGGGTTAATTTTCGCTTGGGGCAGGATTTGGCTGGCTGGCCAGGATCCAACCATTGCGCTGAGCGCTTCCGATTATCGTAAAGAACCCATTTTTCATCACAGGTAATGATTCGGTTTAAAATACCTTCATTATTGTGCCGGTTTAGTAATGTAACGCAGCAGTCGACGCGCGTTTGCCGGTTTGCTTCAGTCAATTCGTGAGGTACCCACCTTTCAAGCTTTTTAATCTTCCCAATTTGCTTCAAGTGAATTAAAACAGTTTTATCACTAACATCGCAGCCTGCAGCTAACTCGGACGTGGTTTGCGATGGATCCGCTTCCACAATAGCCTTCAACTCTTCATTATCAACTTGAGTCTCAGGCCGTCCACGGGGCTTGTTCTGCAGGTCGAAATTTCCAGAACGAAAACGTTGGAACCAAAAACGAACTGTGTTTTCTTTTGCAACACGACCGCCATACACATCATTCACCCTTCGAGTTGTTTCCGCAGCACTAGTGCCACGGCGGAACTCGTACTCGTAAATAATGCGATATTTTAAGTTTTCCATTTTGTAAAATGAGTGACGCAAACAGAAAAAAACAGAAGAAAAAAAACAAATGAATGACGATCATCGAAGCACAAATACATGAGTCTATAGCTGTACAAATTTGAATTTGGAATTCCTTACCAAAGAGGAGAAATTTGTGATTAAAGTGGCCAGTACGAAAAACGCCAATTTCATATGTAAGGACCTAATATTTAATGCGGTATCGGGATCTGTGGAGACAGAAAGATGGGCACGTTTTGGTCTGCCCCGGTTGAATGGAAGATTTTGCACAGGTAGTATATACATTCGCATAGAACCATTCGCTTTCGTAATTGTTGTTGGTCTTGTATCTCAATGACGTTGTCGACTCAGTGCTGCCGGAACAGCACTTTACCTAAGTTTTAGGAAGCAAGTCTTCACTCAATTTAGGCAAAACGTTTCAGTTTCCGCCTCAGCCCTCAGCGCTCAAAAATGCTTTATCGCCGCTCTCTTTGCGTCTGGGGTTCGTGTCAGAGCTATATTCATAGCTTCTTTCTGCCTGAGTTCGTTTCCTCATAACGCAACTTTTCTTTAAAATAGAGAGAGAAAGAAAGAAAGAAGAGAGAGACACACACTCCACTGAAAAGATTACAAGTGGACTCTTTTCTGCGAAAAGGTTTTCACTGATAGAGCCCTACTAATATATAATGCAATAAAACTTTTAAAAAATTACAGGGCTATTAGTGATTCACTAAAACTACATTTCACACAGTGTTACTACTTATAAACACCGTATACAGAGACGTGGGACAGTAAGCGTAGATTAAACCCTTCTATAGCACTTGTTGTTCCCACAAGCATAACATCGGCAACAATTTTGTATTCAATCCAAAAAAAAAGTGTTTTAGCGGAAAAAGACCGCGCTGAAACAGAGCCAATATTCTCAAAATCAATGGTGTACGCAGTACGCATTCGATATCCATACGACTCGGCGTCAACAAGTACCCATAGCACCCTCGGAGGGGGCCAGGGGCGCCACGATAACGAGCTCCTCAAGGGTGTTCAGGGGTGAGATTCAACTGGTGCAATGCGGCGTGCCCTTCAGCAAAAATCCGAAACTATTTTAATACAATGGTAATATTAAACGCATTCTGCAGTAAAATATTCAATTATAACTTAATTTTCATTGTTACTTTGTTAAAAAATTGCAACCGACTTAATGTAGTGATTATTATTTCACTTGTACGAGTAATAAGCACCTGCCTGAGAAACAGGTTTAACCTACATAGTTCAGGCGCGTATTTTATAACAATACTTAAGTTTTTATATTAAAAATAGATGCCAACAAAATAGTTATAAGCCTACTTGAAGGCCAAAGTATTTTCTGTGTCACGTGTGACATATGTACTTTGGGAGTATAGAAGAGTAATTAAATTGAACTGAACAAAACTTTTTATCATTTCAATTAGGATAACGACTCATGGCTTCCGTTTAACCCTCTAAGGGCTGTTTTTTTTTTCAAATTCAGTTGTGATATCGGTTAATCTGTTATGTTGTGATGAAGGGGGTAAATTTGAAGAAGAAAATACTGAAATGACTGATGTGTAGTTTTCAGGAAATTTTAGTTTTTATTTATATACATATGAGTAAAACCGGCCTTCATTGTTATAAAACTCGTTTAAAAACAAAGACTAGGTTATTTTTATAGAATTTATTACTAGAAATTCAAAATCAACAACAAATTGCGCTTTTTCACACACGTTTCCTTACGTTTGACACAGATTTAGCCACAGCTGGCAAAAAGGAGGTCAACGACTATGCCTGACTATTGACTATTTGCAATTTTTTACAACGAAGCATGTTTTTCTTTAGTAACGGCATAGTGGTTACCAGATGGAGGAAACTCCTCTTCAGTGTAGAGTAGGATCCCCTCAAGGAAGAAGATTCAAGGCAGAATATATTGGAAAAAACTTAGGGCCGAAGGTTCACCTTGTGGAGGCTCAAGGTAAAATGGTTCAGCTTGTGAAGATTCAAGTTAGAATTCTTCACTTTGCGAAGGGTCAAGGTAGAATCTCTGTCGTCCTTCGATGCCGCTCTATAAACATCAATTTGCTTTCAAACTCGGAAATTCCATTTCAGTGGTCCTAAATCATAACCAACCAGCGGTTATTTATTACAGAGGTTTTAGTTAGATTTGATACAAACCTTTTGTTAATCCCTGTTAACACAGTTTTCATGCGATGTCACATTTGGAACCAGAAAACGATAAGTACTTTTTACTGGAAAGGTAAAGCAAATTTTCTTTGTTTTATTAGGTATTTTGAAATCAAAGTAAATACCATGGTGCTTAATCTACCGAATCAGAAAAATGGAGAAAATATTAAAAAGAAAGATTTTTTAACAAAATTACTAGAGGTACGTATCTCTTGTGATTTTGACGTATATATACGTATAAATATGATATGTAGACGAATGAACAGACTTCTTTGATTTCAAGTACATAATTGAGTAATTATAGAAAAGTACAACAATCAATCAATGGTCAGCATTAAAGAATATCGCTTTATATCTCCAACATTACGACAGTAAATAAGAGTTAGTTGTTTTTAAAAAATATAAACAAAGACATGTCTCTGCTCTAAGAAAACACAAACTCCACCATCAAAGGCTTGCCACCCGCAATGCACACAAACGATTTATTAAGCGCGCAGTTCGAATTAATGAAGTTTCTCAGTTAACTCAAACTAAATCGCTCGCGGTATTTCCGCTCAAACACCTCAAAGCTTTTGTAGGAAGCGTTTGTACGTGTGTGCTAAGCCATGTATGCACCCAACCTCATTCTCTGAACTACGTTTTGAAAACTTAATATCGGGGATTCTGTATTAATTTTCCTGCGCTCTGTATTCGAGTCTAAACCACCATTGAAAAAATGGTTATTACTTATTTTTAATTACTCATACTACCTAAAATCGTACAACGATTTTATGATATGGCGCGCTGAGAAAATAGTGAAATCGGAAACGTTTTGTTAATATATTTTAACGAATTCTCAAAGACTTACAAACCTTCAACATTATGGAGCGTGTATTATATGTTAAAGCCAACATTAAGTACTAAACACAATAAACATTATGGGATTTCGAGAGAATAACATCTTTTCTCAAAAGGCAAAATGATGGATTTTTGGGTTAACAAAAAAATCCAAAGGTTTCACTTCTCAAGAGGTACCTGGAAAAAACCACTATCTATAACTAATAATTGCTCCAATTTTACCATAGATTTAAAATAAAAATCTCACTTAAGTTGTTGATTTATGTAAAACAAATTTTTTTATTCGTAATGAAAAGCACAGTGTTTACCTCGGGTGAAAGTAACATATAGTAAATAAGGTACTTTCATCCTTCGGGTAACAATGTACTATTACTCCCTGCGTATGTGTAAGAAGTTTTGAACAATAGGTTGCCCAGAAAACTTGTGTTGCTTTATACAAGTCAAAAATTTGTAGGAGCGTGACAGATATACCTCAAAGGGATTCATATGGCCCAAAATACATCGGATGTTCGTGGTCGTAAGTTGGAAAACAAGAGTTCATTTAATTACAGCTATCGTTGGTTAAACCAGAACATTTTTAAAGCACCGTCTATTAGAACTGGTCTAACGGAACCCATCACCAGGTTAACAACTAGGCCCCGTACTCTTAAAAACTAAATCGAAGTTTCGAATAGAGCTTCGATTTAAGTGTGCCTGGCCTCGATCAATGGCTTTTGAGGGTCAATCGATAGCTACAATATTGACTGAATAACTAATTTAAACATTAAAAAATTCAAAGCAGGCTAAGTTCTCGTTTGGAACACTCTGTAGACGTCACAGTATTTTACTCATTCTAGTGAGGTGTAAAAAGCATTGGTTCACTCAGTACAACGGAAGACTTCATTAGTACACTTAATTTATAATGGTGTAAATTTATTGGGTTTTACTGAGTAAACATGTTAAAGTACAAAAAGTTTATTGGCTGTTTATTGGCGTTGTTCAAATTTAAATAAACTTTCTAGTTACAAGGAATGAACGAATAACCGTAAATAGTGGCAGCACCGGTATGTTAAACCAAAGAAGGCTTACATTGCCACATATAGACAATAATAATGTAGAAACCTTATCTTTTTAGGAATATTTCAAAGTGATGATGCTCGTGGATTAATGATCGCTTTTTTTAATTTGAATCTTATCAACCCGCTGTATTTCACATTTAAGGAAATGCCGCCATTCCTTTCATTTAATCCAATTAGTATATTTATTAAGCATATTTATATTTTAAGCATATTTATGATAGAGAGATGGGTGAGATGAGTAGACTGTTAATCTGATGATCTGTTCTGTTTCTTTATAACCCATTGATTGTTGAGAATGGGGATCCCTCCAAAGATACTTTGCAGATGGTTTATCTTGCTGTCCCTGTCTGTAAGTTTGTTAAAGTCATCTGCAAAATTGGGATAGGTCTGAATCTTCAAGAGTATAGCGGTATGATCCTGATTCAGCATATTTATTTGTGTAATAGTGCTTGCTCTCATGGAGGCAATGAGGCATAGATTTTTTCCACTTTGAGTACTGGCCTTGATGGACATGCATCCATTGTGATCAAAGGTAACTTCAGCCAATGATGATATGTAGGTTGTTGATGGAACCGAGATCAAAGGGCCTGGGATCTCTCTCTGAGGGGAGCTTGTTGAGTCGGTTGTAGGAGTTCTCAGGGGATGTAATGCCTTTGAGCCTGAGGGTCTGGATTGTTCCAGAGTTCTATTATCTATGCTTTCCATGAAGGCTCCCATCCGTATGCATAGTTGGTTCAGCATTTGAGTGGTGTCTTCATGGAATGTCCTGTCCATCCTTGACTGGTTGGATATTGTTTTTGCATGAACTGCTAGATTGTCCACTATGCCCCCCAGCTTGGATATGCTGTTATTGTAGGCTTTACCATGTTGTATATGGCTATCATACCTTTCATGCAGCTGAAGAGAGCCCCATAATTAAATGTTGTGGCGCCCAAGAGTTCTTCCTTGATTGTGTACCAGTCTTGGCCTGCCATGTTAACCAGTTGTTTGAATAAGTTTGATAGTAGATCAGGATCCTCTCTGTTATACTCACTCATCACCTTAAATCCATATGCCAATTCAGAGTTCTTTGGATCCTCTGTTTCCTTTATGAGTGTATAGAGAGCCTCAATATCCTCTTTGGAGTGACATGAGAGAGGATAGCAGGAGTTCTCCTTATATGTAGGCTTTGGGAGATCTGTTTGAGAGTCGTCTTCTACTTCTATGACTGGTCTGGCAACTAATACCCGAGCGTGATCCAGCTTCGCGAATGCTTCTTGGGCATCCTGAGGCCCTTCTAACTTGTTTTCTTGACCCGCCATTGTAGCGCTGATTCCGATAATACTGGGCATATCATTGATGTTGTCATCATCCCAGACTTCCTTTGCTAGATACTATTATATCTCGAGATACTATATATCAGACAAATATCCACACCGACAAGACAAAAGAACATAGCGTACTAGGATAGTTCAGTAGCCAAAGAGCGCCTTAGCTTAGACCAGATTACTAAACTGTAACTGAATTCCATCCCGCGTTGAGTGGCCTTGTGTAATAGCTAGAGGCTTTGCGGGATATTGTCCGTCTCAGCTTGTATAACAGTGGCAAAGACACTTAAGGACCGTACCGTATTGTGAAAGCTCGCTCAGTCATCGATCTATGGGCGGTGGCAACGCATCCTAGGGCAGTCACAAGCCGCAATCCGACATAATGTACGTTGCGTTTCGTGGCGCTCGGACACCACAGAGATCATCTGCGTTGTTTTTTTAACCTTTTAGATAACTGAATGGAGTTTACCGTAGTTATAACTTTCTACTGACTTTGTTTGGTTTGACTCTGACCGTTGGTTGTTTAAAACTTAACATTATTCGTTTAATTTCCCCTAAGTTTGCAAGATAAAATAGTGTTTTTATTGGTTTTTTAATAAAATGTTTCGTGTTTTGGTCTTATATCTTAAAATTTGTTTTTTATAAGAAAACTTATTTCTAGTTGTTATACTATGTTGTTATGAATCTATCGGCTTTAGAAGTCGAGTTTTTGTCTGTGCCTTTTACTTTCCTTAGTAGTTTGTTTTTTTTTTAATTGTAGTAATTTTTGTCATCATGAGTATACGCAAGTAGTCCACTGCTGGACTATACCTTATCTGCCTCCGGCTTTGTAATGCTAGGGTACAGCTGATAGTTTCGGTTTTCCATTGTAGACCCGAGCTTGGGCATTCAATCGTTATGTTTGCAGATGTGAACTTTTACTCCTACAAGGCTAAATCTTAATCATTTATATCATCATTTTTTTTTTACTGGACAATATTCAAAAAAGCTTCCGATACTACAGAATCTTTCGATACGAGGTGTTCAAATTGTCCGCCGCTCTAATAAATGGATTAATTTATAAATAATCTATAAATTCCATGAACAAATTAACTACCGAGTCTTGAAGATTTCTCGGTATAAACGACGACTAGTATAAGAAAGGAAATGTCCAAATATTCCTTTAATACAAATGGATGACATAGGTGCAGATTTTTTATCAGGTTAAAGACATTTATTTCTCATAAAGAATATTTACATTCACTTACATGATACAACCAAACTTATATTCTAGGATATATTCTAACGGCGGAAGTAATTAACTTACTGACAAAATTAATTAACAATTATTAGCTAATATAGCCGCCTCTTGCAAGTCTAAAAAAAATTTATAACCTCTCTGGTTAGCACGTCAAAGGTTTCTAAAATAAATAAATTAAGCCTGAAGTACCGAGGCACATGTGCTGCCACACCGAGTTCGGGCAACTCTATAAGCTCTTTTCTGGCGTTTTAAACAGTCTAGTCGCCAGCGGTTGTTTGCCAGTTAAAACTGAGCGCAATATATCCAGATAATACATATTAACTTGGAACAGTCCGGGCCCCAGCTAATTAATGCGTTTACTCTTCCCTGTCGTTTTGCTGCATGTTCTCGAATTACAAAATATGCGTTGCTAGTTTTTCCTCGCTTGAAGCTCTATTTTGTCTGCTCTGTTGAAATTAGTTATGTTGTACTTCTCTTTCCATCTAAAATTCTGTTGGAACCAACCGGTTCAGCAACGTTCAGATACGCAGATAGCTCCGTAGTTAGTAAGAAGGTTATCAGGCATTTATCTAAGGGGAAAGATTCATTAAGATCCTGCCAAGCGCGATTAGTATCATACGTAATTTACGGCTTATTCAAGCAAGGCTTGCTGAAGCGGCTTGAAGTTTAATTTGGCATAACTGTCTTTTTTTCCTATTTTCTGAATAGCACTGTTCTTTTAATAATATGTTCCGCACGATTGGTCTTTTTTTACATGTAAATATAGCCTTTGTTACTTAGGGATAATGTAACTAACACTTTTGTATTTCAACTCTTAGTATTTCACACTCTAAAAGAACGAAAAATTTAAGTATGTTATATTTCATATTCAATATAAGTAATTAAGGTATCAATTAACGATCTACTCTACACTGTTTCGTTGTGTTGAACAGCTGTAAGGTGGAGTCGAACTGCTATTGGTCTGCAGCTCAAATAAACCTGCCAATCGGAAGTTTCGTTATTAATAGCGACTGGAATATTGGTTTGAATATTGGTGCATCTCGTCTGCCTCGAAATCAAAGGTAAAGTATTGGCTGCATCTATTTGTTTACACTTTGTACATAGGTCAGGTATGTACATAGTGAGTACATGTCTGTCTCTGTAAAGGGGATGTATCACCCTATACCTAATATTTGTTTTATTTCCTTTCCTCTACATGGAAAAGAGAAGAACCAGTTATTACCTCGCACTCTGTAAAGAGATAAAAACCATTTTAAATTCTTTTTATTTCTTTGCGACTCTCAAAGTAAACACACGGGCTAGTTAAAATACAAACGAATTATAGTGTTATCGTTTCGTGTTGGAGTATTACAATATGTTTGTTGGTTTTAATTTATTTTGCAGTCTTTATGGAACAAAACTAACGGAGTTTTACTGTAAACTGAAAATTTTGAAATTGAGCTGCAACTTGTAATCTGTGATCCAATTTTTATGAAGCCACCAGAAAACTAATTTCATTGGTGTTTTTGTAGACTTTGGGAAAAATAAGAGATTTAAAGATAAAAATCAACAAATTCGCAAATGTTTCCAAGTTTCAATCCTTGTAGATAGATAGATTATGATTTTATTGCACCATCTTTGCATTGTAGAACGCAGAAAAAAGTAAAATCCGCAAAATAATTAAACCTCGAACCAACACGAATTACCAACTTTAAGAGCTAAATTATAAAGAGAAAGGATTCATATTTTGGATGTTTGTAACGAATAAACTCAAAAACTACTGAACCGATATCAAAAATTGTTTCACCATTAGAATGCTGCATTATCCCTGAGTAACTTCAACTATATCATATGTTTAAAAAATAAATGTCGACCGGTGTGAAACCGGACCGCTAGTAAGAAAGCGGAAAATCTAAAACGGGGCATGTGATCACTAGCGACAAAACCGTTTTTATACCAATAACAAAAAAAATACTTAGAACACTAGGTTTAACCGCCGAATAATTGAGTTCAAGCGAGTCGTGGGGTGACCCGAATTATAGATGTATGTTTTAGGGGTGGTCTGGCGACGATGCGCATGTGTGTGGGCTTGCCAACGGTGCAACAGACGCAGTCCACACCGCGCGCGCCTCGGGCTCGAAGCAACAGCTCCATATTGTGCTCTGCGCGTAACGTTATAAAAGCTAAATTTAGTAAAGCTCTGTGATGTGAACACACAATTTTTTTTTGCTCACATTGCTCCACTGTCGCCCCTGATGGGTAAGTTATGATAACTTATGAGGTTTAAGTGGGAGCTTGTTTACGTATGAAATGTTATTTTAATATGATTACTGAAATACATGTTCGTAAGTGAGAGGGTAGTTTATGAAACTGATAAAACATTGAGCAAATGATATTGCTGAAGTTATAAGCTAATGACAACAAATAGAAATGTAGTTAAACTACTGTAATTTAATAAATTGTTTTTGGCGGCAAATAAGCTGATGGCTTCAGTATTCTGGAACTCAAAAGTTGTGAATATGATTGATTTCTTCTTGCTTCTTCTTCTTAGCTTAAAAGAGGTAAGTCAGACTATAAATTCTAATTACTACTGCACTTTACTACGTCGTTACCGAGAGGAAATAAAAGAAAAGCGTCGCGTAGAGGATTACTCAGACGTCTGTGCAGTCAATGGCTGAAATCCAGAACTGTGGCTTTGAACTGTTACCGCATCCACCTAATTCCCCGGAAGGGGTATTTTAATTCGTCGGGAAGGCCGTCGTATCTGAAATCGGAAACATTTGACAAACAAAATAGCGTTCTAAAGTTCCATCGTAATAGAATTCAAGTTTGAATCTGACGTTTTCGCACGAACCGAATGAATTAAAATACCGCTGCTGATCTGGCACCATCAGACTTTTCTTTTTTCTAACCTAAAAAGCACTGGGCAGGTCAATAACATTCAAAATTTTCGACAAACGACGACAAAACAGAACCTAGTAGACGAATATTTTGACTCTAAACTAAAGAAGAATCTTTTTTTTCAACGGTCTAAAAGCTTGAAAGTGGAGTCGACAAAAGTGTATTGAACTTGACGGTAATTATATATGTAGGTAAAAAATACTTGACGGTAATTATATATGTAGGTAAAAAATATAATTATAAATTTATATTTTCTTTGTTATACCGAGTACTTTTCAATTTTCAATCCACCCTCATACAACATAGTAATAAATGAATACCTTTTATGCACTGCACGATAGTGATTGAAGTCAACAGAAAAAGCTAATATAATTTTTCAAATCAGCCCTTCAAAAGGCAAGGCGTAAGCACCACTTGCATAGCTCATTCACTTTCTAAGAGGCCCGAGCGCTAGACTGGGCTTTTCGTAATTTTCTTTGCAATCTAAGATAAATCTTGAGTTAAGGGCAAAAATTGTTCAACTTTGGTATTTATTTTGTTATACTCCTAAGTAAACGTAAATGGGGAATATTTTTATGTTTAGTAGAATAACATTATGCGATTTAAAACACTTAGGCAATATAAATATAATTACCGATTGCATTCAGCAAGATGACTCTCTGAATAACGGAACAACTTTAATTGTTCAGCTTGGTAAAAGTTGTGTGAAACGGTCACAGTTGATTAGGCTAGTTGAAGTACTTCTGGGAAAGGTACAGAATGGACTTGGGAAACTTTTTATTTGCTCCTTTCCTTACTCAAAGTCATTGACTTCAATTCAAAATGACAATGTATGTAAAAATAACATGCTGATGTACAACATGACATGTCGTCATATTGATGTATTATTTTTTGATGCTAATAAGTTTATTAGTAATACTTTTTTGAATAAGGATACAGTGTACCTAAGCAAAAAAAAACTGAATAATGCTAAATTTTTAGCATATAATATTTTTGATCCCGTTATAAATAGTATAACGCAGTTACCTGACGAGCCTGTCTCTGTAGTTAGTAGCTGTACTAATGAGTGCACTAAAGCGAGTGTCAGTAAATACAAATTTAAACTGACCACATCGACAACGGGAAAGCAAAACTAGAATTGGAATATTTTTGAATTATTTGAATGTTGATGTTATGTGCTTATCAGAACACTGGATTGTAAAAAAAATCAGTTACTGCCCTTTTATAATAACTATTGTTTTGCAAGTTCCTATAAAAGAAAAGCTGCAATACGTGTTGGCTCTTTGATTATAGTTAAAAATAGTTTGAATTGTAAAGAATAGAAAGATCTTTTAAAACTGAATTGAAACAATTAAACTCTCTTGTGTGAAACTGCAGCGACACATCATAGTGTGCGGCTACCACCCTCCCGACGCAAATCAGGCAGCTTTTGACTGTACTATGGAAGAAGTTTTGCTTAAATTATTCTAATGTAGAAAGGATCTCATTGTTTGTGGCAATTTTAATATAGATATTTTAGCAAATCCCCTCGCCGATAGGCTGCTTAATTTATTCAAATGCTATAATTTACGTCATCTTTTTCATGATCCTTCTAGTTAAACTTTTAAGTGTTATAAACAAAGAACGAAAGATTTGACTCTGCTTAAAAGTTCTAATACAATCTTGGACGAATGGTTTACCATTGGTTCATTAATTAAGAACAATAAAATAACAATTACAACTACGAGTAGTAATTGGACTTACTATTTCTTAAAAATCTCGTCACCAAAAGGCAGGGTACTGACTGGGAACACCCTGCATAAAAGCCGTGGACATTCATGTTTTGTAATTTATTTGTCAACGAAAGGAAATTTAGATTTTTATCTTTTATAAAATTGGGCCGAACTCATCGGATATAGCAAGAGACAAAAAGCGAAGAGTTATCTATCGATTCTTTCATTTTAGGACTTAGGGAGGTGTTTCGGATTCCGGGATATGAAGTTCGCATTTAGCAAATTTTTGCTACAAACCTTTAGGCTTAAATTCTTCAATCAAAACAGTTAAATCTTTCAATATTTGGTGCATAATAAATGACTAAAAAAATATTATCTTTTGTCATTTTTCGATAAACTTAACAACTAGGTGTAATAGAAATCTAGCGTGAATTTATCTTAAGACTAAAACCGCGCCGGTTATATAAATATATATATATATATTTTTAAGTAAAAATCATATTAGTACAGAACATGGAGAACAGAAATAGTTTTGAAAAACGATGTCATCTGCAGAAGTTAAACACTGTGTCGCAGAATGACAACGCCGTCCTCACAAACCAGTAGATACTATTGTCTATATTGAATATTATTTACAATGACAATGACAGAACTTAAGATAAATATTCTATTAGCTGAGTTTAACCTATTTAAACTAATTAATTAATATATTCTAAAGCCAGTGTTATTTACTGTGCGTACGTAGTGTATGTGTATGTGTGTTGTGTGTGTGTGTGTGTGTGTGTGAGAGAGAGGGGTGTGTTTTTGTCATCGTTTCATACAAAGGCTTACTCATATTGGACCGATGCGTTGGGCCAAGGCATCGAGCCAACGTGTGCAGAGAGACATCCCTGGCGTAAATTGGTAGTTGGCGACCGACATTGGCCGGCAAACCGAAACTATTCAGTTTCGGTTTTCCACGCACACATTAAAAGATCTTGGCGCTCTACGCAAATAGTGTTCACCCCTTGGCGCTTTATTTAATTAACATATTTTATTAGATAATTTATTATTATGAGATGATAATATCTGATAATATCTGCTTTTTCGCACTCTTCTTTTGTACACATTTATTTAATTATTAAATACTAGCTGCGCCCCGCGGCTTCTACACGGCACGCCTATCCCACGGGATCTGATCTATAGAATAAAAAGTATTCCAGACCTAGAACTACCAGTAAGCAAAATTTCAGGCCGATCTTTTCAGTCGTTTTTGCGTGAAAAAGCCACAAATATACATACAGACATGTTTACAAACTTTCGCGTTTTTAATATTAGTAGGATACTATATGCGCGAAATCGAAAGCAACGGAATAAATGAATATCAACTCTAGAAACTAGGAATAGAAACTCACCCTTTCCGTCTGCTGCAATATGCCTATGGGCCCAGGTCTTGAGCAAATGTAAAATGCATAGAAGATATGAACATATGACTATGTCAGTACAGTGCGTTTTTCAATCAGCTGCTTTCTTGGATCTATAATTTTTCTATTTTTTATGTTGAAGTATTGCAGATTATTTATGACGATGGCTCGTTCTTGCGCCATATCAAAAATTAAACCCCGAAAAAGTATAAATTGCCGTGGATGCAAGAGATTCCACGCCCAACTCTATCAAAGCGCCATTGCAGAATTTAAGTTTAAGATTACTACAAAGTTTATGTTACTGTATTTTATATGCATATGTGACAGCGCTGTAATGTAACATTGCTATGTTATCGAAAAAATTGGTAGATTCAAGATTTAAGTTCATTAATTTTGTGTTTATTTAATTTGTAGTTAACTGTACTAGACCGTTCAGCTAAGGTGTCATTTTGATATTAGATCCATTTGCTACTACTAATAGGACGTTTTGATAATATGCCGTTTTGCTTTTAAGACGTTATGTTAATAGGGCGTTCTGCTCTAAGGTCCTTTCGAAACGAAACGGTCTCTACCACCTTCAAAAGTAAATAAGGTATATAAAAATTCAAATCTCTGATAACTACTCATTTGACTTGCGCTGCAGTCTATTGACTGTTTTGATTGAGTTACCACTCGAAACAGTCAATAGACTTGAGTTTTGACCAAATAGAATTTAAAACAATTTCAATCTCGTTCCTCGTCGCTATGCCTCCCTCACCACCCACTCACCCCTACGGAGATCATACAGGTAGGGCATAAACTAGGGGGATGCGGCATCGTTTTTGGCACCGCGCCAATTTTACTCTGCGATTTTAGGTTCCACACCAGTAGATTTATATGAAGGAAAACTGAAGCTCACATAATTCTGTTTCAAATAGCAAAATAGGTCCGATTCATCAACCCTTAATTATATTTGAGAAATTAAAATTATTTACTTCCAAACTTGGCTTAAACATACATATTGATTTTATTTTACAAACTTATGTGAGGCTTCAAGGTTTATTCGTTTTAAGATTTCATTAACAGAAAACCATAGCGTTTAGTTTTTACAATAGCCGAAGCGAGAAGAGGGTTGCCAAATTTAACTGTAGTTTTTTCTAAAACAATCTGCAATATAATCTTCCCTTGTGCATTCTACTCGAACATAAATGAATTATAAAAAAATCTTATGTCATATCATACGAGAATATCGCCAACCCTAACGAACGTCAGTAAAAGCATCACCGTTAACAAATTTAAAGCCATTATTGTTAGCTACAAAACCAGTCAAACGAGAATTGACCTTCGTTAACGAGGAACGGTAGGAAAATAATAGCCGAGCTCGTCGTCGGCGCCCGCCGGCGGCATTACCTGCACATAGCTGTCACTCCTTGTCTACTACGTTATTGGAAGGTCCACAGCGCTTATAAAACGAACTCCACTTTTTCATTGAAAAGTTATTTAAAAGCCTCTTTTTTAAAGTTTCAGTTTAGTTGGTTCATTTTAATTTCGAATGTTCAATAAAAAATAGTTTTATAAATTGTATGATGCAGTAACGTGTTGGGAGGTTTTGTGGCACGATTTATTAATATTTTGTCAGATTTTAACATTATGTAGGACTAGCTGCGCCCGCGGCTTCGCACGCGTTTTCCTATGGAAACATTAAAAGGTGATTTTCATCCCACGGGAACAGATTTATGGGATAAAAAGTAGCCTTCCATACATCCATACAAACTTTCGCCTTTATAATATTAGGTCCTTACATATGAAATTGGCGTTTTGTATGGGAGGAACAAAAAGTCGAATATTTTTTTAATATAATATATTTAATTAATCAAAGTATGAACCATTATTTTCTATGCACTTTTGCCATCTTATAGGTAGTTCATTGATCCCTTTACTAAAAAAACCAGTCGGACGGGAATCAATAAAATCTTTGAAGGAGATTTGGACTGCCCCATCGGAGTTGAATTTTTTCCCTTGCAAGAAGTTATCCAAATTTCGAAAAAAATGGTAATCTGTTGGAGCAAGGTCCGGGGAGTACGGAGGATGTCTTAGACTTTCCAATTGAAGCTCTTCTAATTTAGTAGCCGTCTGTTGCGCAGTGTGTGGTCTAGCGTTGTCGTGAAGCAGCAGTGGCGTGGAGCGATTGACCAGCCTAGGTTGTTTAGCCGCTAGCTTTTCCATCATGGTTTGCAATTGCTGACAATAGACATCAGCCGTAATAGTCTGGCCAGATTTGAGAAAACTGTAATGAACAATACCGGCACTAGTCCACCAAACGCTTACAAGTCACTTTTTTGGGGTTAATTTTCGCTTGGGGCAGGACTTGGCTGGCTGGCCAGGATCCAACCATTGCGCTGAGCGCTTCCGATTATCGTAAAGAACCCATTTTTCATCACAGGTAATGATTCGGTTTAAAATACCTTCATTATTGTGCTGGTTTAGTAATGTAACGCAGCAGTCGACGCGCGTTTGCCGGTTTGCTTCAGTCAATTCGTGAGGTACCCACCTTTCAAGCTTTTTAATCTTCCCAATGTGCTTCAAGTGAATTAAAACAGTTTTATCACTAACATCGCAGCCTGCAGCTAACTCGGACGTGGTTTGCGATGGATCCGCTTCCACAATAGCCTTCAACTCTTCATTATCAACTTGAGTCTCAGGCCGTCCACGGGGCTTGTTCTGCAGGTCGAAATTTCCAGAACGAAAACGTTGGAACCAAAAACGAACTGTGTTTTCTTTTGCAACACGACCGCCATACACATCATTCACCCTTCGAGTTGTTTCCGCAGCACTAGTGCCACGGCGGAACTCGTACTCGTAAATAATGCGATAAATTAAGTTTTCCATTTTGTAAAATGAGTGACGCAAACAGAAAAAAACAGAAGAAAAAAAACAATTGAATGACGATCATCGAAGCACAAATACATGAGTCTATAGCTGTACAAATTTGAATTTGGAATTCCTTACCAAAGAGGAGAAATTTGTGATTAAAGTGGCTAGTACGAAAAACGCCAATTTCATATGTAAGGACCTAATATTATATTAGTGTGATTTATCCTGATTGCCACATGCAGCCAACGTCTTGGAGACGCCTTCGACTTGTATGGATATGGATCTGTTGAACTACTTGTAGATTGTTTGCAATTGTCTGCAGTTAACACAAATGTTTCAATCGTGAATGATCATAGTTCTAAGTTGTTTCATTTATTTAATTTCAGTTTTATTTGCTAATAAAGATTATTTGTCAGTACTTAAAATTTTACCGTGTCTTTCATATCGTTCGATCAAAATAATCGCATAATTTTTCGTCCTATCAAATTAGTTTAATTACCAGTTTACATCTGAATTGACACGATTGTGGTATTTTAATTACTTAGCAAGCCAACCAATGTGTTGACAAACATTAGAGACGACCACACAACACTCAGTAAAACTATGTTTATAAGTACCTCTAGGTACGGTAACACAACTTGTGCCAACGGACTTTGAGATTTGAACCACTTGCTATAAGTAATTAAATAACGTGCAGCCAACCCTAGATCGCTCTTTAACTTACCGTCCCATGTCCCATCTGAAACTGAAGACTCCTCTTTCGATTTATATAAATGAATCACAGTTTTGTCGTAGTAAATCCAGTTTGACCCGTTTTTGTTGAGCTTTTCTATGTATTGTGTAGATTTTACGATATCTTTAGTTTTATTATTTTATGTATTTATATTCAGTTTTACTAAAGTCAGGTGTGGAATGTCCAAAATGCAAGCGTCAAATCATAGGCATTATTTCACGTTCCACAAAAGTTATGTCTTAAATAATGTTTTGGAATTTAAGATAGAAATTTATTCTTTTTTTATATCTATAACTAAATGGATACGGTCAGTTACGGCCACATTTAAATTAGTTAATTGAAGCGTTGTATGATACTAACGGAAAAATCCTCCCTTAGTTATATATTGGATTTTTTATTTAGGTTTGGTTAAAAAAATGAGAAGTCACGATCACGTCTCGTTACTAACGTGAAATAGACTCGCCCTTCTGGTTTATTAAGTGTATAAATTTATTGTGTGAGTAGATTTTCTGGAAGAGAATTTACCTACAGTTGCACATGGTCGTGGTCTATACGAGTCCATATATGTATGAAAGTATGTTTATACATATAAAGTGACAGGCAAAACTCTGACTGAGTTCTGAATTGAGGCTTTTTTATTTCATTCGCGTTTTGAGGTATCTAGTTAGTATTATTATTTTATGTATTTTGACAATAATGCATTTAAAACAGGTAAAAGTAAAACAAACTATTAAGAATCCACTGGAAGGTTTCAAATGTCACAATTTCCCTGGAAAGATTAAAAAATACTCTCAACATGAAAATTTATAATTAAGTGTATGTTCAGTAAAAATAAACATCGCATACACGAGCACCGGTGCCGCTGTTTTACAAAGACTGCAGCTTTTGAACACTTTACAAAGAGAATTTTACCGTTCAACTCGGTATTTAATATTTCTACCTTAGATCTAAGAATTTTGCATTCTTGTTTGATACAAAAACCGTTTAAAAGTTTTATAAACAAAGTAATCAGTGAGTCTTTTTTTATAATCTTTATTTGAATCCACTATTTTAAATTATGTTTCAAATAAGCCTTGTTATGGTTGGGTTTTAGATGCATGTAAGCTTAAGTAGGTATGCAAGTAATTTATCTATTCTACCATTACTTATCTAACCTTTGTAACAACATCTTCATCTTCATTTGTTGACGCTGGTATTCTCTAAGCGGCACCTAATTGATGCATAATTCTATGGAAACTGTCAGTACCGTATAAAATTCCATTTATTTAGAAGAAGTATTAAGTCTTGCTTAGGCATATTCTTACCGAGTCAAGTATAAAATATGGAATGATAATTATACACCTTCCGGCCAGGTGGGATGACGATCTGCGAAAGACTGCAGGTAGATGCTGGATGCGCCAAGCTAAAGACAGGGCGCTATGGCGCTCATTAGGGAAGGCCTATGTCCAGCAGTGGACTAATATAGGCTGATGATGATGATGATGATGATGATGATGATAACTTTACAATGCCTTCAGTCCCAGACCATTTCTATCCATACTCATACTTATTTATTCGCCGTAGCAGCACAAGGCACACTTGAAGACGTCAATTATACAATATAAAAATTTAAAGCCATAAAACAGACACGACAGAAATATAATCAAGTTACTTAATAATTTGTACATATAAAAATGGTAAATTAATAAATAGACCAGCTGTAAATGGGCGTCGTTAAAGTCATGTACAAATAATAATTAATGGTGCTGCTGCCATATGGCGCATAGCCATTACTATTTGCATTATTTTATTAGTTATTTTTCATTATTAATAGTTGTATCCACATTAGACATGGAATAACAAGTAAGGACTAAGTCTTTGAAAAAAATCACAATAACGTTTTCAGATTAAAATGATCGAAACGAGATTTTTTTCCTTTCAAATTAGTTTGACAATCTGACATTTTTGTCAGTTAGAATGCGGTTTGTTTTAAGAAGGGTTTTAGAAGCGGCAAAGAGGTTGGATATAGATTTGTTTTTTCTGTCGGTAGACCTTCGTTTGACCACAATCTGATATGGTAGAAAGTGACGATGTGACTTTTTACAAAGTTAATATCTGATGGATAAATTCTAGAATAAGACAATTCATAATTTTTTAATTAGTTTATATCGATTAAGGTGATCATGATTATGCTCGTTCTATTTCAACCTTATATCCCTGTAGACATAAATTGAATTTGATTTTAATTGTAACTAATATAAACACCGATGGTTTTCACATAATCTAATTATGTCTTCGGGACGCGTATATTGAAATTCTTCTTCAGCACTTCACCGTCAAGACAAACTCACCGACCTTTTTTGAGCCGATGCCCACGATTGGCCCATGAGTCACAGAGTCGCCACAAACCCATCGGGCCACAAACCAAACCACAACATAGATAGATGAAACTCTGAATTTATTTAGACGGATTGTAGTATTTGTCTGTCATAACTTGTATAACACTAGTGTCGGCGCGGTCACGGCACGGTGCCACACATTTGCCAAGAAGTTATAAATAAACGTAGATACTTTACGATTATCATAAACATACGAAGTACCTAAGATTGTAAACGGTAGAGAAAAAAATAGTCGATACCTTATTTACTATTAATTTAAGTGCTGATCTTAAGGCCCATACATCAGCGAAAGTGGCGCCCCCAACTATTATATCTTATTATAACGTTGAACGCAGGAATTTTTTAAATCCTACGTTCAGTTTGTGGTATCTATTATAAGCTATTTATTAATGCCTCTGTAATAGTTTCATTTTGTAAAGCTTAGGAAGAGATACGAAGTTGCGCTTTTTGGCCACCAAACTCTATTTTTGCATCTCCTCCTAAACTTTATGAGATAAAATTATAAAATAGGTATTAAAAAATAGCTTATAATAGATACCACGAACTGAACGTAGGATTTTTAAATATTCCTATGATAAACGTAAAAATATGCTAAAATAGGAATTGCTGTCAGATTGGCTCGGGTATGCGCCTTAAGAGTACACTGCTTGTCATCAGTGAGCGCGGCCTAAATGCATGCTATCTCACCTGTCATTAGACATACCCGCGCGATAGAATGAAATTCACAATGATCTGTGTCGCCGAACAGACTTTAGCACAAGGGTTATCATAGAAAAACTATTGAATGTATCTCTTCAAAATAAATTTATTTAACTTAACTATGTCGATAAACCCTTCATTTTAGTGTTCTTTCCCCGTGTGTTATTTATTTTCGTCCGTTTCGTACATGTAAATAATAAATAATAAATAAATAAATAATAATGCTGGACAATTCACACAGCATTATCTAGCCCCAAGATAAGCAGAGCTTGTGTTATGGGTACTAGATAACTGATATACATAATACAACACACTACATAGATATATATATTTTTTATTATACACTGTAAACATCCAGAACGCCCTGAACAAATATCTGCAGATCGTACACACATTTGTCCCGAGGCGGGAATCGAACCCGCAACCTCCTGCGTCGCAGGCGGACCTTCGCCCACCGCGCCACAGAGGTCGTCAAATAAGGTACATAGGTGGTGTTTGTTTAATATAAGACACAATGTATTTCTACCGTTCGTTGCGGCGTGCAAAATCTGGTTACAATGTAATCATATTTTTTTTTGACAAATATCCTTTATTTTAGCTGGTTACCTTTAGCTTCAGTCTTGTTATCGGTGACCTCTAGCTCGTTTGAACGTGGCGAGTTGTCGAAGAGCTCGCTCGAGGGTCGCATCAGGTTCTGTCGGCGAGTGACCCGCCAGTTCACTCGCCGACAGAACCTGATGCGACCCTCGAGCGAGCTCTTCTTCAGGGAGGAGTAGCGCGGGGAGCGGGTAGAGGGGAGCTCTGGAATAGATGCGGTATGGTTAGTTAGGGTCCCTAGTAAATTAATCATGTGAGGCTCAAAAGGGAGTGACAACATTTCAACGGTACGCGCTATTTATAAATAAAATCCACGCGACTAATTGAGGGAATTATGAAGAAATAAATATATTAACAGTAATATCGCATATATAACATTTATGAAAATTTAATGTTTACACACAAAAACAGAGAAAACTTTTTGAAAAGGTGTGATGTTCACAATAAAAATAAAGAACAAATTACACATCCCATCATATAGATTACGAAAGGTAGGGAAATAATTTGTGGGCAATTGCGTAAGATTCTATTACAAGCTTCCATCTGAAGCAACTGAGCTCCCTATTCGTAAATTTAAACTGTACATAAAACGAAATCTTATCTCTCTGTCACCCAGTTCTACACCGACAATAGTAAATATGAACATAAATTCGTTGTGTTGGACTTAGTTATGCTAAGATTGTATTAGTTGATATGATAAGCGATAAACTTGCTAGTGGTTTCTTTTTCACTTCTTCCGCTAGTGGACAAAAAAATTAAGTGAATTACTGTCTATTGCACCTTATTTCTTATTTGATAGTAATTATTATTTATTTTTATTTTATTTATTTAAATTAAAACGGTTGTAAGAAACCAATTACATTAATTAAAAGATAACAGAATTTAATTACTAAATAAAAGTTTGTAAATACAATAATAAATTGTCGTTATAATATTAATAATTTAATATTAATTTAATATTTATTATTTATTATTTACATGTAAATAATAAATAATAAATAAATAAATAATAATGCTGGACAATTCACACAGCATTATCTAGCCCCAAGATAAGCAGAGCTTGTGTTATGGGTACTAGATAACTGATATACATAATACAATACACTACATAGATATATATTTTTTATTATACACTGTTAACATCCAGAACGCCCTGAACAAATATCTGCAGATCGTACACACATTTGTCCCGAGGCGGGAATCGAACCCGCAACCTCCTGCGTCGCAGGCGGACCTTCGCCCACCGCGCCACAGAGGTCGTCAAATAAGGTACATAGGTTAAGTTTTGTTTTTTTTGTTTAATATATTAATATATTTTGTTTGTTTAATATAAAATAAAAAATACAAAAAAAAAAATACAAGCTGCTAAACTTTTGTCTTTCAACACGAATTTTAGCTTAACTTTAAGCTAAAATTCGTGTTGAAAGACGAAAGTTTAGCAGCTTGTATTTTTCAAACGTATACTTTTTTACTATTTTAGTTGTATACAAACATAGTTTTTGATGATATAAATTGATTTCATCCTTAGTTTTGGATGATCAACATCAAACAGCCTTATACCTTTCCACGTAGGTATGTATGAAAAAATGAGCGACTTCCACCTTAAGTCCAAACAGTTATAAATTTAAGTTTCTCTTTATGCTTAAAACTATGATTACCCACAAAGTCTAGTACCTAATCACGTTGTTGGTTGGTACTTGGTTGAGGAGCGCTCACTATTAGTCAGTTTCCGGCGCCTAGAGTAAACGCAGTACATAGCTACAGGTTGCGGCGGTATGCTACAGGTTACAAGTAAAAAAAAGTAAAAAAAACGTTTTTGTTGTGTTTTTGCTGTTTTTATTCATATAACATTACTGGCGAGCGTGTAATTCTATTTGTTTTACGGTGACTTTTTTTTTTTAAATCTAAATCGCAAATATCTTAACTGAAGAATGAGGTAAACATTATGTAAACAGAATTGTTTGTTTGTTCACAGGATACACCGAGGAGCAGCCTTCCACTCAGTTTACTGCACAGCTTCCGGGGGAGGTGAGGGCCGCCTCCTTATCGCCTCAGCCGACTCCTCAGTCTGTCTCCTACGCTCTTCTGCAGCTCTCTGCCTCCTCCGACCACCGCCATGCGTCCGTGGAACCGCTCCCGATCCAGCTCCAATCTTCGCCTGTCTCCCTCCCTCCGCCACCGGCGAGCGGCAAGTCTATCTCTATGTGTTATACCAGCACCGGTGCCCTTCTCTCTT
Organism: Eupithecia tripunctaria; assembly: GCA_955876795.1. Lineage (NCBI taxonomy): Eukaryota > Metazoa > Arthropoda > Insecta > Lepidoptera > Geometridae > Eupithecia > Eupithecia tripunctaria. The sequence continues at coordinate 1,974,655 of OY041599.1, read as the reverse complement.
TGCCACCGAAAAAGAAAGATATCTACAGACCCTATTGCCTGGAGAACCGCGCGCTGCACCTCAACCGACCACTGGAGGACTTACGCGCGGCACATGCCATCCTAGACTTGAGCCATCATGCCGTGTTGCTAACGCCGCGAGCGCTTCCGCCGCCCAAACCGTCGCCTTCCCGGGCACCACCGCCGCCACCACCACCTGTGCGGCCGGTACACACGACCGTCATCGTTAGCGTCGGCGTACCGCCGCGGCCGCCCTCACCGGTCTCGATCCCACCGCCGCCTCCACCACCTCCACCGCCTCCGCCGCCGCCACCTCCACCAACACCCGTACGCGTACTTCCCGACGCTCCGCGCGAAACCGTATCTTACACCTACGACACGTTCTTCATCAGCGACGGCCGCTGCAAGAAAAAGATAATCACCGACGCGCATGTGGAGTTCGTGTTGCCCGGCCAGTATGCCGGTGAGAAGAGCAAGTATACGTGCGCCGAGTGCGGGAAACAATACGCGACCTCGTCCAACCTGTCGCGGCACAAGCAGACGCATCGCAGCCTCGACTCGGTGTCGGCGAAGCGTTGCGGCGAGTGCGGCAAAGCGTACGTGTCGATGCCGGCGCTGGCCATGCACGTGCTAACGCACCAGCTCCAGCACGTGTGCGGCGTCTGCGGCAAGCTGTTCTCGCGGCCGTGGCTGCTGCAGGGCCACCTGCGCTCGCACACCGGTGAGAAGCCATACGGCTGCGCGCACTGTGGCAAGGCGTTCGCGGACCGCTCCAACCTTCGCGCACACATGCAGACGCACTCCCTCGACAAGAACTTCCAGTGCTACCGTTGCCGCAAGTCGTTCACGCTAAAGAGCTACCTCAACAAGCACCAGGAGGCAGCGTGTACCCACAACGACGAGGACGAAGCGGATGCACCGGACGACGCCGCCGACGTTAACCAACCGCGCGACGGTGTCAACTAGGGCGCGCGCGTACGAAGCGCAGCGCACTCGCACCAACTAGGGACCGTACAGAATACAGAATGGTTTACACATAACATAGAGTATTGATATGAATTTAGCTTACTAGAATAACATAATTTTACAAGATAATTATAAAGGAGCGAGCGCTTCCGGCGGCGGACGGCAGGCGTCGGTCGGCGGACGCGCCGCGCCGCACCGAGCAACGTTTCGCAAACAACGAATCCTGTAAGAAAGTTAAGAACCCCTAGCGCGCCGCTCCGGCTTTAGGCCGCCGCGCGACACGTCCCTCTAATCTAGTTGTAAATACTCTTCGGTAAATTTACCCCTATTTAGTATTATTGAAATATGAATGAAATTAATATCTTTTGTAGGTGATTTTTACAACCGCAAAGTAGGCGTAGGTAAGTGTAAGTGTATTGTCGAGACGTGAAAGCCGCGCGGAGGCGGAAGCGCCCGTCTCGGTGCGACTTGCAACCGTTCCGTCCCAGTGCCGCGGCCGTTCGCCCGCACGCGCCCCACGCCGTTCGCGCTGCCAACCCGCCCGCGCCACGCCGGCAACTCGCCATACTCACTCGTCCATTTCTCAGTGTTCAAATTACTTTTACTGATCTATTTATTACTCTTTTTCAAATAGTAAACTTGTGTGACATAAGTCACAGGCTGGTGAGTGCCAATACAGTAACTGGCTCGCTACCTTATCAGTCGGCCTGCCTGTATCTGCAGTGCTACTCTACAATTCTATCCGTAGAAACGACTTGTTCGTAACTACTCGAACTATAATTATCATTGTAACATTATGTGGAATAGGGTTGGCAGTTGGTGCCTGTGCGTCGGCCCGCGACAGTGCCTTACCGGCGACATGCCCTGCGACGCTGCTGTCGTTCTTTACTACCATATTTACACCATCTTAATGTTATCAATTATCACATTGTCCAAAATCATTCAATTATTTAGTTCGGGTTATTGTTGTTTGGGAGGATGAGGTTTGATCTCAAAACTTTGAAACAATTAATGTTTATCTTTAAATGTAATAATTCCATCTCAGATAAATAAAAATACTTATACACGATATCAGGTAAAGAGCGACGGGCGGTTCCGCGCGATCCAACATCGAGCATGTCTTTAGATGGAGTGTTAGGAGAGTCAAAAGTAACTGGCAATAAAATAATTAAGTGAAGGTATGTAGCTGTAACTAGAATAAAGTGGAACACGAGGTGTTCGGAGTGATGGGTATCGAGAAGCAATAATAATGTAGGTACGTACCGAGTCACGCACAGTCGTCGAAGGACGCAGCGGGCTCCGTACGTTAGCTAATATAGTTATCATCTTTATTAGAAGTAGTTAGACCCTTCGTATCGGCGTCTTGAACAACATCTACAAACGAAATGGTTAGCTATTCCATGAGTGCTTTCATTAAAAGGAAAGATTCCGATATTATTCTCCAGTTTATTATTGGTGCCTAAAGTCAATTCGTCATAAGTGAATTTCTTTTAACCCTGTCAATTAAAGAAAAAATCTTTCCAAAAGATGATAATCAATTAACTTGTCCTTTTATTTTCAATTTGTACCATTTGATACAAACATTCTGGTCATTAGAGTTAGTTTTTTTGAAAAGTTATACATGTTTATAATTAATACTGTTTGGAAATTGTTTTAACCGAATCAGCTGTTCACATATTGATCTCAGTATATGTAAGGTAGTCTTTTGTCTCGTCATCGAGACGTATTGAATAATATTATGAGGACGGGAGGGCTCGTCGTCGCCGCGAGTGGCGTCCGACTTTAGTCAATATACCCCCCCTACCGAGTATTCCTTATAGACGTAGTGCCACATTTTAAAAGTTATATTTCAATCTCTAATAAAAATATATATTTTAATATTAAGCTTATTCGGACAAAGGTAAAAAGCAATATTATGTAATTTGATGAGCAATACTAATGTAGGGTTTAATTGTACTAAGAATTTCTAGATTTAGGATACTTATGTAAAGTAACATTTGGGTACTAAGAATATTTATCAGATCAACATCGAACATTGGAATGAAATTTGTTACACAAATTCTGTTCCTACTAATATAAAGTAGACGATTTCGTTTCATCTCACTTTCGTCTCTTTCCCTTGTTATATAATTCTAGCCTATGTAGATCTAGTTATATCTATCTATTCCTTAACTATTAATAATATTCCTTGTCTATTCTTGAGTATTTTTATTGTAATCTATTCTATCGTCACTTAGCGCCCCATCGTTAGTGGACATTATACAGGGTCCGTCACACGAAGTGTTACCAATTGAAAATGATGTTATCTGGTTAATTGAATTGAGGTTTTTTTTTATCAAAATGCTAAAAAACAGTCGAATTTTATGTCAATCATGGTCATTGTTCGATATGGCCTCCTTTGGCACGGATGATAGCACCAAGTCTTCCGGCAGAAGCAATGCAGGCTGCACGAAGGTGAGTTTGCGGTTTTCGGTTCCATTCCTGACGTAGCGCTGCCTTTAGCGTATCCACACTTTCATATCTTTATCTTTGCCTGCAATGCTTTTGCCGAAGACTTGGTGCCATCATCCGTGCCAAAAGAGGCTATATACCGAACGATAACAATAAGTGTCTTAAAATTCAATGTTTTTTTAGCATTTTGGTAAAAAGATCCGTCCTTTAACTAACCAAATAGCATAATTTTCAATTAGTAACACTTCGAGTGACAGTCCCTGTACCTACTTGTAATTCTAAAAAGCAAAAAAATAATGGCTTGCATAATAACGTACTATATAAATAAGAATGAAATATTTTATTCGAATATTTATAATAAATTTATTCTAGTAGTAGGTATGCTATTTCATAGGGTGTATAACTTAACGTAAACACAACTTATATACAAAAATATATACATGACTGTAAATAATATCCTTGTGTACCAAATTTCCCTTCTTTACAATTTTTGTAGTTGTAGACATAAACATATGCATAAGAAAACGTAATATAATTAACACACAATTAAGATAGGCGACCTAGGCTATGCGCGCTAATTCCTAAGGTGATTTCTAACAAATGCTATCACAAAATACGATCAGTTTCCATCAATAACAAAAATGTAAGAATACAGTTCTATGAAAACATTTCAGATCGAAATGACCTGAATATTGGGGACGCGCTTCTACTGAATTCGTTTACATTTAATAAGCCGTATGTCGAGTACATAATTAAAAGCAGTATTATAAAAATATAAAACTTTATTGCGTGTCAGAAAATATTGAGTAAAAACTTTTGATTCGGTTTTAGATTAAACGGCTAAGCGTGGCAGTGATAAAATTGAAATTGTCCAATATAGCAATAAAAAGTAAACTTAAGCAATATTTAGATATAAAATTTACTTTAAGCGATAGGAATAAGATAATAGCAATATAGAAAAGCAATTCGAAAGCAATACTGTTTTAATAGATTTAGTTATGGAAAGTGACTTATAAGGATAGCATTTTACTGCTAATTGGTAGACTGCAAACAGGTGATATAGTATTTTAAAATTCTATTTCGTTATGAATTTATTGCTTAGGATTAAATTATTTAAAAGGAAGTTAATTTACAAAAAATAAACATATTTGTAATCTAAATTCCTATTCGGCTATTAAGAATAATATATCAAATTAATTTGTTTATTACCGGATTAGAGTAATCATTTGTCATTTCCGTGTTTCGTTCATGTTGTTTTCTTACGAGTACATTGAGTTACTTATTTATTTTTTATACATTAGTGTACTATAGTTTAGTAATTTGTTCAGTTTCTGATATTAGTCTTATGATGGATTTGCAGTTAAAGAGTGTTTGCTTACTATATCTGTAATATATAAACAAGATTTAAATTATACTTATAAATATTATATTGGTAATTCACCGCGTGTCGAAACTGATTACATTTAAATTATTATACGTTATGAGAGCTATGTTCTTGCTATTTTCAAGTCTTGACTATAGTTTCTCTCTTATATTTGCGTATTAGAGATTTGATATGTGCCTAAGATTTATAAATATGAACGTGTACAAATACAATGTCATCTTTGTTGTTAGAAACTTTACACAAAATGTAAAGTTTCTACACAACATTAACCTAAGATAAATATATCTAATGTATGAAGGAGCAACGATAGCAAAAATCGAAGTGTAACAACGAATGTTTAGTTTAAATTTATTTGCACAACGAATTGTGTTAAGGATAATTGAATATAATTATTGTATGTAAGACGAATCTACGACATTTTACGAAATGGAAATAATAGTATATTAATTTAACGGCAAAGAACTTGTGCTGAATTGCTGTTTAATTATACATAGAAATGAAAAACTGAAAAGATTATGTTTGGGCGTAGATATTTTCTACGGTTTAAAAGTTGGGTTGGATATTCAATATCCTTGGATTGAGGCGTATGGAGTTTCAATATTATAGTAATTCAAATTATGTATATAATATTTTGGAATCCAGCCAATAATAATTGTAAAAAAAAGATGTTCTTTATATTTTATGTAAATTTATTTGTACATTTTGATGGATGGATCTGGCCATTAAATATTTTACATATACTAAGCCTTGCATAACCTTAGCGATAAGTAAAACTTTTTTAATTAATTATGGGGTTTGGAAATCAAAGTATCTTATTCAAATTTTGTAAAATATTTTTGAAACCAGCCATTAATAATTGTTAAAAACAGCTGTTCTCTTTTGTTGGGTAAAATGATTTGTAAATTCTTAATGGGTTTGGCCATAAAATATTTTATATAAAAGCCTTGCATAATCTTAGCATGTAGGTACGTAAAACTTTTTTAATCAATGCCCTTTGACGGCAAAGATTTTAGTGTAGTTTAGTTATAGTGATTCGGTAGCTATTATATTAACTTATTAGGTGTAGCAATTGGAGGTGATTATTACTAATGTGATGGAACATTAATGTAGGCGTGGAAGTGACTAGGAGACGTAATCAATCGGTTCGATATAATCTTAAATTAATGCCTTGCGAAAATTTTGTCAAGTGATCCGGTGTTTCAAACTTAAAAACATTAAGAACTTCCGATAGTCTTATTTTCAACTGTGAAAACAAGAAATAAATTAAAGCGATATCAACCAAATCATAAATTTTCCGAAATTCCGAAATTTAGGTCAGAATACTGGTACAAAGCTCTAAGAATCGAATCCAAATTTAATTCTTATATTATGAATAATGGCGATAAGTACGGAACACTAAAAGGAAACGTTCGTAAACAAGCGGACTCCTTGTTGACCAATATTTTATGAATGTCGTTTCAAATAATTTTGGTAGGCTTGGAAATTGACGACCAATGGCGTGCGTGTTGAAACTTTTGTATTTTATACAGCCAAAATTAAAATAAAATGTTAATATAACCAAAATATAGTCACGCAAGAAGTACCGGTAGGTATTATACTACGAGTATAAAAACTATCGTAATTAACTTCCGTAATGGTACCGGTAGAGATACTTTTTGTTATACAAATATAAATAAATATAATTATACACAGCAGCCGGTTTTGAGCATATATACGAGTAGCATTAAAGCCTCTCTACACTCACACCAGAATCTCCCGTTAAACTGCGAGCAACCTCGCGCATAAATATATGCCAATGACATCCATCTCATGGAGCGCGTAATTCTCGCGCGATTGTGGAGGACTTGGCAGTTGTTCCTTCGTTCGCAACGCCGCCGTCATGTTATTCGCGCGCGAGACTGTTTTCAACAAGTGAATACCTAGGTTTGACCGTCTGTTAATTTGACACGTTTCTAGGCTTGTGAAATATTTGATAATTGAATATGTTAGTATCTGAAACCTTGTTACGGCTTTTATGTCCTTCTGTTCATTGTTCTGATAACATGAACAGATCGTATACAACGCCTCTTTGTCCAACAAATCTTTGATTTTACGGCTACGATGTTTTACAAAGAAACTTTTAAAACGTGCTCTTGAATTCAATCAATGATTGAAACTGGCAACTCAATAACTCGTATGCTGGCTCTTTTTAAACTACTGTACCAGACTATCGAATTTTACAAGCGCATATTTAAAAAGTTTGACAAGTTTATTACTCTTAGTAGTAACTCTTTCACGAGAATATTACATAGAAAATAGGAATAAATATTTAGAGTTCATCCTATTCACAAAACGATCGAGGAAGGCTTTTGTTGCCAGGAGATGTAGTATAGTCTTAAATTGACTTTTGTTATAAGCTTATAAAGTCAATTTTCAATTGAATATATCCTTCATATTAATCAATTACTATAACACAAATTACAAAGTTAGTTAGTATGGTAGTACATTGCATGATAATTGAGAAATTATAAATACTCACATATTTATATGTAAAATAAATAATGTAAGTAATATGAAATCCTACAATAATAGTTATGACTTTTCATTAAAAAAGCATTAGTCTAGTCTAGTCGAGTTAACTGATCTCATTTAACTTTTTTAGATTATCTTAGGCTATAGTGTGATCTCGGTGCGAGGTCGCAATCAGGTTTCATTTATTAAACAAAAAGAACTTTACCATAACTAAGAAACAATGTGTTGCCATTTAGTTTTTGGTGATGACAAACACTGAAACTGTTATATTCATCGAATAATTAAATAAAACCTGATTTCTATTTCATTACCTTTATATCTTAATCGTGTAGTGACCTACTGATACTCGTTCGATCTACTTTCACAACCGTTATTCACATCAAGTTGAGGAAAAACACTTTTTATTCCTTATTCGATGACTGTTTTTTGCCATAATTCTGAGCGTTAATCATGTCAGTATCAACAAACGAATGCCAGCGATTTTTGTTTTAATGGATATCAATATTCATATTATATATTTACGAGAATTACTACTAAACTGGCATCGTCTTGTCTCGTCACCGTTAAAGCAAAATATCCGCATAGGCAGAACTTTGGCATAAGTTAAGTTTATTCTGGGAAATTTGATCACTTAATTTATTGTATCTAGGTAGCGCACACTCCTTGCTTACCTAGCGAATAGTCTAGAAGGACTTGATTAAGTATTTCGCTATGAGATGTATTTCGCAGTGTAGCACTAACACCGAGATGTTTTAAATGTATTTGTTTTTTGATTAATTATTATACATTTTCGTGATTCTTTTACTGTTTAAGTGTATGTATGTTTACTAAAATGCTTAACTATACCATCTAATGAGAAGCAATCACAATGCTATAAAACCAATACACGTTTACAGAAATATCAAAAACAGTGTAGCACAAGCTACGGATTTCGTAGAATATTTCGATGTAACTATTATATTATGTAATAATGTTTTTTAATTCTTTAGATGTTTTTATCAAGTGATTTTTATTCTTAAGTTTTTTTAATACATCCCTCTGTTTGTGTAAGTCTTTTAAATGTTTAATTATTTCATTAGAATGAAAAAAAACCTTACCATTATTGTTTTACCATGTGTCAATACAAGAACGACTACACCGATGTTTCTTATTATTGTCCAATACAATACAATTCTGATGTGTTCTAAGTACTAAAGCGAGTTTTTTCTAACATCACCTTGGAAAAAATCACTGACACTAGCAAAACATCATGTAACATTAAAAGTAACAGAATGTTGATACTTCGTGTAACAATAAAATATGCTGCAGAAATAGACGTAAAAACGCGTAAAATGTACTTAGAATACTGGATAGAATTCTCATCGAACTTCGGAAAAGTTCACCTATTTAATGTAACATTATTAAAATTATTGAGTAGTGATATTAATCAGTTGCATTGTGTGATTTGTGTTTAGGCAGCTTTTAGATTATGTTCTCATGATGTTGTAATTACATGATTAATCTGTATTAATAATGATTTGTGTTTCATTTCATTTACCTACCTACGATTAAGTTTACCTTGAGAATCATGAGGCAAGTCTAAATATCAATAATTTAGGAAGATTTTGATTCATTACTACATCTGCTGGTGAACGAGATGCTGCAATTTCTGTGTGGTGCTGGCTTAGAATTCGTACCACCCCGACTGTTCCCGTGAGTGTCGTTAGAGGCGACAAAGGGATATCCACCGAAGTGGGGGGGGCAGCAGCGCCCCCTGCAGAATAATTCTACCACCGAACTGCGATCTCCAACCCGCATGTCTAGAGTTGGGATAATGGGCATTACCTCCATTAGATAAACGCCAATAAGGCGCGTATCTTATAGGCTATTGAGGTTGAGGTTGATGAACGAGTAGGCGCATACGCTAGTGATCCCCAAAATGTATAATGCAAAAGTAAGTATTTTTTAGATAACAAGCAACATACTAACAAACAGTTATCGGTAGGAAAGTCAGGTGTCTGTTATATTTGATTCATTGCTACATTTTCCAAAATGGATTTGGATGTCGTAAGCAGCGACTGAGGGATATCTCCCAGGGCGGGCAGCACCACCATTTGCAGAACAATTAAACCACCGAACTGTGGTCCCCAACCCGCATGCCCAGCATAGGGATAGAGGTGCATAACCATCCATGAGATAAAAGCGAATAAGGCGCTTATCAGTGATTGCCTGCGTCTAGCAGTGGACCAATACAGGCTTTTGAGAAGGCAGGAAAGCCCCTGGCGAGCAACTTTCCGGGAGACATGTTTCCATTGGATAAAAGCGCTAATATAACATAGAAATCCGTAACGAATACATCCGACCGAGAACCAAAGTTATAGACATAGCCCAAAGAATTTGCTAGCAGAATTTGCAAGCTGAAGTGGCAGTGGGCCGGCCATATCTCGCAAAGAACCGACAACCGCTGTGGTGAACGAGTTAATAAGCGGACTTAAGAACTCGGATACCGCAGCGGTTGTTGGTTCTTTGGACCACGACTCTGCAAACGTAGTATAGGACGACCTCCAGCCAGGTGGGATGACGATCTTTGTAAGACTGCAGGCAGATGGCTGGATGCGTCAATGTCAACAATGGGTTGACATTGACTTCATTACAACACATTGTCCTGTCTTCGGCTTCGAGATTTGAATTCTATTTGTAAGTGCTACGCTGCATTCCACTCGCACTCGCTAGTATAGGTCCGTAAGAAAGAAAAAGATAGCTCTATCTATATCCCTGGAACATTTCTCAGCCTGACCATAGCTTCATTGTCTTTTGCGCGTTCATGAATACCGCACGTAATGGCAGCAGTAAAATAATATTCTTTCATTTTCCAAAGTTTCTTAAAAATGCCGAAAAGGAAGTCACAATGTGGTAAGAAGAAAAGTGACGTCAAAAAATACGTAAATACGAAACCAAGATATCACGGAGAAATGCTCACGTTTTTTTCTAGTGAGGGTTAGTACTTAATCTACAAAATAATCAGGCTGTTTTATGATATTTTCTCTGATCTAATACGTGGTATTAGACCGTAGAATAAAAGCTTCGAGTCAATACGAGATATTGGCCAATAGTATTTTTTATGAGTTAATACGAGATACACTCGAGAGCAATGAATCCGGGTCACTTAAAGAATGTTAAAAATCTCGGAAACTAAAAATGATAGGTTAATGCAATAAATTGTATCGACGAATCAAAATTTATGCTCTACAAGCACGATGGAAGACACAGAGTGTATCGAAGACCAGGGGAAAGATTCAAGCAAGCATGCATCGAAGAAAAAGTAGCCTACGGTGGTAAGTCTGTACTTGTGTGGGCCGGAATTTCTTCTGAAAGTCGCACAGAGCTGGTGATCATAGAAAACGGCTCTTTAACTAGCGTAAGATATGTGGAAGAAATCCTCAATGATCACGTTGGTCCATTTATGGTCAATTTAGGTGAGGATGCTATATTTATGCATGACAATGCCCGACCTCATACAGGTAGGATTGTGAATGACTACCTTCAAGAGATGAACATTACTCGTATGGAGTGGCCAGCGCGCAGCCCGGATATCAACCCGATCGAGCATGCTTGGGACGAGCTAGGCAGATGCGTAAAACAACGAAACCCTCCCCCAATCACGCTTCGTGAGCTCAAAATTGCTCTCACAGAGGAATGGGAGAATATTCCCCAAAATCGTATAAGGAACTTGGTGTACAGCATGCCAAACCGCGTAAACGCAGTAATGGAAGCACGAGGAGGCAATACGAAGTATTAAAATTCAAGAAAATCGTAATAAAGTTCAAAAATTTCATGTTTCCTATTTTTGTTTTAAGGAGAGATCAGCAGTTTTTTTCTTTATGTAATTTTGTGTTAATAAAATGTATGGTGACTCATATTTTTTTTACTTTCATTTAAGGAGTATTACATTGTCTATTAAATACAATTTATTGCATTAACCTATCATTTAGAGTTTCCGAGATTTTTAACATTCTTTAAGTGACCCGGATTCATTGCTCTCGAGTGTATTAACCAATACCCTTTTTTCATCCCATCCAGACGATGAGGATGGCTACATTGAGCCATTGCCTCACCTATGGGAGTGTCCGCAGTCACTGGCATGATCATTAGCATCGCTAGTAGTAGCGCCGTCCAATATAAGCCTGGTAGAGGCTGATGCAGAGCCCATCCTCCTTTCATGTGCTCTCTCGGTTACAAAGCAGCCGGTTAAGCCTGTGGCCATTGCCCGCCGCACGCGCTTACTCCCGCATGTGGGACTGTACCTGCAAATCTGGGGTCAGAAGCAACGCCAGAACAAACAGACGTGCCGCCTACTGATCCAGAACTTTTGTTGGCACTAGGAACATTTGAAGAAAATTCAAATGAATGGGGTATAAATATATCAAAGGACTTGGCGATAGGATAAGAGCCTATTCCTAAAGGCGGGTTAAAAGACCAGGTAATCGAAGATTTTTCGAAAAGATTCTTATTTCCTACTGTCCCTCGGTGAAACCTCCCGTTCTCAATCTCGAAATCAGCGCTATGTTGAACGAGCCAGCACGGAACAGAGACGTTCGAATTTCGAAGAAGCAGAATCACCTGGCGTGTGCTCTCACTGTGTTGGGTGGGACATGCTCACTAAATCCACAGATACACCGAGCATACTTCGAAATCTTTCTGATGCTACAAAAATGATAGCACATGCTCATTATTCTGAGACGGAAACCAGACGGTCTCTCGTCATGCCAATGTTAGTACAAATCATTTATCGAGCCGTTCACAAAACAGGAAAAGGGATGCCCACTTATTTGGAGAAAACTTAGTGACTCTATCAAGACTTCATGTGGCACACAAAAGACAGGCAAGCTTCTACAATCAACCTCTGGGGGTTTAAACTCCAAGGTCCCTCCGCCGCCGCGTACACAGACACAGTACCGCGGGCCGCGACATCAAAACCGCGGCGGTGGGGCGAGGTGGGCCCATGCTTACCGCCGCCGTCCAGCACCCTAACATCCGGCGGCCGTGGCCGGCGAGTGCCGACGCCGCCTTTGCCGTCGACATCGCAGCGCTCCAAGCAATCAGAGTTCATGAAGAGGAGCAGTACACAGGTACAAGCTGGTCGTATCAAATATTTCCTCGAGGCTTGGAAAGATATTACTATCGATAACATGATGTGGAAATCTAAGTGCAGCACTAAAATGTTTTACTTCCCTTGGATTCATAATAAATTATAATAAAAGCAATATCGTGCCAAGTAAATCTTGACAATTTCTGGGGTTTATTCTAAACTCATCAAATATTACTTTAGAATTACCCGAGAATAAGAAAGATAATATTCTTTTACGAACTAGCGGCTTTTTCCAGTTTAAAAGTAGTCTTTTATGACAGGAAATTTTAATATTAGTAGGTAGGTACCTAAAAGAGGTACCGAATACATAAACGAAGTAGTTAGAGAACTGGTGAGCGGATTGTGTCAAGGCCAAGAACGGCTGCTTACCACATTAGCATAATATTTTTGAGAATCTATCAGATATTATTTACACTATTTTTTAAAGTCCAAATTGATTTACAATTTTTTACTGGTCGTGGAAGGTCATTCCAGCATTCTACCAGGCAGCAAATCTAAAGCTGCCATGAAATGCAGACGTTCTATGCTTTGGACAAATAAGACGGACGGCCATAAAGGAACAAAAAAAAACTCAGCATTGTTGGAAGAACCCGAGTAGGCGCAAACGCTAGTGATATCCCAATTGTATAATGCAAAAGTAAGTTTTTTTTTAAATATAAGAAATATACTCTTAAAAAGTTATAGGAAGGTAAGCTATGTAGGTGTTTGTAAATCCACTGAAGAGAACGGAGAGCTTACCAACCTGGTGTGGGAATGACAACATCTTCCGGATACCGTCTAGTCACTGCAGGGGTGTAGCAGCGGGTATTATCTTACATTAGCAGGAAATCTTCGCCAATAAACCCAGCGTATGGCATGGCCCAGAAGAATGTCGTCGATAAAGTTTTCTTCAGTTAATATACCTCCATGACCGCGATTAGCCCCGCTACGATGCGCTGCCAAGAGAAGTGTGTAACTCTAGAAAAATGGCGGTATCTCGATACTTATCTCGATTATTATCTATGGAGTTTGAGAGTCAATGTTATTAACTTGACACCATGCTGATTGCATTGCATGTATTGTTTGATCAGGGCTTTATATGTTATTCTGTTAGGCGATTCTCACCAGCTTCGTTTTAGTAGATCCCTTTCTTTGGCAGACCAATGTGCTACTTTACTGGCCCACCACCAACTTTATCTCTCGGGAATCCTTCAGCTTTGTAATCACATTGCATGCACAATGCATTTACATAAAAATAGCACCTCTATGGATACATTACATCAGGGTAATAAAACTGAAGGTAAGTTTTATTACCCTAATGTAATGTATCCATAGAGGTGCTATTTTTATGTAAATGCATGTCGCTGTTTTGTGGTGATCTGACATGCGTGGACTGAGATTGAGTACGCGTGGAATGAGATTAGATGGCGGAAACACCCAACCAAAGCTGGACTGAAATGGGAAATGTGTGTTGTGTGTTCTGTTCTCCTTCAGGCGGTGTTGTAACTAGAAATAATTATGGATCACTACTAAAACTTCAATAATGTAACCCAAGGTGTAATTTGTATTGCCATAAAATGTCTTGCAGCTTGAAACTATCGATAATATAGAACAAAAATATTGTACAATCTTATAGAAAACATTAACGTCTACAAAAACTTTGCGATACCTTATGTCTAACTGGTTCGGCTACTGGTCAAGTGGTGCCCAAATTAAAGATTTCAAGAGTTTAGATTACTTTGTATTGGAGAAAAATGTTACAGAGTAGTATGAATGACGGCCATTCGGATTGAGAAGGGATTGTCGCCATATTAAATTTATACAAGAAAAAACACGTTCGGAAACACCGCTATTCGATGGCAGTCGTTCGGATACGCCACGACACTAACTATTATAGTTTTATCATTATACGTAACGCTTTTCAAAATTTTAAAATTTGATAGAAAGGCCGACCAAAATCAGACCATGTTATCCAAACCTTTGTAGATATATATCATTATCCAAACAAATTATTTTGTATTCACGACTGTTTCAATACCTGTAGATTACCTTTTGAATCATTGAAATCGCAACTGTCATTCCATAGATACCACGAATTTAAAAATGACAATCTAATAGTAAAATAAACGAGGTTGCCGCCGCCGCCGCCGCTCCGTGGCCGGTGTGGTGTGCTGTGTGCATTGCGGGCAACGCAGCGAGTAGTAATAATCTGCATAATGTCAAGTTCACGTGGCAAGAATACCCTTCGTGTAAGGGTGAAGGCCTCCTCCAGGCTTCTCCATTTTGTCTCTTCAATGGCTTCTGCCATCAAGTCTTTACTATTACTAGTCAGTTTTACAATTTCCTCGTCTCATATTTTATGCATATTGGTAGTCGAACCGCGACGTCACACATGTACATTTTGTATTGTCATGAAGCTTTGACTTTGCGTTGACAAAAGTAATCCGATGATCCGTGACGTCACAAAATGCAGGGACCAAAATGACAGCGTTTATATCACCCGAAACTGAGTGCAGTTTTACTTTTTGTTTTACACCTCATTAATTTAGAATATTGTAGATATTTTTTTTCGGTTATGAATTAACGTAAGTAAACGATAAAAAAAAACTATGAATGGTCTGCCATTTGTAGTGCCTTTCAGATCAGACCAGGTTAATCGCTTAGTCCATTTGCTGTCTTTTATTTTGGCAACGTATCCCGCCACCACATTTTCTTAAACGAATTTAGCTTGAATTTTACTTTCCAAATATAGTATAAGTATTCCACGTCTGACATCCATAAGTGATAAATGGGAGTAAGTATGTACCTTAAACTTGACTTTTTATTTTCATGGGCATTGAACTCTTGAAGATTGCTTTTAAGTTCCAGAATTTCCTCCAAGCTCCAGCTATTCTTTTGTCCACTTCATCGTTGCTTAGTTTTGAACAAGATATTTGTTCGCATAGACTGTTTCTAAAATATAAATTACCTGAAATATACTACCAGCTTTATAAGTTTCAGAATTCAGTTGAATTATTTATCGTTCAAGCTCTTACAATATGCTCTTCTGTAAAATTGGTAGGGGAAAAGCGGGCGCCCTGACACTACTCGTTTTGCTGAGAGCATGGTATTCTACTAATAATATAAACGCAAAGATTTGAAAACATGTATGTATGTTAGTTGCTCCATCACGCAAAAACTACTGAACGAACGGATCGGGATGAAATTTTTCATACAAGTAGTTCTATCTAGTTTTTATCCTATAAATCAAGTTTTTATCCTATAAATCAGTCCCCGTGGGATAGGCTTGCGAAGCCCCGGGGCGCTGCTATAATACTTCGCCAGGCATGCCGAGAATTCACTGTCTCGTGGGTGACACTTACTACGCCAGAACGGATATGGCGGCGGATCTGAAACTTTAGTTTGGAAAAACTAGATCTATTATTCATTAGACATACTCGATGTAGAATGTTTGCTAACCAAACACAAGTCAAGTAAAAACTTAATTAGCGTCGAGTTTCAGGATGTAATTGTAAGCAATAATTGTTTAAGAATATCCAATCGACAAATAATGTAGATTGCATATGTATGTATATAAAGCCGCATTAACAGAGTGTATATATGGGCGGTTTGTTTACAAATTTACAATTATTCTACATGGAGTTTGGCTACTGTATAGAGTCTATTATAATTTTGTCATCGTAAGCATAAAGCATCCAGCTTGCCCGTAACAGACAGTTCCAGGTTTTGAAACTCAAAAACCTGCGTGGCACTATAATTACAATAAAGGTAAAAGTATACCATAAAGAACCTGAACACTAGCCAAACTCGATCACACACCTTGCTCGTTTCACATTATTCGTTACATTTAGTTTTTTTTATGATATTGATGAACAGGTACACAATATTATAAAAAAAACTAAATGTAGCTACTAAAATGTAAGGTACATGTCTTGCTCGTTTCACATTATTCGTTAAATTTAGTTTTTTTATAATATTACTCACTATAACAGGTACCCAATATGATAAAAAAACTAAATGTAGCTATATGTAAGGTACCCCACCTAACAATTCAAACTCGCATACTTCAATAAAACAAGTTGATTTTCAGCTTTTAATGGAATCACTCACTCAAAGCAAATTTTTGTTTTTGGCGTAGTAATGAACTCAACGCTGCACGACGAGTGTCCAATGTGTCCATACAAAGCATTGGAATCTATGTTTTTCAGATAATTTTGACTCCTTTCGACTGTGGACGAGCTTGGCAAGGCCTAAAATAAATAAAAACAACATGGCGGACATGTGTGGACAGCCTTGACAAGGCTGCTTCACAGATTAGCGATAAAAAATCTTACAATTTTTTTTTGTGGGATTTTGGTATTCTTTCATTAGTTAAGGTATAGAATTCGTCATAAAAATAGTCAGTTTGCTCGTGATCGGACTGTTTAGTCCCTGTTCATCATCAAAAACTTAGTTTTCGAATCAAATTTTAAAGGTCTTTTTGAGTCGTCGGTTTTTGGTCGTGTTTTGTGTTTGTGTCGATAAAACTAAGAGATCGGGATAGCCAAAGGTATGTTCTTCAATAATTTACACACTTGATACCATTCGTCGTGGTTTAATGTAGAAGATAATGCATTTAAACTTCAGCGTTGCAGCAACCGTTGGTTTCATGGCAAAAATTTTCATTTATCAACAGAAGCTTATCTTTTTATTATTTTTTCATGCAATCAATGCTATTTAGTAGGATGATTTATAAGGTTCAAAGGACATTAACAAAACCTAGGGCTTCGCATACAAAAAATCAGAGAAATCATGATTTTTTTTATTTTTGAACACGGTCTGTGGATCAGCCTTAGTTAGGTCAAACCTGGGGGCCATCTTGATTTTACGACCCTTTGTAAATGCCGCACTGACGAAAGGCTAGACGCTCATATCAATTTGACGCTGACTGTACCATAAGAAGTAACGGTACTGTACGATTATTTGGTATGAAACAACTTTCCCCTACCAACGGCTTCACCGTGCCCCTACCGGGCGTTACAGTTAGGTACTAGCTAGACAATATTACAATATGGTATATACAGGAGACTTCAAATAAGGAGGAGGTTCTGTGTATGTTCGGTTGTATTGGTCAAAAAATTATTGTAAGTAGAGATAAACTTCATTTTGGCAGTAAACAGAAATATTTTTGGGATACGTTATTATTGTACTAAGCAATCTACATATTCTACACACAATATCATTCCAGTTTTTTACACAAAAAATGGGGATTTTAAAAGTGATTAGAAAAAAAAAAAAAAAATTGGCCCTTACGCTACTCCGGTGCTTAAGCCACGCTAAAAAGCTAAGCAGAGCTGGTGTTATGAGTACAAGATAACTGATTATATTATTTAATATAATACACAACATAGATAGGTTTTTTTTATTAATAGATTTGTAGATATTTTTTATTTTACATGGAAAACATCTAGAACACCCCTTATTTCGATCTAGTTTCAGTAAAAAATACCTAGAGTCTATATTTTATTACAGGTCCAGTTTTGTCATCATCATTATCAGCCTATATTAGTCCACTACTGGACATAGGCCTCCTAATGAGTGCCACAGCGCCCAGATGTTTGTGTGCAAAAGTTCAGCCCGTTCACTTGTTTCGGCGTTTTAGGGTCAGGGCATACTCTTATAAACAAAATCGAAGTTTCTGATTTGTTTTCGTGCAAACGCTAATCTTATGTAAGCGACATAAGCTTTGGTTTTGCACGACAACGAAAAAGAAACTTTGATTTTTCTTTGCCGAGTAGGCCTCCTGTTCACATCTGATGCGTCGAGCGTATCAACCGGTCGCGTCTATTCGGTCGAATAGGGTGTTTTTATATCTGACGGAAGATGCGTCGGGCGTAACTTCGTTTTGCCACATTATTATGCGTCTAGTCTATTCAATTTCTGCACTCAGCATCTAAAGAGAACATCGACAATGCGTCGACGGAAACGGATCCGACGCTGTACGCATCATCGGTTAAAAGGTGAAAGGTTGAATGTTTCCCAAAAATATAATTCTCTGTTCTGGCGTTACGCGACCGATAATACGCGACGCATCTTCCGACAGATGTCAACCGACCCTTATTCGGCCAGATATCTTCACAATGGCAAAAAATTTCGCCTGTATAACTACTAATATATTCTTATATAAGTAATATATTTTTATAATATTATGAAGGCGAAAGTTCGTGCCGGATATTGTGTCATAATAAAATGATGAAACGAATATAGCATGACACCGCGGTTTTCATTTGCAAACTGTGCTCTTTGTGACAACAAACTCTACTAGAAATGTGAATAATATTTGGAATGGCGGTAAAACCTTTATTTTTGACACTTTGACACTGAACATGAATGATAAATTCTGCTAGACAATACAGATAAGATAAAGATACAAATATAAGTGCGCAGGCGAAGGACCTTCGCCCCCTGCGCGACAAAAGTCATAAAATCTTAATAGGTATAGCCAGTGAGCATGCAAAGGGGGGGGGGGGGGGACGTTTGCATTACCAGTAGCCACCAGTGGTGTTAATCGAGATATATAGATACAATTTTTTTTCCAGTTGCATACTGTTGACAGTGGGGCGGCGACCAAGACTTTCATTGCTTACGAGTTTGTTTAGTTAAGCACTTAAAGCTTCTTTCCACCTCACGATATTGCCACCAACCAGGTGGCTATTGGCAATCGACGCAATGATTAACTTTAATCAAAATAGACTTTATTCCCTACTTTACAATTTAATCATAAGTTAACTTAAATTTACATGATTTGTAAATTAAAATATACAAATCATGTAATTATTTTATTTTAACTGATTTCATTAAATTTTAAAAGATCTTTATCCATTTCTGGATAAATGCTCTCTGCATCTCTTGCCATTTTGCTCATTTTGAGCCGCTGCTGCTTTGATTCCTGCAACTCCGATATTATCATCCTTCCAGCAGCGAACTGGTCGGCCCGGGTCTCTCGTCCCATCTTATAAGATGACGAAGATGAGACCGAAAGCTCAATCTGTTTTTTCATCCATTCGTCAAACTTAGCTACCCATTATTCTACTCTTTGATTTGGCGACGAGTTATTGAAATTTTCTCTATTATTAAAAAATTATTTTCTTGACTTTTTTAGAGTTTTGATGCAATATTTTTAATAATTTTATAAGCAGTACGAGGGCGGGGCTAGGGGCGCGCATTTTTAAAATGGTAGAGATCTACCTACTTGTAGTAGTCGCGCATTCGTAGGAGCCGCGCGCGCGGGGAACTCATCAAAAAAATATGCTAAGCAAGGCCCTAAAAGTAAAAAATCTAAAGATAAGAGAAAAAGAAGAGTTGATAGACAAATGTCAACAAGTTCTACAAGTGAATCTGAAAATGAATCCAGTGTAATGATAACAACAGAGGATTTTCTTTATAGAAAATCGAAGACGCGACAATTCCAACATGAGAAAAGACAGTGATACGGGAACCAAAATAACAAATCATCAATCAGTCACTATTGATGAAACCACTGACTGTGAATCAGTTACCGGAAATACTCTCTTCACGTACAAAGTGAAGACGCCAACAAGACAACAACACAGAAAAATAATTTTAGATGGAAGAAGGAGATGAATCTATATGGAAAAAAGCAGTAAATAAAGTAAAAAAACGCAGTTGCTTGCCATATGAAGGCACAAAGGGAAAACTTCATGCAGCCAAATTGCCAAAGCCTCGACAATGTAACAGAATTTGTCGTTACAGATGCTCTGAAGCTTCTTCCAAAATTGAACGTTTGGAAGTCTGTAAAGATTACTGGTCTATTAAAGATTTTGGCATGCAGAAAGAGTTCTTACTCAAAACGTATCAAGATTAAACTAGTTGCAAGGAGCTTGAATATCTTACCTGTAGAAAAGCAACGATATACTTCTAGAGAGTACAGCCTTTTTAAAAATGAAGTATGCGTGAGAGTTTGCAAAGCTTTCTTCACGTCAACTTTGGCAATTTCTAATGGGCCTATTGAAACAGCGGTAATGATAAACGTGGGAAAATAATTCCTCCAAACAAGACCTCAGAGGAAAGCATCAAATATATAAGAGAACACATTGAAAGCTTTCCAAAGATAGACTCCCATTACTGTCGCAAAGATACGATGTGGCAGTACCTGAGTAAGAAACTAAGTATTTGCAAGCTTTACTCCCAAAAAATTCAAATTCAATATTTACCAAAAGATATTTGGTACCGAATATAATTTGAGTTTTTATCACAGCGGCGATTTATACGCGTTAATATTGTCATAGTGAGGCGATTGTGTTAGTGGAATTCGGCCCTAAAATATTTACAAATTGTTTCGTAGTACTAGAACAAAATAATAAAATCATGTCCGATTCGGCGCCGGGTCCTTAAATATACTATGCCAAAATGTATACGGATCAAAGAAACAAACGACAAAATGTGTAATCCTTTACGTCAAATTGAGCAAATGCCATAAATGTATCTACGATGAAATGCTCCAGCGCATCAGAATGTGCATTTTACATAAAGAACAAATGTTGGAATTATTATTACATTTCTAGTGTTTCAAGGACTTGATGTGCAAGGTTTGAAAAGTTATGTGAAAATTGCAATGGACCAATATTTGAAGCAACTCGAAATTGTAATACGGTACGGTATATTTATAAATAAAATACCTAGGATGATTTTTTGGAAGTCTACTAAGTACGCTTTGTGTACAAGCTACATTTTGCCACCACCTGGGGTCCATGTTGCTCTGCTATTCATCCGTGTTACAGTTGGGATATAATATTATATAACTATGCCTACTTATGAACTTCTAAGAAGTATTATCGCTATTTACAGTAAGTAAACATGGGTGTTTATTTATTTATTTAATTATAACTAACTTAACACTTCCCTTATTCATAACATATTACAACATAACATTGTATACGCTAATAATACATTTTAATGCCTAACTACTTCACATACAGGTTGATAAAGAAATAGTGTACTAAGCTTAAAACCCCAAATAGCACTCGCCAAACTTAACAACTTTTGTTCTACGACTTAAAAATTCGCGAAAAATAGTTTGCTTTCCCATACAATCAATCAGCTCATTGGCCTAATTTTGTATGGAGAGTAATTTTATTTGTTTGCGAAATTTACGGCCTGATTATTTTGTAGGTTAAGTACTAACTCTTACTAGAAAAAGCGTGAGCATTTCTCCGTGATATTTTGTCTTCGTATTTACGTATTTTTTGACGTCACTTTTCATCTTTACCACTTTGTGACTTCCTTTTCGGCATTTTAAAATACTTTGGAAATTGGAAAAAATGGAAAATAAAAGAATGTTATTTTACTGTTGTCATTACGTGCGGTATTCATGAACGCGCAAAAGACAATGAAGCTATGGTCAGGCTGTGACAGGTTCCAGGGATATAACGCTTTCTCTTTCTTTCTTATGGACCTATACTATGTGCGAGTGGAATGCAGCGTAGCAGGGCTACTTACAAGTATTATTCAAATCTCTTCGCCGGAGACAGGACAAACACGACGACCTCTGTGGCGCGGTGGGCGAAGGTTCGCCTGCAACGCAGGAGGTTGCGGGTTCGATTCCCGCCCTGGGGACAAATACTTGTGCGATCTGCAGATATTTGTTCAGGGCGTTCTGGATGTTTTCTATGTATAATAAAAAATATCTATCTATGTAGTGTATTGTATTAAGTATGCATATCAGTTACCTAGTACCCATAACACAAGCTCTGCTTAGCTTGGGGCTAGATAATGCTGTGTGAAATGTCCAGCATTATTTATTATTATTAACAAGATCATACAACAAAAGTTGTTCAGTTAAATGAGTATGTTCCGCTTAGTACACCTTTTTTTATCAGCCTTTATATATATTTATTTTTATATTTTCTCCTGATGGCGGCAACACTTTTTAAGAACTGTAGAATGGATAATTAATTTTTTTGAAGTTGCTTCAATTTTGTATACTTTCTATCAAAAATTATATCGGAGTTTTTGCGCCTTTGATCTCAAATAACGAGTTTCTTATTCTTCATGTAGTAAAGTGGCACACGACCACTTTACTGCATGACCTACCTACTTAATTCTTTTTATAGTATAAGCGTTACTCAAGCAAAGCGATGACTTGGCAAGCTTTATATACAGGTCTTAGGCCCATATTATAAAAGCTTGCTCAGTCATTAACCTATGCTTGAGTAACAATGGATTGCCATAGAAAATCATGAAATAATAATAATAGTAAAAATATTCATTTACGGATGGGTTTACAATTTTTCAAATGATCACAGTCTAGTACAAACATGCCTAATATAAACCTACTAGGTCAAAGAAAATGACTCCTCGCTCTCACTAAGTTAGAATAACTTGTATAGAGACACGAGGGGTCCTCCCTTTGGCTACAAATAAGTTTAACAAAGACGAGTAAGGAAACCGTGTAAATATTTTATACAATACAACTAAATAGAAGAAATTCAAAATAACCTAAGAAATACATATAACACCACACGAAAAACGAATAAGATTATGAAGCTGAAAAACCCAAATTAAACACCAGATAACGATATGCAACCCAAAACTAAGATTGTACCTCCAACATATGCTCTACCTGCGCGTATTCAAGGTCTTGCAGGTACCGTGTGATGAAAAGTTTACAGTCGAGACTCGTTTTTCGTTGTAAATCATTAGTTTTTTTTTGGGTTATTATAGATGTAAGGTCCTAAGAACCGTGCGTGGCGATGTTCAAACGAAGTTTTACGTACGAATATTTTCCTAACGGAGAGTACTTGCAGTTCTTTATCAAGTTCAGTAGTGGGATACTTGTAAGGCTTGTCAATACCGCTCTTTGCGCTCTTTCCAGTGGCAAAAGGTGTGATTTTGCAGCACCGCCCCGTGCCCTAATGCAGTAGAGTATAAGCGATTGACATAGCGCAAAGAAAGTGGATTTCAGTTGGCTTTTATCTGCCGCGTGCATAATAAGCTTAAAGACAGCGATTAACTTACAAAGAGTGCTTACCCGCTCAACCCAAAAATTTTCAACCCAATAGGTATTTTGCGCCATTCGACCCAAAACGTTGGATTTTAGTTCCCCTTTCAACCCACACCTACTTATGTCAAATTTCTATTGTTTAAATTCAAAAAACTGACACAGTGAAACATCGAAATGGTTCGGTCATCAGACAAAAAAGGTGTATATACTTAGTATACATATTTTTATTTGTAAAATCAGTCTTGTTGAAATAATAGTCAGCCAAATAAAATAAATGTTTACTAGTCTAACAATAACATTAATCAGACTTTAAGGTCCCAAACATAATCAAATAGACATATTATAAAAATAGCACAACAGTGATTAGATTCAGGTCTGGTAGGTATAAATACAATTTTATAATAAATATTGCTGAGTTATCTTGGTACATACAATAAGTCGTGCAAGATTATTTTTTTAAATCTTATATTTAAAACATATACAGGTTCAATAAAATATAAATAGCAATGCAAAATAAACTATATGAGGTTTATCAATGGTAACGTTTAGCAGAGGTAAAACATTAATTTTGATTAACATAAATAAAAACCATCTTAATTATTTAACACGCATACCTACTTACATATTTAAAAATCTTGGAGGTTATTCTCTCTTTTTACACAGCATTTGAAAGTTCCATCGCTAAAGGTTTTTGTCGTAGGTACCTATCATTTCACGAGCTTATTGGGATGAAAATATTGTTATTCTATCATCATCACTTTGATAGTCGCACAGTACGAAATCTTCATAATCTTTTGTGATTTCGACTTCTTCTAGAGTATGAAAATTTGTTTTCTTGACTTTTATTGCGTTCATTGTATAATTGTGTTTTTGCTCACGCATTTGTCTGTTGTTATATTAGCATTATCGCGTATCTGCTTCATTGACTCGCTCGCAAACGTGAACAGTTTTCTTGAAAACACTTGTTAGGTGTTTATTTAAATGCACACAACCAAAACACCTGGGTAGTACTTGTACACACCGCCACACTCTATGTATCTCCACCACTGTTTGCTCTTTTTTTATAAAACTTGTGTCCATGGTGCACCAAAATTTGTCCGCCTCGGTTTCACTGTATAAAATTACTGTTAGAACTTGGACTCTCTTTGGTTTCCGCTATAATTAATGTGAACCTTTAAGTTAGAAGGTCTAGTAACTACTGACACGTGTAACAAGTAAGATATAATATATGAAAGAGACGATAGGCATAAACTTACCCAAATAGATAAGAAAAACAATGGTATCCCTCCCATTGTTTTTCTTATAGGCCCGTTGTTGATTGAATAGAACAGAATAGAATAGAATATCTTATGTTTCGACACACACATAGGTACAAAAGAAAATAAAAACATACAGATAAAAAAATACAAAAGTAAAAATTGGATTATGTTTTTTATAATAAGTCCGCCTTCTTACATATTTCTAGGAATTGCAGGAATTAAATATAATTCTTTAAATATACCTCCTCGATATTGTAGGTACAAAGAAGTTTTCAATTTACTCTGGTTAATAATTACATATAGTTCATTTTTTCATCAATATAACAGTGTCTGTACCTATTGTTTAGAAAACACTGTGACTTAGATTTTTGGAGTGGGTCGAACGGAGCATATGTTTTGGGATGAGTGGGAAAAAATTATATTGGGTAGAAAAATTGTGGGTCGAATGGGTAAGCACTCCTTACAAACTGTATTAGTGACGGCCCTTATCTGATGTTCATAGTCATGTTGGTCGACAGACTCTATCTAAGGTTTTACAATTGCAGTTATGTCTTGGTGAGTAGAGGCATTGGTTAGAATGTGCTTTTAGGTTAAGATCCACGTGCGGTTGTCCTGGTTTGAGACTGAATGACTGAGCAAGCTTTTTTATTACGAGCCTTAGTTTTTGTTTCTCATTATTAGAATATAAATGCACCAATTGCTTCTCTTTTCCCGTTTTAAGCTACCTAAATTAGTATTTAGGTAGTAAGTTTTATTATTTTACACAACTTAAGCTACTATGGCACTTAGATCCACACAAACCCTTTTTTTTGAACACGCACAACGGTACAGCATTGTTTTTGTGCTGGTTTGCATGAGCACTTTTGAAAACCTGGGTAAGTTTGGACCAAATATGGAAAGGTTCGCTACAACTTCTCTCATGGATATAGGGGCATCTGAAATTTCATCCTTATAATCTTCATTGGATATCTGCTACTCTTGTCTTAAAAACCAGTTTTTAAGCGTTCCCGAGCTTCTGCCTACTTTATAAACGTTTCTGTAGTCTACAATTTTTCCTTTGATGTTTTTTTTTGTGTCCAATGGACCGTGGTCTATTTTGGGCATGCTAATAAATACTGTTTGACCTACATCCAGTATCTGCATCTAGCTAGCAGGTGTGGTCTATCATTTTGTTCAGCAGCTTTCTTGGTTCCTATGTATGCTTCATTCCGTTGAAATTGGATGTCTTGTTCACTTTTACAAAGCATAATACTTTTGAGCCATAATGTTTTTCATTTTCAAATCCGCATATAGCATGCACAGTCTTTTTGCATGACATGCAGCTATGCGCACCACTGCAAGCACTGTTATAAATTAGGCAAGTAACGTTGAGGCTTGCATTTTCATCTTCAGGAATGAAGTACCTCACTAACATTGCTCGCATTTCCATTTTCATTTGGCTCATCAAGCTTTTCAGATGTTTCAGGCATACAAACTGCCGCATCGTCACCTGATTTCACTTCTGTCAAACTTTTCAGCTGCTCTTCTGTTTGTACATTCTTCAGCAATGCTGACGGTATGGCAGAGCCACTCAGGCCAGCTTTCGGTTCGCTGCCAAATAAAGCTTTATATCGTGATCTTCCGATGAGGCGGTTAAATGAAGTATTTTTTGGGTATTGGCCATAGTGACAACCAAGGGACCAATTAGTTGAGCTGTGGTCATTCACCCACAAGCGCAGCGCAACATGTTTTCAACATCTTGGTTACTCCTTTCTACACTTCCCTGGGTTTGTTCCTGGGTTCCCGCATTGGGCTACCATGAACAATTTTGCACTCAGGCCACATTGCGGTCAGCTCCTCAATATTTTTTGCTGTGAATTCACGTCCATTATCGGATTATAGAATATATGGTGCCCCAAATGTCATAAATATTTTAAACAATTCAGCTGCCACTTTATTCGCTCGTTTACTTTTTCTGTGTCAATTAAAAAAATAGTACCTACCTATTGGATTAGTATAAGTTCAGAACAGTAAAAAGGTAGTTGCAATTCTTACCAATCGCCATTCGTCTCCAGTTTTGGCCAGCGAGTCTGTGCTGATACTATCTAGTTTCTGAGCTACCTGGTTCCACTGCTTTTGACGTAGCTCTCGGCCTTCCTTGCTTCGGTTGAAATGCCCGAGCGCCAGCTCTCGGTGGATCTCGAGGTAATCGAGGATAGCCTCAATTTGTACATATAGCAGTACCATTTATATTCTACACTTTTACTACCTAATTCACTTTATTGAATATAGAATTAGATAAATATTTAATTCACTTTCTTTCTTTTGACAACTCTTTTTTGGATGTGCTTTTATTCTTCGGGTGATTTAAATTTACGCATTTTTTTTTTTTTAAATTAGAGGCTCTTAGGTTAGACACAACCTCCAAGACCGAATCAATGCCTTGCGGAACTTTTGAAGCTATGTTAAATAGTTCCCTGTAAAATCTGACAAGATGGCCGTTTACAGGGAAGTCAACTGTTTAATCAACCCTGCAGCTTCATTTCTCAGCAAAATCAGTTTGATTGCCAAAATAGTAAATTTATATAAATAGTAAGGCCTAACCAAAACTAAGCTAGGCGTGAGCTGGGCTCCTCTTAAACAGCTAAGTTTAGAGAATAAACGAAATTCTAGTAATTAAACGGTTCTAACTAAAAAAACAGTAATACTAATGATTTATGTTGGGTAATTACTATTTACTTGACAAAGTAAACTGTATAACCACTTTTTAAATTTATATAAATTGCAACGATACCACGAATGGGAGCGCGAAGTCCCGAGTTCTTGCGCCAGGTGGCAAGGCCACTAGCTCGTAGCTCAGGGGGTGCAAGTTCTCGGGACTGCGTAGAATAGTTTTCTGACAAGGTCTTAACAGTCAAATTTAATATGCACCATCGATTTGTATAGAGTGAAAGCTTCAAGATATTTACGTCTGTACTCGAGAGTGAGAAGTTTAAACTAACACATTTTAAAACTTGTCTGAGAAAATATTTTCAAAGTTACATTTCCGGGCGTCGTCGTCGCCGTCAAGAAATCTTGCAGTATTTTTGTGCGCTTTGTTGATGCTGTAAAAAATACGTACTTATTCTGCAGCAATACGAAAAACTTTGTAGCCTCTAGGCAACATTCAGCTGCCGATGTGCCGATGAAGTTTAACGAATGCGCCGTGCAAGGCACGTTTGTCGCATATTCTGCATGTGGATTTTTCCTCTACGTGGAGACCATTAGAGGTATACTGGCCAGACATGATACTACATTGTCATAGGATTGACCTCTGCATTGTTTATGTTAATATTCAGAGTTATGAAAATCTCCGTGACGCAAACATACCTTTGGGACCAATTTTAAGTAGAAAACATATAAATAGTTCAAGTGATGCTTCATTGGGTTTTACAAATCGCAATATTAACGAAAGCTGCGAAACAAACGTGTTAGGTTGGGGGTTGAATCTACACTGAAGGAAAATGCATAGCCCTTTGATGATCTTTGATTATCGTTGTTGTGACTTTAGCTCTCATTATTTAATTTTTTTTTCATATGTTTCAAAAGACAATGATCATTGCCTTTGCCAGGATTGCCCAAATTTGGCACATGTTTTGCTAGAAACGGATCAAATTCAACGATTGCTTCTAAAAACATCATAAAATTCCCGAATTGACTGAAAGGGAAATGCATAGCCCTTTGAAGATCTTCGATTATGTATGTTTGTCCTCATTGTTGAGGGCTTTTCAATATTTTTATTTTGACACTAGATGGCGCTGCACGAAAGTAAAGTGTCGATGTCAAGTGTCATAAAATAAACATCGAAATAATTTTCTGTTTCCACCAGAATAAATACAAAAACTACTCAACAAAACAGGTGGGAGTAAACGAGATGATTGACACTTGAGTATCATACAGCGCCATCTATCTTAGTTTATCGCACCATTTTCAAGTTCGCAATGAAAAGCTCTCATATTATGACGCATTTTTTGTGCCAATCCATTCGTATGAACCTTTCCTCGTTGCTTAGACTGGTTTTAAACGCATCTTTACTTAAATACCGATTCCGATCATCAACCGATCGCTTAGATTTAAATTTTCGTTTTCAATATTTCTTCAAAGCCGTTTTTTTTTGAGAAAAAAATGATTAACTCTTTTGGAATTTACCGCAACTACAGAGCAGGATAATTTTCGACTTGAACGGCACTGGTGGAAACATACCTAATCTGCATGCATCTGCAGGCAGTGTTGATTGCTTTCTCCTTCAAACCCTATCTGCAAGAAATGTAAGAAAATGCCATGCCTGAGTCGCCCGTAAAACAGTAGGTACCTAGCGACCGTTGCGTTTACTAGATACACAAAATTATGTAACTTTATATACAGGGTGTAACACGATATGTGGATCATCGGTGGATGTTCAACATGATGGATAAATGAAATTTCTTATCTTAAATACTATCTTTCATGGTGTATACTCTATGAAAGGTAGTATTTAAGATAAATTAAGTGAATAGAGTCAATACTACCTCATACCAAGTTGACAATAAAAATTATTTTTACAGCTTTATAGTATAAGATTTACTGTTCGAAGTGCTTATTGTAAGCCTAAAGAAATAAATGAATTCATTTTAATGCGATTTCGAATAAACCACCGGGATCGTTCTCTAAACACTAGAGAAAGAATCAGCCAAATCGGTTAACCTTGAGTGGAGATATCAAGTATAGATTACCTTTTTACATAAAAAAAAACATACAGACGAATTGATAACCTTCTCCTTTTTTGAAGTCGGTTTAAAAAAAAGTTAATTCTACACATCATCATCTTTACATCGTTAACAAAGTTACTCCTTAAATAGATTGTGTGGGTGTTTATTTCACAAAGAAAATTCAAAGAATACAAACAAGTTAGAACTAGTATTTATGACCGAAATAGTTGAGCTAACTGCAGACTGTTACAAACAATCGAGAGGTAGCATTTATGTAAGGAAACCACCATCAAGACGATTTGGGTAAATCAAGACAACTTTACTTACGTAAAAAACATCTCAAGTTTCTTTTTAGTTTTAGTGGGAATTTATATCAATCGTTTGTTCTATGTAAAAACCTATTTTTCATGAAATAATTAATGCCACTGTTTAAAGTGGTGGCAGGTTTCATAATATATAATATAATTTATTATATATTATGCTAAGTATCACAATGTACCCTGTTAGGCGTATTTGTCTTTTGTATTTTTTTTCACTTTTTATGTCAGTTTATCAATTTTGTCATTTAAAAATACATTTATGTCATAATAATATATGTCAATTAATAATTGTTTTAATTTATTTGTAAACAAAAAATTGGATTGGATCTGTGTGGCGTCGGGAATAGAATATTCCTTAGGGATCGAACCATAGCGTTGGACCCTGTGAATAAATGTCCACAGTAAACATTTTGTTCTTATCGCTTTCCGTTGTTAGTGAACACCCTGTATTCACGTGCCTATGAGGAGAATCCGAGAAAGTACGTAGTTGGTGCAGAGGTGGTTCACTATCAAAACGGAGTAACAAGCATAGTATCTTTTATTATTTTTGGTAACTTGTTGTAGGTAGATTTTTATGGACATTTTATAGAGGCCGATACTGTGCATACACAGGTTTGATGAGGGTTGTATGATTTTATTTCTGCCTGGTATAAGTGGGTATTTTCTAGGAAGTTCTCTTGCTTTGTAGAACGTTGGTTATTTTCGAACAAACTTACAAAGTTCTAATTTTTTTTAAAGGGTCTAAATTCCATAACTTTGGTTGTTTCGTAATTGATTAGTAAGCCGCCGTTGTCCGCCGCCCAATTAACTACTTCTGTGAGAGCGTGTCGCGTGGTATTATCTAAATTTTCGGTACTAGTGCATGGCGTTATCAAAGAAATATCGTCTGCGAATAAAACTGTGTTTTTAAGTGTTTGGGCAGGTCATTCGTCGATAAAAATCAAAAATAACAAACATCTTAGGACACTGCCCTTTGGGATCGAGCTTGTGACGTCATGTGCCTTAGATCTTATTTTCCTAATAGTTCATGCGTTGGAATCAAAATGTTATATTTCTTGGTACTGTAACTGGCCATTTTCGGGTAAGACTTAAACCATTTGTGAACCGTTCCTCTCTCTCTCTCTTATACCTAATAAATACAGTTTCAGTAAAATTTGTCAGAGGCTTTTGACATATCTAGTAATAGACCTATTGCGCATTGTTTATTGTCCAGGATACCCAAAACAAAAGGATACCTTATTTACGGTATTTACCCACTCAAAGGGGCAAATGTACGCACTCCGACCAATCCATACTTTTCTTCATATATAAAAAACTGTTTTAGATATCGTATTCAATATTTTCGTTACTATTGGAGGAAAATCAGGGAATGATTTTGTAAATACATTTATAAATACTAACTGCATTTTGTAATAGGGGATATGCACGTGATTTCAAAATGGCTAAAAAAATATATACGTATTCTTTATTGATATACCTAGAAACATATCTACATATTTATTTTAGTATTTTGAGATGTTTTTATTGTAGAATTTGACCATTGAAAAATTGATATTTTAAATCTCAATCGCAAAATTTCAAAACGCTACGCCATTGACAAGAGCGGACGGTGACATCGCTGTTCTGCTTAGTTTAAGTTACATGTGGATATTTTTAGAGAAACTTAATTAGAAAGATTGACTATTAAGAGTGACTCTAGTTCTCAATAATCAAGGTGTCATGCAAAACATAAGAGAACATTATATGACCTACACCTATAAGACAATTTGACTTGTCTTAGTGCTTATTTTGTAAGTATAAAGAAATAAACGATTTGACTCTGACTCTGATTCTGTTATAATCTTATTATACATCACATTGGCGCTTCATTCATTGGCATTCCCTCAAACTATACAAGCAGCGACACCAGGCGAAAACAAACAAAAGAATGGAAGCACACTTCCAGAAAAGTACCACGAGTTCTAACACTGATACAAATCTTGAAGCGGCCGAGGAGGACTGTGAGGTGGAGATGTTCAGTGATGCTGGTTCTTTCCGATCTTCAGATAATACTTCTACCAGATCTGTTACTACTCTTCAATCTAAGATAACCAGCCAGCAGCAGCGCGGGCATGAACCTTTCAATGAAAAAAAAATACTATTACCACAAGTCAAGAAGATAAGAAGAAAATTGATTTACAGCTATCTCATTATATGTTTGCTACCAACACCCCTTTTAACCACGTAGTTCTTAAATTCATTGAAATTTAACGCCCAGAGTTTATACCTAAAAACCGTAAACAAATTGCTAGTAATCTGCTCGGCGAAATCTACAACTCAACCCAAGAAAGCGTAAAAGATAAGTTAAAAAACAAAGTTGTCAATCTATGGCCCGTATTATGAAAGCTTGCTCAGTCACAGGTCTATACTTGAGTGACGTTTGTGCCATAGAAAAGCTACTCAAGCATAATTCGATAACCGAGCAGACTTTCATAATACGGCCTTTCTATTGACGGTTGGAGCAACGTCAGGCAGGACTCTTATATATAGTATGTGTCTGTGTCACTGATGTGTTGACAAACTCATCTTATTTAATTCATATAATTGACACAGGCGCCGAAAGCCATACAGCTGACTTGGTTAAAATTACTACTGCGGCAATAAATCAAAGTGAAACTTTCAACTGCAAGGTGCGAAGCATAGTGGCTGACAACGCTGCAAATATGAGCCGTATGAGACAAGATTTGGCTCAGCAGGGAGAACTAGCATCTCACAAGGCTATTCTTACATACGGCTGTTCATCAGACATATTAAACCTCTGGCGAAGGATTTGAATGCAGAAGATATTACTGAGAAAGTAAAATCAATATTGCGGTTCTATCAAAATACACTTACTTAGCATCTGCCAAATACAAACAAGCTGGTGGAAAAGCAATCATTATCCCACAACAAATACAATGGAACACAATGGCCGACTGTCCTAAAGTTTTTTTTTTAAAACGGGCTTATTACGTCGTACATAAGCTTGAATAATGCAACCGCAATAGATTTGTCAATTTCATCAAAAGTAAATGACATAGAGCTGAAGCAACAAGCTCAGGCCATCTTCAATACTGGAATATATTGCAGTTACACTTGACATCTCTCAGAAGACATCCTGCTGTATTGGCGAAGTGATTAATTATATAATAATAAGGGTTATCTTAATTAATCATTCTATAGGGTACGCGTGGTTCAGCCTAGGTGTTCCTACACCCGTACCCGTTTGTAGATATCCTTGGTATTCCGGAGGTTGGTTGTGGTAGAAAGGTAGTGGAGAAGCAGAAATGAAGAATGTTATTTACGATAGAATGATTGAATTTAATAATAGATGAAACAGATGTACAAAGCAGAAAGATAACTAATAATTACGGAAGAAAATACAAAGCAAAGTCAAGTGAGCGCGTGAAGTTAGCAAGCTGGTCAGTCGCGGAATGTAGTAGCGAGTGCGTGAGCGGCTGACGCGTGCGTGACCGAGAGACCGGTCCGAAGTATACGTTCCGTTCATTTGGGGTATGGCCCAAGTTGAAAGAATTATGCGAAATGCCAAATTGTATTTTAAACATACGAAGTTAAAATTTTGTAAACAATTTGGAACGTACATTTCGGATCGGTGTCGAGTGGCGTGTAGGTACGCCACAATTCCAATTATAATTAATTTTGTTTCAAAAACTTTAAACCGACTTCAATTTTTATAGTTTTTTCATAAATCCCATTGTCAGAACTGGATCAAATTAAAATGGGACCACACGGGAAGCACCAGCTTTCATATAAAAAAATAATCATGAAAATCGGACCACCCAGTAAAAAGTTCTGTGGTAACAAACATAAAATAATAAATACATATACAGCCGAATTCCTCCTCCTTTTTTTGAAGTCGGTTAATAATAGAACAAAGCCTCAACTTGTCAATTTATTTTAAGCTAGTTAGAGTCCTACATAATTATTCGTTTGGATTTATTCCCATTCATTTTCAATTAAAGATAGTTTTAAACTCTGATTTTCTTCATCATTTAAACATTGTTTAAAACTTGTTTTAAACTGTGTTTTGAAACACTTAATAAAAAACATAGTTTTATTTAAAACTGTTTTAATAATGCCAACCCAGGACATGGACACTTACGATATGGTTGACCCACCAGCTCAAAGTCGTTCAGCAAGCTCAGCTTTCTGGAAGATATAATTCGTAACGGATTAATACATCCGACAGAGAACCAAAGTTATCGACATAGTTCAAAGAATCAGCAAGCTAAAGTGGCAGTGGGCCGGCCATATCTCGCGAAGAACCGACAACCGATGGTGTAAACGAGTTCTTGAGTGGAGACCGCTATTCGGCAAACGTAGTGACGATCTGCGAAAGACTGCAGGCAGATGCTGGATGCGTCAAGCAGAAGACAGGGCGCTATGGCGCTAGTGTCCAGCAGTGGACTAATATAGGCTGATGATGATGATGATGACGATGACAAAATGTAGGTAGTTCTAGGCATGGAATAAAACATAAGCTACCTACGTTTTATCCCATTAATCTGTTCCCAAGAGTTTGAAATTATTTTTAAATCTGTCCATTGAAACAACACGTGAGAAGCAGCGGGCATAAACTAGTTTACTAATATTTTCATTTTATTCGGAATTTGAGGCCAGGGGGCCTCCACTCCGTTGTTGCCCCGAGGTCTCCAGACCTCTTAATCCGACCCTGTGTATACATATAAGTGCAGCTGACTGTAGGTACCCAAGTACCTAATAATTAGCCAACTTCGTTGAGATACTGGCTCCATTAATAAAGACAATAATAGATAGGTGACAACAAGAATCACATAGTAGTTCCTAAATCGTAATAATATTAAATGTGTGTGTAGCACATTTAATGGAGCACTCCAAAGACAAAGGTCAGTCAAAAGAAAATATCCGAAATCATTCTTTATCCAGGCAATTTGCAATACGACCAGAAACGCTGAACTTACTTTTTCAAACGGGTTAAATAAACCTGTAGCGCCATCTATTGTGCTCGCTCGAAACCATTAAGTTTTGATAAAGTTCAGCGTAGCTAAGATTGTTCTGTGCGTTGAATAACTTTAGAGTAAGTTAATTATTTTCTTCTAGAAAAGCTGTAACGGACCCGGGCCTATGTGCTTGTAGGAACACCAGATTAAATTTATTAATAGCATCTACAGCTCATCTATTTGTTGAGAGCTTATATCAATGACCTTATTGAACTTTTAGACACGTACAGTTTATGGATTGATACCGTATAGAGCAGTGTGTTTTAAGTTGTGCGGCACAGTTCTTACCCATGTAAAAGGAAGGCCCCAGTCAATTAAGCTGAGCCTCAGGTAGATTAATGGCCTTTTGATTGGTTCTTAATTCGTTCGATATGCCTGTGTCTCTCGGTTTATGGACTTTACCAGAGGGCAGCCTTACATCAATATGATGTGTATGTGGATTTATATTTTTAATTATGAGGAGGCCTCCTGCTGCTACATACGCACCGCTATGTGGGCTACGCATGTGTTACATTCTACTAGAATAGACCAAATCAATTTCAGTATAGATAATGCTCTTATTGACGTAGTAAGTAAGTATTCAAACGAGTATCAATCCATTTCTGTAACTCTGAGTGACTTGGCTGTCAGGAAGGCTCATTCTTTATTTAGAGTGATTTGTCCTTTGATTAAGGCTTTTAATTAACCTAGACTTTAATTGAGTAGCGTAAGCTTTACGAAATCTCTAACTTGTAGGGCAAATTAATATGAAATGTAAACAAACTGATTGACAGGAATTTAGTATTGTTTAATACATATAACACACACACACAAATACAGTAAATGGGCAATAAAATAGACAGAACTTAATCCTAGGATGCACAAGGAAACATACAATAAATGATTAAACAATTATAGGTTTTGATTGATTCTGCCACCCTGGTGCTGTAACTTAGAGCTTTGTTACGTAGCTGTGTAAGCACGAAACCAAGGTTTTAAGTTAATAGGCGACCCGTTCTGTCTCAATAACAGCGCCTCCAAGGCTATTGAAAGCTGAAGGCTTACACTAACCTTGTACCCAGAATCAATCAGAGAATAGTTATGTAAATTGCGAAACACAGTCGCTCTATGAACTCAGTAGAGTTTTACGGGGAAATGGCCTCAAAGATGGGCGGGATTTCTCTGTGGAGAGCACAATAATGAACAGTAAATAACACGATTGATTTCAGTAACAGTGAGTTCTGATTATGTTATCCAAATGGGCCTCTCGGGCTCTCAGTATGCTATATATTAGAGTCACCAACATCAATCGTATGTATACAACAATTATATATCAAACTTAGCTTTTATACTCGAAACAGGAACACACGTTCAACACAGATTTTATCTCTAATGCTAAAACTACTCTTGAAATAATGTATACAATCAAAGGAAAACACTGACGTTAGATCTCTAGACCGCGTATCAATCAACACTATTCCGAAAGCTATTACTCAGACATAACGACCTCTGCACCGTGTTAGAACCTCGAGACCCCCGTATCTCTCCACTCGATCGTGGCGTCTGTCCCGAGCTACCCCTCTCCAAGGGTAACGCAGGCACCACCCTGCGCTGGCGCCACCCCCGCTACCTCCAGGGTACACGTTATCTCCTTGCGCCTTCTCGCTTAGATCATCAACCTCTCTCCCTCTCTCATCGATTGAGAGATCTGCCACAAGATGTCGTTACACGTCGCATAGTCCATTTCACTTAAAATAATGAAAATAAAAGAAACATTAGATAAAAGTGAAATAACTTATCACCGGAAAGATAACCATAATCTCTGTCCTTTCGTGACAGTTAACTTCCAATCTCGCCAATTGTATGGCATGTCAATTTAATAATACAGATGAGATATGTATCTTAATTAGTTTATTCATTTTCGTTGTGACGTCTCCAACGAGAATGAATAATGTTACATGCCTTATATTATAAGCCTTATATAAAATCATGCCACTAAAAGTTATCATTCATTAAACCTAATTAAATGTACAATAATAATCCAACTTTCACATCAGAGCGTTGGGGTCTTTTTGAAACCCAAACACGTGTCGGTCCAATACGCAGAACTTAGCACGATGACGCAAACAATGCTTGGTGCATCTGTTTAATATTTTATGGTCACAAAGAAAGATCCTTTTCAATAGCCAAATATCCTATGAAGCTATTTTATGGATCGCAGCTGCATTGGTCTGTATGAGTCTTTTGTCTTAAAATAGACCCTATAGAATTAATTGCCTATTGC
Source organism: Eupithecia tripunctaria (assembly GCA_955876795.1). Classification (NCBI taxonomy): domain Eukaryota; kingdom Metazoa; phylum Arthropoda; class Insecta; order Lepidoptera; family Geometridae; genus Eupithecia; species Eupithecia tripunctaria. The sequence continues at coordinate 1,937,669 of OY041599.1, read as the reverse complement.
GAGAATGAAGTCTCGCTAAAAATGCTTTGTTCCTTGTAGCTTTTTGGATTTGTTATTGACGTGGGAGAAATTTATTTATTACCAACCTCCTCACGTTCGGGATTTCTGAATAAGATAAAAAAAAATAAGGGCCGCTCGGTTACCTACTTTGCCGATGGCATGTACCATCACATTCCACCCTCTGAAAATTAAACACGCAGAGAATCCGAGTGCTGAAGTTTTCATAAGACTACTCACGCATCTTACTCTATATCCCAAACTCATGAATACCTTGAGTTCTGTTTAAGTTTATCCATTTATATTATACTAAGTTATATTGTACCTAGGTATTTGTGTTCCAATTCCAATCAAATCATCATCAATATAACACCTCTGAGCTAAGTCCACCCTCAGACTGGACATACTGAGGCTGATCATCCAACATGATCACCAACAACATCATCAACCGCTTTCATCCATGGAAGATGAAATTTTCTTCTACCTTATATAACTGGCCACCCTCAAACCATCGGTATCCTTAAGCTACGATTAACATCTAAATGTACTCAGAAACTATTTATCCATCTTTCTCCTACCTAACTTTATTTAATGTTATTATCGCCCATGGTATATACTTCTATGAGCCTATATACCTACCTAAAACAACCTTACTAACCAAGCTCTGACCTAAACAGTTATCAAACTTCAATGTAAATATACAATCATAATTATAGCGATGAAATCGCATCTCATCTCTCCACCTTCGTTTGATACTTCGCGGAATCCTATCCATATTGTATTTACAATAATTGTGGCAATGGTTGTAAGTCACAATAGTTGTAAGTCAGCTCCTGACTTTAATGTGGCCCAAGTAACAACATCCTTAATTTGACACCGTTTCTGATATTTCACTGAACGAGTCTAGGATTCCATCTATTGTCTCATACGAGAACTAATGTCTTATTAAAATTGCCATAGCTTGCTTCCACATGCATTTCAACGCTGTCTTAACCCATAAAGACAATTTAAGTCATCGAATATTGTCATAGCAATCGATCTATCCTTCATAAATGTATAGTTTTTTTTTAACTAGTCGCTTAACACTGCGATAACAATCATCAACTTGTTCTAACACACTAGGCATTTTGTGTGACTAGTTTGCAATAAATTAATTTAGGTTATCCTCTATTCCTGTTCAGAATACAAATAAAGTGCGAGTTTTTATATCAATCTCCATATTAGCACAATTTATTTCGAACCATTATTTGTATGTTTGTTCCAAACCTTTGAGCTGAAAAGGTTCCAATCTCAATTTTATCATCAATTATTATTGTTTTGACTTATAAGGTTCTAGTCACTTACGTTGTTTTACGTCGTCACGTGACGTACAGCTATACTGCTTATCGTGCTTCTGAGTGAAACTTACAGTCTAACTTACTTATTTGTTATGCACAAATAAAAAAAATTAAAATTAAAAATATCATTAATCAGATCAATAGCTGATTTAATAATTTCACTTATGCAACAATACATCCCTTTCTACGATAGTTTTATTATCCTTGAGCTTTATTTGTAAGCGATAACAGCCCTCGTTATTGCATATCACTTTGCGGACGTTGCTTATTGCTATAAAGTTTTCGTTATGCTTGGGTAATCTCTTATAATTATTATAACTAGTATTATGCGATACCTTATAATGCTGGCTTTTGATTTTATTTGACTTTCGTCTGTTCAACAATGTATTCGCCTTAATCATGTTCTCATGGGTTGTAACTTATTTAACTTATTTAAATCTACTATTTAATTACATAACAATAAGCTTTCATAATGTAATTGAAGTAGAATATGTTTAAAGTTATTCCTCTTTATTGTGATTAAAGACTTGATTGTGACACAAGCTCTGCTTATCTTGGGGCTAGATGATGCTGTGTGAATTGTCCAGCATTATTTATTTATTATTTATTAAAGGAATAAGCATGCCTACAGATAGCATCTTTTCCGCAAGAGGCTCGAACTCTTGTCCTCTACTTTGAATTAAACCTTCATTAATCCATTTGTCGACGTATATAATATACAACCTTTTGAACTATGGTAGGAGTCGAACCAATACCTTCCTTTCATATAAAACATCATTCTGGATTGTCTTTTTTTTATTAATTCAAGCATTAAACTGACCTTTATTTATTTCGTTTATAGAAATATGGTATTATAAACATTATTTTGGCAAGAGAATCGAACTCTTGTCTCTTGTCCGTGTACATCTTAATTAAGCCTTCATAAATTAATCTATCTATGTAAATACAGCCTTATGTATTATGGTGGAAATTGGACAAGTTCCTTCCTTATATATAAATTATCCGCTCCGATCGTCTCTTTTATTGGAACAAGTGGTCTTCTAAGCATTCAGCTAACCTTTACAAATTTCATTTATAGGTATTAATATTGTTGTATAAACATCATTTCAGCAAGAGAATCGAACTCTTGTCTCCTACATCTTGATTAAACCTTCATCGATTTAAATATCTATATAAATACAGCCATTTGTATTATGGTAGGAGTCGAACCATACCGTCTTTTTATAAAAGTTATTCCCTTTTTTTTTTGTCTTTTAATCAATTGCGAGGTCTCATCGATCAATATAAATTATAATTAGTAATACAGATTAGCAGAATGTTGGGAGTCTTAACCAGCTGTATTATGTTTTAAACTGGTTTTCATCATTTTTTGATTATGATTATGTTTTATCGGGTATTAACCGAGTGTTGGGAGTCGAACCCATTGCATTCAGTCTCTCAGATAGGCCACTCACTGTGTCACACCATCTCAGTCCAATCTCAACTGACCTAGCCTAGTCTAGACTTATAGAGTACTGGAAAATAACGTAATATAAGAGGATTCTATCCTGTTCAATATTATCACTTTGTGTTTTTTTTTATTTCAACAGCGTTGTACGTTGTGTCTTTCTAGGTATGAGAGGGATTACCGAACTATGGTTTTGCAATGTCAACATTTCCTTTTCGTAAATAATTTGTACCTAATTGAATTGCTCTACTAACACTTGGCATTGACCATCGGTCTAGTTACAAAGCCATGGTACGAGTAGCTATCCCACGAATCAGTTCCGTGAACCGTCTATAAACAATTGAACTTTCCTTTCGTTCGTACCGTTCATGACCAGTTTTATTCCGAGTATTCTAGGATTGTGTCCCTTAAAATATTATCAGTCCCTTAATACAATCACTGCTAGGATTTGTTTCATACAGTTGTAACCACCCTCAAATAAGGTAATATTTTCATAATCACTACTTTTTAAAACTAAGCCGTACTCGATAGTTATTAGGTTTGTTAATATTTTCGCTCGCTATGTAGCCTAATAATAGGTTTGTGATTATTTGTGATCATGATTCTTTATCCAAATAATATGTACTCTGTGCTTTTGTCTGCATAAACATTTAATTTGCTAGCTTATAATTCCATTTCCTAAGGCAGTTTACTTATTCTTACGAATCAAATGCAATTGATTGACACGGCAGGTTAGATTCTAAATTATATTTTTTTCGTGAATCCTAACGTAACTTTGATGTTGTGATTTCTATTTTGTCTATTATAACGATTTTCATTTATGTATGTCTCTATTATTTTGAGACTTAGAAAAGTGGTTTATCGAAAATAATCGTTCTTTGTGGCATAGCTTTTTTCACGTCTGCTTGATACGCTAAACTAACACCAACACCATCATGCACTGTAAGCCTTAAATGTATCGACATGTACTAAATTTCTGTGTCGTATATGGTTTAGTCATTTCGTGAATAACCGTGTAATTATTTTTGCCCAACAAGTAAAAATGACATGCCACCATCGCTTCAACATAAGGTCTTTGGTATAAGAATTAGGTCTGTTCAATCTTTCAATATTTAATGTTAAATGGTCATAAATTGGTTTAGCGGCAAGCTATTTATTTGCCTTTTAGCTAAACATAGCATATTATTATGCTTGCAACAACTTATCATAAGTTGATAAAATAAATCTGGGTTTGTGATCGTCAAAATTTAAGTCTACGTTGTGTTTTTATGTTTTTAATTCACCAGATTTTATCTAGCAGCGAGGCTACCGCTTCGCACTTCACTAGATCCTTGCTCACGAGCACCAAATGTAACGGACCCGGGCCTATGTGCTTGTAGGAACACCAGATTAAATTTATTAATAGCATCTACAGCTCATCTATTTGTTGAGAGCTTATATCAATGACCTTATTGAACTTTTAGACACGTACAGTTTATGGATTGATACCGTATAGAGCAGTGTGTTTTAAGTTGTGCGGCACAGTTCTTACCCATGTAAAAGGAAGGCCCCAGTCAATTAAGCTGAGCCTCAGGTAGATTAATGGCCTTTTGATTGGTTCTTAATTCGTTCGATATGCCTGTGTCTCTCGGTTTATGGACTTTACCAGAGGGCAGCCTTACATCAATATGATGTGTATGTGGATTTATATTTTTAATTATGAGGAGGCCTCCTGCTGCTACATACGCACCGCTATGTGGGCTACGCATGTGTTACATTCTACTAGAATAGACCAAATCAATTTCAGTATAGATAATGCTCTTATTGACGTAGTAAGTAAGTATTCAAACGAGTATCAATCCATTTCTGTAACTCTGAGTGACTTGGCTGTCAGGAAGGCTCATTCTTTATTTAGAGTGATTTGTCCTTTGATTAAGGCTTTTAATTAACCTAGACTTTAATTGAGTAGCGTAAGCTTTACGAAATCTCTAACTTGTAGGGCAAATTAATATGAAATGTAAACAAACTGATTGACAGGAATTTAGTATTGTTTAATACATATAACACACACACACAAATACAGTAAATGGGCAATAAAATAGACAGAACTTAATCCTAGGATGCACAAGGAAACATACAATAAATGATTAAACAATTATAGGTTTTGATTGATTCTGCCACCCTGGTGCTGTAACTTAGAGCTTTGTTACGTAGCTGTGTAAGCACGAAACCAAGGTTTTAAGTTAATAGGCGACCCGTTCTGTCTCAATAACAGCGCCTCCAAGGCTATTGAAAGCTGAAGGCTTACACTAACCTTGTACCCAGAATCAATCAGAGAATAGTTATGTAAATTGCGAAACACAGTCGCTCTATGAACTCAGTAGAGTTTTACGGGGAAATGGCCTCAAAGATGGGCGGGATTTCTCTGTGGAGAGCACAATAATGAACAGTAAATAACACGATTGATTTCAGTAACAGTGAGTTCTGATTATGTTATCCAAATGGGCCTCTCGGGCTCTCAGTATGCTATATATTAGAGTCACCAACATCAATCGTATGTATACAACAATTATATATCAAACTTAGCTTTTATACTCGAAACAGGAACACACGTTCAACACAGATTTTATCTCTAATGCTAAAACTACTCTTGAAATAATGTATACAATCAAAGGAAAACACTGACGTTAGATCTCTAGACCGCGTATCAATCAACACTATTCCGAAAGCTATTACTCAGACATAACGACCTCTGCACCGTGTTAGAACCTCGAGACCCCCGTATCTCTCCACTCGATCGTGGCGTCTGTCCCGAGCTACCCCTCTCCAAGGGTAACGCAGGCACCACCCTGCGCTGGCGCCACCCCCGCTACCTCCAGGGTACACGTTATCTCCTTGCGCCTTCTCGCTTAGATCATCAACCTCTCTCCCTCTCTCATCGATTGAGAGATCTGCCACAAGATGTCGTTACACGTCGCATAGTCCATTTCACTTAAAATAATGAAAATAAAAGAAACATTAGATAAAAGTGAAATAACTTATCACCGGAAAGATAACCATAATCTCTGTCCTTTCGTGACAGTTAACTTCCAATCTCGCCAATTGTATGGCATGTCAATTTAATAATACAGATGAGATATGTATCTTAATTAGTTTATTCATTTTCGTTGTGACGTCTCCAACGAGAATGAATAATGTTACATGCCTTATATTATAAGCCTTATATAAAATCATGCCACTAAAAGTTATCATTCATTAAACCTAATTAAATGTACAATAATAATCCAACTTTCACATCAGAGCGTTGGGGTCTTTTTGAAACCCAAACACGTGTCGGTCCAATACGCAGAACTTAGCACGATGACGCAAACAATGCTTGGTGCATCTGTTTAATATTTTATGGTCACAAAGAAAGATCCTTTTCAATAGCCAAATATCCTATGAAGCTATTTTATGGATCGCAGCTGCATTGGTCTGTATGAGTCTTTTGTCTTAAAATAGACCCTATAGAATTAATTGCCTATTGCGAGAATGAAGTCTCGCTAAAAATGCTTTGTTCCTTGTAGCTTTTTGGATTTGTTATTGACGTGGGAGAAATTTATTTATTACCAACCTCCTCACGTTCGGGATTTCTGAATAAGATAAAAAAAAATAAGGGCCGCTCGGTTACCTACTTTGCCGATGGCATGTACCATCACAAAGCGTACCCACCTTACCTTCTGGGGGCTTACTCGGATAAGGAAAACCTATGTCACTTGCATATGATTAGCTATTTAGTTCAAGTAATTCTCTTCCTGCGCTCTTACTTTAGTTTCGTTTCTTCCGTTACGTTGAGTTTATAGTTATTTATTGATTGTTAGTGCCATGGAGACGGTCACTCATCATTCATTAATTGGTATGTGATTGACCGTTTCAATAGAAGGTGCGAATGATCTTACTCTTATTATTTTTGGCGTGTCATGGTTTAACACGTAGGTAGACCGAGAATCTACGCGTACCTAGGGGTTTAACACAATTCTCCAATGGAGCTTTCGTTGTGTCAATGTCAAAGTAAATCAAGTAACCACGGACAAAGTAGATCACCCTCACCCAAACAAGTACGTTAGGTGCCATTCCAAGATGGACCGCAGCCGCAGGTCGCAAACTGCAAGCGACACTACTGGTTTCTATGCATCTCTATAAAATGTATTCCAAGCGCGGCAACACTGCGGCCTGCGGCCCCGCGGCACGCAGCGACCGCAAACTGCCTGCAATGCCAGTGGTGTCGCGAACCGCAGAGGGTATACACGTGTCACGCACAAAAATATCCAAAAGAAACCTGTCTTCCGCACCAATTATATAATTTAGAATAGCTACCTTCTCTGGTTCTTTTATACAAAAGTTCAGGTGCATTTCTTTTTTTAACAGACTTCAAAAATGGAGGAGGTTCTCAATTCAACTGTATTTTTTTTATGTTTGTTACCTCAGAAATTTTGACTGGGTGATCCGATTTTTTGATTCTTTTTTTTATATAAAAGCTGGTGCTACTCGTATTCGTGTGGTCCCATTTTGTAAGGTTTTTGAACACATTTTGTATCGAAACCTTACACTTATACCTTGATTTGATATCAGCGCGCTCGGATGTGATGGCTTACTGCACTGCGTGCATTTCTCACACTTGTCGGCAAAAAATAATGTAGAGCCGCTTGTGATGTAGTGAAAGAATGTCGTCTCTGGCCTTTTTCACATGCATCCGGCACTTAAACCGTGCCGTACCGTGTGTCGCCGTAAAAAAGTTTCGACGGCAACCGTCTTTACACTGGTATAATTAAAAGTCGTGTATTGACTTGTATTATACATAAGCTGTGTAGTGGCTTAGAATCACTCCAATTGTAGACAAATATAGGCTGTTGCCATACATAAACTTGTTCACATAAACATGAGTGCAACACGGCGGCGGCGAGAGCGGAGATCGGAATAAATTATTAGGAGTGTCATTATTTCACTAGATAGTAATAAACAGTTCATGGCGTTCCGTTAAAATAACGTGAAGCAGCGATTTAATAACTACCTATCTGTTTTTCTTAACGATCGCAACAACGCAACGAAGTCAAAAACTGTCATAACGATTGCGATCAATTTATATAAAAATATTGGTAGAGCTCAATACATACCATCATTACCATAAAAATGTTAAAGTAGGTAGCTCCTAGTGGACCTACCAAATTAATGGTTACCACATCATTCAGGAAATTACCTGCACTGAGATCACATAAGATACAAGATTTTATTTCTAAATATTAAGTTTACATGTCAAATACTACACCTACACCTATTACATTAGTACTACTTATTAATATATTACATTGTTGTTAACTCATGTTTCAAATTATATTTTTTAATTTTAATCAATATTGTTTTTATCATTTTGCTTTACTATTTACCTACTTTAATCTAATCAATATTATTTTTTTACTATTTACCTAATTTAATCTAATACGCTATAGTACTACCTATGTTTTTCACCTGACAATTTTTGGATCGTTAAATCAGGCACGGGGATTGTATTCTACAGTTTGGTTAGCTCTTGTCACTCACCGAAGCTGTAGAACACTCTCCCCAGTAGCCATGACTTAAGTCTGTGCTTGAATATGTTGGAGGAAGCGGCATCTCTTATTCTTTCGGGTAATCGATTATACACTGCGGGGCCCATTATGTATACAGATCTCTCCGACTTCGATAGTTTGTGTGGCGGTGTGATAAGCCTGTAATGGTACTTGTTGCTACGGAGAGCGCGGCTCGGGTTAACTCCTCGTCGCTGGAACAGGTCCAGGTTATGTTGGGTGAAAAACGCTACCTGGTAAATGAGCTCGCTTGGTAGGGTCATTATTTTGAGCTGTGCGAAGTATTCCCGTTTCCGAAGTAGATGACGTATCCTGCAAATACGTCATCTGGGACATCCGCAATGGCGCGGACAGCCCTTCTTCTGCATACAGAAGGTGCGCTCGGTGTCGGCAGCTCGCGCCCATAGTTCCGCCCCATACGTGACACCGACCCGCCTGCCAAGCGTGGAGATTATGGCTAAACCCCCGCTTTTAGGAGACGCCCGTCAATCAGGCCGTTATTTGAGATTGAAGACAGATAGATACATGAAATAAAAATAAAATCAAAGACGTTTTTATCGTAGCATTTTGTTTATTAAAGCATTACAATACGCGATATCATGCTCCGCACGTAACAGGCTTCACTGCCGCATTCAGTAAGTCACCACGACACCGTCATATCACAGCGTGGATCACAAGTAGATAACTAACTATGCTAACGTAATGAAGAGGAAGAGAAGAGTTATAATATTGGAAGAATTATTGGTTATTTCATTATGATACGGAAGGCATTATTAAATTGAATTTTTAGTGTACCTACTATGTGATTTTTTATATAAGAATATCCGAAGTTGAAAGCGTAATATACAATATCTATTCACAGTCGCTTCATAAACTCTCTGTAACCATAGGTTTGCTGTAAGAAATCTTTCAGGGTTAAGCTCGCCTTGGTTCATGTCCAGTATATGTTAACATATATGTATGATTTAATTTGTGTGTACAATAAAGAATTAAGAATTTAAGTATATATTTTGACGATATGAAGTTGTGAGTGAGTTTAACTTGTTCGTTACATTTAGCAAACCTACGCGCAAGCATCGGTACTGCCAGAGCTCCCACTTCATGTCTAATAGCTCGTCTACACCTTACATTACCAACACGCTAGAGTCTGTTCAAAAAGAGAAGAGTTGTGGCGTTACGGTGAACTAACACTTTTAGCTAGGGAAAAACAATTTTGAGAAGGAGGTGAAGAGGAGGATCCAGCTAGGCTGGGCAGCGTTTGGAAAGCTACGTCGAGTCTTCTCGTCATCCATACCGCAGTGCTTCAAAACGAAAGTTTTCAATCAGTGCGTCCTACCCGTCATGACCTACGGAACTGAGACGTGGACACTCACGATAGGGCTGATCCACCAGTTTAAAGTCGCTCAGCGAGCTATGGAAAAAGCTATGGTCGGAGTCTCTCTGAAGGATAGGATTCGTAACGAATACATCCAACAGAGAACCAAAGTTATCGACATAGCTCAAAGAATTAGCAAACTGAAGTGGCAGTGGGCCGGCCAATCTCGCGAAGAACCGATAACCGGCGGCCAGGTGGGATGACGATCTGCGAAAGACTGCAGGCAGATGCTGGATGCGTCAAGCTGAAGACAGGGCGCTATGGCGCTCATTAGGGGAGGCCTATGTCCAGCAGTGGACTAATGTGGGCTGATGATGATGATGATGATGATGATGATGAACGCTTTTAGTCGTACTGCAATGAGAGAGCAGTGTTGTCAACGCAACAAAAGATGTCAAATTGGCACACGAGCGCCCTCACTCCCCACGACCTTTCTCTTTTTGAACAGACTACTGCACATCACAACAATGTGGATTGACTGGCTTTATCTGTGCTAATAACTACATCCATAGATATACATGCCGTGGTGACTAAAAATAACATAAAAACGTACTTTTAACATGCTACCTAACGATATAATTTTTCGTAAAAAATATCTAGCGGTTCTAAAAAATATAGGCAAAATGCTACCAGCTAACGTAACTGCAGTTCCGTTCGCCCATTAATGTGCGAGAAAAATGGGCGGAATGAAACTAAGCGCACGAACTAGTACGTTATAAATACCCGATCATTGGGGTGTATCAGACTATTTCCATTAGGTAGGTATTTCTATTGAAATACTGGGACTGATTCTCCCAGTTTCCATTGCTGGGGTATTTTACACTTGACGATGTAAGTATCGGTTTTGAAGATCAAAGAACTTTATGAGAGTTTGGTTCGATAGTACGTCATCGTGGATTTTTTTTATGGGATTTGAGTTGTCCCGTGTCCGTGCAATAAAATCACATTTTTCAATGCGTATCAGTACAGCCTGTACTGATTCGCAATGAAAAATTGGACGTTACGATGACGTCTCGATCGTCAAACCGAACTCGGTCACTTCTTTTCTGTCCCATCAAATCTAAGGCAATCCAAAGCAATCAAAAACAATTATTTTAGATAATGGTCTGCCTCTATGTGCGAAAAATATTTTAAAAATTACATATTATGTTTTCCTGGTCACAATTTATTAATCTTATTGTATCTATTTATACAGTCTCTAACATATCAATGTCAAAGCAGATGTCGCCAAAAGCTGACAGTGCTAAAAAGGTTGCCTCCCTTTTCTTATAGGTCGAAAAAGATAGGACATAAAGTTCGATTTAGTTTTAGCGACATATAAATTGACATGTGATTACTGAATGCGGCTTACTCTTAAATTATTGTTTAATCATTCATTATATCTACAAATATATAAAAGATAAACATGATTATACTTAAAAATAGAAACAAAAATAAATTAAAATCATATTTTATTTAAAAAAAACACCACATACGTTTGCATAAAACAAAACCCGTCAAACATTCATTTAAAATAATAAATATTGTATAAAAGTAAAATAATTTCAAACACAATTATGCCTAATTCATACAATAATTCTAAAAAAATCATATCAATGTTTATTTTAAAATAAAATTTTAAAGGTTTTTATTGTATAAATATAATTTATACCGTGAATAAGAAACGATATAAGAACAATTTAAAATAATTTCTTCAATTGCTGTATTAAGAACCAATTCAGTAAATACACAACAGTAACCCCCTTATTCATAATTGGCTGCTTACATAAAACAGCTGCTAAATAGTGTTATTTCTCAGTCTGACCTATGTCATTAGAAGAAGACAGAGCGAGATTTAGCAGTGTGCTAAGTTATCAGACTATTATGAATAAGGGGGTAAGTTTATACACAGTTAAATCGTCGCTCATTACTCTCAAGCGTATCTACCTCCAGGCATCGCTTCATTGTATGCTCCTACGCATCTCGTTTTGAGGCTTATATTTCAGGACGAAACCAAGTTAAATTGATTTATACTATTTTCAAATAGCTCAGTATGTAAAATCTTCGTCTATTGTATTCTATGGCATGCCCGACTCATCTGATCCAAACTTGGCTACCGAGGTCGATTTTATTTATAATGAATGTCCTAAAATATAATCCACATAACCTTCCTGAGTCATACTGTTGTGAAAAAAAGTTTTCGTAAAATGTAAAACTATTGTTGATCGCACAGGTAATAGTGGTCAAGAATGATAAATACAAAAAAAAAAAAAAAAAAAAATATAATAAATAAACGTTCACTTAGAAAAGAACAAATTCGTAAAAATTAAACACTAACACGGAAATATTGTTTTTTTTATGTCTGTCACTCAGATTGTAGACTAAATAAAGTAATAAAGCGGCGAAGTAACTTTCCGCCTGTTAGTTATGTTTCGAGATAATGGTGCCTATTAAGATGTTACCAAAACTAGACTAATCTAACCTGACAGGACTAAAACTAATGCCATCCATATTTGGATCGTTATGACAGGGACAGCAACATTTTTCGTACTGTCAAATTAGTTTAGTTGAGTTTTGGCGGCATCTGAATAGACGCCAATATCTGTCAACGATCTTTACTCGTAATAAAACAAGAATGTAAGAATGTAACGTATAGAAATTGAAATCGTGATCAACTTCACTTCATTTTAAGAATTTTTCTTTCCTCCAAGTGGACGTTTATTGTATCTACAAGATGAATAAATTCTGATTTTGTACAACTAAGGTAACGCAATTTTAAACAGACTCAAGAAGTGATCGCAACACGTCTTTAAACGTAATACAGTAAATAATACTCTCTCGCACCGTGTTATAATTCATTGTAGACTTAGCAAAACAATGTACGCCTAACTAATATTACACTCTTACATCAATATACTTTGACTAGGACTCGCAGTGGACGATAATTTGGAATAATACATTTTGACAACTACACATTATAATGCTGTCTATACTTTATACTAAACTTTTGCTAGTAAAATGATATAAACCGTTTTTTTTTAGAGAAATGTCGATTAAAGTTCATAAGAATATAATGGGAATATATAATACATTATTTTATGGCGATACCAGACAGATGTTTAATGTAAATTGTATGTATTTCTTAAACTAGCGTTCCCTGCAATATCAAATAAACTAAACACAATTCAATACACTATAACGGCATGAGCAATTATTATAAACAAAAATAATAGACAATACTAGCGTAATGTTCGTACATTACAAATATCTATTATTTTGTACTGTTACTTTTAATTTTATAGAGTTGTTTAGTATAATTTCAAATAAAAGGAATGCTATTTTATTATTCAATTCGGATAATACTTATAAATAGTATTACCATATTAAGTTCATTATAATTATTGACACTATCAGATTCGATGTATTTGTAGTCTGAAATAAAAATACCGGGTTGATTACCAATAACCCAGTACAATATTTATTAAACCCTTCCTACTTAATTGAATAAAGTTTATATGTTTATTGAAAGCGACGTACTTCAAATTGAATTAAATCATATTTGCACCATTATTTAACTAAAAATAAAATAACAACAGAAGTTCGAGTCGAAGTCGACTGTCTCATAAATAAAAATTGTGATGCATACAGACAGCTGCAGCCCAAAACTAGTTTGTATATATAATAATAAGTCCTGAAGTTGTTAATTTAGTAATGGTGTTAAAAGTATATAATCAATGGTATAATATATTAATTAAATAATTACAAACTTACAATACAATAATGTAACACTAAATAATAAAAGATTGCTTTGCCACCGTTATTTGGTTAAAATAAGTTAGACGACCAAGAGCAATGCCAAAACTAACCTTATATTCTAAAATATATTATTTGGTGGTTAAATCTTGTACATAATTCTAAATGAGATAAAGTTTAGTCGGGGGTCAATAAACCGACCCCGTAGATAAAATATGAAGACGCCAAGAAACTTACAGGCAAATTAAGCACATATATAAATGATAGTAGAGTCCATAGTGCCGTGCACACATTCCGAGAGTGAAGAAAACGTGACGAGCGTGAGTGATGCACAAAGCGCGGTACCATTTCAGCCAATCCACATCTTCCCACGACTATGAAGATAGCTAGCTGTCCTTAAAGAGGGAGAGTAGTATTCCAGGACAAAGGAGTTGAAGGGATTACTAAATAGTTTTTGCAGAAAATATTCTTCGTCGAATGCAATAACTCTGCAACTGCAAATTCCTCCTCTTCCCGTTCAGTCAATGAAGTCGGGTAACAGCTCCATTCTATGTATATAAGTTAATTTATCATTGTACGCTGTTATTAACCCAGGATTGTGAAAAATCAACCGATGGGTAAAGAACCCTCAGATGTGAATTAGCTGAAATCGATACCGCGATTGTGTATTTAACGTAAACAATATTACGAAGATCATCTTCATCGACAGAACCGTCTTCGAGCAACCACGCTAACTTTGCATACACTCCGCGCAAATTTACCGACATCGACGGTCAAAGGGATGTGCTTTTATAACTATGATTAAGGTTTCTCATTCCTATATAATTTGATACTATTGATATTATTGATTCTTCAGTGGTAAAACAGATATTTTTAGAGGAAAAAGTGACTAGCGGAAAGTTATGCTACGTTAAAAGTCGGATATGAAAATTCTTAGGTAGAAACGGTATTATTATCTTCCGGTAGATATTTTTTAAAGAAAGTTATTGAAAACATTTTAAGGCACTCCCTCAGCTTAAACAACGACAAGTTGAGCTAAAAAGTGGTAACAGCTATGACTTTACATTCCTATAGAACAAATGGGAGTAACCGACTGCAACTGCAAACAAGCTACAGGTAGCTCAACTTCTTACTGCCTTGGTTTCATACTGAAAGTAAGAGTGCCAGATTGGTTTCATATTGGCAGTAAGAATACTCTGTATGTTACGAGTATCCAAATTACTTGTGGAATTCAAAAATATTCAGAAACAATTTTTTCGAGCGTCACCTACGAGTATATACGCAGGTTATAACCAATACAAAACCAAGGACAGACTGATGATATGAAAAAGCATAAGTAAAGGTACATCCCCAGACCGTCGAGCTCACTCGCCGCCTGCCGCCTACAGCGGGACCTCCGGCTTTATGGAGGTACACACGTAAACGAAGTCAGACTCGGACTCGATGCGTACGCGGCGAGCGCGGCGTTAGGCAGTCGCGACTTGCCACACAATGAGGTGGCTCTTGGAGGCGCGCTCCGCCAGCGAGCTGTGGCCGCTGGACGAGCCGTCCTCCGCCACCACCACGCTGTCTTCCATCTCCGAGTCGGCTGCAAACGAACACGAACATTTGTGATGAACATTATGAATGCAGCTGTGCAATCATGCAAACACCCATCTTAAACTGACACTTGAATGCCCTTTAAATGACCTTGAAACCCATTTCAATGGTCTTCGAACATACAATCTCAAATTACGATGGCCATTTAACCTCAACCTCAACAGTCTGTATTGGTTCACTGCTGGACGCTAAGCGTTCTAAGCCAGCACCCCACAGCTAATTCAAAGGGCTTTCAAATGTCAATATAGGATGGATAGTTTATCGTAATTCCACAGCAGGTAAGGTACAACCTCAAGGTTACTAAAGAACTAAGAGAAAAACACCATTTCACCCGAACGAGGCGCATTTTAAGGGTGAGTGCGGTTGTTGTCACGCTCATTGGCAGCCCCGCAGCGTCACGAACCAGGGCTATTCAGACTATCCGCTAAAAAGTCATCTTCACAGAAGCTTATACAGATTCGTGCGTAATTCATTTTTTTATCTCTCCCATCTCGTAGCTAGATTTGGTAGCTAGACGTAGCTAGATTTGGTAGCTACGAAATGGGAAATGTGCTCCCGTCTTGTAACTTCAAAAAGAGAAGAGTCGTGGCGTTACGGTGAACTAACACTTTAAGTCGTACTGCAATGACAGAGCAGTGTTGTCAATTGGCACACGAGCGCCCTCAATTCTCACGACTCTTCTCTTTTTGAACAGACTCTAGAAGAATACCTTAAATAGCAGGAAGCGCCCGATGATGAAACGTTGCTGTTCTTCCAACATAAACACGTTCTTAGCTAACCCGCCCACATTCATAATGAATTCGTCAAACTATACACTAGCCAATTTCGATGTAGAATGTTTGTAATACAATGTCAATACCTTAAAATTTAATCTGTTGCCGCGTCTTTTTGTATGCAATTTGCATACTTATCGTTTTAAGACATTAAAATACTCTGGCAATTGTTACAGCCATCTATCAAGGAACTTTTTCACTTTTCATAATGTAATCGAAAACCCCTCATTGAGTCATAGTTTTTTGTGTTGTGGTTGTTTACAAACATTTAACATAGAGTTTGGCTAGTGTATACGATAGTTTTATAGTATATAGTAAATCAGTGATAATGTTGGTGGGGGTTTGGGCGGAGCGTTTCGGCGATTTTGTTAACCAACAATAATAAAACAGTCATCTTTTTTTTTGGTCTGTTTAGGTAGGTATATTTTCTTTATTTTGCTTTTCTGTCATAAAATTTTGTAAAAAAATTACACAAGTATAGTTACAGAGACTTTTTGCTATAGACTGTTTTCGAGATAATTTAGTTTGTTTTTTGACTCTCCAAAGGTAAATAATACATTTTAGGTATATACAACCCGAAACGCAAACCCTGATTTTCAAACCCACGGTTTTCTAGAAAAAGTGTACATTTAAAAGTGTAGTAGTAGAGAGTGAAGTAAGAGAAAGATTTGCAGTGTTAGCATGTTACATAGAAAATACTCGTAATGGATTTACAAGGCAAAATTATATGGAGATCAGAAAAATATTAACATTTTTTTTTTCAGATTCAGGATTGTTGGCAATCAGTTGAATAATTTCCGTGAACTACCGTACATGTTTTGCAACCCTTACCTGTATAGATATATCATTAGTAGTTCATACATTAGTAGGATATCAAATATATATCCCAAAAAAGTCGGCTTCGACGGGACTTCACTCCGCAACCTTTTCTCAGTAAACGGAAATGCGCTAGCCAATAGGGTAACCTAAATAATCAAAAAAATTATAAAAAAAGTCCATGCATATACCCTATTGCGCCACGACGACAAGAGACGTAGCAGTCTAAAAACTTTGCGGTTTCCTTCGGAGTCTAGCGTCGTTCAACTATAGGAGAAAGATTGAAGTTTATCCAATCCTGCTGAGGGGGCTCTTACATTAGAAGGCGAATCCACGGTTCGAGGTTCGCTTCTCGTCAGTACTTCACTTGTCGCCGTTCGATTAGCAGCGAATCAACGGTTCGAGGTCTGTATCACATTAGTTTATAGAAAACTGTACTACAATAATTTGATTGTTTTGATAAAGCCTTAAAATGTCATACTATTTACATATTTTTTTAGTTTACCGGGACAAATACTAATCCTTCAGCAATAATATTTTTATGGATCCATCTCAGAATCATTATCTAACAAAAGAAACACCCAAATCGGTCTACAATTGATGGAGTAATCCAAAACATAGGTACACAAAAAAGCGCTAAAAAACTTAAGTAGACTAAAAACCAAAGGTTTACTTCAGAATCAGATTGAACTAAGTCAATAGAGGTGATAGTGTACTCATAAATCGACAGGTGATAAATCGTGATCAGATTAATCTAGCCAAAAAAAATCAGTGACCTAATGTGCAGTGTAAAAGACCAAACTAAAATGTAACTTAGCTTGACGAAGCCTAGAGAAACGAGACGAAAGGTTCTGTATTGCTTATGGGTGGATCTCAAACTTTATCTAGCTAGAGTTTTCTTAAACAATCCGAAAACAATGGGATGTCAATATTGTAATAAAGATGGTGGTACCATTCTTTTAGATTGTTCTGAGTTGAATTTTCACTGTAAAGAAACAACATTTTTGCTTGAAATTACAAGAAAACAGGTTCTCAACTACATATACTCCAAAGTAATTATACTTACGAAAAATAAAATGTTTAATTTGAATGAAAATAGTAAGAAATACAACAATAAAATATGATTATGTTATGTTATATTAAATGTATTATTTACTAATAAAATATTGGTATATAATTTATTGTATATAAACAAATGTTAAATTGGTATTCACAGTTATTAGCAATATACACGTTAGCTAACTAATAGAAATGTTAACTCTACTGTTATGGGTAAGTGCCGTGTTAGTATTGTTACAATAATTGAATGACAAAAGTGTGAGTTTGGATAAAAAGGCTGGATAAATCTTCCTTTCAAGATTTGTTTTTTATGGAATCTTTTTTTTCTTTGTTGCTGGATTCAATCGCACCACACCACACATGTCTGCTTTTAATGGGGGCTCCGCCTTGCCTGATTTACTAGTTTTCAATTAAATTAAATTTTTAGATTAATAAAATTTGATAATTTTTGGTTGTTTCTGTCCAGTTAACTTTTGTCTATTCCACCCCGCATGTATGTTTATGTATTCAATAAGGTGAAAATAAAAAATCAAAATCTAAATTAGAATGTTATATGTATGACCTAATACGTATAAAAGTAACATAATGGTGTCTATTCAGACGTTGCCAAAACTAGACTAAACTTATCTAACAGGACTAAAAATGATGCCATCCTTATGATTTGGATCGTTTTATTAATATTAATATATTAATTGAATTGACACCAATATCTTTACAATTTCTTTTACATAAAAAATTGCGTGGTTTGTATTGCACAGGACCTAATTTAAGTTTGTTTTAGGTGCATGTGGTTGGTAAACCTTTATTAAATCAATAAATAGAAAATTTATCTATCAATGTAACATCCAGCCTCTTTATTAAAACTCGTGAGAATGGTATCAAGTGAGTGATTCATGCTCCGGGGTGTTAGCGTTAGTGAGTTACTTAGGAAGGCGTGCTTTAAAACAAATCAACGTACCACGTTTATTAGACTAGTAAATACAATCGGTAATTCATGTGCCGCCAGTTATCTGCCAAACAATGAGGTGGGAGGCGGTGTCTCTTATGTCATCCGCGTGCTCTTCTAAACAACAAAATAATGGAGAAATTATAAGGAAACCTGCTGTACCGTTTACTTAATTCAACTTACTAATATTTATATTGGTTTCGATTCGAAACGTGGCTTGTGGGTTAGTGACGTTCGAAAAATTATCTAGTTTTAAAAATTTTTTAGGTTCTGCAGGTAATTTAGATAGCAAAGAAGTTTTGCGTTATGAACCTACGCTAAAACAATCTATTGTCGTTTTGAAGTTGATTTTTGGTTTGAGATTTCTTACTAAAATCAACATTATGTCGATAGTCAAGTTCGAAAAATTTTATGCGGCCCTATAGTTTTTATTTCCTTTGAGGTCTTTGTCACTATGTCCAGATATGTTTCAAATATCCGTTGGATAAATCTCATTGTTACGTTTCACGACAACCAAATAGAACTAACTGTCGCATAAAGGATATGAAACGTAAAGTTTCTTCTCCGGAACTTTTATCCTCAAATTATTTATGTCTTAGATGTAACTAGTATCGTATAAAGAAGATTACCGCATCTGGTTACGAACCTCTGGTTTCGTACGCGACCGAAGGCAGTTATTCAACACTTTAACCAAACATTGTGAAAGTTCCTTAGTGTCTTCCATCTAAATATAATTTAATTAATAATTAAGAAAAAAATCCTGACCTCTTAGGGCACTAATGACAATGCTGCTGGCACCTAGTGGAAGCGATCGGTAACTTTTGTTGTTTCTTTAATACATTGATTTATTTCCGCTCTACTTTGAAGGACATGCAGCCCAAGCAAAATGAAATGAACATTATACATTGTATTGTAAGTAAGTTTGATAATTAGTATATTCATATATGAGCGAAGCCTATTTTAGTAGAATACCGTACTTGAAACTCAAATCAACCGATAAGCACAAATACCAAAGATACGAAAGAAAATTTAAGTATGAATCTACAACAAATCTTGTACACCAGTGTGTCTATATAGTACCATGAGTTTTCGCAATCTATACTCGCTAGCGACTGTAGTATTTTTTAACGAAAACTTCTAAAGCGCCTCTAGCGGATAGTTAGGACTAAAACGCGCCGTTTAAGTTGCGTAGGCGTATTTACGTTACTACTGTAGTTACGTTATGCGATCCAACTGTGACAACACATGGTAGAAGCGCAGTTGAATAAAACTAAGAGATGTCATTACGATTTACTAATTTATCGATTTCATTCTGTGGCACTATAATAATTGGAGGTTATATTTGTACGATTTCTAAGCACAAAACGTACGGCACTTTGAAGTGCACTCACTTCAAAAAATGATGTAAGGAAAACCATGACACTTACAACTAGCTCATAAGTAGCCTTCGACATAAGGTGCCTTGTACAGTAGTTAGTTTTTATTTTGATTTTAAGAACTTTCTAAACACTTATAATCTATCTACATTTTTCCTGCAATAAAGATTGTTTATTTTATAACTTGTCCTATAGGGTGTATTTTTTTTAGTTCCGTGTATACGTAGAGTAAATAGTGTTGCTACACAATGAGATGTACTTAACGTATAGTGAAATTATGCATTTTACACAAAACAAAACTCAAGAATTCATCGTATTAAACTCTGCGCACATTTATCCAATACTGCTACCACACAGCACAAAAACGATCATTCAAATATGGTCATAAACTCGTTATCTTTGGACACATTTTACATCGACAAAATGGCTTCCCACAAGCTTCAAGCGATTGTCCTGTCTATCATCTGATGCTGTCAATATAAAATGTATCTTAGTGTTACGAGTTAAAACCCATTTTGAATGCACATTTCTGAGATATGAGACAGCGGGGCTTTCCAGGTTTCCAACAAGCTTTAGCTTACTGTAAAGACTTCACCGTTTATTTGAAGCGAATTAGCGAGAGCTAGTATTTCGTGATGTAAGCTACTATGTCGAATTGTAAGCTACTACGTCGAATGGTCAGCTACTACGTCGAATTTAAGCTACTACGTGGAATGGTAAGCTACTACGGTAATGGGAAGCATAAAAGCACTACTCTAGGTCGAAACTGACAGCTGGTACGCAACTATTAGCAGGTGAAGGTTCTGGGAGTAAGCTAACGTGCATATTGCTTGTTTTGAAATCTGTTGTAGGTTAAGGAAGTCGTTCGGTTGTAGAGAACGAGGCCGAGGACGTGTAAATACAAATACAATACAAAAAAAAACAAGAATAAAAATATTCTTAACTAGACTTTAGGAAATCCTTGATCATTTTCTAACATGGGTGTTAAATGTGCCTTTTCCAATTCCTGTAGTTATGGGAAAAATTGAATTATTGGCGTTGACAATTTACAGATAATAGCCGACCACTAGCTTATACTCGGATTTACAATCCTAGATATGTTTTTGTAAACAAAGGGAGTAACAAAACCAGATAAATATTAGGAGAATGTGTTTCAGGACTCGGATAGCATCTAGTGAATCGCAGAAGTTCGAAACAATTATCGATTGACAGTTTTCTGACATTATTGACATTAATCATCATTTTGGCTCGTCCGTTTTTTAACTCAAAATAGCATCTTCTTCGCAAGACATACAAGATACAAGATTTTATTGGTAAATTTTAAATTTACATGTCAAATACAAATATAATTAAATAACATTTTTACTCCTTATTTAATAGCAGAGCGTATGCAACTGTAAGTTTGATTCGAGAGAAGTTATGATTCTTGCATTCGCCTCTGTAGCAGGTGAATGTTGTTCGAGTTACACATTTACACTTAATGCCTATCATGAGTTGGCCAACATGTTTTCAACTGAAACATGAATTCGATCAACAATTATTGCTGAAAGAAAAATATTATTTGCCAGCGTTTTGGGTTCGGTTTGGTTACAATCTGCAACCATGTTGTTTTGTATGATTGTTTTAAGTTTTTGTTTAGTTTTCATTCATTAAACATTCATCGCTAAATCCGAGTGTAGGCCACTGCGGTAGTGGTCAGTATAATTTGCAAGTGTACCGTCGTAGGCCGCGACTTTTTGAATGAGGCTTTATCTATACCACTCCAAATTCATACCAATTCAATATTTCTATAGCGAATTCTTGTCGTGAGCAAATAAAATTCGTTTAATATTAGTTTTATCTCCCCCGTCTAGTCTATAGTCTATACACCCGAGCAAAAGAAATAACGTATATAGTTATAAATGGATATTATATTATCATAGTCCGCCTACCACTAGACTGTATTTTAAGAACCGTGATGATTAGTCAGTTTAAATTTTCACATATTTCTGTTGGCGGTATAACAACAGATACTGAAAAACCGAATTAACTAAATATTCAAGGGGGCTCCCATACAACAAATATTATTTTTTTGCCATTTTTATAGATAATAAAAAGTGTATTGTATTGTAAACAAAGAATTAATGGATTTACAACTTTTTCGCATTTTTGGATGTGTCTATTTTTTATGAATTATGATTTTTACCTTTTTAAAATATTATTGTAGGAGATAGTTATGTATATTTTAGTAGTTGTACTTTTTTTGGGTTTGATTACGATACTTCTTTTGCTGGGAATGCTGCATAGACCATAGACTATATAACTAAAGACTAGAGATAAACTATAGAAGAAACTATAGAAGATCAGCATTTTAGAAAAAAAAAAACGTTCCTATATGCTATATATGTATGATGTGTAATGTGACTGATGGACATTGTCTGAATAAATAAACTTTTTATTATTATTTTTATATTTTTTTTATTTATATACCTTTTTTTTAAATAACTCAACTCACCTATCCTAAAGTCGATATACCCTTCGCCGCCGGATATGACCAGCATAGGCGGCGGTAGAGGCGACTGGCAGGGCGAGTGCTGCGGCGAGTGCGCGGGTGAGAGCACGGGTGAGTGCGCGCCGCCGGGCACTGCTACGAAGAACGTCACCGCGTCGCGGTGCCCGTGGAAGCTGAGCTGCGCGTGCGCCATAGAACACCACGGGATGATTTCTGAATGAAAATAATAATAATTTAACTTGTTTATTCAGATAATCTGTTCAAAAAGAGAAACTTCGTGGGAATTGAGGGCGCGCGTGTGGCAACGGACAACTTTTGTCGCGCTGGCAACACTGCTCTGTCATTTCAGTAGAAAGAAAGAAGAAAGAAATACATTTATTTATAACAAGAAGAACTTAGTATACGAATATTGTATCCTACAACTATGAGTAGAATCAAAATAGAGAGCCAGACAATCTTATAGGATGTAGTTATATAAAAGTCGTTATAAAAAGCCCTAACTCAGCATAAATGCTTGCCCTCCCGGAATACGACTAAGAGATCAAAATAATAAGGATGGCATCATTTTTAGTCATGTCAGATTAGTTTAAAATAATATAAAAATAATAAATAATGCTGGACAAATCACACAGCCTTATCTAGCCCCAAGCAAAGCAGAGCTTGTGTTCTGGGTACTAGATAACTGATATACATAATACAATACATAACATAGATAGATATTTTTATTGTACATAGAAAAACATCCAGAACGCCCTGAACAAATGTCTGCAGATCGTACATACATTTGTCCCGAGGCGGGAATCGAACCCGCAACCTCCTGCGTCGCAGGCAGACCTTCGCCCACCGCGCCACAGAGGTCGTCTTAAGTCTAGTTTTTAGTCACCATTATAAGTGGACTAACCAGATCTATAAGCGGGCACCGGCACGGAGTCCTTAGAGCTGTCTGAGAGCGGCACAGATATGACAACTCCGTTGCTGGTGCCGATCCACAGCCGACCGGAGCTGATGAGCAGCGCCGTGATGCGCACCAGCGAGAAGCCTAGCTTGCCGGTGCCGAGCATCTTGCTGACGTACGGCTCGATGTCCACGTCCTTGAGGTGCTGGTAAGTATGCGCGTGGTACAGCCGCAGGGTGGAGTCCATCTTGATAGTCACCTGGAATGTGGAGAAGGAAAGGAGATCAGTCAAAGTTGCCGCAGTACCAGTACGTGTGTCCTTTGTTTGACCGCAATCTCACCTGATAGAAAGCGTTGATGCGGCCTACGGTGTATCAAGGTCTAGAAGAAACCTATTCACAATTGTCTTGAAGAGACCCAGGTTGTAATTGGCCGGAAAAACAGAGGCAGGAAGCGAGTTCCATTCCTTTGCGGTGCGCATAATAAAGGTTATATAAAAGTTCATAATTAATAATTAATTTGTTCAATAACCGATCAATTACTACAAAGGAACGAACACTTCTGAGTCTTGAAAATATTTATTGAATGTATTTACATGATTCTTCGACACAACCTTCGGTTCTACAGATTTATAACAAACTAGCTGCGCCCCGCGGCTTTGCTCGCATTGTTCCTATGGAAACGTTTAAAGGTGATCTTTATCCCACGGGAACTGATTTATGGGATAAAAACTTATGTTTGATTCCGGGATTAGAATTACCTGTGTGCAGAATTTCAGCCAAACATCCATCCATCCGTACATCCATCCATACATTGTGTGATGATATTCAGTTTCAATTTATATTATATTATAATATAAACTGAGGTAAAATCATAAGAATAGAGACTCTATATTCTTATGGTAAAACCTGTTTGATTATAAGCCTGCATAGTGTTTATAAGTACTAGCTCGATGTAAGACTGTCTCAAAGACATGCTATGGCAAGATTTTTTTCTCGATGGATGCTATGCAGCCTTACGTCACATAACATGTCAATACATCGTCGAGCAAGCGAAAACCGACTCTAACGAACTTGACGAACATTTTCAAAACGTCAGTGTTCCATGAAAAAACATTACATCAAATTCCGAAATTAATTTGCATTTTTAATAACTTAAAATATAACCACGTGTCTACTGGTTCTGGAAAAAAATTCTATGGCGAGTGATTGATCTCCTTTGTTTTATTTGGACGACCTCGGTGGCTCGGAGGACGAAGGTCCGCCTGCGCCGCAAGAGGTTAGGTCGATTTCGCCCGCGGGACAAATATGTGTACGATCTGCAGATATTTGTTCAAGGTGTTCCGGAAAATCATCTATCTAAGTAGTGTTTGGTATTATGTATATCAGTTATCTAGTACCCACAACACTCGCTCTGCTTAGCTTGGGGCTAGAAAATGCTGTGTGAATTGTCCAGCATTATTTATTTATTAATTTTATGATGTCGGTTACGTGGATTGACACCGATATCGGATCGGATAATGTGGAAACGCTGTAAAATTAATTTAGTATGACCGCGACCGTCACGGTCAAGTGAATGTTTTAGTATGACTGCGACCGTCACGGTCGAGTGAATGTTTTAGTATGACCGCGACCGTCACGGTCTTGTGAATGTTTTAGTATGACCGCGACCGTCACGGTCAAGTGAATGTTTTAGTATGACCGCGACCGTCACGGTCAAATGAATGTTTTAGTATGACCGCGACCGTCACGGTCAAGTGAATGTTTTAGTATGACCGCGACCGTTACGGTCAAGTGAATGTCTTACCCAGACTCCGTCTCCGTCGCAGGCCATCTGGCGGACCTGGCTCTCCTGCCGCGGGTGCGCCTCCAGCGAGTGCACGAGTGTGCGAGTGCGCGGTTCGATCACGTGCACCTTGTTGCGGTACCCGCACCACACCGTGCAGCCCACCGCACTCAGGCACCGTACTGGAACGGTAACGGTAAAGGTAACGTTACATTTATGTTACACAATTCATTGCACAACCGAGACTATTGTCGATGGGTAGTGAGACCGCTAGGTAGTGGGACCGCGGTCCCATTCGCCGGATTACATTGTTTCTTTCTTTCCGGCGAATGGGACCTCAAACCACGTATCGTATACTGTAGGTACAGTCATCGTCAGATACAGTTTCGCAATATGTAAGAAAATGTTTAAGTAGCACTAAATTCATAAGATAATAAATAGTTCCCAAAACTCAACACACAAAAAAAAATATCTGCTCCTTCGTTTTATACGAGTTACACAGTTATGATTATTATATTAACCAGTTGATTTTCCAACTAAATAAATAGACCCCATTCTACAACAAAGCTCCTAGTGAGTTGCAAAAATTATCTATACTTACTACTAATAAAAATAAAGATTTGTTTTTTTTTGCACTGAATAGGCTCCGAAACTACTAAACCGATAAAAAAAAAATATTTTATCATTAAAAAGCTTACTTTTGAGGGAGTGTCACAGGCTATATTTTATCCCGGAATTCCCACGGGAAGGAGAACTACGCGGTTGAAACTGCGAGGCGATGCTACTCAATAAATAATTACAAACGAATAGTCTAAACTTTGCTGTGCAAAAAGCCTAAAGCTAAGACTAAGGTTCATATTGCTGTGTTGGGGTGTGTCGAGGCACCGCCTGTTGTGTCGAGGAACTTACATACCGATGTGTTGTGTTGGGGCGCAATACGGCGCATTTATAGATCACTAACTGCGCCGCGGTTTCGCACGCGTTTATTCTATGGAAACGTTTACAGGTGATTTATATCACACGGGAACTGATTTATGGGATAAAAAGTAGCCTATGTTTGATTACAGGATTTGGATTACCTGTATGCTAATTTCAGCCCGATCCGTTCAGTAGTATTGGCGTGAAGAGGTAACAAATATACATACATCCAACCATAAAACGCATAAAACCTTTCGCATTTATAATATTAGTGTGATTCATTGTGTGTAACAGTTGTGGTGTCCAAACGTGTCTAGATACCGAAGCGACAGAGAAATCAAAAATATGACTTAATTTCCTTGCCAGTGTTTAACTTGACCTTTTCAAAGTGTACATTTATTATATTTAAATAAAGAATTTTCGTTTTTTTTTATTATCTACGTATATCCCTTGTTGTACCTACTATTTTCAATTTTGTTCGAGCTAAGTACCATTGAAATACGAATTAAATTTAAATGTACTCGTAATGTTTTTGTAAAATAAATCCAGCCTCGTGTTTTTGAGATTCAAACTCGAATTTTATGTGGCGTTGGGGTCTGATGCGCGCTTTATGGCAAGATTTCCATTACACGTTGACTGTGCTTAAAGCGATAATCGCTGAGATAAACGTGTTCTAGAGTGAAGAACACGACTCGGCAAGCGTAGTGTAGGACGCCCTCCAGCAAGATGGGATGACGACCTGCGAAAGACTGCAACCAATTGTGAGGCATATGTCCAGCAGTAGACAAACATAAGTTGGTATGTGTATGTAATTCAGCAGATCGCACCGGGAATCATTCGAAGTATGCGTGTTATTTTATTGCAGAACCTAAAAATTTACACGTAATTTTGTTTATCACGGGGCATCCTTTATTTTAAATATATGATTATTGCCGTTGCTTGATATTTTTTTAGGTCACAATCGTCCATCATAATTACTCGTAATAGGGTACCTATATGCATCCGACTTCAAAAAAGCTAATATTTTTATAATTATAAAAAATATTGTATTATCTATTATAAATATAATATATCTGTATATTTATTTTAATATTTTATGATTATGTTTTTATTGTAAAATTTAATCATTGAAAAGTAGATATTTTAAGTAATGTAATGGGTTACTTACAACCGTTTTATTTTAAATAAATAAATAAATAAGTCTCGGCAGCAAAATGTCTAAACGCAACGCTATTGGCACCTAAAGCATGACGTCATACTTAAATATTTTTTGTTAATCATGAAGTTGTGTGACTTTGAGTTGACATAGGGGACTCGATGATCCATGACCTCACAAAATGCAAGGGCTAACATGGCAGCGTTTATATCACCCGAAACGGAGTGTAGTTTTACTTTTGTGTGTTTTTACTTCAATAATTAAATTTTTTTTGGCTGTAATATTATTTAGCTAAATATTCGTTTAAAAATAATGAAAATAAAAAAGTTTATTGGACGTGTAAGGTCACCTTCATGACGCCTACAACCGTTCTGCCAAGAACGCTACGTATGAGAAGAATAGAATAGAATAGAATAGAAGTTTTTTTATTCAGCACACAAGGACAGCACAGAACACAGATTAAAAATAGGTAGGTATAAAAAAACACAGAAAGAAAATAACTAGTACTAGACTTAGGTTAGATGACAATAAAAGTAATCTTAGAAGAAGAGAAGCCGGTACCTGAACACTTGGGGTCTCCGAGCGTCATCAGCCAGTACTCCGAGAAGTCCCACTGGCCGTTGGCTCCGCGCGCGAATATCGCGACGCTGCCGTCCGCCAGCGCCACTATGCAGCGGGAGGCGCACGACACTATCGACAGGATCGCGTCGTTCAGCTTCACTCTGAGGACAAACGTTCACATAGAATTAGACGACCTCCGTGGCGCGGTGGGCGAAACCCTGCGACGCAGGAGGGTTCGATTCCCGCCTCGGGACAAATTTGTGTACGATCTGCAGACATTTGTTCAGGGCGTTCTGGATGTTTTCCATGTATAATAAAAAATATATCTATGTAGCGTCTTGTATTATGTATATCAGTTATCTAGTACCCATAACACAAGCTCTGCTTAGCTTGGGGCTAGATAATGCTGTGTGAATGGTCCAACCTTATTTTTTATTATTATTATAGAATAGACTAGATAAAACATTTTAATATAATATATGTATATGTATACGGGGTGGTTTTTTGAAAAGGGTGGCGATGGTCAAGTAAGAAACCACGAGACTTGTCTTGAAAGGTTGATTGTGGCGAATTGTTTTCTTAAGAAGGCTACGAACCCCTCCCAAATCTCAGCGGCCGGCCCGAATTTGTTGTTGTTTCACGTAGAATAGCATCGTGTTGACCATTCCGCGGCATTCGCCTTATTTTGGAATTGTGCTCCCTGTGTCGCATTGCCCCCCGCGTTTGAGCGAGCGGTTGCAGAAATTTGAAGGAATTTCTCAATTTTTTATATTTTTTTGTACTTTGCGATTCATTTTGAATAAACGACTGATTTCGGAAATATTTTTGTTTATTTCTAATGGTGAATATATTTAGGATGTGCAGTGTGACAAATTTTCGAATAAAGGTGTCTAACATGCATAAAAAATAGCTTGAAAATGACTCGATTTGGTGGTCAAAATATGGCAAATTAGTTTCACTCTCATTCAAATATCATAAGTAATGTTTTTTAAAAAACGAAAACACTACAAACATAGCCATTTGTCATCCGATTAATTCATATATAGTGCGAGCGAGTCGAACTTTTAATGAATTTAGCAGGATATTGAACATTGACCCTTTTAATACTAGCATTCACAGGGCAAGGCGATGCATGACTCTCAACTACTTTTGCACATGATGTAGTTCTTTTTTCTTAACCATTAGCTATTGTTTCTTTTTATAAATTGATTAAAATAATTTAATATAATTAGGTACGCAACTGTCGACGATACAATTTTTAGTGTTCACATTCACACTAGTTTATTACGATTCTATTAGCGAATGCCTATTATTAGCTTTCTGTGACTATTTTAATTTCTATTGTAATTAGTTAAGCTGATGGCAATCCGAATTAAATAAATAAATAAATAAATAAAATTATGTATGCAAAATTTCAATACGATCGGAAACGTAGTTTCCAAATGAAGCGGGAAGTACGTTTGTATGGGGGCTAAGGTGTCCGTTCTGTTCTTAATAACTGCATATTTAGTTTTACTTTCGATGTTAATCGATCGTTATGTAAAAATTTCCTTTTTCGTTTAATTTTTAGTAAAACATTACTTTGCAAAGATTGATCCTTATCGGCAACAAAATATCGTAATCTAATAATAAAATAAATAAACTATCTTGCCACTGGCTCCTGTACCAGAAGGCGGCCGCGTGTCGCCTGCAGTCGACCCGTGTATTTGGCAGCAGTCCATGTAAACGAGCCTGTACATCACAGCTTTTGAACCCCGTTTAGCGGTGGAACCGGATCAAGAATGACTTAAAATGCGCTAAACTCGTTTAAAGCGACAGTCTGAGTTTATCTCATATTGAATGCTTTGCTTGAACAGCGGAATGCACGTAGAGGTTGCTCTTAGTGCCGAGCCACACTGTCGCCATGACGGTGGCGCGTCGCCGCGGCTGGATACACGTAGTAGACACTCACCTCGCGAGACACTTGCTGTAGTTGCCCACAGCGGAGTGCACGTAGAGGTTGCCGCTCTTAGTGCCGAGCCACACTGTCGCCATGACGGTGGAGAACGCGCGGTCGTGCGGCAGGTCGTTGCGGCTGTCTGTGTTGGACTCCTCCTGCGCGAACGCGTCCACGCCGGGCTCGGGCGAACCGAGCTCACCTTCCGCTGGAAATTACAAGATAACCATCAGGATAATTATATTTTAACTTTGCAATTGTTATTTTGGGTAGTTTTAGTGTGATTTGGGCAAGGCTGGGAACAAGATTTTTTTTAACATGTGGGCTGATTTCGCGTCTATTGGAGGAGACAAGGAGAAAGGAAACGGAAAGGCCTTCCTCAGAAGGCGTCCTCCCTTAAAAGCTGCTACCTCTCTTGGATAAGCCGCCGGAGCAAAACCATCAAACGCTCCTCCGCTTGAACAATCGTGGTTGGCGGAGGGCAAAAAAATCGAAAAGGAAGGCGGCTGGAGTTACGTCAGGTGCCGCAATAAGCCCTGCGATTGGCTCTGCGGTCGGCTTTAGAGCTGGACCTGGTGCTGGCCTTGGAACCGATCCGGCTAAGATCAATTCCCCGGCTGACTCCAGGGGCGAAAAAAGGCACTTGTTCCCCCTAAGCCATCGCGAATGCCCAAATCCGCGGCAATAACTGTGACGGAAGACTATTTATGGCAATTTACCAATTACATTGGGGTTATTCCAGTTTTGCCCCCTGTTATCCTCCCTAAAGGGGAAAAACGTGCCACTTTTTACATATTGTGCCTTTGTGACTCTGTTCTTTTGTAAAGTGCAGAAAGATGTGCCACTTTACTTTACAAAAGGAAACAACGATCACTTTCCAATGATTGCCGCGTAGTATTAGCTATAACGTACTATCACCGTTGCCATAGCAACGTGCGACCTCACCTTTCACTCGGGAACATTGTTACAATTTCACTTTCGAGGATTTGCACAGAGATTGACGAGATATGGTTAGTTACGGTCGTTACCTCTTAATAACTCTTAACATATTGATGACCTTTCTTAGGAACTGATCCAGCAGTGCTTTGTTCCCGAAGACTCACAGAACACGTACGCCGAGATCATGGCAGCTGCTAGAGACCGCATCACATCAAGCTAGTAGAAGTGGGGTTGGACAAGGTTCGCTCTAAACGAGCAAGGGGCTCATAATGGAGATGTCTGGGCCCGAATGTGCTTCCAATGCTGACAAAATGGCATGACAACTCTTTACCAACGGCCTCGGGGATTTCGGAGTCTGAGATCACTCGTCCCGTTAAGACGGAGGAGATGAGGCCAAAGGACCTAAACGACCGCGTCGGCAGCCGCCACCAGGGGAGGTGGCGGCTGCGGTTGGCCGCTCTGCACTCGACGGGTGTAATCAGGCGTACCGCCCCATTTGCTTTCTAGACGAGAGTGGATAATTGATGGAAAGAATAATAGGGTATATGCATGTGACTTTAAAAAAGCTAATATTTTTTACGTTTTCTCTATTGATAAAGAAATATATCTGTTTATTTATTTTTGTATTTTATGATGTTTTTATTGTGAAATTTAATAATTGAAAATAGATATTTTAAATCTCAACCGCCAAATTTCTAAACGCAACGCTATTGGCACCCGAACCGCGACGTCATACTACAACACTTTGGTATAGGCATGAAGTTTTTACTTTGAGTAGATAGGGGATCCGATGAACCGTGACGTCACGAAATGCAAGCTGTTATATATTAATTTTCGTTTACGTATTAACCTAATTAATTGATTTAAAAAAATTAAAAAATCCATGCATATACCCTATTGCCGACCGTCTTTGCATGCACCTGTGCAGGTAGGTCCCAAATTATCGGATGTCCAGTATGGTTTCCAACGGGCGCGATAGAATAGAATAGAATAATCTTAATTGTAAAAGGTGAAACACAAGGTATAATTTGATTATTAAAATCATAAATATTCAAAATTTTAGTGTACAGGCGAAGATTCTCCGCGTCCGTACATTGTAGGAACAGGTTGTGTCCCGGGGCGGGACGGCTTTGGCTTTAGTCTATTGACATCGTAAACTACTTTAACTTCTGCCCTCGAAAGTGATCAGTGAGGCGGTTAGGTTAGGTTAGGTTGACGCAGTGCCTCTTAGCTGGCTTCCTTCACGGGCGTTGTCGCCGGTGTTACCTGCGATAGGCGTAGAGCTGAGCGGTGGGCTCTCGGCAGGCGTCTCGACGGACTGCGGCTCTTTGACCGCGGGCTCGGCGGCCGGCGCCTCCGCCTCCGCCTCCGCCTCTGCCTCCGCCTCCGCCTCAGCTTCTTCGCTGGCCTCCTTCACGGGCGTGGTCGGTGGCGTTAGGACGGTGGCTGTAACCTGGAAGAGAAGTCATGGTATTCCTAAGACGCAGGTAGTATTTCTTTTGAGTTTTATAGTCTAGTCGAGAAGACGGGGAGGTGTTAAAATGAAGCTAATGCCCTTCCTCCAGTGGGTTTCCTAAGTCACCTCTAACGACATCCACGGGCTGTGTTGGAGAGGTCGATTCTTACGCCACCGCCTCCACGGCCAAGATAAGTACTTACGAATTTGAAACCGTTTTGTTTGGTTAGGAACAAACCGGATGTTCCTTCGAATTCGTTGTTTAATTAAATCTGAACAGTGAACACCTGGATGACCGAGCTTCACTCGGTTTTTTTTGGTAAATTTTGTTTATTAGAAATTATAGTATTATTATTCGCCAATAGATGTCAGGAAGAGTCATATTTTTTAGGTTAGTTTTTAAGTTCATTAGGATAAAGTTGATTATTGAAAACACGAATAAAACGACATTTTCCTAAAAATGATTCCTAGTTAGATCGATTTATCGTCCCCGAAACTCCCTGTATACTAAATTTCATGAAAATCGTTGGAGCAGTTTCTGAGATCCAAATTATATAAAAACAAAAATTGCTCGTTAAAAGGTATAATATAAGATATACCAAAAAGTAAAAATATCAATTTTACAGCACTTAGAATATTACCGGCCCTTTCGGTCGAAACCAAAAAGAAAGCCCCATTTTTTATTGTCATCAATAAAATTTAATTTAATTAATCTAGGTAAGTAATTGTTTAATTGTATTTTTTTAATTAATTTGATTTGACTTTAATTTGAAATACTTAGTAGAAGCAATATTAATTATAATTTTTATCATTTTTAGTTATTGATCACTGTACACGATTATTAATACTTATGGTTATGGAATTAATGGCTTTCTTATTTTATTTTATTTATTATCAAATAAAATAAAGACTAATGCTTTGCCGTCCGTAGTTGCTGGTAGAATTTATTTGAAATTCATAAAAAGCAAGACAACACAAGGATGACAGACACAGATCTGGTGACTGTGTTGTCTTGCTTTTTATGAATTTCAAATAAATTCTACCAGCAACTACGGACGGCAAAGCATTAGTCTTTATTTTTTAATTGACATTTCATGATAACTAATATCACGAATGGAAAAAATAAGCGGAAGGATTCTCACGATGTTATCATATAAGACAAATCTGTTTAGGCATTTAAAGTTAAGGTGAAATTAGGAACGCTGAAAGCTTGTCTTGGGCAGTCAAGTAAAAAAAAAACCTATTTTTATCAAGCCTTTAGCAACTCCAGTAGGATGCATGTGAACTTGATATTTCGCTCTGAGCGTTTTTTTGGCGCAAGTGCGAGTCAGAGTCAGAGTCAAATCGTTTATTTCTTTAGACTTACAAAATAAGCACTTAGTTCTTCTTCTTCAATACTCACTCTATCACACAATCAAAGGCGTTGACTTACTGTAGTATTATAAATTCTGTGCTACCTACGAATAAATAAAGTTAGGAAACGTATCTTCATTAAAAAAAATACCGCAAAAGTCGTGTTTAAGTAAGGTAACCCCCTTACTTAAACACGACTTTTGCGGTATTTTTTCAAGTCAAGTCAGTTTAAAGTCATCCACTTCTAGAATAACATCTTCCACGCCGCTATGACTCAGCTGATCCACAGTTAATGAGTCTGATAGCCAGACATAACAAGGTCTAGACTTAGCGAGATATTATTTATAGGTTATTATCGAAATGGGCATTGGCTGTGTCATCGATAAGCCAATAAATTGCAACTGCGTCAAACGTGATTCTGTTTGGGCTTGCGTTACCTTTAAAGGTGTGTATATAAGGGAAATTGTGTGAATTGAAATTGAATGTTTATCTATGTATAATAAAAATATCTATCTATGTAGTGTATAGTATTATGTATATCAGTTATCTAGTACCCATAACACAAGCTCTGCTTAGCTTGGGGCTAGATAATGCTGTGTGAATTGTCCAGCATTATTTATTATTATTATTATTATTTATTATTTAATTTGTCTATTCGTAAAATCATATCCAACATATTTTAAAAAACGTAACGATGTAATAACGCGAAAAAAAGGCCAAGAAATTGACTTTATAAAAACCAGTTTTATAAAGATATTTATAAAAGAAATGTTTATAACATGTGCATAACCATTTACAATAAATTACCAGAAGAACTAAGAAAATTGAATTGAAATATATTTAGGAAAAAATTAAAAGGATGGCTAATGGAAAAATGTTTTTGTACTGTAAACGAATATCTAGAAATTTAAATCACATTTATATATGTTATATGGTATTCAAATTTTGTATCAAAATGTGTATTATAGTTTAATTTAATATACATAATATAGTAACAATAATATGACTCGCATAATATTTGCACGCCTGCGTGTAATCTGAATACAATCATTAAAATAGTTATAAGATTTGACATTGTATTATATTTTTGTATTCTTGCAAATAAACGATTTGATTTTATTTGAAGGGCAGGTCCAGTCATAGGAGACATTGCATAACGCGCGCGAACCAATCACTGCCTGCCTCCAGCAAGAGCGACCAATCCCTGATTACTTTCTAAATTTCAACTTGGTATGGTTTTCGTTTGAAGTAGGGCACTTTTTGTTTGGAATTTATTCTGAATTAGACTTCCTGTGTAGTGCTGGCTTAGAATTTGTACCACCCAAACTCTTCCCGTAGGTGTCGTAAGAGGCGACTAAGGGAAATCCCTTGGGGGTGGCAGCAGCGCCCCCTGCAGAATAATTTTACCACCGAACTGGGCATTACACCCCCCCCCCCCCCCCCCCCCTTAGGTAAACAAAGGCGCGTATCATGGGGAGCCTTCGTCCAGCAGTGGACCAATATAGGCTGTTGAGGTTGAGGAGACTTCTACTACTATTATTTATTGAAAGGCTAATACTTACCAGTCTTGCTGTCCCCACCGCGACCTCCTCGCCGTCGCCGGTGCCAACCACGCTGTTGCCCTGACTGTCCGCCGCCTCGCTCTTACTCACGCAGAACAACGAGGCCTGATGAGAGAGAGAACTTAATGTCAATGGATAAGTACATTTACTTTCTCTTTTACAACATTTTTGTTACTACAGAACATCATCATCAACTTATATTAGTCCACAGCTGGACATAGGCCTCCCCTAATGCCATACACGCCCTCTGTGATCTGTGAATGTCTTCGGACAGAACGCTATGGCCCTCATTAATATACTGAACTGAACTGAATATACTAATGTAGGCTGATGAATGATGATGATGATGAATACGACCTCGGTGGCGTGGTGGGCGAAGGTCAGGATGTTGCGGGTTCGATTCCCACCTCGGGACAAATGTGTGTACGATCTGCAGGCATATGTTCAGGGCGTTTTGGATGTTTACTATTTATAATAAAAAATATCTATCCTGGTAGTGTATTTATTGTATTAAGTATATCAGTTATCTAGTACCCATAACATAAGCTCTGCTTAGCTTGGGGCTAGATAATGCTGTGTGAATTGTACAGCATTTTTTTTTTTATGTCAATTCGGATGTCACAAAAATACAGAGGATGTGTTTGTGACTCAGAGTCAGAGTCAAATCGTTTATTTCTTTAGACTTACAAAATAAGTACTTAGACAAGTCAAATTTTTTGTATATAAACAGCTTGATAAATAGTTATTACTATCAAACAAGAAATAAGGTGCAATTGACTCTAATTCACTTCAATTTCTCTACATCTATGAGGGCATCAATGTCTTACCGAGTGTCGTTTGTTATCGGGGTCGGTGTAATTGATTCGCTCTTCATACTCCAGATAGTCTTCGTCCACCGCGCCGGGCACCGAGGCCACGCAGAGAATGTGTTTGTCAGCGGTCGGGAACGACTCTATTACTTCAGCTGGGTTGTTCGCGTCTATTATCTGAAAATATCACTTTATGTCTCAATATTTGTTTTCATCTACATATGTACATAGATGACGGCTGATTAGAAGGAGAGTGGAAGAGAAATCCATGTTGTGCTGACCCCACGCAGCCTGGGATAAGGACCGGATGATGGTGATGCCATGAGGTCTCAGCGGCATAGAATTTGCACCACCCCTACTCTTCCCGCGGGTGTCGTAAGAGGCGACTTAGGGATATTTACCGGGGCGGGCAACAGCACCTCCGCCCGAACAATTCTGTCACCAAACTGCGATCCCCAACCCGCAGGCCCAGCGTGGGGATTATGGGCACTATCCCTCATGATAAAATAGTCAATGAAGGCGCTTATCAGGGGTGCGTCCAACAGTGGACCAATATAGGCTGTTGAGTCTAAGCTGTAAAGCACGTTAAGCGGTTCGTCCCGCACCTGACCTCTCCCATTCCCGGCCGTTTAGGATTTTGAGAGTAAAAGAATAGAGAGTGCACCTTGCGCACACACTTGTGCACTTGTGCACACAAGTCCTGCGCACATTGCTGGTGTCCGTGGAACAGCAGCTCGACAGGTATTCCAAGGCACGGGGATGTGACACCGCCAACTTCCTGACTACAGGCTGCTACTACGACTCTTGCTTGTTGAACCCTAACAACGTTTGCAGTTTTTTTTTTATTATAAAATCTATCGTAGTTTGACGAATTCATTACGGATGTAAGCGGGTTAACTACGAACCTTGTTTGTGTTGGAAGAACACCAACGTTTCATCCCTTAACGAGGGACATCTTCAGGGCGAGTGTGGTTCCGCATCCCTTCGAGCACAGCGCGCGAGCGCGCGATGAGCGCGTGACGTGCCCGCCGGAGATGGGGGTGGTTGGGTGTGCGCCGCTTGTAGATGCTGCAGGGCGTGTGAGTCATCT
Organism: Eupithecia tripunctaria; assembly: GCA_955876795.1. Classification (NCBI taxonomy): domain Eukaryota; kingdom Metazoa; phylum Arthropoda; class Insecta; order Lepidoptera; family Geometridae; genus Eupithecia; species Eupithecia tripunctaria. The sequence goes on along the minus strand of OY041599.1, from coordinate 1,900,679 downwards.
ACTGTGTCGGTACAAGGTTCGTAGTTAACCCGCTTACATCCGTAATGAACGTTTGCAGTGTACGTACCATGACGACGCCCTTGGTCTGTGTGCTGGAGCATAACCAGACAAGCGAGGAAAGGTTCTTCTCTGTGTAGTCTACGATATGAGTCGACTGCAGCTGGCGACAGATCTGTTCCACCTCGGGCGAGTGGTCAGATGTCGCCTTGCTGATTTCTAGAGCTGTAATATTAAAAATAATATAAATAAATAAAAATAAAAAATAAAAAAAATTTAGCTCAGTGAGCGCGGCCTAAATGTATGCTATCTCACCTGTCATTATACACTGAATGAAATGCACAATGACTTTGGCACAAGGGTTATCATTATCATAGAAAAACGATTGAATAAGAATTTATTTTAACTTAACTATGTCGGTAAACCCTTCATTTTAGAGTTTTCTTTCCCCGTGTGTATTTACGCCCAAAGTTAAACTGAAATTCGTGTTAAAATACGAAAGTTTAGAAGCTTGTTTTTTTCAAACGTATACTTTTTTATTGTTTTAGCTGTATACAAACATAGTTTATGACGGTGTAAATTGGTTTCATCCTTAGTTTTGGATGGTCAACATCTAACAGCCTTGTAGTTACCCTTACACGTTTGTTCAACCTTAAGGCGTTTAGCCGTGTCGTAATTCACGCTATATCTCCGTATCCCTATATAGACCCATAATTCATTTATTGTTTATTTATTGTTTGTGAATCCGGTAGTTTACAGTCAGTACATAAGACTTATTTTAAGTCCCTGAATTCCGCCGTAGGCGTACAAACATATCATTATACATTTGTAAAAGTATTGTGACTAACAATTAGTATAATTTTATTTAAAAGCATGCAATATAATATAATGATTTATATTTACAACTTAATCATTTTTATCAGTCAGTTGCAAATTATGAAACTTAATATAAGATAATTAGAATGCTTAATTAATTGATTAATTAATGTCAAAATCAGATAAACATGTCAAAAGTGAAAGGTAATTTGGTCAATTTATAAAAACAATGAAATAATAATTGTTCGATACATCGATCACGTAGGTACTTAGCATCATCAGCAGTTTGATCTAAGTAGGTTACTCGTGCCGCGAGCGTCGACCGGGCGCCTATGGACGTCAGTGCATCAGCAGCAATCATACAAACCGCACTCATTTACATCATAATTAGTCGTAGTCTTATACACAATATAGCTATTGTTCCGTATACTAGACTTTTTATATATCAGCATCCCGGGAAGAGCTAGCCGCGATTCCTACATGGTCCTTCGAGATATCGTTCGAGGATTCATAGCGCGATCGTAATAATTCGTTCCGTGAGTGCTTCGAACGTACCAGCAGCCATTGGATTGCAGTGATCTTAGCTTTACCAGCGAGCTTATTGGAAAGCTAGCATCAACATTCTGACGTGGGGAGCTACCCAGTCAACCCAGCAGCAGCAGCAGTGAGCGAACCGCTCACGCCCTCAGCCCAGCTCAGCGTAGCCGTCTGGAGCGAACCGCGCCCACGACGCACCAGAAGCAGCAGCAGTGAGCGAACCGATCACGCCCTCAGCCCCAGATCAGCGCAGTCGTGAGGAGCGAACCGCACCCACGACGCAGCAGCAGCAACAGCGAGTCGTCGCTCGCACCCTCAGCATCTTCAGCCAGCACTGCGGTGGGGAGCAACCCACGCAGAGTCCAGCAGCAGCCGTAGGACAAGCGGCTTTCAAGTAAGAGCGTTCCTTTTCATTCTTTCGCTCAAACTTTCACCGCTGGCATTTAATTTCATAATTTGTATGAACAATTTAGGATATTTTAATTTAGAAATTAAATAAAGTAGAGATCATTTCACAACAAATTCAAGTTATATAGTCAATTAAATATAAATTTCAAACAATACGGCCATATAAGTAATCAAACAAGATCCGCAATACGCTAGCCGCTATAATTTATTAATAATAATTTACGAATAGCGAAGCAATTCCAATACCGGTATTTTTAGGCAAAGTACCGGTAAATCTCAACCTCAACCTCAACAGCCTGTATTGGTCCACTCGGTATAATAAGCTTTTTCAATTAGGAGGTCATTAAGTTTAGCACTAAATTGGTTGCTGGACAAGCCATCATTTGGGGTAGGTATTTGTCTGGCAAACAGGCAGAGCTCTACAACTAAGCCCATGGGAATTTCAAAATGTCAAACCTTTGGAACCATACGAGCCAAACCCCTTTAGTCGGATCGTTTAGCAGTGTCGTGTGTGGTTATCTTAAGAGCGGCCAACCCGTCTTAATTTTCATACAAACGCTCTTTTGCATGATTATGGCGTCGTCGTAACAAATCATTTTTTGAAACTTTTAACTAATTAGGTATCTTGTGCACTATATCTAGGTTTCTATTTTAAGAAAAATACCTGAATTTGGAGAAACAAATTCAGTATAATCCTCCAGAAATCTACTTTCTTGCACAAATTTTACCTGAACTTTGGGCGTTCATAATGTACTCATAAATTGTAAAGGTAAAGAAAATATTGAAATAGAAACCTTGGAAATGTAATGGAGATTCTAAACCACAAAGTTTTATTTCAAAAACCACCATATCAACAAAAATGCATTGTGATAGTCAGGTTGATTAGGTAAAGGAACTTTAACCGCTTATATAAATGTGTAGACCATAGAAAAAACCCTACTCACTCAAGTAGAGATTTGCCTAATGCATCTAACTAAGTAGCGTCAGAGTTACGTTCTATAATAAACATTTACTTGAGCAGAGATTCTAAGCTTTTGTAGAACACACGTCATGACTGCATAAGTAATGCTTGTGGAAGTGGTTATACGGGCCTAGGAGCCGTTAGAAGACTTTTATTAATGATAAATGAATTTATTGTTGTTTAACTAGGTAACATTACATTGGTCTTCATTAGTATATTTATGTATCTCTAGTCTGCCGTGGTTAGGCTTACAACATTGAAGTCTAGAACAGTTTACAGTTTACAATACAATTTTTTCCGTCTACAATATTTATAGATCTAGTTAAAAAAATATGATTGTCACACAAGTAAATTATTAATAAAAAGTCAGATGTAAATAACTTACCTAAAGACATGACCTTCTCTGGCTTGTCGTCTTTGGCATAGAAGACGCTTTCTCCAACCATGACGCCTCCGTCGGGCGTGCGCCCCCCGTGGAGGTTCACCGCTGCCGCGCAGAGAAGCGACATTCGCGGCTCGCTCTCTGCAATCGGTCTGGAAGACACGATGGATTTTATTAGCATTACAAACGTTGTGCCGAACATTTGTTTAAATGTGTACCTACCTTTACAATCGCCGATATAATTTACGGAGCTACATTTTTTATGGCCACAGGATCTCATGGATTACACGTAATAATCGGGACTATATTTTTAATTGTATGTTTCATTCGACACTTAAAAAATCACTTTTCTAATGATCATCACTTTGTTTGTCCTGCGCATCTGGGTAGACTCCGATGAGCCTGGACGCCGTGGTCGATATTCGGCTAAGAGGACATCATCATCATCATTGTTAGAATGATACAAATACTTGTCGGAGGCGCACGAAAAGTAAAATAATTTCAAATATTCAGATATAATATATGCCATGTGACTTCAAAATGACTTATTATTATGATATAGAAATAGGTTATAACTTTGTTTTCTTATCTTTAATTATTATTTGACATTTGATAATTATAAAGTAGATATTTTAAATCTTAAGCCCAATTTTTATAAATACAACGCTATTGACTAGAACAAAACGTGTCGTCACTTCGGAAACTACCCTACTTTGAAAAACTAACAATGTTAACGGATGACGTCGGATCACACGAAACGAACAATATTATAACAAAGTTGCTTCGTATGTGTCACCATCTGACACCCTTTCTTTCAGATCTCTAAGAAATAAATGTCAGAATCATTTTTACAGTAGGGTCGTCGAAAGATAGGATCAACCGTCCAACGTTTTGTGCAAACTGACGTCATCCTTCAACTTAGTTCGTTTATCAAAGAAGACCTTCTGGCCCCACCGTGCGCGTGTGTGTTCAATCTGTTCTTACTTCGTCTTGAGATAAGTTAAAAGAACAGCGGTAGGACACTATCCTGCTAAAGACAGACATGGGCATTACGCCCGAGGACAGGCCCGGGCCCTTGGCCTGGCCCGACTTGCCGGGCAGGCTCCAGCCGAACGCGTGTGTGGTTTCAGTATGTTCTTTCTTCGTCTTTAGATAAGTTAATAGAACAGAGCGGTAGGATACTAACCTGCAGAAGACAGGTACGGGCACGGGCACTCCGCCAGAGGACAGGCTCGGGCCCTTGGCCTGGCCTGACTTGCCGGGCAGGCTCCAGCCGTACGCGTGTGTACGTCCGTCGTCTTTGCGTACGTGGGCTCGGACCTATGGAAACAATTTAGGCACATTGAGGACAGACCTAAGCAGAGCTTATGATTAAGAATCATATCACAGCGAAATGGGAGAGCTGATTTTTTAAAGACGTGAAATTGAGGGAGAAGATTATTACTTAGAAAAGTGGACGATTACTAAATACATAACATATTTACAGCAAACAAGATAGATGGAAGAAAAAATTTTTTTTTTTTTTTTAATTAAAGCAACACACGCTTGGATTGATATGCAAATTTTACACATTAAATTTAATAAACCTACTAAAGTTATGTTGAACGGGTGGGGCACGAATCGCCTCCCACTAGCCGGCCTAACACACATTTTCCAAAACGATTTTTGTCTGTGGTAGGTGGTAGTTTTGACCGTCAAACGTCAAACATCAAGTCTGATTTTCTCACTTTTCGCAGAACGTGAAAAATGAAAATTACTTCGAGAATAATACCACCGTATTACATAAGTACACACAACAGTATTGATCCACTGTTGGACGAAGGCCCCCCGCTGAAGAGCGCCTTATTGGCGTATGTCATAGGGGGGGGGGGGGTAATGCCCATAATCCCCACCGTGGGCATGCGGGTTGGGGTCACCGTTCGGTGGTAGAATTGTTCTAAAGGGGGCGCGGCTGCTCGCCTCGGTGAATATCCCTTAGTCGCCTCTTACGACACCCACGGGAAGCGTTGTGGTGGTGCTAATTCAAAGCCAGCAGCACACAGCTACGTATCATCGCCAAACGGAATGCCTATCCAGTTTGAAACTAAACAAAACAAAAGAAACCGAGCAAGTCACTTCACAGAAAAATCACTCTAGTGGTGGTAAGGCGCAATTTTTGTTGATCATACCCATTGATTAATTAAAAAGAGAAGATAGGTTACGTTCTCCCAGCGCTTACTCAAAAATCGGCATGTGTTACAACTACACTCAAACATACGCTCACAGTTATATTTCCAGTCCTGTGCAATACAAAGAAGAACGAAGACGGAAAGACGTATCTAAGACCGAAGTGAGACCGAGACAATAATATTTCACGCGTCACGAACGCCCGTGCCGCCGGCCGGTCCGACGGTGACTGAGGTGGGACCTACCTACCTCATTCTCCCTTTTTAATTAATCAATGATCATCATCATCATCATCATCATCATCATCAGCCTATATTAGTCCACTGCTGGACATTAATCAATGATCATACCTGTCTAAATTGCTCGCTTCTCTCATGCCTCCTAGCATGGTGGTGGTCCGAGAGCTGCGTCTCGAGGAAGTCGGCCTGGGTGCGCGAGTGGCGCAGCGCAGGCTGCGGCGTCGCGACGGCGCGCAGGTGCGGCGTCGACAGCGGCCGCTGAGGGCGATCGCTGCTGCTGGAACACCGTAACTCGTTAGCACACACCCAGCATTGTGAACGTGCTTCCCGAACAAGCGGGGTTTGAACGTGTTTCCCGAAACAAGCGGGGTTTGAACGTGTTTCCCGAACAAGCGGGGTTTGAACATGCTTCCCGAAACAAGCGGGGTTTGAACGTGCTTCCCGAACAAGCGGGGTTTGAACGTGCTTCCCGAACAAGCGGAGTTTTGCCAAATCGAGGCAGGCCCAATCGGGGGTTATGTGTGATAAAAAGTTATTATCCATTCGATTTTTCTCTATAAACATACATACGTCCACTGCTGAACGTGCCTCTTTCAAAGATATTTATATAAAAATACATTTAACTTGGAGAAAAAATTAAACAAAACTTACACTACAATAAATGTTAAAATTCTAACAAGCACTTAAAAAGTAAGCCCTGTAGATTGTTTACAACAGTCTGCAGTTAGCTCAATTGTTTCAATTGATAATATAAGTTTTAATTTATTTCTTTAATTCGATTGTAATTTAATTTTTCAATAAATATTGTATTAATAGTTGGTGTTGTATTGTAAGTTTGTTTTTACCAACCAATACCTACATAGATTTTATTATAAAACTATCACGGTTTGACGAATACATTACGGACGTAAGCGGGTTAACTACGAACTTTATTTGTGTTGGAATACCTAAATAGATCCGTACTTGACCCGAAATACTAAACGTGGTTTGAAAACGCAAGAAGCGTTTATTAAAATCCGAGTATAGGAAGTAACAGGTCAGTTATAACGTAAAGATGTACATTAAAGCACGATACATCTCATTACATCTTTTCATAGAAATCGTCAGAAGACCTAGAAGAAAATTTTCGACGTTTCTTTTTATAAACTGCCTGCCTGGTGTCCAGCTTGGGCAATTCAAAACCAAAGCGATTGCGTGGCTATCCGTAACCGTTACGCGTGAACACGCAAATTCACTCCTTCATGCGTACGTGCGAATCACCGACCTCCACCGCGCCTTTCACTAGACCAGAACATTGTCAGCTCGGGCGAAAGTAGCACACAACGTTCGCTACAATTCGCGCGGCGCTAGCGCATTCTCAGTCAGTCAGTTTATTCGTAAACTAATTTTCCAGTCCAAAAAATAGGCTGTTGAGGTTGTGAGTTCCCCAGCGTTGACTGATGTGTGTACATACAAGGCTTGTCAGCGATTGAATCGTGGGTTTGTCTCTTGAGACTCAGTAGACAGCTTTGTCAACGAACAATCCTATTTTTATGGAAATTTGCTTCAAAGTGTACCTACAACATTGCGGCGCGTAATTGTTGGTGGAACAACGTTTCTACTGACGCGCCGTGGTAACCAAACTACTGCGACGTTATGGTCCTGTCATTGTGACAGCGAACTAACCGCGTCGCATGATGTCATTCTCTAAAGAAAGTTGGCAATAGCAAGTTTGATATGTGCTTTCTGGGCTCCATCTCCTCTCCGTGGTTTAAAAAGATCGGTTAAGGCGTTAAGGCGTAACAGACAAGAGCTACTTTCGCATTTTTAATATTATTTTAAGTTTAAATATACATATATACATACTAAGAAGAACATAAAATGTACATATTGTAAATGAATAAAATAATGCTGGAGAATCCACGCCACATCATCTAGTCCCAAGCTAGGCAGTGGGTGTTATGGGTTCTATCTAGGACCCGTGTAAAGTATTGGTAATTATATCAGGTTATCTGACTAGTATACACTACATTAGATAGATAAATATTTGAAGACGGTGCAAACTTTTATCACAATGCGGGAATTGAACCCGCAACCTCCTGCACTGCAGGCGGACCTTCGCCCTACGCGCCACTTCGGCTAAACTAATTAACTTACTTTGCCTTATTAACTATTTAGCTTAGGTTGCTTAATAAATAATTAAAAAACCTAATTAATTTACTTTATTTTAACTAATTTATCATAACTAACTTAACTTTAGGAACTATAAGTTAACTAATTTATCATAACTTAACAATAATAACTAAAAAAATCGTAAGTTGCGGATTAGTAAATGTTGTTACGCGGACAAAATCAGTAAAACTACGCTTTCGTTCAGCATTATCAGTTAATGTTGGCATTGACAGCAAGGTTTGAACGCAAGCGGCCTCGCCTAAAGGATCGCATGGTCTAGTTTACCAATACTCTACCATTCAACAGACATTCAGACATGCTCAATGCATCTATACACTATTCATTCTCAAGGTACAATGTTTGTTAACAGCTCACAACAATCCAAAATATCATTATGTAATCGTCGAAGACGTCAATCGACGTCGAAGAAGTGAAACCAATCAAGTCTTGCTAGATCCTACCGGACCCAAGGCACAACTGCTATGCTCAACTCATTGTGCCATGGGTAAATTCGAGTCCCTTCTACACAAAAAAATGGGGGAAAAAATACCTATGACCCAACTGACGAAAAATTTGTCTCAAACGGCCGTACCTACACTGCCAAAGTTAAAACTTAGAACTAAAAAAACCCAAATAATTTAGATATCAGGTAGGTATTGAGCTAATTGTAAGCCATTTGCTAGGGATCTTTGCTAAAATAAACTGAATCAATTGTAGTTTTGGAGTGGATTAGAACCTAAGATATATAAGAAACCTTTTTTTTTCGACCGTCTCCGACCACCTTATGCACTGGGACAGTGTTTACAAACATTGCATCTTGACTTTGACCAGAGTACAATATACTGTCGTCTCTCAGCCTCAATCATCCATCATCTCAACATTTTTACCCACAATTATGTCATCTTTCACAAAATCCATCTTTTCTTCAGTTTTCCTCTCCCTTTGAATCGAGTATAGCAGATATAAATTTTACTTAAGGCGCTGTAAGTCGCTATCATGCTAATCAGCTTGAAAATGCGCGGCACGCTCGTAGCTTATCGAATAAATTAATGCTTTAAATTAAACGAATCTTTAACAAAATGCTTTCTTAGCAGACTAAATCAAAATGTTGAGTCAGAGTCAAATCGTTTATTTCTTTAGACTTAGAAAATAACCACTTAGACAAATCAAATTTTTACTATAAAAACAGCTTGATAAATAGTAATTACTAACAAATAAGGAATAAGGTGCAATTGACTCTAATTCAATTTCAATTGCTTCAATTTGTTGTCCACTAGCGGAAGAAGTGAAAAAGAAACCACTAGCAAGTTTATCGCTTTTCAACTAATACAATCTTAGCATAACTAAGTCTAACTGTTCTTACATACTATTATCGGTGTGGAACTGGGCGACATCCGGCCAAGCATTAACATCATTAACGTATTCATCTAAGGAGTAATAGGCTTTCTTGATAAGATTTCGTTTTATGTACAGTTTAAATTTACGAATATGGAGCTCAGTTGCTTCAGATGGAAGCTTTTTATAGAATCTTACGCAATTGCTCACAAATGCTTTCCCTACCATTCGTAATCTATATGATAGGATGTGTAATTTGTTCTTGTTTCTTGTATTTCTATTGTGAACATCACATTTTTCAAAAAGTTATCTCTGTTTTTGTGTGTATACTCGTACATTCGATTTTCATAGATGTATTGCGATATTACTGTTAAAATATTTATTTCTTTAAAGAATTCCCTCAACGAGTCGCGTGGATTTAATTTATAAATAGCGCGTACCGCCCTTTTCTGAAGAACAAAGATAGTCTGGATGTCATCTGCCTGTCCCCAAAGCAAAATACCATAAGACATAACACTGTGGAAGTAACTGAAGTAAACTAACCTAGCTGTATCCTCATCGGTAATATATCTAATTGTTCGAACCGCATAAGAAGTTGAACTAAGTCACGAAATCGAGAAATAAGTTCTCGATTTCATGATTTTGATTTACCAATTAAGTTATTTATAAGCCTCCGTGTTGCTTTGACTTTATCAGATGAGCTTACAATTTGTTTCCTCATGAACAGGCATTTCGCTGTGTCAGACTTTTTAAATTTTTTTTGAGTAGTTTGTTAACTACAAAAGAAACGCAGGATCATTTAACATAGCTGCTCTAGCACCATAAAGATCATTAGTCTATTCCTACTTCTATAAATACCGGGAGTTGCCTAATCAGTAAATCCGACCCTGTCTCTAACTGAGCATGTTTTAGGTTTAAATACTTCGCTGTGTTCTTTGTTTATAACACTACTTTACAACAAAAGTTTGGCAAAAAGATCATTAGGGTTATCGGAACAAGATATATTAGCTACTGCTAATATATAATATTCCACTTGACTTTGAAAATACTTAATACGGCTCTCTGTAATATGCCTGTAGGTATTTTTCTCAACTTTGTTTTTATCGTTAAGATTATAACTAAAAATAACACTCTGACCATAGTGGTCTGATTTGAAATGTTTGATTACTGCTTTGTTGGTTGGAGATAGACTGCAGTAAATATTATCTAAACAAATGGCCATGTGCCACTTGTTTGGATAATATTTACTGCAGTCTGGTTAGTCAGGGTCAGGTCAGGGCAGTAGGGTTACCCTAGTAGGATCATGAAAAAGATGTCTTAAACTATATTTATTATTATTAATAAACAAGCATTTGAATAAATTAAGCAGCCTATCGGCGAGGGGATTCGCCGAAATATCTATATTAAAGTCACCAACAATGAGATCCTTTCTACATGAAAATAATTTCAGCATAACTTCTTCCATAGTACATTCAAAAGCTACCTGATTTGCGTAGGGAGGGCGGTACGCGCACACTATGATATGTCGCTCCAGTTCCACATTTAACAGTAAATCCCAAGTTTATATTCATAGTAGTTATCAAAATATGTCGGGTCTAAATTTTAAAATGTATCATTTAAAAAAATGTCTTTATGGAGAAAAGTTTCTGCTATTATGATTTCAGCTAGCTAGACGACATCTGGGCCGCGGTGGGCGAAGGTCCGCCTGCGACGCAGGAGGTTGCGGGTTCTATTCCCGCCTCGGGGTAGAATAGACAAAATTACGTCACTTTGTCATCCAACGCGTAAAATGTTTGAAATTCATTTCTTCAACTTCAATAATTTATCCAATGTATGATGCGATGCGATGTCATTTCTCTCTATTCTACCCTTGAAAACAAGCCCCGTGGTAGGCCAGCAAGAAGTATTGAATCTTTCGGCATTGGTGTTTTAGTAGATCGCGATCATAATGGAAGAGTGGGCGATTGTCTGAGTAGGCACAAAATTGCATATATTTTTAGCTTAGGCGAATAAATAGTGTTTGATGAGACCACTACACACTATACTTGACCGGTATGAGTAGTCCGCGTTGTAGAAGCTAAACCAACTACAAAATGAAAGAACATCTAGTTTCGTCCCTCCATGAGACATCATCAGGAAACCAAAACCTTGAAACTGAATGCGCTAAGCAACAACGGCAGAGTACCACCAGAGATATTGCCAGCTCCGCGCGCTAAGTGAAATTATGTATTATAGATGTCGCTCGTAAAAAAAAGAAAGGCTTAACGGCATTCGTCTTTCAGCAAAGGATTCGCTTTTTAAAGTGAACGTCCAACCACCTTACTACCTTAATAACCACCACCTTATATATATTTACACTAATTAACCTTAAATGTGACGGAAGTAGAATATCCGTCCACAGCGCGTCAGAACAATTGAAATTTAATTTATGCTAGTGTTTATAGACTAAAGAGGTTTATAGCTAGCACCAAGGTAGTTGATGCTTCCTATAGATGTATCTATCATTTTAAATAACTAAACTTATAGGTCTATCTATCATTGATAGTTACTAAAACCTTAATCGCTATTATTAAACTAAACTTAAATCTAAGCCACTTCTCAATACGTCGCACATGCACAGAGGCGCGGTGCGGCGCAGAAAAGTTAGTCTCGAAACGAAGCTAATAACTCTATTACTAAACTTTATCTATTTATTGGATGATTTAAAACGCTACCTAAGATTTTAGCTTTTATTTCTACGAGTATACTTAAAGTAATATACATACTAATTACTGACTACTTATTATAAATGCGGAAGTTTATATGTTTGATGAGACAGCTTATTGCATAGGTGTTAGTAAATGGTAATTGGTGTTAGTAAATGGTAATTGGTGTTAGTAAATGGTAATTGGTGTTAGTAAATGGTAAATGGTGTTAGTAAATGGTAAATGGTGTTAGTAAACCGAGAATAACATACATATATTATACTTTTTATCTCAAGCAAAATCTTGTTGAGGAATCTAGTGAGGGTAAACACATTCACTGCCCAGTCTACACGATAGTGGTGAAGGGAATTTGAGTCTCGGGCTATGGTAGTGTTAGTTCAAATGAAAATGATTCGCTGAGCAGTCATATTTGTTAAAAAGGAGAAAGTTATCAATTCGACTGTATTTTTTTTATGTTTGTTACTTCAGAACTTTTGACTGGGTGGTCCGATTTTCATGATTCTTTTTTATTATGAAGGCTGGTGCTTCCCGTATGGTTTCATTTTGTTCAGTTCTGACAATGGGATCCATGAAAATTCATGAAAAACTATAAAAATTTAAGTCGGTTTATAGTTTTTTAAAACAAAATTAATTACATATTACCTATTATAAATGTCAACGAAGACTACCATGCGAGCGGGTAGTATTTAAGTGCACAAGTGTGCAAGTGTGCTCATAATCCGATGGGATGGTAGACCAACATGACCAGGGAGAGGTCAGTCAGAAAAAACAATATGACTTAGAAAATTAACTCGGTATTAGCAGCAATTTATTTCATATACCTAAAGGTAGCGTGGAAGAAATCGCGTCTAAGCGATAACGCCGCCATTTTTACTTTTGTGTTTCATGTCAGTGGTTTTAATTTATTTTTGTGATGGAAGAATAAAGTGTTATGAATTGTATTGTATTCGCATTGATTATACGAAATCCCGGCCCTACATCTCTACAACTCCATGTCTGATTCAAAAAAACTATTTAGGAACTTCGTTAGAAAATCAAAAACACTTATCAAATTCCACATTGTCCAAAAACTATCATACCTGACGTGTGTGAATGTCCGAATGTTTTATTTTTATTTATTTACGACAACAAACACTTATACTTAGATCTTATAGTTAACCAGATTAAACTTAAATAGCTCTAAGTATAATTATGATAAAGTTTTAAAATATACTTTGAAAAGCGAACACTCTAAATTAAAAAGAAGATCTTTGAAGAGCCCTCTATTTCCTAGTAGATATCATATCATTTTAACATAATGGAGATTCAAACCTTCTTAATTATAAAAAAACCTGTACAATTAGTCTTGGCAGCATTTTTAATTTTGTGAAAAGAACAAAACAAACCACTCTTGTTGTAAGGGAAAAAAGCTAAAGCTCTGCGCTCATTAATCGAATACCGCTTCCCCGCACAAAAATGTGTAACGTAAAATGTGGGCTTAAATTCGTTATCTTTAGATACTTTTTACGGTGAAAAATGGCTTTCCACAAGCTTAAAACGCGTCCGCGAGTTGTCTGTTACAGTCCATATGAAAATGATATTGTTTATTATTGAAAGAACAATAGCTTAAAGTTCTCGAAAAATTGAATGTTTACTATTTGCTGGGTTCTACAATTTATTTAGATAGCAGAAAAGAAGTTTTGCATAGGCACACTGTAAGCCTCTTGGTAGGAACTGACGCTAGAACTTACGAATCCACTGTATTTTGGAGTCTATTGACCTTTTGAGATTTTTTACTAAAATCAACACAACTCCTTACTACAATTGATTTAAAGTTTCTTTTAGCGACGATTTATAGCAAATGGCTTACCTCACTTCAAATATAAGGATGAAAATATTAGTAACAATTCCGCGAAAAAACCTTCTGCTATAAAATCGAACAAATTATACATTTATACAAAATGAAATAACATATATCAAAGTTACTACAAAGTCAACTAGTTGCTTCTCTCCACGAGCGATAGCTCGTGGAGAGAACGAAGAAGCAACTAGAATGAATAATGTGGTGTCCTAATGATAATCAGGACACCACAACACTCGATCTTGACACTGAGAGCGCCAAACAACAACGGTAGAGTTCCACCAGAGATGTTGCCACTCCGAGCTCAGCGCGCAAAGTTAGGCGTCGCTTTTTTTCGAGTGGACTAAAATGCTGTTGACCGAAGATGGCCATGACAGCGTTATCGTACTTTTGGCGGGCGCAAAGGGTGCCTCGCCGGTGAAATTAGGTTGGGGCGACACGCACAAGGGCCACCACTTAGTTGCGAGCCTCGGCTTGGGTTGTCGCCAGATGCTACGAGAGGGCATGGTAACGCCTAAGGTGCTCAAATGCACCTGCGGGGTGGAAGGAGGGAATTCTTAGACCCCGCTTCCGGCGGCAGTGTCAAGATCAAGTGGTGTGGCGTCCTGATGATGTCTCGAGAGACGAAACTAGTTGACGACTTACTTTGATGACTGTTCTTTCATTTTGTATAAATGTATAATTTGTTAGATTTTATCGCAGGTTGTTTTCGCTAAATTGTTACTAAATATTTTCATCTTCATATTTACAATGGATGTATCTTACCTCACTTCACCAGCGGAGGAAATAGTGTTAGGATATTCCCCACGCTGGGCATGCAGGTTGGGGATCGCAGTTCACAGGCAGAATTGTTGTCCAGGGGCGCTGCTGAACCCCCGTGGATATCCCTTAGTCGCGTCTTACGACACCCGCAAAACGGGTTTGGGAGTTGCAAATTCTAAGCCTGCACCACAGCTGGCTTCCAATAAGCGCAAAACTTCTAATCTGCTATCTCGCTCTTATAGAAACTGGAAAATAGTAAAACCTGTTCTTTGACTACCTTAAGATTAGTATTACCTGAAAAGATTGCTGAAGAATTTCCATATGCTCTGTTTGTTCTTCTTGTCCATGGTAGAGTCAACGCGGCTCGCGCGGACCATTTCCGTCCAGCGGACTGCGTCTTGCAGCTCCATGAACCGCTCCTGTAATGGTTCAATTGGACGGATTAAAGGAAAGCAATAACAGGTATTTTCATCACGACGACCTCTGTGGCGCGGTGAGCGAAGGTCTGCCTGCGACGCAGGAGGTTGCGGGTTCGATTCCCGCCTCGGGACAAATTTGTGTACGATCTGCAGAAATTTGTTCAGGGCGTTCTGGATGTTTTTCTATAATAAAAAATACCTATCTATGTAGTGTATTGTATTATGTATATCAGTTATCTAGTACCCATAACACAAGCTCTGCTTAGCTTGGGGCTAGATAATGCTGTGTAAATTGTCCAGCATTATTATTATTATTATTATTATTATCATCACTCATAAATTTACCCTGGTGATTTTAAAACTAACTAGGCTATACCATCACCTTGCGCAGTTGGAAGTGGAGTAAGAGAAATCAAATGACATGTTCTGGGATTATGTGAAGAGGAGGGAGCCTTGTACTGGTTCCTCTCCATCAGCACACGTGCCGTCTCGACGCGAGTAAACCGGCGTCGCTGCGCAATCGGCACGTCCGCTAGTAGTGTAAGTAGTCAGTGGGTCACCTTGTACTGGTTCCTCTCCATCAGCACGCGTGCCATCTCGACGAGAGTGAACCGGCGGCGTCGCTGCGCCATCGGCACGTCCGCTAGTAGTGTAAGTAGTCAGTGGGTTACCTTGTACTGGTTCCTCTTGATCAGCACACGTGCCGTCTCGACGCGCGTGAACCGGCGTCGCTGCGCCATCGGCACGTCTGCTAGTAGTGTAAGTAGTCAGTGGGTCACCTTGTACTGGTTCCTCTCCATCAGCACGCGTGCCATCTCGACGCGCGTGAACCGGCGTCGCTGCGCCATCGGCACGTCCGCTTGTAGTGTAATTAGTCAATGGGTCACCTTGTACTGGTTCCTCTCCATCAGCACGCGTGCCATCTCGACGCGCGTGAACCGGCGTCATCGGCACGTCCGCTAGTAGTGTAATTAGTCAATGGGTCACCTTGTACTGGTTCCTCTCCATCAGCACGCGTGCCATCTCGACGCGCGTAAACCGGCGTCGCTGCGCCATCGGCACGTCAGCCTCGTCTTCGTTCTCGCCGCCACCTGCGCTGTTGCTCACTGTCTCCTGGAATCACCAATTACCCTTATAAGTATTATTACCCTTTTTAACACCTTCATGGCCCAAGACGCAGGTGCCAGTCTCTATCTGCGTGGAGCTGCGGCGCGCCCCTGCGGGTCGCACCGCAGAGCTGGGCAGTGAATGCGTTATACACTAACACCTTCATGGCCCAAGACGCAGGAGCCAGTCTCTATCTGCGTGGAGCTGGGGCGCGCCCCTGCGGGTCGCACCGCAGAGCTGGGCAGTGAATGCGTTATGTATTAATTCCGGAAACATTACCAACTGAACTCGTTGTCTACCGCCGGCGCCGTCACGAGGAACCTTTTTCAGGTTTCACTTTTCTTTCTTTTTCGATCTCTAACTTTTTGGTCACGTGCGGGAATAGCCACCTTATAGCGCCTCATTATGTATACAAGCTCTATCTAAAGATAGATAAATAATCCTGAAAGAAACTGTGTTTTCCTTTTTGTTGTGTTAGCCCCGCGTCCTGAAACAGTTTTTTAAGTGATCCTGCCGAGGCTTACCCGTTATTTAAATGTCGTCTAAACTGCACAGAACACCCTGTACTGGGGGCTGAAAAAGTCGAACCGGAAACGCCGGAAACCAGCCTAAAGCACTCATAAATACCACGATTTGTATTCACGTGTAATTCCCAGACGCGACATCAGGACCCGCTGATTATAAGCCATAGAAAACTCTAGTTCCCTAAACTGCTAGCCACCGTGGATATGCAAACAGCTGACTGGTCGTTCGAAGTAGATAATGTTCCACCAAGAGTTGTTTATTTAACGTGCCTGCAATATCCGCGCAAAACCGGACTGATCCGTCTCATTTCAGCACCGGTAAAGTTGAAGATACATACTCCGAATATTCTATAGGTTCAACTAACCAGCTGAGCGATTATGTAAAAACAAGCAATCATTTACCCCCCTGTGCTAAGAGTCTGTTCGACGGCCGGTTTACCAATAAATCATTGTGCATTTCATTCTAGCGCGGGTATGTATATTTTGACAGGAGAGATAGCGTACATTTAGGCCGCGTTCACTGATGAGTTCTGCAAGGCGACTAGTGAAGTCTTCGTCAACACATTGTCGAAATCTTCTGGTAGTATTGCGTCTGTATGGTGAGTGTACTGCCATACTGTTTACTAAAAAGTGAAAGAAATGTGAAAGTTATGTAAGCTTCCCGCTTGGAGCGCTGTCACATTTCCATATAACATAAACGCAAACGTTTGTAGTAAAAAGTTTGGCAGTCCACACTCAACATACTGATGCTAACTTGTGAGTGCATTAAGCAAGATCGCTTCCGTTGTCTCATTTATATCGTATAAAATATTGCCCGATACGGCTTTTGTAAATTTTCCATGTCTGTAAATTAAATAATTAAAATTAAATCTACCCAAAACAGCTAGGAAGCGGAGTGGGGCAGGGTGAATTCGTACAAAAGCTACGCATCACACAGTCCGCAACCCCTCTCCGTACTACTCTCCCACTCCGCTACGCCGCCTCGCTCGTCAAGGGAACAGCTTTACACAACCCTTTACCTTCAAATGCCGTAGCTCCTCTTCTAGCTGGGTGACCCTCTCCCTGAGTCTCTCTCTCGCAGCGCTAAGGTTATTCACCTCTTCTCTCAGTATCTCTTGCTCGCCGGTCAACTCGTCCACCTTTGTAAACACAATAATGATGATGAAAATAGTACATTGTATTAGTAATTGTACATCATCATCTAATTCTTATGGAGTGTGTCATTTGAGGCCCGAAGCGCAGCCGAGAGCCTTGCGAGAGCACACGAGGTAGGTACCGCATTTTCTACCGAGTGCATGTCCTTTATGCTACGCCTTCGAGCAAAATCATCGTTTTTGAATCGACAAAATCCGTTACGAGATATAGGGTTTTTAAAAAAATTGCATTTGTTGACACATATCTGTGAACTGAGAAAAATAAGTTCCCAAATAAAGGTGCTGAATTCTGTACCATCAGATGGCTTGCTTGACTCATGTGATATAGTTGCAGGGTAGATACTCAAACCTCATCCATCTATCATCAAAAGCTTGGCTGCATACTGGTTAAAAATACCAGAATGCAGCCAAGTCTCCGTTAACGCAATTACATCATATTCAGTGCTACACAGGTTCCAAAAATATACGAGTTTTAGTCCTAAAACCACAAACATTTTGTTTATAAACTTTTATAGACACTTGTTTGATACACTAGAATTATAGCTGATCTAAGCTAAGTAGTTTTGCATAGAACGGAACGGAACAGTGATGACTTAAAGAAAATAGGTGGTAGCTGCGGGTGGCACCGCCGAGACTGGGCAGTGAATGTGTTAACCGGTAACCCTGTATAAAATGTTATACACACCTTAACAATCAGATCATCTTTGACGACGTTCAAGGCATTCTTCGTTGCCAGTAGCTCATTGTTTTCCAAAATCAAGTTCTCAACCTCTTTGCCCATGCCTGAAGATTAAAATTGGATTTATAGAGTTTTAAACTATTAGAGTCTGTTTAAAAAGAGAAGAGTCGTGGAGAGTGAGGGCGCTCGTGTGCCAATTTGACAACTTTTGATGCGTTGACAACACTGCTCTGTCATTACAGTACGGCTAAAAGTGATAGTTCACCAAAAACCGCGCCTCTTCTCTTTTTGAACAGACTCTACAAAGTATTATTAGATTACATTAATAACTTAACTATTTATATTTTAATGGCAGCATGAAACTTAGAAATACAAAACACAATAATTACAAAATGAGTGTCTCGTAGAAAGACAACATCTGCCGCATAGTAGGCAAACAGTCTGCGAGACAGTAGGTTGCAGGTTCTATTCCAACCGCGGTAATAACATTCGTATGATCTATAGGGAACCAATTTATTTCGGGTCTGAGTATGGAGATTTTATGTACATATAGGCATCTGGTACATATAGCACATGCTCACCACCAGGGATCCGATTCTGCTAGGGCTAACCAATCGTCGCTTTACTATGACAATGTTATCGTTGTCGCAGAATCGTCACGTAGGAATCCTTAGAAACTCTAGAAGTTTCTGTCATCTAAGGACTGTATAATGACTGCACTTGATAGCACCGCACGCACTATCTTATTTTTAACCGACTTTAAAAAGGAGAAGCATCAGAAAACTAATTTAGCGGCGTTGTATTTTTTGGCATGGGTAATAAATGGTAAACTCGCGTCAGGGTCACGTGATGCTGATCTAACGTGTTAGATCAGCCTCACGTGACTGAGATGACGTAACACTTTTGCACTACTGTATTTTTAAATTGGTACTACATTGTTAGTTAGCAGCCTACTTAGATGAGCTTCCAAAGTTTAAAAGTTACAGCTACCTGTGTAAATAGTTCATTAAGTTGAAAGAAGATGTCGCTAGTTATGGGAGCAACACAGAACCCACAGCGTCAGTTGAGATGACCTTACATAGTAGTAGAGAAGTGTCGCCGCAGGCTAAAAGATGGCACCGTTAAAAGTATTCATCATCGAAAAGAACAAAATTGCCACTTGTGGTGTTTTCGTACATCGGAAGAGTGTGCGTGTAGTTTTCACTTCTGCCGGCACTCCCGGAGTGCAACCCGTTGTTTTTTCATTCTTACATTTTCACATTACTGCACAAGATTTGACGAGATCATTCAATCTATACCGTGTCCATTTTGAATGGAGCTTAAACGTAAACAAACCGCCCATACTTAATCTAAAATTCACTTTGTTGGCGCGTTTTATACGTAATTTACATTACTTGTGGATTTCAGATCCTCCCTTCAATAAAAATTGCTTACAATTATATCTGGAACTCGACGCCAAGCAAGTGAGATTTTGTTATTTGTGTCCTACTTTGTTTACTAACATGCTTCATTCAAAATGGATAAACCATAGACTCTTGATACTCTTGATAGACTCCGCGTGCGGCGCTATTTGCAAGCAGAAATTGATAGAATGGTTTCAATCTTGACACTTGACTTCTATCATCTGTAGATTCTGTCATCTAAGGCGCTGTGCGACCGAGCAACTATTGCGGCAAGAGGCCACTAGCAACTAGCTGTTTACATAATATGTAAGAAGTGTATATTATAATATATACACTTAACTGTGCCTTTATAGCACAGATTAAAAGTAAGTTTCTACGAAATATATTTCAAAGTTGTCAGCTCCTTAAACAAAGGTAGGCTTAAGGTAGTCAACATGCCATCATTTTAAAGAAAGTCGATTTTTATTTTAATCGTATGTTCGGCCGACGTTCGTATTTGCTTAAACCCACATTCGGTCCATCCCTTGTAAATTTGACAATTTGTGACGATACCGTTGTATAATGACTTGTTTGGCAGAATAGGATCCCGGATGATGCAGTCTGAGAATATCTAGCATTATTTATTTATATATAAAGCCAATGATAGTTCACTTACCGAAATAGTTATCGTTAACTGCAATGCGTTGATGCGACATGTGTTAGAGCGCATGAAAATAGAACGAAAACTGTATTAGTAAGACGAAATAAAAATATATTAAGGCAAAGTAATTTAAGAAAATAATAGTTATGATAAGTTTTTACAACGTGTTACTGAGCTATACATTGCAATCGGTAAAAACAACACGCATTAATCCTACTACGAGTAATATGAATTTAAATTAAGAACCATCGAATGGGTGACATTGTTTTCAATTACTCGTTTTTTCATTTAAAATGTATGGTAATTTTTTTTTTTAATTATTGCCAAAACTTACGATTTGATTTGGTATGTTACTTTGGAAAAAGTGTTCCTGGTTGGAAATAGAGTCGATTAAGACCAACTTGTTTTTTGGATAATGTCATTTTTTGGGCGAACCGAACAAATATTTCAAAAAACTAAAAACGTCAATATTTTTTCTTCAAAGTAAAACAGAAGTTTCTTACGACAAAACCTTTTAACTACAACAGAAACGGTAGCTGCCCTGAAGGGGCCAAAAATTTACCCCACCTGTATATAGATGACCACCCAATATTTGTACAAATATTTTATTCATTTCAATTTCTGCAAGATTAGTTTCAGTTGCACGTTGTAGCAACAATATATCAAGCAAGCGGCTTTAATATTGCTATTTATACGAGATTTTGAAATCTCATGTTTTTTGCAATGATAACTTTGCTTTAGCGAGCAAAACGCCGCCATTTACTAAGAAGTTAAACGCTTATAATAAATTATCATAAGCAAATAATAAAAAAATGTAGAATGTCTACTACCGAGTAGATAAATAAAAGGATTAAAAATGACAGGCCGCTTCGATCACATTTGTTCAAATATGACTTTAAGGCGAGAGAACATGCTGACTCGTTGTCATTTTCAATCCAATCTTTATTTACACTACTTATATGAGTAAGCTTTATTCCATTAAGTAACTTAATTGTGTATTTAACTGTTTGTGGTTCAAATAAATAAATGAATAAATAAGCTTGCGTCCCAATGCCCCTGGAGTAGTTAATTTAAGTATAAAAGCGTATTATTGAATGTTGGGTACCAAACACTGTTTTCGTATATCTGACCAAACTAAACTATACTTGATTTATGTTATTATAGTGCGTAAGCCATCACACTCTGTGTAATTTCTAGCTGAGGGGTTCAAATCCCATCAAAGTCGATTTTTTTTTTCTTTATACATATAGGTACGTACCTGACGAAGCGTACTCTCCCGGATGTACCCAGCTTCCTGAAAAACGTACACGTTTACAGACGTGAAGCGAAGCTCTGATGGATTGTGCAGAGACGGGGGGTTATTTCTTCCGTCCAGGGATCAGAATTAATAGTTACCGATAACTTAAAAAACGTTAGTCAATGACAAAAATAGCATATTCAATGCGTATGCAGATTATATGCATATAAAAGGAATAATTATAACTGAATTTTTCGTATACCCTGAGTGAGAAGTAAGCAGCATTGGTTTATGACATCTTTGAGGCTGTCCTACTCAGATTGTATTCATAGTGTACTAAACTGGGAACTACCCATAAAAGAAAAGTTGTAAATTATGACGTTTGCGAGCAGTGTGGTGTCAGAAAATCAGATCGTGTGCCTTTCGAAAGTGCAACATTAATTCTAGAAAAACAAAAAGCCAGAGGTGTAACATTTCACTCGTAAATATTGAAATTTAATGAAATAACTTTTATTTTTTCTTCCGCATTGACTAAAATGACCAAACCTAAATGACCGTTTTCACTGATGAATGTCTTTGTTGACATAAAATATCTTGGATTCTGTATCGGAGTATATATAATTGCTTGCATTCAACTAATTAACGTAAATCAAACACGCAGCTAAAAGTGGCAAATGAGAACACAATGATTCTAGTTGCTTGTGTTATTATTAAAACACACAGTTAGTTATCAGTTGTGTTTTAGCTCACAGTCACTGCCAAAAGAGCTAAATATATGGAGAACTCAAAAAGTAGTACGCACAAAACACCTGAAATAGCTATACCACACTATTCCTAATGCCGCAAAACCCGCTCGACTCCAGAAGGCGTTGAACTTTCGATGAGTAGGAAAAAACTATAATAATTAAATAAATCAATAATGTTGGACAATTCACACAGCATTATCTAGTCCCGAGCTGAGCAGAGCTTGTGTTATGGGTACTAGATAACTGATATACTTAATCCCTATACACTACATAGATAGATATTTACCAGAACGCCCACAACAAATATCTGCAGATCGCACACACATTTGTCCCGAGGCGGGAATCGAACCCGCAATCTCCTGCGTCGCAGGCGGACCTTCGCCCACCGCGCCTCATAGGTCGTCAATTGGATAAAGGGTCAGAGTCAAAAGGTACTCCTGGACTCGGCGTGCATTGTCAGGAAGTTCACCCTGGAGCCCTCGACACCAGCCGCTGGAGCCTAGCTTCGCTGCTGGTGATTCAATGGCTTGGTGTAATGTCCCATGATCCTATCCATGCATGGTTGTCGGGTAGAGATCGCTCTTGAGCGATAAGACCGCCAATTGTCGCTTAACTTTTCTGGTTGTAAATAGTTCCTTTTAGATTTAAGGGTGCAATAAAGTATTATCTATCTATCTATTCAACGTATATTTTTACCGTAGATTTTTTTTTTCTATAGTAAAAACTTGGTAAAAAAATATTTTATAATGATATTTACAAAATAATGAGTGTTTATTAATTATTTATTTATTTGAGACAAAGCCTGCTAAGACATAAAAGAGTAAGATTGGTTGGTCCTATTCGTATCCTTTTATGTCTTATCTTTGTTAAGTCAAAGGAAAGGTATTTCACGTCAAAACGAAATCACTGAATTATCGAGAGGGTGCGCGATTTTATTCACTTTCCTGGTTCTAAGTCAGATTTGCTACTAAACTTGGTTTTACTATAAAACTATTGCAGTTTGACGAATTCATTACGGCTGCGGGTTAACAACGAACCTTTATTTTATTGGAAGAAATCCAACGTTTCATCTCATAAACGAGGGACTTTAGTGAGTGCGGTGCGCGACGAACTTTGTTTTTTATGTTTTATTTGTTTAGCTGTTTCTATTGGTCGGCGGGCTTAACGGCTTTAGGGTGATTTGATTGTATACGGGGTTTTATTTCCGAATTTAAAATATTAGTATGGATGTTTTAGGTACCTGTAATGTCAGCCCCGTCTTCGCCTTCCGCCATATTAACCTCGGTGTCGTGGAAAGCCAGTTCTTGGTACAGGGTGTTGCCACTTCGCTTTTCGCTCTTCGTTTGCGACTTCCCCGAGCATCCTGGAGGCGCCACTGGTGATGTTGCCTGAAATTTAGAGGTTTTTTTTATTCTAGATGTTCTTTTTCATCTTGCATTATATTTCAAATTTTCATGTACTGTGCGTTCCTTGTATTACCTATAAATTAACATAGAATTTAAGACAAATTACTAACAAAATATGGACCTAAATTGTTGTCTGATGTAATAAATGAATTATTATTATGTTGCTTTATTTTCCAAAATTGAGAATATCTTGTACTGTGAGTCTAATTCTAATTCGGAGTAGGAGGACAAAGATCTGCACGGACATCTCGCATAGGAGTGTATTGTGCATTATCCCCATGTCTAAGCAGGCCCTAACCAGCCCAGCTCCTTGAAGTATCGGAGCAGGACCTTTGGTGACTGACAGCTTCTTTTCAGCTATTCTGTGGGTGTAATTGGGGTTGAATGAGACACTTTAGCCACATTTTGTGTCTGGCCTCCTCTGTGGCCGTGCAGTGTACCACAAAGTGTTCTACAGTCTCTTCGTTTTGGAAGCAGGCACGACATAAACTGCTGTCTGTGGCTCCAGTCTTGAAAACATGATGATTCAATTTACAGTGACCTCTGGAAATTCAGCAATTGCTTTGCTTAGTATTCTACTATGGTTTGTGAGACCAGACTCGCCTTTCCACTGGTTCGTTGATTTCATTCATAAAGACGCCGCCATCGTATCTTGCTGAATGTGAACATACAAGGACCTTAGTCCTAAGATTATGTCCAGTGATGCAGATGGGGTTGGTTTCTAACATCCGCAAATGAGTGTGCCGCCAGTCTTTGAACTGGCTGAAGTTGTATTGTGAGTATTAGTGCTTCCACAGCCTATATTGGTCCACTGCTGGACACAAACTTCCTTCTGATAAGCACTTTATTGGCTTTTAAGTCATGGGCAGAATCCCCAAGCTGGGCATTTCTTCGGAGGTTACTTGATTTTTAATAAAAATTTCATGTTACTTGCCTACCATTTTAAAAAAGTAGTTACATACGAGTTTAAATTAAGAACCATTGAATGAGTGACATTGTTGTTTTCACTTACTCGTTTTTTCATAGAAAATGTATGGGAATTCTTTTTTTATTATTGCCAAAACTTACGATTTGATTTGGTATGTTCCTTTGGGAAAAGTGTTCCTGGTTGGAAATAGAGTCGATTAAGGCCAACTTGTTTTTTTTTTGAAAAATGTCATTTTTGGGCGAACCGTACATTTTTTCAAAAAACTAAAAATGGCAATATTCTTTTCTTCAAAATAAAACAGAAAATTTCTTAGAACAAAATCTTCTAACTACAAAAGAAAAAATTTGCCATATCCTGTATATAAGTAGCTAGGTACTAACTTGATATAAGTAGATATATAAGTATTGACTACACAGAAACAGTTCTGTGACTCCTCTAATCCAACCATCTACTGTCAATAAATTATCAACCTTAACCAAAAAATAAGAAAAATTAACCAATCTAAATTTTTCACAAAGTGGCCAAGTTTCCGTGCCAGTGAGTGTATATCGTAAAGTGTATGTTGTATTGAAAAAAATGGTAGTCATTTTGAAAACTTACTAAAATAAATAAAAGGATAGGTAGAAGTATAGAAGGATAAAGGATATACTATATTTTTCAAAACGTCCAGGTTCGATTCCAGAGCTGAGTACATTTATATGAAAGAAATGCAATTTTTCTTGTTACTATAAAATCGATGGCTCCATGGCACCTGGCTCAAAGTCAAAGTCAAAGTCTAATCGTTTATTTCTTTAGACTTACAAAATAAGTACTTAGACAAGTCAAATTTTTACTATATAAACAGCTTGATAAATAGTTCCTACTATCAAACAAGAAATAAGGTGCAATTGACTCTGATTCACTTCAATTTTTTGTCCACTAGCGGAAGAAGAAGAGATCTTTGTTTTTTGTCTTAAAGTTTCAGTCATCATACCGATCTAAATATGCCACTCCGCATAATGCTACACTACATAATGCTACGCTACACTAATCTAGTTTTCTTGATGTGCTCTCAATTTTTTCGCCTACTTATAACAGTCAAAAAAGTATGTTTCCGATCTAGTCGTTTAAGGCAAATGTTATTTTTCCTCCTTTTTTTAGCGCTATCAGTGACTTAGGTCTCCGTGATGTTTAAGTACAATGTTCATTATGACTAACTGTCGAACTTTTAGCTAACACTCTGTCCTCGGATTGCGCCTGATTCCTAACGGTGAAAAAACAACAGAGATACATCAAACGAAATATTTACCATTATTTCAGTTTTGATAAAAGAAGTGACGCATAAAAGAGGAAGACAAGTTGCACCCCCTACACGATTCTGCAAAAAAAATATATAAAATATTCGTCAAAAATTTTCTGTCTTTTTTGCCTTGTAATTAAACGACACATTTTGACCTCTAGCACCAAGGTTATTCAACTTGGAGGTCAATGTCATAAAGAGAAGTTGCATCCCTGGGGACCCCCTCCATGATTCCACAAAAAAATATATATGTTAATTATACCTACATGAAAATTTTCGTCTGTCTTTTTCGCCTTGTAAATGACTGCGACCCGTAAAGTATTACTACAACCAATAAACTTCCTAAAGACTAAAATAATGACATTCCACCCATACCAAAAACCCGCTTTAAAAATTAACGGCTTATTCCCATCACATCCAAAAATGATTTCCAAACACATCCAACAACATTTTTTAAATAAAAAATATTCCATTCGAATCTACGAAATTTTGTACAGTCGACATAAGCAAAACTCCTAGTTTTATTTATTTGTATCATGACGACAATGTTCATTGTTTATGTTGCGAGTCTAAAATAATGCTTGGCTCTACCACAATATTCAGTGTCATTGTAAGTAAGTATACTTATTTTAGAAAGTATACTTATTGAAGAGCGAAAACATTACAAATTTCAACAACTACTTTGTAGACACCTGGCTCAACAACACCAATCGTCCGTATGAGATTTGGAATTCGGTACGAATCTGGTAGAGGCATGGCATAAGACTCTGAACGGAGAATTAAAAATGAAACCGCGGCTCCTCGAAGTCATACACGTGATAGGCAGACAATCCGATTATTTTGAAAAATCAACCAAACCAAATAGAAGTCTAAATTCAATAAAAAAGAACAAAAAAATTAAAAAAAATTAAAGTGATTACAAAAATAAATTACTAAGCATTTTCAATGCCTTGGTTGAATTTGAACGCCTAGGTTAATTTGTATTGAGACAGAATAAGGTTGATTATTTGGGTTTTTCATTATTTTTATACATACATATATGGCTGATTGAAACTGTGATAATAAATAATCTTGTATTAGTTTTAAGTTTATTTGTGTCTTTAAATTATTTTTATAAATATAAGGCTGATTGAAACTGTGATAATAAATAAATAATCAGTTAGTGAGTACCTATGTTAATATTGAAGATTGAAAATTAATAAGTATTATTATTTGTGTTTCTATATAATTTATTTTAAGGCTATTTGAAACTGTGATGGTAAATTATTAAATTATTAAAAAAAAATTATATGTTTGCCTATTGTTTGGTTCTAACGAATACGGTAGTGTTTTTCAATTATTTAATATACATAAGGCTGATTGAAACTGTGATAAAATCATTAATGATTTAGTTTTAGGTATATTTTATTTTAACGGTTTTAATTAACAATGTTCATTATCCGTGATTTCCTGTTTATCCTTGATATTATATTGTAAGTATGACAATAAATCTACATGCGGAGACAAACCTCTACTCCTTTATTTGCGTTACATTCTTTGTTTTCTAGTATTCGTACCTTACTAACTACTTTAGTCCATAAACTATCAGGAGATTCTTCTGCCTCAATATATTCTTCGTGGATGTGTGTGGGAACTAATGTATGAAAGAAAATATTTTTAAGAATTATTATTAAAAAGCTCGTTGGATGTGGTTGGTAACTAATGTATGGAAATTTTCTTTTTCGAGAACAATAGGTTTGGATGTAATGGGAATAAGCCAAATCAACTACCCTTATAAAAATAAACCTCTAAAAACTGACATCAATTTAGCTTGCTATAGGCCTAAAAATTGACACTCACCTAAACTGGAAACCACATACACAAAAAATCAAAACAAAACTAACCAGCTTGATAAACGCCCTCCGCGAAGTTAAGAAAACAACTGACTTAAAAAGCTCCCTTGCAATTTATATATAACCATCAATGTTTTTAACCATCAATGTTTTTAATGTTTCTACCCTAAAAACATTGATGAAATAAGTTGCGAAGTTTCGAAGTTTCGAAGTTTAGTAGCAAACAAGGTTTTGAAAACGGCATTGTTCTCATAATTTTTACGTATGAACCTTACATTGTCCCAACAAAAACAAAACAAGAACCCTTTGCAATACTTATTAAGGCGCATACCCGAGCTAATATGACAGCGATACCTATTTTATCATATTTTTAAGTTTATCATAGGACTTTTTAAAAACCTACGCTCAGTTTTTGGTATCTATTATAAGCTATTTTTAATACCTCTTTAATAATTTTATCTCATATAGTTCAGTAGGAGATGCGAAAATAGATTTTGGTGGCCAAAAAGCGCAACTTCGTATCTCTGCTTAAGCTTTACAAAATGAAACTGTTACAGAGGCATTAATAAATAACTTATATTAGATACCACAAACTGAACGTAGGATTTTTAAAACTTGCTGCGTTTAACGTAATAAGATGTGTATGGGCCTTAACTGAAATTAATAAAAAAAATTTAAAACAAAGCTTTTTCTATGAAATATTCTGTCCCTAAAAATTGTTGGTAAAAACTTATTTCGTAATGTTTACGTAGGAGCTCACATTGGTATCAAAATAACGTCCCTGGTTAAAATGACGCAATTCTTCTTGTTACTTAAATCGATGACATGGTTCCATAAAAAGAGATTATCTTAGGTGATAGATAGATATTAACGTTTCTATGCGTATCTAATACAGATTTACTTTAAGTATCAGTATACTTCAAAAATCGGATGGAGAGAGATCAAATCAAACGAACGCGCGTGAAAACGTAGGTGAAAACGCTTCTTCGTAAATACACTCCGCCCATACTACGAGTATATAAACTCTATGCACTCTCCGCAAACAAAGCCTAAGTTTTATATGTTTCTGTTTTGGTATGAAACCTTCAACGCATACTATACTAAAGTGACAACAATTATTTATGAAGGGATATTTTTTTCTTTAGCTGACTATTTTTATTCTTTAGGTGACATTTTCTGTCAGTTGTTTGAAGACATACATATTATGTCAAATAAATACCAGACGCCTTTGCAAAATGATAAACAATCAAAAAGATAAATAAAAATAAAGCTAAGCTATCAAAGAAATAAATTTATATTTAACTATGTGGATGTTAGTAATTAGTTTAATGATATCGTGCAGCCATGTAGCGTGCCTTAAGTGTTACCAATGCTCGTCTCAGATCGCGTTAGGATGCTTCAGTTACAACCTGAATAGAGCCCACTTGAAGGACTGCCCTAGTACAACAAAAGACCCAGTTTGTCGATCTATTTCACAGGTAGATTTATCTTCTAACCGCCGCCGCTTCGTTCATGCGATACTTGAACAATACATAGCTTACGCCCGTATTTAAGAACAGACAGTTTTCCCATTAATAAGAACTGGATTTACCGACCTTATGCGTTCGTGTGCACTGTTAGACCTCATAATATTGTCTTGAATACGGGTGTATCATCATTCTGAGATGACACACAGGAATGTTGTATGGAATGGCTCCATAAACGAAGCGTCTCATTACGTAACAAATTTATTCCATAAATGTTTTATGCGAATATAATAAAGATTTACTGTACCAGTATACTTCAAAAATCGAATGGAGTGAAAATTATGGTGATTTTGTAAAACTCCTGCCTGGTAGTGGACCACTCGGAGCCATGAGCTCCATGGAGCGTAGTGTATTCTAGCTCTTCACCAGAGCTCCGCTTGTGTATTCAATAGTAACAAAGGATCGAGAAAGTCTATAGTTAGTTATATTCTTGACACATTTCCAACTTACATAAAAATTACATAGGTCATGTCATGTCATGTCATGTACATAAAAATTACATAGGTCATGTCATGTCATGTCATGTCATTTATCATTTTATTATTGACCGGCGGTCTTCCTAAAACTATTGCATTCGGATTCGTCCGTCGAATTTTAAGTGTCTTGACAGGCTCTTGTACACGACACGGTTTCTTAAGGCGCATACACCAGTGAAAGTGGCGCCCCCACCTATTTTATCCTATTACTAGCTGTGCCCCGCAGCTTCGCACGCGTTGTTCCTATGGAAACGTTTATAGGTGTTTTCCCGGCAATTATTAGAATTTTTCTCGCCGTAAAAACCATCCTTGAACTTCAACGAACATTTAAAAAAAAGAATTGGCCAAATTGGTCCAGGCGGCGTTATTGAGTTATGTGCTTACCAACACATTTAGCGATTCATATTTATATTATTACGTCAAACACAGGACGTTTTAAAAACCCATCGTACAGTTTGTGGTATCTATTACAACTTATTTATAATGCCTCTGTAGGTAATAGTTTCATTTTGTAAATCTTAGGCAGAGATACGAAGTTGCGCTTTTTGGCCACCAAACTCTATTTTCGCATCTTCTCCTAAACTCTATATGGTAAAACTTACAGAGGTATTAAAAAATAACTTATAACCACAAACTGTACGATGGATTTTAAAAATTTCCTTTGTCAAACAAAATGATGTGATAAAATAGGTGGCGCTGTCAAAGGCTCGGGTATGCGCCTTAACGGTTCAGCTAGCACGCGGCAGACACCGCGGGGCGGCCACTGCCACGCTTCATGCCCCGCCTATACGTGAACATCACCATACATTGGGATATGTTAGTGTTTATGTGTGTGATGACCGCTGCACTCACCGCTGTTTGTAATCACAGCAAAACGCTGAACGCGCCGCTGCACGCCCCGAGTTTCATTTCATTTCTATATGTTAACTCTTCAAAAATCATACTGATACATTGTCGTTCTGGCTCGTATTTTTACTTTATGCATTGTTTTATTTTGTTTTTT
Organism: Eupithecia tripunctaria; assembly: GCA_955876795.1. Classification (NCBI taxonomy): domain Eukaryota; kingdom Metazoa; phylum Arthropoda; class Insecta; order Lepidoptera; family Geometridae; genus Eupithecia; species Eupithecia tripunctaria. The sequence continues at coordinate 1,870,021 of OY041599.1, read as the reverse complement.
ATTCTGTAATTTTGTTATTTAATTTTTACTATATATATGTATATGCTTCCCGTGTGATTGTGCCACGATGCAAACGCCTGGCCGTTAAGTTGTTATTATGGTGCGTCCTTGCAATACTATCATGCTTTGAAGCATTAATTACTGTTCGACAAAGGGACATAGATTCTTTAAATAATATTAAATAAATAACTTGCAGGTGCAGTATTTCACGCCGGGGCAAGACGTCGTTATCGTGAGAGAATGTGCCTATGTCCACGAAGAACCTCTGCAATGCCAGCAGTCTAAGTTCAGCGGAATACATTACTCGCTGGCCTGCGAGTGTCGGGAAGACGGGTGTAATAAAGCCAGCAATGGACAGAGATGTTTTTCTTTACTCGCCTTAGGTTTGCTTGTAAGAGGATCAATAAACATATTTCTTGTTTAAATAATTTGATTGTTTCTTTGAAGTTGGGCAAGTCGTTCCTATGCCAGCGTATCGTATTGATCGTTAGGTCTATTAAAAATAAACTACATAGAACATTGTGGTATTGTAGCGCATCGGAGTTTATAAATCCTCAACAGCCTAGATTAGTCCACAACTGGACGCAGGCCTGTCCCTGATTAGCGCCTTATTTGGCTTTTATCTAATTCAGACTCCGCTAAGAGTCATCCACACGGATATTCGGACGAAATTCAAATATTTTAGCGGTTTTTAATATTAGCTGCGTTTTGCAGAAAGATAGAAATCCCACTTTTGTTTTAATTATACAATAGACCTTCGTTTGACCACAATCTCGCCTGATGGTAAGTGACGACGTGGTCGAAAATGTATCACGAAGGTTTAGAATACACCTATTCACTTGCGTCTTGAAGACTTTCGGTTTGTAGTTGGTTTGGGAAATAGATGCAGGCAGCAAGTTCCAATCCTTAGCGGTACGTATAATAAAGGTGGAGAACCGCTTAGTGCAAGGTCGATGGAATATCCACAAGGTATGGGTGGTAATGCACCGTACGTATACTCGTCCTTGAATGGAAGGGAGATGATGAGATCAGGTCGTGAAGTTCCTGTGAGCATTCTCCGAAATGTATTCTATAAAAGATCAAGAGGCAAGCAACTTTGTGGCGATGCTCAACACTTTGTATCTTGTTCTCCTCAAGATACTGCTCGCATATAAGTCTGAAATCTCTACGTTCTATCGAGTCAACGGCCGCAAGCTGGTACTTGGCTAAGCCATACCAAACGTGGCAGCAATACTCCATATCAGATCATAAAGCCATCGGGCCATCGCCAACGTCATGGTATCGACAAGCTGCCCCGATGTAAAGTATCGCTAATCGCTGATCCTTGTTTAGAATTCCTAGCTTCATGACTGCCGGTGGTTATATTTTAAAAGTTATTTAATTATGCCTTTTTTAGACAAAGACTTCACTGCTGAACAAAGGCACTGTACTTCTGCCGCGGAGCGGGAGCCTGGTGACCTGTATTTCAGGCTTTTTACAAACCAGTCTTCCGCAATGTTGGTGCAGTTATTCATCATAGTCTACGTTTAAATGTAAGCTCATTGTGTGGAGAGAACAAAAAATATGAGTATTATTATAGAGCTCCTCGAAAAGACGCCACTTATAGTTGCCCTGATCCGCCTATATCCATCGAATCCCTGCGACCGCTACAATGTCACCGGTCCATCGATTGGGTGGTATTCCCATACTCCGCTTCATTTCGGATTTCCGTACTCCGGAACCTATAGCGTAAAGAATCTCCCGAGCATAGCTAGAGTCTGCTCAAAAATAGAAGAGTCGTGGGAATTGAGGGGCCTCTATCCATCGAATCCCTACGACCGCTACAATGTCACCGGTCCATCGATTGGGTGGTATTCCCATACTTCGCTTCGTTTCGGATTTCCGTACATCGGAACCTATAGCGTAAAGAATCTCCCGAGCATAGCTAGAGTCTGTTCAAAAATAGAAGTCGTGGGAATTGAGGGCACTCGTGTGCAAATTGACAACTTTTGTCGCGTTGACAACACTACTCTGTCATTGCAGTACGACTAAAAGTGTTTGTTCACCGTAACGCCACGACTCTTCTCTTTTTGAACAGACTCTAACAAATGAATAGTGTTAGGATTTTGTTTCCGTAAAGAAATAATTTGCGTGATTGTTCGATACTCTGTATAAACAATGCAACAGCTAAGGACCTTGTCCTAAATGTTGAATATTTGCTCAGTAATACAGTAAGTAATCTTGTTATTTTTATCTATTAATAACAAAAATAATAATGAAGGTAAGCGTTGAAAAAACGCAGTTAATAGACCTTCAATGGAGTGAGAGGTAGGTATATCGTGGATATTGAATAGACAGCACTCTGAACTAGGTTCCAGAAACCTCGATAATTTTCACAAATAAGGGATAAAAAAATCTAAGAAGTGTTGATGGAAAATATTTTTGACGACCTTTGTGGCGTGGTGGGCGACGCAGGAGGTTGCGGGTTCGATTCCCGCATCGGGACAAATGTGTGTACGGTCTGCAGACATTATATACCTACTGTACTAAATATGTGTATTGTATTATCAGCTATCTAGTACCCATAACACAAGCTCTGCTTAGCTTGGGGCTAGATAATGCTGTAAAAAATGTCCAGCACTATTTATTTATTATTTATCAGCAAATCTTTGACGTTCGAAACAATTTTTAGTTAAAAGAACTTTCATTCATCATAATAATTCGTCTGTTTTCGAAACTTTTAATTTAAGTGGAAGGTAGTTTTAGTGATAACATGTCTTATTACAGCTTATTATGTGTTAATAAATCGCGAAAGTTTAAATTTGCTATCTTATTGTTTTACGCTACTGTGCCTAATTTTTGTAAAATTCTAATTCGTATTAATGCCTTTGTTCACATAAAATAACTGGGATTCTACAATCGAAGCCTAAGTGGATAATCCCTTACTGCTTAACTAAACCTATTTCGTAATAAAATTACGTGTAGCGTATATACAGGGTGTTTTTTTCGGACGGGTAGTAAGGAGATCTTAACAGTGCAGTGTAAAGTGTAGCAACAGGAAAACGGTATTGGGAGACTATAAATAATTTATAGAGAATTCTGAAAAAATTTCATCCCCATTTACATATTTACATTTTTCATATTTTTAAAGTGCAAGAAAATGGGCATTTCACGCGCATTCTTTTTGATGCTTTTCGATCCTGTTTCTTAAACTTATCTAAAACTTCTATCTTGGAGTACTAATAAGTCAGAAACGTAAACAAAATAACCGTTCATTTCGTAGAAAATCAGCTTTGTAATTAGGGATCAAATTTTCACTAAACATATTCAGTCTTAAGGACCATTTTCCGGTAGCTACGTCGGTTAAGGTACTAATTGACCCATACAAAAAATACACACTGTACAACCAAAATACAAAAGCAAATCTCAATTTTTTTCGTTCATGTACTTGCTAATTAAATTTTATCGATACAGCGCACATTCTTTGTAGTTATAGCATAATAATGTCGACTTAAAAACACCAGTATCTATTGATTTCTGAAAGAATTGCATTTCATGAGCTTCAGCCGTTTCACTTACCGCTTTCTGAAAGAAGGGAAAGGAGAAAAAATTACGGACAGGAAAATAATAAAACCGGTCAAGTACGAGTCGAACAGCGCACGAAGGGTTCAGTACCTGTTATCTATCTACATAGTATAAAACAAAGTCGCTTCCCGCTGTCTGTCTGTCCCTATGTATGCTTAGGTCTTTAAAACTACGCAACGGGTTTTATGCGGTTGTTTTTAATATACTTATATATATTTTTTCATTTATTTAAGCTACATATTATTAACTTATTTGGTTTACAAACAACTGACATAAACCACACTTCGGTCTGTCTGTCAGCCTCAGTCTCTAAAGTAAGGTATAATTATCTGGTTTATAATGTACATAGGTATTTGGTAGGTAGTATGGAGGTACATTTCTACGTAAGTATTTTAAAAAATTTGGTCAACTCGTTACTTTAACTTAAACACTTTTTTAGTTAACTTAAACTAATAAAAATCCAAACGTTAATAGAAAATAGATAGACTGATTAAACCCGTGCGAAATCGGAGCGGGTCGCTTGTCTATAAAAACGGGAAAAAATCATGTCTGTTGAATGCCTTTAAATATTTATTTTATTCTATAAGTACTTATTAATACATAAGTACTTATTTGTTGTTATACTGGCAACAGAAATACATCGTCTGTGAAATTTCAACTGTAACCATCACGGTTAATACATTACAGCCTGGTTAGAGACGGACAGACAGACAGACAGACGAGTCAGACTCAGAGTCAGAGTCAAATCGTTTATTTCTTTAGACTTACAAAATAAGCACTTAGACAAGTCAAATTTGTACTATATAAACAGCTTGATAAATAGTTATTACTATCAAACAAGAAATAAGGTGCAATTGACTCTAATTCACTTCAATTTTTTCGACGACGGACCCTAAAAAGGGACTATAAGGTTGACGCTAAACGATCGTAATTCTTTTGAGTTGTTTGTCACGTAACACCGTTGTGATAAACTTGGTTAACTATTCGGGCTCAAGAAGTTTGTATGTAGAATTCCTCTTTGAGCTGGTCCCACGTATAGATGAAAGCTAAGGAACAGCTTCATTTTTACTATAAAAACTATCGTAGTTTGACGAATTCATTATTCAGGATGTAAGCTGTGTGGTGCCAACTAGCTGTTAATTCTAAGCTAGCACCAGTGCTGGCGTAGAATTTGAACCACCCCATCCCGTGGTGTCTAAGGGCGACTTAGGGATATCCGGGAAGCGGGCAGCAGCGCCCCTGGAGAACAATTCTACCACCGAACTGCCATCCCCAAAAACCATGCCCATCGTGGGGATTATGGGCACTACCATTAGATAAACGCTAATAAGGCGCTTATCAGGGGAAGGCCTGCAGTGGATCAATACATGAGGTTGAGGTTGATTTAATCGGTTTAGCTACGAACCTTTCAACACAAATAAGATTCGTAGTTAAACCGTTTAACTTAGCTACTATAGAAATGATGAAATAAGATATTATACGACCCACAACTCAAAATTACGCTCCTTCAGCCTAGGGGGAAATATAAAGGGAATCTAAGGCGAAGTGACGTCGTAGGGTAACTAACTTACAGCAACTATTTAGTTCCGGTTCGACTTCCAACGGACCTAATGTCAGGCAGCGTAGCGGAACGCGGCGGCTACTGACTTGGAGCCATGCAGAAGCTGCTGGTGACAGCTGTTCTATTGTGTATTAAACTATATCGTATCCATTTTGAATGAAGCATGTTAGTAAACAAAGTACGACACAAATAACAAAATCTCACTTGCTTGGCGTCGAGTTTCAGATATAATTTGAAGCAATTTTTGTGTGTGAATTGTAAGCAATTTTTATTGAAGGGAGGATCTAAAATCGACAAGTAATGTAAATTACGTATAAAAGGACGCGCCAACAAAGTGAATTTTAGGTTAAGTATGGGCGGTTTGTTTACGTTTATGCTCCATTCAAAATGGACACGGTATAGTTGATATCATACACAACAGGGGGGTTATGCTCTATGACCAATTCAACGTCTTACACAGATACGTCAAGATATCGGCGGGGAATGGGACAAAACTGTGTCTTACACAGATACGTCAAGATATCGGCGGGTAATGGGACAAAACTGTATTGGTTTTGTCCCATTCCCCGCCAGGAATTAGTTCGAACAGACCTGCGACCATGACCAATTCAACGTCTTACACAGATACGTCAAGATATCGGCGGGGAATGGGACAAAACTGTGTCTTACACAGATACGTCAAGATATCGGCGGGGAATGGGACAAAACTGTATTGGTTTTGTCCCATTCCCCGCCAGGAATTAGTTCGAACAGACCTGCGACCATGACCAATTCAACGTCTTACACAGATACGTCAAGATATCGGCGGGGAATGGGACAAAACTGTGTCTTACACAGATACGTCAAGATATCGGCGGGGAATGGGACAAAACTGTATTGGTTTTGTCCCATTCCCCGCCAGGAATTAGTTCGAACAGACCTGCGACCATGACCAATTCAACGTCTTACACAGATACGTCAAGATATCGGCGGGGAATGGGACAAAACTGTATTGGTTTTCTCTGTTCGAACTAATTCCTTCACTAATGCATAAAAAATGTATACAAGGAAATGTTATCTATGTATCAACACGAATATAAAATGTATACCTACCTACTAATGTTCTGTCTATAAAATAAATATATTTTATTCTTATTCTTATTCTTTAATACTACTCGTATAAAGAGGCAAGATTTGTTTATTTGTATGGAATAGGTGCCGAAACTACTGGACCGATTTAAAAAATTCTTTCATTAATCAAAACCTTACTTTTCAGGGAGTGACGTAGGCTGTATTTGACTCGGATTTCCCACGAGAACGGGAACTACGCGGGTGAAACCGCGAGGCGCTGCTAGTAACGAACAAACTCAAAAACTACTTGACCAATCTCAGAAATTCCTTCACCATTAGAATGCTACATTGGTGTCTATTCAGTTGCTGCCAAAACTAAACTAAACTAATTCGACAGGACTAAAAATGTCGCTATCTTTGCAAAAACCGAAAAAAATGATTGTTATGTATGAATGTTACTCGATATATCCGCCCATAATTAACCGATTATGCTGATTCTTTTATTTTTGTATAGAGAATGATCTCGAGGTGGTCTCATAAATGTAATGGGATCAGTATTTATCCCGTAGCAACATAATATTTTTGAAGTTCCACGACTATCTACAACAGTTTTGGTAATATCTAATTCTTAATATATATATTACAGATATATTATTTTAATTACTATTATTGACTATTTATGATTAATCTTGATTTTATTGTGAATTTTTATATGTTGAAAATTTTAAGCTACTGACAATTATAATGTTTATTTTACAATACGACTGCATTCAAATCTAATTAGTTATAAAATCTTTGTACACTCGAAAGAGTAGATGGTGTAGACCGAAAATTATATTTAAGACCTGATGACATACCACAATCACAATGAATAAATGGTTTCAATAGTTTCAATGGTTAATTGTTGTATATCCCGGCATAGCGGGCATGTAGTCCCTAGGAAATGACCCGTTGTCCGGCGCCCAATTGGCAGGTAAGGTCCTCGAGGTGGTCGCAGCGCGTCATGTATTTCTGGCGCGTCGCGAATGGGGGTGCTCGACACCAATATTCCATGTTTAACTTATTGCCCGACTACGCTAAATGATGGTCTGGTTTGGTTAATGTTGCTACTGAATGAAACCATTATTTTATTTATTGGGAAAAACTGCCTTTCTCCCAGGGAAGAGCCCAATATCGGGCAGCCGCGGTAGGCTCGTGGAAAAAGCGTCCCCATGTTCCCGCTTCACCACAAGCGGCAGAGACGGAAACACCCTGAGGGTTAAGTGGTGTTGGAGTCCCACATAATCGTTCCGTCTCCCCGTAGCAGTACAATATACGTGCACATTTCCCTCCAGCTAATAAAAAGGGGGAGTCCCACATAATCTTACTGTGTTCTCGTGGCAGTACGATATGCGAGTGCAATAGGGTATATGCATGGATTTTTTTTATTTCTTTATTCGATTATTTAGGTTAATACATAAACGAAAAAAAATATAACACCCAAGAAAAATTAATTATTTAGGTTAAAAATTAAAAGTAAAACTACACTCAGTTTCGGGTGATAAAAACGCTGCCATGTTAGCCATTGCATTTTATGACGTCACGCTTCACGTGCCAATAGCGTTGCATTTAGACATTTTGCGGTTGAAACATAAAATATCTACTTTTCAATGATTAAATTTCACAATAAAAACATTAATAAATATACAGATATATTTCTATATCAAAAGAGAATACGTAAAAAAATATTAGCTTTTTTGAAGCATATACCCTATTCCCTCAGGCTTATAAATAAGGGGTAGTTACCTGGCTGGTCTGCGTGATAGGATCGGTCTGATGAGAGCGCTCGACAGTCCTCACGGCGGCCAGCTCCGAGCCGATCGGAGGTGACGACGGAGAAGACGACAGGCTGGTGGGAGAGCCCGGCATGCTTTCAGTCTGCTCAACGTTCTGCAGAGAACTCTCGAGCGAAGCGAAACCGAACGAAATCGGACCTGGGGAGAGTAAAGCTCTTTAAGTTATGCACATACTAGCTGAGCCCGCGCACGCGTTGTTCCTATTGAAACATTAAAAGGTGATTTTCATCCCACGGGTACAGATTTATGGGATAAAAAGTAGCCTATGTTTTATTCCAGGATTAGAATTACCTGTATGCCAAAATTTAAGCTAGATCCGTGCAGTAGTTTTGGCGTGAAGAAGTAACAAACATCCATCCATACATCCATACAAACTTTCGCCTTTATAATATTAGTGTGAATTGTTTTTTGTTTATCGTATTAGCCACGTGGTGCTTAGAATTTGCACCCGCGGGTGTCGGAATAGGCGAATATGGGATATCCACGGAGTGCGGGTAGCATAGCAGCGCCTCCTGCAGAACAGTTTTACCATCAAACTGCGATCCTCAAGGCAGATCTTGTATTATCGGTACCAGATGACTTACGAACATTGTACTTATATCCATAGCTGAAACAAATATCTGCAGATATTTGTCCCTCGGCGGAAATGAAACCTGCAACCTCGCAGGCGGACTTTCAACGTTTTAATTGTTTCTCTAACCTAACGATGTCAAACTAAGCCTAGATCTCACGGGATCGCATGGTCAAAAACTACATTTAATTTCAATTGCATATAGTTCAAACCTTTCATTTTTTATTATAAATATCACTCACTCTTAAAATGAGACTGCAGTTTTCTGTAAATTTCATAATCAAGCACTCACCCCACTAAATTGTTGTCTGCACTACCCAAAGGTTAGCAGGCAGAGAATGCTGTGCATTATGCTCGCCCATGTACGTGCAAGTATTTTTGTGTTCAATAAAGTATATTCCAGCATCGATATCCGATATCTGGTTTATATCATATTTTGTATTATTACGTTTCGAAAATGTGACCGACATGGACGGTTAAAATTACCCTCCGCTTCGCATGAATATAGGCGAGCTCAATGTCTAAGACAATATCGTTTAATTTGATACGTTTCTTTGTAAACAATCGATTCGGAAACGCGCTGTCCAGCGGAAGGGCGCTGTTGTCTATCAGTTTTAGTGTACTTATTGTTTAAGTTCGATCAGTTGCAGAAATGCAGATGCACAATAGATTATGCAGAATTCTTCAACAAGAGTTTCGCGACATTAAGAAATTGGTTGAACACTTTTATGCACAATAGATTATGCAGAACTCTTTAACAAGATTTTCGCGACGATATGAAATTGGTTGAACACTTTTCTATTAACCATTTTTTTATGTCTATATCAGGGACTTTGCTCACTGCACAAGAGTCGGAGCGTTGCGGCGCGGCGCGGCGTAAAGCGATATGATCGTTCCGGGATGTGGCTATTTGAGGAAGTGGGCGTTCAGGGAACGGGTCGCTCATGAGATGTGGGTAAGTGGCCATATAAAGAACTGGGCCTAGACTACTCATCACTAGACCTGTAACCATAGAGCACTCACCACTAGATCTGCCGACAGGGTTGAGCCCCAGCCGGCCGCGCACCTCGCTGCGATCGCTGGCGGTGCTGAGGAGTAGCTTCGTACGCTCCATGTAATCCATGTGAGTCTTGAACAGTTCCGTGTAGCGGTCGTGCAGCTTGGCGTACTCCTGTTGAAGATTTATGTGGTCTTTAACACAGTGCGATGCATCTGTACCAAGCCGAATAGAGGGTGATCCTGGACCACGAGAGAATCAACTCTTGATCTACAATTTCGATATTTTTTTAATAGATATTTGTGTCTAGTACTTTTTACAGCCGTGAATTTGTAGAATTTAATAATAGAATCGGGTGTCATAAGAGGCGACTAAGACATATCTATCGGGGGGCAGGCAGCAGCGCTCCCAGCAACCTTTCTACCAACAGACTACAATCCCCAACCCGCATACCTAGCGCGGGGATTATGGATTCTACCCCCTTGAGATAAAAGCCTAAATAAGGTGCTTATCAGGGAGAGGCCTTTCGTTCGGCGAGGTAAATTCGTTTACGAATAGACTAGTCTGGGGGGAGACCAGAATTATGTGGGACTCGACGCCTTCAGAAGGACCTAATACCCACTAAGACCTCCGGTGTCCCTCTTTCGCCATTTTCGATGATTCCGAACCACGGGAACATTAAAACCTCTGCGATCCGACTGGAGTCCCCTCTTCCTTCCGGCGAGCCTACCATTCCACACACTCGCCGACACCATTCTTCCGTCGCCTTCTCTCCCCTTTATTGGGACACAGACAGAATATACACAGTTACGTGCGAATGTTCACTGCTGTGCCCAGATGGGCATTTCGATCGCCCCAAACTGGGGCGATCGAAATGGTATGGGTCTCGCATTTACACACACACTCAATCTCTCACTCAACCTATACCGTGTCCATTTTAAATGAAGCATGTTGGTAAACAAACCGCCCATACTTAACCTTAAATTCATTTTGTTGGCGCGTCCTTTTATACGTAACTTAAATTACTTGTCGATTTTAGATCGTCAATTCAATAAAAATTGCTTACAATTTATATCTGAAACTCGACGCCAAGCAAGTGAGATTTTGTTTTTTGTGTCGTAGTTTGTTTACTAACATGCTTCATTCAAAATACACACTCAGCTAAGGCAAGCGCGCGCCCCACTGCCCCGCGTGCCCCACACCTGTGCAGAGTACTGCAGATCGGGTCCCGGGTGTCTCATGACATTCGTCACCTTTTCAACCTCAACATCAACAGCCTGTATCGATCCACAGCTGGACGCAGGCTTCCCCGTGATAAACGCCTTATTAGCGTTTAACTCATACCCCCGTGCTCAATGCCCATAATCCCCACGCTGGGGCATGCCCATCGTGGGAATTATATTATATTAGGGTTGGGGATCGTAGTTAGGTGGAAGATTTGTTCTGCTGGGGGTGCTAGTGCCCGCCCCCTGGTAGATATCCCCAAGTCGCCTCTTACGACACCCACGGGAAGTATTGTGGTGTAAGTTCTAAGCCAGCAACACACACCACCTTATCAAGGGGAGGCCAAAGTCGAGCAGTGGACCAGTATAGGTTGTATAAAGGACACTTATGGACTTTATTCACGTGCATGTTTTTTACGTGTAAGGCCCTTCTCCATTACGATATTTGTATACGATGTTACATTTTCTACCGCACACTACGGTACCACCGGTATCGTCGCGTCACAAATAAATTAGAAACCCGTCCAAGTGCGAGTAGGACTCGCGCACATAGGATTCCGTACCATCTTTAAAACGGCAAAAACATCATGTTTGTTGTATGGGAGCCTTCTCAAATATTTATTGTAAATAGTTTTTTAGTTATTAGTTTTATAGTTAATAAAGCGGCAACATAAATACATCATCTGTGAATATTTCAACTGTCTAACTATCACGGTTCATGAGATACAGCCTGGTGACAGAGACGGACAGACACAGACAAACAGACGGGCAGACGGACGGACAGCGGAGTAATAAGGTCCCGTTTTACCCTTTGGGTACGGAACCCGAAAAATAATAAACTGCAAGCGCTTTCCTCACTGCAATATTTCGACATATTATTGTCTGTTCATTATCAAATCACAAAACAAATGATGCCTGTTAACGTCATTGCCAAAAATTTCATTTAAAAAATTATAAAAACTCGTTGCAAAACTTTATCAAGTTTCTTTTTGAAGGCTTCGAGAGATAAAAGGAAATTTTCTAAGTAACAACAAACCAATTTTAAAGTCGAGTTGCGAAATGGAAATATTTCGCAACTCGAGTTTAAATATAATTGTTTGTTAAAAATTCAAAAAACTCGTAGCGAGACTTTGTCAGACTTCTTTCAGCAATAAAAGGAAATATTCTGCGTAAGTATGACGCAAAGTAATAAGAAACAATTCTTAAAGTCAAGTTGCGAAATATTTCCATTCAAATATTCAAAACACTCGTAGCGAGACTTTGTCAGACTTCTTTCAGCAATAAAAGGAAATATTTTGAGTAAGTATGACGCAAAATAAAAACAAACAATTCTTAAGTTGCGAAAAATTTCCTTTCAATTATTAAAAAAAACTTGTAGCAAGACTTTGTCAGGCTTCTTTCAGCAATAAAAGGAAATGTTCTGCGTAAGCATTACGCAAACAGTTCTATTTCTACTGTTTTATAAAACAATAAGCCGACTTCAAATTCTTCGAAAAGGTATATCTAGATAAAATTCGAGTTCAATTTACTTTGATGACAAAGAAAGAGTCATCAAAATATAAATCTTTAAAAACCCAATAAAATTGTTCTTTCAGTAAAAATTCTATCTACAATATTGAAGGCCCTGTATCGAAAATTAGCGAAGAAATCACTAAAACTGTTGTAACTATATAACTTGTATCATAATATGTGTACTATCCCCAAGGGGGTTTCAGAGCACAATTAGAGATCAGTTATGGGGGAGAGATATTTAAAAATTCCTATTTTCAGTTTCCCATGCAAAAAAAATATAATTTTTACCTTTGGCGAAATGCAAGTATCAAAGATTTCTGGACAGACCGGACAGACTAACTTTTAATAACGGAAAGACTCATTTGGTAAAGTTTTTAAGTAAGTTAGCTGTAGTGGTCGAATCGACCCCTGCAACTCAGCCCGTAAATGTCATGAAATTCGACAAAAGAAAGGCAGCAGCTTCCTTGTATTACCTATACCTTTTCTTCGATCACAACCTTGGCATCACCTGCCAAGTTATTATGGCAATACCTGCCAGATTCAAAGCTCTGTCCAGTTTTGGACATCAATATACTGTGTTGTCAGTCAGTAGGTTATTAGATCAACACACAAGAAATTACAAACAGTTGGAAAAAGGCATGACTGTGTTATCAAACAAACAGCGTAAAGTTTAAATCGTATGTTTATCTGTCAATCCACACCTGTGACCATACTGAGGTCATGTGTGTCCCGAGTGCAAGAAACAGCTGATTTTAGGGTTGTCACTTCGTATAAAATCAGCTGTCCATGTTGAAACTGTGTTGCAGTTTTTATTAGAGATATCAATCGAAATTAGAAAAGTAGTTGAACAAAAGTTGTTCACCAGGGTTGGAAAATCCGATAATTTTTTAAGAGGTCGGGTATACATTCGAACGAGTACACTAGCTGATTTTGAAACCAAAGCATTCAATTAAATTATATGTACATAAGACATAGGTACACAATTTCGAGAGGGAACGACGACCGGCCCCGGATCAATGAAGCCATTGCACATATATATATGTATATATACAAGAATTGTTCGTTTAAACGTATCAGATAAATATAAACAATATTGGACACATTATGAATGTAAGCGGGTTAACTACGAACCTTAGTTTCTACAGTATAATAATATTAGACAATTCACACAGCATCATTTAGCCCCAAGCTTAGCAGAGCTTGTGTTATGGGTACTATATAACTTATATATTGTCCCGAGACGGGAATCGAACGTCGTAGGCAGACCTTCGCCCACCGCGCCACAGAAGTCGTCAGTACTCACGTCGAGTACTCAGCCTTTATATCCTACTAATATTATAAACGCGAAAGTTAGTAAACATGTCTGCATGTAGGTATGTTTGTTGCCATTTCACGCGAAAACTACTTAAGGCCCATACACCAGCGAAAGTGGCGCCCCCAACTATTTTATCTTATTATTACGTTGAACGCAGGAATTTTTAAAAATCCTACGTTCGGGTTGTGGTATCTTAATAGATAAGCTATTTATTAATGCCTCTGTAATAGTTTCATTTTGTAAAGCTTAGGAAGAGATACGAAGTTGCGCTTTTTGGCCACCAAACTCTATTTTTGCATCTCCTCCTAAACTATATGAGATAAAATTATAAAAGAGGTATTAAAAAATAGCTTATAATAGATACCACAAACTGAACGTAGGATTTTTAAAAATTCCTATGATAAACGTAAAAATATGATAAAATAGGAATTGCTGTCAGATTGGCTCAAGTATGCGCCTTAACGGAACGGATTAAAATTTAGCATACAGATAGTTTTAGGCCTGGAATAGCGCAAGAGCGCCGTGTCACACTCAGCTTGACGTATCCAGCACCTGCCTGCAGACTTTCGCAGATCATCATCCCACCTGACCGGAGGCCATCATATAGGTTTGAGGAGTCGTGGTCTGAACTCAAGGACTCGTTTACCCCAGCGGTTGTCGGTTCCAAGTACAACATACTACTCGTAATATTAAGGTCATCAGCACAGATCCGGCTGATTGGTTGCCTAGCTAATTAGTGGGTAATATGGCTTCTGATAGGCGTTTGGAACGTATATTAGATTCGAAACTTTGTTTATTGTTAGGAAAGCGAACCGTTTCTGAATTTATAATGTTTCTGCCTAGGCCTACATGTGCAAAGGAATAAATTCTACCACGGAACTGCGAACCACAACCTGCATGCCCAGCGTGGGGTTATGGGGTTACGGTGCTTAGGGAGAGGCCTGCGTCCAGCAGTGGACTAATACAGGCTGTTGAGGTTCTAGTTGAGGGAGAAACAGCACGACATCTCTCTTAGCTGACATTTCACAGAGAGTTGCTGTTTCGTTCTGAAATGTTTCTACGAGTAGTTCTACCTCCACAATTCTAGTTCTACCTCCACAATTCTAGTTCTACCTCCACAATTCTAGTTCTACCTCCACAATTCTCCTGAACACATTCAAGTTGGCGATCTAACCAGTAATCTCAGTACGGCATATGGTTAGGTGGTTTTCTTTCACTTTTTATTACTATACAGGGTGGGGCAAATTTTTGGCCCCTTCAGGGTGGCTACTGTTTCTTTTGTAGTTAGAAGGTTTTGTTCTTAAAAACCTTCTGTTGTATTTTGAAGAAAAAAATATTGCCATTTATAGTTTTATGATACTTAATATTCGGTTCGCCCAAAAAATGACATTGTGGTTTTCGACAGCGACATGACATTGTGGTTTTCACTTACTCGTTTTTTCATAGAAAATGTATGGGAACAGTTTTTTTTTAATTATTGCCAAAACATACGATTTGATTAGGTATGTTACTTTGGGAAAAGTGTTCCTGGTTGGAAATAGAGTCGATTAAGACCAACTTGTTTTTTTTGACAAAAGTCATTTTTTGGGTGAACCGTACTTTTTTTCAAAAAACTAAAAATGGCAATATTTTTTTCTTCAAAATAAAACAGATGGTTCCTAAGAACAAAACCTTCTAACTACAAAATAAACGGTAGCTACCCTGAAGGGGCCAAAAATTTGCCCCATCCTGTATAGCTGTTATCTAGATTTTCAGATATTTTAGCGCACAGAGTTGAACTAGTAACCCGTTCTTGTGAACCTTATACAGGCACCAGTATCTCACAATGATAGCTATAATGTTTGTATTATTTACTACTACCTC
The DNA here is from genome assembly GCA_955876795.1 of Eupithecia tripunctaria. Taxonomy (NCBI): domain Eukaryota; kingdom Metazoa; phylum Arthropoda; class Insecta; order Lepidoptera; family Geometridae; genus Eupithecia; species Eupithecia tripunctaria. Next base: position 1,854,530 of record OY041599.1, on the reverse strand, counting down.
AACCTCGACCTCAACAGTCTAATAGTGGTCCACTGCTGGACGCAGGCCTCCCCCTGATATGCGGCGTGTATCTAATCCCCACGCTGGGCATGCAGGTTGGGGATCGCAGTTCGATGGTAGATTTTTTTGGCAGAGTCGCTGCTGTCCGCCCCCGGTGGATATCCCTTAGTCGCCTCTTGCGACACCCACGGGAAGAGATGGGGTGGTGCAAATTTTAAGACAGCCCCACAGCTTTTAGATTTACTACTAGCACTAATGTATTCTAGTAAATAAGCTTATATTGTGAGAGAAAAATAAATATATATATTTGAATGGATTCCCTCTCGATCCCATATATAGTCATAGTAGCACCCTATATAGTCAGTCATGTATGTATGTATGTAGAGAACGAGCAAGTCATGATATCTAGTAATTAATGTATTACGTAAAGAACAGCGAGGCGTAAAATATAGGTGAGTAGAATCAGATTAAATATTTACGTTTCTTCACGTCACAGTGACTCATCGTCTCTTAATGCACAAATTGGGCAATACTTACGATGTTATTGCCTTAAATTGCTGCCCAGCGGCATCTGTTTGAATCGCTTGGCTATTTATATTCAAAAAGTCAATACTCCAGAGATAGATGTAACTGTAGGCGGTTTCTACAGCCAGCAGTCAGACGAGCGTTGGGACAACGGAGGCTTAGTAACAAATGTCTTGTAGACGAGGTTTGGGTACTTAAAGTCAAAATACCTACAAAACCTACACTACTTAAGTGAGAACTACTTAAGTGAACCAACTATGAGAAAAGAAACATTACCTATGAAGGTGCGCTGTTATAAACAGCTCTTCTAGATTGTCTGGCAGAGATCGCTCTTGAGCGATAAGCCAATTATCACTTAGTTTTAATTATTTTATTTGTCAATTGATTCTTAGTTTTAAGTGTGCAATAAAAGATTTTTTTATCTATCTTCTGTCTTCTTACCCTTAAATTAGGAACTGTGTCTATCAAGGAACATATTTAAAAAAATACTGAAATTCTATATTTATGTCAATTGGGTTTGTTTTAAAAAACTGTTAACCGACTTCTAATTCCTCAAGACGCGATATCTAGTTACGATTCGAGTCTAATTTAGTTTGATGTGACTGATGATGACACATGGAAGAAACGACGAATGAAAGCAGGCCTACTTTGAAACACGAAATACAAAGCCTTACTGCCTCACTGCTGAACGTGCAAACGTCCGTTGCTTCGAACGCGTCACTAAATGACACATTTGTTTCAGGGTCTCTAAGAAATAAAGGTTAATCATAGAAGGGTAATTGAAATAGTTTTTTATGCAATTTACTATCTCACAACTTTGTTATTTGTTTTTCTAGCTAGGGCTCTTGTTTACGTTCGGAAGGGACATTAGTTACCAATGATTAGGAAAATTATTAACGTTTTAAGTTATACGGGATAACTACTAATCCCTAGGGAATAAAGATAATACATTCTATGGTATCTTCCGTCACACAAAATTATTTTAGTTAGAACGAGGATTCAAACTAACATGATCATTAGTCTATTACATATATAATCATGTAAATAGGTTAGGTTAGTGTGTACATAATTAATGTAAGTTTATTTGGTGTCATATTTTCTAAAAATAAATACTTTTGTTTGTTTGTTCATGGGATCACCTCGAAATCATTCTATAGACAAGAGTGAAGGAATCAGCAAAATTGAAGTGGTTAACCATGGGCGGACATATCAAGTACCTAACATAAATACACAAAAAATCATACGCAACGAATTGAGAACCTCTTGATTTTTTGAAGCCGGTTAAAAATATATTTTAAGTTACTCTACCGTTACCAACCATCTTTGCAATCCTTGCTTCAACAACAGCAAACAGTTAGTGTAATTAAGTATTATTTAATTAAGCTAATTCATTTTTTATGTATTCATCATTGTTATTTTGAGTAAACAAATTCCTCGACCTCTGTGGCGCGGTTGGCGAAGGTCCGCCTGCGAGGAGGTTGCGGGTTCGATTCCCGCCTCGGGATAAATGCAATTATTGACATAAGTTATCTAGTACCCATAACACAAGCTCTGCTTAGCTTGGGGCTATACCGTGTGAATTGTCCAAAATTATTTAATTCGAAAACTGAAAAGAGGAATAAAGTTGTGCAAACCTTTTTGAGTTCATTCTCCCTCTCTTCTAGCCGGCTGGCGTGATCCAAGGAGTTTTTATGCTTCAGCTCCAACATCCTGACAATGCTGTCAAGGGCCTCGAGGCGGCCGGACAGGTCTTTTCTCTCCCCTTCATACTGATCCTCTGCTTCCAGGAGCTAAGGCAAATAAACAGTTGACATTTAATACATCACTACCACACTAATATTATAAATGCGAATGTATGTATGGATGTACGGATGGATAGAAAGAAAGAAAGAAAATACATTTATTTGGACCAATTAAGGATTATAAGGATTATAGATCAGTAGGAAATAAGAAAAGAAATACATATAATAAACCAAGGAGAGTAGTACATAAATAAAAGAGGAGCATGTTAAAGGATGTTATATAAAGGGCCAAAAAGGTCCCTGTCTCAGCATTATGCCGCTATATAACGGCTATATAGCGCTGATTTTCAGACAGGTCCTGGTGTGGTGGCACAAAACTAGAAGATTTTTTTTTAAGATATTTAATTTACAGCAAACAAGATAGACGTATGGAAAATACAAAAAAATGTCTGAATTGATGAATAGGATAGATGTTTGTTACTTCTTCACGCCAAAACTACTGGACGGATCTAGCTGAAATTTTGCATACAGGTAATTCTAATCCTGGAATCAAACATAGGCTTTTTATCCCATCAGTTCCCGTGGGATGAAAATCACCTTTTAACGTTTCCATAGGAACAACGCATGCGACACCGCGAGGCGCAGCTAGTTTTATTATAAATGCAAAAGTTTGGATACCTAGATGTTTGTTACTTCTTCACGCCAAAACTACAGAACTATGGATGGGCTGAAATTTCTATACAGGTAGTTCTAGGCCTAGAATAACACATAGGCTACTTTTTATTCCATAAATCAGTTCCCTTGGGATAAAATAGTACATTGTACACAAAGATGAGAAAGTGGGCAATTTCTACCGAGCCACTCGAAATGGGAATCGCACTTTCTCTCGAGTAATATGTCATAGTGCTTTATAGTACACCTTCGAGGAAAATCATCGTTAAAAGTCTTCAAAATCACCGAGTAAATTCAAATTCTAAGCTGCGATGTAGCAACAAATCGCGCGCGTACGATTTGCACGTGGTTTTTTTTATTATTTTTCCCAGTAAGGAAAAGGCCGATATCCTAAGGCGAGTTTTACTTATTTTACGTCTGACCTCTTATGAAAATGACCGGCTGATATGGTAGAAATAAAAAAAAACGCACGCATTCAAAGAAAATGCCACAGTTTTCGGGCGTAAGGGCGTCTAACGATTTAAATCATTGGCTTTTATAGACCTAGAACTAGGAGTATATTTTTGAAACCTATTTTTAAACTGGTTTTATTATTAGGTTTAATATCGTTATATTGGTGTCGATTCTGTGTTTTAGGATTCCTAACCTAAATTTTAAGATTTCTAAATTTTCTATGCTAGGTAGACCTAAAAATTATTGTATTCTCTATAAAGGTCCTAAAAATACGTATATTAGAACCTTTTTCAAAATCTCAAAACCTCTCTGAGTTGAGTGGTTGGGATTTTGCTACGAGCAAAATATGTTTTTTTCGAAAATGTTATTTTAAAATACTTCTTTACATGGGTCAAACAGTTCATCCATTATTTGAGAAATCGTTTAGAAATTCAAATCGATACTAGTTTAAAATCGATAAATTTTAATCATGACCTAATTAGATGCCTGCTAAAATTAGGTAGACGTTGCTAACCATAGTTAAAATGTAATGCAAATAATAGGGTTAAAGCTACTTATAACTAAGTTAAGCTGTTTTAGATCTATCAATCTAATTTTAGAGCTGTCATCCTAATATTAAACCCATTTGTTTAATTTTTCAAGGAACATGGTTAAAGCCATTTTAACTAAATTGAGTTGTTTTAGGTCCGTCAGCTTCATGTTAGAGCTGTCATCCTAATTTTAAACGTGTCAGTCAAATTTTACAACTATAGAATCGTTTTTATCTGTTTGAAATTCCGAAAACCTAATTTTAGCTAATCCTAAAACAACAGAATCCACACCATTAACGATATTTCATTAAATTTATAAACATTTTCATCCAAATCGGTTCAGCCGCTCTTAAGTTATAAATAGTGTAACGAACACGACTTTCTTTTATAAATATAGATAAGATATACATATATTTTGTTTCGTCTAGTAAAAGCAGCTACGTAATAAACAAAGACATTAATTACGGCCAACAATTGATAAACGAGTTGGTGTGTAAGGTGCATCGGGGTAATTCGGACGCCGGCCGTGAGGACTATATGAAATTTTATTATTAATTTTAGCCAAAAGACCCATATTTTTGTTGCTGCCAACATTTTCTACGACGCCATTTCAGTCTGCGGCAATGTATACAAAATTGCTATTTTACTTTTTTTGAAGTCGATTAAATAGAAGACTATGTCTTTTGTCAACCTATCTTTTCCCCCTTTAAATTTATTTTCATGGGGATGACTTATTTTTAAATAAAGTACCTAATAAGACAACAAAAAAAATACAGACGAATTGATAACCTTCTCCTTTTTGGAGTCGGTTGAAAAATACAAAGAAAGACTAAGTACACAGAAGAAAAAACTTAAGTGAAACATTGCCATAACACACTAGCCAAACCCGATGTAAAATGTTTATAAACAAACCACCCATAAATAACCTAAAATTCACTTTGTTGCCACATTATATTATTATGTAATTTACATTCATTGTCGATTTGAAAACCTTCCTACAATAAATATTGCTTACTATTATATTATACTCGTAATCTAAAACTTGACGTCAAGCGAGTAGAATTTTTGTAAACAAACCATGTTACCAAGTTTTAACAAAACATTCTGCATCAAGTTTGGCTAGGTCAAAGCATAAATTCAATATTTGTATCTCTCAAGTCAATAACACTGCATCACAAAAGCACTTTCATCACAGCCTTAAAAAATTTCAATAATCTTCCCGTAGAACTTAAAACATTAGATGGTAATTTGTTTAGAAACAAATTAAAAAAATGGATGGTATCAAATCCTTTCTATTCGCTCAAGGAATTTTTTTATAAATAATGTAATATTTTTAAGATCATAAAATAAACAACTTTGCATGTTTTAATAAATGTACCTACCTATGGTTTATCCATTTTGAATGGAGCATGTTAGTAAACAAAACACGACACAAATAACAAAACGTCACTTGCTTGGCGTCGAGTTTCAGATACAATTGTGAGCAATGTTTATTGAAGGGAGGATCTAAAATCGACAAGTAATGTAAATTACGTATAAAAGGACGCGCCAACAAAGTGAATTTTAGATTAAGTATGGGCGGTTTGTTTACGTTTATGCCTCATTCAAAATGGACACGGTATAGTTATAAAGGTTAAACCTAAAACTTATTGTATGTCTATTATGATAAGCTGTTGAAACTGTACCCTATACTTAAGATCTTTTTGTACAACAGTTTACAATAAATATATTTCTGATTCTGATTCTGCTAGTGTTTAATTATGCCAAGACATAGTCTGTAAACACTGTGCTTTTCAATATGAATACTAGGAAATAAAAAAAAATTAGTTAGCTAAAAAAATTGTGTAAAATTTCACATAAATCAACAATTTAGGTGAGATATTAATTTAAAGTTTATGGTAAAATTAGAGCAATTATAGTGAAAAGGTTTTTCTCACCGCTTCACCACTTCACCTCTTGAGAAGCGAAAACTTTGGATGGTTTAAATCTATCATTTTGCCTTTGAGAAAAGATGTTAGCCTCTCGAAATCCTTTAAATGTGCATTGTGGTTACCTATATCGTATCAATTTTGAATGGAGCATAAACGTAAACAAACCGCCCATACTTAACCTAAAATTCACTTTGTTGGCGCGTCCTTTTATACGTAATTTACATAACTTGTCGATTTTAGATCCTCCCTTCAATAAAAATTGCTTACAATTATATCTGAAACTCGACGCCAAGCAAGTGAGATTTTGTTATTTGTGTCGTACGTTGTTTACTAACATGCTTCATTCAAAATGGATAAACCATAGTACTTAATGTTGTCCTTAACATACAATACATAAGTTTTCCTATAACAATTTTTTTTCGGCACCCCATTTCAATTAGGTGGTTTTCAAAGTTGAAGTTGAGTGGAAGTATAGAAAGTCTGAATGCATGGTTCAATAAAACAATTGAAACCAAAAAAAAATTTTTGCCTCAACCCAAGGACCGAGGGGTCGTCACCCATCGAGTTGAAGCCGGGGTAAAGAGACCAAGCCTCGAGGCCCCCCTCCGTGCCCCCACAAGGGCCGGAAAGAAGAAGTTGTTGGTTCAATAAAAATGTGAGGTGACAGCTATCACTACTTGTCATTACTTTTCGTCCCTAGGGAAGAAAGTGTCACTTTCATCCCTCTACCCAGGCAACTTCGAACCTACTTTCTGAGTATGTGTTTGTGTAATTAAACATAATGAAAAGCTTATGAAAATTAAAGAAACAGTGATAATATAGGTACTATAGGTACCTACTCATCTTGAGACCAAAAATATTTCACTAGACCATTTCAATTCGTTGAACATTCATCCGATTGTACCCCACCGCACCTTAAGTTTTGATAACAATAACATATGTCAACACAGGTCACTCACACAAGCTTGCATGTTCATTCCTTGAAACAAATAAGAAGGTCTACAAATTCAATTCTAAGTTAGTAATTATGCAAGATAGAACTAAGGTTGTTTACCTTGAGTGTTGGATAACAGAATGGCTGGCACATTCCAATAGTTATATCTTTAAGTATTTTAACAGTAAAATTGAGCAACACAAACGTGCACAGTAATTGGTGTGCAGTAAGACACTACAACACAATTACATTCTGATGTACAAAGGAAACTGAATCAAGGTTTCGAATTAGGTGCAGCGTGAAGTGAACTGAATCTTTGTGTGTTACCTTCTGTTCCGAGTGCTTCCTGGCTGCCTTCTCGCGTTCATACTGCGTCACTAGTTGCTCGTTGTCCTCCCGGAGCAGTTCCAGCTCCACTTCGTGCTCTTGATTGGTCTGGTACGCAGAGTCCAAGCATTCCAGCACATTCACAAGCAAAGGCATCAAGGTTTTCACCACATCTTCGTCGTAGCGAGCGATCATACGCTCAAACTCCTGATAGATGCTCCCTGCTAACGACTGAACCTTCTCAGACATCACTACGTGGGAGTCCTCGTGCGTGCCGTATATCGTCTCGGTCGTGACATAGCCACTACTGGAGCTATCGTCGAAATTCATATTGGAAACGCACAATATCCGCAACGCAAGGAAATTATGTTTATCCCTACCGAGGTCGCCTAGTGATTTTTACGCGAAAACATGCTACATGGTTTGGATTTTACGCATGATGACGCGATATATTTTGGTAACACTGCAAGATAAATATTGTGGCTGATTGTTAGAACATTTCGTTACAGAATTATAACGTCGACACTGTCGTCAGATGATGTGAAAACAGGAAGGGATTAGGATAGAAATTGTAATTGTAAGAAAGCTTTCGCAACGGAGCGAGGACAGACAGACAGTCGATCAAACTAACTCCAGTAGTCAGTGTGACAGACATGATGACAGATTGTCACCAAGGATGTCAAGTTGACGTAGGTTTGACAACTACGGACGCACACTCGGTCAAAGTATACACAGAGACCTCCGAAGACATCTCGACCATAATTTAATCTTTAAATTGTACTATATAATCTCTATGTGCGCCACACTTAGGCCCACTTGTGGCAAGAATTCGATTTACTTTTTGATTCTTTTTGTAAATTTCAAACTCGCTGTTTTCATTGCACCTATAGAAATGAGTCAAGTCAAAACAGAGTCAAGTAACTTGTGTCATATTCATTCATTCATAAACCATTCATTCAAATCTAGCCTGGCGCAAGTGGGCCTTAGGGTCCAACGAGCTTAAAGACTATAATAAACACTATATTAGGGTCACATTAGTATTCTGTTTATCGGAAACTACTAGGTATTAAGCCTTTATTCTGGTAGTTATCTACCGAAAGTAAGAATTGAGTGAAAAACTTTGAATTTCATACAGGGAAGTAGGTAAATTGCAAAAGATTTCAACCAATTCGAACCAACAAAATAAAATGCACATCGTTATATTCTTTGTGTTTAATTTTCCAGGATAAAAAAATGAAAAATCTGCCTCTTTATTTTTTTATAGGAAAGTTTATGGCTCTTAAGTGCCGAAATAATATTACCTATAAATAGGTTCTAAGGGACGTGGTAAGTAGAAAGGTAGGTAGTTAGTTAGGTTAGTACGTAAGTAACGTACAAGTAAAACGGCCGTAGTATGTAGGTAAGTACCTACAAGTTCTTTGGGTTGTACCTACCATCGATCAAAGTTTTCGATCGAAGGGTTGTATTTTGTCAGGAATTGCATTTACTTTTATGATAAATTAATTAGCAACAGTATATAATAAAACAATGTCGTGGGCTGTAATATTTATTGGTATTGATGGACGTGGCATATAGGTAATACCTGGTATTTTGGCCGCAGCCTTACCTACCAATTACTTTGTATTGATGTGATTATTATCATACCACATTATCATTTTCAACTTTATTTCCTTCACACAAAGGCGCGTCTGCTTTATGACATCCCTCCATACATGAGTGTAGGTATGAAAATCAACGCAACCACAGATTAAAAGATAGTTAGTAGAAGTGTGCAACAAAGTATTGATCCGTGTTTGTTCCGAGCTACCAGGACATCATGAGATCGCAGGAGGCCGGTTTCTACAAACGAATCGAGACATAATACCAATAGAATCACAGAACACTTCCTCCAACTCGATGGTTGAACATCGAATAGGTAGTACAGGTACTAGTAGTAATGAATAGGGTTATTAAAGTACCGTAGGCAGGTGTATAGTATAATATTAAAATCAAACTAACGTGTTCATACTTCGAACATAAGCATAGGGTACGTACGTATATCATTGATTTAAAAAGGGAAGATAGGTTACGTTCTCCCAGCGCTTACTCAAAAATTGGCCTGTGTTACAACTACACGCAAACACATACGCTCACAGTTATATTTCCAGTCCTGTGCAATACAAAGAAGAACAAAGACGGAAAGACGTATCTAGGACCGAAGTGAGACTGAGACAACAATATTTCACGCGAATCACGACCGCCCGTGCCGCCGATCAGACGGTGACTGATGTGGGACAAACACAATTTTACACAATTTGAGGTTGCCACTTTAGAGCAACCTCATCTTCGTTTTAGTAGTAAATCAATGGGGTATATTGTTATATTTTCTGTTAGCACCTGCCTACGGTACTCTATTAACCCTATTTAATAGGTACCTATTAATTCCTAATCATTTATGTACTTTACTAACCATTACTATTATTTCACTTATAATATTTTTATATTACCCGACTACCAACGGACGAGAGTTATGATGAGGCTTGCATACCTACTATGTATGAGTTTGTTAATTATATTGCATTCGGCGTTATATTGCATTTATTATACGGCGATTCCACCCGCGCAGGGGTGCCTATCGGTTGGGATGGAAAAGCATGTCTGCGTATGGGTCACGCACGCACGAATGTGTTAGTAAATAAAATAAAATATCCATCCGTGCGAAGCCGGGACGGGCTGCTAGTTACATTATATTGCCAAATTGCATTGAGATCCAGCCATACAGACAAACAGACAGAGAGACGAAACTAGTTTCAAATCATTCAAATTTAAATAACATCTCACAGTTTATTTAAGTCCATGATCTCACGATATAACTTTTAACAGGTTCTTTAATGGAATAATACGTCAAAGATAGGAGCCAATGTACATGACAATAAAATTATGATCCATTATTGGTCACAGTAGGTACCTACCATTCTCAACTTTATTTCCTTCTAGCTAAGGTGCATTTGTTATGTGACGTCACTCCATACAATGTCGTGCGTGCGTGCGTGTAACCACAGTTGACCACTGATTAAGAATTAGTTTGTAGAGTTCTGCAACAAAGTATTGATCAGAGTCATCCCGAGCTACCAGGAGATCATGAGATCGCAGGAGGCCTGTTTTTAACAGACAACCGCGGAGGCATAGATAGATACGAATAGAATACGGTGGTTGAACATCGAGTACGAACACGGTAGGTACCTACTTTGATTTTAATTATGTATTATTATTATATTTTCTGATCTTATGGTATGCCTATGGTACTTTAGTAACCATAATTATACTTCTTTCATCTCAGTAACCATGTTAGTAGGTGGTAGGTACTTTATGACTTACCTACAGCTAAAACCAAAACGTCCAAGAGTCAAATAAGACAAAGTAAGTCAAATCTTGAACAATAGATACAATACAAAAACAACGAATACAAATAATTATAAATCATTTTGTCAAATATTTTTTTTGTACAAAATTAATTATTACATAATGTCTAATAAAAAAGTTATAAAAAAATCAAATAGGTACGAAAATCTATTTCATAAAAAGAACAGCGTTAGATGGCATTTAAAAATGAGAAGGTCAGTTTATACATCTTATATAGGTTGTCAGCGAATACGTCAGCCTCTACCATGATGGGCAACGAGCTGGCCGAATAACGCTTGCTGGCGACGCGGATCGTCGCACCCGCAGTACCCGCCATATTCCCGCCATATTCCCTAATTGCTGGAGAGCGGCATGGTTATTGGATTTTACCACGCAGAAGGAAAATATAGTGCATAATTGTACATAATACCTAATATAGTATTTTAATTATCTGTGGTGACAGCTAGCCATCTCCGGAATTTTGTCATAATCACATCTAGCGGATATTCTTTGGCTTAGGTGGCGCCTCCATCGATTTTAGCCCTATAGTTCGGATTTATGTCGCTAGAGGTCACCCTGGAGGTCTTTGTTTGATGTATACGAGTATAATAGTAGGTATATGATAGTATAATACTAACTACCCGACTACGTAAACAAGTGTCCAACGACTGACCTTCTCATTTTCTTGATAAGGTAATCGGAGGCATCCACTCAACTCACCCCACTGTATTATAGGTAGGTACAGGATGTTTTTTTTCGACAGAACAGCCAGGACAGATAGGTTCCATAACCAGTAAAACTACAGTCATAGTTATAAGACACGTTTTCATCCCCGGGAGGGCATAGGCACGGTAAGGAAGAAGAACGGGGTGTTAGGGTGGCCCAAGGTAAAAGAGACGTGTAGACTGTTTATCAATTCATTTATTTTGTTAATGTGGTCTGTTGTTCAAGTGCCAGTCTAGTTCTTTGAACCCACTTCAGGCACTAGTCTTTATTTATTTATTTATTTATTAAAAAGTAACGCCAACAGCGTACCTATACATAAAGCATTTTGTTGTATAGTCTTCTCAAAACAGTGTTTTTTCAACCCTTACCTGGTAAAACCTTCCATATAAATCTTATTTATCCATATTTATTGTTTTATTCTAAGCACGCACTGGACTGTGGAAAAATTGTACCTATTTATTATTTATTCGATTTTTTTTAATTATATATAGTTTATATTATTATAATTATAGTTTATATATATTTAGTATAGTGAAAATTAATCAATAATACATTCGAAGTTATTGTATTCTCTTTGAATACATTTATGAATAGTTGTTATTCTTTTTTTTTCTTCTTATGATGGCGTCTACGTCTGGGTTAACATAATTTTGCCAATGTCCGTAATATTCGAGTAAAATAAAAATAAAAGCAACGGTGTTCGGTAATAAAGATAGATAAAGGAATTGAATTATCAAGCTGTTTATATAGTAAAAATTTGACTTGTCTAAGTACTTATTTTGTAAGTCTAAAGAAATAAACGATTTGACTTTGACTTTGACTTTGAATTCTTCGATAAAATGTTAATCAAAAATATATAAGAAAATTACAAAATTATGGGCAACGTTGTACGGTAAGGTTTTCTAGTTGTTATTCAATAGTTCTCGGTATTCTACCATGTCTATTCAATCATGGTTGAATAGCGAGAGCTACCAGGGCTATATTCTACCATCTCTAAAGAGGATTTTCAATGCCTATGAAAAAAAAATCGGAAGTACGTCAATTCTATCTTCGTATGATTTTCGTATGATAGTTGTACAATTTTTTGTGATTATTACAATAAGTTCAGACATTGATATAGACCTTGATTTAACGCCTGATTTTATAAAAGAAGAGGCTAAAGCAGTAGTGGAAAACCTTTTACCATCTGAATCAAAATGAAGGTAAATAAAATCGTTGTACGATTTTATGCAATGGAGCGCTGAGAAAATAGTGAAACCGTTAGAGGAAAACGTTTTGTTAATATATTTTAACGAATTCTCAAAGACTTACAAAGATGCGTGTATTTTATGTTAAAGACAACACACAATGTAAATTTAAAGGATTTATAGGGAGTAACATCATTTCTCAAAAGGCAAAATGATGGATTAAACCAAAAAAATACAAAGTTTTCACTTCTCAAGAGGTACCTGGAAAAAACCTTTCACTATTTATAACTAATAATTGATCTAATTTTACCACGTACTTTAAATAAATATCTCACATAAGTTGTTGATTTATGAAAAATATTTTTTTTTCATTAGCTCATTCATATTTTTATTTTTACTCTCCTTGTATTCGTAATGACAAGCACAGCGTTTACCTCGTGTGAAAGTAACATTTAGTCCCTCGAACAATTAGCGCCCTCGCTACGCTGCGCTCATGCGCCAAACCTCGTCTCGAAACTAAATAAGTTAAGCTAGTAAGCGCCCCGGTGTGAGTAGGGCTGAGCCTAATTTGTCCAAAGCTTGCAAAGCGACAAATAAAAAAAAAATACATCTCTTGACTCGGACAATGACAGAGCAGACATTATTAACATATATGACAGTAATATGAAATGACAGTCATCCGTAAATATGGTACGCGCTCTACACCGACGACATCCCCACCCTGGAGGGCCACCTACGCCCCGGGGAAAGGGATGTGTCGCTAGCGCTGTTCGCGGACGACAGCGCCTACTTTGCGTCCTCCTCCAGCCCCACCATCGCAGTCAGCAGGATGCAGCGTCTGCTCGACATCCTGCCGCCATGGCTAGACAAATGGCGCATGGCCGTCAATGTGGGAAAGACGGCTGCGCTATTTGTCTCCCGCCGGTTCCGCCACCCTCCACAACTGACGCTTCGGGGCCAGGACGTGGCATGGAGCCCGCACACCCGGTACCTCGGCATCGAGATCGACATGTCGTTGAGGATGCAGCCGCAAGTCGACCGCGCGCTACACCAAGCGCGCGTCGCCCGCACGCTCCTCCGACCTGTCCTAGGATCTCGCCTGCCTCTGAGGACCAAAGTGCGGGTCTACAAGAGCTACGTTCTCGGTCTCGACTAACCTACGCAGCACCAGCCTGGTATGCCCTTGTCTCCAAGACAAATAGAGACCGGCTCCAGGCGCTGCAGAACGTCGCCCTGAGGATCTGCACGGGCGCGGGCCAATACGTCAGGAATGACGTCATCGCCCGCGACCTGCAGATCCAATCCATCGAGGATTTCGTCGTGAAGTCGGCGCGGCGGATGTACGACCGAGCCGACAACGGTCACCACAAACACCTGCATCACATCGCGCCGCCCCAGACCCGGCCCCCAGACCACGACCGCCCGTGGCGACCTCTCCCGCGGGACCTTACCCCGCCGGAACCACCATGAGTCCTTGGGTTAAATACTTAGAGAATTAAGCCAACGGGAGGGGACACTCATTGGCGTACCCCTCTGCCAAATGCTTAGTTAATTAAGGCTTAATTCTCTAAGGGTTAAATATAGTAAAAAAAAAAAAAAAAAAAAAAAAAACAACAGAAACCAAAAAAAAATATATAAATATAAAGGCGCATGATCCGAGCTTGTCATTTGCGGGCGTGATCTCTGACTTTTTGTTCTCGAATTCGACATAATCGAATTCGATATTTTACGATATTACAAAACGACTGGGATAATAATTACGGTTAATGTTTATTATCACTAAGTCCACCTAGTTTATCATTAATTACGTAGATATAACACAATCACACGTAGGTAAAATGCAAGAACCAGTTTTTGTTCAAATCAAAGTATCGTCCACAGTTGGTGTCACAATCACTTCATCACACAAATAAACGTTAGTAATTAATTAATACAGAACACCAACACAAAGATATAACATTGAAATCATAATAATAAATCGAGAAAACACGTTCCGTCGCGTTTGGCTGGTGCGACCGGCGTCCCTCCTCCTCTCTATGGCCGCCGTCGTTACCATGCCCCCCAACGTTACGTGAGAGTGAATGCTCCTACAGTTCACCCTATCCCTGCTAGATGGCGCACTCAGCTTGTTGATGCGCCGTCATATATTTGCAGCCAAAAAAAATAAAATTATAATAATAATAATATAGGCAAAAAGAGCATTTTTGCCTCATCCCAAGGACCGAGGGGTCGTCACCCATCGAGTTGAAGTCGGGGTAAAGAGGCCAAGCCTCGAGGCCCCCCTCCGTGCCCCCACAAGGGCCGGAAAGAAGAAGTTGAAATATGGCTTCTTTAATATTCCTCGTCCTACTTCCCTCAAATGTTTACTATCCTTTATTTTTTCCCCTCCTATAAACTTTGTAAATTTGTAAATTCAAATAAGATTAAGCTGTAAATGGTAGACATTATTCCGAATTTGTAAATGTATCTGAATATTAAACCCTTTGTGTTTGTGCAAACATCCTTCTAACATTGTGTTGTTTTTGTTTTAGTTAATTCAATGGTACTATTCAAAAAGAAGTATTGTTTGGTTTTCTGTTTTGTAATTATATTTTTATGGTTTTTTTTTCTCTACTAAAGTTTATGACTCATTTGACATGGACACTGGCAGAGTTGTGGCAGCAAAGACACAGCAAGCCATGAAATAAGAAGTTGAAGTTGAAGACTTTTTACGCACACGTCATAGGTACATGTTTACGTTTACGAAATGAAAAAGAAAGACGCGTCAGTAAAATTCTTGTCGACTGTTAGATACATTTTCTGTGAATAAAAGAATCTTTGCCACCGCAATTTTTCTGCGCTGTAGTAGAGAGAAACTTCAACGTCATCACCTTTTGATAATTCAGTTAAATTCACCCAAGTTTTCATTAATTTTCGTTGAAAACGTAGGTACCGTTACTTGACACAGTTACATTAGTCGTGAAAATGGTTTCAAATAATGCAGGGGTTGTTCAAAACCCGAATCCCAAGAAGAAATCTATCGTTGTGGCGTACGTGCTATGGTTGTTCGGGGGATTATTCGGCATGCACCACTACTATCTGGGACGGGACAGACACGGCTTTGTTTGGTGGTCCACCCTCGGCGGCTTCGGTATAGGATGGCTCGGGGAAGTGCTGAAAGTCCGAAAGTATGTTGCGGATGCAAACGAAGACCATAAGTATATGAGTGAGCTGATAAGCAAGATGAAGAGAAATCCTAAGGTCAGTATCACGAAATGAGGTCAAATATACTCAGCTCAACTTTCTTTTCTACTTTGCTTTACATATTTTATAGATGTTGATTTTCTGTCTTTTCTCTGTAGATTTCATAGACCTTCCGTATTTGACACCTGAGCCGGTAGAGTGTTGTAAGTAAGGAATGATGCTTGGTCTGTGTAAAATGATTGTGATTGTATTGTGGGCTTGTCTTGTCGGCTTGTCTTGTCGGCTATGTAGACAAAGCAAATTTACTTGAAGAAACTGTAAACTTACAAAGACTTTTATATGTAAGTAGAAAATGCCTGTTGCGGCTCTAGTTGCTTTGTCTGCATAGCGCTTTACCCATTCAATATTGCAGTCCTATGAAGTGGCATTTGCATGAAACATTATTCAATCTATCCATATTTATGCCAATCTGCAGTCAGGTTTTAAAACATTTTTGACCACTGGTTACGAATGCTCTTTTTAACCACTTTAACAGAAAAACATTTTATTTATAATTTTCCGAATTATATGTCACATTGTTTTATCATACTTAAATAAAAATAATAAATTTTAATAAAGAATTAATTAGCAATTATTCAGAATTTAAATTTCATCGTAGGTATAAAACATCTTCACTACAAGCCAGTTTTTTAGTTTGTTCTTAAAATTTTCAAGACTTGGTGATCTGGTTTAAGAGATAAACTATTGTAGTAAAAAACTTTAAAAGCACTGTTATATGGACATAACAACTCTCAGCTGCTCCTCTATTATTCAATAATAATAATTACCTAGAATTATGTCAAAAACCAACTCCCATTAAAAAACTAAAGGTGAAATAACAAAATCTGATAGAAAAATAATGAATGAAATGAGTTACTTGTCCAATCAGAAGCCATTACAGCTTTGACAAGTCCATTAGTCTGTCAAAACATAGTTTGGTGTACTATTGTGTAAGATGTCGCAGGATAAGTATTTTGAATCATGTTTCAATAAGCAGTAAATTCCAGTTTCTTTTATAAATCAAAACATTTCACATGAATTTGATGCTTATCACCATAAAAATCGATAGCTGTAGCCATTGTGTGGTAACTAATTTACCAACAACATGACAACATTTTGCCAATGTAACAATTGCCAAGCCCTGACTACTTTTTTACATTATGAAATAAAGGTGCATACCCGAGCCAATGTGACCATGCCACCGTGATATTATTAAGTTTAAAAGATAAAATAGAGTTTTGTGGCCACAAAGGGCAACTTCGTATCTTTGCCTACAAAATGAAACTATTACAGAGGCATTAATATATAGTTTATATTAGGTATTGCAAACTGTATGATAGACTTTTGAAAATTCCCGTAATATATGATAAAATTGGTGGCATGGTCACGTAGGCTTGGGTATGCACCCTAATTAAATGAATTGCATGATTTTTAATGGATTCATGTTGTGAGTTTTAAGCTCATGTTTGACTAGCATGCAATTAATTGACTTATTGCCTAGGGCTTAAAGTTAATAAATTCATTGATATCATAAAAGTTACACTCATTTAGCTAGAGTACTTAAAAAAATATTTTAAAATAAATAGTAATTGAATACCTAAAATTCATTCAGTACAGTACCTTGTCAATATAAATAAAGTGGTAATTTCAGTTTCTTTATTCTCAAACAAATATATTTGTATCGGTGTGAAGAAGATGTATAGACAAATAATTATGTAGGTACCTATGTCAAATACGCAAAAGTTACAATAAATAAATAAGATGACAACACAATAATAAATCTATAAAATAACACAGAAAGAAATCAAATCAGAGCACAACAAATTAGATACATGTAATAACTATTGGAATTTGATGATGCTGCAGTTTTTTTTTATGATGGACAAGCGTTTGGCTACCACCTCACTTTAAAAAGCTAAGATGTAGCCTAAGATGAGGCACGCTTTTCCAGAAGGAACTTATTTAACCTAGATTTGAAGACTCCAAGATGGTATTCTAAAGATTGAATATTGAATATCAATCTAAACATTGTATCTGCGATTCATCTCGTTTTTTAACTATGAGCAGTTTTTTTAGGTGTATGTCAGGTTGAGTACCCCTCTTCACACCGTAGGCAAGCACTCTTCATCTTGATAAGTCACTCCACTCAGATATATGTGACTTCTTTTCTTTTAAGTTTCTTTTATAGGATGGTTCTGTTAGTTTCTGTGCCGGCTGGTTATGATTTATTTGTAAGCGTTTTTGGATGATGTTTATGGAAGAGTGGCAGGCTGACCCCCTTAATTGAAGTCCATATTGGTTTCAGGACAGTTTTGTAGATGAGTAGTTTGTTATTTCCAGTAGCCAGAAGCTGTGTGGTGCTGGCTTAGAATTTGCACCACCCCAACTGTTCCGACGGGTGTCGTAAGAGATATACAGTGCTAAGGGATGTTCACCAGGGGGCAGCAGCGTCCCCTGAAGAACAATTATACCACCAAACTGCGATCCCAAACCCGCATGCCCAGCGTGGGGATTATGAGCATTACCCTCCATAAGTTAAACACCAATAAGGGGCTTATGCCTGCGTCCAGCAGTGGACCAATACAGGTTGTTGAGTAGCCAGTAAAGTCCTCTGTACAAATAGTTCGCGTTTCGCTTGAAGATGCCTCTTCCAGGTTAGACAACAATCTAGGTGCATGCCTATGTACTTAACATACTCATTATGAGGGAGGGGTTGGTTTCCAAGACTAATGGTTGGGCAGTCGCCTCTTCTCAGGGCGAAAGTGACATGGAAGGACTTAGAAGCACTTGCTTTTATTCTCCACTTTTTCAGCCAGTCATGAACGTTATTTAGGCTGGTTTGCAGTATCTCTGATGCCTCTACTGGGTTTTAACAGCATAGGTTCCTATGGCTACATTATGTGTTTCTGGTAGGTCTGCTGTAAAAATTGTGTAGGAGTAGGATTTGTGTGCTCATATTAAGTAAGACAGGGACATGGTTGGAAGACCCATCTATGCATGTTTCTGTGCTGAATGCATATCTTATTATAATTTTTCTATGTATGTGTGACATTTTTTTTTTTTTTTTTGTATTATTTTATTTTATAATGTGTAGTTTTAAGTTTTACTAAAATGTTATGGATACTTTATCTGAAATAAATGAATAATAATAATATCTAGCTAAACCTTTACAAAGAAGTCTATACAGTCAGGCCGCTTATTGGAGTCAGTTGACCAGTGTGTGGGTCCTGAGGGGAGAGGTGTGTGAGACTGTAAGCTTCCATACTTCGTTTAAGAACTCTTCCTCTAGTTGTAGGAAGTCGGGAGCCCCAGTGAATGTGCTTTTCATTCCAGTCCCCACCGGATATGAATCTCTTTTCCAGGGTTTTAAAATGCTCATCTATGATTTCCTTTGTTAGTTTGTATTTAGGAGGACAGGAGACTGTAGATATGTTGAAGTTTCCATTTTTGTCCTCTTCTGTGATTGTTGATGCTTGTATTTCTTCAGTCTTGAATGCACAGAAGAAGTGGTGTTTTATTGAAGATTTAACTATTACTGCTGCACCTCCATGAGCGGTTCCATCTAGGTGGTTAGTATTGTATTATGTTGAAATTAGGTATTTTAATATGATGTTTATCTCTAAAATGGGTTTCTGATATAAAAACTAATTTAAAAACTGATTTGATTCTGTGATTCTTGACTTACTTGTTTTGCTGGCAGTTGTTGAAGTTCTGGGTGCTCAGGTATACCTGGTTTTTGAAGTGTGGTTTGCTTAGAGAATACCTTGCGCTGGGATTATATTTAGGATTTCTTAGTACACCTCACATCACACCCTTTATAGTTCGCTGTGTGGCTGCCTAAGCACAGTGTGCTTAGGTACTTCTTTACTGGGGTGTCCCGGTCTATTTTTGTACACTCAGAGGTTTTATGGGCCTCTGCACATTTAACGCAGCGGACCAAGCTGCAGGAAATTGTTCATATTGCTGGCATCTAGCACATTGGACAATGTTTGTCCGCTTCTTAGGGTCTTCTATGATGATAGCGGTGTTGTAGATATGCCGTAGATTCGTTACCTCCTTGTTTCTGATTCCTGGCTCTCTAGGTTGACAAAGAATGTTGATGAAGGCTTTTTCTCGGGGCCTACTCTCGCATTTATCTTTTCACCTCCCACCTTGATCCCTGTTTTTTTCTTCCACAATAGCATTGTGTGGAGTTGTGTGGTGACGCTTTTTATGACAATTGACACACATTTTTCGTCTTTTAGAGTAAAAGTATGCCCATATGTGTTTTTTCTCTTACTAGACCCTTAGTTTTTTGTATGTTTTTACTGATTTACAGCTTACTAACAGTTGGTCTTTAATTGTAATTTTTATCGTGTATTCGTTTTCTTGAATTCCATACAAGATAAGTGATGCTGCAGAAGCAGTAGTTTTTAGCAACACTGTGTCGCAAAAACTATTGCCCTTATAGCAAAAAAACGCCTAAGGCATGTGACTTCTCCCATGCATCAAAAATTGAAAGGAAAAAATACACAAGGAGTCGATTTTGATCGAATTTTCTTGGAAATTTACAGTTCAAACAGTCGTGAAGTTAAAGGTGCAGGTCGTCAAGTTATTAAAAACTACCCAATGTAGTTTTTATTACCATACTACAGCGACAAGATGGTATAAGATAAAACTACCCCCGCCGCCGCCCTATTACGTGCGTCATCAGCACTGACCCAAATGATTGACCACTCGTTGTCGGGAGAGAGGATTGGGACTGGCCATCTATAATTTCGACTTATTCTCGTAATATTCATAATTCGGATACAGCTTTTATGATTTTTAAAATAGCTATCATGCTTTATGCGTCGTATTTAAGGAGTAAAAAGGGTAACAGCGTTCGTCATGCCAATTTGTTCAGCGTTGAGGTGTGCCGTGCGCGCTGATATCGATTGAA
This sequence comes from Eupithecia tripunctaria, assembly GCA_955876795.1. Classification (NCBI taxonomy): domain Eukaryota; kingdom Metazoa; phylum Arthropoda; class Insecta; order Lepidoptera; family Geometridae; genus Eupithecia; species Eupithecia tripunctaria. Next base: position 1,833,979 of record OY041599.1, on the reverse strand, counting down.
ATGAAAACCTGACCTACATAAACAGAACCACGCCCATGCTCCTATTCTAAAGAGCGCTTCGCGTTTAATTATTTGTCTGTACCAAAACCGTTGTCTGGATATATTTTAGAGTCTCATTTCTTGATAATCTCGACAGTGATTTTAAATTATATCTATATGAATAAATCATTGCACTCACACGTGTTTAAAAGGTTTATGATATTTTAACGACTGGACGTAAATACATCTCTTAGGTACATTGTAAACCTAGTGAAATTGAAGCTTCTCGATGAAAATTCTTTCTTAGGCTTTATATTTTATGAGGAGTGATTGAGATCAATGCCTGTAGAATAGGCCCATTTTCCGCATCGAGGGGAACGGGCGGGACTCTTCCCGCCCGTTCCCCTCGATGCTGTATTTCCACCCCGCCGGAAAAGGGGACGCGGTCTTCCTAGGGCGACTGGAACTAGCTCAGTATCATTTATACACTCGCGATGTGCGGTTATACAGCTTACACTTAATGTGTTCTTTGTGCTTTCAAAATGAACATTGCAATGAGTGTTGTTTCATTTTTCCGTAATTTATCATGTTTTGTGGCGACAATTTTGATAACAATCCCGCAATGGATATTCTGGACCTGCTACCACAATGCTTTTGTAAGCAATGGCTAATTTAATTCTTTATTATGTAAATGTTTTTCGTGGTTCTTGTCTTCGTAGTGGAATAAAGATATAGATTAAATTTTTATTCATTTTATTATTTTAATACTTACTTTCCATTTTAATTGCCATCCCTGTCTCCCATGTTTCGCAAAATAATTGAATTGAGAAAAAAGTATTTGCTAGTTCCTAATCTATGTTCTTTGCCACACAGCCGGCTTTCTCGATGAACCGATTTTCGGGCATGCTGACGGTGGGCTACTCGTGGGTGCTTACGGCAGCAAACGCAATCCCACCCGACGGCTTCTGGATCATCGAACGGTGGCAACTGAACCTTTTGGTGCTACCGTTTGTAGCAGGCGTAGGTAAGATTGATTGATAGACGGCTTAGAATTAGCACCACCCCATCTCTTTCCAAGGGTGTCGTTAGAGGCGACTAAGGGATATCCACAGGTGGCCGGGCAGCAGCGCCCCCTGCAGAACAACTCTACCACCGAACTGCGATCCCCACCCCGCATGCCTAGTGTGGGGATTATAGGCATTACCCCCCATTGGATAAACGCCCATCTCTTCCCGTGGGTGTCGTAAGAGGAGACTAAGGGATATCCACTGGGGGCGGGCAGCAGCGCCACCTGCAGAACAATCCTGCCCCTGAACTGCGATTTCCAACCCGCATGCCCAGCGTGGGGATTATGGGCAATACCTCTCATTAGATAAACGCCAATAAGGCGCTTATCAGGGGGAGGCCTGCGTCCAGCAGTGGACTGATACAGGCTGTTGAGGTAAATACTAAAGTTCATCTAGCCATTTCATAGCTTTTTATACAATTCTCTAATCGTGTTAACGGCAACGACTAAAATCCTGACTTTGGGAAGTCTAAACTTTTTATTTAAATTCTAGTACTTACCTATCAAATCGTTTTTTAAAATTGAAATATGTCATTTTGACGTAACTGAAAAGCCTTGAAATGGTCTTTCTATCTAAATCATATATATATATGTATATATAAATCATAGCATAAACATAGGTCTATCTTTGCCGGGGCGGGGCGGTACCGAGCTGCATTTCAACGTGATGTAGCTTCGTCCCGGTATTGATTTCCAGAGCGCAGGTGACCTATAAATAGCTGCTTCCCGGCCCCACCCTCCCCCACCCCTCCGCCGAAATCTGGACATGCGCCGCGATGATTTTGCCGGTTCCGTTTTACCCGGTTCCCTACCGGCCCAATATCCTCAGAGTTGGCAACGGCGTTGCAAAGGGGTTGTTATAGGGGTTCCCACGAACACCCCGTACACATCTCTTGTAAAGACTTAGCGATCTTGAAACTTGTTTTCGCTGAATAGAATATACAATGTATCGATAATATGCCGTTTAAAATAAACAATCTAATTTACTTACTAACTAGAATAACATACAGAAAAAAACCAGACTTTTTCGAACAGATAACTCTATACCGGCTTTCATATAATTTTACATTAGAAATTATTAATTTTGGCAAACGTAGTGTAGGACGCCCTCCGGCCAGGTGGGATGACGATCTGCGAAAGACTGCAGGCAGATACTGGATGCGTCAAGCTGAAGACAGGGCGCTATGGCGCTCATTAGGGGAGGCCTATGTCCAGCAGTGGACTAATATAGATGATGATGATTATAATGAATGAGTATAATAAATCAATTGAAAATAATCTGCGCGTCTAGTCGAAGCGACGCGATCGGCTGGTATCTAACGCAGCGTGCATATACAGTCAAAAAAAAACCGTGATCTTACAGACGTGGGCTGGTTTATTTCAGCTACTTCCATGGTATTATGTCTTATGGTATACTGCTCTGGAGAACGCTGCAGATACTAACATCATATTTGTGCTGCAGAAGAGGGCTGTTCTTGCCATCTATAAAATGGGTCACAGAGAATCCCTTCGTTATAAGTTCAAAGAAATAAATATAATGACAGTACCAAGTCAATATATTTATGAAAACTTGTTGTATAGGTACTCATAAAAATATCAATAGTTTCCCAAGAAATTGCGATATACATAATTTAAATACTAGAAATAAACATAAACTCGTTGTTTAATTATTTAAATTCAAAGAAACTGTCAAATATACAAGGGTTACATACTATAAAATATCAGATTACCTACCTAGAGGATAAAAAAGCTTGGGTCGATTTTGCTCCAACTCGAAAAATAACAACTAACAGGTTAAAGGTTTCTTCGTCATTACTTTACTTTAGTCTACATTACCGAAGCGGCCGAAATAAAAAATACCACTTTATTTCCGTCTCAGTGTATTTTTTTTAATATGATTTGAACTTTTCTAAGTGTACATTTATTGTATTTATGGAAATAAAGCATTTTTTAATTTAAATTTGAATTGCCATACAGCGGGTAATGTAGCCAGCGTCTTGGGGACGTGACAACTGGTATTTATTGATATGCCTCAGTGGAGCTGTAAATTCTTTGCAACAGTAAATACTAGGTCTTATTTGTTTTTTATAATTTATTGTTATTGTCTTTCCAGCAGTATGGAACGTGGGGAACATAGGCCATGAACACGGCACGCTGTTTTGGCCGTTGCTCGGCGCCTACCTGGCTTACCCGCTACGATACTACATCTTTGACGACACCTACTTTACTATGGCAATGGTTGCAACAGCGGCGATCTTCTTTGACTGCTTCTCGAAGAAGTGGAGACATCGGCGAAGCAGGCAAAGTGTATTCAGGTAGTTATAAGAAAATTCCTATGGTAGCTTTTTACCGTGTTGCGTTGCGTGTGATTTGATGGTATTATAGTTTTTTCGGTTTTTCTTTTGCTTTTTTTTACTTTTTAATTTAATTTTTTTGGCCGTTTACCACCGGAGGAGTTATGTGGTTGGAAGTTGGGTTTTATTTTATGTTTATAATTTTTTTTTCAGTCGTATGGTTATTGTTGGATTTTGCACTTGTCTGTACCTATCCCTGTGGGGTAGCTATCTGTACCACCAAGGTACAATTACGGACAGCCAAGGCGATGAGATACCGATTTACGAAGCTGTTCATCATTTTTTCACCAGTCCGTGGTAAGAAACTACCTACTTCACTAACGCAATGTTACTTTTACTCGTAGGGTAAACCCAGGATATTAGCCCCAGTCGAATAGATGCGTTGGTTACAAAATAACACATTCATGGCCAACGAAGATGCTCAACTCCGCCCATCCTTTTTAGAAAAAGCCATCCCCAAGAACAGATTTGCAAAAAAAGTTATAGTTTTCGAGAAAATAGACGATTTTTTCATAAACTTTTATGATTCCAATCGACCCTTTACTATCTTTATTCATATAATCGTTCATATAATTATTATTTAAAAACTACAAGGCCTTTAATAACCAAAACATTAGAATTGAGCAAAAGCGATACCTCTCGTCAAACGAACTAAAGGTAAACTTTAGTCTTTGAAAAGGACTGGATCAACTTCAATGTTTCCCATATCGACTCTAAAGTCCGTATGAAATCCCAGAGATTTTCGACATCTACGTTAGTTGACTTCGTGGTGTTGTTGGTTATCACATTCCCGTACTGAGGCAAGGACGCGGGTTCAAGACTCGTCGAAGTTGAAATTTGTGGTATATTATTTGATTTCTTAAACTACATTAACCAAAACTTTGGTAAAAGATTGTTGTACTGATTTTGCTAATGTTTTTCACTCTCTTTCACAGGTGGGTTGACCTTCAACAATGCATCATAGAAACATACCATTTCGCACAACATCACGGCTGGAAAGAAATATATAAACAGATAATCGAGTTTTCCGATCCGTATGGAGAGCAGAACGCGCATAAGGTACTCTAATCCACTTACCTACCCTAGGATTTCGCTTCTGTATGCCCTGTCTTCAGCTTGACGCATCCAGCATCTGTCTGCAGTCGCGGTCTCAACTCAAGAACTCGTTTACCCCATCGGTTGTCGGTTCTTCTCGAGATATGGCCGGACCACTGCCACTTCAGCTTCAAAAACTAACGTTGTTACGTTATTCTAGTTATCACTAATAAATACATAAAATGGCAAATACTAGTACATTATATCACAAAACAATATTAAATATTTTAATATTTAGTATTATATATATATAAATATTATATATTTTATTGTAACATGGTGTTAAAATTACGGAAGTCAAGTATAAACCCAGCATATATAGTTTAAATTCTTAAAACCTAATTGGCTGCTAATTATATTGTGTTATTTCCGTTAATGCTGGACAGTTCACAAAGCATCATCTAGACTAGCTAAGCAGAGCTTGTGTTATGGGTACTAGATAACGGATATACAGTACATAGATAGGTATTTTTTATTATACATAGAATAGGATACTAAATTTCTCATATTCACGTAAGTAGTTTACATAACATAACCATGTAGATAATTAACGACCGATCTTTTATTAACAGGTACTGGGCGTAGGCTTCGACGCGTCGGAGCGCGAGATAACTACAAGCTGGCGCCGACTATCGCGCGAAAACCACCCGGACAAAATCAAGGACAAGAGTCAACGACGCCTCGCCCAGGAACGGTTTATGGAAATCCAACAAGCTTACAACATCCTTTCCAAATCTAGGAGCCGCCGTAACAGGAACAACAGACGAGACAACTCTCCTTTAAATACTTCCTGATATACGACCTCTCGCGTTCCCATTCCGACACGAGGTAGGAGCGCCCCGGAGCGTACACGCATCCCACTATCGAGACCCGATTTAACCACACGCAACCGCACAATGAATCGTAACACAGTTAGTAGCGAATCCTCCTATCCTATCTGGGATAATAGCCAGAATTCATCAACTTTGTCTAATTCATCAATTTCATTGAACAGTTTGGAACATAATTTAAATCATAGAGAAGTAAATACAAAAGGCTCGCAGGAATTAATGACTCAATGGATGTCGTATTCGACTAAGATTTTCCATATGCCTGAACGAAATGTTAATGAAGTGGCTTATGAAAGGGAACCCGTTGATCGACCAAGGACTTGTTCTGGCAATCGTAGTCTATTGAACGAGAGCGTCGACTACAGTAACAATAGAAATCAGGTGAGAGAGTTTATTAACAGCAACGAGAATACCTGGTACGATGTGAGTAGCGACGATACAACTACCGACTATTCTAGGCCAACATACCCACCTGCTTATCCAAGCACTAGCAGTCTAGAATCGTACGAGAGTGTTAGTAACAAAGGCAATATAAATCGGATGAGAGGATTTATTAACAGCCGCCAAGATACCCGCAACCAAGTAACTCGCGCCGACCTTAATTTTGGCAATAATGTTGTTGCTAACCCGAACGAGAATGTAGCCAGACGCAATAAAAATCGGGTAGGAGAATTTATTAACAGCCACCAAGATACCCGCAACCAAGTAACTCGCGCCGACCTTAATTTTGGCAATAATGTTGTTGCTAACCCGAACGAGAATGTAGCCAGACGCAATAAAAATCGGGTAGGAGAACTTAATAACAGCAACCAAAATACGCGCAATGAAGTAACTCGCGCCGACCTTAATTTTGGCAATAATGTTGTTGCTAACCCGAACGAGAATGTAGCCAGACTCAATAAAAATCGGGTAGGAGAACTTAATAACAGCAACCAAAATACGCGCAATGAAGTAACTCGCGCCGACCTTAATTTTGGCAATAATGTTGTTGCTAACCCGAACGAGAATGTAGCCAGACGCAATAAAAATCGGGTAGGAGAACTTAATAACAGCAACCAAAATACGCGCAACGAAGTAACTCGCGCCGACCTTAATTTTGGCAATAATGTTGTTGCTAACCCGAACGAGAATGTAGCCAGACTCAATAAAAATCGGGTAGGAGAACTTAATAACAGCAACCAAAATACGCGCAATGAAGTAACTCGCGCCGACCTTAATTTTGGCAATAATGTTGTTGCTAACCCGAACGAGAATGTAGCCAGACGCAATAAAAATCGGGTAGGAGAACATATTACCAGCAACCAAAATACCCACCATGTAATAACTCGCTACGAACTTTATTTTGGCAGTGACGATGTTTCTGACCCATACGCGAAAGATGACTCTAGCCTGGCTCAGTCATCAAAAACTACCAATGATCCAAAACAAAATAAAAATAAACGCAAAACGCGCACAAATCGCAAGAAAAGCAAAGGTTCTCATCTCCATAGTTTTGCTCTCGTTCTTTGCTTGTTATTCGTACAGACTCCTATTGCGGATTCTTCGGAAGTTGTACACTTAACAGAAAATCGCATAATAAACAATCAAATGAACAAACAAGGTAATTATCAAGCAGAAAGTCGCATACCCGATAATCAAATGAAAAAACAAGCTAATGAACAAGCAGAAAATCGCATAAAAAATCATCTAAAGAACGAACAAGCTAAAGATCAAATGCATGTAAACCCCCCCGTCGATGCAGCTGGACTAAATTATAATAAAATGATTCGAGACGTTAGCGCGATGCAAACACTGAATGAATTTATGTCGACTAAGAATCGTCCCATATGGCTGACAAACGTAGTCAAAATTATTGACGTGACAATAAAATCTTCGTGCGAGGGAGGTGAGTCTTTGATCATAGAAATGAATCAGCAATTAGAAAATTATATGCGACACCCAGAAACAAAACTGAATGAACCAATTATATTCCACTTGAGGGTATTCAAGTGTCTGCATAATAAGAAGGATCAGATAGTAACAGAAAAAAGAAAGTGGCTAGACCAGCTCATGTCCTTTGAGAAAAGTCCTTTGATTACAACTAATGCGCATCCATTGTTAAAGATAGTGGCCAGTGTCTACGCCACGTGCGGTCTCGACCAGCTCCCGTCCTTCGAACCTAGTCCTTTGATTACAACTAATGCGCATCCATTGTTAAAGATAGTGGCCAGTGTCTACGCCACGTGCGGTCTCGACCAGCTCCCGTCCTTCGAACCTAGTCCTTTGATTACAACTAATGCGCATCCATTGTTAAAGATAGTGGCCAGTGTCTACGCCACGTGCGGTCTCGACCAGCTCCCGTCCTTCGAACCTAGTCCTTTGATTACAACTAATGCGCATCCATTGTTAAAGATAGTGGCCAGTGTCTACGCCACGTGCGGTCTCGACCAGCTCCCGTCCTTCGAACCTAGTCCTTTGATTACAACTAATGCGCATCCATTGTTAAAGATAGTGGCCAGTGTCTACGCCACGTGCGGTCTCGACCAGCTCCCGTCTGTGGATATTAATCCTTTGATTATAACTAATGCGCACGGAGAGTCCTTCTGGAGCTTATCAACATTATCTCTGAGTATACATTTATTTACACGTGTTCTTGAAGTTATTCTAGCATTATTCGCCATTGTTTGCATACTGGCCTATATTTATGAAGTTGATGTTTGGGCATCTATCGATGAATGTATTACACTTATGTAACCATTTTTATATAACCATTGGCCACCTATATGGTTTTATCGGGATCCTATACTCAAAAGCCTATATTGATCTACTGCTGAGGCCTCCCCCTGATAAATGCTTTATTGGCTATTATGTCAGGGAGAATACCCATTCTAAGACGATATATGGATTCTTTAAAAACTTAGATTATTATAAAATAAGTATTATGTAAATAATTTAGAGAATTTGGTATAACGATTTTTAAGAGGATCATTGGCCGCTATTAACAGCGACGCGCCATTGCGCATTACTACCACCCATTGGTGGTAGTAATGTAATAAATAAATAAACGCATTGTGCATATTATCTGCACTCATGAGCTTTTCTGTTGATGAAAAAAGTATCAAAAAATTAAAACAGGGATTCGAGCGCCCTATTTTGGCGAAACTGATATTTTGGAATTGTATAAATTGTAAGATTTTACTTATCTCTTCGAACTATGTGTCAAAATTTAATATCTTTTAAATACAGGATGTCACTTAAAAGCTGTATTAAAACACGGTTTATTTTCAAGAATTTTTTAGTATTACCAAGAATATGCTAATAGTATCTATCTTGATATTTCTAAACCATTTAAAAGATGAATGAACATAACAATGATAGAAAGTCAAAGTTTCAATTCGATATTGATAAACCAATTACAAACTCAAAAGGTTATTGTTTGTCATAACCATAAGGCACAAAGAGAAAAACAGATGTACCAAAATATTGTGTGTTTATCATATCAGTGCAAGTTTGTCGTACCGATTCAGATTTGTAAATTTTCATTAAACCACTGCCTCTTAGTTTCTTCTGAGATAATAAAGGTGATAAATACGGATTTATTATCAGAATTCCTAAACCTAGTAAAATCAAAACCTGGACCAACTTGGAAACTGAATTTATTTGGTCGTAGAAGTTCCTTGGCGGCGTTTCACCCCTTTTCTGTTTAGTATTATACCATTTCCGTGGCATCCTGTATATATAAATGTATTATCTATATTATAATATTATCTAATGTATGTTAATATTAATATTGTGTATGTTAAAATCAAGTATGGTTTTAACTGTGTCTTGAAATTACACTAGAACGTAAGATAAATGTACTGATGAGGAACTGTTGAGACTTGGAATTTTTATCAAAGGAATGTTGATGGATTCTTATTTTATTTTATAACTTTTTGAAAATGAAATAGCCTACCAGCAAGGCCTAAAAAACGGCAGTCGCTGTTCATTTTTTTACTATACGTCCTATGTATTAACCATTTTTTTATAATTAGGGTACATAACTATTATACTTTTGCATTAAATCATACAGCCCGGTTTAACCCGTCCTTTTATGTTGTCTTTACATATCGTTGTTGTTTCTTGGTATTTTTTCTACGTTATTTTTATAAAGGGAATGAAGTTATGACGCGGAATTGTTTCGGATGAAGGTGCACGGATGCATGTGCATAGTTTTGTAAAAACTTCTTACTAATAAATGTCGGGCCTAGTGAGCCGTTCAGTGTTTTAAATAATCATTAACCAAACTTGATGTTATTAAAGTACATAATTAAACGCTGAAAACTTTCTCTTAGTTGAAGGTTCAATTTAACATTATCTTCTTGCTGTAATATTAAAACGTTCGGAAGTATTATAATATGATATGTCGTGTAATAAAATATTAAATGTGAAACTTTAAAAATAACGTAATCTCTATAGATAAATTCATGTTTCTCATATTTTGGCGCTGCGTAAACGTAGACACTTTTTGTTGGCGACACGGCACTCGGAACACTTTTTGATCGTCAATGAGTATGTCAATGAGTCGGAGCAACTACACGTATGCGCAGGTGGATTGCATGATGTCATACTGGTTGTATACAAATCAAATATTCATCGGTTGCTTGTGCCTGACACAAGACACAAAGGTGTCCTGTCCACGTTTGCGCCCTGCCTTAGATTATTTTAGTTGAAGTGTTGAAGAAATATTTTCTTCTTAATGTAATTAAAACTTAAGGAAGTCTTATTTATGTTATGAGCGTGTAATAACTTAAAATATAAAACTGGATATTTGATGTTGTCTCGATAGATAATTAATATGTTACTCGTATTTAAACTTGTAAAAGATAATCGTACTTAATACACATTAAACACATTTGATGTTAAAATAATTAAACGCTGAAACACTTTCAGATAAGTTGTAAGTTTCTCTTCATGCTGTAATAGTAAAACGTACGGAAGTCTTAGACGTGAATCCTGAAATAATTTATAAATTTTAATTATTCTGTACGTACCTACTTATTATTTATTATAGATTTAAGTTAATTGGTAATATAATAATTATTGTAGCAGGTTGAAGTTAATCACTAATAAACGAACATTCCAAATTATTTGTTTTATTTCGCTACCTACTTAGGCAACCCACGAAGTAATGTTAAGCATTCTAGTTTCTGTCCACAAAACATACCTGTTATTGTTTAATTTTTCCAAATTATCGAGTTTTCTTTGACTTCGTTCGAATTATTTGGTTTAAAACATAAAAGCATATTTTAATGTAAATATCAATAGTAGACGAGAAATTTAGTAAGTGTTGCCAGAAGGTTACATTTCATACATTTTTCGTAACGTTTGACCCCCTTGCGTAACATTATAAGTAATTTTTAAATCTAGGGTAATTTTCGTAACATTTGAGAACTACGAGATTTCTAATACTAGATTTTTATTACAAACGGTAAGCATCCAAATTGAACGTAACCTGCGAACCCACGATACCACCAGTGGTATCGGGTCCGCAGTGGAACGTTACTTTTAACTTATTAACTAGTGCAAAATGTGACAAAATTAAACGTATCTTTGATGGATTATAACTTGATTTTGCTTGAGCGTGTACGTGCGTATACGCGTTCCCGATTTCTTTACATTCAATTCAAACAATTTAATACACAGAAAAGAGGGATGACAAAATATCATCGTATAGATAACTAAAAAATACGGCTGGGGCGCTACTTTATTATAAAAGATGGCACATTTAGAAATTTCTGAAACTATAAGATCTATCATCTACGAAGATATCTTCTTAGGAACCAACCATGTGATCGACAAGAAGATTTGCGTCATTTTAACTACTTACGTATACATACATTGTTTAGATACCAACGTGAGCTCCTACGTAAACATTGTGAAATATTTGTGAAACATTTTGAAATAAGTTTTTACCAACTCTCTAAGAACAACGAAATATTTAAAAAAAAAGCATTGTTTAATAAAAAGTTTGTTAATTACAGTTAATAAGTATTTCAAAGGGTTCTTGTTTTCTTTTTCACGTTGAGTTTCTTCGTAAACATCAAAACTTTGTTAGCCACCTTTTTGCTTATTTCGAAACTTAATTAATAAATGTTTTTAAGGTTTCTTTTCAACGTTAGGAATTAGGCGCAATCCGAGGACGAGGTGACATCTAACGGTTCGACAGTTATTCATAATAAACATTGGACTTGAACAACATGGAGCCCTAAGTCGGTGTTAAATAAAATAAAAATAGCTTTATTTTTCAACTAGCTGCGCCCCGCGGCTTCGCACGCGTTGTTCCTATGAAAACATTAAAAGGTGATTTTCATCCCACGGGAACAGATTTATGGGATAAAAAGTAGCCTATGTTTTATTCCAGTATTAGAATTACCTGTATGCAAAATTTGAGCCAGATCCGTTCAGTAGTTTTGGCGTGAAGAGGTAACAAACATCCATCCATACATCCATCCAAACTTTCGCCTTTATAATATTAGTGTGATACACTTTGATAGCAGAGTTTATAATTTAAAAGGTTTATAAAGGGTTTGTATAGAGTTGTCTTAATCCTGGTTGTTAGTAGTGTATAAAGCCTCCTAAGAACGCTTCCTGTCAGTTCTGTTTCCAGCAGTCCTAGATCAGAGATTTCCTGCAGTCTTTGCCAGATCATAGGCGGCATCCCTCTCTTCCGTATTGAGTCGCCGGGGGTACCAATTCGTGGAGATTTGACTCCATTTTTTAGTTTAGCCGTTGCAGATGACCGACCCAGCTCGACTTAAGACTAAGTATTTTTTGGATCACATCTTTAGCCCGTGTTTCTTCGGATGTTTTAGTTTTTGACACGGTCTTTTAATTTTAACCCAATAAAGCTTCTCTCCTTTCCTCTTTGACATACTCTGAGTTTTTTCAATAGCTTTTTAATGAGGGGCCAATTTAAGTTTGGCAGGCATAGGTGAGACACGGTTAACAAAAATTAAGCAGATATTCATTGCTTTTGTCTTCAGTTCTATGGGCATGTTTCCCTTGAAGATCTACGAATATACATAGTACTCGTATGAAAAATGCCTTAGTGATTTTGTTACTTCGAAAATGAGGTCTTTCTTTAAATTATTCGATGTTAGGATTAAAAGGAAGCACAACACTCTAAACTTTTGGAGGCTTGGTCAATAGTCCACAAGTACATAGGTAGTCAAAGACACCGGAAAAAGTACATAGCTTTGATAAAAAACATAATATTATATGATCCGGTCAAAGACGAACAGCAGAAACAATTCATGTTAGTCGTAGAGTCTCACAGAAAATGCGTGGCCAAACGAACCAAAGTTGAGGTTGCGGCAGAATGAAAGAAATGGCTTTCCTGACCATTTTATTGACTTCTCATTTGGTAGAGTTTCTATGACATCGTCTTACGAAGTTATTGTATTCTCTTTGGACATCGGGGTCATCTGAAGGTCGAGGCATCCGTGAGCTCGAGCTGTTCTATTTGGTTTTGTTTTGAAATACGAATTCTACAACATTGACGTTTAATAAGTTGTTGGGTTTCAATACAAGTCATCAGCAGGGGTGGTAGTAGTTATTGTATTCTCTTTGGTAGGTAGTGAAAAATTCGAAGTCTATGGTATGGTAAGTACTTTAATTTATTCGATTTGTTTCCGAAGCGAAAACGTCAGATTCGAATTCTATTCCGACGGAAATTTAGAACGCTATTTTGATTTGTCAAAAGTTTCCGATATCGAATCCGACGGTCTTTCCGACGAATTAAATTACTCCTACAGGTCATGGATATCCTGGTGCCTACCAGTAGGAGTATTTAGCTTACCTAAGGTACCTAATAGTTTTAAAAAATATTACAAAGGTATTAAAAAAAAAGATTATGTATTATAAACTAGCCTATCATTTTTTGAAAGTTCGATTGTTCAACGTAATATTATGATAAAATAGCTGGCGGCGCTACTTTGAGTCGGGGTACCGCCTTCAAATGATAGTTTGAATAGGTGGCTGAAACGCACTAGCTCCACTTCTTTAAGGATATTACTTGTCTAAATGCTTATTCTGTAGGTAAGTCTAATTTGACTCTGACTCGGCTCCGCAGAGTTCTCAGGGCGTCAAATCCGCTCACTTTTCTCCACAAAGTTGAAATTATGATCATTATCTATCGGAAAATTATGTTCATGTACGGTAATTTATGGTAGCATGTACGGAGAATGATGAACTATAGGCATGGAAGGGGCGGAGAGTTTGCAGCGAAAGGGTTTCAGTGGAGCGAAGGGATCGGGTATGGGTTTGGTGCAACTGCTTGAACCGTTCTTTGAGGTACAGGAGTATTAGGAACACAGAGGATGGAATACAGAAGGGATAGGAAATATGCGTCCCGACGAAGACAGAGATGTCTTTTGATATGTTTTAGCGTTTGACACGTTTATCCCTGGACAATATAGGTAGTAACAGAACTAAAAGGTGTTATATATGCCTGCTTCGTATTTTTTGCAAGGAAGGTACATAATTGAGATTTATTTTCAACATAAAATAGGAAAACTTGTTCGGAGCGTTCACTAGTTTAATTATAATAGTAAAACACGTTCACTTTTAAGTATATAAAAAGAGACTTCCCGCAAAAAACGGGATACTTCCGTGTGAAAGAGCCGTAAGACACTGGGGGGACATTTTTGTGAGCATTTCAGAAGGCATATCTACATGCCAACCGGTTTAATTTGAGTGTTACAAAGTGGTACCTACACGAGTTCAATAAACTAAAACCTTGCACCTATTATATCTGTGTTTTTACTTCTTTCAGGCATTTCTTAAGCACGGTAAGATATACGTTTGCGTGTTTCTCTTCAAACGTCAGTGCGGGTCTCAGACGAATCGAGCTTACTCCACATGCTCCGCACAAGACGCCTGTGAACAAAGAGTATAATAGTTATTTAATAAATAAATAAATAATGCTGGACATTTCACACAGCATTATCTAGCCCCAAGCTAAGCAAAGCTTGTGTTATGGGTACAAGATAACAGATATATACATAATACAATACACTACATAGATAGATCTTTTTTTATTATACATAGAAAACACCCAGAACGCCCTGAACAAATCAAAAAAATCTGCAGATCAAAATATTTGTCCCGAGGCGGGAATCGAACCCGTAACCTCCTGCGTCGCAGGCGGACCTTCGCCCACCGCGCCACAGAGGTCGTCAGTTAAAATAAAGTTATTGCAATAAGAAAGATTTTTGATGGTGAGGCAATAAATTAGGTGCTTGTTGGGGAATTCAGGGCCGGACTTTTCGGTACCGTACCTAAAAAAAAGGGTGAAACGGGACTCTATTACTAAGACTCCGCTGTCCGTCTGTCCGTCTGTCGCCAGGCTGTGTCTCATGTACCGTGATAGTTAGACAGTTGAAATTCACAGATGATTTACATCTGTTGCCGCTATAACACCCAATACTAAAATAAATATTGAAGGGGGGCATACAACAGACATAATTTTTTGGCCGTTTTTATAGATAAATGGCACGGAACTCTTCGTGTGCGGGTCCGACTCGCCCTTGGCCGGTTTTATTATAACTGGGACTGCCTAAAAGAAATTCTGATAAACGCCTTATTGTTTAACTACTAGGTAGTTAAACAAATTAATTATTAAATTAAACAATTAGGTAATACTACCTGATACCTATACAAATTATCAGATTGCTTCACTTACCATATTTCTTGAGCTTGGCCAGGATTAAATCCCTAACATTAGGGTTCGGAGCACAGAATGCAAGGAAGGTGCCTCTTCCACGCACGTTCTTTATGAGGCCCCAGAACTGCCTTTCGAGCGAATGCAGCCCGTTCTTCAAGTAGAGGCCAGTGGCACAGACCCTGGTCAGTAACTTGTCCATATGTATGACCTGTATAACCTTGTCAATAAGCAGCACTCTGGTTGGATCGCCCATCCATGTATTGAAGATACGGCCTGGCTGCGGAATCCTGGAATACAAAACAATTCTTAATTCTTTATTGCACAAAATAAAACATTATGGTAAAACATTTAAAAGAAAAATAATGGCAAAGGCGAGCTTAACCCTAATAAAAGTTATCTTCCAGTAAACCTTATTGGGAGAGAGAGACAAACATATAAAAGATAATAATAATTATAAAAGTGGGTACAATCTTATATCTTTAAACGAGCAATTCTTGTATATATGTACATATTGGAGGAAAAAATTTAACATTCGAATAAAGGCTTTTATTATTATTATTATTACTTGTCTATGTCTGACTGTAATTTTAACCGACTTAAAAAATTTGTCCACCCAGTCCGATTATCATGATTCTTTTTACATTTGAAAGCTGGTGTTTTCCATGTGGTCCCATATTAATTTGGTCCAGTTCTGACAATGGGATCAATGCTACATCGGTTTCTGGGCGTGAGGGCGTATATATCTAAATCTTTGCCTTTAGTCATAACTTCAAAGGAGGTTTTTTGCCCTTTTGTGCGCTGCCAGATATGTAATTTAATTAACAGAGCATTTATTATATTAATCACGCCTCATTTGTTAAAATCGTAAGACTAGTGTTCCCACGTAGTCAGCGCTACGTGGGAATATAAAAATTGGCTAAATAATCACAAACGAGTACCTAGATACAAACATAGGTATTAGTGAAATTCTGTAACTATGTTACGTTCTCCGTAAATCGTCCTCAATAAATGGCCTATGTTGTGTTACAAACTAGACACGCTTGTCCATTCATTTGCAATCGAACCGACTTATGAACGACATAGATGGAAAGATGTACCTAGACCGAAATGTGACTTAGACAACAATTCGCATACGAAATCAACCGCCGCCGGCGGCGGTGTCGTTCCGACTGTGACTAAGGTGGGAGGACACAATTCGAACTAATTTGAGATAGCCACTTTGCAGAAGCTTTGTAGTGCCAACCTTCTAACCCTCTTTGTTGGTAATCGGGTAAAAAGTCACCTGAACTCGTCAGTATGGTAGAATCCCGCAGTAAGCATCTTTTTTCCGAAGACGAGTATGTCCGGGGGGTACGGCAAACCGAAGTGCTCGTGGCACCACATCCTCCCAGTCGCACCTCCACCGGTCTGAACCTCGTCTATGATCAAGGCTACGCCTTTCTGCAACATATATTACTAGTCTTATGCCGAAAAAAATCAAATTCCCACCTCGGGAAAAGTTTGTACGATCTGCAGGTATTTGTTCAGGGTGTTCTGTGTATTGTAATTATAGTTAGTATATCCGTTATCTACTGCCCTTAGAATAAGCTTAAGTAAGCTCTGCTTAGCTTAAGGCCTAGATGTGTGAATTGTCCACCATTACTTATTTTAGTTTCTACCCCACAGAAGAAAACACCAACCCGTCCTCGCATACCAAAGCCCAAAACAAAACTGATACAACCAAAAGCAATGAGGCCTGCGCTCGTTCTCAAAAAACGAAATCGGAGTTTCTGATACGATTTAGTAGTAGTGCAAACGCTAATCTTATATGCAGAGTTGGTTTTGCACGACGACGAATCCTGAATTGTTTTTTTACAGTTTTTCTTTATCGATTGCAAGGAGTAGGCGCTTGGCCAGAACTTAGTTGATAGGGGCTTGCAATGATTAAATAATGCTAGACGATCCACCCAGCGTCATCTAGCTCCAATCTAAGCAGAGCTTGTGTTATGGGTACTAGATAAGCGATATACATTATACAATACACAACAGATAGATTTATACATAGATAATTAATATGTACCCAGAACACTCTGAATAAATATCTGCAGATTGTACAAAAATTTGTCCCAAGGCGGAAATCGAAGTCTAGACCTCCTGCGTCGCAGGCGGTCCTTCGCCCACCGCGCCATGTCAGTCGTCAACAAAACAACGGGACGGGGGAAATAAACGCTGTTGGCGTGCTAAATGCTACGATATTAATTTATATTTTTCCTACTTTCTCCGACTAACGTGACGAAGGTAGTGGGTTCGATACCAACAACACATTTTATTTCGAATGCAAATCGACCGCAGATGGCCAAGACATCGTTACCGGACGTTTGGCGGGCGCAGATGGCGCCTCGCCGGTAAAATTAGATGAGGGCGACACGCACAAGGGCCCCTTGTGGGCCACCACTTAGGTGCGAGCGTCGGCTTGAGCTGTCGCCAGATTCTACGAGAGGACATAGAGGGCCGCAGGACAAATGTTTGTATGATCTGCAGGCATTTGTTAGGGCCAGGGTGAAATAATATTCAAAGGACTACGACTCAGTCAAGGTGGGATGACGATCTACGAAAGACTGCAGGCATCTGCCTGCAGTCTTTCGTAGTGCTGGATGTAGCAAGCTGATAGGGCGCTATGGCGCTCTTTAGGGGAGGCCTATGTCCAGCAGTAGACTAACAGAACTAATGATGATTATTTATAAACGGTATTTGCCAAGCCCTTTGTGCGTTCTGGATCTAATCACATCACACCAATCACACACTGGATGTATGGATGGATGGATGTTTGTTACCTCTTCACGCTAAATCTACTAAACGGATCTGGCTGATATTTGGCACACGGGTAACTCTTATCCCAGAATCAAATACAGGCTACTTTCTATCCCATAAATCAGTTCCCGTGGGACTGAAATCACCTTTAAACATTTCCATAGAGACAACGCGCGCGATGCCGCAGTTACAGCTAGTGAAGTATAGGTAAAACCCGTACGGCTTTGCAGAGTAACTGCAGTTTCTGGAAGAAGTCCGGCGAGGCCTCGTTGTCCCCACCTTCCCCTTGTATAGGCTCCACTATGAGTGCCGCCACGGGTACGCACATGCACTCCTTCTCATTTATTGTGCGTTCAACTGCTTGCAGACACCTTTGATGAGATAAAGAGATATAGATACATATATTTAAAAACACAGTATGTAACAACATAGAACTATATGTAGGTATAAGTGCAAGTGGTAAACCGCATTTTGTGCATTACTTGATAATAAAGGGGCTTTTGAAAACTCACCTACAAGTCTGCTGGAGTCTGATAAATAAAAATGGCGACCTGACCACCACCAGATGTGTAGAGTATAAATGCTCTCAAATAGGGGAACAAAACTAGCTATTACCTAAACAACCATTGGGATTACCAGCCGAAGGCCAGACAAGCTTGTTAATCCCAAACTCGGTGGAATCATAACCTTTTCTACAGATGTAGAATACTTGTGGTGTTACTATCGACCAAAAACTGATGTGGAATACACACCTAGCCAACGTCTTTAATGGCGGTAATGACACAATAGGTCACTTAAATATAATAAATACTTGACCTTCGTAAATCTTATGTAAAGATAAATCACAAAACAAATAATATATCTCAAAAAAGACATCGCAGAGACTTGCAGATTTCACCACTGTGCAGAAAATTTTGCTCTCATTTTTGTGATATATCAGACTTTCCCCTACCTCTCCTTCTTTCTTCTAAATAACTCTTATCTTTAATACTTTAAATTGGAATGTCGCAGCAGAGTGCTACAATGCTACGAGAAAAAATCATTCAACTCGTAATATCTCTCGAAACAGACATCGCAGAGCGTTTCAGATTTCGCCACAGTGGTCATGTAAATGGTATTGTGTAATTTGTCGAATTGAATTTAAATTAAAACCGATTGAGTCGATTAAGACCAACTTGTCTTTTTTGATAATGTTATTTTTAGGAGAACGGTAGGTACCTAGAAAACTAAAATTGGCAATATTGTTTACTTCAAAATATATCAGGTTCTTAAGAACAGAACCTTCTAACTACAAAGAAACAGTAGCTACCCTTAAGGCGCCAAAAATTTGCCCGGCCCTGTATTATTATTTATTTATTTATTTATTGCATACATGTCCATTAAAAGTTGTTAACAATTTTATAGGTAGAATCTACATGAACCCTGTAAGGGCGTTGCAACATTCTGGGTTAGAGTTCTTATGTAGGTATAAAAGTTAGTAATTTTATAGTTGCGATACAAAGGAAAAGAGATACATATTATGTTGTCAGCATTAAGTAGGGCTATAATAATTATTATGTCAGAATTATAACCTTAACCTTTTCGAATCTCTTCAACTTCCTTCCCCATAGTGAGAAACACACTTTATCGTAGACCTCGATAACACGCTCTACGGTGCTACGAAGAGTCGGCGTAGAACCAAAAAACTTCAACGCGCTCGAACTTCCTTAGTACACAAAAATGTTTGTTCGTAGACTATCGTAGCATGACAGCTGCAGGTAAATTAACCGACCTTATACACTATTAACAAGAGAGAAAACTCAATAACTTTCACGCTCTCTTTGGAATATTCTGCAGATCACTTGGAAGGATAAAATGACTACGAGAAGGTGCTTGAAACTGCAAAACTACCCAGAATTTCCGGCTTGCTATAACAGTGCCGGTTACTTTGCCTTCGGCATGTACCAAAGCATGCACCGTAATCTCGTTTACCCCGCAAGCAGGTGGCGTTGCTATTATTCAAGATTTTTAATGTTTTTTGTCATTTTCTATGCATGCATTTATGACAATCAGAAATGTGATTTAAAATAAAAGTTCTCACATTTTTATTTTAATGGTCCGAATATAAAATTGGCTAATGAATATTTATTTTTCATTTGCGAATATCTCAGAAACCTGAGGCTTTTGACCTTATAACTGTGTAACATTTTTATTTGTTTTGGTGTCATCCATCCAGCTATATAATATGATAGCGCGCGGCGATTTAAAAAAAAAACGAAATCGTGACCGATGTTAGGTTGTTAGGGCCAAAATCTTCAAATCTCTTTGTATGATTCCCAATCAGGCCCCAATCAGGGTGCACAGCAAGCAGTCTGTAAAAGCTAGTTTAAACATTTGTTTACCATAAATTAAGTTGTTTGAATTCGATCAAATTCTCAGGCAGCTTACAAAAAGCACGTGTGTTTGCACGTAGTTCCAATTCACTTCGTGAGACGAAACGAAGTACGTGTGAAGATAAAGCAACTTATACGTACATAACGTCCTGACAAGCGTTTTCCCTCACGTACTCGCAAAGAGGATATTGGTACTTCGGGAAAGGAACGACGGGCCATCTGAACGCAGGAATATCCAACTTGTGTATTGGCTTGGACCTTGTACAAGACAGCGAGCCCATTGTCCGGCCATGGAAACAATTCTGCATGGTTGAAACAAGATAGTGTGAGTAAGTTGTTTGTTATGAAATGATCTCTACTTTATTTTATTTCTCAATTTAAAATTATCGCTTATCCAAGTTATGAAATTTAATGACAGTACTATTATTTGACATTGTTTTTATAAATTGACCAAATTAACTTTCACTTTTGACATATTCATCTCCTTCTGATTTTGACATTGATTAATTAATTAAGTATTATTTATTATATTATATTAAGTTTCATAATTTTGCAACTAATTGATTTATAAACTATAATATTATAATTGCATGCTTTTAAATAAAACTATACTGATTGTTAGTCACTATATTTCAAAATGTTTAATGAATTATGTTTGTACGCCTACGGCAGAATTCAGGGATCTAAAATAAGTCTTATTTACTGACTGTAAACTACCGGATTCACAAACAATAAATGAATTATGAATTATGAGTTTACTAAGTAGTTAAGTGGCTGAGACGTGGACTCACGATAGGGTTGGTCCACCAGTTAAAGTCGCTCAGCGAGCTGTGGAGTCTCTCTAAATGATAGGTTTACAACGAATACATCCGACAGAGAACCAAAGTTATCGGCATAGCTCAAAGATTTAGCAAACTGAAGTGGCAGTGGGTCGGTCCCATATATCTCGCGAAGAACCGACAACCGCTGGGGTAAAATAGTTCTTGAGTCGAGACCGCGACTCGGCAAACGCAGTGCAGAACGCTATCCAGGTGGGATAACAATCTGCTAAAGACTGTAGGCTAATGCTGGATACGTCAAGCTGAAGACGTTATGGCTACCGCTACGGCGATTTGTTTTGGGATATTATTTGCAAGCTTGTGTTTGCGTTTAGTTGTGGCGCTACACAACTCAGGTTATTTGTTGAACAAGCGCTGGAAGAATGTACGTGTAGTGTGAATTTTCAACATAGTAAAAAGGCAGTGGTTATAAATAGCACATTACCCTTGGGTAACAATGTGCTATTTATAACGTTACGTTACGTCACGTTACGTAACTACTGCATTCCATGGGATCAAAGTAACTTATTTAGTCCTGAGACTAGCGAGGGCTCTTATAATAATAACAATATGTTGGACAATTTACACAGTATAAAAAAGCCCCCTAAAAAAGCAGAGCTTTTGATATGAGTACTAGATAATATATATCACAATAGTTCGAAGGACTAAATAAGTTACTTTCATCTGAGGTAAACACTGTGCTTTTCATCACGAATACAAGGAAACTAAAAATTAGTAAGTAATAAATGTCTCAGTAATACCTATATGATTCTCATATGGTTATTAAAAAAAGATGCATATCAATACCAGTCTCATTAAAATACAAATATCTGCTATGGAAGTATAAACAAAAAAACAACAATAACACTTTTCTTCTCTTCTCTTCACCCTAGACGAAAAGTATTACTTTCATCTCGCTTCCCAGGCAACTTCCGACCAACGTTTCGGGTATGAGTGATGAAAAATAAATTTACAGATATATTTCTATATCAATAAAGAACAAGTAAAAAAAAATTTGCTGTTTGAAGTCTATTATATACCATTTTGAGGTGAAGGGGGGCAGAATAGGGTATTCTGCCTCCCTTCACCTCAAAATGGTTTTGTTGGTAAATTCTAAGCCACAAATCACTACTGCTTCGATATACGGCAGACTACAGAGTAAAATATGATGATAGATCACCTGAAACGATATAACCGATAGAGCAGGGGAACCAGGGGGATCATTACACAGAACTGACTGTGTCTCCGCCTCACTGAACGAGGGGTAGCCACGCCGCTGTCTGTTTCGGAACCAGAAAAAGGCGGTTTTAAGCGCATTCTCCACCGAGCAAGAACCACAGGCCATAGTGAACACGTTGCGCATCCCTATTGGAGCAACTCCTAGCAGAGACGTGTTCAATGTAGACGTCCAATACTTAGGCGGGAACACCCCGAGAGCTGGCCGGTTGACGACGGACTTCTGAAAGGAAACATGCATTATACGTTTTATGTTTCCAAATAAATGTATTTTCTTTCTTCTTTCTTTCTTATACCTCAACCTCAACCTCAACAGCCTGTATCGGTCCACTCTTGGACGCAGGCCTCCTCCTGATAAACGCCTTTTGCCGTTTAGCTCATGGGGGGGAATGCCCATAATCGCAGGGATCTGGGGGCATATGGGGATCGCAGTTCGGTGGTAAAATTGTTCTGCAGGGGGCGCTGCTGCTTGCCCCCCCCCCGGTGGATTTCCCGAAAGAATTGAGAATTGGGGTGGTGCAAATTTTAACCACCAACCAAACTTTCGCATTTAAAATATTTATGTTATTGTTGCTCAAAATACAATTACGAAGAAACATTTAGCCTGTTAATTGTTATTTTTCGAGTTGTAGCAAAATCCATCCCAAGCTTCTTTATCTTCTAGAATCTAGAGGCTTACTATAAAATATCAGATTATCTGTATTTTATAGTAAGCCTTTTTGCACAGCAAGGACATCCATTAGGAAGAGTTGGGGCGGTGCAAATTCTTAGCCAGAGACCTACTCAAAAAAACTAACCACAATCGACGGGTCATCAAATATCCGCAGCAACTTTGGATGGTTGTAACCTAGTGGGACGGAGGATATTTGTGTGAAGACATCCAACATAACGTTTTCGTCGACATCCACGAGGTAGTTGCCAATGCTCTTGTCGTAATCCGCGAATAGCTGGACAAATCCCGCTTGCTGAAATAATGAACGTGTAAACTTTTGAAAACATCAAAGTCATACCTTGCACGGATACAGAGTCAGAGTCAGAGTCAAATCTTTATATCTTTAGACAAAATAAGCATTTAGACAAGTCAAAATTTTACTATACATATAAACAGCTTGATAAATAGTAATTACTATCAAACAAGAAGTAAGGTGCAATTGACTCTAATTCACTAAAATTTATAATTTACTAGCTGCGCCCCGCGGCTTCGCACGCGCTGTTTCTATGGAAACGTTTAAAGGTGATTTTTATCCCACGGGAACAGATTTATAATAAAAAATTATTAGAATGACCTGTATGCAAAGTTTCAGCCCGATCCAGTAGTTTTGGCGTGAAGAAGTAACAAACATCCATCCATCCATCCATACAAACTTTCGCATTTATAATATTAGTGTGATGATATTAATTGATTTACGGGATATAAAACCCTATGTTTGATTTTGAACCTGAAAGGATTAAAATCACCTGTATGAGTAACTTCAGCCTGATCCGTGATCCGGTATTTTAATTTGTCGGAAAGGCCGTCAGATTCGATCAGTGTTGCCAGAAGGTACATTTCTTAAATTTTTTGTAACTTTTAACCCCTTTGCGTAATATGTAAGTAATTTTTATATTCTAAGGCTATTTTCGTAACTTTTGTAAACTACGAGATTTCTAATACTATTTTACTTTTTATTTCAAACAGTTTAGGAACGCATCCAAATAGAACGTAACCATGTCATCGATTTTATTAACAAGAGGAACTGCATCATTTTTATCACATTGTACATTCTTTAGATACCAACGTGAGCTCCTACGTAAACATTGTGAAATACGATAACGAAATTTTTCGAAGAAAAGCTTAGTTTTATAAAGGAATGAAAATTTTAGTTAATAATTATTTTACAGGCTTCTTGTTTCCTATTTGTTGAGGCAACGTGAGCGCCTACGCTCACGTTGCCTCAACAAATAGTTACTAAAACATTACGAAAACAATAACGTTTTCAAAACTTTGTTTGCTACCAAATTTCTATACTCTTATTTCATTAGAGTTTTTTATGGTTTCTTTTCAACGTTAGGAAACAGGCGCAATTCGAGGATTGGAGTGTCATAATGAACATCAGACGACCTCTGTGTCTGACGCAGGAGGTTTTGGGTTCGATTCCCTCCTAGGGACAAATGTTTGTACGATCTGCAGTTGTTTGTTCAGGGCGTTCTGGATGGTTTTGTTTTCTATGTATAATAAATAAATAATATCTATACATCTTATAGTACACTTTTTTTCATGCTCTAAAATGTATACCTACGTAGGTAAGTTCTGTCTATAAAATAAAGATATTTTATTATTTATTTATTTTTAATACCTTTAAACGAGCAATTCTTGTATATATGTATATATATACATATATATATATATATATAAATATAATGCGGATCTCGGAAACAGCTCTAACAATTTTCATGAAATTTGGTATACAGGAAGTTTCGGGGGCGATAAATCGATCTAGCTAGGATTCATTTTAAAAAAAATGTCGTTTTATTCGTGTTTTCAATAAACTTTCATCTACTTTATCGTAATCAATTGACTCTTCCTGACATCTATTGGCGAATAGTAAACAATAACATTTATCAAAAAAACAGCAGTCATCCAGGTAGGTAGGTACTATACAAGAACAAATTCGCCTCGGGACAAATTTGTGTACGATCTGCAGAAATTTGTTCAGGGCGTTCTGGATGTTTTTCTATGTATAATAAAAAATATCTATCTATGTAGTGTATTGTATTATGTATATCAGTTATCTAGTACCCATAACACAAGCTCTGCTTAGCTTGGGGCTAGATAATGCTGTGTGAATTGTCCAGCATTATTTATTTATTTATTTATTTATACAGTACGTGGCACCTCTTAAAGGTAGGGTAATTTTTAGATTTTGAATATACCTACCTATTTCATTATACTCGTAATATAAACACTAATTTATCTCAGATTTCATACAGGTTCGCGTGAGATACTAAAGGCTATCTAAAAAAAAGATGTTAAAATAAAGAATATCTAATACCGAATACCTTTGCACGACTAATGTCCAATACAAAACTTCCAACTAGGATTCATGCCCAACACGAATTTTGTCCAACACGAATTTTGACCAACACTAACTTTGACCAATACGAATTTTGTCCAACACTAATTTATATTTTATTAGGTTTAAGTACCTATGTAATTTGAATTTATTAATCGAAATTGTTTTTTAAAATTTGCAAATTAACAATTTAAAATGTTGTTATTAGTAAGTAATATGTTATTTTTTTTTTAACTATGTTTGGTCAGATAGTTATTTTTTTTATTGTATTAGAAGCTAAGTATGTTCGATTATCTTTTTTATGATAATTATAGTATAAGAATAAGTAGATACACCATTGCATTAGGGGTCCCTGTAAAAGTTGTACTCAATTTCAAATTTCAATTTCAAAAAGCCTTTATTCGCTGACCATGTTACATTAGGTACATCTTTAACATAATCTATACAGTAAGTACTTATTTATAAGCTTAAATCTAGGTAAGTATGTACAACTTGACTTTTTAGCAGCCAGTTTGCTGATCAGGTTGTCCTTTGACATAGGCCTCCCCTTGTTTCTTCCACTCATCTCTATCACGAGCTAACCTCCTCCAACCTTTTGGAAGATCGTCTTCCCATCTCTTTATTTGACGTCCCTTTCGTCTTTTTCCATTCTTAGGATACCATTCCATAACATCTTGTACTATTAATAAATAAATAAATAATTTTGTCCGATATGAAAATGTCCAACTTTAATACCTGTATCGCATCCAGTTCAGATTTCATCCTCATAGATACAGGTCCTGGTAACGATGTCTTCATGCACGGCACCGGCGGCTCCCGTAGCTCAATGCTGACCCGCGGCGGCGGCCGCTGCGGGGGCTGCGACGGCGGCGGCGGCGACGATGATGCTACGAGAATCCATAAAAAAACATTAGGAGTGTGCAATAACGTCGCTACGTGATGGATTTCGAGCGGGATGACAAGATATGGTTTTCTCGCGAGTGAGAAGTACAGAGCAAAGACGTGCACCGAATTTTCTATGCGCCAAAACTCAACAACCTCAACCATGTTGGTCCACAGCTGGACGCAGGCCTCATGAGGAGGCCTGCGTCCAGCAGTGGACCAATAAGGAATAGACCATTAGGACCAATAAGGGCCTTATTTGCGTTTATTCAATGGGGGGTAATGCCCATAATCCCTACGTTGGGGAGGATCTCAGGTTGGTGATCGCAGTTTGGTGGTTGAATTATTCTCCAGGCTGCCCATCCCCCCGGTGGATATCCCTTAGTCACAACTTACGACACCCACGGGAAGAGATGGGGTGATGCAAAATCTAAGCCAGTACCACACAGCTATTCTAAGCCAGCACGAAATTTGCGGAACTTGTGCCAAAACAGTTTTTACAAGTTAATTAAACAACCAATCGAAAAATTAAAAGACTAACTAAAGAAATACATTTTGGTTTCTTACCAAAACAAAAACCGAAATCAAAAACTGTTTTAAATAGAGCTATATATGTATTACTTACATCATTGGAATCATGATAAAATATGCTTACACATTAACCAGGTTTTGCTAATGCTAACACACAATGTTTTGTCCAGCCAGGCTTTAATCAGTTAAATATTCAACTAAAATAAGACAAAAACACAAACTGTACATTCGGACCATCTACTGTTGCCTATAGACTTTTGACAAGACTGGTGTCCTCAGCAGACGCAACACACAATAGGGTATATGCATCGTTTTTTTTTATTGTTTTAATCGATTCTTTAGGTCATTATTTAACCGAAAAATTATAAGACGCTCACTGAATTTCGCATTAACAAGGTAAAAAAAACAAATCAAAACTACAATCATTTTCGGGTGATAAAAACGCTGCCATATTGGCGCCATGTTTATTTGACGTCGTCGTTCACACTCGATTAAAACCTTTTGTGACGACCTCGGTAGTGATCATCTCAGGAAAGAGGTTTTTCGAAAAAGCTGAAAATAACCGACAATACGAAATGTGAATTGGGCAGAATAGTGTCAAATCATGGTGCAGCAAGCAGAATAAAAATAGAAAAAATGTGAACAGCGATGTCACGTCCGCTCTAGTCAATCAATGGCGTAGCGTTTTGAAATTTTGCGATTGAGATTTAAAATATCAGTTGCAGATATGTTTCTATATCAATAGAGAATACGTATATATTTTTTTAGCCATTTCGAAGTCACATGCATATACCCTATTATTCACTATTCATACATTATAATAACTAATAACTACACACAATATCTAATTCTGGCTGACTATAGGTACTTTAAATTTTACGTAGTACTCTAACATATAAACATACATCATGTATTAGGCTTAACTTAAAAAAATATATCAAAAACTAAACTCAAAAACTGTAACCTGAAAACCGAAGTTGGGATCCCTCGTATGGACATACAAGATTTATTCTTAGTATAAGAGCGATGATTCTATGGCTTACTTTACATCCAGATCTAAACTACATATATAAAATTGAAACAAACGTCCGTTTAAATGTAAGTTTTTCTGTTGGTGTCATTGTCAAAACATACTTTTTGTTTGCAGTATTATATTCTATTGTCATGTAATTGCAGAGTCCAAAAGTATAATTCATAATCATATCATATAATTGCATAATCATAAAATTGCAGAGTCCAAAAAGATGTTTTTGTTTATTACCTGAAACTAGAGAAAAAATGTTATATGTTGCTATACTAGATCTTAATTTATTCTACTAATATTATAATCGCGAAAGGATGGATGTATGGATGTCTTTCACGCAAAAAATAGTGAACAGATCCGGCTAAAACTCTTTCACTTCGAAAAGGTAAAGTTATAAAATTAAACACTGACAAGGAAATAAAGTGATAATTTTGATTTCTGTCGCTTCGGTTTGTAGGCTAAAGTAAGGAAGCGACGAAGTAACCTTTAGCTTGTTGAGCAGCAACCTGAGTTGAAGCAAAATTCGTCCATAATATATTTTATAGTATCCCGTTTTGTACAGCATGGTTTTGACTATTTGTTTAAATTTATTTACTGATAATTTTTGCAACTTACTGAGAGTTTTGTTGTAGAAGCGTGTAGGTACATCATCGGCCCTTTATAACATGCATTTATTATAAGTAGCAATTTTTTTTCCGTTATCGGGAAAAAAAAATTGGCGGGCGCAACCTAATTATGTGTTAACATCAGAGGTCAATAAATATGAGAGTTTTAGGTTATTTCAATACCTTAGTATCGTTTGTTTATCGATAAATCCTATTAAGTAGTCAAATTGAGGGTAGTCGTCAATTTTTTCGATTTATGACCTATGGGCGGTACCACTGTGGCGGGTAAAAACCCGCCACAGTGGTACCGCCTTATCAGGGCGAGCAGTCTCGACATAGGTAACGACCGACATCGGTCGCAAAGTTTTACCGAATTTTAACGTATTTTGATTTTCTTTGCAAGAATAAAGTCTCAAATAATTCAATAACTATTTATTTCCATAAATACAGTAGATTAACATAAAGAAAAGGTTAAGTTTCTAATATTCATATTGATTTACCAACGGAACTATTCATTTTTGTCGCAAACGACCGCCATCTTTACGATTTTTGTCGCAAACTATAAGATTTGTGATTTGGGGATGTCTCTGGCTGGTGATTATCTTGTAAACTTCACTTAAGTTTGTTCTCTTTCCTTTATTCTCATGAATGAATCATGTTCTGCTTATAAGTTTGTATTGTTAGTTTATTTTTTGCGCAATAAAGAATTATTTATTTATTTATAAGAATTATTGTAACACCCGTTAAAAGACCAAATATATAAAAAAATATTAAGACTTACTATATCGGTTAGGTGTTGACGTCACCACGATCACCTCATCTGTAATGAATAAGTAATTTTATCATAGGTATTGTAATATGTAGAAAAATATTAAGTATCTATTTTTTATTTATTTATTTATTTAAAGAACACAAACATCATATATATTATGTCTATATCTAACACAATCTTAATGGTAACTATTCTAATTAATTTCAGCACAAGGAACGGAATTAGCCAGCTGAAGTGACAGTGGGCCGGCCATATCTCACGAAGAGCCAACCACCGCTGGGTAAACGTGTTCTTGAGTGGTGACTGCGACTAGGCAAACGTAGTGTAGGACAAGCCGAGCCTGAGAGCTTTTTGTGTTAGATGTAATTTAATATTAATTATTGTAATTATTTTAGGTTATGTATTATACAGGGTGGGGCAAATTTTTGGCCCCTTCAGGGTAGCTACCGTATCTTTTGTAGTTAGAAGGTTTTGTTCTAAGGAACTTTCTGTTTTATGTTGAATAAAAAAATATTGCCATTTTTAGTTTTTTGAAAAAATGTACGTTTCGCCCAAAAAATTACATTTGTCAAAAAAAACCAGTTGGTCTTAATCGACTCTATTTCCAACCAGGAACACTTTTCCCAAAGTAACATACCAAATCAAATCGTAAGTTTTGGCAATAATTAAAAAAAACAATTCCCATACATTTTCTATGATAAAACGAGTAAGTGAAAACAACAATGTCGCTCATTCAATGGTTCTTAATTTAAACTCGTATTTCGTACTCCTTTTTTAAAGTTGGTAGTAGGTAGAAGGTTCCTAAGAACAAAAACTGCTAACTACAAAAGAAACGGTAGCTACCCTTAAGGGGCCAAAATTTGCCCCACCTGTATACAAACTTTCGCATTTATAATATTAGTTTGATCGTTATTTACTTAGAATTTATTTCGATGGATAAAGGCTCAACGGACTGCAACGCGACTGCAGTTGTCCACTGCAGGCGACGACGGCAGTGCGGCAACATTCAAGGTAGAGTTCGCGCCACCACTCAAGTCCTTTAGATGCGGCGCTGCTATCGCAAAACTATAGTAAATAAAACATATATTTCCTATTTATTTACAACAAATTATGCTCTTCTGGTCTGAGAGGTCTTATTCCGGACATTTCGCAGTCAAAATCGGTCACCGATATCTATTATTTCACTAACGTGATCGGGAATTATGTATTTGCACCCCTGTTGCCGTAAGACTTGAGTCGTGGCGCGGACTCTAGTCGACGGCAGACGTCGACTACAGATGAAGGAATATACCTACATACTACATGTGTGTTTTCTACGTATTTAGCTGCATATTGAAAACACCCGGGCCCGGAACAAATAAGTATCTTTGTAATATTATGCACGTAGTATTAACATTTGTCCCACTGCGGGAATCGAACCCGTAACCACCTGCGTGGACCTTCGCCCACTGCGCAACCGAGTGGCTCACGAACACGTTCTACGTATGTATCTATTGCTTACTTACTTAGACTTTGGACAAAGTACTTACTACTTTTAGAGATAGTAGTTCCAAATAAAAGTTGAAGTCGCCTTAGTAATGGCATATTTCACCAAAAAACCAAAATTCACGATTCGACATTCATAGCTTTCTGTAGAAGAATAAATAACAACCAATAGTTTTAGAATCAAGGCTTTGAATATATTAATATAAAAGACACAGTGGCTGAAAATAGCTTGAAAAAACTAAACTAAAAAGATATTATCCGTAATCCCAATCTGATCAAAATAAAAGAGATTAAAATAATATTAGACAAAGAGAATACAATATTAAACACCAGAAACCAAAGAGAATGCCAGAAGCATCAAAATAATCTAAAATAACTGTCAAAAAACCAGTCACCATAAAGAACAAATTAATTAGCTAGATATCAAACCTCGTTGACAGTACTAAAGATGTCGCTGTCCCTGTCATAACGATCAAAATAATAAGAATGGCATCATCATTTTTAGTACTGTCTAGTTTAGTCTAGGTTTGCCGTGCAGACTGATTAAAGACCAATTTATTATATCTATGTACAGTTCAGACAATTCAACCCGCTCTGTCAAGGTTGAAGAGGTGGATTATAGTTATTTACGTGATCTATATTTTTATTCCTGCACCAAAAATAAACAAACCCATCGTAAGTACCTACCTACTTCCCTGAAATTAACTTTCTTGTTGAGGATTTTTAAACATAATGGAACGTAGTACTGAACGTAGCTGATTTGAGATTAAATATTGTTCAAATATATGTATCTCGTTATCTCGACTCCAAGCATATGAATTTCAATTTGTTATTGGGATCTATTGACATAATTTGCACCTGACAAATAGATCATAGGCCTACAACATAAAGTACGCCATTTAGTTATAATTTACGTAAACTAAAGCTCATATCGTCCCTGGCACTTTAAGTAAGACACCTTACAATGCTATTTTTTAGATTCATGTGAATGGTGTGTAATAATTAATCATAAATACTTGTGTCCTTTTTTGTGGTTGTTACTAGATTTCTCTTGTCCTCGAAAACGTAGAAAATATTTAACACTGCAATAATATTTGAAATTCGTGCGAATCCGTGTCAGATTTTGAGCTGGGCCTGGAATAAATTCGTTTTCCATTCTAACAGCACGGCAATAAAGTTAATTTCAGATTATACTTCCCAGTCAGAGCGTGGCTAAGACGGCATCTCTCTCTACATTATGCAAACTAAGCGAGACTTCAGACTCAAACTGTTACAATGATAGGTACGTAGTATACTCGTAGTAAATGTCCGTTTATTAGTTGTTGCAAAAGGTGATTGCACACCTGCGCACAGGAGCCGTGCTCGCCGAAGTCATCGAATTCCGCACACGGCGGCGGCGCGGCGGTCTGTCGATGAAGTGTTTCTATAGAACTTGAGAGCCGAGAACGGGAATATCGTTACAGATTATTAGGTAGGTAACATAAGAAGTTATCTATTTATTGAAAAATAAAATTAAAATCAAATAATAGAAATAAATTAAAACTTGTATTAACAATTGAGCTAACTGCAGACTGTTGCAAGCAATTTACAGGTAACTCAACTGTTC
Source organism: Eupithecia tripunctaria (assembly GCA_955876795.1). Lineage (NCBI taxonomy): Eukaryota > Metazoa > Arthropoda > Insecta > Lepidoptera > Geometridae > Eupithecia > Eupithecia tripunctaria. Next base: position 1,801,796 of record OY041599.1, on the reverse strand, counting down.
CAAATTAATACCAGTCGTCGCGTCCCCAAGACGCTGGCTGCATTGCCCCGCTCTGTATGGCAATGCTGATGCGCTGCGCCGGATATCACCAGCTCTCGTGTCACGCGTCGCTTCGACCAGACACTCAGATAATTTTTTGATAACCCGAAGGACCTCGATATCCTATGGACATAACTTCTCGACTCCAACGGGAGCAAAAGTGTAGACTGTGTCTAAACCTGCATAATGATTTATAAAACAAATGTTACTCTTAGTAATTAATTATTACTGTTTCAATTGTAATTCTAGTTTAATTTTATTAACCGATTTCAAAAAAGGAGGAGGTTCTACTATATTCAATTCAACTGTATTTTTTATGTTTGTTACCTCCGAACTTTTGACTGGGTCTTCTGATTTTCATGGTTCTTTTTTTATATGATAGCTGGTGCTTCCCGTGTGGTCCCATTTTAGTTCTGACAATGCAATCCATGAAAATGTATGAAAAAAAACTATAAAATTTAAGTCGGTTTATAGTTTTTTTTAAACAAAATTATATTATATACTACGTATTATTTGCTTGCTATTTTTTTTAAATAAACCAACCTAGTTCTTTAAAGTATTAACTTCCCAGGTGGCAAGCCTCCGCACAACCACATTGTGATGGCTTGAATGCCCGGCGGCACGAATGCCCGGCGGCACGAATGCCCGGCGGCACGGATACCCGGCGGCGGCACGGATGCACTTCCGGGCGGAAAGAACTTATCCTGTTGATTTGAGAAGGAACGTAAATGAAAAAACTCCAAGAGTATGAGTTTTAAAATAAATTGCAATCGTCAATTCAACGTTATGTAGGAGGTAGAATGGTTTATTTATACCTATGAGCAAAGCAAGTAGGCAGGTACCTGCGCTGCGCACGCTTTCTAAGCGCTCGTATACAGGGACTGCACCTACACGTCTCAAATCCACGGACGGCATGTTGCCAACGGCAAGGCTCGACTGAAGGCGACGGCAGTCGCCGACTGCAGATGACTGGCAGTTGGCTGCCGAATTCGCTGAACGCGCCGCGGTCATCACACGCGCTGTTTTATTTTGATAGAATCCATATTAGCTACAGGATGGAATCCACCTACAGGATTTTACTAAAATGCGGATCGTTCGACTGCATAAACAATACAAAAGATTTATAAAATTTGATGGCTGCGGCGCGGACGGGTGCGCGTTCAGCTTTATACCACTTAATTTAACTCCTTATAATAAATTAATGCGCAGCCAATCGCGTGTAGCTTACGTAATTATGAACTTTCGACTTTGCGCGTACTATGACCAACGACAAGTGCATAAAAAAGCGCGGGAACTCGATGCTCCGTCTCATGTGCTTTTTCGCTCGCACCACAACAATCTCCTATGACCAGACCAAAATTTTATTTTGCTAATAACTTTTGAAATACATACTAAAAATTATAAAAAACTCTCATTTCATAAAATATACACAGGTTTGAGTAGATGTGGTTGAGTTTCTGATAGTAATGTAGCTTGTAAATACCTTAAATACGAGATTGAAATTCAAATCCTAGATCGCGCAAGCAGTATTTTTCGGTCCGATAAGACGTGTGAAAGTTCTTCGATAAGGTGTTTGGGAGGGACCTTGGTTACTGCGGAAGCCGGTGGTAGCGGGTAGCCGGTCTAATTACCCGCGTTACTTAATATTTATTATTGTACGCAATAGTACTTACTTAGCAGAAATGATGGTGGAATGGAATCAAAGAATCAACATCTGTCTTCACTTCCATTAATACGTACTTACAATAAATGTACTTAAGAATGGTTAAAAGCTGCCTAAAGCAATTTGAGATCTCCGGTTTACGTTCGCTTCACAATCAAATGACTATTCTAAACGCAAGTAGCTACGTTGTCCTTCCTTTTGTCCCTCAAAAATATTTATTTTACTATCAACTTACACAAAGTTCCTACTTCTTTTTTTCAATTAAAAAAACCCGAGTCCCCATCTATCGAGGAGTAGCACTTACTATTTGCTATACGAAATAAAATAAGTTCATTTAAAGACCACCAGGAATCATTGAATGTAGAATTATAATATCTGTGATCGAAAGTAATGAAATTTTAAAATGTATGAATGAAATTCGATGTTATTTTGTTAATTTACACAAAACTCGATGACTAAGTGGTACACTTCAAAAAAATTACAAGAGATGGCGTTAGCTGCAAAAACTTTTCTATGGCATGTGACCATTGATTTATTAAAAACTTTTAAATCAATGCATGTGACCCCATGTCCCAATTCTTACTATTATGATGGATGAGGTATCTGTACTAGTCTAGTATTATATTATCTGTGGTACCTACTACCTAATTAAAAATAAATAATTTTAAACCTATACATACCTACCTATTATAATATATGTCTTTTCGAACCTCGATCAAACGAAATGTGCGTACACGACATAAATTTATCGAAAAAAAATCGGAAACAAAATCATAAATGTTGGCTATCTCAAAAAAAATCGATCTAATTATTTTTTAAATGAAAACTACTTCATCTGGTTTTTTCTTCGTTTATTATTGAGTAAATGGTGTATTTTATTCGAAGTAGTCTCATTTGAAAGCTAGATAGTCTACCTAGCTAAGAAAGTACATAAAAATACAATTTCGTCACACAAGTCTTTTTGCTTTTTTGATCGGTAACTTTATAACTGGATTATTGAGGTTTACTTTTTTACATGTATTAAACTTCATAATTTATTCTACAAATCCTCTAAAAACGATGGGTCTATCTCTTTTCTTTGTCATGTTAAATTACCATAGAATTATTATAATTGAAAACTATGGGTCTATCTCTTTTCTTTGTCATGTTAATTACCATAATTTGTTGTCTGTTGATCTTTGTTCAAGGCAAAAAGTACCTACTTTTTGCCTTGAACAAAGATCAACAGACTACAAATTATGAAATAAAACAAGGCAAAATAAGATGAAACGGAGCGCAGCATTTGCCCAACTGTGGGATAGTAACGGTGGATTAATATAAGATTAAGTACCCTAAACTAAATTTTTAGGTCTTGGTATCAATTAATTTATTGATTGTTCATAATGTCCACCATTTTCCTTAGTACATTAACGTTGCACATAAAGCCACACTGCGCGTAGAATAGCAAAGAAAAAAACGATTAAAAAATGAAATAAGCTAGGACTAGTTATTATAGTAGGTACATTCAAATGAATAGGCTTAGAGACCTATAAATCTTGCTAGAGTCTGTCAAACGAAAGAAGGCCTTGATAAATCGCGGCAAGTTCAAAAAATATTAGTATGGCATTTTGATACTTTGATATTATTCTAAATAAATATACTTACGTAATTTTTTAAAAGTTGAGAAGTAGATCAGACATCCGACAGAGAACCAAAGTTAGTAGTAAGTTGAAGTGGCAGTGGGTCGGCCAGTGCAGCAGTGGCCATTATCTCGCGAAGATTATATATTGGGGTACCTATTTTGCTTTCACGTGTATAAATAAAACAAAAATAATAATTGATGTTTCGTATATCGAGACTGATTGTAATATAAAAATGTTTAAATTAGCACTTCGTTACTACCTATTAACAGTATTTGTTTAATTAAATAACATGCAGATCATAAAAAAAGCTTAGTATTAAATAAATCAATATCTTTACAACTAATTACAAAGTTAGTAGAGTACAAGCTTAGTTTAATAGTGCAACAATATTTACAACTCTTATTTATTCTACATCACTAAATTCTTCTCCTGAAGAATCTGACATGTCGCTAACATTTTGACTAAAACTATTAAGACTTACATTAGAATTTATATTTACAGTAGGCTCTATTATTAATTCTAAATCCTCAGCAGGAAGCTTACTAGTCGGTTTTGGATAGGTATTTCTCTCAGACCACTATCTACAGGGTCAGATGTTATTTAGTAACATATTCAGTAAATCCCTATTCGTGGCTATACGTGAATCTTTTCGAGTATTGTGCTCTCGGGATCTTCTACAAACCTTATTGCGCGCTTCCTGAGCATCCTCAGAAAGCTTCCCGTTATGTAAAATAACCGATTTCACAATATCTACACTGTGTACAAGAATTTTGTGCACGGTAGCCGGCATATAATGCCACGAATAGAGACTTAGATAATTTTTTTTGTTTCCTGTGTTAAATAATTAAAATTTTCAACATCAATATCATACCCCATAGACAATGTTCTGAGGATAGTATCAAAGTTCTTAATTAGAGTCACATCTAAACCTAATGTTTGAAGCTAGTTCAGGATTCTTGAAAAACCGACGAGCAGTATTTCCATCATTCGTATTACCGAATCCTGGTTTCGGTTCGTCCACAATTATACCAGTTCAGCCTCAAACCTACATATCTTGGATAAGAGCCGAACGTTATTTCATATTTGCTTTGTTGCCATTTTCTAGTTTCGAGACGATAGCTTATGTGAAGTAAACATTCGAAGGAACGTATCCAAGCGTGAAGGGGAGATAATATAGAACCAAGGTTTTTTTTATTAACTACAAATTCCTATAATTCATAAAGAAGTAGCTCCACAAATGTAGCATTTTTGTGCTGAAGAAGTTTCAGTCATAGCATTGCACACTTTACCGTCAATCATCGTAAACAGTAAGGCCGTCCGCACATGGAGCTACTCAAAAAGAACTAGTTACAATCAAATTACTAAGGAGTTACTTGAGCGTCACCGCCCATACATTCTCGCACAGGTTCGCACACGACGCTACTAGGCAAAAACCAGTTAATAACGCGTTAGCAACTGATCACGCATGACTCGACGTGCCGGTCGCCGCGCTACTAGTTACCGACTTTTCTGTTTTTTTGTTGTGAAAAATGAACGAGCAAAAATTAAACTGACTGAAACCTAACGTTTTGAAAAGTCAAGGTACTGTGTATGTACATGTACCCCACGTATTTGCGTATTTTTCCAATTCAGGATAAAATAAATATAAAAAGGTTTATTTCATAAGTTCATTAGAGTGAGTTCTAATTCGATTTATTAAAATAATAATTATTAATAACGAATTAGAACTCACTATAATGAACCCACCCTGACTTTACCCCGTTATAGAACATAATTTCCGTAGGTGGAAACACATTAGCTTTGCCATGTAAAAGTTACGTAAAAAATCGAGTGCCTTCTATGGTGCCGGCAGTCTGCCCCGTGCAAGGAACTTATACCCAACCCCGTGTGGATCGCTGGGGTCTAACTTGGGCCATGTCACATGCTACATTTGTAATTTATTTCAGTGCTTTTTGAGTATGTAGCTTTTTATTTTTTAATTTGGTTGTATAAGTTTGATTTTGTAAATAATGATCTTGATTGATTTTATGTAAATAACCCTCTTTTATTTTGATCCAATACAAACTCAACCTCTTTAAAATAAATTCCTTCTTCTTCTTCTTCAATTAAATTCCTATTTCTTCGTCTTTGTGCAATTGATAACTGACATTGGCAGAATTGTGTCAAACCATGACGCAGCAGAGCCAAAAATAAAAAGAAGAAGAAGACAAATCAAACCAATAACAAAAACAATAACAATAACTTTGTAAGAATCAAACCTAAAATTAAAGAAATGTGGAATGAGGGCTGGACTGGACAGAACTAGTACATTATTTTATTGAGAAACAAATGATATGGTCAGAGAATTCTATCTACGTTTTCTTGGATGACGTCTCGGCGCGTTTTGGCTTCGACGACAACTTGGACACCGTCATCTTTTGTCTGAATCGCCGTCTGGATCACAGTCGCAGCCTGCGGGCTTCCTGAAGCATTGGCCGCGGGCCCGATGGAGTGACAAGGAAGCGACAAGTCACGAAGCTTGAACAGTATAGGGCGAGCACTGACTGGGACCGTCGAACGAGTACGACCTATCCTACAGCTTGACAGCAGCTGATCTCAGTTAGAGTAATACCGGTCAGCTTCACGTGCTCCGGTAAGGTCTTGACTAACACCGGTGCCACAAACTCCTTTTGCTGCTTAGGCATTCCACGAAGCAGCAGGATTTTCCACTGGCTTCTCATCTCCAAATTATCAAGTTAATGTGTCATAAACTTAATTTGAGACAGTAGTGCTTGCAATGCCGGCAAATTGTGGTGAATTTTGTGTCTGAATCCTGAAAAGTATGTTAATACGATGACACAGATTAGTCATTGGCCTTGTTAAAATAGGCTAATAATTTTTGTACTGCACCTTTATTACAATTTACTAGTTAAGCATAGCATAATTTAAGTTATTTACAAATCTGCACCGTTGCTTTGTTTTATTATGACTACCGATTGATGTGATTATTATTTTTTCATTGTAAGCACTTTCTGCCTAAGATACAGGTTTAACCTAGTTTAGGCACATGTATTATTTTATACCTTTATATTAGATATGATTGACTCTTGTTATCCATTTAGCCCTTAGTTGTTTTTGAATAAATTATTATCATTAAATTATTATTATTAATGCCCTGTTAACAAAAGCCTTGAACGCTGCATAGTCTTATGACAACCCGACAACAGTGAAGGCTGTCTCCCTGGCAGCCCACTCTTGAATTGGTCCATTCTCTGAACAAAGGATTTATCCAATAATAATTCAGACATGGTCAAAGTCAAAGTCAAATCGTTTATTTCTTTAGACTTACAAAATAAGTACTTAGACAAGTCAAATTTTTACTATATAAACAGCTTGATAAATAGTTATTACTATCAAACAAGAAATAAGATGCAATTGACTTTAATTCACTTCAATTTTTTGTCCACTAGCGGAAGAAGTGAAAAAGAAACCACTAGCAAGTTTATCGCTTATCAACTAATACAATCTTAGGATAACTAAGTCTAACTGGTCTTACATACTATTGTCTGTATGGAACTGGGCGACATCCGGCCAAGCATTAACATCATTGACGTAGTCATCTACGGAGTAATATGCTTTCTTGATAAGATTTCGTTTTATGTACAGTTTAAATTTACGAATAGGGAGCTCAGTTGCTTCAGATGGAAGCTTATTATAGAATCTTACGCAATTGCCCACAAATGATTTCCCTACCTATCGTAATCTATATGATGGGATGTGTAATTTGTTCTTGTTTCTTGTATTTTTATTGTGAACATCACACCTTTTCATAAAGTTATCTCTGTTTTTGTGTGTATACATTAGATTTTCATAGATGTATTGCGATATTACTGTTAAAATATTTATTTCTTTAAATAATTCCCTCAACGAATCACGTGGATTTAATTTATAAATAGCGCGTACCGCCCTTTTCTGAAGAACAAAGATAGTCTGGATGTCAGCTGCCTGTCCCCAAAGCAAAATACCATAAGACATAACACTATGGAAGTAACTGAAGTAATGGTGTTCCTTATATCATCCATCTTGTTTTTGATACACAATAGACTGAGTTTTGTCTAGAATTTGTAGCGCAGTGTAGAGTTATTGCTATGATTGGAAAACACTGTAATGCAGGTGTGTGATCAACATTGATAAATTTTAATTAAACTTGTATTAATTATATTTTTTTAAATAAAAATATATATTGAGAATGTTTCTAGTTTTACATCTTCCCCCTTAAGATTAGTATGGTAGGTATATTTTATTTTCATTCCCCCATCTTGGAAAGAGTTTTTTTGCTCTTTGATAACTGAGTGCAAAAGCCGTTTTTATCTGCTAGCTAGAGGATAAAGAAAATTGAATTTAGAACATTGTATCACAGATAATATAATACTATAATAGCAATTATCTATCTATGTAGTGTCTTGTATTATGTATATCAGTTATTTAGTAGGTACCTATAACACAAGCTCTGCTTAGCTTGGGGCTAGATAATGCTGTGTGAATTGTCCAGCATTATTTATTAAAAAAATAATTATAAATTGTATGCACTAAGTTTGCGGATTCGAAACATCATTATAATCGACTTCTACCTCTATGGTGCAGAATTTATTATACAACCTTTTTTAATTTGTTAAAAACCCAGACTCGGAACCTTCTAGGTGTACCTACCTACATCTTTTTATTAGCTTTTCACGCTATACTGTTAAAACCTTAGATTAAGGCGCATATACTCGTACACCAGTGAAAGTGGTGCCCCCATAAGTCAAATAAAGAAAAAGAAAATTGAATTTAGAACATTGTATGCACTAAGTTTGCGGATTCGAAACATCATTATTATCTACTTACTTCTACCTCTATGGTGCAGAATTTATCATACAACCTTTTTTAATTTGTTAAAAACCCAGACTCCTAGGTAGGTACCTACCTATTTTTTTAATTAGCTTTTCACGCTATAGGTACCTACTGTTAAAACCTTAGCTTAAAAGCATACACCTTAGCATACACCAGTAAAAGTGGTGCCCCCACTAATTTTATCTTATTATTTCGTTAAACGCAGGAAGTTTTAAAAATCTATCGTAGTTTGTGGTAGGTATCTATTATAAGTTATTTAATCATGCCTCTGCAATAGTTTCATTTTGTAAATCTTAGGCAGAGATACGAAGTTGCGCTTTTTGAGCTCTCTTTTCGCATTTCCTCCTAAAGTATATAAGATAAAACTATTACAGAGATATCAAAAAATAGCTTATAATAGAAACCACAAACTGTAGGTACGATGGATTTTTAAAATGTCCTATGTTAAGCGTAGGTAATAATATGATAAAATAGCGGGCGCTGTCATAATGGCTCCTGTATGTGCCTTAAAAACAAGAAACTTGAAAACAAGTGAAAAATATAAAATGAGTGATTCAAGCGACGAGGAAGTTTATTTGACGCCAACAGAATTGGCTGAAACTGTTAAAAATACGCAAATGCTATTTTATTGCATTTATACATTTCGTCGCTGAGGTAGGATGATAAGTAATTGCACTAGGGTGCAACGATTTTTTACCTCATGCTCTTTTGATTCCCTCACTAACACTCAGAATTCTAATTTTTGAATCACTTACTGCGCTTGTAATTCAATTGCAAAATCCTTCGCTTGCTCGGTCATCAAAATTAGGCACGCGGTTAAAAACAAACTTTGCACTCTTGTTTAACAAATAACTATTTTATTATTCAAAGTCAAAGTCAAAGTCAAATCGTTTATTTCTTTAGACTTACAAAATAAGTACTTAGACAAGTCAAATTTTTACTATATAAACAGCTTGATAAATAGTTATTACTATCAAACAAGAAATAAGGTGCAATTGACTCTGATTCACTTCAATTTTTTGTCCACTAGCGGAAGAATGAATAAGAAACCAGCGCGTACCGCCCTTTTCTGAATAACAAAGATAGTCTGGATGTCAGCTGCCTGTATTTGTTGTTGTATGGCGGCAAGAGAAATAAATAAAAACCTACACAACACATAGTCTGAAAATTTTAACTAAGGCGCATACCCGAGCCAATATGAGAGCGCCACCTATTTTATTTAACCCCCTCTACACTAAATTTCATGAAAATCGTTATAGCCGTTCGCGAGATTCAGAATATATATATATTTATATACAGGGTGGGGCAAATTTTTGGTTTGTAGTTAGAAGGTTTTATTCAAAGGACTTTCTGTTTTATTTTGAAGAAAAAATATTGCCATTCTTAGTTTTTTGAAAAACACATTTGTCAAAAAAAAAACAAGTTGGTCTTAATCGACTCTATTTCCAACCAGGAACACTTTTCCCAAAGTTACATACCAAATCAAATCGTAAGTTTTGACAACAATTAAAAAAAACAGTTCTCATACATTTTCTATGAAAAAACGAGTAGGTAAGTGAAAACAATTACTCGTTTAAAGGTATATTATAATAAAATCGGGATAAAACACTTTTTATAGCAATATTTCGGCTACTTATCAAGCTACAGAGCCAAAAATAGCTTATCCCGTAAAAATTAGCGATGTCAGTCCCGGCGGCGGCGACGGTAAAGTGGTAACACTGGTTTAAAAACAAAATGTTGCCAGCAGGTTACGTTTCTTCATCCTGTAACATTTGAGCCCCTCGCGTAACATGTAGGTATGTAATATATTTATAACAAAGACAATTTTCGTATGTTTAAAAATAACCGAGATTTGTAATAATAGTTTTAGAATACCTACGTTAAACTGTTAAAATTTATTCAACACTTTAACGTACTCTATAACTAGTGCCTGTCACTCAGAATTAAACTCAGAGATGGCTCTGACGGAACGCGCCATGACAAAATAAAACTTATAATGCATGGAATAAGCCTTGATGTTGCTTAAACACTGCGAAAAAGGGGTTGTTCAAGGAGATTTCTACGCCTGCGCGCCTATATCGATTTTCGTCGCATTTAAGTTGTTCGCAGTTTTATTCTGCAACGCAAATGTGCGTCACATGTGCTCTCGTGTCGGAAATGGTGTAAAAATTAAATAGCGAGATAAAACCGTTTACGTGGTAGTTCATAACTCATTGGGCAAAATGTTTATAAAGTCGATCACTATCGAAGGCTTTAAGTCATTCAAGGACAGAGTGGAAATAAAGGGTTTTGAATCCGGTATAAACGCCATTACCGGGCCTCAAAACTGCGGAAAATCCAATCTTCTATATGCACTACGCTTTGTGTTGGGCTTCATCGAGGACGACTCTATTGTAAGTACCTAAAGTGAATATTTTTTTGTATTTGAAATATACTGGTAACTGATCAGTTTTTGTACGTGGGTAGGTAAATTTCTTGATGATGAATTGTTTGTTCTCAGGCTGATGGGAACTGCTTCTACAAGAAAGGACAATTGGCTACTACTAATGCCATTGTGTCCATAACCTTAGATAACAGAGACCAGAGATTTGCAGTAAATGTTGGAAATGGTCATGAAATCACTATCACTAAAAAGGTGAATCTATGATATGAAATCTATGATATTTTGTTTTGTTAAGTTGGTTTAGATATGTCTGTGACAATGTGTCTGGTTACCGGTGTCGGAGACAACTTTAATCGACAAATCACTATTCCTATTTGTTTCCTCGCTCCATTAAAAAATGGCAGCCATTTTGTTTTCTTTTGCGTCGAAGCACGGGTGCTTGTATTGTTTCAGTTAAAACTACCCATGCAACAATGCTTTATTGCCTACATTATTGGCTATCAATCCTCTTTCGTCTACCTAGGCTAGGACCTCTGCATGGGTAGCTATAGCTTAAACATACCTACAAGCACCCGTGCTTCTAGGCAAAAGAAAACAAAATGGCTGCCATTTTATCATGGAGCGAGGAAAAAATATGGGGATAGTGATTGTCGATAAAATAAACAGTAATTTCACCGCCTTCCCGCAAAGTCTTTGACACCGGTAACCAGACACATTGTATATTAGACTAGCTGCGCTTCGCGGCGTCGAGCGCGTTTTTCACACGGAAATGTTAAAAGGTGATTTTCATCCCACGGGAACTGATTTATGGGATAAAAAGACATTACATTAGCCTCGGTGCACCTTACAATATATTGTTAACTTGGCTCTTGTCTAAGGAATAATATGTTATGTACCTACTAATATGTTCACCATCTTCATCTAAATCATCTTAAAAGTCTACAACGTAAAAAAATATTATAAATGCGAAAGTTTGTATGGATATATGGATGGATGGATTTTTGTTACTTCTTCATTTTGCATACACAGTTTCCGTGGGATGAAAATCACCTTTTCATGTTTTCATAGGAACAACGCGTGCGAAGCCGCGGGGCGCAGCTAGTTCTTAATATATAAGCAGCTTGATAAATAGTAATTAATCAAACAAGAAATAAGGTGCAATTGACTCTAATTTCCTTCAATTTTTGTCCACTAGCGGAAGAAGTGAAAAAGAAACCACTAGCAAGTTTATTGCGTAATACAGCTTAGGTTAGTTCAGGATCCTGCGGAATCAATATTACTCGTATATTGTAAACATTCTATTGTGTCAGAAATAAACGATTTGTATTTATGGCCACCAGCGAAAGTGGCGCCCCCAACTATTTTATCTTATTATTACGTTAAACGCAGCAAGTTTTAAAAATCCTACGTTCAGTTTGGGGTATCTATTATAAGTTATTTATTAATGCCTCTGTAATAGTTTCATTTTGTAAAGCTTAGGAAGAGATACGAAGTTGCGCTTTTTGGCCACCAAACTCTATTTTCGCATCTCCTCCTAATGCCTCTGTAATAGTTTCATTTTGTAAAGCTTAGGAGATCCGAAGTTGCGCTTTTTGGCCACCAAACTCTATTTTTGTATCTCCTCCTAAACTATACGAGATAAAATTATAAAAGAGGTAAAAAATAGCTTATAATAGATACCATAAACTGAACGTAGGATTTTTAAAAATTCCTATGATAAACGTAAAAATATGATAAAATAGGTATCGCTGTCATATTGGCTCGGGCATGCGCCTTATCCTGGTCAACCGAGAAATTAGTGTCTGTCTCAAAAATGTACAGGTGACGCTACTACCTATAAATCTGTTTGATTGATAGAGTTTTTTTTTGGAAGTCGCCATTTTTGGTCCGTGCATGCTGATTTCCGCCAAAAAAACGCGAGCGCAGGTTAGCTCGCGTTTTTTTGGCGGAAAAATACTAAGTTAATTTCTGTTAAGTTTTGAATGAAGAAGAGGAGAAACACTAACTGTAAGTTGCTTTTACGATGTTATTCGTAATCTTATGTCATATATTTCAAACAATAATTCCATAGTACGTTCACCTCATTTTTTTGAATTGTGGGGCGTTTCAAAATAGCTACTTTTGATAAATTATAGGTAAATTTTAGGCTCCCTTGTTTTTGTATGGAAAATGGAAATCGCTAGTGATGTACAGTGTTGATAGAATGTGTCGATATTTTTGTTATAAAACTAAAGTATTTTGATGAGGGCAGGGAAAATAAAAACCGGTGCCCTAAGCAAATATACCTGCATAAAATGTTTCAATTCATTACGTTTCTACCCAGAAATGAACTTCACACTAATATTATAAAACCGAAAGTTTGTATGGATGTATGGATGGATGGATGTTTGTTACCTCTTCACGCCAAAACTACTGAACGGATTGAGCTGAAATTTTGCATACAGGTAATTCTAATCCTAGAATCAAACATAGGCTACTTTTTATCTTATAAATCAGTTCCCATGGGATAAAGATCACCTTTAAACGTTTCCATAGAAACAACGTGTGCGAAGCCGCGGGCCGCAGCTAGTACATAATAATTGACGACCACGGTGGTGAAGCGGGCGTCACATAAAAGTTACATTCACCCCAAGGTGGGACGAATATAACTATTTCCGTTTCAACACTTCAACAGTAATTATATTGTTTATTTATATTATAAAAGTCTATAACTATTCAACGTTATCTTTATGTGATAACGTTCATACATTATATGCTTGACCATGAGAGTTTATTCGAATGTCAATTTATTCTAACGGGACGATAATGGCAACCGGTAGTTGATATACAATATCCTCGGTTCACCTTACCTACTTACCTATAAATTTTTCAATTTCAGATTTCGAAGCGGCGTCGATACGGTACGTCATGCACGTACAAGTTAAATGGCAACGAAATGATAGGCCTATGTGCGAAGCGTTTGTTATGCCCCTTGAACCTCAACACAGACTTCTTTATCACGTGGGAAAGGCTCAACAGGGTTCTCAGCAAGGGGCCAAAAGAGGTAACTCCCCTTCCCCCTTCCCCCTCTACTCTACCTCCTGCCGGCCGTCACTTCCTCATGCAAGGCCGCCGCGAAGTTCCGGCTCCGAACAAGCTGCCTGCTGCACCTATCCTGAACTGTGCTAGCTTACCTATTGTGATATTAAATAGTTGATTCTAATGCTAATGAACTCAATCATGGTGTTATCTTTTACTTATCATTATTATTTGTTTGCAGATTCTAGCAATCGTTGAGGAAGCGGCTGGGACAAAATCGTTTGAAGTTTCAAGACAGCAAACTCGTCAAACTTTAAATTTAAAAGATATTAACCTTGCCGAAACACGTAAAGTAAGATCTAGGTTATATTTTATCGTAAATGTTTGTCCCCGTTTTATACATAATCTTATCCATTCCCATAATGCAAGGCTCCCCAAGTTTATTTAAGATTTATAGAGCTATATAATCCCTAAGATACAGTAGAAAGATTTGTCGTCTACGACAAACATTGACGAAGTTATGATTTGTAAGTGGCGGCCGCGGGTGCGCGTGACTGCACAATCCAGCCCCGAACTAAGCAGCGCTTGTGTTGGGTACTAAACTGTTAAACTTAGAATTCACTCCATAGATAAATATTTTTTATTAGACATAGAAAATATCCAGAACTAAACAAATACAACGTTTGCCCGGAGGCGGGAACTCAACCCCTCTAAACCTTTTGCTGAACGAACGATATTTTCGTTCGTTCAGCATTCGTTTATCAAGATACTCCAAACAGTTTATTCTTTTATAAGTTCTGAATACGTACCCTACGGCGTAGCCTCACGACACGAGTACTACACGAGCTACTCGTCGAGTAGCTCTACGACGTAGCAAGTTCTACGACATAATTGGATCTACGACGACGTAGCAAGATCTACGATATAGCGAGCTCTGACGTAGCAAGAGATCAGTGACTGATACTTTACATTCATTCTTTCCACACACCTATATACACGTACCTACTACTAATGGCGTAGACCTAAAGATTACTAATAATTTGTGAAATGATCAAGTTCTAAACCTATATTATATAATCCTTATATATTGTGATTTTTTTATGTTTTGTGCGTCTAAAAATAAATAAATAAGTACCTACTAGGTACGTGTTTTATCATCTCTTTTTACATGTAAATTATTTTTTACAAAGTTTTGGGTCCTTCGATGCGTTAATGAATGAAGTGTGTGTACATTTTGGAGCTATGCAATATTTATACCTCTACATTCACAATACGCTGAATTAGACACAAATTGGATACCTAATTAGTTTCGAAGTCACAATTAACCAAAATAAACAATGCGTGCCTTATCGCTGCCAAGTTCTAAATGGCGGCTTTAATACCCGTGACGTCACACGCACCCCCGCGTACATTGTTTTTACCGGTAGGAACGACATAAAATATCTTCGAAAGTTATGGTCCGATTTGGATAATAAAAAAATATATGTAATTCTGACGTCATAATCATAAAGAATAACGAAGAAGTAATTTATAGAATTCGCATTAAATAAGTGATCCTCATTCCAGATTCTTGATGAAGACCTTAACCCATATCTCGAGAAGCTCCAGGAAAAATGTCGTCAATACCATAACAATCAGCGTATAGCTGAAGAAATAAGAGCGCTTCGTAAGCTAGACATAGCTTACAAATATTACCTGGAGGAAATTCAGACTGTTGAGATCGCACAGCAAATAAGTGTTACTAAGAATGAGATCCTCTATTGCAAGGATCTCAATGACACCAGAAAGGATTCATGCAACGCTATCCAAAACCAGATAATACAAATACGCAAGAAATTAGCTCAGGTCTGTACTTTATCTATTTTTTGAGAGTCTGTGAACCCTCATCATCATCGTCATTATGTTAGTCCACTGCTGGATATGCATTATCTACCCTTATTATATTTACACAATACCTATTTACACGATCACTATTTAAATATCAGTCTAGATATATAAATATCTAGAGATAAACTGCTTTGGAATCCTTTTTTTTATTGCTGCAGTTTAGTTTCCCTACTTACTACTTCTATACAGACACACTGTACATAAAAATTCATTGGTCGCGTTGTATTTTTTTTTCTTTGGCGCAGATGGAGATCGGGCCCGAGGGCAGCCAAGGATATGAGGAGAGGTATTTATTATAATAAGATAAAATAGATAGGGGCGCCACTTTTAATGGTGTAGCGCCTTAAGTCAGTACGATGAAGCATTGGAGATGCGCTCGGTGGCAAAGAAGCACGGCGCGACGTGTACCTACGTACTCAAAGCGCTCCGATCCGCTGCGATATATCACTGACAGTGACGTCTCTTTGTGCAGGTACAATGAAAAGATGATGCTGCAACAGGAGCTGCGCGAGTGCTGTTTGCGCAAAGACACACTACAAAACACCTTGGACTGCGGGAAGCAGTGGTGCAAAAAAATACAAAAAACGCTGACGCAGCTGGTAATGCAGGAGAGTCAGCTGCAGAAGACGGTGAGTGTCTATACCGTGTCCATTTTGAATGAGGCATAAACGTATACAAACCGCCCATACTTAACCTAAAATTCACTTTGTTGGCGCGTACTTTTATAAGTAATTTACATTACTTGTCGATTTTAGATCCTCCCTTCAATAAAAATTGCTTACAATTATATCTGAAACTCGACGCCAAGCAAGTGAGTTTTTGTTATTTGTATCGTGGTTTATTTACTAACATGCTACATGCTGGATGGATACAGTATAGTTTAGTGTAGAGCAGTGTAGTAGAGTGCAGTGCGCAAGGCCCGTAGCATTATGTAAACTGGGGGGCCCTTGAATTGCATTAGGTGTTATATGGTTATTGCTGGAGCGTGTAAGAGGTTCTATGGTGTGCGCAGTTGTCGGAGATGGCCGCGGCGAATGACTGGATCCCGATGGAGAAGGTGAACTTCGGGCGGCAGGGCAGCCTGTACGACTTCAAGGCGTTAGGGGCGCACATGGCCTCTAAGCGCATCCAGGCGCTCACTAACGAGATCAATACAAATGTCCCAAACAACGTTTCTCTCCTGCAATTAGAGGTGAGCTTGATTATTTCCTATAAAGTAGTTACGAGGTAGAGTGATAGCAAAATTTAACTCTGTGATCTTAGGCACGGACGCAAAAGTGAACAAGTACAATCGAACAGAAAAGTGACATTTGCCAACTAGCGACCGAACCTGGCTTCACACCCGTGTGTAAGATAGACCTTGAAAGTGGTGATTTCACATAACTTTAAGTTTGACATTATGAGAAATACTGAATTTATTCAAATTTCTTATAGTCTATATCTACGTGTATAGGTACTCTATACTAATATGTATATCAGTTTAATATCTATCTATGTAGTGTATTGTATTATGTATATCAGTTATCTAGCACCCATAACACAAGCTCTGCTTAGCTTGGGGCTAGATAATGCTGTGTGAATTGCCCAGCATTATTTATTTATTATTATATTATAAAGCGGAAAGATTTAATTGTTGGATTGTGTTCAATATTTTATCCCCGCATTCCCACGGGAACGAGTACTACGCGGGTGAAACCGCGATGCGTTGCTAGTTGTTTATACTTTAACTAAAACATAGGCTTTGTTTTGAGCTAGCGTGCTGAGTGTGTACTGCCATACTATTTACTAATAAATTTTCGCTCGCTCTCCAACTCCATATTTTAGAATATGTGCTCTCCAACTCCATATTTTATGATATGTTTAATATGTGTCTTTCTGTATAGGCTGTAACTAGGGCGAGGTTTGAGACTGCGAATAAAGCGTATGACCAATTGATGGCGGAGCGGCGCCTGGCTATCGAAGTGCTGGCGAAGGTGAACGACGAGTGTTGCGCTTTTATGGACCGGATCGTGCATAACTTGTCTCAGAACTTCGGGACCATCCTGTCGTGCCTGCTGCCCGGCGCAAGCGGCAGCATTGTTCCGCTGGATGAATTCACCATGGCACCCGGCCTGGAGTTACAAGTCACCATCAACGGGATCCAGCAGGTACGCGTGCCTCGAATCGTATCACCCTCGGCAGTCGCGGACAGCGCTTGCTGGTGGCGCTGACCGCCCGCTGCTATCTCCCTCGGCAGTCGCAGGAGGCGCTGTCGGGCGGACAGCGCTTGCTGGTGGCTCTGACCGCCCGCTGCTATCTCCCTCGGCAGTCGCAGGAGGCGCTGTCGGGCGGACAGCGCTTGCTGGTGGCTCTGACCGCCCGCTGCTATCTCCCTCGGCAGTCGCAGGAGGCGCTGTCGGGCGGACAGCGCTTGCTGGTGGCTCTGACCGCCCGCTGCTATCTCCCTCGGCAGTCGCAGGAGGAGCTGTCGCGCGGGCAGCGCTTGCTGGTGGCTTTGACCGCCCTCCTCACCCCCCTCCTTGTTGCAGGAGTCACTGGTCAACCTGACGGATGTGCAGCGCTTGCAGGTGGCACTGGCTTTCGTGCTTGCCATAGAGTACTTAAACCCATTACCGTTCTACCTGCTTGATGACTTGGACGTTGAACTGGAAGACGAGCACGCAAAGAATATCAGTCGCGCTCTGCGCGGTTACTTCCGGAATACGCAGGTACGCAGCCAAAAAGCTAGCAGTTTAAAACCGAACACCGTAGTGAAATTGAAATTTCTGATTTTCTGATTCTGATTTTGTGCAAACGCTTATCTTATGCAAGCGACATAAGAATTGGTTTTGTTCGACAACGATAACAAGACATCGATTTTCCTTTTTCTATAAATTACTTTTACAATTTGAGTAAAACTTACTATAACTAAACACTTTCAAAGGTGAATAGAAATACTAATTACTTACGAGAAGCCAAAACACATACTCGTAGTAGGCACGTGCCTACCCTCTACCGCAGGTAACCGCATGAACGCGCTAACGTTTGTAATCGCGAGTTATGAGAATATACGAATGATTCCGCTGTACGAATGGCATTGGTTTCCCCTAATAATATATGTTTGATTGTTGCAGTTCATCTTCCTGGGCCTGCAGGAAGAGATTATACACAACGCCAACATGGTGTTCCGCATGAGCTCCAAAAATGGGAAGACTGCCGTGCGGCGCCGGCGTGTAGCCAAAATGGCCGCGCCTGCCGAGCCCGCGCTCGCTCCGCTCGCGCGCCCGCCCAATTTATGCAAGCCCTTAGTCTACGCGCCCTAGAGTTCGCGAGTTATAATACTTAAGCTACGTACATTTTATTATTATTATTATAACCATCAATGTATCAATTTATTTTAAGATTTTTTATAATAATGTACTCATTACCCTACTTACTATTAACCTATATCTTCGATCAAATATACCCTAGATGCAACTTTCCGTACTGACACAACGCACAAAAACGGCTTGAGTTAACTATACCTTCCTGCCAATTGAGATATACATACATCTTAGGGATAATACTAAAAATCATCACAGAGCCATATAAATATTTTATTAATAATCAATCTTATAGCAGCAATCAAAAGTTTAGCTTTCAACAATTACCTAACGACCTTATGGTGATTTGCTCCGCAGCATTGACGAAAACTCATAAAATGTTATCGCGGTGGGGTCTAGTGAAATTAAACGTTATGTTCATAATTCTAACGCTCAAAATTACTTATATCATATACGACTTGAGGACGTTCTTATTACCCGTGTAAACTCTATTATGCGTGCAAAAGAGACAACTGCGAAGCAAAAATAAAAGGATTTAATTTCTTGAAATACTAATTTGGAGATGTTAACTAGATTATTTCGGATGTTTATCACTGTAAGTATTAGTAAAACGTACGAAACTTGCCAAAAATACGAAATCCCATGTTGTTTTCTCTTTGTAAGGGTGATATTTTTGCAACTTTTCACAGAACAATTCGGCATCGTTCCACTTGACGGTCGGCGCGACACTAACGGCAAAACAGTGCATATTATGAATCTAAGCACTGTTTAGTTTGGTTACTTTTGGCCCGCTTACGCGGAATCTAGGTATATTTGATCGAAGACCTTTATAAGTAACACATGTAACCTTTTTGATATTATTTTCTTGCACCCTCGTAGGTGTAATGAACTAAGAAGTAGTATTAGTCTGTCATAAATACTTAGAAGTAGAATTCATCTATATTATTAAAAAGTCTGTAGTGATTTGAGTTTAACTAGTCGTCCTGCTACCTACGAACAACATATTCAAGGGAACGTAAAACAAACTACGACCACTACTACTAGGTAGGTACATGAATGAACCTCTAGGGCAGGGTTTTTTAAAGTGGGGTCCGTAATATGTGTGCCAGGGGTCCGCAGCAGCTCCATTAATTCTTAAGATTAATGAAAAAAAAATGCAGTAAACTAACACATCATTTGCTTGACCACTCTCGCGGGTTATTGTTGAGCAGCACGAGGCGCCGGGGAATTACTGCTTATGCTGAGATGTAGTGATGGCAGCATGAAAAGTACATCAAGAGTGGTACAAGCTCAAAGGCATCCGGAAACATTGCAGAAGTCTTTAGAAGGATACTTTAGCCCAGAACAGCTTGACAAAGAAACATGGGTGCGGAGTCCATTTCTAATTGATATGGCGATGAAGATCTGATTAAAGATGACTTAATTGACACGAGATCAAAAGAAGCTCATATTGTTCCTCTTCCCAAAAAACTCAAGCCTACTTCAATCTCAGACTTCCGGCCGATATCTTCTTCATTTCCTTTCCAAGGTCCTTGAACGCCTTGTTCATGGCCAACTCAATTCCTTTCTCTCTTCTTATAACCTCCTTAATCCTTTCCAGTCCGGCTTCCGTCCCAGTCATAGTACTGTTACTGACCTTGTCAAAATCACTGATGGTGTCAGATGGAAGTCTGAGGGAATGGAAAACGGACATCTAACTATTCTTACTTTACTTGACTTCAGTAATGCCTTCAACACTGTTGATTTCGAAATCCTCCTTGGACTAATGCGCTCTATTAACGTATCTCCATCGGTGACTGGCTGTTTTCGCAGTTATCTGCAGGAGCGGATTCGTACAGACGACACTTTCTCGTCCTGGTGCAACACTAATGCTGGTGTCCCGCAAGGCGGCGTTTTACCACTTTTATTTGTATTGTTTATTAATTCTATATCTCTTAAATTGACTTCTTCCTACCATCTCTATGCAGACGATCTACAAATCTACACACAAACCCCATTGCAAGACCTGGCTAGTGCAATTCACCGCACGAATACCGATCTCTTCTGTATTGTTGATTGGAGCGTGGCATACGGTCTCCAGGTTATTCCCAGCAAAACACAAACCATAATTATAGGTAGTTTGCGCACTTCTGCTAAAATCGACTAGTCCACTCTCCCTATTGAATTCGATAACGTAATAGTTTCTTTTAGCAGAAGTGTTAGAAATCTAGGAATTTTTATGGACAGTGACATGTCCTGGGTTCCTCAAATGGATGCGGTGAGTCGCAAGATTTTCGCCTCCGCTGCTTCGTTGAGAAGGCTTCGCAACTTCTTGCCTACTGCCACTAAAATTGTGCTCCCTCAATCTCTCATGCTTCCCATTCTAGATTACGCTGATGTCTGCTATCTCGACCTTACCGAGGAGCAGGGCTGTTACGAATATCGGCATCAGCATTTATTTACACATCAGCATGAGCATTGCTCGATGCTGATTTAATGACTACCTACTAGTGAAACCATTATTTTACATGTCATCATCATCATCATTAACCTACACTAGCGTCTTCCAAGCAGGGTTGTTACGAATATCAGCATCAGCATTTAGTTACACATCAGCATGAGCACTGCTCGATGCTGATTTGATGACTACCTACTAGTGAAACCATTATTTATATGACATCATCATCATTAGCCTATACGAGCGTCTTCCAAGCAGGGTTGTTACGAATATCAGCATCAGCATTTATTCACACAGCAGCATGAGCATTGCTCGATGCTGATTTGATGACTGCCTACTAGTGAAACCATTATTTTACATGACATCATCATCATCATCAACCTATACTAGTCCACTGATGGACATAGGCCTCCCCTAATGAGCGCCATAGCGTCCTGTCTTCAGCTTGACGCATCCAGCATCTGTCTCCAGTATTTCACAGATCGTCATTCCACCTGGCCGGAGGGCGTCCTACACTACGTTTGCCGAGTCGCGTTCGCCACTCAAGAACACGTTTACCCCAGTGGTTGTCGGTTATATATATATTGTACACATGTAACCTAAATAGTTTAGATTCGACAATTTCGATTAGATTCGTTTTTGCCGTAGATCAAAAACGAATCTAATCGAAATTGTCGAATCTAAACTATTTAGGTTTACAATAGTTTAGATTCGTTTATTTTATTATTGTAGGTAGGTGGTACACAAGTTATATTAGGTGTTCATAAATAAGTATATGCACTAGTGGGAAGACTTATCCTCAACCTCAACCTCAACAGCCTGTATTGGTCCACTGCTGGACGCAAGCCTCCCCCTGATAAGCGACTTATTGGCATTCGTCTTACATATCGGGAGGTAATGCCCATAATCCCCATGCTTGGCATCCGGGTTGGGGATCGCAGCTCGGAGGCTTGTGGTGACCCTTTGTTGCGGACAATACCGTGCTAAAAGGTGATTTTTATCCCACGGGAACTGATTTATGGGATAAAAAGTGGCCCATGTTTGATTCCAGGATTAGAATTACCTGTAAGCAAAATTTCAGCCTGATCCGTTTCGTAGTTTTGGCGTGAAGAGGTAACAAACATCCATCCACAATCCACATCCTAACAAAAATACAGTCTGTTGAAGTTGGTCCATAGCTGGACGCAAGCCTCCTCCTATTGGCGATTATCTCATTGAGGGTAACGCCCATAATCCCCACGCTGGACATGCGGGTTGGGGATCGCAGTTTGGTGGTAGAACTGTTCTGCAGGCTGCAGTGATACCCGCCTCCGGTAGAATTCCCTTAGTCTATTACGACACACGGAAGAGTTGGGGTGGTGCAAACTCTAAGCCGGCACCACCACAATAACACAAATAAAATAACTAGATTACAAAAGTCAAATTAAAGACATTTGTCAACAATTATGCTAATTCTTAATGGTGCGTTATGATGCCCAAAAGAGGATACTGCTTTGGATAGTGTATAACTATGTTAGTTTTTCTAAGGCAACATCTGGTTCTCTTTTAACCAATCATCCTACCAACATGATAAACGGGAAAGTTTGTAAACACGTATGAGTGTTTGTTGCTCTTTCGCGCAAAAAATACTGAACGGCTCGGGCTGAAATTTGTAGTTTTGTAGTATTTCTAGGCTTGGAATAACACATCTTTCAGTTTTTATCCCATAAATCAGCTCCCGTGGGATAGGCGTGCGAAGTCGCAGGGCGCAGCTAGAATTATATAAAAATGGACCCCTATTTCTCCTATCTATATATAACTTGAGAACGGGGCTGGAACGATTTCGCTCATACTTTTTTTATTGTTTTTGTTATTCTCAGGAAGTTCTTATGAAAGAAAAAGAAAGTTATACCGTGTCCATTTTGAATGTAGCATGTTAGTAAACAAACCACCCATACTTAACCTAAAATTCACTTTGTTGACGTTTCCTTTT
The DNA here is from genome assembly GCA_955876795.1 of Eupithecia tripunctaria. Lineage (NCBI taxonomy): Eukaryota > Metazoa > Arthropoda > Insecta > Lepidoptera > Geometridae > Eupithecia > Eupithecia tripunctaria. The sequence continues at coordinate 1,778,601 of OY041599.1, read as the reverse complement.
ATACGTAATTTACATTACTAGTCGATTCTAGATCCTCCCTTCAATAAAAATTGCTTACAATTAAATCTGAAACTCGACGCCAAGCATGTGAAAATTTGTTATCTGTGTCGTAGTTTGATTACTAACATGTTACATTCGAAATGGATACGGTATAGTAATATAAATTTACAAGTAAGCGAGGCCGCGGAAGGATCTAGTAAATAATAAACATGGAAAACCGCGCATGCGTTTTGCAATGTCTTCGCCGCCCAGCAGCGCTCCAAAATGTCGGGGTAGGGGGAACGTATTAGAAGTTAGAACAGAATCGCGGGTTTAATAATTCTATTTGGCAAGTTGTCGTCACAGTTTTGTGCGCGTATCTCGTGTTAAAGTGTACGCGCATATCAACCGTAGTATTTTGGTAGTTCAAAGTGTTTTTCCTTTATAGGGACACATATCTCTCTTCTTTTTACATAACATTGTGCCTCGGTGCTAGTGAAGTGAGAATGGAGCCCTGGCAAAGAGTTTGTAGAATTTGCCTCTTCAACGACAACATCCACATGTATTCGTTGAAAAAAAGGAATTTGCCTCGGATATATAAAAAGCTCAATAATGGAGAGGTAATTATGTTTTATTTTGGTCCTAAGGTGTTTTCAGAAATTGTGACAACAAAACGCACGCATATTTAGAATCAAAAGTGTTTATAATGTGAAATATTTAATCTCGATCAATTTAGTAATTTTAGCGTTCTCACTAGTCCACAATCTTCACAGTGCAGCAGTGGCACAAACTTTCGCATATAAATTATAATATCCATCGTACTAATAATTTGATAACCTCAAACTTAACCAGTGAACGGTGCTAAGCTTTGTTACAATTACACTAGCCGCCCTCAGTGTACCTACTGATCTAAATATCTTACCTATACCCTATTAACCTAATAGTAATATTCACTTATGGGCGTTGATTCTGGTAAGAAAGTATGAACGGTCTATAGAATATACTTACACACCTACTTAGGTTCATGTTTACAAAAGTTGTCAGTTGAGTTTTGCTTTGTTTTTAAATTAGTAATCTTTGTACAATTGTATTATAAGAAAAAAAATATGTACAAAACGAGTGTGAGCACCAATACAAACCATCACTGGTTTAATGGTGCAAAAAATCTTACTTAAATATGTATGCTGTTATAAATAAAAAAATAAATTAAAAAAAAAGAAAGTTTCGCTACCACATTTAGCACAATTTTGATGTATTTGTATGGTTTGACAACTGCCTAATAATGCCTGACGAGTAAAAATTCTAATAAATTTGTCACTTAGATTAACAGATGATATACACGTATTGTTTATTTTATCTTCTTCTGATAATGACGGACTTATTTAAGAGCGGTGCTTACACATCTATTTATAAGTAAGTATGTTATTTGTTTCAGTTCAACGCCAAAGACGGAAAGCCGAAATATGTGTGTTACTTTTGCCACCACGTTCTGCTGAAACTCCACTTTATCACCGAAATGGATGAGAATTATGTACAGCTCCGCAATGGATATAGTCGACGGGGAATTATGGTACTAAAAAAGTTATTAAACCTTTTTTACTATAAAAAGCATAATGATTTACTATCTTATGTATTGTTACTTTACTAGTTTCTGCCCGTTTCTTCGCACGAGTTGTTTCTATGGAAGCGTTCGAAGGTTAATTACAACTTATGGGAATAAAATATTAAATTATTCCAGTCCTTACAACTATCTGTAAGCAATATTTCAGCCCGATCCGTTCAGTAGGTATGGCGTAGAGTTAACAGACATGCATACATCCAAACTTTCGCAATGTGTACGTAAATTGGAATCCTAACGAGTTAGGATTCCAATTTACTTATTTTATTTTATTTTAACTATATTCAGGAAATTCATAATAAATAATAAAAATCATTTATTCAGAACATTTTACAGGGAGGTTCATAAATACGTATTGAAACGAATACAATACACTTCACATTAGATAGATATTTTTTATTATACATTGAAAACATCCAGAACGCTTCGGACAAATATGGCTACTCGCCGATTAGAATTTCGCAATAAAATTTATGTTTAAAATCGTTCATATAAGTAATATTCATTTTTCAAAACCAGCAATGTATTGTGAAAATGTTCCTTAATGGGCGAAACGGCGCTATTCATTTTTCGTAGTTGGACCCTCAATGGGCGGAAATAATGGGCGAACGAAACTACTCACATATGTCCCGAGGTGCGAATCGAACCCGCAACCTCCTGTGTCGCTGGCGAACCTTCGCCCACCGCACCACAGAGAAAGCACAGCGCCACTTATTTAACAAAAAACTTATCAAATCCGATATAATAATATAATTAGAATTTTTTTCATTTCAGAAATCTCTTAAAGTCATTATTGATGTCATCACACGTGTGAGTCCCAATTTGTCTCGGTCCATGAATTCACAAGTTAACTTGGACTCAGAAGAAGAGCAGATTCCCTGAAAATCCACGCCAATTACAAGAAATTACACGAGGTAGAATAGATGTGGAAAGACGTAGCCAACCGGGATTCGATATGAAGCGGAACGAAAACGATTGAAGGATTTGTACGGTTAAAATTTAACCAGAACATGTGACATATCTAAGGCACATGTCAAACCCACGAATTTTTAATCTTTTCTACTACCGTTTTCGACATCGATTGATACATTGTCTAGGCCCTCTGGTTCTTTCACATCTATTCTACCACGTCCACCTTTTTTCATCAATTGTTTCGCGTGTGCCTGAAGATCCAAATCTATTATATGAAACTACAGAGACGAACGAGCTGCCTCGTTATCACTCCTACCTATGAAAATGTATCAGAAATTGCAGTTTCTGGTACATGTCTCAAAACCTGTCGCGTTTTTTATAGAGCGCATTTCCACCATTGACATGCGCTGCTGTGCGCTATCCAGTTAAATCTTCCACTTCCACAAAAAGTTATCGTTGCCGATGGTGCAATCCAGGCACATTAATGTTTATTGTATTTTACCTATCAGCGCCATTGAGTAATTAAAAAGGGAAGATGAGGTACTAGTTTTAATGGCAACCTCATATTGTGTAAAATTGTGTGCTCCCACCTCAGTCACCGTCGGACCGGCGGCACGGGCGGTCGTGATTCGCGTGAAATATTGTTGTCTCGGTCTCACTTCGGTCTTAGATACATCTTTCCGTCTTTGTTCTTCTTTGTATTGCACAGGACTGGAAATATAACTGTGAGCGTATGTGTTTGCGTGTCACGTGCCAATTTTTGAGTAAGCGCTGGGAGAACTTAACCTATCTTCCCTGTTTAATTAATCAATGATCAGCGCTTGCACGCGCAATGCCGTTACCATGATTGGCAGGTGAATTGGCAATCGAAATAAACTTTGGTATATGCATTACATATAGACCAAATTTAACGTGCTTAAAAATATTAATTGAGAGTACCTTATGTAAAATATTGCGTATTTGATATGTGACAGGAATAAGACCGACAATTGTCGCTTAGTTTTATGTTTTCTTGTTTTAAATATGTAGTTTCTTTTAAATTAAGGTGGGCAATAAAGTGTGTAATATTCTATTCTATGTGTCTTATTATTTGTAGTATAAATCCCACTGTTCCACACAGGTGTTCGTTCTGACCCCACTAATCTAAGACCAATATCAATAATGCCTTTATTCTGCAAAGTTGTTGAAAAACTAATTCTACATTGATCAATGAATTTCAATAATAATAATAAAATAAATAAAATTTATTAATAAATAATGTTCGACAATTCACCCAACATTATTTAGACCTTTGTACTAGACTAGATAACTTATATACTTAATACAATATACTACCTACATAGATATATATTTTTTATTATACATAAACGACCAGAACACCAAGAACAAATAACATGCAGATCGTAGGTACAATCATTTGTCCACCATCGAACCAGCAACCTCCTGTGTCGCAGGCAGACCTTGGCCCGCTGCGCCACAGAGGTCGTCAAATGCAATGTCCTGCTACTTGATGCCAGTGTAGAATTAGTACCGCATATTTTGCTTGGGAGAAGTCGCAAGACTTGTCAAAAACATTCTATTGCGTACATTCAATAGCTTGGCATAGTGCTTGCCCTAATGATGCTCCTCCAAAATAATTTTTATGCCAACGGCAATGGGACGGGCCTCTGTGTGAGTTGGACAGCATCGTTTGTTACAAACGTGTTCCAGTTCTGGAGATATTGCCCCGTTTAGAAATGGCAAAAAGGCCTTCCTGTTTCTAAATGGGGGGCAGGACATCGGTTGCAAGCATTTCCTTCATATCACTGGGACTTTATCTGGACGTGGTGTTCGATTGAGTGCAAGGTGTCTCAGCGTGCCTCATCAAAGCCAGTAATAGCCAGTAGGTACAAGGTATGGTGTCGAACAGCTTGGATATCACGGATTACGGCTGCCGGTAATTATATATAGTTATATATAGATTACACTTCAGAGAAAAGAGTGCGCGTAAGTTCACTGCCAGTCAGCCCTACACCAGAGAAAAGAGTGCGCGTAAGGCACTGCCAATCAGTCCCTCAGCAGAGAAAAGAGTGCGCTTAAGGCACTGCCAGTCAGTCCCTTAGCAGAGAAAAGAGTACGCGTAATGTCACTGCAAGTCAGACCCACAGCAGAGAAAAAAGTGCGCGTAAGGTCACTGCACTGCCAGTCAGCCTCACAGCAGAGAAAGGGCTGCGCGTAAGTTCACTGCTAGTCAGCCCCACAGCAGAGATAAGAGTGCGCGTAAGGCACTGCCAGTTAGCACCACAGCAGAGAAAAGAGTGCGCGTCAGGCACTCACTGGTTAGCCCCACTGTAGTAAAAAGAGAGGTACGGCCAGTCAGTCCTCGGCATGGAAAGAGTGCGCCTAAGGTCACGGCCAGTCAGCCTCATAGCACTGAAAAGAGTGCGCGTAAGGTCAGTGTAAGGTCACTGCATGTCAGTAGATATTATGGGACTATAGTGGATTTAAGGCCCCCTCTAGGTATAGCTAAATTACTTCAATAGATGGAAAAGTGAGAAGGAGGATAGCGAAACTATAATTTATTATGATTAAATCTATACTGAATACTCATAATAATTATTAAAATTATTATTCTTTATTGCCTAAAAATAAACTTACATTACAAAACTTATAAGCAGGATATATAGATACATGCATGATATTAAAGGAAAGACAACATTTCTAAGTGAACTTTACAAGATAACCACCAGCGGGACCTCCTCAAATCACAATGTTCAATGGAAGCTGGTGAACGCAAAAATAATAATAGGGTATATGCATCGATTTTTTTTTATTGTTTTAATCGATTCTTTAGGTCATTATTTAACCGAGAAATGATAAGACGCTCACTGAATTTCGCATTAACAAGGTAAAAAAACAAATCAAAGAAACAATCATTTTCAAAACGCTGCCATATTGGCGCCATGTTTATTTGACGTCGACGTTCACAATCGATTAAAACCTTTTGTGACGACTTCGGTAGTGATCATCTCAGGAAAGAAATTTTCCGAAAAAGCTGAAAATAACCGACAATACGAAATGTGAAGTGGGCAGAATAGTGTCAAATCATGGTGCAGCAAGCAGAATAAAAAAAGAAAAAATGTGAACAGCGATGTCACGTCCGCTCTAGCTCTAGCCAATGGCGTAGCGTTTTGAAATTTTGCGATTGAGATTTAAAATATCAATTTTTCAATGGTTAAATGCTTCAATAAAAACATCTCAAAAAGCTAAAATAAATATGTAGATATGTTTCTATATCAATAGAGAATACTTACGTAAATATTTTTTTATCCATTTTGAAATCACTGCATATACCCTATTGTGGTCGATAACAATAAATTAGACATGTGCGCCGGAGTTGAAATAATCGGCGGCGGACGCCGGCCTGAAATCGGCGGCGGCGGCATGATTTCGGCGTGAACTCGGCGCGTATAGTAGGTATTTGTTTAGGATGTGTTATAAATAATTTAAAAGGCTTACATATTTTTATACATTTATTAAAAAATACAAGTTACAACAAATATACCTATTTAGAATTGCCGAATTAAGCGTTTCGCTGTAACTGTTAGACCGGCAATAGAAAACACTCTCTCACTGGGTGTAGGACTGTAGGTACACTAGGTACTCGTAGCGGGTGCTAAAAGAATAACTTTAGCTAATTTATTTATCAAAGGAAATGCTGCTCGTCTGTCTCTCCAATATTTAATAACGTTTCCGTCAACTAAATCGGTGCCATCGCAGGACACTAAATATTTTAAACATTTTTTTTCAATGTGTTCTTGTGAATCATCTTCAAATGCAAGTAAATTTCAGATAATATACGAAGCTGTTCCTTATCATATCAGCATTCTCTTCTACTTATGGCAATCGGTTTTTTAAAGTTTTTACCACTTTTTTGCATTTAAGTTTTTAATGCCATCGACAGTTATTTAATTATGCAGACCATGAATGACCGACACATAAATGGCTTCTTATTCGGGCACAATTTGGGCTATGCGTCGCACGTTGGCTCCGGAGTCACCAGGCACAAAGACTTTTCTGACAGACTTAATTCAAATTGGGTGAATACGCTCAAAGCATCTCCTGTCTTCTTTTCGTCAAAAGCCCTCGCTGTCAGAGTGAAATTTTGCATCTCATTATTGATGATAATCAATAAAATTTTGGAGTTTTCAAAGGGTCTAAAAGGTAACCTTTCACGCCAAATTCACGCCGATTGGCTGATCGGCGGCGGCGGCGGCGTGGAAAATTTGCCGGTGGCGGCAGTGGGTCGGCGCGGCGCACACGTCTACAATAAATGCAAATAAGTGATGCATAGTTTGATCCTGACTTCTTTCTACAATACCTCCCGTGTATTTAAAAAACTGTTACGGCAGAGTAGGTTCGTCGCTCGCAGTGACCAGCATAAGTTGCGACGCGAATTGTTATAAGCGCTGAGCGCTGTCGAGTTCACGAAATAATGGTTATGTCTACACTGGTTTTTCATAGTATAGTCAACTAAAACAGACAAATTTATATGAGTAAAGTAATCCTAATAAACTAACTAATCTATGTGTCAACTTATTGGACTAATATTATGTACATATTGTTAAGACTTTTATAAAGGTTTATGAAAAATAAATGTAAATGTAGCAGGATTATGATAATAACTACTATATACTAATATATATTTTGTTTGTTTAAAATTCATGAATTACATTTTGTTATTGTTGTTATTTTTTATCAAAATATAAGTCTACTGTAGGATATTGTATAATATAGAAATTCATTGACATTATAATGTTATACGTGAGTAAGTCAATCCGTTGCAGTTGGTCTGTCTTTTGTCTTTTAACGAATAAAGGTAATTAAATTTTAACGAATAGCGGGGCAATACAGCCATCGTCTTGGGGACGCTGCCGAGTGGTGTTGATGTTGATATAATCAGTTGAGATACCTGGAGGTAGATTTTTTGAAACAGTCTGCAGTTAGCTAATTTTTTTTCCATTGTAGATACTAGTTCTAATTAATTTATATTATTTGATTGTAATTTTCTTTTTCAACAAACGGTTCCAAGGATATTTGCAAATAATTTGGCAAATTTAAAATACTAAACACAGATTTTAATAGCTTTACTATGATTCAGTTCTTCGGTTGCTACATAGGCTCCGAAACTAGAGGACCGATTTAATTAATTTTTTTGTCATTAAAAAGCATACTTTTCAGGGAGTCACATAGGTTATATTTTATCCTGGAATTCCCAAGGGAACGGCAACTACGCGGGTGAAACCGCGAGGCACTGTTAGTGTATAATAAAGATAAATAAGGTATCATAAGCATGTGTAATAATAAAACAAAACGATTTTAATTTTCAAATTTTATTTAAGGAGGTACATGTACCATATTAGAACATCTTTCCGTCAAATATCTACAAGAAAACAAATTAAACCATGTAAACTTAAAATTAACAACGCCATTTCAAAAAGGCCTTATAGTACGATAAAATTAACCCGATAATGGGTAAATCAGGGGAAATAAGTCGTGCAGTACTGTTAGACCATACGACTAATTTACAAAACTACACGAATTATTTCCCCAGATTTTATTAATTTTCTTGAACTTTATGTTCATAAATACATGCGGTTTTTTAATTTTTGGGACCGGGATAACTAGTTCGAGAGTTCTATATTTTGAATATTCTGGCATTGGTTAGGCTAGGCTGTGCATAAAATGGCCCCGTACTCAAAAAACTGCCTGTTATAAGTTATTTGACACATTAACTTATACCGCATATAGAAACAACACAGCGCATGTTTACAAAGAATTTATTACGGCGACGGCAGATATCGGTTTCTGACACTGTACATAAGTAGGTACACAACACAAAATATTATTTAAAAAAGTTATATACCACCTAGATATATATTTCAAGGTGGTATGTATCTTCTTTGTATACATGCACATTGCACAGTAGTGGTATGCCTATGTATATTTACGACTGGATTACAATAATTTCATGGCACAATTTTAGAGCTCTACTATAAATTTATATATAAATTTATTTAGAAAATAAAGTCAAAATGTTTTACAGGTATATGTAAAGGTAGCGTTTTAGAATACGTAATGATCTAAGTATTATATAATATCAACCGTGTTGTTTTAGTTAAAATCTTATGATAGTGACGTCGTAGTCTAGATATCCAGTGAAAGTATTTAGTCCTCTGACGAACGCGAACAAAAACACTTCAGATTCGTAAACCATGGTTAAGAGCACACAGCTCTTGCACGATCTAACACGCCAATAAATCTTCAGTCATAAACTCATTAATATTTACAAAAGCGTAGTGATAACATAAAACAATATTTACAAGTTACATGGCAAACGAGTTTGGTCTAACATAAAACTATCTAAATATATAAAATATTTGCATATTAATTCATAATTTGAGCTTACTTTGTGCTAGTATACTCTCAAACAATTTAAGAGTAATTTCTTTTGTAATTTGCCATGAATTTATGTTTATATTATTTACAATAAAATGTGAGCAGGACAGGTTTCAAAATACGGCAAGGAGATAAGCAAGGTTATGGCCATTTTGTCGTCAATAAGGTACCTTTATATAGTACATACGTATACAATAATCAAATGGCAAGATCATAAAATTGCATTGTTATGTTTATATTGAAAAATATTATCGATAGTTGCCGCTCGATTTGCTAATTAATAATGTTAATTAATCTAAACATTACGATTTGGGAATGTAACCGGAACGCAGACATAAATTTTACTTACAATTAAATTTGTCAGGAATCTTTGAACTCAAAGGAATGTAAGCTGCCAACGCATATTACGGTTAACTTAATCATGATGTGCTCATGTCCTTTTTCACAGTAATTCTACAAACGGGCATAGATTTCGGACCACACATATCAAATTTCACTGGTCCAATTGTATTTACATAAAAACTAATTATCACAGTTTTAAAATAAAAATAAAACATGCTATTCTACTTAACTACGAGTAGTAACTACATCATTCTGGAAACGTAAACATAGCCTTCCTTAAGCTAAATTAATAAATAACTTTGTTAATGCATCGAACGATGCACGATATAAAACATTATATTTTTACAAACAGAATACCTACCTATAAAGTATAAGTATAAAAATTAACAAACTGGTTAACTAACTATGATAGAAATCTGCGGACGTAGCTAAAACTAGCCAACACCATTGCCATGGCACAGGTCGCGCTCGGGCGCTAAGTAAACAGTTCGCGGAGATCAGTGTCAGAGGGAGCGGCACATTCAGACCGTGGTCTCGTTGCGGCGCAGCGGCTGAAGCTCCCTCTGCAGGTCGTTGTAGTACTCGTGGTCCGACATGGACTCCTCTTCCACGGAGCGCTGCGGCAGGTACTTGCCGGGGGGCGGCGCGCCTTCGCTGCCCTCGCTTGTGCACAGCGACGCCGGCGCTGGCGCCTCCGTCGTCGGAATCCCCAGTGTCTGCGTCGGAACATTATCCTCTGACATCAGATATTCCGGGTTGTCGATACAACGCTTGCCCACAAAACTGCTGAATCTCAAGTCCTTTACGTCTTGACCCTCGCCTCCTTCCCCTATCAAATCCATGTAGGCGGAGGCGCTCTGGTTTTGCTGCGGTGACGGCATCAGGTAGTCGTCCTCGTCCAGCGGCAGGTTCAGCTTCAAGTTGCCGACCTGAGCCTCTTTGACCTTGGACATGCTATCAAAGTTATTCTCGTCGGGTCTGCTCTTCATCGGGTCGCTGCAGTATCGCGAGCTGGAGGTGTCGGACGCGCAGACGCCGTTGTTGTAGTAGTGTCTGAGTTCTGCTCCGTCAGGCGTTGCTTGTGCGTTGTATCGGAGGAGCTCGTGGTCCCAGGCTTCAGGCTTGGAGCCGTCGGGCGTGGCGCCCTCGAGGCCCGTGCCGTTGTCCGCCCAGGAGGACGATGTGCAAGGCTTGAGAGAGCTGGTCTGCGTCTCCATGCCCGTACTGAGCGCGGAGTTGGTGGTGGTTGTTCCGGGAAGGGTCTTGAACTTCGGCTGGAGGTACTCGTCCGCCTCGACCAGCGATTCGGGGCCCTCCATTGCTGACGATAGGTTCCTGATCATCTCCTTTTCATCCTAAGCAGAAATAGAATTAATTACTTACTTGTTATGAAATACAAAACATAGGAATAGCACCAAAAATGTATTAAAGTGGTTAAGGTCTAAATTTTTAACAAGATACAGCATTCAACTAGTAGTACAAAATAAGCATATTTCACCTCAACAGCCTATATTGGCGCTTATCAGGGGGCCTGCGTCCAGGGGTAGACCCTGGACGCAGGCCCCCTGATAAGCGCCTTATTAGCTTTTATGTGTAGGTAATGCCCATAATCCCCACTAAGCATTATCTAATAACGAACTATCTGCAAACGGATATACAAATAAATAATGTTGAAATGAACTTACAATACACACCTGTGTAGAGTAGGACGGCAGTCGCATGAATTTGTCCCCCGGGATAACGAGGTAGCGGCCGGGGTCGCGTGCCATCTCCGCGAATGTCTCCGCCAGGTGCTTGAACGTGGGCCGACTGTCCGCGTCCAACATCCAACACGACACCATGATGCAGTAGATGTCCAGTGTGCAGATACTGGGCTGGGGAAGCTTCAGTCCATTCTCTATCAGCTCCGGAACGTTCCTCGCCGATATATTCTCGTAGGGCCGAGCGCCATAACTCAGAATCTCCCATATCGTCACCCCGAAAGCCCACACGTCGCTTTTATGAGTAAATATTCTATGCTGAATACACTCCAATGCCAGCCATTTGATCGGCATTTTTCCTCCGGCCGCTTTATACTCATCCTCATTTATATCTAAAAGTTTTGCTAAACCGAAATCAGTGATCTTCACACAATTTGGCGTTTGTACTAATACGTTACGTGCGGCAAGATCTCTATGCACTAATCTCTTTTCTTCTAAATACGACATACCGCGTGCTATCTGTGTACACCAGTTTAGGAAGGCCTTCGACCCTATTTTTTCTCTATGCGTTTTGACGTAATCTAGCAGGCATCCAAGCGGCATCAACTGTGTGATCAACATCATTTGATTTGTCATGCACACAGCCAAAAGTTGAAGTAAGTTAGGGTGCTCAACGCTTGCCATTATATAGGCCTCTTCTAGGAATTCTTTGCTAGTATTCGCGCCCGTTCCGTCCTTCAAAACTTTTATAGCAACGGGAATTTTCACATTTTCGCCCTCTGGCACCCAAACACCTTTGTATACTTTTCCGAATGCGCCGAAACCAAGCATACCTCCTCTGCGTAGCTCCGCTTCTTTCACAATGCGCAACTTAGCAAGATTCGGTTTCACGTTAGTAGGTCGTAGGGGTTCATTGTCCTCGCAGCCTGTTAGGACCATTGTCATTTTTACAGCTTCTTTCTTCGCTTTTGCTTTTTGTCGACAAGTGTAGCCGATAATACCCAGTATTATGAGCAATAGGAATGCTAGTACCAATATAATAACTAAAACAGTCGGTGTTCGCGCAGTTGCCATTGTTGTCAAGCCGCTTGCTAGCGCTGAACAATACGGCTCATCTATGGGGTCTTGGAGTTGCTCGTCAAAGTAAATTTTATGAGGTCTATCCTCGGGGCAGGTATCCGTGCAATTAAACGTGGTTTTATCTTCACTATTTGAGTCCATAAAGATTTTTAGGTTATGACATTTGAGACAGTCAGTAGACGCCGGTCCTGTGCACCCTCGACATTCATAATGACAAGGTGTGCATGTTTTGGCATCTAAATCGGTGTAATGATCGGAGGGGCACTCATCTTCGCATTGATCTCCGCGCTTGAATCCTTTACAGACTTTGCATACTTGTATGTCGATACCAAAACCTGTGCATTTTATACAGCGAGGATGACATTTTCTGCAAACCATGTTGACTTTTTCTCCGAGATCTTTTAAATTGCCAACCCACTCGTTATAGTAGCCATCTGGGCAGGTTTCGTTGACTGCTAGACAGTTGCCTATTGTGTTTTGTTCGGTGAGGATAGCTTTCTTACAGTAGTTGCAGCCGCCTTCGCCGACCGTGTTTTCTGGGCCGGTGCAACCTGTCTGGCAGTTATCGTGGCAAGGTTGACAGGTACCGTTTTCAGACAAGTATCTAGAGTCGGGGCATCTGGCGACGCAATACGGGCCGTCCCGAACATGCTTGCAGCGCGTGCAGTTGGCTCGACTCGGTCCTGAACATCCGTCTAGGCACTCAGCATGGCATTGCTTGCAAGCCTTCGTTCCGCTCTTGTATAAACTGAAAATATCAAAACTTATGTTTAATTATCTGCACTAAGATATTTTAAGGATCCACAGATGGTGCCATGCACGGCAGTTGCAAGTTATTGAGGTCAAGACGTTATTCGTGTATCAAACCGATGAGTATGCTACCCACACGTTGCTGAGTTGTGTTATGTTAATAAGACTGCCTAGTCTGAAGAAGGCTGCTGCCAAACTGTTAGACACATCACACTTACAACATCTAGCGTTTGTTTAGTTGTCATAACTGTGAGTCAATAAGGGATTTCGCTAGGCTTCAATTTGAATAAAAAATACCAAATAACCATTTTTTTTGTTTTTATAAAAGATACCTAGATACCATTTAGAATCATTTTTATCACTATCCCATCTTTGTGTATGAATGATACAAAAGAGGTAGAACATTAGGAAACAAGATAACAAGAAATTATGTAAATATTTTTTTACAATACTCACTCAGATTGAACACTACAGTTCTGGATACAGATTTCGCCGAATTTGTAGTTTTGACAGGAAAGGCACTGGTCCGGCCCGGGACCCCAGCATCCGTCAGAGGAACATTGGGGATCACACATCAAATTGGATTTTTCTGTGGAGCATACATTTGTTAGCAAACAATTACAACAAATCGCTAGATAGCTACCTAACTCATATTAACGGGACTTTAAAAACGCGTAGACTTTGGTTGCATAGGCTGTTAATAAGGTTAGTAGGTTGTGTATTGGTGTTTGGTTACGAGAAAAATAGAGAAGAGCTGTCAAGGGAAGATAGTAATCAGAAATTAAATTTCGCTTTATATAAGATCAGTGGTCGCTGGGCATTATCAAATATTATTTAAAACTATGTCTCTAATGAGGATCCTCGAAAAGTTAAAAACGCTAAGCTCCTTACCACATAGAGCTGGTTCACCATTTTTCTGAATCACTTGCTTATGTTCTTTTGATTTGACCAGTTTATTCCAGGCGATTTTGTCAGCATAGCAAAGATTCTTGTTCTCCATTATCGCTATCGCTCCTGAATTGACTCGTTTTAGAGATTTCAATCCCAGATACCTCAGCGATGACTTCACGATATAGAGAGAGGCAAATAAGTTTTCGACCATCTGTCGTCCTCCAATGATTTCCAAGTTACGAAAGTATGAGAGACTCGTAAAGTTTGGGTGATGAGCTTGCACGTTCAGGTAGCCAGTCACCTCGCGCACTGTACTGAACACCTCCAGTGCGTCAGGTTCCATCTTGGCGTAGTGCTCTCCGAATGAGTAGTCGGCGTTTACGTGTTGGAATCCAGTAAAGGTCATTTCAAGAATCTGAATCGAACCATCTATAATGGTGCAGCCTTTGAAGCTGGCAATATTCCCGGAGTGAATCGCTTTTTCTGCGTGGCAAGTCTTTGGGCAAGTTACGTTACATGGTATACATTCTCCATTTACGGCAGTTTTGTTCGGTGGACAGCTTCTGACGCAAGCTCCGTTGTCTTTCAACAGATGCTCAGGGCAATTCCTCACGCAAGTAGCACCATAGGCGTACTTGCCATTCGGGTTCGGTTCCCACGAGTAGGTGGTAGGATTGTAAATCTGCATCGGTGGACATTCCTGTGAGCAAGTCCCTTCATCGTAAAAGTTCCGACACGCAAGGCACTGGCTCGGCAAAGGACCTGTGCAGCCTCCTGCGCAGAAAGTGTTGCAACAGTCTCGAGGGTTCGGTCCGTAGCAGCGACCTTGTGAGCATTGTGGACTGCAGTTCGTTTTCGAGAACTTTTGACAATTCTCTTCGCCTTCACCCCAGCACCCGGCTTCACATTTGGGATGACAACGTTGACATTCCCGCTCTGGAGCTGAGAAGTTATACACGTAGACGTAAGCTGCGTTGACTCCAGTAATGATTTCGTCCCAATTAATAGTCTTCACATGACAGAGGTTGTAGTTATTGTAGATGCCTACGCTACCGCGGAGCACGTCGCGGAGGGCCGGCAGCTCCAGCGTGAAGGCCGCGGACATAGTAACCATAAGGGCGAACTCTTCTTCTCTCACGTTCAGTTTGAAGAGCGTTCGTCCGCGGATGATCTGCAACTGAGGCATCGTAATGTGCTTCACATTGACGTGAGAGATTAGCACATATCCTGTCACTTCTCGAATGTACTTGAGAAAGGACAAGTCCAGAGATTCGTTCTGGAGCCATGTTAGTTCGAGGTTGCCATCGACGTAAGTACAATTTGTGAATCGATCGCGAAGATTCCGGTAGTGGGTGTCGCGATTCGAGGGCACCGACATGCGACCGTTCGTCCCGATGCATACTGTAAACAAAGAAAAGTCTATTTTAATTCAACCTCTAAATAAATAAACAACATTTATAGGGGATATTCATAGGACAAAATGTTTTGGTAGAGTTACATAATTGGATGCCTATCGATCTTACAATAAAAACAACGTATTTATTTATTGGTTTACGTCCAACAAGTTAGGAGCTGCGCACGAGTAACGAAGAGGCGTGCCGTGTGGGCGGGCTTTAGAGCGAGTTTCTTCTACTACGTCACAAATAACACCGCTATTTTAGATGATTTGACGTTGGAAAGGTTTACATGGCTGCTCGGCCTCTGCGCGTGAGCCGGCGCTCGGAGCTAAAGCGCTTATGTAAAGCGAACATGCTTGTTTGTCAGAGTCAATAGTCGCGTCGATGCTTTTACCACGTAGTGATTTTTTCCTCCGTGGTTTTACCGTTGGCATGCTTGCTTTAAACGCACAAAAATACAAGATTTATTTTAGATTTATAGGTTTATTTTGGAACAAAATAACTGGTGTTGTATCATTTAGGTAATCGAAATAGATTCTATCGATGTATTTTTATGCTGTGGGATTTGAATAAATTTATTGTCATGGAGCCAGCCCCGCTTGCGTCATATTACCATGCCACGGTAACTTAAAAACTTGAGGTTTTAATAAATCTTGCGTAATTTATTAAAACCACAAGCCAGAGCAAAGATTATTGACGTTGGTTTAAAAAGTCTACAGAGCGCCTGCCAAATAATAGAAGAACCATAATACCCAGATTTTTTTTACTCTTTGAGAAGATCGTCAAAGGTAAATTTTACCTGCTCGTTTTAAATAGCTTTTTTTCATACCCTGCAGTGTAGTGTTACCGTCATACGATACGTTTTCTTAAAGTTTTTAGATCACTTAAAATAACTCAAAGATAATGGAGTAAAAGTTACTATAATAATATTGGCAGTAGAGTCGTATGCTCTACCGAGTGGAACATGTCTAACTACACTTTTATGAACTAGATTGAATTAACATCCTTTTGAGTTGAAAACCTTAATTTTTCTGCGAGACGTGTTAATTCCAATCGCTAATTCCTAGAGGTAGGTATACTTTGCACTAAGCATACTTTGTTACGCGGAAACGTATTTTTGGTTGTGATTTTTTATTTCCTTTTGCGTATCTATAACTATCTTATACCTATCCATTTAGTTTTTGCTAGCTATATGCTTGGATCAGCTCCTACGCGTGACTTTCGAAATGACCACGTGGGATGGATGCATAGCGAGATTTGCAGAAAATATGGAAATCGTGGAGTGACCACATCATAAACGATGTGCAAATCTGGCACATCTCAGCTACATTTTTTATGTAAACATGGGCCTACTTATAATTTTTATAATACTAGCTGCACCCCCCGGCTTCGCCCCCATGGATTTTTTTTATCTAACGTCCCACGGGAACGGGATATCCTATGTCCGTCTCCTGGTTCTAAGCTTCTTCCGTTTTCGAGTTATAGCGTAACAAACACGACTTTATTTTATAAATATAGATTTAGTCTGTTTTTAGGTCCACATCTGGGTGCTGAATATGGATTATTCCAGTTTTCCCATTTGAAGTCCCTCTTAAGGCGCATACCCAAGCCAATCTGACAGCGATACTTATTTTATCATATTTTTACGTTTATCATAGGAATTTTAAAAAATCCTACGTTCAGTTTGTGGTATCTATTATAAGCTATTTTTTAATACCTTTGTAATAATTTTATCTCATATACACTCGAGAGCAATGAATCCGGGTCACTTAAAGAATGTTAAAAATCTCGGAAACTAAAAATGATAGGTTAATGCAATAAATTGTATTTAATAGACAATGTAATACTCCTTAAATGAAAGTAAAAAAATATGAGTCACCATACATTTTATTAACACAAAATTACATAAAGAAAAAAACTGCTGATCTCTCCTTAAAACAAAAATAGGAAACATGAAATTTTTGAACTTTATTACGATTTTCTTGAATTTTAATACTTCGTATTGCCTCCTCGTGCTTCCATTACTGCGTTTACGCGGTTTGGCATGCTGTACACCAAGTTCCTTATACGATTTTGGGGAATATTCTCCCATTCCTCTGTGAGAGCAATTTTGAGCTCACGAAGCGTGATTGGGGGAGGGTTTCGTTGTTTTACGCATCTGCCTAGCTCGTCCCAAGCATGCTCGATCGGGTTGATATCCGGGCTGCGCGCTGGCCACTCCATACGAGTAATGTTCATCTCTTGAAGGTAGTCATTCACAATCCTACCTGTATGAGGTCGGGCATTGTCATGCATAAATATAGCATCCTCACCTAAATTGACCATAAATGGACCAACGTGATCATTGAGGATTTCTTCCACATATCTTACGCTAGTTAAAGAGCCGTTTTCTATGATCACCAGCTCTGTGCGACTTTCAGAAGAAATTCCGGCCCACACAAGTACAGACCCACCACCGTAGGCTACTTTTTCTTCGATGCATGCTTGCTTGAATCTTTCCCCTGGTCTTCGATACACTCTGTGTCTTCCATCGTGCTTGTAGAGCATAAATTTTGATTCGTCGGAGAACATAACTTTTGACCAATCTTCAATACTCCAATTTACGATTTTTAGGATTCTTTAAGTGACCCGGATTCATTGCTCTCGAGTGTAGTTTAGGAGGAGATGCGAAAATAGAGTTTGGTGGCCAAAAAGCGCAACTACGTTCTCTTCCTAAGCTTTACAAAATGAAACTATTACAGAGACATAATAAATAACTTTTAATAGATACCACAAACTGAATGTAGGATTTTTAAAAAATCCTGCGTTTATCGTAATAATAAGATAAAATAGTTGGGGGCGCCACTTTCACTGGTGTATGGGCCTTAAGGAGAAAAACTTATTTGGCATGATACATTATACATACAAAAGGAAATAAAAAATCACAACCAAAAATACAGCGTTTCCGCGTAACAAATTATGCTTAGTGCAAAGTATATACCTTTAGGAATTATTTCCCCATATTCGAACAATACTAACAGTGCCTAATAATAATAACACGAAACTTTCCAAATGCCTAGTCGTAAGCGCGCTGAGTTGAGAGCGGGTACGCGCCGCAGCCTCTAGAGAGGCCGACACCTACGTCAAACGACCGAATTTGAATGTCACCTCGCAGCTTGAGCGTTGTTTGTGATTTACGCACATTTGTGCTTAGCAGCGTTCTGTGTGGGCAGCCGACTGGTGTCCGGTCGACCCAGATCCACCGATGACATGCCCGATAGTGCCGCCATGGTTATGCACTCAACGAACGCAGATCCTGAGATATCATCCTCTCTAAATTAATATCCAGCTATGAGATTTGCGAACAGCTGTAGGAACTTTCGTATCTAACCAAGTTTGGAAGGTCTTGAGCAATGGCGCAATGCAAGTGCGCCCGTGCCCGCCCCAACTGGTTCTCCGATTCTCATGGCGACGTTTTTATCCAGTTACTTGCATTCTGAAGCGCTGGAACCAGTTTCGCTCAGCCACCATTTCGTTCTTGTAATTCGACCTTTCTCTACAATCCCTTATTGTGTTGCGTAGCTCGCTGCGCCCGCTGATGGTTTCCAAACGGGCGCGGGATGGAGCCGGCAATGGACAGCGTTTGCTGTGGCTGGGGCAACGAGGCCGTTGGTTGCTTTAGAAAATCAAACCAGACTTTTCCACGAAAGTGAACTTGGAGTTTGTTTAGTAGCGAGGATTTTATTTAGATTAATCGGGCGTAAATTTGAAAATGAATTGATTGGGCATAATTTAGTATCTAGAAATTGGATTGAACAAAGGCACGAAATTATTCAAAACTTTGTTGGAACTGACATTACGCAGTCTGAATACGTACAAAGGTACATCAGTACATTACCTAGCAACTAAGTTCGTAAAATCGTAAAACTTGACCTCGCTTCGCAGGAATTTATACTTTTTGGAAACGCAATACATTCCATATTCGTGGAAATGTATACCTACGCTGTAAGTACATTTGAAAACAATGAATTTTAGAAGGGACATATTCAAGGCTCAATTAAGTTTGCAAGAGTAGTTACATATCTATTTTGATCAACATATTTTAATAAATTTTTAATTTATCAAAAATATTTAAAAAATATGTTTATTAAAAAACCAAATTATAAAGTATCCAAGTACTTACTACATTTTATTCAAAACCACCAAAAACCTCAATATAATTGCAATGTTGTACGTTTAAATCTTTTCTTAGAATAATTGAATTGGTTTTGAAGCGCCTGTAGATGCATAGTAATTGCTACCATACCCTACGAACGAAGTAAACCACACATACGCAGTTGTATTGTAGCACATAATACGTATTCGATGAAAACAACGCGACTTTTCATAGTTTGTATGACGATGATAATATTAGATTTTGAAACAATTTCAAAAGTTTCACTGTCATTCGACAAATTACTTGTCTATTTAACAGTTTAACTCCCACGTAGAACATAATAATTAACTACATATTGATTTCTAAATAGGTTCTCAGAAAAGTATGGTATTTTGTAAGGTTGTTAAGTTTCTCTTAGTTACAGTTTCGTTTACACAAACATAGCACCATACAGGTGGACACCTTTATTACAAGGCAGTTTTCTATATGCATAGCACATAAATTAGACTTATTCCACTAATCCCCGTTGACAATACCCGTCAACGGGGATAAGTGAACTTCATCTTTCCCCGTTGACGCTGATGCGAAATCGTAATGGGGGTTTAGTTGCCAATAACAAAATGGTCTTTAGCCCCTGAAGTCAGTGAAAGTACGAAGTCTTCAAGCGTATAAGACAGTTGGAACATTTTACGAGTTTAGCTATGCCCATGGGACATGAATTCTAAGGCTAAAGGTATATAGGTAGTTAATAAAATGCAACTGGATTTAACGTTAGGTACAATGAAAAGGTAGAAACTATTATTAATAAATGATAGTTTCTACCTTTTCATTGAAAACGCAGTATCTTGTTTGGTTAAATCCCAAATCATGTTATTTATTTATTACTAGCTGCGCCCCGCGGCTTCGCACGCGTTCTTCTTATGGAAACATTAAAAGGTTTTTTCATCCCACGGGAATAGATTTTTGGGATAAAAAGTAGCCTATGTTTTATTCCAGGATTAGAATTACCTGTATGCAAAATTTCAGGCAGATCCGTCCAGTAGTTTTGGCGTGAAGAAGTAGCAAACATCCATCCATACATCCATACAAACTTTCGCCTTTATAATATTAGTGTGATGTAATTACTGCCTGCGGCTTTACACGCTTTGTTTCTAAGGAAACGTTTTAAGGGTATTTCTATACCACGGGAACTGATTTATGGAATAATTCCAGTCCTAAAATTAACTAGTATACAAATTTCAGCCTGATCCGTTCAGTAGTTTTTGCATGAAAGAGTCACAAACATCCATACAAGCTTTTGAGTTTTTAATTTTCATCGACAATAGTCAATATGCTTTTAATTTCTTAGTTCCTTAATATGATTTTTATGTTGATTATTTTAGTTGATCCGATACATTTTAGAGCTTCTTATAAACCATAAGACAAGAATTCAAAGTTGTTATAAAGTTTTGTTGTGTTATAAAAACAGGTTGATTTATTTTTCTTGTTTTATTATTTCGATTTTAATCGTATCATATTACACCGAGTTTCTGAGTGAGCACATCGTTAAATTTGTCGAGTTAATGTCATTTTTACAGATAATGTTTAAATAAATTAAAAATGTGGGAGGTATGAGGTTTTAGATATACAGATTTGGTTGGGCGGGGAAGAAATAAGGGGAGGTTTTCAACCGTTAGCTTAGTTACGGGAAAATGGTCATACAATTATAAATATGTCATCCAGCATTCTCGGATTTTCCAAACGATTAACAGTTAGCAAAAAATGGGCATTTACATGAAAACTATTTTGAAAACAACCGATACTTTCATATGCTGATCAAAATTACTAAACATCAAGTATTACAAAAACCTTTTCTCAGTATCTAGTATCTTATCTACCCATTGAAAAACTTATACTAAAATATATAATTTAATCCATTAATACCACGTTATTTTGTTGTTGAAATATAAACCAAGAACAAACAGGAGGACTCAAAGCCCTAGAGTCTGTCGCAACCACGCTTAGGTTCTAAGAAGAGCTATATTTCGTTCTAAATACGACTATATACCATTTTTTATCCCTAATATAGAAGAGCTTTGAACCCATAAGTATTTTCACATACATTTTTATAGGATTTTAATTTGCCCCAGAGTCTATTAAACCCTTACCGCAAACGAAACCATGCTAGACAACGATGTATTTTGATAAACTTTGCTGCTAGACTTCTACATTTTAAAGCCAGTCCTTCTTTAGACACAATCATGCAATTATCTATATCACAGCCTAACATATATGCACGTATACAGTCGCTCAACGAGGCTGTGCTTAAAGCGCGAATTTTCACATGAAATTTACGAAGTGCCATGACCTTTGCAAATAGCATATAAAAATTAAACGTCTCGACGACGCGACGTCTTTAAATGCAACTCACCAAACTCTCAGAGATCCGTTAAGCTGTATAAAAGGTTTCAGACAGACAGAATTGCTTTCGCATTTATAATATTAGTATGGATTCTCACACGCTCTTGTGTGGCCTATGCTAGTTCAGATAGAAACAAACGTGTTTTCCTGAGACTCTTAGTTATTTATATGTAATGACTGGCGACGTAGTTTTTCCACAACAGAACTAGACTGGGAGTAATGCATTGATCATAACGATAATGTCAGGTGTTTTTAGATAAACTAGAAGTTATCGTCATCGATTTGAACTTCTTACTTATTAGCGTAAAGTTTCGAAATGAAACCTTACATAATATTATATATTTCTGATTCGTGATCGTTACCAAAATCTTCAAACTATCCCTTTTCTATTATAAACTAGATTTTAATAAAAAAATATATAAAAATAGTGTTTTGGTCAGTAATCAATTTGTTTACCAAAAATGCTTGGATAAACATAAAGGGGTGCATTCCATCGTCATTTTATATGAAACTTTTAATGAAATTAGGCAGTATCTAAATCGAGTTAATTTAATCACTTTTACCTTTAAGCAGTCTATCCGAGAGGAGTAAATTGAAAACCAGCGCTGCTTGCAAGCATAATTCAAGCAGAAAAATGCTGAATTACTCCTTATGGCTAAATTTATTTGATTTTTTTGTAATGGGTACAAGTTTTAATTTATTTTATATATTTTTGGCAATCAATGTTTTTCTATTCTATTCTAATAAAGAAGACATTAGAAATGTAGAACAGGAAAACGGCAGGTGTCCTCAAATTAAAGATATCAAATGGCAAAAGCCCAAAACACCTGCCCAGCCAATTATATCCGAAACCGAGAAACCAAAGTTTGGCTTTTTAATTGTTTCCTAAGAAATGTAGTCATACCGTTACCCAACTAGTTTCTAACTAACTACACAGCAATTCTTTCCACATTCCAATCTAAAACTACGCAGCGTTTAATCGTTTTACAATCGCTTAAGTGCAATTATAATTCATAATAATAATAAAGCGAAGTGACATTTTTAAACTTGTTCTGTGTAGGTTTTATGTTTTTACACCCACTTTTAAAAATACTTTATGGGCCCTATAACTTTTCTTACTTATATAAAACCCTTAAAAATCTGCCTACACTGGCGGTCGTAACATAAAATGATATAAAATACTATACTACTACCTACCTGCCACATATTTCGTACAATAAACCAGCGCTGCCTTACGTTTGTCCAGCCACAGATCATAATTGGAAATCGGTTTGGCATCATTATAGTCTCGCGTCTCTACGTTTTACGTTGAGACGCTCAAAAATTCCAAACATAAGGCCTTTGTTAGCTCAGTCGAGGCGTTGATATATCGTATATCACTATACTTTTGTGAACAAACATTTTCGTTTCTGACCCCACCGTAAGAACTTGAGCTCTCTGAGAAACACGATTATAATATTAAACAAAGGAGCTTTTGACCTACGCTGCGCCATATTGAAACAAATTCTATAACAATTGGTCAAAACATGTTATAACTTACGATCGAATGTTGACAGTCGAGTAAACCATGCTAGGCTACAGCTAATGGCTTTGTACGCGTTTTAGTAAACGCTATTTCAGATTTTGAATTCAGCTGGATCCGGTTGGTAGTTTTGGCGGCGTGTTTATCAAAACTTTAAATCTACAAAAAATTCTAGTTTAATAGTTATGGAAGGAAATGACGTAGGCACTTAATTTGTCATGAAACATTAGTTAAAACATCAAACTAATGTTTCATGCATGTTTAATCAAATTGTGAATATAAATAAACTTGACACTTTTATTCATATACCTACCTTTAATAATAATTTTGAGCTATGTATTCGGTTTATCAGGAAAACGGTTTTGCTTTTAATATTTATCAAGAGCATTTTATAGTGTAAATAACTTAAGTATCTACCTACATAACAATAATTGTATGACCATTGTTGTAAGGTAAAAAATAATAAACTGAAAAGGTTTCGTTGGGGTTCCTATAAAATTGGATATTATTGAATGCAGCCTTTGTAATAAATGAGCGTGAAGGCATTTTAAATTGAGCATAACTCAAAATATAACATAAAATGTGGTTGTTTATTTATACAACTTACAGCGGTTTTTAAAGAGGAACCTGAAATAATGGCTTTATTAACATATCTAACGCATCATCAAAGAATTATAATTATAAATATTGAAGATCTACAAACAAATATTACAATATACGAAATATAAAGTGACTAAATAATAAATCACTTATTTGCTTAAATAATGTGTCAATATTGGAACAATTGTACTCTTGTGTCTAATTTAGAACATTACTAACCTGTTATTGACGACAGACAAAAACATGATAACTTTTAAGAGTTCCGTGATTAACTCTACTCCTTAATATCTTAATGTGATTCTACAATAAATAAAAATCGACTTAAAACACATTCCACATGTGACATGACACGTTGTTTCCCCTGAATTTTCACGGGAATAAATATTAGATCGAATATCTTTCTTCGGGAATTCTCAAAAAAGCAAAATAACCATCAATCAAAAGAAAATACACGAAGGAATAGAACAATCAGCAATTTATCGATCGACCAACAAAATATACATACCTACGTAAAAATAAAGGGCAAATAAACTAAAAGTCTGAAATCTGATATTACAAAAAAGCTTTTATCTCAAAGTCTACAGCTCACAAAGGCTTAACCGGGCTACAAAAGCACGCCTTGATTTCAAAAGCCCATATTGTCTCTTTAGAAGATCTCTCGGTAAAGAATTAATTGTTCGACGCCGGAAGGTTCAGCGTACTCGACCAAGCTTTCGAGCTATATAAGGCCTCGTCTCAAGCTACAAGATAAAACTCTGTTTGTTTTATAAGGAGCGATTAGATCGTACCTTCACAACGTTGCTTTACGCACTTAGAGTGGACATGTGTATACTTATGTCGCACCAAGAACTAGCTGTTAAACGTTGTTTGGTACACAAAAGCTAGGATATGCCTATTTTAACAAGTCTATATTGTTTTTGTTTGTACTAGAAAAGTTACTTAAAGTTATTTGTACTTGTTGATCTCAGATAGCTCATTTGCTGCGCTACAAAACTTTGTGGCTGCTATTTATGCTGAATCCAGATGGATTTGGTTGGATCCAGCATGAATTTAGCTGCATTGAAAAAGCTGCTGGATACTAGTGAAAATGTTTTCCTCGGGTTGATTGAGGACTAAAACGGGATTGTCTTGAAATATCAAATCTATATTATAGTTTAAGCGACGATCAATTATTGCCACACAGCAGGGCTATGCAGCCAGCGACTTAGGGACGCTTCCAACTGGTATCGATATGGATTAGTGGAGTTACCTAAAGACTGTTTGCAGCAGTCTAATTTGTTTCTTTTGTTTGATTCTTATTTTCTTTGTTAATAAAGAATTAATTTGTAAGTCACACCAGCCACAGTACATTGTACAACCCCAAATTGTCCCTAGATGTCCCACCATTCGTTTCACGTACCTACTCGATGTTTATAAACTAAATCGAGCGGCACATGTACTGTTAAAAGAAAATCGGCCATTATGTGATCCAAATTGGTCTAACTTCAATCAAACACTTCCCATCCCTCCAATGTCCGTTCAGTTCCAAATCCAGGTGTTAAAATCACTGCACTTACTCTTTCCTTTAACAAATTCCGAATGTCTTGCGTGTTGGTGTGTGTGGTGTGGGTGTGGGTGTGTGTGCGGCCGGCTCTTGGCCGCGACTTGGACCGCGAGCGCGGTGAGGCACAGGCACCAGAAAGCGCGCGCAGCAACCATGCTGCGTCATCACTACACTACACACGCGACCGCCCGGCACAGGCTTCCATCGTGAACTGGCCTGCCAGGTACGACAGCCTCGCTGCGTGTGCGCACCCGTAGACCTTTGATGGTTTAGACAGGGCCGTGAAAGCCTTCGGCGTTGGGCATTTCATTGTGAATGTGAGCGGATAAACGCATTCCCTGCCCAGCCGTGGAGGTGTGAGTTGCAGGGGCGGGGGGCTGCTGAGAGACAAGGTGTGTCTTGGCGTGCAAAGCCAGGAGAGGTCTCTAGTATAAAATAATGTAATATAAATCATAGCTCAACCAACCATCCTATACATTAAATCTGCCATGTCTGTCCGCTTGTAGCTCTACCCAAGCACAGGTAAGTTGGAGCAGGTATGCGACACCGTCGTCCACGAAGTAAAAAAGCCTTGTAACGAAACTTTAATAACTAACGCTTTGTGGATCACGGTCAATAAATTCGACGAGAAACGGTCGTAGATTATGTTTTAGAGACTGTCGAAAACTACCGCCTTTGTACCGGTTGGTTGAAGCCCTGTAGACCTCAGTCTACAAGGCACCAGCTGTATTACTGCTGTATGTATAATTTGTCCTGTATTATAGTTATACTAGCTGCGCCATGCGGCTTCGCACGCCTATTCCACGGGAATGTTTTATGGTTAAAAAGTAGCCTATGTGTTATTCCAGGCCTAGAACTACGTGTATGCAAAATTTCAGCCCGATTCGTTCAGTAGTTTTTGCGTGAAAGAGCAAACATACATACAGACATGTTTACAAACTTTCGCGTTTATAATATGAGTAGGATGGTATATCACCTGTATCACTATAATACGTGAAATCAAATTTCTTGTATGATATTGTTTATTAATACATATTAGCATTTTTTTATTGTATTGTATTTGTTTTATCTCGGTGATTTTATTTTTAAAAAATTTGTGATACTTGCTATGCAATAAAATTATATCATAAACTCTTTATTTCTTTAATTACAACAAATGTAGGTGCACTAAGTTTTTTGTTACGCGTATGCCCGATGCTCGAGGTTATTTCTAAGAAATCAAATAGTACCCTAAAAATATTCGACTTCGACGAACGTCCAATTATGAAGGGTCAAATTATAAAATAAACACAGCAATTTAAGTATTATGCTTAATTTACCGATTTTATTATGTATTTAATATATACATAACAGTCTAGAAATAATATATTCATTGAAAGAATAGCGTGTTTGTTTTCCCGCCACAATTATAAATAAAAACTAACTTAAGTTATCTACAGCTCATTTAAGTTAACTTACTGGCTACTTAAAGGTAAGAGCCCTGTGCATACTCATTTACACATCACAGAGTAAACTTATAATGTTATATTTACTTAACTTTGATAAAACTTGTGTATTTTATGCTACAGTTAAAGTCCAACTCCATTGGCTAATCTCAAGATAAAGTTGTTTGACACTACAAGAGCGTATGTTTCAGGGTATGAAGTCTCGCTCAGTTTACAAAGTGTAGAAAGAGATACCACATATTTCAACGCATAAAGACTTATCCATTTAGCGCGTTACTACTGTAGTAACGGCAGGCATTTTAACTGTGACATCTCATTGTAGACACACTGATGGAAAAGTATATGCTGAAATCAAAGTTCAGCTTTTGCGTTTGGAACCTGAAATGTAATTTTTCTAGGAGCAGAAAGATAGGCCACAAAATTATGGCAATCTTTTGTGAATTAGCTGAAAATTCCATTACGACTTACAGATATTTCTAATAAATTAGGTATGCATATATCTTCGTTTTATTATTTGATAGGATTCAGAGTCCCTAATTGGTATTTTTTTACTAAATACTTTCTTAAGCCTCGGTTCGGCTTAACTTACCTACTGAGATGGACTAAAGCTGTACCTACCATTTCATTACAAAAGTGGAAAAAATAAATAAACGCAAAGAAAAACAATGGGTACTTAATTTCTTATTTTAATTCGACTTTTGTACTAAAAGCAAGAAAGCTATGGATACTACTTCAGATTTCTAACTATAATAAAAAAACGGCCCTGCTCAAAACAAAAGCCTTTCATTTCAGAACAAAACAGATATACAATCATTAATCTGTTTCACCATTTTCTGCTTTCAGTAGGTAAGGTGGAGCCTCTACTTACAACAGATACCTACTTATGTAATAAATAACATTTCACACAACATTATCTAGCCCCAAGCTAAGCAGAGCTTGTGTTATGGGTACTAGATTACTGATATACAATAGACTACATACAGAACGTTGTCACATTTGTCCCGAGGCGGGAATCGAACGCGCAACCTGGACCTTCACTCGCTACACCAGAGGTCGTCAAATACGAAAGCGCTCGTTGAACTTCTTGATAGTTGAGACGAGTTCTTGCCACGAGCGACCACCAGCCGTGGTTAAACCGCTTGCTCGCATACATCGCACTATTTCTCCCTAGCCTAAGTAATACAGAGGAACCAAACCGGCAATGGACGGAGAAGTGTAACTAGAGAATGTTTGGTTACATAGTTTATATTGCTAGGCTCGCTTCGCATTCCTAGCCTACGGAGGTATGGAAGGTATAGGTTTCAATAATATGAGATTACAGTAAGAAATATGAACCTAGATTTAATGTCGTTAACCTACTTGGTAGTCGTTTTCTCAGGTGTGCGTTGACAACGAACGAGTTTAGGTCGATATTTTATTATATACTAGCTGCGCCCCGTGGCTTCGCACGCCTTTCCCACGGAAACTGATCTATAGGATAAAATGTGTTATTCCAGTATGCAAAATTTCACCACGATCCGTTGTGTAGTTTTTGCGTGAAAGAGCGACAAACATACATACATGTTTACAAACTTTCCGCGTTTATAATATTAGAAGGACCTGTAGTTTTTTTTCTACCTTATAATGGGGGGTACTGACCATTATCCCCACGCTGGGCATGCGGGGATTGATAGATAGGCTTATAAACTTTTCCTGGTTAAGTAGTAGGCATGTTCTTTAATAAATATGTGGTATAAACTTCTATCTCGGAGCCAAATTACATTAAGTTCCATTCAGTAATAAATACGTAAGAACCAGGAGCCTTACTATGAACTTAATTCCAGGCAATATACGCCGTAAACTGAACTATGCGAACTTAGATGTTTAATAAAAAGTTTGTATTAGGCCCCCGGAACTAGGTACTTCAGTATTTATTAACTTCATGACTGTAATTAACAATTATTCCCAACGCGTCACGTGAGACGTGGTCATTCCCGACGTCTCACGAAAACGCACCAATGGTTAACGTCTCACAAAAGTATTCCCAACGTATCACGAAAGTCTGAACGTCGTGTTTACAATCTACATCATCTAGTATTTTTTTTTTTCAATATTAGGAACCTATTTTTAACGCAAGTAAGCATAAATAAATAAATGATGCTGGACAATTCACACAGCATTATCTAGCCCCAAACTAAGCAGAGCTTGTGTTATGGGTACTAGATAGGCCAGGCACGCTCATTATCAAAAACGGTTAAGCAATAAAAATAACTAGTTTTTACTATTCACGGCGCTCATTTACATTGAGTATGTAAATAAGTATAAACGTGTCCTCAAAATTATTCTGTGATTAGCTAATGCCAAATTATAGATCCATACCATTCATAAGAAATTTACTTTCTTTGTGCGAATTCGTAAAACTTGAACCACAATATTATTTACGATTTTATTTAATAGCTATCAACGCCTTGCGGTTTCGGACGCCTATGCCACGGGAACTGATTTATGGAACAAGAAGTAGCTATGTGTTATTCCAGGCCTAGAACTACGTGTATGCAAAATTTCAGCCCGATCCGTTCAGTAGTTTTTGCGTGAAAGAGCAACAAACATACATACAGATATGTTTACAAACTTTCGCGCGTGAAGTGGCATGGCAGTGGGCCGGCCATATCTCGCGAAGAACCGACCACCACTGGAGTAAACGTGTTCTTGAGTGATGATCGCGACTCAGCAAACGTAAAACGTAGTGTAGGACGCCCTCCGGCCAGGTGTGATGACGATCTGTGAAAGACTGCAGGCAGATGCTGGATGCGTCAAGCTGAAGACAGGGCGCTATGGCGCTCATTAGGTTAGGCATATGTCCAGCAGTGGCCTAGTATAGGTTCGAGACGATGACGATGACGTTTGTAATTTGTTCTCATGAACTTTCTGTCGCTTTGGTGACATCCACGGAGGTGGTGTCACCCATAAAAGAAACAAAATCCGCCCTATATGAAAGTTACTGAGTTGACATTTTATTTTTTGACTTGATAGCGTCTACTAAATCGATAAACATGGGTAGCATGTTCAAAAAAGTGTCACGTTGTTACTGATGTTGTCATGACGAGTGAAACACTGAAGATTAAAGTTCTGATTTCGTCTAATAAATAGTGTTGATATTTGGCTAACACCAGAATGGCAAAAACAGTATACATACTTAGCTCGCTCATATATTAATGAGCGAGGTAACACTTACAATAGATCAAGTAAATGACGTCATCACGTTAAATTATCGTAATATCCTAAACCGACATAGACAAACATTTTTAGCCTGCATTCGGTATTCCCCAAAATCCGTTTTAAACCTCTTTGAATAATCTAGAATGTTTTATGGCATCTACAGTTTGAGGACTAAGAATAATTTTACTTTTAATGCGCATTCAAAGTTGTAAATCCACACCATTAATTCTGCTAAAAAGCTGTTGATAACATTAATACTGGTTTCTAATTCATTTGAGTTATAAAACTATGTGTATATTATGAATTAAATAAGTTTTATTTATTTTACATTATCATCCTCCTGATATTTCGTGGGAACCTTATGTAAACGAGTGAAATAGATTGGATTTATTAGATCATACATTATGTATTTTATTAACACTAATGACACCTAGTTTTAGTGTATATATACATCGTAGTATCAATAATATTTAGGTATATATAACAGGTAGCTTAAAAATAGTGATAAAAAAAGTATAAAAAAATATAGGAGTATAGGAACGCATGACATTATATTTGGCACAGTGTAAACTGAAACTCATACGAATATAACGCACAACTTGAAAAAGTCGCGCGTTTAAATATATACAAATCATCTATATTATATAAAAGAAAATCGTGTTAGTTGCAATATTTATAAGTCAAGGGCTGAACCTATTTGGCTGAAAATTGTCGGAAAGGCAGCTTAGAACCAGGAGACTGACATAGGATATCCCGTGGAACGTGCCGAAATGCGAAGCCGCGGTCGCAGCTAGTAATATTATAAAGAGGAAATATTTGTATTTTTGGATTGGATGTTTTTAACAAACTAAAAAAAACTGAAAGAACCATGGACCAATTCCAAAAACTATTTCACTATAATAATTCTGCATTATCCGTGAGTAACCTAGCCTATGGTTAAGTGTTTAAAAACATTATATCCACCCGTGTGACGTCGGGACAGACCGCTAGTTACAATACAGAAACGGTAGGTAGGCAAGAAAAATAAAAAATCATCTATACTAAAAACGTGTTAAATCACAATAAAAGATTACAAGTACCTATATGTACTGTAGCCACCCAAACAACTCCCTCAACTATCAACCAAAAGAGAGCTTTGCAATCTTTGTCAAAGTTTAGTAAAACAATAATAGTCTTATTATAATGAAGTGTCTACAATAAAGCACTTGTACCTTTTTGTGTTACGAACAAATACGTTGAAGTGAGGATTATGGCGATCCGTAATGCTTAATACTTATGGTTCAGATTGGTACACGGCTGTTTGTCTACCTGAAGCACAATGGACGAAATCAAGTCCTATTGTGGTCGAACAATAGAGTCAAGTGGAGGCCCCAATCCTGCCGGGACGCGGTGGCTTTTGGGACTGGAGCCGGCGAGACACCAACAGGGGTCCGATATGTCTCAAGATATGGTGTTTTAGGGGTTGTATTACGTTTGGTCGAATGGCAAAAAAAGTAATTTCATTTCAATATCGTACATTTGGTATAACAACGTTTGGTCGAATGTCAAAAAAACTAATTTCATTTCAATATCGTACATTTGGTACAACACCTTTTGGTCGAATGTCAAAAAAACTAATTTAATTTCAATACCGTATATTTGGTTTAACAACGTTAGTTATAATAAACAGTAAATATTATTTTAGAACGTACTCGTATAATGGTACAGATGATAATAATAACATTCATTTGTTACAATTATAACAACATAGCCTAATTTCAAATAGCATAATTCTTATCTAGTACCTATAACATAATTTTTTTAAACTTGGGGCATTTTTTAGGAAGTAACGCATCTTTGCTCTACGTTGGGATGCATCCGTTGCCCGAAGCTAAGTTTTTATATTTTTGCGAATGTACACGCTTTTATTCTGGTCTACGAGCTAATGTTTCATACAAACAAAATAACAATCGAGCACAGAGATTGTCCGCAGTAAGCTCAATTGTTTCAGTTGAAAATACTAACTAGGTCTATATTTTTTAAATTGTAATCGACTCTTACTTAAATCTCACTATCTCGTAATCCCCCAATATCGTCTGACGTCATATACCCTACAACCACAGGGGTATTGAGAAAAATCAATCGATACCTCATTATTAGTTGAAATCGAACGAGTAGTTTCAACGATACATAGGACCACAAAATTCGGCTACATACATACATACAACCAACAAAGGATGCCAATCACATTACTCTCCTTCGTTGTTCGGGTAAACAGTTAATAATACCACAAACCAAAAACATTTCTAAATACTAAGTAAAGCCGCCTCTCAAATCATAAAAATTAAATATCAGATCATTAATATTAAACGAAGAACTGTTAATAACTGAGGTTTTATAAAATGTAATAAAAAGCGCATTCCTGGGGTCTGCTGTACCCCACTGAGAGAGATGGCGATTCAAGCTTTGATATACAACCAGCCAGACCAAAGAGAATCCACCACGCGACATTCTTCTCAAAACCCTTCAAAAGTTTCGACGTTACGGTTCAGATTCCTTTGCTCATGTCTACGACTACAGCCTCCGTCACTAACCCAAACAAAGAACTGTTCACCAAATTTGTAACTTTATCTCACAGTTGGTAGAGTTAGTTATCGTTTGTGTTGTTTTCAATGGAGGTTTAAACTATGCGGTGTTAATAATAAAGAACATTTGAATGTTAGATTCGGTAAGGCATCTGCTGCCCCCAACTGTTCCATGTAATCATATCGATAACTCAAGCCGGGGATGATATCAATCGATCATCCAAACCTACCTTTTACTTATACTTATACGTCTAAGATCGTATGAACATTGCTTATGTACGTATCGTAGGTACAAAAGTTCGCCATAAAAATAGATAAAATACAAAAAAACATAAATAATAGCTAAAATTGTTGAGTCTTGTGTTGATGTCTCAAATATTTTTTTGATTATTTGATTTTTGTTCTGGATGTTTTCTATGTATACTCGTAATAAAAATATGTGGGTATGTAGTGCATTGTATTAAGTAAATCAGTTATCTTATCTAGTACTCATAACACACGCTCTGCTTAGCTTGAGACTGGATAATGCCGTGTGAATTTTCCAGGATTATCCATTTATTTATTTTATGCTGTATTCTCTGAAAAAGCGTCAATAAACTTGTATGAAACCTTTTTACAAACAACTACATGGTCTGTCCCGCCATAAACGACAACTTCGGCCTGCACCAAACCGTGTAAAAACCCATGTAAAAGTGTAACCTGTCCAAAACCCTAAAAGGCGTGTGGTGACAAGAAAGTGTGAGTTGATAAAACCACTTGGAAAATGCTAATGTGACCGACTGAGGAGTGATGTAAAGTGAGGGACCAGGGGACAGTTATACACAAGTCAAACTAGTGTGGAATGTTTGTAAACAAACCGCCTATACTTAAGACTTAATGAACTCTGTTGAAGCGTCGTTTTAAAAGCAGCGCCTCGCAGTTTTACCCGCGTTAGTAATATAGCCTTCGTGACTCCCTGAAAAGTAAGCTTTTTAATGATGAAATATTTTTTTTATCAGTCCAATAGTTTCGGGGCGTATTCAATACAAACAAATAATCAAATCTTTCCTCTATAAGATATTAGTATGTGTATAGATTTACATTTGTCGATTTGAGATCTTTCTTTTACTAAATTAAGCTTACTTTTTATAGTTGCAACTCGACGCGAAGCATGTGAGTTTTAGTATTTTGTGTTGTTGTTTGTTTACAAACATTTCATATCGACGTTGGCTAGTGTATAGGTATAAATTTAAAGTCGTAGTTTCGTAATATCACAACTTTGGAAGTCACAAGTCGAAGAAAAACAAAAAAATATTTTTTTGCTATTCTGTTTTGATTTTTTCTATTAACGAGCTTTCAATGTCTCTTTCGAATCCGGATTTTACTAGATTTTATTAGCTTATTTGTTAAATGCAAAATCCGTACCACCTTCCAAAGTGACAAAGAATTACAATCGAATAATATAAACAAATCAGAATTAGTATTAACCTTTGAAACAATGAGCCAACTGCAGACTATTTACAAGTGGCAATGCTAACAATCTACAGGTATAACTGATCCAAATCAATTCCAGTCGGAAGCATCTCCAAGGCGCTGCCTGCCTTGCCCCGCTTAGCTATTACTAAGTATGTTCATAACTTAAGAGAGTGCCACAAGCAATTTACTTAAAAATCGTTATTTATCACAGAATCTTTCAAAGCTACCACCTTCATGTTAAGGGAAATGTTACTTCGATCTTTTATCTTGA
This sequence comes from Eupithecia tripunctaria, assembly GCA_955876795.1. Taxonomy (NCBI): domain Eukaryota; kingdom Metazoa; phylum Arthropoda; class Insecta; order Lepidoptera; family Geometridae; genus Eupithecia; species Eupithecia tripunctaria. Next base: position 1,744,361 of record OY041599.1, on the reverse strand, counting down.
ATTACGTGTTTTAAAAACACGATTGGTGAAAGTTTTTTTTGTAATTGATGTTTTGCACACATTTGCTATTTATCTCAGGAACAACCCACTTTTTTCATCGGTTTTCTCGAAGTATCTAAGTTATATCATTTAATATTTCGGTTGGTTGTTTCAATAACTTGTAATTACTAATTAGGTAAAAAGTTTTGACGCAATTCGGTGCACGTCTCTGCTCTGTACTTTTCACTCGCGAGAAAACCATATCATGTCATCCCGCTTGAAATTCATCTCGTAGTCATGACGTTATTGCACACTCTTAAACCCGTGACATAAACACCTCATAGCATACGACTCAAATCATAAAATGGACGATTCGAGTTGAAATAAAAGAACGACAGAGCTTTTGTCTTACCCTCGTCTACAGAACTTTATCTGTTCGTCGTAAAAAAAGTAAGGTTGAAGTGGCTCGCCAGGTAAGCGGCCCATTTTGTACAGCCTTTTTATTGTTATTCTTTTCAATAATCGCGGGTTTTATAGCTTGTTAGAGGTTTGTAACGATGCAGATTACTAATTTGTCGAGGGGGTATGCCGGTAGCCGACTACGGTTGTTTTTAAACTTTTTTGTACGTTACGTAGAAGTTCTTGCTTTAGCTATATACCTATTATGTAGGCAGTCGTATTAGCCGTAGGTACAAATGTCCCAGAAAAATATTAACGAAATTGCACCTTAAAATCTTTAAACCAAACAAACAGTAGTCGAATATTTTAGTGATTTCGGTGCCTGGGCATAGAATAATTAAAAAGTACTAAAGAATCAACATAATAAAGTAGATTGTTTTTTGCAGCATGGCAAAAACTTACTTTACCTTACTACCGGTAGTAGGAATACCTGTCATATAGGTAGGAGCTACATTGTACATTTGTATCTAACTAATCTATACTATCTATAATAATATTATAAAGAGGAAATATTTGATTGTTTGTTTGTTTTGAATAGGCTCCGAAACTACTTGACGGATTAGAAATAATCTTTCATCATTAAAAAGCTTACTTTTCAGGGAGTGTTCATAGGCTATATTTTATCCCAGAATTCTTACGGGAACGGGAACTACGCGGGCGAAACCGCAAAGCACTGCTTGTACTCTATAACTTTACTGACCACATACCAGTATGGCAGTTGGCAGGAAAAAATACACAACAAAAAATTTACAAAGTATTTCAAATCACGTCCTATTATTTACATAAGCGTTAATATCCTGTAATTAATACGTATTTAATGGTGTTTACTAGTTTATGATGATTCATAATCAGCAACAAGAAATCAACGGCAGTGGATAATTGTTATTTGTTCAACAAGTGAGCAAAACGGTTTTATGTTCCACGTGCCGATTTTGAATCCCGAGCTAGCGAAGCAGTCTAGAGTAGAGTCACGAGCGTAGCGAGTGGCTCTAAAGTAGACTGCTGAGCTAGCGATGGATTTAAAAGGCTTGAAACAAAATAGGATATTTTTTGGTAGTATTTACATATTACCTATATGTAAATACTACCAAAAAATATCCTATTTTGTTTACTTAAATACTAATAATTTGAAATACAAATTTAACGAATTTACAAAAAATATTCGTTTTTATGAAATAGTCTTTTTTTTTTAAAATAACAAAACATTGGTAGCAATAGAGTAAAGCAAGTCGTTGTACCAAAAAAATCTCCTCCTTTTTTGAAATCGGTTAATATACATAAAGAAACACGTGTTAGTAAATATGGTCAGGAGTTTTACGGTTAGTTGATATCTCTTTTAGTATTATTAGATACTCTACCTAAGTGGTTATCAGCTGAAAGCAAGCTTTTTTGACATCAGTTGTCACTCATCCATTCTGCAAAGCCTTAGCCCGAAAATAAAAGGACCAAAATGTCCAGGATAAGAACCAGACACTATCAAAAGAACCTCGTCTTCGCTCTCACAATACGATTCGCGTTTAGATTCCATTCCCGATCTCGAGGAATAAAAAAAGTACTATTGTGGCGAGCGTGCGAACGCATTTCCCTTTGTTAGACAACGTATGTCAGGAGTGCATCTGTCAAAATCTGTTTAACTCCAGATCTCTGGATATAAGACTGTCAAAGTCTGCCATGTCTGCTAAATGTACGAAAATAATCTACACTCAACTCTAACTCAAACCTGTTATTTATAGAGCACTAGTTTTAAGTATTTTGATTTATAATTTGTTTTCCTTGTGTTATATGATTATATCTAGTTGGCCCTAAATAAATAAATAAATGTCGACCTCTGTGTCACAGTGTGTTCGATTCCCGCCTCGGGACAAATGTGTGTACGATCTGCAGATAGTTGTTCAGGGCGTTCTGGTTGTTTTCTAAATATAATAAAAAAATATCTATCTATGTAGTGTATCGTATTATGTGTATCAGTTATCTAGTACCCATAACACAATAATACTGTGTGAATTGTCCAATATTATTTATTTATTTATTATTTAAACACCTATCTGTATCACTATCACTCTATCAGTGGATGACATTTTTCATCATTTGCTTATCGATAAAATAAATTCGAAAGCAACTCTGCCTGGCAGTCCGTCTTTTCACTTTTTTGATCGTTGATGGTATGGCTCTGTTTAGCTTGGCGCTAGATAACCTGTGTGAATTGAACATTATTTATTTTTATTTATTCCAGGGACGGACATTTTGTCCCGGTAGAGTGCGTATAAAGCCGCCGCCATATGCTAGTATCGTTTAACAGTTTGTGAGGTGATCTACCTAAAGGCAAATGCCTAAAGCACTAAGGTACGGTCTACCTTAAGGATCAGGCTACGGGCATTATGAGAGATCGACCCAACCTACGCTTTTTTAATGTAAGCACATATATTTAGATTCTTATCAAAAACAAGATTTAAATTAGTAAAACGACGTCGGCCCAACTTCTTAGAAGCATGGAGAATCCGAGACGTTGAGAGAACTTGATACTTAGACGCGAGATACTTTAGTAATTCACTTAAATTAGTTGATTTGAAGTTTTATTTCTTGGGACTAAATTTCATAAAAAATAAATACTTTTAACTGTTTTAAGCGTTGTCTGATAAAAGAACGATGCGTGCTTCTGTTTCCACGATAAATCTAAATGTGAACTATTTTTTATCTTAGTTGCATCATGTTTGTTTGTGTGTAAATACTCAAACAGCTTGTACTCAAGTTCTTTATCAGTTGCTGTGTTGTCTCGCTATTTCACCATTCGAAATAAATCTGAGAAAAATAAAAACTCATTGGATTACAACTTTACCGTACAGCGATTCAATGCAGCCAGGCGTCTTGCAAGGCGCGCTGGCTTTATTGCCTCGTCGCTTCCGGTTGGTATTGGTGTGAGTCAATTCAGCTACCTGTAGATTGTTTGCAACAATCTGCATCTAGGTCTGCAGTTCGTTAGTAAATACTAGTTTTAAATTGTTGTTGATTTTAATTTTAAAATCCCTCATCCTCGAGTTATTTCTTAAAAATCCAATAGGTAATAAGTAATACTAAACCCAATTTTTCGGATTTCTTAATGTATTTTTGATATTATAAGATTTTTTTTTTGTCATAAACTATTTTTTTTTTATAAAAACGTTTAAAGGTGATTTCTATCCCACGGGAACTGATTTATGCGATAAAAAGTAGCCTATGTTTGATTCCAAGATTAGAACTACCTGTATTCCAAATTTCAGCCCGATCCGTTCAGTAGTTGTGGCGTGAAGAGGTAACAAACATCCATTCATCCATCCATACAAACTTTCGCATTTAAAATATAATATATAGTGATGTAAGCAGGTAAAGTACGTGGTTGTTAAAAGAACACCAACGTAACATCATACTATATGCGTCAAACTACGTAAGTTTGTATAGTAAAATAGCAGATATACAAATCTAGGTTACAAGTAATATTACCTATTACTTTTGCCTACAAACATCTTGAATTCGCGTCAAGTTTTCCGCTAGTGGGCTAAGCAAGGTTCGCATTTCACACAACACGTGCATCACTAATAATAGTATTAAGCTAAATTATGATGGGCAAATAAGTATTACTTACAACTGGCTTGTGTCCCAGTTTCGAACATTTGAAATACATCGTTGGAAATTATAGTTCGCTTCTATAAGATTAGCATTAGACTTCCCTGATGCTCTGGTGTGTTCTAGCTAATATGCCTGACCACTAAACGTTTCTAATTAGTCGTCCGTTATGTTATCAGAGCTGTGTGGTGTTGGCTTAGAATTTGCACCACCCGAATTCTTCCCATGGGTGTCGTAGATAGATAGATAGACTCTTTTTTTGGTACACACACAAACAGCACAGGAAAAGAAAAAAAAAGAACAGTAACAAATATCAAAGGCACACACAATTAAGTACAAAGGTACAGGTAAGCAGGTAGGTAGGTACCTAGTGAACATGAGGTAAAAAAGAAGAAAGTGAAAAACAAAACCAAGTGCTAATAGGCACCTACCTAACAGTGCACTCGCCTTATCAACAGGTGGGTAGGCAGTCACCGCCCGCCCAGGGCGAGGGATATCTACGCGTGTCTGCGCTGCCGTGGTGCGCCCAAAAGGCTCAGTCTCAGCTTTATGCTGTTTTAGACCAGGATAGGCATAAAACAGCGCTGGTTTTCAGACTAGCCCAATTTGTGTGACACCAGCATCCGTGACGAGAAGTATCACTCTCAGAGTGATTTACATTGCATTCGATCTTATTGTTCTGTGATTCTACATAATATTATATATATAGGTAATAATGCTATTTGCTATTTCACACTTCACATAAACATTCCAAGCTTACTGACTTGACATATTATAATATAATACCGGTAGAATACCGAGTTCATTATGTCAATGTCAACCGAGAACCTTATGTAGATAGATAGATAGATAAAACATTTATTTGCAACTGTTGCAAAAATTTGTATGTCAGCGTAAAAAAGAAAAAAGAGGTTATGTGCACATTTCTACCAAAATTTATCATTTACATACGTGGCATCACAAACTAAAAACTAATAGGTATTACATAATTTTACTTAAAAATCTGTGATATGGATGCTAACTTGGAGTATTTATCAAAGAGAATACAAATTTACGAGTATGTTCCCTGATGCATTGCGTGCATCACACACGGCCACAATTATTTTCTCTTTGGGCCACAACTCACGCTCCAAAAATAAATAAAAAAATGTGAGTCGTAAGAGGCGACTAAGGGATATCCACCGGGGGGCGGGCAGCAGCGCCACCTGCAAAACAAATCTTCCACCAAACTGCGATCCCCAACCCGCATGCCCAACGTGGGGACTATGGGCATTACCCCCATGAATTAAACGCCAATAAGGCTTATCCAGTTAAAGTTCCGCGTGACGTTACGGCTCAGTAAGTGTCACATTTTTTACTGAGCCGTGACGTCACTAGCCACCTCTCCCAAACTTTGAAGCGCTATATTTTTGTAATTTTTTGTTTGATTGACAAAAGACAAAATACGTTACGAAAAAGTTAGAAATATTAGAAGTTTTGAGTCGTTAGATTCCATATTAGACCTAGCCTTTAATGGAAAATTATCAAATATTGCATATATACACACGTATTAGATATTACATAGTACATGTTTGTTCACTAATACAAACAGAAATCTAATTTTGTTGAGCAAAGATTTGAAACAATTCAAATAGTAAAGTAATGTGCCAACATAACATCTTTTATTTATTTTGACCACTTTAACTGTTTCTTGGGACATTTAGCAATAAATAACTTGTAATTTGAAAATTATGGGACGTTCAATTTATTTTTAAACTAATTCGAAAAGAGAAGGAGGTTCTCAATTCGACTGTATTTTTATTTTTTTCGTTTGTTACCTCAGAACTTTTCACTGGGTGATCCGATTTTTATGATTATTTTTTTATTTGAAAGTGTAGTGTATAGTTCGGTCCACTTTTGACAATGGGATCTACGAAAAAACTATATACTCGTAATTGAAGTCGGTTTATAGATTTTTAAAACAAAATCAATTATGGATATAAAGGAGAAATTCGACAGACACATAAAAGACATAAAAACAATTAAATAATGTTGAACAATCCACAAAGCATTATCTAGCCCCAAGCTAAACAGAACTTGACATGATACAATACACTACATAGTTAGTTATTTTTTATTATACACAGAAAATACTCAGAATACCCATATAACAATACCACAACCTCAACATCAACAGCCTGTATTGGTCCACTGCTGGACGCAGACCTCGCCTGTTGGCGTTTATTTATTGGAGGATAATGCCCATAGTCCCTACGCTGGTCATGCGGGTTAGGAATCGCAGTTCGGTGGTAGAATTTTTCTGCAGGGGCCGCTGCTGCCCGCCCTCAGTGGATATCACTTAGTCGCCTCTTACGACACCTACGGGAAGAGATGGGGTGGTTCAAATTCTAAGCCATCACCCCACCACACAGCTATATAAACAATATAACATAACAATAAAGGCTTCTTATTATCCAATATATGCGTGCGTTTCCGCGAACAGTAGCTGGTATGTGTTTATTTCTGACAAAAAATTACATTCTCAATGTATTCTATACCTAGCTGAAGAACGTGCTGTGAGATTTCCCGGGAGCGTCGAGAAAGGCTGAACTATTATAATGATTCTGTTGAAATACTTTAGTAGAGTGTGGTGGAATGAAGGACTGAGAGCGACCGGCGGGGGATCGTGCTGTGCGCGCGCACGCCCCTACACGACCTGTACTTTAGTGCTCTATTATCCTTAGTCGGCCCCGGGCCTATTACTATCTCGATTTGCCGTAGAAATTGCATGCAAAAAGTAAAATGCACTGTTTTAATGCTAGGAAAGTGGCCAAAACCCAACATCTTCGGTAATAGCAAGTAGAAGGTACTCCAATGAGAGTACAGAATGAAACATAATAAATGTGAACAAAGTCTGTATCTGGAACTATAAAACACCATTAAACTGTCCTAAGTCCACACATAATATTGCTTTGCCAAAGTTGCCTGGAATCAAACAAATTATTTACATCATCGTGATCGCATACATGATAAGGGTAGATCATTTTGTCAACAAAAATATGCATAAATTACAAAGAGCTCAAACCACGAGTACAGTTCTCCAAAATGAATCAGACAACGCTTTCGGATATCTCGAAGTTCTTGACAGAGTCTGTTATAGAGAAGGCTTTCAAAGAGAAGACGGATAGTAATGAAAAAGTAAAAAGTATTGAAGTGACCAGAGCCGCTCCGGCCGGTGAAGGTCTCATGAGTGCGGTCTATAGAATCCGCGTGACGAGCAAAAGTAATTCCGTAAGTTTCATTGTAAAGGGGCTAGTAAATAGTGTCGTACTGCGAGAGTCATTGGAATGTGCCGAATACTTCGCGAGAGAAGTAGCATTCTTCAAAGACATTTTGCCCGCCTTGATCGATGTCCAGAAAACTTCGGGAGCTAAAGAATCCATTCAAAATTACATACCGATGTACTACAACAGCTGCGCGGACGGAGACAACGATTACATATTGATGGAAGATCTATCAGAGTCGAATTTTGCTTCATTACCCGAATATCCCACGGAAAGTGAGAGGGATAAGGTTTTGAAGTCACTAGCTCATCTACATGCTGTTTCCATCGCGCTCAAGAAGAAGGAACCCCATGTCTTTCAGGAGTTCGTTGCCAAAATCCCAGAGATACATTACTCTAAAAGCAAGCAGGATTGGTACAACCCTTATCTGATGAAAGCTGTCGAGTTAGACCGTCAGGTTCTGAAGGAATACTTGGAAGAGACAAATGTCTACATGCAGCGGTTCGAAGAGATAGTTTCCGATGATCTCTATGGGAAACTGATCTCGTCTGTGAGCAGTGCGGTGGAGAATCAAGTCTTCTGTCATGGAGACGCATGGTGTCCCAACTTCCTCTGCTCTACTGACAAAGCCGTGGCAATAGATTTCCAACTATTTCGCTGTTCGTCATTAGCTACCGACTTGGTTTATTTCATAATGCTGTGCGGTAACCTGTGTAAGGAGAAGCGGGATTTTTTTGATGCTGTGGATGTGTACTACCAGGAATTGGCATACTTTTTGGCAGATATGGGTTTGGATGCTTCTCAAGTATTCTCTCGATCTATGCTGGACAAGGAGTTGAAGAGGCATGGGAGGTTCGGTTTTATGGCCTGTGTTTCATCTATACCATTAATGGCGGGAGAGCGGATGGATTGCATGGCGGCGTTGGTGGAAAGAGCACCTGGCCAGAAAAAAGTTCCTTTGGAGACACTGTGGATGCTAAATCCGATCAAAGATGAACATAAAAATAGGGTGTTGAACCTTGTTCGGGTGTGCGTCGATGCTGGGCTAATTTAATAGTTTTTATTCAACGTTTTATAAGTTTCCATCCCATCCCATCCCAGTCCACGGGAGAACCAAGTTAAAGTACATTTATTATAATATAATGGTTGATTTATGCCTAAATTTGTTTAACTTTTAGCAACTATTATCGTAATCTCTACTGAATAAGAGGAAGTGAAAAAGGACCTAAGTCGTGTCGTGTCGTGAGATCCCTCATCATCATCTAGCCCCACGCTAATACTAGTCACATCGATTTTTTTTATTATTGTAGGTGCGTTCGAAAATGTTCTCTCAATAATCGTACAAACGGTTCGATAGCTATCGAACTATTACATTCTGGTACCAGATAACCACTGGTTTTAGGCAATAGGGTATATGCATGGCTTTTTTTAATCGATTATTTAGGTTAATACATAAACGAAAAAAATATAAAAGCCAAAAAAATTTTCATTATTGAAGTAAAAATCAAAAAGTAAAACTACACTCAGTTTCGGGTGATAAAAACGGTGCCATGTTAGGCCTTGCATTTTGTGACGTCACGGATCTTTGTCAACTCAAAGTCAAAACGTCATGCCCATACGAAAATTTTCAAGTGTCACGGTAAATAAATTGTATCTCTCTCTCGCTCTCTCACGCTTCAGGTGCCAATAGCGTTGCTATTAGCGTTGTGTTTAGACATTTTGCGGTTGAGATTTAAAATATCTACTTTTAAATTAAATTTCACAATAAAAACATCATAAAACACAAAAATAAATTTACAGATATATTTCTTTATAAATAGAGAATAAAATACGTAAAAAAAGATTAGCTTTTTTGAAGTCACATGCATGTACCCTATTCGTTATTTAATGCGATCGCCTGGCAAAGCAACATTACAACCGAGTACTTGATAGACGTTTACACCTAATGATGCTGGATGATTCGACATACTGTTGGAATGCCGGCTCGTGACTGCTGCTTGCCGAAAACTAATTATCGCCGACGCCGGCCGGCCACGGACTCGCTAGCTATGGACTCGAAACCTGGGTGTACCGCATTACCGTTTCTATTCCTAAGCAATTTGAGTTGTTTTTGACTTGAGTTCCTTTTGCATGGTGACTGGAAAAACCGGGGTTAAGTTTGGAAATTATTAAAACTGGGTATGTTATTTGGTTAGACTGTTATATGAGAATAGTTAAAAGGTAAGGGAAAATTATTTTTATTAACAGATAAGATTGTAGATAAAACAAGATAAAATAAAGTTAAACTCGTCTACAGTGTTACGATAGTGCTTATTAGTTTAACTTAGAAATGTTCGACCCTTACTTAGACCTGCTATCTCGATACATCCCCAATACCGTCTGACGTCATATACCCTATAACCACCGGGGTATTGAGACGAATCAATCGATACCTCATTAGTTGAAATCTAATGAGTAAACTCTCAATTTTTTTTATTATAAGTAATCAAAATCAATTTACTTATTGTACTAGGTAATTATTATTCTACTTTGTATTTAATTAAATTTATTTTCTATATAAGTACAACGACAATGTTATTATTATTTTAGTATGTAAATTTTTATCTAATTTGTTATTTATCATGTATCTACCAATGCTGTGACTTGTAAATGATTTTACCAATAGAATGACTATCTGACTATCTCAGTGCCTCGTGCTACTTACAAACCAACAAACATTATATGCCAACCTCATAACCTAACCTATTAGTAGTCGGGTAAAAAATTGTTTTACAGATCAATAATGGTGGTGTGGTTTTAATTACTTACTAAAAATAAGTCTTTGATCCGTCTGTGAGTTTGTTACATATTTATAAATCAGCGCGAAACGAATTCGTTTGAATCCGTCCGAGTTTTTCGCTGTTAGTAGTGTTAGCGTCCAACCGAATTGAATCTCCAAATCCTTTTGTGTTGGCTCGACTTTGGCATCAGCACGTACTTATACCTATCGTTATTTCGTGTCAGTACTTCCCTAAGTACATACTTCGGTACATATAGACTCCGAAACGTGACTCAGGCAGATTAGTTCAACTTTATTTAAACGCTGTACGAACAGGGTTATTGATAATTCAGTGACATGACGACGAAGCGACAAACGATGCGACGCCGCCGCCGCCAGGTCATAATTCTTTAAATTGGTATTGATTGATATACACGGTTTGAGACGGTTTTGCGAGACAAGGACGAGCGAACGCAGCGCGGGGACGGCGAGAAAGGAATGCAAGAGCTGCGGAGAACCTGGCGTGCATATTCACTGGTTCCATACCCAAAGGGTAAAACGGAACCCTATTACTAAGCCTCCGCTGTCCGTCTGTCTGTGAGTCTGTCACCAGGCTGTATCTCATGAACCTTGATAGCTAGACAGTCACAGATTATGTACTTCTGTTGCCGCTATAACAACCCTCAAAATGGCAAGTATGTGTTTATTTACGCATATATCAAAACAAGCTTCGACCCACGTATTCGTACGTTTTACCGATATTAAAAGTAGCCTACGTCTTTCCCCGTGATATCGATCTCCTTACCAAATTTCATAACGATCCGTTCGGCCATACCATACCTCTTTATGCGTGAAAATGTAATACGCGTAGACGTAATAACTTTTGCATTTTAAATATTGGTAGGCATATCTTCCAATTTTAAGTGTACAATATTGTAGTGTATTGTATTATGTATATCAGTTATCTAGTACCCATAACACAAGCTCTGCTTAGCTTGGGGCTAGATAATGTTGTGTGAATTGTCCAGCATTATTTATTATTATTATTTATAATATCAGGCAGTACAATACTGGTCGCGCATTATTTACACGTGACAAGCTTACACGACCTGATAATGCATGGCCCAATATTATATTATATAATATAAAAAGGCCGACGAAGACCTAGGCTAATAGAATCGTTGTGTCGAAATCGATTTTAATTTTCGAATAGTTTTGTGATATTTGACACAGGCTATTTTAACGGAATATTGTATTTGTCTCCTTTTTTACGTGTTTATAGCCTTAGCCCACAGGGCAAAATATCGCCGTGCATTTTATTCCATTGCGTGTGAATTGTAACTTACCACTTTTTTTCTGCAAGTGCAACTAAATTCCATATACTCGTATTACAGAATCCCACAGAAATAATTAAGTAGCGAAAAAAAAGCGTTAGCGAGATAAAAATTAAAAACTCGATATATTTTTCATCATCATCAGCCTATATTAGTCCACTGCTGGACATAGGCCTCCCTTATTGAGCTCCATAGCGCCCTGTCTTCAGCTTGACGCATCCAGCATCTGCCTGTAGTCTTTCGCAAGTCGTCATCCCGCCTGGCCGGAGATTTTTCATGGAAACGTATTTAGTAATTATGGTATTATTACCATACGTTTCACATATTATAAGAAGTCAAAGCTGGTAAACCACTAGCGCCATGCGAGCCTAAATTATGCGCAATGTTTTGAACAACGTCAGCCATTTTGTATTATACCAAACTTATGTAAATTTTCCCGACACAATGCAGGCCAGAGGTTGAGCGCAACTCGTTTTACATATTCTGTTCAAAAACTAATTCGGTATACGTAAATGTCTATTTGTGTGTTTTGACGCCATACCGACGATTCATGATACCAACCATTTCAAAGTCGTCATAGTCCCTTTATTCCATCCAGTCCTACCAGTAGTTCGATAATCGAACTGTTGGGATGTCTTTTTTTCAAATTGTTAAACTGACAGATCGAACTATTTGGAAACAGGGATTTTATTCCAAATAGATTTACTAACTCCAAAGTACAGTCATTGATTTACGATGTGAAAAGATGTCGCATCAGCCGTCCAAAAGTGGAAAAACTTAATTATGTCCGCTTAATTTTTTCAGGGTAATTTATATGAAATCAAATTTTAAGATGGTGACTATTCAGAGATCGCCAAAACTAAACTAATTTGACAGTACCCACTAAAAATTTCCCTGTCCCCTGTCTCAACGGTCACTATAATAAGAATGGCCTCATTTTTAGTCGTGTCAGATTAGTTTAGTCTAGTTTTGGCAACATCTGAAAAGACACCATTTGTTCGATTTTTTAAATTTAGAAAACTATCTAAACGTTTCTTATCAGCTTATTAGGTACTCGTTGCAAGAAATATTGTATGTATTTTAAATCCATCTTGGCTTTTTAACTCTCAAATCGTTTTTCATGATTTGAGCTTTGAGCTTTCCAATATTACGGGACAGTTTCATGCGCCGAATAACCGAATTCATTTATTCTGTAAAACACTAAAATAATGGAAAATATCCCGTTGTAAATAAGTAAGTAGGTACCTACTAAAGCATTAAATGTATGTGTCTAAATATCATATAAAAAAAATATAACGTCCCTGCTTATTTGATTTTCTGAAAATGATGAAATTTTCAGAATTATATCAAGGGCCGAGGACGACTTATTTTACCTTCGTCATTCGATATCACTCAACCCAAAGAAAAAAGTTCATTCAAATAATGTTTAGCCATGATTCATGCTATAAAAGGAACTGTGGGCGTTATTTTTTTGATGCCTAAAGCTAAGATATCAAGATTACTGAGAAAACCTTAACATTAATTTAGAATTTGCATGTTTCACTGTACAAAAAGTACCTACCGTATCCATCGTGTACGTAGAACGTTAGTAAACATACCGCCCATATATGTACTTAATCTAAAATTCACTTTGTTGGCGCGTACTTTTACTCGCTTGAATCGATCGAACTCGATTTGAAAACCTTCCTCCAATACATTTTTTTTTCAGTTACATCTGAAATTCAATGCCAAGCAAGTGAGTTTTTGTTAAGCTATTGCATAGCTTCTATAGCGGGCTTTGAGCGTGGAGACCGAATCCAGAAATTCCGTAACGAAAATAACCTAACACCCTCACTCCGACCGGCACAGCGGTGATACTTTTTAGTTTCGCCATCTATTGATGAATAGCAGAACTTTTAATGACTTATGCTAAGCAATAGTTTTACCGCGGCAGTCTCCGAGTGCTACACGTCTTTTTTTATTTGTGTTGTGGTTTGTTTTCTAACATTGTACATGCTCGATGGATACGGTAAACAAACTTCATTCTTTCAATGTACACAAACTTCGCTCATCCATAGATTATTTTAGTGGTATGTACTTCAATCTCTTAGCATCAATATTGTAACTTGAAATAATATTTAATTGTCATTAAGGAAACTGATTTAGGTAGGTACCTATGTTTGCAACACTAAACATCAATCATGTTACGTTTACATTTAGAGCTACCTAAAATCAAGATAATAACTTGTAATTTCTTTAAATTTAGATGTAATAATTAATTTTGTTTTAAAAAACTATAAACCGTCTTCATTTATTTCATGAATTTTCATGGATACCATTGTCAGAACGGACCAAAATTAAAATGGGACCACAAGGGAAGGACCAGCTTTCATATAAAAAAAGAATCATGAAATAGGAACACCCAGAAAAAATTAATTCTAATTCTAAAAAAAAATTACAGACGAATTGAGAACCTCCTTTTTTGAAGTTGGTTAAAAATGATTGTAATCTATGAAAATATTTAGTAACGATTCCGCGAAATACCTTCTCCGATAAGATCTAACAAATTATAAAATGAACGAACATTTATCAAAGTAAGTCGTCAACTAGTTTCGTCTCTCCACGAGACATCATCAGGACACCACACCACTCGATCTTGACACTGAGAGCGCCAAACAACAACGGCAGAGTCCCACCAGACATGTTGCCACTCCGAGCTCAGCGCGCAAAGACTTGGCAAAGTATCGCCTGAATCTATTATGATGATTGTAATAGATAGATGGAAAATTCTATATTCTATTGCACACTTATTAAAAGAAACAATACAATAGAACAGCTTAAAAACTAAGTGACAAGTGGTGGTCTTATCGCTCAAGAGCGATCTCTACCAGACAACCGTGGATGGATACGATCATTGGATAGTACTAAAAATAAATAAAATAAAAATTGCCCTTTCAGTGATTGTTTTAAAAAAACATTTTAATTTGTAACACCGCACAGAGGGGCTCCTAACATAAATGTTATCACTTTACAACCTGTTTACGGGATCAACTCTACCTTTTTCCATGTTCTCGGGAATTTAGGTGTCAACATGGTCACTAAACGTGGCTCCTCACATGTCACTTCGAAGAGCATATTGTACTGTGACAATAAGGTGGTGCTGATGATGTTGATGGTGATATTATATACGATAAAAAAAGATAAAATATTTGCTTATTTCACCCAAAATATAACAAAAAAGTGGTACAATACATACATTAACAGGACTTATAAAACTTATAAGTAGGTACTTAAATCTAACAATACATTGGGTAAAAAGGGACCCTAGCTCAGCATTTTGCAGTATAAAGTATATACCTACTGTTGGTGCAACATAGTTGTAATTTAGCATTATATCGTAATGCAGTCATGCATTTGTTGTTATGGAGAGCTGGTTAGTATCTAGTGGAACGCATGCGCATCGCCGTACAGTAGTCTTGGGGACGCTTCCTACTTGGAAAAAATGAGCTATCTGTAGATTTGCAACAGTCAACAACTAACTAAAATTAGTTCAATTATTTCAAATACTAGTTCTGATATGTTTTTATTATTTCAGTGTCAGCACAGTACCGTCGTCGTGGATGGCACATACTTCAGGAGACCTAGCAGTGCGTAAAATCCGGCTGTGGATGTTGAATTTCATTGTTATTTTCTTTGTATACTTAACTAACTCCGTCATGGCCCAAGACGCAGATGTCTTCTTTCAGCTAAGTGAAAGGGCGACGTGCCCATGCGGGTTACATCTTCAAGACTGTGATATTTGAAGAGGACTTGGTACCTTATGTGTTAAAAGACGCACAGTAAGGTGCGTGACCACTGCTCCCACCGTATGGCCGCTTCTTTATCTCTCTGTAGAAGTGCCCTCTGACAGATTTAAAAGCCTCGGCGAAGGCTTCGAGTCGTGCTTTAGTTCGTTTATTTATCCGGTTTTAAGACCACTCTCGTTAATGGTACAAATTATTAATAATCACCATTAAAACACGTTCGATAAAAAGTTTGAGTGTGTCTTGTCGTTGGAATTCGTCAAGCTGGACGCAAAAACAAAGGTTTTTTTTAAACTTCACTCCTGAGTTATTTTCTTTGAACAATGACTAAGGATAAAAACCAGTCAAGTGCGAGTCGGACGCAGGGTTCCGTACCATTATCTATAAAAAGGAATAAACTGTATATCCCATACATGAGCCTGCTTAAACATTTTCATATTTTTATTTTATTCTTTTTTTATCTGTGAAAATTTCAACTGTCTAACTATCACGGTTCATGAGGTACTAGCCTTGTGACAGACGGATAGACAGGCGACAGCGGAGTCTTAGTAATTGGGTCCCGATTCACCCTTTGAGTACGGAACCCTGAAAACTAAACAATTTTAGAGTTTCCTATGTTAAACGTAATAAATAACAAGATAATATAGGTGGAGGCGCCACTTTCACTCGTAAGTAAAGTAAGTAACACAACAACATCCAAACAAATGATTCTAAATGATCGAGTTTGTGTATAGAGATGGTACCCTGCTACCTGTCTCGATAAGTTAAATTAAGTTTTTTTTGTTGTCCTTTACCACTGAAAAATTGTAAAACTATTATGAATTTTGCTACCAGTGGAACATTGAATAAAGCCCTCCGGTACATTTAATTTCATGTGTAGTTGTATTATGATTTCATATGCAGCTCTAGCTGTTATTTGCCCTAAGATTCGAATAAAACTAATTTCGGCAAAATTTTGACACAAAATTTCGGCAGTACCTATTACCTACTTATTATCAGATTCATAACAGGAAGTACCAGGAACCAAACTCAATGAGAAAACGCAGTACATAATATTATTATAACAAGATGGTGTTTAAAAATATTGTATAAACTACAAGGCAGTTGTCATCTTCTCATAGCCATTTACAAAGAATTATACAATACTAGGTGCGGACCGCGGCTTGGCACGCGCTTTTTAGGTAACTTTGTATATACCCGTACTACCAGCCTAGCGCGGGCGTGGAGTATCAAACATATGAAACCGTCGTTTGCGTTCATACTGAAGCGATTAAGGTTTACGGAGACACGGGGCGTGCAGCGGCCCCGTCCTTGCACGCGTAAATACAAACATATAGCAATGTACGGTGATGTTTATGGATAGGCGGGGCGTGAAGAGTGGCGGTACAAAACACGTCCGACGCTGCGTGCGACGTAGCTTGCGACGCGTCAAATCAAACGAACGCGTGTAAAATCGCTTTTCCATAAACACACTCTACCAACGCCATACGTTTCATTTCAATGCTATGCGGGCCATGTCGGCCATGGTTATTAGCCATACTTATTACATAAATATAAATAATATAATGAATAATGTGGGACAAATTACACAGCATTATCTAGCCCCAAATAAACAGAGCTTGGTTATGGGTACTATACTAGATAACTAATAAGTATACATAATACAATAAACTACATAGATAATAGACTTTTTTAATATACATAGTATATATCCAGAACGCCCTGAACAAATCTGCAGATCGTACAAACATTTGTGTCATCGAACCCGCAACCATCCTACACAGGCGAACCTTCGTCCACCGCGCCACAGAGGTCTACCAAATTTCGGCCGCTTAGGCGTGAAAAGGTAAAAGACACACAGACATACCAACAGAGTTACTTTCGAATTTATAATTAAGTAAGTATGGATATTCTTATTATTTCATGAAATGCAAATATGCTGCCGCCGGCGCCAACAATAATTCCAAGCAACTATAAAGATAACAGATTAAAATGTTTATCGATGTTAATTAGGTACCAAAACTCGTTTATTAAACAGACATTTGTCCTGAATGATATCGAACCGTTACACACTGATCAAAAATTGCAAACTAGATGCACAAATTTCTGCTTATAACTCTCTGCGATACTTGATGACAGACGGACAGACAAACGGACGGACAGTGTAGTCTTAGTAATAGGGTCCCGTTTTACCCTTTGAGTACGAAACCCTAAAAACTAAACAGCATGGGTCAGTCTTATCAGAATGCTCAATCTTACAAATATGCGATTGCTTTTTTAATTTGTATCTAGCCAACACGATATAATGTTTGTAAACAAAACGCCTATTTTTAGCCAAAAATTCACTCTGTTCCGCATCAATTGACATTACTTGCCGATTAGAAATCCTTCCGCCATAAATATTACTTCAATTTATAACTGAAACTTGACGCCAAGCCAGCGGTTTTTATTTCAATATCTGGTTTTGCGGCCTGTTTCAGTGACATATTGAGTGCACTCACATAACAACCCAATAGGATATCAAACCGACATAATCCATACTTTAAATTAATTTATTTATTTCACTTTAACTAACGGTTCGGTGACGAATTACCTTGTTGCATTGCATGTTACGTTGCAAGATCGGTTCGCGAGCGCAAGCGTCACATCTACGACATGGCCTGCATTGCATAATGCAATATAACCTTGCAGGCACTGTAAATGCAAGACCTGGTATTATGAGGTGAGAAATGCCCATTTGGGCACAGCAGTCGACATTCGCATGCAACTGTTTGTGTTTCAATAGAAGGTAGGAAAGTTGACGGAAGAATAGAGTCGGTGAGTGTGTGGAATGGTGGGCTCACCGGCTAAGTATGGGAGGATGAGGATGCCAGTCGGATCGCGGAGGTTATTATGTTCCCGTGATTCGGCGAAAATGGCGAAAGAAGGAAATCGGAAAGTTATTTTAGTGGGTATTACGTCCGTTTCAGGTCGTTGAGTCCCACATAATTCTGGTATCCCCCGCAGACCAGTATATTCGTAAACTAATTTAGCTCGCCGAATAAGAAAAAAAGGCACGGTTAGATGTGTACACGACATAAGAAAAAAAACCGTCATTTGTTTGTAAGATGAGATGACATTGCGATACGTAACAGACTAGATAACGACTAACTCTCTCTGTACAATTCACATAGCATTATCTAACCCGAAGCTAAGCAGAGCTTGTGTTATGGGTACTAGATAACTGATATACATAAGACAATACACTACACAGGTAGATAAATAAATAAATGTTTATCGTTATTTTATTTTAAATTTTTTATAGATACAGCTACGTTACAAAAATTTATTTAAAAATGTAGAACACGCCTGGATAGACCAGAAGGTACATGTTTGTTGACGGCTAATTACAAGTTTCCGCAGATAGGTATGCTTAAAAAAAATGCATAATACAAACTAAGTTGAAGACTAATTAGAAATAACATAAACTTATTGAATAGAGAAATACTTAAATACAACAAGAATTGAGTAAAATATGTAACTTAATGTTAGTGGTTATCGTTAAAGTAGTACCTATATAGTTAGCTACACTTGAAAGAATAGATCACTAAGTAAGCGTCTAAGCTTACTTGTTATGCCATAATCAGCACGCTTGGCAAACGTAGAACGTAGTAGTGGTGTTAAAACAAACCTAAGCTGCTGTCTTTCCTCTGGCATGTTGAACGTGAGAAACGTTATCCTAAATGGAGGTAAGTGACATCCTACGTCACAGAGCCCAGAGCTTTTAACGTTATCTCTTAGCATGCCAATACCAACTTCGTTTGTAATCGTCTTGAGAACAAAACATTAGGTGCTTACGCACTAGCATCCGCCGACTGCTTTATAAACTTTTTTGGCATGAACCGTACTAAATATGTTTTAAAGAGTTGGGTTTCTCTAATAGTATCGAAAAAATGGTGTAGTGCTGTTCGCACCACAGGACATGTCAAATTCATTTTTGCCGTTTCATACCAAAAACTGTCTGTTTCAACCCACATAAGAAAAAAAATTGTCGGTGTTTCAATCCAAAATTCGTTTCCGTTTCTCACCACAAAATAACGGTCGTATGTTTTTTTGCACGAATAACTTTATTTAGGAGTCGATGATTTATAAAACCATGACATTATTAAATTAGTACCCAGTAAATAAGTACATTACATAAATTAGTAAATAGTAAATTAATTTAGTCCTAACAAAACAATTTCCGAAAATCCAGACAGAACTGTTATCATGTAAAAAAATTAAATCCATCATGGTTATTAATAATAAAGTTTTTAACCATTTGATTTTTGAGCTTTCAAGCAATATTGAGTTATATTGGAAAGCTCAAATCTCAAATCATGGTAAATATTCCGTTGTAAATAACAGGGGTATCGGTAATTCACTGGCGCCTAAATTTTTATTATTCTTAGTAAATCACCTCATTTATATATATAGAAAAAACACGACTGTTCATAGTAAAAAGAACAATGTACGTGTTAATGTACTCTCACCGCTTTTAAGTTTAGCTTTAATGAAAACCCTTTTAACGTGAACATACGTTGAAAGGAGGGAGTTTGCCAATACTAATTTCAAGAATTATGAGTGACAGATCTTGCAATTTACGTAATGTCAGTGAATAGGCAATAACTATGTACATGACGTCACCAATTCTTCGAAACAAATGTCGATGATTTAGTTCCGTAGTGGTTTTGTTTTACGAATTTACGAGACAGAAATTGGACAAACGCTAAAAAGTGCCGCCGATAAAACCTCGCTTTAACGTTTTTCAGTATCAACTCTTAGTAGTCATGCTTTTTTTAACAATAATGCAATAAATCAGTGTAGGCACAACAATACTTTTCAAAGCTCTAAAACACAACATTTGTGAACCTCTTTTTACCAAAGAAAAAATCCTTTACTCTTGTAATCAGGCTCTCAGTGAACGAATCGCGGCTGGCCTGCTCAAAACTTAGCTACAGTAGAAACTTAGCTACTAGGTAGTATCTAAGTACTCAGGCGCCGTTCGTTGTGCAAGCCACATTCCACATCGATCAGCTAATGGGCTTGCTGCCTGGTTCTAGAAAATAACCAACAAACATTCAAGTTAAGGCTGGAATAAGTTTTACTTTATTCGTGAGTAAACCCTTTAAGGTGTTATGGTAGTGCTAGTAAAAATAATCTGGGTTTACTGTTTTCTAGGGTTTACAAGTAATTTAGAAAGCAAATGAGAGTTTAGCGCATCACCATCCATATGCGCAAAACTCTTATCTGTTTTCTAAATTACTTTACGATTATTTTTATACTTTTATACCCGTTTGCTTTAAAACTTAAATTATGGTAAATCCGTTGTAAATAACTTTAGTATGAATTACCATGATGAATTTAAAAGTTTTATTCGATAGCCATACTCGATCTCTCACGATTTTTGGAAATTGATTTGTTAAGACTAAATTTACTAATTTATGCATATTTCATAATTTATATAATGTACGAACATAAAACTACAAACGCTCATTGTGTTTCTTTTACCAAAGATGCATATAAATTGCTTAAAAAACGGTGTTCAGTTTGACTGTATTTTTTTAATATTTTTCAATGCAAATCTGTCAAAATTCGGGATAGTTCCGCTTTGCATTAGACGCGATGTGTTTGAGTATTCTGGGGTAAAGCTCAAGCGATAACTGCAAGAGCTTCTGCGAGAATTCCATATCTACCAACGACCCAACGAACTACACATTCCAGGATACAAGTTTCACAGGTGGAAAGTAAGATGGCTAATAGGTACACATACATCCGTGTCAACCCCATAAAATCAAGTCCGAAGAACTGTTGAACCAGTTCTCCAACCCTTTTGATAGCATCTCTAAACGTGTTGCAAGATATTCATCAGAGAACCTGATATTTAACATCGAAAATATGGCATGGAAGACATTGCGTGTGCCGGAGTGACTTGTAGATGGATTCAAGTGGACAGGCGTAAGACATCGGTAAAATGCAAGACTCCCGATATTATTATATTGACGACCGATGTTGGACGGCGAAGGTCCGCCTGCGACGCAGGGGGTAGCGGGTTCCATTCCTAAATACAATAAATTAATTATAAAGTGAAGATAGATATATATGTAATGTTGTTTTATGTATATCAGTTATCTAGTACCCATAACACAAGCTCTGATTAGCTTGGCGCTAGTGTGGATTGTCCAACATTATTTATTTATTATAAACGAGAAAGATTGTATGAATGTTTATCACCACGTCTCTACGTAATTGCTTAACAAATTTGGAGGAAGTTTGGTATCTAGATAGTATAGAGGTATTTAAGTTAATTTATGGAGTGTAAAACTGTTTGTTCTCCAAAAATAATCACACCAATATTATAAACGCGAAAGTTTGTATGGATGTATGAATGGATGGATGGATGGATGGATGTTTGTTACCTCTTCACGCCAAAACGACATACAGCATGCATACAGGTAATCCTAATCCTGGAATCAAACATAGGCTACTTTTTATACCATAAATCAGTTCCCGTGGGATGAAAATCACCTCTTAATGTTTCCATAGGAACAACGCGTGCGAAGCCGCGGGGCGCAGCTAGTAAAATATAAATTACAGTTGAAAGTTATATATAAGTGTTCCGCGAACACCGCACGCTGGATCCATTAAAATAAACAAACACGCGTGGGTAGTGCATAAGAACAAGGTAAATCATTCTAAGGCCCGTATTATGAAAGCTTGCTCAGTCATCGAGTTATGCTTGAGCAACATTTATGCTATAGAAAAGCGTTACTCAAACAGAGGTTGAAGACTGAGCAAGCTTTCATAATACGGGCCTTAGAGAGCTCCTAAACACCGACTGGTCGTCTCAAATACTCGAACGGCGATGTGCCGATTGTAAGACAACTACTGCAAGACACACGACGACTGCCAGTCGACTGCAGTCTTTTTGGCAATGATTTATGCTAAATGTGAAATGGAATATCTCATGTTCTACTGCGCTCAAACCCATACCAAAAAAATAATTCAATTGTTATTTAATAGTACGTGCAGTATAAAACTAGCGTTAATTTCATTGTTTAGGCATTTCCACTTTGTTTAAAAGTCCATGCAAGCTAGAGGTTTCTGCCGTTTAAACCTTTTCTTATTCCTATTGCAGAATTATAATTTTTATGGCCTTTTAAAGATACGATAACAAAGTTTACAGAATCTTATAAGGAATGAACTCACTAAAACTTACGATCCGTTGGAACTTGACAGCGGCTACAAAATTATTATAATTACCTGAAACAAATAATTGCCATTGTAAGTAAAAATAATTTAAAAATTTCTTTATTTTTGAAGCTTCGGGCAAAACGCCTATTCCTTCAAACCATTCACAGAACTCGTAAGTTTATTTAACTTGTTTGTTCTGTGCAACCATCACAGTTTAAATAAATCCTCACCTCACCTCAATAGCCTGTATTGGTCCACTGCTGGACGCAGACCTCCCTGATGACGCCTTATTGGCGTTTATCTAATGGGGAGGGGGATGCCCATAATCCTCACGCTAGGCATGCGGGATGGGGATCGCAGTACGATGGTAGAATTGTTCTGCAGAGGGCGCTTTGCTTCCCGGTGGTTATATGTACCGTAGTCGCCTCTTACGACACCCTAGGGAAGAGATGTGGTGGTGCAAATTCTAAGTCAGCACCACAAAGCTAAATAAGTAATGATGGACAATTCACACAAGATCTTGTTCCAAGCTACGCAGAGCCGGCTGGTTTCTACTTCAGTCAACGGATTATTACAAATATCTTAAAAATCTGATCCGTCACAGCAGCTGCATATTTGCCACGTTGAATGGGGTAGGTCCGTCCCGCTCCAAGAATTCATTCCACCGGCTTCCAAATAAAAACAAGTAGAGTCAGAATAAAAGGCAAATTTAAATTCAATGTTTCACCTCGTGCAGCCTTAGTCGAGTAGCAATAGAACTGGGACTTATTACGTGAATGTTACTAACGTAGGTACATAGTGAAGTTTATAAAGATTCCGGAAAAAATCGGTTAGAAATTGGGAATTTCTCTGGTTTTACCTAATGCTAATTCGTTGAAATAGAAACCAGTTTGTATGTTTTGATGTTCGTCGATTTCTCCGTGAGTTTTAGGGTTGATTTTGATATTGTATGGACTTTCGCCCGACTTGCCACAGATAATTCTCGAAGGATGTGTATTTGTGTCGCAAAATATTCCGCAAATTGAAACGTAATCTGTTCATATATTTGTACTATACGGTGAAGTACTGGGTGAGGGAGAGACCCTCCCCAATTAGGGTTGCCTAGCAACACTGGAGAGGGCGATCGAAAACCTAGCAACACTGGAGAGGGCAATCGAAAATATAATATTATATCCAAGTGGATATAATATTGTACTCGAAGATAGATAAGTAGTCCAACAGATATTTTCAGCCTCTCTTACAAAGTTTCCGGATCCGAGATCGGAGAATCAGTGTTTTGAATTTAGAACATTACGTCAGGGCCAAATTCGCGCCTTATTATTCGTTTTATTTTTTAATGTCTCACGTAGGTAGCGCCCACTCCAGTGGTGTTGAAAAAAACGTGGGCTAGTTTAAACACCCGTAGTAAGAGCCGATCTGCACCAACAAAAACTCGTATTTTGTGAAAGGTAAGGTGTATTTTGCGATGACATGTTGTAACGCTGCTTTGGTAGAGTCAAATAAGGCGTCCCACGCAACCCCGAAACTTTTTATTTCGCAATCACGAAGGATAGCAGCTTTCATTTTACTATTTTGCTTTCAACAGTAATGTTTAACCACTTTTGCTGCTTAGGTTAGATTTACTAAAGGGGTTTAAAGATTTTGTATAGAGGGTAGCATGGCATCCTAACTGCATACAACACACTGTTTTTATAAATCTCAGCAAACATGAATGTATTTGGATAGAGGACAATTATCGCACTATTAATTACCTAACATATAATAACTAGTTAAAATTATATAACATAATTTAAGTGAACTGTGTTCTTTTGCGAATTTTTTTTTAAACTGGAAACTGAAACTGATAATAAAAATGCGAAAGTTTGTATGGATGTATGGATGGATGGATATATGGATGTTTGTTACCTCTTCACGCCAAAACTACTGAACGGATCGGGTTGATATTGTGCTTACAGGTAATCCTAGTCCTGGAATCAAACATAGGCTACTTTTTATCCCATAAATCAGTTCCCGTGGGATAGTAATCACCTTTAAACGTTGCCATAGGAACAACGCGTGAAGCCGCGGGGCGCAGCTAGTATATTATAATTTGCTGTGCGCTCATTAGGGGAGGCCTATGTCCAGCTATTGACTAGTATAGGCTGACGATGATGATGATTATGAAGTCCGTCGTTAAGGGATAAAACGTCGGTGTTCTTCGGACACAAACTAGGTTCGTAGTTAACCCTCTTATATTCATAATGAGCACGCTTTACTTCCTTATACCCGAGTTCGGTTCTTATAAAAGACAAGGCAATATGTAAATATAGCACAACAAGTGTTAAACATGGTGTAAGCTCCCCAGGACGAATTACAGGGAATTTTAACGACCAGTCAAGCCTGTTTGGTTGCCCAATGCTCCGGCCCAAGGGCCCAAATGAGCGCGCCACGAACTCGGCGCTTATTAATTAGGTAATGGACCTGTTGACCATTAAGAAATGCTCAGTTGTTTTGATTTTTTGTAAATTTTTCTTGTAGGATAACAAAGTACACAATTTTTTTTTTTAATAACATAATTGTACACTTAGAAAGGTCTAGTTTTAAAATTAAACACTGACAAGAAATATATCGGTAGATTCGTTAGATCTAAGAGAGATTCTATGGAACCTCCTGCTCCGCAGAGGTCTGCGTAGGTTCGATTCTCGCCTCGGGACAAATGTTTGTACAATTTTCATTCTGCGTTTGCATTTGTTCAGGGTACAAAATATACCAACGTATCTAATGTTTTGAGTACTTACCTATTAACATGTACACTTTAATGTCAATAGTAGATGAGATTGTTTTAGTCTGTTATGGTAATTTTCTTTGTTCGTAATGTTAATACGTACCACTACTTGCTAGTGGTTTCTTTTTCACTTCTTCCGCTAGTGGACAAAAAATTGAAGTGAATTAAAGTCAATTGCACCTTATTTCTTGTTGATAGTAATAACTATTTATCAAGCTGTTTATATAGTAAAAAATTGACTTGTCTAAGTACTTATTTTGTAAGTCTAAAGAAATAAACGATTTGACTTTGACTTTGACTTTGACACTATACTAAAATAATTATAGCCGAAGAGATTCTGGACCTAATGTCCACTTTTGTTCAGTTCTTCCGCTAGTGGACAAAAAAATTAAGTGAATTAGAGTCAATTGCACCTTATTTATTGTTTGATAGTAATAACAACACTACTACTGTATTTATCAAGCTGTTTATATAGTAAAAATTTGACTTGTCTAAGTGTCTATTTTGTCAGTCTAAGGAAATAAACGATTTGACTCTGGCTCTGACTCTGTTCGCCAATTTTTTTATTATTTGTACCTATTTTTTTTCTATATCCTCGTTGTCTCCATACGTGTTCATAAAGTATTCTTATTACGAGTATTATTTTTTTCAATTTTTATCAGCTGATAAGTTCTCAGAATAGAATATGTATGTTGAATTTTCTGTGGTAGTATCTACCTATTGCATCTATTTAATAGTGGGACGTGGCCATTAGCGTTTTCTTTTGTTTTCGTGGTGGTGGGTGTCAAATAAATGGATACTGCAACTAAAGAGCGATAATTACCTTATTCATTATTGTTGAAAACTTACCAAGCACCTATAGGTATGTTGTATGGTGCCTTACCCACCCACATAAACTTAAAAATGTTCGTTCGTAAAGTGGCCGAATTAACAAAGTTGTTTTTGATGACCTCATAAGCGCAGAAGTTTCTACAAAAAATTGGATGATTTGAGGGTAGGTATTTATTTATTTATTAAAACCCAACTGTTGTAAAAAACGTTTGCAAAAAGTGCACTTCTTACATTTTTACAGCCCTTACAAGATTTTCAAAATATAGTAGTTACCTACGTAATTATGTTCTTAATAAATATATCAAATACAACAAAAATAGCTTACATGTATGTTATGTCCATTTAAATTTTACCATAATTTAGAAAAATGAAATTTGTTCCGTGTCTATGCAGGTATTTATTTTTAATGATGGCTTACTTTTGGGTTAAAACCCTAAAAATCAATTGTAGAAAAACAGACTTCCTTCTAGATCGCAAGAGAACCGTGAAAAAAGAGGTCGATTATTTTCATAGGAAATCCATTCAAGATCGAGACCAAAAACATTTATTTCCTTACGCTATCAAAATAAGCTCAAGACTAGTGTTTAGTGTAAGCAAACGATCTAGAGGTTACTCGACTGATCCGTATCAGTGCCAATCGTCGTGTACCCAAGACGCTGGCTGCATTGCCTCGCTGTATGGCAATGCTGATGCGCTGCGCAAGATACTCACCAGCTCTCGGATCACGCATCGTTAACAAAAACATGTAAACATTTGAGCTGAACTGTCTTTGTCACCTGCAAGTATAATGCCCTCACAAAAACCCACAAGGGCCCCCAAACTGTTTAGCAATGTAAATCGAACCCATTTCTCTGCACCTCCGAACGTCGTGCCGTGCTGCGCCAGATACTCACCAGCGTTCGGGTCATGTGTCGCTATTATAAACTACATTCTGTGAAGGATA
This sequence comes from Eupithecia tripunctaria, assembly GCA_955876795.1. Taxonomy (NCBI): domain Eukaryota; kingdom Metazoa; phylum Arthropoda; class Insecta; order Lepidoptera; family Geometridae; genus Eupithecia; species Eupithecia tripunctaria. The sequence goes on along the minus strand of OY041599.1, from coordinate 1,717,436 downwards.
TCTTTATCTTACATACCCCAAATTAATTATGCATATTACAAATTTAATAATAACTGCAGATCTAGTTGCCTCGCAACTATACTTCGATTCAAAAACGTGGATATTTTTACTAAACCTAAGCTAAGCTCGAAACAATTTTTGGATTTGAAAGCGTTTCATTCATCATTTAATTGAACTCCCTTTCGTTTTCGAATTCAAATTTAAACATTTTTCGATGCACATGTTTGATTACGCGTTGAAGTTATTGTTTCAGTTTTTAGTGAGAATCTTGCCTCTTTGTTTTTTGTTATTGATAAGAGATTATTGTCAAATTTTCATTGACATCGAATACCTTGGATACCGAATCCGAGTATAGGCAGGTGTCACCCTGTGCAATTTCACAAAACCTATAATTATTGCTCCCCTGATTTTAAAACCCTTTGGACAGTCTATTTTTATTTCCAACACCTTCATTCCACTCTTAACTAACAATATTGCCAACATGCACATCGGAATAGATATAGTTTTTAAAATGCATGCTCTTGTCATGATACCTACCGTCTACCCCAACGGTCTATCTATACAGACTCTCCATTATTGAGTGAATGCATCATCAATACGGAATCTAACACAGATTCGCGCGGAAATAAAGATAAAACTGCGCTTTGGGAACATCGAGATAGTTTGGGAAGTTCTAAACGAATAGAAAAATTGTTAGCTAGTTTAAAGAGCATTTTTATGAAACCATGTTAGAAAATAGTATGGTAGATTGTAGTTTTGGTAATATGTTGAATTTTAGGAATCTATCTCGTTAATTAATTGCGCCAAAGTAGCTTTAAATCTAAATTTGTTAACACATGGGTTCATACAAGAAATCATCACCATTTGTACTGGTAAGCTTTAGAGCTCGCTCCCTTCTTAATACGTGTGTTTGTAATAAGTTTTATGTGATCATTTTGGTGGTAATTTAATGTATACTTATATTATTAAGAGGAAAGATTTCATTGTTTGTTTGTATTGAATATGCTCCGAAACTACAGGACCGATAAAATATTCTATTATAGTTAAGGCGCATACCCGAGCCAATCTGACAGCAATTCCTATTTAATCATATTTTTACGTTTATCATAGGAATTTTTAAAAATCCTACGTTCAGTTTGTGGTATCTATTATAAGCTATTTTTTAATACCTCTTTTATAATTTTATCTCATATAGGAGGAGATGCAAAAATAGAGTTGGGTGGCCAAAAAGCGCAACTTTGTATCTCTTCCTAAGCTTTACAAAATGAAACTATTACAGAGGCATTAATTAATAGCTTATAATAGATACCACAAACTGAACGTAGGATTTTTAAAAATTCCTGCTTTCAACATAATAATAAGATATAATAGTTGGGGGCGCCACTTACGCTGGTGTATGGGCCTTAAAAAGCTTACTTTTTATGGAGTGATATAGGCTATATTTTATCCCGGAATTCCCTAAGGGAACGGAAACTACGCGGGTGGAGCCAAGAGGTGCTGCTAGTTAGAAATACATTAAAAAGATGGTTAGTATCAAATGCTTCCTATTAGCTCAAAGAATTCTTTCATAAATGATAGTTCCAAAATGGTGTGTCCTATTTCTAAGTTCATAAAATAAGTTACTTGGCAAGTTAATTAAATATATATAAAGGTATCTAGCTAAAGGTAAGTTAAAATTGCTATTGTAAGTGTATTAGAGAGCTGTTGAAACTGTACACTATTTTATAGGTACCTAAGATCTTTTTAAGACAGGGCGCTATGGGGATCACCCCATAGCGCCCTGAACGCTCAATAGGGGAGTGCTATGCCAGTGGATTAATGTAGGCTGATGATGATGATGAAGGTCTTTTTTGTTCAACAGTTAACAATAAATATATTTCTGATTCTGTTTATTCTATAAACTACAAACTGGGAATCTCCAAAACTACAGCGTAGATCTAAGTATGATTAATGACTCGTGCTTTCTTTGGTGGATTTCCACATCTGACAAAAATAAAATGAATTTACTGCGTATAAAGTAGCTTAGCAACTAGATTGTGCCACCCTGCACATCTGCACAGTCACACAATACCTATAATTGTAGCACCCCTGATTTGCAACCCCTTCGACTGGACCGGACTGGACAGTCCATTATTGCACCCTCATGCTAGCATGTCTAGACATCTGCCGGTGAAATGCTTTTAGCTGGAATGAATCAATAATGTTGCCAACATTTGAAGCCTGGAAGAGACATACATAGTTTTGAAAATACATGCTCGTATGCTGATCTTTTCTACTGCAGGACTAGCAGACGGGCCTTAGCTTAAGTAAATTTCAATCAATCTAATGACATAATAATATCTTAAATAAGGGGATTAGAATATAGTAATAACAATAAGGTATTTTTGTCTTTATTTGCATGAATGTATGTACCATCGCCAAACGTAATGCCTATCCAGTTTGAAACTATTTTGCTTTGCGTTAAAAACAAAAGATATCGAGCAAGCCGGGGTTGGCAACTATTCACTTCACAGAAAAATCACCCTAGTATTGGTAAGACGCAATTTTTGCTGATTATACAAAGTTCTTAGTTTTAAATAATACAAGTACAAATACAATTTACCTATAAATTGATCTTAGTAGATATAATTATCATTTTATGTCTCTAAAATTTAGAGACATATTTCTGTTTTTCTTTGGATATTTCTTAATTTAATAAACATTAAATGTTAATTAAATGCTCTACGATCTAGCTATCTATTTTTCTATTCGTTTAGTATTTACCAAAACGCAGTTTTCTCTTAAAACCGCTATTTTTTTTATTTCCGCGCGAATCAGTGTTAGATTCCATATTGATGATGAATTCACGCAATAGTGGAGTCTGTATAGATAGACCGTTTAAGTAGACGGTATCATGACAAAAGCATGCATTTTAAAAACGATGTCTATTCCAAACTTTAGATGTGCATGTAGGCAATATTGTTAGTTGAGAGTGGAATGAAAGGGTTGGAAATAAAAATAGACTGTCCAAAGGGTGAAAGCAGCAATGTTGCCAACAAGCACATTTGAAGCCTGGAAGAGACATAGTTTTGAAAATACATGCTCTTATGCTGATCTTTTCTACTGCAGGGCTAGCAGACGGACCTTAGCTTAACTATTGATCTTAGTAGATATAATTATAACTATAATTCTATATGTCTCTAAAATTTAGAGACAAAAACAATGGTCGTAGAAGTAGTTTTATAAAGACACTGAGTTTTCAAATTCAAATATTCCTCTACATCATACAAACAGTTTTCTAGCAACACATTTTTAGGTTGGTTTTTCTTTTACTCGGTTATTTTCTGGCATTAGTACCGACTACGTTTGGATCACGTTGGCAAGAAACATCTTAATATAATCTTCCCATAGAACTTTAAACATTAGATGGTAGTACCTATACCTCTTAAGAAATTCAATTCAATTCGATTATTTCAGGCAACAATAAATTTAGTAAAAAAATACAAGTTAAAGTGTCCATATTCGAGTCATATACAGGGTGTTTGGTGGAACGATGTAGGGATTGAAGGAGCCGATCAAGGGATCCCATGTGATCATTTTAAACCACATATGCTATTATGAAAAGTCTCATGGTTTTTAAGTTATTATCAAAAGTTTCGGTAGGGATTTTTTTCGTTTAAAGGATAGTAAAATACCAAATAGTGCAATAATCACTTTTGTTATGGCTTTTAATTAATCACAACAATACAGTCTTTCATCACAATAAGCTAAAGCAATCATTGCGCAGGAAATTTTAAAGAAAAAATTACTTAAACTTGAAAAAAAAATATTTCTCATGAAGTGATGTAAACTCTACCTGTCATTAAAAAAAAAACTAGAGCTGCTAATGCCGCTCAGATAACTTTAAAAACTACATTGGTTCATAAAAACCATGACACTTTTCATTAAAGCATATGTGGTTTAAAATGATCACATGGGTACCCTTGATCGGCTCCTTCAATCCCTACATCGTTCCACCAAACATCCTGTATATACATAATAAAATTAAAAATAAATATTAAAACAAAAATAATCATTAAAATCAATAAAGCAATTAAAATCATCACTCAAGTCACTCCAATCAGTTCCTCATTGGTATGTGTCCTATTTATAAGTTCATAAAATAAATAATGTTTTTCCGAGAGTCTTAGTACTATCTAAATAAGGATACAAAAAAGCTTTTTAGAACTATTGGTGTTGGGGTAGACTCACATAACTCAGTTGGTTTTGTTCAGCGCTGTTGTAGACCACTTACAAAACCGGCCAAGAGCGATCGGCGAAAAAATCATGTCTATTGTATGGGAGCCCCCTTAAGGCGCATACCCGAGCCAATCTGACAGCGATACCTATTTTATCATATTTTTACGTTTATCATAGGAATTTTTAAAAATCCTACATTCAGTTTGTGGTATCTATTATAAGCTATCTTTTAATACCTCTTTCATAAATTTATCTCATATAGTTTAGGAGGAGATGCGATATTAGAGTTTGGTGGCCAAAAAGCGCAACTTCGTATCTCTTCCTAAGCTTTACAAAATGAAACTATTACAGAGACATTAATAAATAGCTTATAATAGATACCACAAACTGAACGTAGGATTTTTAAAAATACCTGCGTTTAACGTAATAATAAGATAAACTAATTGGGGGCGCCACTTTGGCTGCTGTATGGGCCTTAAATATTTATTTTATTCTGTTTTTCAGTAGGTATTTGTTGTGTAATTAATGGACGACTCCTTAGGCGTAGCTTGGGTAATGCATTCTATAAACACTTTAAAAAATACAACCCTAGATTTGACCAGGATTTTTAAGACATCAATCGAAAAGTTTATTGACAAAAATATCTGTGTAACAATGTCTTTTGAAATTTATCTGAAACATTTTCGGAAACGGAAATAACCCGTTAGTCACGTCTATCTAAATGTTTTTGGCGAGCGAAGCGGGGCTTGCAAAATTGACGTTTTTTTACTGTAGATATTTTGTGGTTGACAGTACAATATCTGATTTTACAGTTCACTGACAGAGATAAAGCTGGTAAAATATCCTGTATGATAGGAAGGTATGTGTTTCTCAGGTCGAGTAGGTATCACTATTCTTGAGGATTATGAGAGAACAAGTTGGTATTCTTTCATCATCCCACCCGCGTGCTGGTGTGGTGCAAACCTAGTCACATCTATCTAAACCAGGTCTTCGATTCAGAATTAATGAAATTTTGAGCCGCCGTGTCCACTCTCGTGCATATTTTCAAAATGGCGGCTCCCCCAGGCAGACGACCCCTCAGGCCTTTGAAATATTCGATTACTTATTGCGAAATAGATGCACGTGTACTGTACACCTACAGTACAGGTACCAATTTTGTTTGATGTCGGGGTGAGCAGCGAGATGAAAGGATTCATTTGGGCATTAATCCTGAGTTCCCCAGGCTTTCAAAATGGCGGCTCCCCCTATCAGAGGGAGGCGTCCCTCTGATAGGGGGAGCCCTAGGAATATTGGATTGCTAATTGCGAAATGGATGCACGTATTCACATGCAGAATTTTTACCAATTGATTGTTTGATTTAGGGATTAAAAGCGAGATGAAAAGATTCATTCGGACATTAATCCTGGGGTTTGCACCCTCCTCATTAAAATATCCATTATAAAGCAAGAGATTACGTTATACGGCTTCAGCTGCAGGAGATTAATATTTTTTTGTTTACATGTTGACCATAGCTCTAAGTACTATCTCCCAAAGCTCACTTATTACTAAACCTGTCCCAACTCGCTCACAGTTACCTTTCCAATCTTGTGCAATAATTATGATATACAAACATGCTGGAATTGATGTAGTCTTTCAGTCAATATAATATATATAAATAAAAATAGGTAAGCTACAATAAAGTACCTACGTCGTAACAAGTACGCGTAACACGGACGCATTTAATTAATTTAGGACTCAGGTGGATGGATATAATTTCACCTAATTTGAGTCTCACACTTTCGAGAAGCTAGTACCTCATCTGCCCATTTTTACTTATATTGATGATGTTGCTTGTTGGTAGATTTTTTTTATGGTTGACTGTTCTTTATTTGTAAGCCGCGCTCGCTGCTGTTTTCTTTGAAGTGGAAACCTGCTATAAACAGGGAGTTCTCTCTCAGACTTTTTGGCAATGTTATTGATGACTTTTACAAAAGGAGAAGAAGCCGCATAAGTGATAGATAATATATTTTAATGGGTACACAATAAGATGCATAAAATTCATGTTACCAAATGTAAGAGAGCTCCCAACTAAGATAATGCTAAAGGATGAGATTGTTCACCTTGTAGACTCAACTGTTTTCCTAGGGTTACATATTGATTCCTCTCTTCAATGGAGACCGCAAATTGATGCTCTCGCAAACAGACTTAGTTCAGCAGCGTATGCGGTTCGAACAATTAGATACATTACCGATGAAGATACAGCTAGGTTAGTTTACTTCAGTTACTTCCATAGTGTTATGTCTTATGGTATTTTGCTTTGGGGACAGGCAGCTGACATCCAGACTATCTTTGTTCTTCAGAAAAGGGCGGTACGCGCTATTTATAAATTAAATCCACGTGACTCGTTGAGGGAATTATTTAAAGAAATAAAAATTTTAACAGTAATATCGCAATACATCTATGAAAATCTAATGTATACACACAAAAACAGAGATAACTTTATGAAAAGGTGTGATGTTCACAATAAAAATACAAGAAACAAGAACAAATTACACATCCCATCATATAGATTACGAAAGGTAGGGAAATCATTTGTGGGCAATTGCGTAAGATTCTATAATAAGCTTCCATCTGAAGCAACTGAGCTCCCTATTCGTAAATTTAAACTGTACATAAAACGAAATCTTATCAAGAAAGCCTATTACTCCGTAGATGACTACGTAAATGATGTTAATGCTTGGCCGGATGTCGCCCAGTTCCATACAGACAATAGTATGTAAGACCAGTTAGACTTAGTTATCCTAAGATTGGATTAGTTGATAAGCGATGGACTTGCTAGTGGTTTCTTTTTCACTTCTTCCGCTAGTGGACAAAAAATTGAAGTGAATTAAAGTCAATTGCACCTTATTTCTTGTTGATAGTAATAACTATTTATCAAGCTGTTTGTATAGTAAAAATTTGACTTGTCTAAGTACTTCTTTTGTAAGTCTAAAGAAATAAACGATTTGACTTTGACTTTGACTTTGACTTTGATTAATAATTGTAAATTGAGTACATGTAAATCTATGTAGAATGTTAGAAAACAAACCACAATACAAACAACAACTCACTTGCTCTGCGTCGAGTTTCGGATGTAATTAGCAATATTAAGTAAGCAATATTATATTGAAGGAAGGATGTCAAATCGACAAAAAATGTAAATTACGTTTATAAGAACGTACCAATAAAGTGAATTTTATGTTAAGTATGGACGGTTTGTTTACTAACATGCTCTATGGATACGGTTATAGATTGTTTTGAGAGTAACTAAACACAACGTAAAAATGTTCAAAAATTTTATTAGAAGGACGCTATTTACAATAAAAATAATGTACCTTCTACTCTGTAAAAGACTTCCTTTCAGATAAAGATGCATGAAAACACATTATTAAATTTTCAATGAGTGTAAGTTGAATTTACTACTTTTTCTGTGACTTTTTTATACCCGCGGTTTCGCAGACGTTGTTCTATGGAAACGTTAAATGTTTATTTCTTTCCCATGGGAACTGATTTAAGGGATAAAAAGTAGCGCATCTTTGATTTCAGGATGAGAAACGCCTATATCCCAAATTTGAGCCAAAACGTTCAGTAGTTTTGGCGTGAAGAGGTAACAAACATCCATCCATCCCTTTTCACATTAATAATATTAGTGTGATTGTTAAACTATTCTGACTGCAATATAAATAAAATACTTACCTATTTCCTCTATTTAATAGGTTAGAAGTGTAATTGTATGTTAACCAGAATGAATAAAAACGAAATACTAAAAACTGGAAATTGGCTACGAGTAGGTATAATGTGCCACTTCATCGGAAATCCAGTCTTAAATATTGTCGGTATAGTTCGATAACAAGTCAACGTTGTTATTTACCATGACCTTTGCATTTCCCGTGTTCCATATTATATATTTTAATAGTTTGCTTAGCATAATCGTGGCAAGGCCAAGATATATTACACAAGGGGCCTTTTGTAAACAAAAAATGTTATTGACGATACCCACGACCGAGGATACTATGAAATACGATTGACTTCTCTTGTTTTGACAAACTAATTGGTCGTAGGGATATTCTTTGAGCTATGGCTTCATAAACTTTTCAATATCTTTACAGTAAATAAATAAATGAAAACTGCTAGAATCCATACGGCCCCAAGCTAATTAGAGCTTATGTTATGGGTACTAGATGACTGTTCTACTTAATACAATAACATAGATAGATATTATTTGTTACCAGCCGAATTTCGTAACGCCAATAAAAGTTTTTCTTTCTATTTTCTCACCTATTTCAACATGCCTGAACAACATCTGAAAAGTAAATTTAAAAAAAGTTATAACTGACTATAGTTTTAAGTTTCTGTTTGTGTAGCGTTTGTGACGGTTACTGTCATTAATGACAGTAACTGTCAACTTGACAGCTTTCATTGAAAATTATAAAGCTGATTTCATCTTTTGACAAATAGGCAATATTGAAAAAGATAAATAAATCAATGATGTAGATTGTAAACACGACGCCTGACTTTCTCGAGACGTTGGAAATACTTTGTGAGAAGTTGGGAATGGTCATGACTTACGTGAGACGTTGAGAATAACTCCCATTTTAGAGAGAGAGTGGTGAAAAATATGTTTTCGTTGCTTCAAGACTTTACACACGGCAGCTATAATGTATATTAATTTATATTACATTACACATAGTAAAAATATACATTACAGCTGCCGTGTGTGTAAAGTCCGACATACTAGCCGTAGAAAACGGCAGTAGAGATGTAAACAGTGCCCACCTTTGTAACGTCTTCCGAATTGGTTACAAATAACGCGAACCGATCAAACAGTCTTATCTATGTGTGTCGAAAATCGAGATGGCCTGAAATCTGAATGTGTAAGGCGTAGTTAGCACTACTTTTTGCTGACTTTACGCAGAATGAAATAAGTAGATAACTACTTAAATTTATAAAGATTCGTATGTTTGTTGTATTACAATTCTACCATCGAACTGCTATCCCCAACCTGCATGCTCAGCGTGATGATTATGGGCATGAGATAAACGCCAATAATTATTAGGGGGAGGCCTGTGTCCAGTTATGAACCAATACAGGCTGTTTAGGTTGAGGTTATCATACATTTTTATATAAAAAATCATAAAGAATGACCAGGTTGTATGTAAATAGCTATAATATAGATTTAAACAAACAAATTCCACAATATTTGCTCGTAGCGTGTGGGGTATTCCTACATCCTACACCCCTATTTGTGGTATCAGGACATTAGCGCGAAAGATATTTGGGCGAAAAGAAATTTGCATGAGTCGAAGCATGCCCCACCGCTAGATCACCCGTAGCCATCGTAGCACTTAGTCTTGCTACGATGATGGTCTACTAAATAACATTTCTGTGTAGTAAGGAGGTGCATGCGCGTTGAAGTCTTTTGTATGCTACTCCGATCCCATATAGCATTGAGGACCCCGCTACGAAGGTCTACGTTAAAGTACGTTTCTAGTTATGGGGAAAGTAGTGGGAGAGGTAGGGAAACGCTAGATGTATGTACATATGTAGAAAGGAAGCAAAATCCTTACACAGTGGTGAAATCTGCAACTTTCTGCATCGTCTATTTCGAGATATATTATTAGTTTATTTTTTATTTTTCCCTCCTAGCACCATAGCACGTGCTAGGAAAGTCTATGTTAAAGTAGGTTTCCTGATATGTGGAAGAAAGTGGGAGAGGTAGAGGAAAGACAAAGATAAATCCTACACAGAGGTGCAATCTAAAACTTTCTGCAACTTCTATTTCGAGAGATATTAGGAGTTTTGTGATATTTGGCTCCTTCATTTCTTATTTATTTTTTGTGTCTATTCGCGAAAATGTCCTTCGCGCAAGTGTCTATTCGCGCAAATGTACTGCAAGGTCACCTTAACTCTCGGCTGGCTCGAACCTAGTGGATTTGTCAAAAAGTTTTATAAGTAGGTAGGTACTTATTACACCAATATAAGTATGGATTGAGAAAAAACACTGGAAAACAAAGAAATATTATTTCGTGGAATCCGTTTTCCCTGTTGAGTAGGTTGATTACCTACTGGTTTGGTCAGCAAAGGAATCGGCGCCAGCAGTGTAACAGTAGTACCTAACCTACAGATTATGACGTAAAGGCACTATTCGTGAACGGCTTTGTTATTCCCAGAACGAATGGTGATTTATTGAAGCTTTGACCGAAATAAGACAGAAAATGGTTCTTATTTGTTTTTTGTAAGTAGTAAAAATGTTTCTGGGTGAAAATACTACTGAGATTATCTTGTTTTTACAGATGTCATTTTGTTATCAAAAATTCGGCAATGTTATTGATTTTTCTCTATATATTACACTTATGTTGATCTGAACAAAACCCAGCTTCCAAAAACAATAAATCAAAAGTAAAAAAATCTTTATATTTTTTATGTTTTTTATATTTTTTCGTGCTTATAAGCACATCTAGAAAAGGTCAATTTATATAAAAAATTACACTGATACGGAAAGATTTCGGTCGCTTCGGTATGTAGACTAAAGTAAAGAAACGACGAAGAAACCTTTTGCCTGTTAGATGTTAATTTTCGAGTTGGAGCAAATACCTCCCTAGCTTTTTTATTCTCAGTCTAGATAATCTGATATTTTATAGTAAGTCTTTTTGCACAGTAAAGTTTTAACAGTTTGTTTGAATTTGACTTGTCTTAGTGCTTATTTTGTAAGTCTAAAGAAATAAACGATTTGACTCTGACTCTCTCTGAATTCATTTACTGATAATGTTTGCAGCTCAGTAGGAGTTTAGTTTTAGAAGCGTATACATTGCTCTTTAAAAGATAAATTAGTTTTATGAAGCCAAGTTGTGGGTACAGCGAGTTCATGGTCAAGGTGTAGGCACTGAAGGTTATTCAATTTTGCCCCACCCTGTAGAGTATATAAAGAGTAACCACATAAATCAAGTAAAAACTGACACAACAAAACACAAAAATGTATAAAAATTTTGCGTTCAAAAAGAGAAAAACCGCTTAGGTGGCCGCGGTCACTCACCAAGACCAAAATGTACGAGTATATTCATTTCCTTATTATCAATGCTTTGTGGAAGGCGTGAGGTAGATATCCGTATAATCAGACTGTGGGTTGACTTGAAGCATATTATTATATATTCTATGCATCGGGTCAGCCCTTGAACGGAGCCAGTTAAGGCCCGGACCCCACCAAAGCGGAGGAGTAGGAGTCAGAGTCAAATTGTTTATTTCTTTAGACTTACAAAATAAGCACTTAGACAAGTTAAATTTTTACTTTATAAACTGCTTGATAACTAGTAATTCCTATCAAATAAGAAATAAGGTGCAATTGACTCTAATTCACTTAAATTTTTCGATGAAGAAGCTAGACGAGATGAGTTATGTACTACCAATAGAACGTCGTTATTCACATATCATATTTTTTAATTCCTCGTGCATTGTATGGACCATGTACCATGTAGGTACCTGTATATTATGAGTTCATAGAGCTCGTCTTGGTTCCTGGTGTCCCCAAGACCGGGTCAGTCAAACCAGCGCTGTTTTACACCCTGGTGTAACAGTATTAAGCTGAGACTGATCCGTTTTGGCTCACCTAGGCAAGACTGCACTGGCACCTGTTATGAGTAGATAGATTAGTATAAGTTCTATGATTACTATATATTGTATACCTTAGGTAGGTTATATACCTTCCTATCTACTTGATTATTTCTTACCGTATTTTGTGCTGTCCTTGTGAACCAAATAAACCTCCTATCTATCTATTTTAAGACGTTTTCACTAAGCTTAATAAATATATACCATCGAGCGACGATGACCATAAAAAAAATAATGTGAGACACACACACATGTAACATATTTGTATTGCGCGATATAGCGGCTTTGTAAACTGTGCTTAGCAAGCTGATAGTATACCGCGGAGACAAGTACCTATACCGTATCCATTTTGAATGTAGTATGTTAGTAAACAAACTACGATACAAATAACAAAATCTCACTTGCTTGGCGTCGAGTTTCAGATAATTGTAAGCAATTTTTATTGAAGGGAGGATTGTAGATCCTCCCTCATCGACAAGTAATGTAAATTACGTATATAAAGACGCGCCAACAAAGGTAATTTTAGGTTAAGTATGGGCGGTTTGTTTACTAACATGCTACATTTAAAATGGACACGGTATAGAGATGTGCTTGTTGTCTCAAGAAACATGCAACGCTCGCCGGCCAGCTCAGTTCCACTCTAGTCAGCACACATCTCCTAAAAACCCCTGGTATCTGATCTTCTTGACTCCGCTTCTGATATCTCCGCTTATCTCCACTTTGGTGGACTCCGGGCCTAATAAGCATAAGCGAGCGTAAGCTCCAATAGCTATGACCGTTCTTTCGACCTGCGTAGGTGCATGGGATGCAAGAGACAAGAAGAAGCGAAATGAGAGGCACATGGTCTTTTAGACCTTAATTAGGAAGATTAGGCTTGCTGTGGCGTTATGGCGTAAGAAATGACACCTCCTTCTCAACTCCTAGATATCGTAATCAAGAGGCGGAACAAGGGCAGCAGCGTATTTATTTGTATCTCTGACACCTCTGCTGCGATCACCAATCTACCTGCTAATTGTGGAGATTATGTATGGCAAGCCCAAGGACACTCTCTCTTTGTTTTGGGGCGGCACAGTGGGCAGGCATAGGTAAAACCCCTAAAAGACGTTTACGACTTATTAAAATTTATTTGTCGTCTATTACCTATAGCCTATTCTCGTTTAATTTTGCACAAGTCTTAACAACTGGTCAAGCTAAAAGCTGCCTTTTGATCTGGCTTTCTAACTGGATAGACATAGAGGTCATTTATATACTTCTAAATAAATCCATCAGCACAAACAGGAACATTACTTTTTTTTCCGCTACGATACTACTATTAGGAAAGATTCGCTTAAAAATTTATTTATAACAAAATCTGTTTCGAGATGACACGCTACTTAACTGAACATGAGAACTAAATACCACTAATCTTTCATCCGACCTATACGAAACGCAGTAAATTTGTTACATGTTTTTTTAGCTACCTCAACCTCAACAGCCTGTATTGGTCCACTGCTGGACGCAGGCCTCCTCCTGATTAACGCCTTATTGGCGTTTAACTCATGGAGGGTAGTGCCCATAATCCCAACGCCGCCGGGCATGCGGATTGGGGATCGCAGTTTGGTAGAAGATTTGTTCTGCAGGGAGCACTGCTGCCCGCCCCTGATATATATCCCTTAGTCACCTCTTATGACACCCACCCACGGGAAGAATTAAGGTGGTGGTAATTCTAAGCCAGTACTACACAGCTTTTGATTTTAGCTAGACGTAGTACAAATCAAATCGCTGTCTCTTATAACACGTCCCAGACTTTTTATATGATCGGGTAGGGGTCAGAGGGGGGTCGACGTATAAATTTTGTAAAGAAAGTAACACGTGGGTCGACGGCGCGTGCCAGGCCGCTTACGAAATCGTGCCTGATGTGGGCTCTCCAAATGAAGAGAAAAACTTGATGAACCACCTTGTCTTCGACGGCTTAGCTTGACAGCCTTTGACACGACTTCAGCTTATTGATTTTATGTCACAATAAGCTCTAAAGTTTGAGACGCAACGATAAGGAAATGTTTGTTCAAAATTATGTTCCGAAATGAGTAATCGCTTTGCCCTCTACTAACACCCTAATATCACATCATATCACACGAATATTATTAATGCGAATGTTTGTATGGATGGATGAATGGATGGATGGATGTTTTTTACCTCATATCGCCAAAACTACTGAATGGATCAGCCTGAAATTTTCCATACAGGTAATCTTAATCCTGGAATCAAAGGTAGGCTACTTTTTATCCCATAAATCAGCTCACGTGGGATATAGATCACCTTTAAACGTTTCCATAGACTCAACGCGTGCGAAGCCGCAGGGCGCAGCTAGTATAACATATTCTTGGAATTTTAGACATCAGAATGCTGAAGGTGTACTGTCATGCTGTTTACTAAAAAAATTGCCTTACGTTAGAGGTATTTTCAATAGAAATAATGTCTTTCGACGTTGTTGTCTAGGGTAGAATAAAAAAAAATTCGTCACTTTGTCATCGACTGCGTAAAATATTTGAAATTCATTCCTGCAACTTCCACAATTTACGCAACATATGACGATGCGATGTCATTTTACTACCTACTAATGTCTACAATACCAAGAATAGGTACACACTTACCATACAGTTTACCCATACGATTCCAGAGGTACTCCAAAATTAACAACAATTGCGAAAATGTGACAGTTTTGACCGAACTAGCACCCTGTAATTGTTTACCCTATACTTTATAAAGTTTACCGTAGTTTAAACGACAGTTACATTAAGAAGTAGTAACCTCTTTCGACACCTGTTCATTATACTCATTAATAAATCGTTTGGCAATCGACCGGATGCGCCTTTACTCTTAAAGTCTTAACTCACAGTATTCGAGGTTCTGACACAGTTGCATTTAATGCCTCGCCCCCGCTTAACACTAGAAAAGACTTACAAATATGGTTTTTTAACACTCCTACGACTCTTTTTAATGTCAATCGAGCAAATTAGAGATCTTAAGTCGTAATTTACCTTCTATAATGATTATTTATTCTATATTTCTTACTAAAACTCTACGTCTGGGTTAGTAAACATATCAACTAAGGATTCCCCTTTAATTTGTGGGGAAAAAAAACCTGGAAATCCCCTTAAATCTAAGTAATTTCTGGGCTATCAAGACTGGAAATTCCCTTCTAAGGCGAGATTGACAAAAAGGGAATTGTATTCAGTTTTGTACCGGTGTTGACCTTATTTAACATAGTACAAAGTTAATTGCACAAAGTATTTCAGAATTTGTATTCCTTCGTTTTTGTGCAATTAAGATAACTGGCTTTGGCAGAATTGTGTCAAACAATGAGACAGCAGAGCCAAAAATAAAAAAAGAAGAAGAAGAAGTATTTCAGAAGGTACTCGTGTCGAAAGACCAGGCAGTATGCTCCTAATGGCTTTAGCCTAATATGTCCAAAGATACAAATTAAAAAAAATAAAAGAAGGTACTCGTGATTCGATAACCGGTGAATTGACAATGTGCAGACTTCATTACCTACTTGATAATGACCTACTTTATAAATTATCCAGTGCTGGTGTCAGCAGGTAGGGAAAACGTGGGGCATAAATAAATTGCGAAATAACCTAGAATGAACAGACCTACCTACGAATTTTATAGGCGCGTTATTGAATAAAAGTTTGATTTCTGTCTCAGAGCTAATGTTTGTACGATTTGGATATTCTGGATGTTTTCTTTATATAATAATATATATATATATCTAAGTATTAAGTACAAGTTGCGCCCCGCGGTTTCGCTTATCCCACCGAAACTGGTTTATGGGATAAAAAGTTGCCTATGTTATTCAGGTCTAGAAATACCTGTACTTATGCAAAATTTCAGCCCGGTCCGTTCAGTAGTTTTTGCGTGAGAGAGCAACAAACATTTTTACATATAGGTATGCTTACAAACTTTCGCGTTTATAATATTAGTAGGATATCAGTTATCAAGTACCCATAATACAAGCTTTGCTGAGCTGGATATGTTGCATTTGCATTTCGTGCGCTGTCATTTGTCATTTCGCAGCAATCGCTAGGGTTAAATAATGCTGAGTGATTTGTCCAACATAACAAAAAAAGACTGTTCTAAAATAAGTATAACGCGTGTGGGTTATAGTATAACCCAAATCAACGCAGGCGCATCCATTCTCTTCACTCGTAACTTTGGAAGCTTCTACCTCCACTGTTGCATAACACCCGTAGGTTGTCGCAAGTAGATATCTCAGACGAAAGAGAACCTACCGACAACAAGATAAGGCATAATTTTAAGAATGTAGATTCATGTATACAGTGTCGCAATAGACGCGTGCCTACCTGGTTATTCGGAAACTGCTGATTAGTGCATTTGCTATTGGATTCTCGCCCTTGTGGCTAAGACCAGTTTGTGCTGTAAGTTGTATAGATAATACAAGTTTCTGTGTGGGAGAAACTGACGTCATTCATAGGTATACCCGTGAGGTACGGGGCACAAAATCTGCCAACAGTGCCTTTGATAAGAGGTGTTTGTGCTGTGCAATTTGCCCTACTTTGCCTTAGAATCTAGAGATTTATAGGAATTACCTTATCATTATGATAATGTGGGCAGTCATGGAACTGTAAGGGACAATTACGTCATTTGCCATACGCAAAGTTCAATAGATAGGTACCCACCAAGATACCAACATAAGATTCACTATAACTGGGAGAAAATTGAAAGTTTGCAGGAAAAAAGCCGTATTAATTGCAGTCCTGTTTTCCCCTTAGGGTGAATTTCAAGAGAAAACTGGCATAAGCCTAATTTTCTTGTAATGAATCATAATGATAACTTCGAAATAAAAAACCAAGCTCCGTGACCTAAAGATACTAGACTTAAATCTATAAGGTATTAAAAAACAATCATCTAAGCAAATGCACACTGTTTTACACCAGGCGTCATCGTCAGTTGGTGAAGGCAATCCACAAAACTGGCGTCTCTCTCGCACATAAGTGATAGTTATATTTTCTGTCTCTGTCACCCTGAGCTGGCGCTGCCTCCGAAATGGTTTCCTAGAACTGTCCGCGTTCGTAGATAGATGATTATCATCTCGGTTGTAACATGCTTTTCTGTGTAAAATGTGTAAATGCTTTTAGAACAAGTCATCTCGCATGTTTCTGCTTTATGGGTATGTTTTTAACGCTGTGTCATTAGGTTTTTTTTATTATTCAAGCAAAATACTTAAAATGTAAATGATAAAATACTTGGCATTCTAGTTTGGCAACGAGGAAACGGCCTAAAATACGAGTTTGTCCGGATAATATACCGTCTTTAGCCAGTGTTTTGCTGTGATTGTTTATTCTTTCTTTAGACTTTTTTCTGTAGTTGTTCACTTTTTCTGTTATGGTTGACATTTCTAGGTGTTCATGTATTTCGCAGTTCTCACAAACCAGTGTGCGATGGTCCTAAATTCCTAATGTTCTAAAATCGCTGACCGGATCGATCGGAGTTGCAAGGAGATACCCAGATTCTTCTGGGGATCTGCTTGCAACTCCGAACTGGAGATACTACAGAAACCACAAGGCCCTACACTACAGAATAGAAATTTTGTAGGGCCAGATAGGTTTAATTATGGCTTTATAGATTAGTAATTGGTTATTAAGAGATACCTAGGTATTTGTGATGGTAACGTCTCTAAGACGTTTGAAATAAATCGCGATTTACAGACGTGAAGTTTACAATGTGCAACAAATAGATTTTTTTATTGTTAAATATAATATGTATAAAAAACACTGCATTATGGGACACACTGTTTGGTAATTTTTTTTATTAATAACCTTCAATAAAGCTTGACATAGTCATACTAGACTATACGTATAGACTTAACGCCACAGTGACACTCATGGCTAAATTTCTACAAATGCAAATTTATCATACTCTAAACTTTTGATGCCGATAAAATTATTCCGACCATCCTCGACTTTTGCTGATAAGAATATTTGAGTAAGAACCGATTGAGCAAACAAGGGTTATGAAGTAGGTACAATTACTTGGCTTATTGTTCATTGAAACTGAGAAATAATTAGGGAAGTCCCCTAAAATGCTAACCAGACCAGATTTAAACAACACAAACTGAATATAGAACTAGACGTCACAAGTGAAAAAAATTATCTAACTGTTGCATACAACCACCTCTTGGTTGTATGCAACCTCAAATGAAACATGCGAAGAAGACTTAATTGAAAAATAAAATAAAATAAATAAATTATAGCAACTGCAGACTGTGGCAAACAATGACAGGTAGCTCAACTTATCCATATCAATTTACCAGTCGGAAGCAACCCAAGACGTTGGCTGTATTGGCCCGCAGTATAGCAATACTGATGCGCTGTATAAATTCACCAGCTTTGTTATTATATTCAAAGCTAAAAGAATGTCCTCAGACTCAAAGGCTGTACCTTCGAGAATTTTCCAGCAGCTGAAAGTTGCTGCTTAAAGTGAGCACCTTAAAATGACCTAAAAAGCAATTCAAACTGTTTGTTTATATATCGAGCTAATGATAACAGTTAAGATTATACAAAGTCGTTGACTCTGATAATAAAATGGGTATACCGATAACTTGTAGATTAGGTCTCGTTAAGCAAACAACCGCAGATTATGTGTAGATATAACAGCTATTAAGTAATTCTAGAGAAATCTGAGCGAAGCTCCTAATTAGATGAATTCATAGTAGGATCCTCGCATAGGCGTCTACTGTTTCCCCTTACTTGAGCGATTTAAAATATTCATTCATCATAAAGCTTACTGTTCAGGGAGTGACATAGGCTATACTTTATCCCGGAATTCCCACGGGAACGGGAACTACGCGGAAAAACCTCACAACATATTAAATTATATATATCAGTTACCCATAAGACAAGCTCTGCTTAGCTGGCTAGATAATGTTTTGTGAATTGTCAATCATTTATTTTATACACTCAGCTTATATTTCTCTTACATTGTCATGTTTGAACGGTCAGACTGGACTTAATGTAATTTGGTAAAGTCACAGCACAGATAGTGCACGCCCGGGTAGGATGTATGTTATCATTGAAAAAATCCTGTGAAGACAAAAAAGTTTTGGTGCCTATAAAAACTGATAATCCGTAAGAATAACACTTTAAACTTAAAACCAAATGATATATAATGAATTTTGATTAAAAAAAACTATAAAACGACTTCAATTGTATGGATCCCATTGTCAGAACTGGACCAAATTAAAATGGGACCACACGGGAAGAATTAACTTTAAAAAAATAATCTTGAAATCGGACCACCCAGTCAAAAGTTAATTCGTCTGTATTTTTAATGTTTGTTACCTCAGAACAAACATAAAAAATACAGACGAATTAAGAAGCTCCTCCTTTTTTTGAAGTCGGTTTCAAACCGTTGTTGAACAGGACAGGACGACTTTGAAGTTCCTTTTTAATCATTTTGTTAATTAAAAAAATCTGCCTGAATTCCTAAGTGTCCAGATATTTATCACCTGGAAGCAATTCAAAAATGATTACCACCACGCTTCGACACATTTCAAGACTCGTGCGAATCTGCTACGGAATCGGCGAACGATCTATCAGGCAAAATATGCAGGGTTACCAGCTTATAAACATAAATTGGCTGTGTTTTTATAAATAACGACCGTTAATTGTTTCAAAACTTTATCACGAAAACTCGCATCTACAGTTTAGGAATATAAAACACTAGCTGCGCCGCGGCTTCCCACGTGTTTTTCCTATGGAAACTTTAAAAGGTGATTTTCATCCCACGGGAACTGATTTATGGGAAAAAATGTAGCCTATATTTGATTTCAGAACTAGAATTACCAGTATGCAAAATTTCAGCCAGATCCGTCCAGTAGTTTTGGCATGAAGAAGTTATAAACATCCATCCATCCATACATCCATACAAATTTTCACATTTATAATATTATGTGATGTGATGTGAAGTGTGATTATACTTCAATATGGATATTTTTAGCTGGTAACCCTAAAACATCGCGTGCAGAAAATTTGTATCTTTTTACAAGCTTTACAAATTAGTCCCGTGCCAAATCGCTAGAGGCTTTGAACATGTACGTAAATTAAGGCGCATACCCGAGCCAATCTGACAGCAATTCCTATTTTATCATATTTTTACGTTTATCATAGGAATTTTTAAAAATCCTACGTTCAGTTTGTGGTATCTATTATAAGCTATTTTTTAATACCTCTTTTATAATTTTATCTCATATAGTTTAGGAGGAGATGCAAAAATAGAGTTTGGTGGCCAAAAAGCGCAACTTCGTATCTCTTCCTAAGCTTTACAAAATGAAACTATTACAGAGGCATTAATAAATAGCTTATAATAGATACCACAAACTGAACGTAGGATTTTTGAAAATTCCTGCGTTCAACGTAATAATAAGATATAATAGTTGGGGGCGCCACTTTCGGTGGTGTATGGGCCTTAATAAAAAAACACCATGTATTTTATAATTTTCGGCACACGCTTAAGGCATTCCTGTAAACTACAAATTTGCATGTTTTTGTACAAAAATTCTTTGAATTGCTTAGCATTTTAAGATAGTTTGATACGTGCTTTGATTTTGAGAATGTCAACGACTTATGTACAATTTGCATGCATTTGTGCACTCTAACAACGTGTTGCGCACATGGTTAGTTTATTATTTGTGATATCTATTATAAACTATTTATTAATGCCTCTGTAATAATTTCATTTAGTAAAACTATGCTTAGAGATACGAAGTTGCGCTATTTGGCCAACAAACACAATTTTCACATCTTCATCTTCATCTTCCTAAACTAAATAAGATAAAACTATTACAGACGTATTACACTGCACTGTACGGAGCGGTGCCCATCATTACACGTACTGTACTGCCCCATACAGTTGACCAAAAGACCAAGAGACATTGGTCCGGCGCACGCAGCGTACTGCGTTACCACGGCCTGAAAAGTAGGCTTTCTAATGGTGAAATATTTATTTTAATCGGTCCAGTAGTTTCGGAGCCTATTCAATACAAACAAACAATCAAATCTTTCTTCTTTATAATTGTTAGTATACATTGCGAGTAAAGCTGCTCGCAGAAGGTAGTTCCAATCATTATTCAGCTATTAACGAAAATTCCTAGCGAGTTTGCAAAAAGACTGGTCATTCGAACTATGGTTGAACAATCCTCGGCGCTATTCCCATGGCAATTACATTTAATGTAATTGTGGGCAAGCCAAGCAAGCATTTACAAGAAAAATAAAAGAGACAAGTACTTATGAAAAAAATATTTAATTGATCATACAATATTCCCTACAAACGATTTTTAATGTGCAGTCTCTTTTTGTTTTTACATTTTGTCTGCACTGTGAAGTGGATTGGATTAAATGCATTCCGAAGATTCGTGACAACTAGAGACAATCTTTTTAAAATAAGATTCGTCAAGTGCGAGTGTGACCACTAAACTATAGGAATCAACCAGTTAATCGCTATGTGACAAATATCACCATACATTTATCTGCAAAGAGATTGGTCATTTTTCTGTATGATTGGCAGTCTTTTGCCTAGGCAAAAGACAGATCAGATCAGATACTAAGCAGATCAGATGCCGGATGCAGCAAACTCCCTTCAGTTTGCCGCATCCAGCATCTGCCTGCTCATTAGGGTGGAGTGATTGTGTATGAAAAAAAATAAACTTATTTTTTTTTGGATGGCATAGCGATATAAAGTTGTCTTTGAATGAGAAAATCAAATGTACGAAATATTGTTAATCTATTATAATGTCTTGAGGTGCCCCAACACAATTGAAAATCGGTATATATAACATTTTTTTACAATTGTTATCTCTTTGTCAAATTGTTCAAAAAAAGTATTTTTCTGAATTTCAGGACTACCATTAAATGAATATCAGTATAATTACTTAGAAATGTAATTACTAAAAGTGCCGTAACTTATTTCGAATATTTTTTTTTTTTTAAGAAACGATAAAAATGCCAAAGTGCAATTTTATTTAAACACTAGCAGCGCCTCGCGGTTTAACCCGCCTAGTTCCCGTTCCCGTGGGCATTCCGGGATAAAATATAGCCTATGTCACTCCCTGAAAAGTAAGCTTTTTTATGAAGAAAGATGTTTTAAAACGGTCCAATAGTTTCGGAGCCTATTCAATACAAACAAACAATCAAATCATTGCCCTTTATAAAATTAGTATAGATTAAATTGCAAGTGTCTCAAAGTTAATTCATCCAAAGGTGACTGACAGGCAAACCACTGTAATGTTTTTTTAATTTCTTCTTCCATCAAGCGAATCACACCACCTTTAAAGTCTGTTCCATCGCAACCAACAACAGATATTTCGCGTAGTTCCATCAATTTGGATTTCAAGTAAGTTAAAATACTTTTTATACCTTCCGCAGTGAACCGATTTCCGACTCACAAGTGACATGCCCGAAGTAGTCGCTTCTTGGCTCCGATAAAATCACATAATGGTCTTCTGAAACTCTTTTTCTGTAAAATTTACCATCCTTCTGAATACTAACCAAAGTTTTGTCCCTTCTACAGCATAAATAGCACGTATGTTTTTATCGCGATCTGCATTCTGTAAAGCTGATCTGACTTTAGTTCTCTCACGGCGTAACGTAGATCGATCAATGACACCACTGGTATCGTTTGAAGAAATCATTCAAAGATCTTTTAACACAGAAGAAGCTATAATAGCAGCTGCTCTGTCAGAAACTCCAGTGCGATCGCACGCAAGAGCTAACGAGATGGTAAATTTAACCTTTTCTTTTTTGTTGGTGGTGCAAATGGAATTTGATGTGGACTAAAAGCTTCGCTATTACTGGAACTGACCCTAATACTTTGGATTGCCAATGTCACATCTTTATATAAGGACGAGAACAACACGGTTTCTCGCAATCAATTATCTCTCCGTTAAGAAATGAACGTTTTTGTTTTCTTCTCTGTTTTTTCACATTTTTTATAGTTGCAGCTAGATCTAAACCACCTATCATCATTTTTCTTTTTGTTCATTAATTGATCGAGTAGAAAATGTTTTTCTTTTTTGGGAACACGACTGTCTTTTGCACAAGAACAGTTTGAGATAAGTTTGCATTTGCAACTGCAAATATCGAATAATCTATGAGTCTTTGAGGCTTTAAATGTATTAATTTTCTGATGATAATTTGTGTTGGTTTGACAGCTATGATTAGGTTGCATTACCTTTCATTTCGAGTCATAAATTATTTGTCGTGGTAGGCAGGAATTAGTTATTAATACCCTCTTACGGCTAACTGTTGGCAGCGAAGCTTTTTGCCAAATATCTCATACTTCTTGAGCCAATATTTCGGATATGTCATGGACCGTCGGCTCTTTTGTTGTTTTGTCTGTCTTTAATTCATTTTTAAATAAATAAATAATATGTCATAACATCATTATAAGTACGCTATTGAGATACTGGTTACTTCACTGGCAAACCATAAAATAATAAAAATCGCACGCGAGTATTGACTAAATGACGTTGAAACAACTTTTGATGAGGGTAGTGAAATTACCTCCCCGCGTACCCCGCGTACTGAACATCGATAAACACGTCTTAATGTTAAAATTTTCTATCATAAACTAACAGGGCAACTTTCAGAATATAATTTATTATAAATAAGACGAATGTACTTTTTTACCAATTTTTGCGAATTTCTCTAAAATTAATGAGGTTGGGGGCACCTCTAAATATATTACGTTTATAACAAAATTTTGTGAGCATATTTGTGAGTTAGAACAGCAACTTTTTACAGGTATTCCAAATTGATTACGAAATAAAAAAAAAATCGCTCCACCCTACTGCTCATTGCTCAATAGGGAAGGCCTTTGTCCAGCAGCGGACTAATTTAGGCTGATGATGTTAATGACGTTGATGTTAATGTATATTTTTGAGAACCTCTTAATGAATGAATGATAAAATAATCATTAATTTTCTCTAGGAAGCATAAAGGAGCACAATTTTTTTGCAGATAATTCGAGTATACTTAGATAGGAATTAGATGAGGCTTTTTTAGTAAATAAATTCTTTTCATCCTTCTTGGTGACTTGTACAAAGAAATTGTAATATTTTTTTGTTATTTTTTGTATTTTATTTGTTAATTAAACGATTACAACTATCTACGCCATTTTTTCTCTAAGGGTTGGTTGGTATGCGCGTACCGTGGACAGCAAAACGAACCAATAGATCCATTCTCGACCAACTAAATATCAAAACCCGATTGTCCACGACCTGTTATTAACGAGTCCTTATTTCTCTTTGGGCATATCGCCCGCAGGCAACCAGACAACCTCGAAAAACTGCTTGTACTCAGCACGATAGAAGGGAAAAGACCAAGACGACGTTGGTCCCGCTGGTCTGACCCAATTAAGACCGTAACTGTACTCAATTTGCCTGCAGCCCTGAGACGAAGACAGGGGATTGTGGAAGCGGCTCATCAGCGTCTCTGTAATAGCTTTCCAGGATCGGCTCGAACTTCATCAATGAAAAATACGACATAGAAGGAAGCTAATTATACCATCTGTGCTTTTTATCAGTTTTTACTTAGACCAGCTGCATTTTAGACCACTTGCTAATTAGACCATAATGCTACTTTGTAGCCCTTAACTGCGTGCGCGAAGTAGCAGGCGAGTGCATACATACATAAAGTTTTTTTATCTCAGTATCTTGCGAAGTGGCCAGAGTCCTTGAGTTTTAAGTTTATTTAAGGAACGTATTTCGAAGATAAACTTTATTTGCGCTCTGCGCAAACAAGCGGCAGCAGTGTTTGCTCGTCGATAACAGATGATGGGTCTGATATCACAGAAATAGTGGACAAACACTAGCTAAATAAATCGAATAATCTAATGCCTGCGTGATCCGAGAGCTGGCGAGTATCAAGAAAAGAAAGAAAAGAAAAGAAAAGAAAGAAAGGCAGTGGCATGACCATATCTCGCGAAGAACCGACAACAGCTGGGGTAAACGAGTTCTTGAGTGGAGACCGCGACTCGGCAAGGTAGGTCACCCTCCGGCCAGATGGGATGACGATTTGCGAAAGACTACAGGCAGATGCTGGATGCGTCAAGCTGAAGACAGGGCGCTATGGCGCTCATTAGGGGAGGCCTATGTCCAGCAGTGGACTAGTATAGGCTGATGATGACGATGATGATACTATCTTCGGATGAATCTTTTGTCTTCATACTATCATTGATAAAATGGGTAGGTATGTGTAGTCTATGCTTAGTTCTAAGTAATATTATAGATAACATTACCGTGGTAATATCTTAATTCATAATCTTGTCTTAATAAGAGCTGTTAATTATTTTATACTTCAAGTATAAATATATTGGCAATTATATATTAGTGATGTATTATAGTGACATTTATGTACCCCCTGGGTAGTCTATGTACAGGGATATTGAAGACTTTTGTAGAACAGTGGGGCTTAGGTTCGTCTGCGACGCAGAAGGTTGCAGGATCGATTCCCGACTTAGGACAAATGTTTGTTCAATATGCAAATACTTGTGCAAAAAACCTTATCGGCTTTTAAAAGTTGGGGTAGTGCCCATAATCCCCACGCCGGGCATGCGAGTGCAGTGAGAGTGAAAGAGTGAGTTCAGTGATAGAATAGTTCTGCAGGGGCGCTGCTGCTCGTCCGCGGTGGATATCCCTTAGTCGCCTCTTACGACACCCGCGGAAAGAGATGGGGTGGTGCAAATTCTATACCAGCACCACATAGCTGTTGTCGATACGTACATATTGGTAATTATAAGTAGGCGTCCAAGATTCATGGTATTTAGAAATAGCTTTGTAAACACCATATCACCCGTATCTGGCAAGTCTATTTGCTTAAGCTAAGTGATACCTGAATATTTATCAAGGAGATAAATATGTCGGTTACGAACGCGGCCCCATAAAGTTTATAAATACAGAGCTACACACGATGTAGCTAAATTTATATTTACTAGAAGGTATATTATATTAAACATACTTGTTAGTATGTCTTTTTTAACCAACTTCAAAAATGGAGGAGTTTCTCAATTCAACTGTGTATTTCGTTTTCCATGTTTGTTACCTGAGATTTCCATGATTCTTATTCGACTTTATCCTTTGCAACAAACCATGGATACTCCAAATCGAGACGAGAAGATTGTTTTTTCCAGAGTGATCGGCTTAACCTTGGCTCTGACCACTGGATGATTTGCTAAACGCTTTTCCTAAGTTGGGTCGGCCAAAGTTAGAATAAAGACTTGTAAACTAAATTTGTGAACTAGACTAAAATTGTAAATGAAGCCAACTGCCTAACACGAGTAAGGAAACCCAAATGAATGGCAAGGTCCTGCGGTAGAAGACTACCAGGTCTTTTCCCAGTTTGTCTGCACTACAAGACACATTGCTTCCAGGTTCATCCAGCTTCGTAGGTGCGCCAAGTATTTCATTCTGATTTAACTAGTTCTATTTCACTAGGATCCAAATCTACTACCAGCTCAGTCCACCTCTTACCCTCCAGACGTCTATAAAGAGGTCTTCGGTTTTCGGCGGTAGGTGCTTGGTGGAGAGGTCTATAAGATTCTTTCCTACTTTGTGCAACGGAGCTCCCAGAGCTCTGCGTTTGAGATCGTCCCTCCAAAACACTGTTTCCCGCCGATGTACCACCAGCAGATAAATTCCTGAGCAGACGTTGAGGTGCCGAAGGACTCTCCAAGTTTGGCTGAATGTATTGATGAACACTGCTTGAGAGTCCCTCGCATCTAGGTGTTGTAACACCCCGGTAAATAAAAAGCATAAAGCGTCACTTTCAAGTATCTCTATTGCCCCATTATTGACTGACCTGAAAGAGTATTTGAGCACTTCATTAGAGCTATTTTCACTGCGTTTCTGTTTATATATATATACTGCTCTTTTCTGTTTATATACCATGACATCTGTTCCACCACAGACCGGATAAATGACAATTACCGAGTTGAATACCCAAGCCGTCCTCGGAAACATCTGTCTTAACAAAAAAGTGAGCTCTGGGACTAAATTCTCTTCGGGGTTCCTCACTTTTAAACCACCAACGGCAATCGTCGAGCGGCTGAGGAAGTAAACGGTGCCTCTGGCAAGGATTTTCCTGCTGAAGTTTTCGACCCGCACACTGAATATGTCTGGAGTAAAGTCAACCTAAAGAAGTTAACAAAAAGGCAAAGCCTAGGCGCCCTATTAACGCTTCTCCTAGATCCTTCAATGAACGACCTACTTTCTTTTCTGGAAGTGCTTTCTCGTTTCTGCCGGTATCCCAAACTATTCCTTGGAATTATATGCTGAGTCGCTTTCATGACGCACTTCAAGACCTACTGCGTAAGCTATCTGGTCCTCCAGTACCGATGGGGTTTGATGACCACTCCTGTTGCTCTTAACAAACATGCCACACATTTGCTGACACGTGAAAAGGCTAACGGGGTGCTTGAAAGCCTGAACAAGAGGGACGTCATTTTAAGTAGCTGATCCGCATGAGCAAAGGACAGATATCTCCAGTGGCTGTGATTTATCGGGACGTGAAAATAAGTCTAACTGAAGTCGAGCTTTCTTAAATAGTCATCTTGCTGTAGAGAGAATTATTCTGATTTATCATACAGAATTTCGGGGGTTTTAGGTAAGTATTCAGATGACGAAAATCGGTCTGGATCTCCTGATCCAGACCGATTTTCGTACATTCGTGATGGGAAACCGGCTGAAGAGTTCTCTACTACACCTTTGTTTGTAATTATTTGAGTTCTAGAGACATAGCCTGGTATTTCTTTGCTGAAAACCTTGTCACATTTTTGTGAAGGGAACTGAAGGCGGCTTTGTCACGAATGGTATAGCTAGACAGTTAAAATTTTCACATAATTTTAATAATTATATTATAAGGCAACATCGGGCGCGGTCAGTGGTACTTGGATGGTGACCGCGTCAACACGTTCCGTACCGGTATCTTTTTGTTTTTTACGAGGAATATTTAGCATTTTATGATTTTTATAGATAATGGTACGGAACCCTTCGTGCGCGAATCCGGCTCGCACTTGGCCGGTTTTATTCTGTATATTGATGGTGCAATAAAGACAATAACCTGTAGTACCTCATATATCTATGTATCTACTTCAAATTGGTTCGAACGAAATGGTACAAATGCGGTATGATTTTTCAATTAAACACTGTTTGTCATCATAAGTGAGCGCGGCCTAAATGTATGCTATCTCACCTGTCATTATAGACATACCCGCGCGATAGAATGAAATGCACAATGATTTATGCCGCCGAACAGACTTTAGCACAAGGGTTATCATATCATATAAAAACTATTGAATGTATCTCTTCAAAATAAATTAATTTTAACTTATAAATAACTAAACTATGTCGGTAAACCCTTCATTTAAGAAAGTTCTTTCTCCGTGTATTATTTATTTTCGCCTAAAGTTAAGTAAAAATTCGTGTTGAAATACGAAAGTTTAGAAGCTTGTATTTTTCAAACGTATACTCTTTTTACTGTTTTAGTGGTTTACAAACATAGTTTATGACGGTATAAATTGATTTCATCCTTAGTTTTGGATGGTCAACATCAAACAGCCTTGTAGTTACCCTTCCACGTTTGTATGAAAAAATGAGCGACTAGTTCCACCTTAAGGGGTAAACACACCAACAACATGCCAACTCGACAAAGCCCGAGCACTAGGTCATTTAGGCGACTGCTACGACGCTTTGGGCGACCTTGATGAAGCCATAAAGTATCACGAACAGCATCTGGCAGCGGCTTTGAAGTTGGATACCACGAGGGAACAGGAGAGAGCTTATAGAGGACTTCAGTTGAGTCATAAGTATAATAGAATAGAATAGAATATACATTTATTTAGTACACACATAGGGACACACAACACAGATGGAAAGTAAAATACAGAACAAATAAAGTTACAAATAAAATAGTACTCGTACTATGCTCTACGAGACAGTCTGAAGAGAAAAAATATTAGTAAGTAAGTTTGATTTCGATATTTAGCTGCTTATTCGATATTTTTAGTGGATATTTTATAAAGTTAATGTGGTTTTAAAATACATGTGATAATGATCATTGATGAGATCTATTGTTCCTCACGGGAAGTTCACGTGCCGGGAAGTTCACGGCCGTGTAGCCATGCCGTAACCGGTTATATTATTCACTTTCCATCCTCAATCCTCATGCTTTACTTTACATCTGCGAGATGTGTTCTTTTCTGATGATAGATTTGCAGTTGTTGTAAGATAAAGATAAAGATAAGATAAAATTTGTTTATTTTACCCATTAACAAAAGGTACAATAATAGGATAATTACAATTAATTTTGTTTAAAAACTATAAACCGACTTCAATTTTTATAGTTTTTTCATGATTTTTCACGGATCCCAGTGTCAGAACTGAACCAAATTAAAATGGGACCACACGGGAAGCACCAGCTTTCATATAAAAAAGAATCATGAAAATCGGACCTCCTAGGTTCAAGTTTAATTAATGAATGACAAAAAAAGAAGCCGCTCGCTGCACCTATCTGGAGAACAATTCTACCACCAAACTGCGATCCCCAACCCAGCGTGGGGATTATGGTCATAACCCCCCATTAGATAAGGCGCTTATCAGGGGGAGGCCTGCGTCCAGCATTGGACCAATACAGGCTGTTTAGGTTGAGGTTAAAATTCAAATAACAATAGTATATAATAAAATCTTCCTCGATTTTGTTATATTTACTAATAATGGTGTCAATTCAGATGTTTCCAAAACTAGTCTAGTTTTGGAAACATCTGAACTAATCTAACAGGACTTAAAATGATACCATCCTTATTATTTTCATCGTTATGACAGGAACAGCGACATTTTTAGTACTGTCAAATTAGTTTAGTTTAGTTTTGGCGACATCTGAATAGACACCATTATTTGACTATTCTAAGTAGAAAGTATGTATAAACAAAGAATTGAAATTGTTTGTTCTCTAAGTACCTTGCGAATTATCTAACAACAAAAAGAAGATCAAAAACTTTAATCTCGATCCGCATTCATATTACGAGTACAATCAAACTCAAAATTAACAAAAACACATCGGTACAATAAAGGCAGTAGATCTACATTTTTAAAATAAGAATTAAAAATATTTCGAAGCGGAGAAGACTTCAAATCTCGATTGTAGAGATTTGTGCAGGGCCTCATTCAGGTAGAGAGAATAATGAGATTATACTTTTATTTCAGACTAGCAGCACCTCGCGGTTTCGACCGCTTTGTTCACGTTTCCGTGGACTTCCTGGGATAAAATATAGCCTATATCACTGAAAACTAAGCTTTTGATGGTAGATTTTTTTTATCGGTCCAGTAGTTTGGAGCCTATTCAATAAAAACAAACAAACAATAAAATCTTTCCTCTTTATAAAATTAATAGACTATAAATAAGTTACAGATCTTATTTAACTTATTAGAAATATTATGTACACCTTAAAATAAATACAAAAAGTAAAGATTATTGGACCACAATTTTCAAGTCTACTCACAAGTATGCATGATGGGTTTAAGATATTATACGAATACGAGAGAAAACGCGTTTAATTATAACTCATCCCTTTTGGCGCATCACTAATAGTGCGCTTTAAAATAATAAACCTGTCCATGGGCTTTTGTGAAAAATAGATGGGTGGTCTTATAATTCTCGTAATGAGCTCATAATGAAACGCCTGTCGAAATTATAAGTTTTGCAAGTAATCCCCAAAAACTTTCGATTAATTCTCCCAGCGCTAACTCAACAGTGGTCTGTGTTGTGATACAACTAAACGCAAACACACGCCATTTTCAATCTTTTGCAATATAGCAGACACCGTTGATGACGACATGTCAAATAGCAATTCAAAAAAACCACCTTCTTCATTTCTTATGACAACAACTGGAGGAATTGGGTGGTGTAATTACTAATACGGAACCACAAGGCAAGTTGTAAGTTTCAAGGCGTTTATTAGGTGTATTTTTATATGAAACAACGCGTACTAATAAGGGGGCCATCAGCATTGCCATACAGCGGGGTTATGCAGCCAGCGTCTTGGGTACGCTTCCGACTGGTAATGATATGAATCAGTTGAGTAACCTGTAGATTGTTTGCAACAGTCTGCATTCAGCACAATTGTTTCAATTGCTCACTACATAGTTCTCATTCTATTTTATTTCACTGTAATTTTCTTTACCAATAAAAAATGGTACAATTTAACACATTTGCAGAATACAACATTTTTGTATTCACATGTGATAGAAGATAGTTTATTCATTTCGTTATTAGCGTATGCCTATTATTAGCTTTCTGTGACTATTTAATTATACTGTAATTAGTTAACCTGATGGAAAGCCGAATAAAATAGATAAAATAAAATTAGTCCTTAACTTCGGCCCTGACCGGTCGTGCTCGGGTCTCATCGTGCTCGCAGTATCTCTCCATCTCGCTCGCTCCGCAAGCACGACTTACAACAAGAGCATGCAAACAGAACCACATAGATTCCATCGGCGCCCGCCGATACCAGCCAGTGATTTGTGTTATGGGCTTCAAAAACTGATCATCGTGGAGCCATCGGCGGTGGTACAAAGGCCTCAGTCATTTCACCTAGTAGGTACATCCAAAACGTTAAACCATTGGTCCTGCGATTGACCTGTCGTCGATCGAGTCGGCTGACGTCCCATAGGATTATGAGATTGAGGCATTGATTAATTAAAAAGGGAAGATGAGGTACTAGTTTCTCGAAAATGGCAACCTCATATTGTGTAAAATTGTGTGCTCCCACCTCAGTCAGCGTCGGACCGGCGGCACGGGCGTTCGTGATTCGCGTGAAACATTGTTGTCTCGGTCTCACTTCGCTCTTAGATACGTCTTTCCGTCTTTCTTCTTTGTATTGCACAGGATTGGAAATATAACTGTGAGCGTATATGTTTGTGTGTAGTTGTAACACATGCCAATTTTTGAGTAAGCGCTGGGAGAACGTAACCTGACTTCCCTTTTTAATAAATCAATGCCTACTCCTAAAATATTTATCATACTGCTCTACAGAGCCTCTGCCCTCTGCCAAAGGGCACGTGGTAACGACGGCCGCACGCAGAGCGGCCAAGGTATTTCGCTGAGACACGAGAAACTACTTTTTAGTGTATGCCGACTAACTGCTCATAATGAGAAACATCCACCCATGCCACTTTAAATTGTTTTCTCTCTGTGGTAACTTATACTTTTGCTTTTGTGTAAATCGAAATTTTTAATAAAGGACCTTTTCGTTTGTATAATGTATACAATACAGCTCCCTTATAAATCATTGCTCTCCCACTGCTTAGCCCTCTTCTCTTTTCACACATCAACAAACATAGTTTAAGTTTGTTGAGGTTAGGTATATTATATTTTCTTTTAGTTGAACTTTCTGGAAAAATATTCCATTTTGTTCAACTTTCACAAAGTGGTTACAAAGTTGAACTAATCGGAAAAATAATTCCAATTAGTTCAACTCGTTGAACTTTTCGGAATAGAGGCCTAGCACGGCGTTCTCATCTCTTCTTTACACTAGAATAGACAAGGCAGTTTATTGTCTTCGAAATCCTTATTTTGCTCTAACACGTCGTTTCTCGAAGCAAACCCTAGAAAACAGTTTCGAACGATACCACCGATTAAATATAAAATGTTCTAAGAAGTTCGTTTGTTACGTTTTATTACCCACAAAATATCATCGTGTTGATATTTTGTAACAAGAAATACAGTATAACGTAACGAAACACCGTGCTAGGCCCGCAGGTCTCGTCAAAGCTGACACATTATCTGCCCTTGGAAACAAGGCTTTGGTCTGGCAAGAACCGGGGCTCTCGGGTTTAAAATAATTAATTTTGTTTTAAAAAACTATAAAGCGACTTCAATTTTTATAGTTTTTTCATGAATTTTCATGGATCCCACTGTCAGAACTGAACAAAATTAATATGGAACCACACGGGAAATACCAGGTTTCATATAAAAAAAAGAATCATGCAAATCGGAACACCCAGTCAAAAGTTCTGAGGTAACAAACATAAAAAAAATACAGACGAATTGAGGATCTCCTACTTTTTTTGAAGTCGGTTAAAAATAACCTTAGCGTCTGGTAGAAGTGACGTGTGACCTGAAAACTGGTGAGTACCTGTCTGGGGCAGCGCATCAGAATTGCAAGAGCACAGCATCAGCACAGCATTGCAGCTGCGCATGAAATGACGCCCGGTAGCTTTATGCGCCGGGTTCTGACGATAACATACACTGTATACTAAAGTTTTTTTTTTTTTTATTTTAGTTATTTCTATTTGTGATATGGGTCCCTAATTTTGTATTGTGTGCCTGAAATAAACGAATTTTATTTTATTTATTTTTTTATTGCCAATTTGCCGTACAGCGGGGCAATGCAGTGTCTTTCTTTGGGATACTTCCGAGTTCCGACTGGTTTTGATATGGATTAGTTACAGATTGCTTGCAACAGTTTGCGTTTCTTCTCAGTTGTTTCAATTGTAAATAAACTACCAATTTACTTATATTTTTAACAGACTTCAAAAAAAGGAGGAGGTTCTCAATTCGACTGTATTATTTTTCCTTTTTTTATGTTTGTTATCTCAGAACTTTTGACTGGGGGGTGGTTCGATTTTCATGTTTTTTTTTGAGGAAAGCTTGTGGTCCCATTTTAATTTGATTCAGTTCTGACAGCGGGATCCATGAAACACTATAAAAATTTAAGTCGGTTTACAGTTTTTTAAATAAATTAATTATGTTTATATTCTTTGATTGTAATTTTCTTTGTAGTAGGTTTATTTTATGCTTAGATTAATAGGTAGGCGCCCGCCGGTTTAGCGTTCTCTAAGTAGTAGGTACCTACCTGTGGTACCTACATTGGAACAATCTACTCACAAGGGAATATTTATTGCAGGCAGCGCCCTACCCCGAGGCGTAAAGAAACTGCCTAATAACAAACCAAATCCACTTATTATCTGGCTATTAGATCCTTTAAAATGTCGATAATAATATGCTCCGTGTAAATTATATCCATTCTATTCTATTGCCTCTTTATGGTTCTTATAACAACGACGTAGAATACATTTTAAGAGTGGCTTAAAGTTCGTAAATTAGTTGAGTCTTTGTTCGACCCGCGCTTGTATGGTACAATTGATATGATTGAAGGGGTAAAAGCCGGTTTCCACGAGCCAAGCGAACATGTGCTTTTGGGAAAAAATCAGTATCAGAAAAGATGAAAAATCAAGATGATGAGATAACTGGACTCCAAAAAAATTATTCCAGTTACCCTACCCACTTTATTTTTCCGATGTCACTTGTTGCAAAATACCTACCTCATAATGATACTAGCTGCGCCCCGCGGCTTCGCACGATTATCTCACATGAACTGATTTATGGGAAAAAAGTAGCCTATGTGATATTCCAGGCCTAGAAATACATGTATGAAAAATTTCAGCCCGATCAGTTCAGTAGTTCTTGCGTGAAAGAGCAACATACATACATAAGTAGCATGTTTACAAACTTTCGCTTTTATAATATTCGTAGGATTTATTCTACGTCTTGGTTCTGCTGGCAGGTTGACAACCTACGAAATACTGCAGGCAGATTTTGAATGCGGCAAACTGAAGAGTGAACTCAGGGCGTTAAGGCGCTCATTAGAAGAAGCCTATGTCCTGGACTATACAGAGTGGGGCAAATTTTCGGCCCTTTAAACCCTTAAAGGCCCAAAAATTTGCCAAAATGATATCCCTTCAAAATTAGCCCACCAACTTAAAAAAATAGTTACATACAAGTTTGAATTAAGAACCATTGAATGAGTGACATTGTTGTTTTCACTTACTCGTTTTTTCATAGAAAAAGTATGGGAATTGTCTTTTTTTAATTATTGCCCAAACTTACGATTTGATTTGGTATGTTACTTTGGGAAAAATGTTCCTGGTTGTAAATAGAGTCGATTAAGACCAACTTTTTTTTTTGGCAAATGTCATTTTTGGGCGACCCGTACATTTTTTCAAAAAACTAAAAATGGCAATATTTTTTTCTTCAAAATAAAACGGAAGGTTCCTAAGAACTAAACCTTCTAACTACAAAAGAAACGGCAGCTACCCTTAAGGGGCCAAGAATTTGCCCCACCCTGTATAACACAGGGCAAAGATAATGCAGTTGGTCTCAGCCCGGAGGTACCTATTACATATCTCGAGGTGTACTTACATTACCTTCCAAAAAGCATGAAAGAAATTTACCAATTATTAATTAAGAAAGAAAGAAATCTCTATTTATGGCTTCATCTATGAAGCTATCCTACTTAATAATATAAACGTGAAAGTTTGTAAACATGTATGTATGTTTGTTGCTCGTTCACACAAAAACTACTGAACAGATCGCGCAGAAATGATGCACAGGTAGTTCTAGGCCTGGAATTACAATTTTTATCCCATAAATCAGTTCCCGTGGGATAGGCGTGCAAAGCCGCGGGGCGCTACATTATACAATAAAGTAAGTTGCAAAGGGTTATCCTACACTCTACACCATAAAAACTACATGGAAAGAACAACTAACAAAATAATGCTAAGAAATCAGGTGTCCGACTCATCATTATGTTGGAATAGCTAAATAAATAATAACGCTGGGCAATTCACACAGAATTATCTAAGCCCAGCTAAGCAGCTTTGTGTTATGGGTACTAGATAACTGATATTCATAATACAATACACAACATAGATAGACATTTTTTATTATACATAGGAAAATTCCAGACCGCCCTGATCAAATATCTGCAGATCGTACAAATAATTGGAGGAATCGAACCCGCAACCTCCTGTCGCAGGCGGATCTTCGCTCTCTGCGCCACAGAGGTCGTCGCTAAATATTTCGCACCCCACTGATTTAAAAACAGCAGTTCCAAGGTTAGTCGACCCGCGGACGAAAACTTGTCTTATTTCATCGACTACAAATTGGTAGGGCAGTCTCGCGCACGCACGAATCTGTGTTCCTTTTATATTTTTTGGGCATAGATTTAAATCGTTAGATACGCCCTGACCACCAAAAACTGTAGCAATGTTTTGAAATGTGTCGCATCATGTCCAAAACCTGTGCAATCTACAAAAACAAAACAAGCGTACTGAGATAATAGTGTCATCTCTTTAGTTTTCTCACACATTAGTTGCAAACACAACTTTCTCTGTCGTGCACTCGCCATTTAAATTTGTTATTATAGTCATTTTTGAAAATGCGGACGATAAAACAAAAGTTATTTCGCAATACCTTAGAGTGAAATGTTACACTTCTGGCTTTGTTTGTATTTCTAGAATTGTTGTTGCGCTTTCGAAAGGCACACGTCATTTTGTGACGCTATAAACTGCTCGCAAACGTCCTTCACAACACGTCCGGCTAACACTGTGCTTAGATATACACTATTAGATGTATACTGAGTCCAAGTTTATGCATGCGTAATGCGTAAGGTTCGACTTGGACACAACACGGCTCGGTCTCACTGCGGTAAGGGCATATCTAACGATTTAAATCTATGTTTTTGGGTGTATCTCGTGTGTCTACAGGGTTTTTGTATGACCTCGACAACGATGGGTGAAGCTGTGAAGGTCGGACCGGGCTCGACTGACGGACGTTTGTCTGAGAACACTGACACTATGGCTCGTATTATGAAAGCCTGTTTAGTCATCAATCTATGCTTGAATGATGCTCATGTATAGTTTTTTACTTGGGAACTCATGTCAAAATCTACACTTACTCATGTAACTATCAAGTAAAGTAACGATGCGTTATTTTCTTACCACGTTCATTACGTATTATTGATACCACGGTAACCAAGCATTACTTGAGTAATTGCCTATTTCAGAACGATTTCAAAACTCGAAAAAGCAAAACTCTGCCTAGTGATTCTTTGAACTCATCTTTTCTCAAGTGTGGTCTGGACCGCGTTCATAAAGATTTACTTGAGCAGAGGTTCTAAGCTTGATTAGATAGAGCTCTCGTAATGTCTGCATAAGTAATGCTTGCGGAAGCTTACAAAATACGGGCCTATGTGCCAGAGAATGTTTCGATCTATTGTTCATAAAATGCGAAGAACGGGTTTGTCTATTTAGATTTATTCGTAAGTATGTCACTCGTACTACCTACTTTTTCCAGAATCCGGATTTCCTGGCATACCAAAAAAAATACAGGCGAATTGAGAATCTCGAAGTCGGTGAAAATAAACCATAAACAGTGTCCATAGAAACGATGCGTGCGATGCGAAGCCGCAGGCAGAAACTATTACAACTATAAAATAAGAAAATAATACGGAACCCTATTTACAGAAACCACGACACAAGAATCTTTGTCACGACAACATCGTATGGCGCGGCCGGTATACCTGGACCTCTTCTATCTGAAACCATCGATATAAGATACTGGAACTCTCTCATCTTCAAAGCTCTATGACATCTGGACACGATTAGAGACATGACAAAATTATAGACTTAGGACAGGAAAATGATATTATGCCTAATGTTTTTGAGAAGCTGTTAGGAAATAAATAGAGTTATTTTGAAGATGGAGACCACCGCGTTGATTTTTTGTGGTTTCTTTTCTTCCTTGAAATTAACCGATCATTAACTTACAAAGTAAAGTTAGTAAAAAAAATACCCAGATCATAGATTTCTAATAGGAAGGTAGAGCTTACACAAAAGTAGGTAAGTACCTAATTAATTATTTGGGTGCTTAGCGTGCTTACCAAACGAACTCAACAGGTAATATAATATTACATATATACCTAATATCGAATATAACTTGATACTTAGTTACTAAATAATTTTTGACAAATAACACATCAATATCTAGCCCCAGAGCTGTGTTATGGGTAAGTATAAGTACCTACTTACCTACTAAATAACTGATATAGGTACCTACCTAGGTACTTAAAATAGACTACATAGAAATATATTTTTTACTATACAGAAAACATCCAGCCAGAACACCCTCAACAAATATCTACAGATCGTATAGGTTCCTACAGATTTTTTCCCGTGATGGCTACTGAATGCGTCGCAGGCATTGATTAATTAAAAAGGGAAGATGAGGTACTAGTTTCTCGAAAATGGCATTCTCATATTGTGTAAAATTGTGTGCTCCCACCTCAGTCACCGTCGGACAGGCGCGGCGCGGCGGAGGCACGGGCGGTCGTGATTCGCGTGAAATATTGTTGTCACGGTCTCACTTCAATCTTAGATACGTCTTTCCGTATTTGTTCTTCTTTGTATTGTACAGGACTGGAAATATAACTGTGAGCGTATGTGTTTGCGTGTAGTTGTAACACATGCCGATTTTTGAGTAAGCGCCGGGGGAACGTAACCTATCTTCCCATTTTAATTAATCAATGGTCGCAGGCGGACGTCGCCCATAGCGCCCATCATAGGTCGTAGTGTTTTGTAAACCAAATAAACCATATTTCTATGCATCTTTATAAGTAATACCTAAGGCATTCGTTCTGATTTGCTAAATGTCTGACTTAAAAACTATTTAGATAAAAAAACGTCTAAATTATTTGCTCCTGCCAATACGCAATACGCACAGCAGGGAAAATTGCGCGCCATCTTAGTAATCGACCCTGCAGGCCTACACAATCTGCACATGCGCTCTCGACACGTTTAGATTTATAAACCTCCGTTCCGTAGAGTAAACTATAGCCGCCCGCGTACAAAACTTATTTGATCGGTCGTTCAACCGCGTGGTACTTCCCTCTCTGTTTGGTAAATAGCTGCTTCTCTCTCGCCGCCATACCGTTAAAGATGGTATGCCTGAGTTATGGCATTCCAATGTTGCCACTACCTCGGAGGCTGCGGCCTGCCTCGGCGGCGCGGCGCACTAAACTGCATCTTCGTGAGCTGCTTCCAAACTAAATAGAACTTTATATGGATCACATAAGGTTGACTTTTTAGATGCTGAACAAGTTTCGAGAGCTTTCGAATGTGATTTCGAAGAGCCTTCGAAGTTACTAGAACCTATTTTCTAAATGGTCTAACTGAGAGTTACGTAACGATGTGGGTTAGGAGACAGATTTTTCATCTGAGGTTTAGGTAAGTTTAGTTAATTCATGTTCTTGTTAGGTAGGTACATTTGTTTTGTAGGTGGTAGTAAGAACTGAAATGCGGTAAAAAAAAGGTGGAAGTACCTAAGTGTTATCTGTTTTGTTTATTACGTGTTTGGTAATATATTATAATAATAAATATTTTTTTAAATAATATTATATATTACCAATATGTATATTAATTAAATTTAAAAACCAACACATTAGTGAGCGGAGCGATCTCAACTCGTATCTAGCTATAAGCTTAGCAAAATTGCACACACGTATCAGACTTTTATAGCTCTTGAAAAAAATCGATGCAACATTACGTCGAGCGGAGCGAGCCATGAATTTTTTGGTTACGATTTTAATGTACGGCGATCGATAAACGACTTGTAGACAAACTTTTCTAGCCTGTTGCCTAAATAATGTAAGAAACCGACACAAAATAGACAAAATAGGATGGCGAGCGATTGTTATAAACATATCAAAGCTTGGGCGAGGTCATCAGCAAACATATTAGCTAAGACAATTATTGTGAGCAGAGTGAACTTATCTAATTCTTTTGTAGTCAAAAACTTTTTACTCGCAGCCACGACAAGAAAGAATGGTAGCATCTCAACAGCTCAAGCGATAAAATAAGAGAAGAAGGGCATGTAAGCTTCATTCTGGAGGTTTTATAAAATAATTACTTATAAAAAAATTGCCCTCGGCAGAGGTACCTACCAGTACCACGTTACAGCTAGGTATGCATCCAAAAATTAATATTTATAGGGAACAGTGTCGAACAATGAAACACTAAAAATGCAGTCTTATATTATCATAACTCTCGTTTTTATAGGTATGGATTCTATTTTTTACAGGAAGAGACCTACTACGCAGCTAAGCTACGTAGGTACGTACAAAAAAGATTTTATCCGTTCTGGAGAAACCACGGAACATAGAAGTAGTAGGCTAGAGCTAGTTGCATTTTGTGCAAACTAGGGTAAAGCTTAAACAAATACCTATTTACCTATGAGGGTTTGTCTGATTTTCAGGCATAGGTTCTTAAGCCACTGTTGCCAGATCTGTACGATAGGATTCTTAGATTTACTTTATCGAATCTTTAATTCTAAGTCCCTAAGCACCACCCGTTTACATGTCATATCTTTTGTTGCGTTCTAACAGATCTTTTGTTTGAAACTTTCAACTTATATGTACATATCTTGTGTATTATATCTAAGTTTCTATCATAAGATAAAATCAAAATTTGGAGAAACAAATTCACTATAAGCCTCCAATAATCTGTTTTTTTGCACAAATTTTACCTGAACTTTAGACGTTCATAATGTACTCATAAATTGTAAAAGTAAAGAAAATATTTAAATATAAGCTTGCAAATGTAATGGAAATAAAACGCCAAAGTTTTATTTCACAAACTTGTAAGACAAGACTTTTTTTTTTTACTAAGAACACGTATTTCCTGGAACAAGGTTTACTAAATTTCCGAACACTATTCTTAGGGCCGAGCGATCCAGTTTTGCGCGGCGAAAGTAACCGAATGCCAACCAAGCGATCCAGTTTTATTCCATAAAAATAGATATTTTTTATATTACATTATAATGACAGTACCAAATCAATCTATTTATGTTGAAAACTTGTTGTATACCATCGATCAGTGTTTTCGCCGGCCTCCCTTAGATGCACAATGCGCGCTGCACAACCGTCTGTATCAAAAGTTTTCCTTTTTGGCATGTATGGAAATTGCATTGCATTTGAATAAATGTCATTTGAGCGCTTGAACAGAAAGCATGTCTAGCAAAATTACAAAAATCACACGTCCAAGACACAAAAAAGACGGGTTTCCTATTTTCAGTAAAGTTTTAATGCATTTATTAGCACTTTAATGTAAAATTATTACCTTTACCTCAAGGAATCGGCGTTGAAAATTATTTTTTGGTTTGCATATGTTACGATTATAACTTTGTTCTAAATACATGATTATAGAGGCAGTTTTTTTATATTTATATAAAAAAATGAGTTTTTGCGATTATTTTTAATCAAAAAAGATGATTCAAAAATTTATAAAAAATATTAGATTATTTTGATTTAGATTTATTTTCTTTTCTTGTTGCACTATATTTGTTATGTATTGACTACACAGAAACAGTTCTGAGCCTTCTCTTAATCATCTACCTAACCCATTGCAGTCCGTGATAAAAGATTTTTATTTATTTTATAGGTAATTAGAAGGAACCAAATGAAATTAAATATGATAAGTACAAGGTAACGATATGATTTACAGATTGTTCCTGTAAAAACGCAGTTTTATGATTTTTAGTTGCCTACCTACTTACAAAATAGAATAAATTCAACTCCACTAATCTGATAATCTCTTATTCCGTAAGCAGAAACCTTGTCAGGCTCTGCGCAAACTGTCTGCGTCAAAACAATCGTAGACGATTTTGAGTGTCATTTTCGTAAAGTTCTAGGTATCTACGGGGGAGGCCGCGAAATACCGGATCGATGTTATATACTCATAAAAATGTCAATAGTTTCCCAAAACATAGCATAATATATACATTGTCCATGCTGGATCGGAGAGAGGCCCTGTTCCGAATTCACTGTTAGTGCTTAGATAATATGATTATGATTATTTTTTTGATTTGCCGCGATATATCAAGGCCTTCTTTCGCTTGACAGACTCAATGATGAATATTTGTACATATTTATATTTTTGAATAAAATTAAATAATTAAATTAAATTTTCATCTACAATTATCCCATCACTATCCAAAAAAGAAGAAAGATTTTTTATGTGAGTTATTAGTATAAACTCATAAATTACTAGCGGTTTGCTCCTGCTTCGTGCGGGTATATCTTATGGACTATGTTCATCAGGGATGCTTTCTAACGGTGGAATATTTTTTTCAAATCGGTCCAGTAGATCGAGTTTCGGAGCCTATTCAATACAAACAATTAAATATAAAATCTTTCCTCTTTAAAAATTATTATCAGTATTATGGATGTCACTATTTATCCATTATTAATACGGATGTAGGTAAGTCCCAGTAGGTATTTAGTATTTACGTTGTTATCAATTTTCTAAGTAGGCAAATACCAAACACAAGCACATAAAAAAAAGAGTTTATCGGGCGCTTTAACTGTTAAATTAAAGCAATGCAATGAGGCACAATACAGTACGAACCTCCTACTTTTGATTTTACTGCGCAGCGGCGGCGGCGTGCGTACGAGAGCGCGACTATGTCGAATGCAAGGAACATAAAATACTCCAAGGAGAATGAGTGGCGGGTTGTGTTGTGACGTCACCGGCTAGTGAGCGCCTGCCCGCGTTTTTAAAAAGATTTGATCGGAAATATGCACATCGATCGTAAATATCTCAGCCATTTTTTAAGATATGAAAAAAGTAAAAACATTGTTTTTATTTGGCATGTAAAGAAAAAAACGTTTCTCAGACCCATGTACGACGTCGTCGTCTGCGCGTGTCCAAATTTGTAGTTGCTAGGTTGGTTTTGCGGGTATACATAGTCAAAGACAATAACGTCTGGTAGACTCATTTCGCTGTACGGTATGGAGGTCCGTCTCTTCTTACGTAGTTATTGTATTCTCTTTGATTGATGAAAAAAGTTGCTGTGACGTGACATAAAATTTACCTCGTCTTTTGCTAGTTTATTGAGTTTCTGGTGATAAGGAAAATTCAACAAAACAATGGACGGGTAAGCAGAGAATAAGAGTTTTTACAATGTGTTTTATCTCAGCTCATGATTTTGGTTATTGAAGAATTGCCTCCACAGACACAGACAGGGAGTTCATGCAAAAATGGCCTCAATTGAAGGGCTAACGTTTCTAATATATTAATATGATAATAATTAAGGAAATCAAATCTGACTTGGAATGAAACTACAGAAACAAACTAAAATACCTAGCATACTTATCTGAAAGCTCATCAATATGTTTTTCATCAGTACCTATTTTTTCTTAAGTAGAGTTGAGTCGCCTAAGATCGGATTGTGTTTGACATAAGATCGGATGCATGGAATAACTCCCAAATTGGGCAATATTTTCTGTATATTTACTGCTGGCTAGACTACTAGATCCGCCATTTTATTCTGCCCCTCTCCTATTGCGGCCGGCCAGCGACCAGACGGGACGTAAACACAACACAGGTGATTTAGTAGAAAAGGTGTATTTTGAGGGAAAAATCGACGATCCGATCTTACCTACAAAACTTTGATGGCTCATGTGTTTCTCATGATTCGGCTATCATGATAGGCTATCCTTTAAGCCAGTCAAAAACACATTGTTTTAGCTTTTGATTAGTTAG
This sequence comes from Eupithecia tripunctaria, assembly GCA_955876795.1. Classification (NCBI taxonomy): domain Eukaryota; kingdom Metazoa; phylum Arthropoda; class Insecta; order Lepidoptera; family Geometridae; genus Eupithecia; species Eupithecia tripunctaria. The sequence continues at coordinate 1,674,166 of OY041599.1, read as the reverse complement.
GGATTTGATTTTCAATTTTAAATGAATTTTGCTGTAGAGAATCGGAGCAGAGGATCGGAGGGGACAGTTTCTGAATGGTACCTAAAAAGGTACCATTCAGAAACTGTCCCCACTCTACCTCCCTCCAACAAACGAATAGATAAGTGCCCTGTTCCAAGCTATGACTGCGAACTTGCAAGAAGGCACTATAACCGTCTTGCTCCGATTCTCTACAACAACAACTGTCTAAAAAGACAGTTAAAAACGAATAGTTTTCTAACCGAGAGAACGTTACATTTTTTATACAGATCAATTGTTGGGTATCTATACGGGAGGGACATCGCGACTTTAAGCAGAGCGCGCTGTGCTCGCTCTAGTTTTATGAGATGTGTCTTTGCAGCACCACCCCATGTGCAAATACAGTAGCTTAATACACATTCTGCTAAGGACTTATAAGTTTGTATCAAAAGTTTGTGGTTAGTGACTTCTCTAAGTTTCATAAAGACAATAATTAGCCTCCTGATTCTCTTTGAAACAACGTCAATGTGAGGAACCCAAGTGAGTCTATCGTCGATAGTTACCCCAAGATATTTTATGGGTTGTACGCATGAGACCAAAACAAATAAAAAGTGTTCCTAGGGTGTCAGGTTTCTAAGATATTCAAAGATGTGTAGATCTGTCCTTTTCATCATTAAGTCTTAGGTCACGAAGGATAAAAGTTTGAGAAACTTATTTAGGATGAGGAGGGAAGACTGGACTATAAAAATGCAAACAAAAGAAAAATAGTGTCTGTCAAATCTTTTGAAGAACTTCCTGACCGGATCATTGATATTTAATGTATGGAAGTACAGTCCGGTTGTTTTCCCAATGTGTGTACGTCATTATTAAACGTATAGAAGTGAAGATACTACATAGTCCGATCTTCGGCTGAAATGTTATTTTCTTCTTTATGGCGAGTTGAAAAAGTCTGCGTTTTAAGGTCTTAATTTGCATAGATAGCTAGCATCTACGCAAACCAAAAAAATAGGGGTTAAGGCCCATACAGCAGCGAAAGTGGCGCCCCCAACTATTATATCTTATTATTACGTTGAACGCAGGAATTTTTAAAAATCCTACGTTCAGTTTGTGGTATCTATTATAAGCTATTTATTAATGTCTCTGTAATAGTTTCATTTTGTAAAGCTTAGGAAGAGATACGAAGTTGCGCTTTTTGGCCACCAACTCTAATTTCGCATCTCCACACCACACCACTCGATCTTGACACTGAGAGCGCCAAACAACGGTGTGTCGAGTGGTGTGGTGTCCTGATGATGTCTCGTGGAGAGACGAAACTAGTTGACGACTTGCTTTGATAAATGTTCTTTCATTTTGTATAAATGTATAATTTTGTATAATTTGTTAGATTTTATCGCAGAAGGTTTTTTCGCGGAATTGTTACTAAATATTTTTCATTCTTATATTTACAATGGATTTCCGCAAATTAACGCCTGAATTTATTACCTATTTACCTACTTTCATAAATTTTTCAATTGTATCCTGTTTTCACAGAGACAAAAGTCCCACCGAGCCGGCAACCAAACGCGCTGAATTGATCAAGATTCCTGAAATTTTGAAAAAATGGATCGTCTACGATTGGGACCTAATCACGTTGCAGAATAAACTGGCCTTGCTGCCAGCAAAGCTTACCGTTACACAGATTATTGACAACTTCGTCGCACACATGCGATCTTGCAACACTCTCAGTACAGTCCAAGAGTCAAATTTAATGTCAACTATGAATACCTTCAAAATATTCTTCAACAGAATGCTTGGCCAACGCCTCTTGTACAGGTTCGAGATACCTCAATACGACAAAGTTAGGGAGGACTGGACAGGGCTAGAGATGTCTGACATATATGGCTCAATCCATCTGGTGAGGTTATTCACAAAAATTGATGAAATTAAAAATCTTATCACAGCTGATGAAAAGTCCTGGGACGTAATTCTGAGAAACATAGAGTTATTGATTGACTATGTATCTAAGCGTATGGCACTATTAACTCTGTTGGATTATGGGAAGGCACCGCCTGGGTACTATACAGAATATAATAGTACACCAGAGCACTGTGAAGAGGGATTTCCTAACTGCTCATCCAAGTCCCAAGACTAATAATAACAATAAATAGTTTTAATATTAAGATAGCAGATCAATGATGTTTTACTATAGATGACGTATATTCATACTGCGCGGTGCTCAAATTTAGTTCCTCTACCTACGACATAATAATATCGTAGAGGAACTGAATCTGACTCTATGTCTATATCATAGTGTACAAAAATAAATGCGACAGATAATACGGTATAAATGTTATAGAAAAGGATAGCTATCTGTTTAGACTTGCGCTTGAAATAGGCCTGCAGTACTTAATTAGGAGAAATATTGTTATAGAATGGAAATTTAACGAAACTGTTTGTTTGTTTGATTAATAAGATGTTAATTTAAAGTAACAAAAGATACATCAATGAAATTCACCATTACACGTAGGTAAGTATTTTATTATTTATTAAAAATGAAAATAATATTATTGGGTTATCAAAAGCTACCTATTTCTAAAGGCTTGACTGATAAATAAAAGAAGCAGTTACCATGTTCAAAAAAATACTGAAACGAAAAGATGTTCATAGTGCATTAGAATTTGTAGGCAAAATTATTGTCTTGCTGTGAGTGCTGATTGATTACTCTATGACGCACGCCCGGCGCACACAGTCTGTCCCTGTCTCGCTGCGGTCGTCTCCGAATTTCGCTCTCTTTTTAGCATCAATATTTGATAATTTACCAACAAAATGCTGTAATTTCGAAATAAAACGTAAATTACTAAGTTTTTTTATGTATTTACGTGTAGTACCTAGTACCTACCTAACTCCTTCATCCTTTTTTACCTTTGTACCATAGTTTTTGCATTTTTTTTGGAAGGCACAGCTCGGAATTTATATCGCAATAATGACACGCGCTGGCTTGTTCGGTGCTAGTTCTCGACTAAATCAAAATTAAGACAATTGTCATAATTTCGCCGCCTCAGTTTCCACGCGCTAGTGCCACATCTAATACATATAATATCATATAGATTATTTCTCTAGCTATAACTTTCATATAGATTATTTCTCTAGCTATAACTTTTTATGTAACTCTGGGCTATGCAGTAGGTATAATAAATATAAGTATATTGAGTTAAAAATTTGTTCACTTTATACTCAAATACCGAGAACCAGGAAGAAGTCTTGGTGATCTGGATGATAATCAGTTCATCAGGCATTGATACATGCACAGTTGTATGCCTTCTGGAATTATACTTAATATGATCACTGTGGAGAGGTGCTCACGTTTATTCCTTGATGACCATTGCATGCATGTACCTAATTGTGAGGAATATGCGTTAGTTAGCATTCGTAGTACATCTGTGATGGGGAGTCTCAAAACTGCACAAGGTCTTTGTTGGAATATACAGTTGCCATTAGAGAATAGTACAGTACCATCTTAAGGTTTGAGCACTTACTTACCTACTTTGGTCCACTTCGAGTATATGCCATCTTTTAAGATGTTTATGTGGTCTTGGTCTTGAAGTAAGTTTCTGTGGTTACTTAGTCTTTCAATGTACCTACTTTTTGCTTCAGTTGTTTACTTCTCTTATGGTTGACATTTCCAGGTATTCATGTAAGTATCTCACAGTTACTCACAAAACAGTGTGCACTGGAGACTGTTTTTAGTGTGAGGTTATGGAATTGCTGGTAACTCTAGTTTGGAATTGCTAGCCGATCCCTAGAGTTCTATTCTGGAACAGTTCAGATAGGTTTTATTATAGCTTTGTAGACAAGCAGGCTTATTTTTTACTTTATAAATTTAGACAATTAACACAGCATTTTCTAGCCCCGAGCTAAGCAGAGCGTTATGGGTTTTAGATAACTGATATACCATTGATACAATAAACTACATAGATCATTGATTTATTAAAAACAAAGATGAGGCACTGGTTGCTCGAAAGTGGCAACCTCAAATTGTGTAAAATTGTGTTCTCCCACATCAGTCACCGTCTGACCGGCCGGCGGCACGAACGGTCGTGATTCGCGTGAAATATTGTTGTCTCAGTCTCACTTCGGTCCTAGATTAGATACCTACGTCTTTCCGTCTTTGTTCTTCTTTGTATTGCACAGGACTGGAAATACTTATAACTGTGAGCGTTTGTGTTTGCGTGTAGTTGTAACACGTGCCAATTTTTGAGTAACCGCTGGGAGAACGTAACGTATCTTCCCTTTTTAAATCAATGACATAGATAGATATTTTTTTATTATACATCGAAAACATCCAGAACGCCCTGAACAAATATCTGACTGTCGGCCACCGCGCCACAGAGGTCTTCATGGTGGTGTGTACGATCTGCAGATATTTGTTCAGGGTGTGCTGGATGTTTTATATGTATAATAAAAAATATATGTATCTATCTATGTGCCTACCTAGTGTTTGGTATTATGTATATTAGTTATCTAGTAAACCATAACACAAGCTCTGCTTGGCTTGGGGCTAGATTAGATACCAAATGCCGGTGAAAAAGCTTGACGACGACGGGCGACCGACGACGGCCGGACGATTCTAATAAATCCGTCAGTTAGATATTGGACTCATATTTTTTCTTTTGTAGATCAAATAAAAAAATACTAAAATAGAGCGCGTCAAAGGTTGTGAGTGGGGTGTAAGTATAATGACGTCACGCTAACCTAAAATTTGTCTATATATTTTTGGTTTAATCGACAAAAGTAAAATACGATTCCAATATCTTCTGATAATCTAAGTTATTATGGTCGAACATTATTATTAATAAGATACCTAAGAACAGGTCAACCAGCGCTCACCATGTAGGGCGAGACCACGGAGGCATGACGCGATCGTTTCCTTTCCTCCATAAACCAACCACTCATAGATCCTTACCATATTTAGCTACCTTGCTCCATCTCAGTGGAGTCACGCTATTGTAAACAGTATTCTTTACACAGTAGAGTCGAAAGTCAAAACCTTAACTCTGATCATATGCGTACAAAACAAGTAGTATGGATACAGCTGCAAATTGAATGATGTCATTGATTTTATTGCATCGGTCCATCTCGTATTGATTAATCAATAGTAGGTTATACCTATTTGATAAATACCTAAGTACCTACCTGATAATAATAATGAACAATTCACATTAACACAGCATTATCTAGCCCCAAGCTAAGCAGAGCTTGTGTTATGGATAGGTAAGGTACCTACTAGTAAACTATAAAAATTGCGTGCTGTGTATTAAAGAACCTAATAAGTTGAGTAAGGGGGGGGGGGGTCATTAAAAGTCATTTGCAGTCTCAGACCAACAAAAGACGGATTATTACGAACGATCACAATGAAACCGCAGAAACCATTGATTTATTAAAAACGGCAGAAACTGTATTTTTGTTGGTCTAAGTTTGGACTTTGGTCAAATTTGAGTCTTTCGTAATTGCACCCAAACTATTAGGTCTAAGATGGTTCTAAACCAGAAAGTTTATTCCACAACCTGTTAACTTTAATGGAGAATTAGGTAGATAGGCATTGATTTAAAAAGGGAAGATAGGTTACGTTCTCCCAGCGCTTACTCAAAAATTGGCATGTGTTACAACTACACGCAAACACATAGGTACGCTCACAGCTATATTTCCAGTCCTGTGCAATACAAAGAAGAACAAAGACGGAAAGACGTATCTAGGACCGAAGTGAGACTGAGACAACAATATTTTACGCGAATCACGACCGCCCGTGCCGCCGGTCAGACGGTGACTGATGTGGGAGAACACAATTTTACACAATTTGAGGTTGCCACTTTCGAGCAACCAGTACCTCATCTTCGTTTTTAATAAATCAATGTAGATAGGTAGGTAGGTACCTAACCCTGAAAATTTATATTTGGCTAAAACTAGGGCATCATCTTGAAAAATGTAAGGTGAACCAAGGCAATATTTATTTATAACCATCAACTTCGAAGTTTTAACTTTAGCTGTTGTCATTAATTATTGTACCTACCGTCGCCCGTCGTCAGATTAATTTGACATTCCAAAAAACTCTCATAGTCAAGCTATCTTCAATGAACGTTATTTATCACATCAAAATAACATTGAATAATTATAAACATAATATAAATAAACAAAATAGTTACTGTTTAGGTACGAAAAAAGTTACATTCGCCCCACTTATTAAAATTAATACAAATAGGTACTAAAGTAGGTACCTACCTACCAATAACATCGAAATTTTTTATATCAAAGGCCCTGTAGTGAACATGGATTGACTAATGTAAAAAACTTCTAAATAGACATGTACTTTACTTACCTACTAACAATCGGAGGCACAAAGACTGATAGACTTTACCATTAATTTCAAGCTTAAAGCGCCATCTCTTGTCTGCTCTAACTAATAAACGCTTTACTTTGGAACCCAACTCACTACAACCAACGCCATCTGTTCAATCAACATAGAACTGCGTTGAATGTAAGATGCATACGTACGACACTCACCTTCTTAACATTTCGTTCAACGTTGTGTTGCTAGATGGCGCTGTTGACCAGCTGGAAGTTAACCGGCCTTGAGTTTCATTACAGAGAGCGTCTCTTTCGTTTCGCAAAAAAAAATTTAGATGGCGCTTCAAGCATGTTCTCTGCGATGCATGCAGTGAAGCGTATTTGTTTACATTACATTTGTAAATTTGGACCGTACCATGAGAATGAGATTCAAAATTGTATGAATTGAAATCGCACTAATATCTAGCGAGTTTCGGTATTGCTAAAAAGAAAGAACGCGCAGTTTACTTTATGCTCCTAGCTAGGTAGGTACCTAGGAAAACCTCGTACATACCTAGCTAGGTGCCTACCAATTACAAATACTAGGTACCTACCTACCTACTCGTTGTAAAACAAATTTTGGTGAGAAAACAAATCGCAATCATCTAACTAAACCACCACTAGGCTTCTTCAGACGTGGTTTTAATGTCACTGTTCTCATTAACAGCCAATTCTTATCGAATCTTTCTTCGTTATGTGAAATTGTGAGAGTTCAAGACAGAGACTTACGTCTAGGGACCGTTGCCGGGTCGTCGGCCGTCAGGTCTTCGTCGGCGGCGCTCTATTTCATGCATCACTTGACAGGCATTTGATTATCGGCCTCTTAGCCCTACCGCATGAACAAAAGCGTTTTTAGAGCGAAAGTTGCAGCGCGACTGTAAAACTCAGCCTATGTTTTATCTATTTTAAATGAATCATGTTAGTACTTAGTAAACAAAGTAGGTACGACACAAATAACAAAATCTCACTTGCTTGGCGTCGAGCATCAGGTATAATTTTAAGTAATTTTTATTGAAGGGAGGATTTAAAATCGACAAGCAATGTAAATTACGTTTAAGAGGACGCGCCAACAAAGTGAATTTTAGGTTAAGTATGGGCGGTAGTTTGTTTACGTTTATGCTCCATTGAAAATGGATACGATATAGACATTTCTTGAACAATATATTGTCAATATCCTCATAGTACCTATAAGAGGATTAAGATGAATAGGTATGGAATACCTATCTAGATGCTTCCTTATACCATTTTTACTATATTTGAACATTAAAAGTTATTTAAATCCAAAAAATGTTACGTATAATGCCTGTCTCACAATAATTTGGCTTCCATTATATAGGGAAAATATGGATCAGTTCAGCTAGGTAAGTTTCTCTAGATACTATAGAGTTAAGACTATTATATTAACGAAGGTACTGATGCAATCGTTTGAAACGATATTTCTACTTCTATCGAATATACGTAGTAGGGCCACTCGATTTAATTTAACACCCACCTATCACCCCAAAGATGGAACGAAAGGATAAATTCAACTTAAACTTCAGCAGGACGTCTAGCCGAGGGGAATTACCGCTCGTAACTAGACGCCCTGTTTGGTTCCAAAATATTAGGGCCTGGATCAAATCCCTCTAGATCACCCTTCATTTTGCCTTTTGTAGATTGTTTGCTACAGTTCGGAAGATGGTTTTGATTGTAATTATTTACCGGTTAATATTATTGTTCTAATTTATTCTATTACTTAACTGTTATATAACCTGTGATACATAATGATTGTCATCGGTGATTTTGGATAAATGTTTGAGATAATTCAAATGATTGCAAAGATGATACAAAAACTGTATTGTCTCTGAGATAGGTACTTGCTTTCTTTGCTTGCACGATCTAGTAAGGTTAATAATCCTACTTACATTATAAACGGAAAAGTTTGTAAATATGTCTTTATGTATGTTTGTTGCACACTAAAACTACTAACCGATCGGGCTAAAATCATTGATTTATTAAAAAAGGGTAGATGAGGTACTGGTATCTCGAAAGTGGCAACCTCAAATTGTGTAAAATTGTGTGCTCCCACCTCATCACCGTCTGACCGGCGCGGCGGCATGGGCGGTCGTACTAGCGAGAAATATTGTTATCTCGGTCTCACTTCGGTCTTAGGTACGTTTTTCCGTCTGTGTTGTTCTTTGTATTGCACGGGACTGGAAATATAACTGTGAGCTATGTGTTGACAACTTAGTTGTAACACATGCCAATAACAAGTTAGTTGTAATTGTAACACATGCCAATTTTTGAGTAAGCGCTGGGAGAACGTAACCTATCTTCCCTTTTTAATAAATCAATGGCTGAAATGTTGCATATAGGTGGTTCTAGGGCTGGAATAACACATAGGCTAAATAAGGTAAAAAGTCTTATTAGTCTAGTTCTAATTACTCCACGAATCAACTAAAAATAAACTAGTCAAGTCTAGCATTTCAGATGAGTGGGTGTTTTTATCATTTTAATGTTTGCAAAAACAAAAATTGAATAGATCTATCCGTTCTCTCTCTACCTACTTTTTTGGACTGGCTTTTAAAAATATATGCAATTAGTATATGAGTATCGAACAATGTACTTATTGTAGTTCCACTCAAGCAATAAGTTCATTATACATGAAACTAAATACTCTGGTAGGAAAAAATTGTGGAATTTATTTAGTAGGAATCGGTTTTTACCATTCTGTCGAAAAGAGTGTAAAATTATATATTTTTCGCGTTGTTCCTATGGAAACGTTTAAAGGTAGGGTTCGTGGCTTACGCCCCCGGTGTCTGACGCCCCCGAGGTGGAGGCACCCGATTCCGTTTTAGTGAGATAAAAAGTATCTGTTGAATATTTTTATCCAAAGTACAGTCAGATAGCAAAGTGTAACCTAAATTATAGAAATTATTATAAGTGTCTACATGAAGTGATTCAAAGTCAGTTTTAATATAAATCTTTATTAATAATGTCGGAGAAACAAAAATTTGCTTGTCTAATAAACTCACGAGATAATATTTGAAATTTATTGATAATTACTTTGTGCTCAGCCCTGCGAAGGACCTGGACTTGCCATTTTGAGATGACATGGCCGACTAAACTTATCAGTAACTTATAGCAACAATTACTTGACTTCTGCGAGAAATGCGTTAAAAAATAGTGTCCACCGCTCTATGAGCATTGTCAATTAGTCCGTTTACCTGAACTCTATTGTTTTCAATTCTTTGCGCGAAAAATATAGACAAGAAAGCGATCTGGTTTTGGTCAAAAACGATTTTGGTCGGACGACGGCTGGTTCGAAAAGGTACAAAATAATGTATTTTAAGAAAATAAACTGTAACAACAACCTAAAAATAATGTCTATTACTTTGTTAGTTATAAAATACCTACATAATCAGATAATTACAACTATAAATAACACATCATACTCATAATAATCATAAACATTATATTTCGCAGTGAAATTTAATTACTTATTTAGTTCAAAAATACTTTTTCGTCGACTGTATCTGGTACACTGGTAAAACGGAATTCTAATCCTATAATTCGACTTTACTTAGAATAAGAAATGTTATTTTCTTACATTAAATTATTTTTTTCTTAAATAAATCACAAATTTCTTGGATGAAGATGTATAGGGTATCGTAAGAAAAGATTTCCTTAAATTCAAAACGAATATATTAAATCTGAAGAATAAATTATTAATTGTGAATCTGGTAGGTGCATCGGGGTACGATCGTATCCGAGTTAAGAACGGATAAACCTAATAACTCCCTAATCTAGGGTCTATTTTAGTTGGCAACATAGTCGGCAACGCCATTTTGTCGAAAAGTTCGGATGGATTTCCTCCGTTCTTTCCCACCAGTATGAAATACAAAAGTTCTCAAACTTTTAGGGATGTTATTATCATGCCTAGAAACTACAAAAGATCATTTTCTTGGATCTAATAAGGTTGCTTTGATGCAAAGTATCTTTTATCAAGAAATCTGTTGAATGAACTAGAATTGAAAATGAATAATTAACAGAATAAAAGTAGACAGATAGTGTTGGTGAACCATGCTTTTGAAGGTAGGAAGGGATTTAGATTGTCGGATAGAAATAGGTATCACAAAGTACCCCGCATTGCTGAAGAAACACAAATTGAAGGAATTGCAATGTATAACGATTTTATTACGGATGTAAGCGGGCCCTACGAACCCTATTTGTGTTGGAAGAACACCAACGTTTCATCCCTTTAATTAGGGTGAGTGCGATAGTCTTTAAACTACACAGTATACGATAAGTATAACTACTGCTTTAGAACTACGATATTTTTCTTCTATTATTTACTAGCTTTTTCCTGCGGCTTCGCACACTCTAACTTCCCTGCCAAATTTCATCAAGATTCGTATAGCCGGGAACGGGATAAGAGTATCCTTCTGCCGGCTGGTTCTAGGCTACCTCCCCACCAATTTTCAGCCAAATCGGTTCAGCCGTTCTTGAGTTATAAAATAGTGTAACCAACACGACTTTCTATTAATACTTACAAGATTTTCTTGTGTGGGACGGGACGCTACTGAATTGAAACCTGCTTTAGTAATTCGGGAGAGCAATTTTTTGGGCACTAGATTATTTTCAGTCGTTTCCGAGTTGAGTAGGTACTAATCCTTCTTTAATGCTTTTTAACTTGCAACTTATTTAAAGTTTTTAGTTATTAAGTATATAGTTTAACTTTACAAGTAATTTCTATATATCAAAATCGATTAAATTTGATTTCTTGCATCGAATTTGTTCGGCACTTTCAGACATCTTCCTGCTTATTCTATTAACTCCTATAACTTATTCTTTCGTTGTCAGAGTTCACTTGCCTAACGCGGTGACAGACAGAACTTAGGCCGTCCGCACATGGAGCTACTCAAAATTGACGGAACTAATCAGTAATTGTAATTACAAACTAGTAAGAAACTGTACCTCGCACACGACGCTACTCAAGTTACAAGGTTTCAATCACTTCGGTTTTTGATAGTTCATTTTTCACAACAAAAATAACAGAAAAATTGGTAACTAGTAGCGCGGCGACCGGCACGTCGAGTCACGCGTGATCAGTTGCTAAAGCGTTATTAACTGGTTTTTGACTAGTAGCGTCGTGTGCGAACCTGTGCGAGAATGTATGGGCGGTGACGCTCAAGTAACTCCTTAGTAAGGTTACAAACTCAAGTCCTCCTTGAGTTTGTAACTAGTTCTTTTTGAGTAGCTCCATGTGCGGACGGCCTTATTCACAAAAACAAAAGACAGTCGCTTTATCAGGTCAAACTGTTCATCGGTCAATTCCAAACCCGTATATATGAATGTTCATTAATTACTTACCCAGTGTAAAGTGCACGCGGTGATTGGTCGACAGCTACGGCAGCGGCGCTCTACCAATTAAGGCCCATACACCAGTGAAAGTGGCGCCCCCGAATATTTTATCTGAATATTACGTTAAAAGCAGTTAGTTTTAAAAATCCATCGTACAGTTTGTGGTATCTATTATAAGTTATTTATTAATGCTTCTGTAATAGTTTATTTTTGTAAAGCTTAGGCAGAGATTGTTTTCGCATCTCTTCCTAAACTATACAAGATAAAACTATTACAGAAGTATTAAAAAATTGCTTATAATAGATACCACAAACTGTACGATGGATTTTTAAAATTGCCTTTGTTAAACGCATACGATAAAATAGGTGTCGCTGTCATTTTGACTCGGGTATGCGCCTTCTAACCCGAATTTTAACAGATGCACGGCTGTGGAACTCGTCTCGTATGTGTCGTACGTGGCTATTTGGATCATCGTCGAGCCATATAACATATTACACTGATCCAGCGAGCTAATACATTAATATTATGAGATTATTCTGGAAATATCTTTGTATAGTAAAAATATAATCTATGTAAGTAATGTATTGTATTACCCATAACGCAAGATCTGATGAGCTTGGGGCTAGATGATGCTTTGTAGATGTCCAGCGTTATTTATTGATGTAAGTTAAGAAATAATACAAGGGTGAATATTATTTTTTTAAACTTAGTAACAATGTTAAGATATTCAAGGATAATATAGCATTTTCATGGTGAATGAGTTTTCAAAATGGGTTCAAAAGTTTTTAATTTTATTCGTTACAAATATACATTAATTGAGTTTGTTTTAAATACCTATAGACCGACTTCAATTATATGGTTTTCTCATCTCAAAACTGAAGCAAATTGATATGGAACCATTCGGGAAAAAACAATCATCAAAATCGGATCGCCCAGTCAAAAATTCTGAGGTAACAAACATAAAAAACAGTCGAATCTTCTGTTTTTTAATAAACTTTCCTATTGTTATATGTATATGTATATTATATGGGTTCGATTCCCGCCTCGGGACAAATGTGTGTACGATCTGCAGACATTTGTTTAGGGCGTTCTGGGTGTTTTTCTATGTAAAATAAAAAATATCTATCTATGTAATATATTGTATTATGTATATCAGTTATCTAGTACCCATAACACAAGCTCTGCTTAACTTGGGGCTAGATAATTCTGTGTGAATTGTCCAGCATTATTTATTTAATTATTTATTATATGATATGAGTGTAGAAGTATTTTCACATCATATCGTTTGAGATTTGTTTGTTTGTATTCATTAAGCTCCGAAACTTTGGACAGATTTAAACAATTCTTTCATCATTAAAAATCTTACTTTTCAGGGAGTGACAAATGCTATAAGTATTTTATCCCGGAATTCCCGCGGGAACGGGAACTACGCGGGTGAAACTGCGAGGCGCTGCACATAATAAATGTATTTTCCAAAAATATTTAGTTCCTAAACTGAGACTAGTTTTCGATTCATTCATGTGACCGTAAGCGTTAACTCTTCAAACAGGCTTTCTTGACTACATTATCATTTATTAATTTATAATTATCGTAATTTATTTAGGTGCGTAATTTTGTTCTTTAACTGGTTAGCCATTTTTGAAGGCATTTTGTTTATCTATTGATTTAAAAAGCAATCCCTATTACCCTTGGTCCCGTCACGTCACGGGATCACGTGTGTGAACGGCTGGAAACATCTATATCTATTGCCAGTTCTATTTGGATGATTCTTTTGCGTTTAGAGAATTGATTCCGAGTTAGTCCAATAAAAGTTTGATTCCCAAGGAATTTCTTTTTGTATAATATCTGTCATACAGCAGTGCAATTCAGCCAGCGTCATATTGATATGGATCAGTTGAGCTATCTGTAGATTGTTTGCAACAGTCTGCAGTTAATTCTTTCAGTTGTTACTAGTTATAATTTATACGTAAAGTAATATTTTTAAATTTGGTCCGGTTTTAGGTTATAGTTAGGGGGTAATGCATAGTAATGCCCATAATCCCCACGCAGGGTATGGTTGGGGATCGTCGTTTGGTGTTAGAAATTTTCTGCTGCCCGCCCCCCTCAGATATCCCTTAGTCGTCTCATATGACATCCGGGGGAAGAATTGGGGTGGTGCAAATTCTAAGCCGGCACCACACGGCGTTCAGCTTTCCGGGGGGTTTTAATGATCCATCTAACAAAAATAAGGCGGATCTTATCCTAAGCCCGACTGAGAAAAAGTTCGGATATCCTTTTATTCCGAAACATGTGTTGAGCAAGCCCAAAGCATTTCTTTTGAGCAAAATGACGCTTTTTTAATCATCGTCACAGCATCTGTATGGGTATAGGGTGACCCGGGCCAGTTCACTCGAGATGAACTGATCGAGCGTGTGACCGTCGACTTACACTACTTGATACTTTAGAAACTCAATAACCTAATTAGTATTATATCTTAATTAATATTGTGATACGAATATTTAATGGGCAGGTTTATAGACTTATAGTAAGTAAGTATTTCGATGGCAAGACCGAAACTGCTTATGAGTTGGTATGTACTTAGATTCAATAGGATTAAATATTTATAAAGACACAGTTTACTTAATTATTTAAAATAGGTATAGGCACTGGTTAGGTAGTTGGTAATATAAAAGCGATTTCAGGACCTTTAGCCCTAAATGTGTTATTGATTATGTAGTACCATATTTGATAGTAATGTTGTAGGTACTTAATTAATTAAATTGAAATACTTACTAAAGACGCATCGCCCACGGTAGTTAGTCGGATAAAATTCTGGTGCTTACCTGAAACAAGAAAATAAATATATAAAACATATTCATTTATAAAAAAACTAAATAAAAAATTAAATAATATGTTGAAACCCATAAGATTAAAACTCGAAAGTTATTTATTAATGCCACTGTAATAGTTTTAATTTGTAAAGCTTAGGCAAAGATATGAAGTTTAAAGTTACAAATAATTCCTACCGATAAAACTACTTTTGTAAACAGGCTTCCTGCGACACAGGCTTGCGTCATGCCGGGCCGCCAGTAATGTGCACATATCACAAGTAAATTGGCAAATAAACCATTTTGTATTTTTGTATTTGTATTTTGCCCCTTTGGCCACCAAACTCTATTTTCGCATCTCTGCCTAAACTATGCAAGATGAAACTATTAACGAAGTATTAAAAAAAGCTCATAATACATACCAAAAACTGTGAGATTAATTTTTAAAATATCCTGTGTTAATCGTAATAATATGATAAAATAGGTGGCGATGGGTATCACAAATAGCATCAACTTTAGGTATTTTTCAAAACCATAAACTATAACAATGTCGACAATGTCTTCGAAGTATCAAAATGTTTGAGAAGCAGTACGTAAACATAAAACAAGCTGTGGTTCACACCGCTCCCACAACCTGTCAGGGCATGTGCGTACGCAGCCGCTGTGTGTATGTGTGTTTTCTCTACATATTAGTAGATAGTTGTGCCATTCCACTCGTAGATATTATGAATGAGATTTCTCAAGCTTCCTTCTCGTTCTGATCGACTTCCGAAATAACCAGTTTTATAAGTTGCAACCAGTTTTAGAAAGACGTATTAAATTATTTAATGTGCTTAAGTCATTGACAAAAAGCTTACTATTCTTAAACAAGTCAGATTATAAGTAAGCATAGAGACATGTCATCAAAAATTGCGCCTTACAACCACTAGGGTGATTTTTCTGTGAAATAAATAGTTGCCAACCCCGGCTCGATATCTTTTGTTTAAGTAAAGCGTAAAGCAAAATAGTTTCAAACTGGATTGGATAGGCGTTACGTTTGGTGATTGATGGTACATTTGAGTTAATGTATAAGTTTGAACGAGATACCTATTAGACTCTGTTCAAAAAGAGAAAGAGTCGTGGGGAGTGAGGGTGCGCGTGTGCCAATTGACAACTTTTGTTGCGTTGACAACACTGCTCTGTCATAGCAGTACGACTAAAAGTGTTAGTTCACCGTAACGCCACGACTGTACTCTTTTTGAACCGACTCTAATAGGTATCTCGTTCAAACTTGTCGTCTATTTTGCTCTAATGACATGAAGACTTAATAACTAATGAAATAATCTCTTGTATTGTTTTTACTGACTATACCCACATTAGTTAAATTTCATAGACCCTTGAGTGTATGAATATTTATTAATTAATTTTGTTTTAAAAAACTATAAACCAACTTCAATTTTAATTTTTTTTATGAATTTTCATATGGATTCCAGTGTCAGAACTAAAAAAAATGGGACCACACGGGAAGCATCAGCTTTCATATAAAAAAATAATCATGAAAATCGGACCACCCAGTCAAAAGTTCTGAGGTAACAAACATAAAAAAATACAGTCGAATTGAAAACGTCCTACTTTTTTTGAAGTCGGTTAAAAAGAAAGTAAAAATTATGATGGACCGTGGATGGACCTATCAAGAATTAAAAAAAAATGAAATATGGACCTCTGGGAATAAGCCAACATGTACAAAGGCGAGCTTAACCAAACCTTCAAAGTGATAGCGTGACAGACAACAAATGTCATTTTGACAGATGTCATGTAATATTAAATAAATAAATAATGTTGATGATTCACACAGCATTATCCAGCCCCAAACTAAACAGAGCTTGTGTTATGTGTACTACATAACTGATATGCATAATACAATACAATACGTAAATAGATATTTTTTATTATACATAGAAAACATACAACAACAAATATCTGCATCGTGCACACATTAGTCCCGAGGCGGGAATCGAACCCGCAACCTCCTGCGTCGCAGGCGGAACTTCGCCCACCGCGCCACAGAGTTTGAACCAAAAATATAGTTATGAAAACATAGCATTCAATAAAAGTATCAAAACTAGTAGGTTTAAACAGTTGAGCTGATTGCAGACTGTTGAAAACAATGTTGGCTTATCTCAACTGCTTCAGGGAAAAATTCGAAACAGATCACGTGACATATCTAAGGTACAACCTCGGTATTTTATTTTGTATCTGTATAAGTATTCTTTCTATATCTGTATAAGTATTTTATCTACGTAACTACTGTAATAACGTCTGTCATGCGATTAACCTGTAAACAACGTCAAAAAAGGAGGAGGTTCTCAATTTGACCTGCGGCGACACTTCTCTACTACCTACTATGTAAGGTCATCTCAACTGACGCTCTGGGTTCTGTGTTGTTCCCGGAACTAGCGACATCTTCTTTCAACTTAATGAACTATTTACACAGGTAGCTGTAACTTTTAAACTTTTGAAAGCTCATCTAAGTAAGCTGCTAGCTTACAATGTTAGTACAAATTTATTTTAATTACATTAATGCAAAGTTCACCACAGTCACGTGATGCTGATCTAACATGTTAGATCAGCATCACGAAATAACCGAGAAATAACATTGTACACCCCTGAATCTAGATATTACGTAACCGTACTTCCTACATTATATACAACACACTCGAGTCTGAACCAAATGTTAAAAGTCACCCATGATAGCACGTAGAACAAAAAAATAAAAATATACGCGTGACGACTTTACAAAAAATTACTTAGTATCCGCTCCAATCCAAGCCGGCGGCGCCGCCATTGGACTTCGAATTATGGAGATACACTGACTATGCCATCTCAGCCACTATGCCAGCTCAGACTAGGTTCCTCTTGTACGTGGGCTTTGCGAGCGAGCTGTGAAGCCATTATCTAATTGGCGTTTATGAGAGTGATCGGCGGTACATTAAACATACAATTCTACTTATCTTAAAGTATGATGATAGAAAATTGAACAAGAGTTTCCCGCGCTTCGCTATGCCCGGTTGCCGTACTCGGGCCACGTACGGCGCATGATCCGACTGCGAAGTCCGTTCGGGGATGATGAAAGGGCGGGTTAGACGTCCCGACGTTCCTACATAAACGGCGGCATCCCACTGTGCGGTTTCAGTACTTCTCTAAAGATTCGCGAAAACGGTCAACTTGTGTAAAAATGTTCGCAAGTTGCCTGAGACTACTTGAGGAGGAACCACTTGTTCCTCTTCCACCGCGAGCCATTTGGATCGACAGGAAGGATAAAGTGTCTGGAGTAGTGAAGGTAGTGATTTGGCCTGCGCCTACCACAAGCAGAGCATCCATACAACGAATGTGCACATACTTGTCTTTAGCAAAAGTCAACCTGGATGTGTGCTTCTACCACATCTTCCATGTTCAAGTAATAAAAGCGCTCATCAAGAAAAATAAACAAGGAGTAAGGTATGTAAAAAAGCTTTTAAAGTTTTTATGCAAACAAAATATAAAGATCATAGTAAAAATATATGAACTAATAAAATAATAGTACTTTCACAGTTTATATGACGACCAAATCTGTGTGAATTGTCCAATATTATTATTTATTAGTTTGATTCTTTGACTTTTTTTTTGGTTATTTGTTACGAATAAACTCAAAATTCACTGACCAAATTTTTCTATAAATTTATGAATTATGAAAAACACCGTATATAGGTCATACATAAGTGTTGTGCATAAGTGGTGACATTGTTCCCTGAAGCGCTTTTATTTCCCCTTTTTTAAACAGGGTGGAAATTTATGACAGGACAGGGCAGATTAACTGTTGAAACTCATCAAAAAATATCAGCCCCATGCATACACAGATTATCAAAAACACTAACAGTACAGATTTTGAGAGAAATAGCGATTGAAACATTTTTTTATGCCTATCGATCCCGTTTCTTAAACTGATCAAAAAGTTCCTCGGTGCCAACCAAGGATTTTGTAATAATTCATAATCCGTTTATTGTTTGTGAATCCGGTAGTTTAAAGTCAGTACAAGACTTATTTTAGATCCCTGTATTCTGCCGTAGGCGGTACAATCTTATCAATAAACATTTCAAAAATATTATGACTAACAATCAGAATAATTTTATTTAAAAGCATGCCGTTATTATTATTATTTATATTTAATACCAATCAATGGCAAATTATGAAAATTAATTTAAACTATTAAACTTTAATTAATTAATCAGTTTAGAAGGAGATGAATATGCCGAAAGTGAACATTTATTTGGTAACAATGTCAAATAATAATGCGGTCTATAAATATCATAATTTGTACATAAAAAATAAATCGTTTATTATGGAACAAAAACAACGGTAACATGGTTATAAAAAACTATGAAAACGATGTCATCTGCAGAAGTTTTAAAAACTGTGTCGCAGATGACAACGCCCGACATAATGTGGATAGAGTACGAAGACAATTAAAAAATACGGTGTTCATAGGTGTACTAGAAAAATCTTAAATCGTTATGAAGCTCATTAGGGGAGGCCTATGTCCAACTGTGGACTAACACAGGCCGATGATGATGACGATGATCTATGTATGTATTGAATTAAGTATCAGTTCTCTAGCTGCCTTATCACAACCTCTGCTTAATTATGTTGCGTGGATTGTCCTCATAGATGTAAACAAGGGAGATGAGGCACTGGCTTCTCGAAAGTGGCAGCTTAAAATTGTGTTCAATTGTGTCCTCTCATTTTAATAGAAAACTGACAGCAAATCGCAACTTTGTAAAAATAAACATGTCCGGGTTCTGCTGACCAAATCCGGGGTTTTCACGCGTTTTGTCATAGTTGCCAAATTTTTGAGATGGCAACCCTAGACTTAATTATATAGAAAAACCTATCAAACCTTCAGGGAATTAGACCAAATAGATCGCACACATCTTAATGATTCTAATAAAATTGGATGGACACAGCATTATCTAGCCCCAAGCTAAGCAGAGCTTGTGTTATGGGTACTAGATGTAAATCAGATACATAATAGAATACATTACATTTTATTAGACATAGAAAACAAGAACAATAATTATCTGCCAATCATAGCAAACATTAGTCCCGAGACGGAAATCGAATCTGCAACTTCCTGCGTCGAAGCCGGACCTTCGTTCACTAGACCTCAGACATCGTCTTTAAGAATAAGAATTAAAATTTTAAACATAGCGACACACAACTTTCACTAAAAACTAAGTTTTAGTTTCAATCGACGACGTGTTATGTTGTTCGTAGGGGCTAACCACACGATTTATTTGTTTCAGGGTCCGAGTTCTTATATATGACACCATATATAACAGCACGCCTAAAATAAGAACTTGTCTGGAGATGCTGGCCAATAATGGTACGTACCTGTTTGTTCGTATATCTTTTCATCATCATCATCCGCAGCCCGACTTCACCCACTGCTGGGTATAGGCCTCCAAACTTTTGTGCCACTCCACACGGTCCTGAGCCAATCTCATCATTATATACCTATTATCTAGATCAAAATTTCAATCAATATCCTTTTCTATCGCAATGTGTTTTCAAAATCCTAGAACCCACTTCATATCAATAAATACTTCCACTTCTACTTCCGCATATAATAATCGAAATATAGTAACCTTCAAACTACTATAGTTAGTAATATAATGTATCAAACAAGATATCAATGGGAAGGAATAAAAGATACGGTTGGTCGTATCGAATATTTCTCCATGTTTTTTTTCAACTATCTCAAATTACATAAGTATCTTAATTAGAAAATTGCTCTATCATGACTATATTGTAATAAAATACCTAAAGACATAATTAACAGAATTAACAATTTATAAATTAAAGACAAAACATATGTGGCTCAAGGACAAACGATATTACGAAATGAAAGAGTTAAATTAAAATAAATATCGTACGTCCGCAATCAATGGATAAACAATAGCTTATACACAGTTTAAATATCACATTTAAACTTTTGTAATACAGTTTGAACAAGAAAATATTTAGTGAGTACCTACCTCTGTTAGGTAGATAGTACGCATAAAATATAAATATAAACTCTGTCTATTTATATAATGCTGCAAGAAATAGTAATAGAATACCGTACTAGTGTACCGTTCTCTCTGAATAAATGGAAATCCTCTGTACATACAAGCGCGGTATCTCGCGAAACAGGCCTTACCTAGTGCGGGGGGCCATAGGATATAATAACAATGTTCTCAC
Organism: Eupithecia tripunctaria; assembly: GCA_955876795.1. Classification (NCBI taxonomy): domain Eukaryota; kingdom Metazoa; phylum Arthropoda; class Insecta; order Lepidoptera; family Geometridae; genus Eupithecia; species Eupithecia tripunctaria. The sequence goes on along the minus strand of OY041599.1, from coordinate 1,653,404 downwards.
ATAAATGAATGAATTATGATAAATACATTATTTTGTATTTGTATAATGACTAATTAGTATTGTTTTTTTCTGTTACCAGGCATTGAAGTAAGGCAAGTGCCCTATGGCCCGCTTACTTCTCAATCCAAACGCCTTCTGTTGGTTGATACAAATTTTGAGGACGAAAGGGCTTGTGGCGACAGCCCTTTAGTTCTTATGAGCGAACAACTTGCCGCCGTACCAGAAATGAAACCACTGAAGTATCAAATGCGTTTGCTGCAAGTTCGCTACAAAAAAAAAGAAACGGGCGTGTGGTGCCAGGAATTCCAAAAATTATGGGATTTCCGAGCCGATGTCGAAAAAGTATCTTCTTCAGCATCTGCGAGTGTCGATGTCCATTAGGTCGCCGCGACAGACGTAAATGCTTGCTTAAACCGTCATTAAGTAATGTATTGAAATCTTTACTAAATTACAGTTTTAAGTAATCATTAGCACTGTAAAAGTTTGTTTCACAATGACCGGGTATGTTCCAAAGAAGCTTTATTTGTTAATCCGTTAGAAAAATATCGTTGTTACGTTTCAAGGCCAGCAAGTATCACTAACTGGCGCATAAAGGATATGAAAAGTAATGTTTCTTATCCGCAACTTTTATCCTCTTATTAATTTATTTGTAAGATGGTTATTCAACAATTTAACCGGACATTGTGGAACAGAACCTAAGTCGATATGATATGCCGATAAGCATTTTTTGCGTATTTTTATATTAATTCTGTGAATAATGTATCAAAAATTTATTAGTATTATATTTTCATTTACTTATAAAATTAAAAAAATATATATGGAGTCAAAATGACAAAGTAGAATAATGTTAATAGGATATACGTACAGGTTAAACATACCTACGTATTAAGTATACGTATTATAGGATTAGAAATTAATTTAGAATGTAGAAAAATGTACATACGTTCGTTTAAAATATACTTACTTACTATTGTGGCGCATCGACCCCGAAGTGGGTCTTGGCCTCCGACACAATAGATCGCCACCGGCTTCTGTCCTGCGCCGCCTCCATCCAGTCCGGTGCGAAGATATGAAGCGAGCGAAGGTCCTTCTCCACTTCATCCTTCCACCTGTACCGGGGCCGCCCGACTGGTCTTCGGCCATTCGGCACTCCCAGGAAAGCCCGTTTTGCCGCCCGATCCTCCTCCATTCGTAGCACGTGGCCGAGCCAGCGCAGCCTGTGTGATTTTGTTTCGCCAATGATGTTGGGCTCGGCCACTAGTTCCGAGATCTCCTGGTTCTTCCGCACCCTCCAGGATCCGTCTTCTCGTCGGATAGGACCTAGGATCTTTCTGAGGACTTTTCTTTCCGTCACCAGAAGCTTGTGTTCTTCCTTCTGGGTAAGTGTCCAGGCTTCACATCCGTACCTACATCAAGATCGGGCGAATGATTGTCTTATAAATGCGGATCTTGGTTCTTCGGGAAAGGAGCTTAGACACCAAGACTTTGTGAAGCGCTGCACTGCATCGGAGCGTGTTCTGGGCTCGTATGTCTATTTCATCGCCTCTGGTGTTAGTGTCCGTTACAGTGCATCCTAGGTGCCTAAATCTATCCACTCCCTTGAAGGTTGAGTTGCCAACCTCGATGTCCTCGCGGCGTTGACGAAGGTTCCTAGCACGCCGCATATGGATGTACTCAGTCTTGCTTTTGTTAATCCTGAGGCCTACTGTCGCAGCTTCCTCCTCCAAACATCGGACTGCTTCGACGACTTCGCGCTTGTAGGCTCCTAGCAACGCAACATCATCTGCGTATCCTATCACCTTGTGTTGCCCATTTAACTCTACTCCACCGCTCAGAGACATAACTTTGCGGATAATGTGTTCTAGGGTCAAATTGAACAGAACAGGTACAAGGACAAGGCATCCCCTTGATTCAATCCGCTCACTATCTCAAATTCCTCAGTTAGATCTGAGCCTACTCGTACCCTGGCTCGGCTTTCGTGTGTGGCTACTTTTATCATTTGCACTAACTTGACCGGAATGAGGAAGTTCTTTAGGATGTTGTACAGGGTTCCTTTGTCGACACTGTCATAGGCCTTAGAAAAGTCAACAAAAAGGGAGTGAATATTCTGTGCGTACTCCCACTTCTTTTCCATCAGTTGCTTAAGAAGAAAGATTTGGTCTACTGTGCTACGGTTATGTCTAAAGCCACACTGGTAATCTCCTAAGATTATTTCCGCGTAGGGCTCAAGTCTACTAAGAATCACGTAGGACAGTACCTTGTACGCACTTGCAAGGAGAGCGATGCCTCGGTAGTTTTCGCACTTTTTTTTCGGCTTCCCTTTTTGTGGATTGGACAAATTATTCCTAGGTTCCACTCCTTAGGTTGGTACTCTTCCTAATATGTATAAAATATATAAATGTTAAATTAAAAGTACTTATATATTAAATTGATGTGACTAAATAAATAAAATAAAATGCATTAAACACAATGTTTTATTTTGCCTTTACTCAAATACTCAAATACAGAAACAATTTCAGTGTTGGTTACACTGAAATTGGTTCTAATACAGAAAAACATTAGATTTTGTATAACTATACCGTGTCCATTTTGAATGGAGCATAAACGTAAACAAACCGCCCATACTTAACCTAAAATTCACTTTGTTGACGCGTCCTTTTATACGTAATTTACATTACATGTCGATTTTGGATCCTCCCTTCAATAAAAATTGCTTACAATTATGTCTGAAACTCGACGCCAAGCAAGTGAGATTTTGATATTTGTGTCGTATTTTGTTTACTAACATGCTTCATTCAAAATGGATAAACCATAGAATTATATCAAACAAAACATTTCTACACATTGAATGTAGGTAGGGAAACTAGTAACTGTAGGAAAATAATATAGCAGACAAAAAGCATAAACATCTGAAATACTCATAGTAAGTACTTAATACCCTTGGACCATTAATAATTACCATTAAGCTTAGAGAAATAAAAGAAATGAATTGAATTGAAATGATTCTAAGTATACTTTATACTCGGTCTTTTGGATACTAAATTAAAGTTCAGAAGTTACCAAGAAACCTTTAGCTTGAGGTTCTTAATTACTGAATTTAAACTTATGTATGTGCAAGTTCTTGAAAATAAATTTAAAATCTTCTTTCTCTATCATTTTGCAAAATTCAATAAAGCTGGATGGCGGGATGAAAAGAGCATAGTTTTTGTTTGTTTGTGTTAAATTAACCGCATCACCATAATGATGGTCTGTTACCATTGAACGTCAAATGGGCATACACGGACTGCACGTCTGAAATACATCATCACCATCATCATCAGCCCGTTACGACCCGCTGCTGGGCGTAGGCTTCTCAATGCTTAGATAGATAGATGATTTATTCATGAACAAAGTTTACATTTGTATTTGAATATTAAGATTACACGATTAAAAAAAAAATTACATTAATAATAGAAAATTAAATTATCTTAAAATCTAAAAATATACAATTAAAATGAGAGGTCGCTTACATTTCATAGTTAAAATTTAAAGTCACTTAAAGAGTACAAGCACTTTTCCAACAAAAGCTTTTCCAATTTGGATTGGCTTATGCCATTCGCCTCGGTCCTGTGCCAGTCTGGGCAGGTGTAGCTTACGGTCTTTCGGATGTCGTCAACCCATCGCGCCGGCGGACGACCCTGCTTCTACAGCCGTCTCTCGGCCACCACTCGGTCAGTGCTTTGGTCCACCTGTCGTCACTCCGTCTGGCCAAGTGTCCTGCTCAACTTTTTCATTTTTTTACGGTAAATAGACCTTTTTTAGACCGCAATCTCACATGATAGAAAGCGAAGATGCGGCCGTCGGTGTATCACGAAGGTCTAGAAGATACCTATTCACCCTTGTCTTGAAGAGACCCCGGTTGTAATTGGCCGGAAAAACAGAGGCAGGGAACGAGTTCCATTCATTTGCGGTGCAAATAATAAAGATGGAGGAAAACCGATTAGTGCGAGTGGAGGGTACGTCCACCAAGTATGGATGGTATTGCGCTGTGCGTCTGCTTGTCCTGGAGTGGAAAGGGGATGGTGGGATCAGGTCATGTAGTTCAAGTGAGCATTCTCCAAAATGTATCCTATAAAAGATCGAGAGACAAGCAACCAACTCCATTTGAGCCCCAATATCCACTCAAAGACGTCTTGTATTATAGTCCGTTTACGGATTTCGGTGTTGGGGACTCGGTCTAAGAGTGTAAGAGATATAAAAAAAAAACATTCGAATACAGAACCTCCTCCTTCTTGAAGTCGGTTATATGATACGCTCGCGTGGCCTATGTAATGTAGGTACCTTCCTACTTAAAAGTATAGCGGTGTACGACTTTGAGAATGTGTACATCGTACCGTTGACTACACGGTGTTAACAATGACGCTTGTTTTGTAAATTCTGTGCGTCCGATTGTCGTTGGAGACACGTAGGTACTTATCTATGTAGATTGTAGGTACTTACTACATAATACACGTGTTGACTCAAATTTGAATAGTTACGACTTAAGAGGGGGCATTGCACGCCATTTTGTGAAGCAGATAGTCATAGGATTTGGCGTTCATAGGAACGGAACAGAGCATACGTTTTTGGAACAGGCTAAGGCGCAAAAATATGTTTTTTGTATATTTACAGGAAAGCTATACCACTTATGAAAAAACCTAACCGAGGAACCAAAAATTGGAGAATTAGTAAAAAAATTAGCAAAGAATTAGTAATTGATTTTTTAACATCGTGTTTTTTTAGGAATCGTGTTTTCACAACCCAGGAACCGAAGGAAAAATATAGAATAAATTCTTGTTTTTTACCACGGGGATCCCGTAATAATTTTTTTACTACGATCGGATCCCGTGATTATGATTAGGTACTGAGATCTAGGTCTATTTTTTTTTACAAATCCATAGGTTCGAAGTTCGAGTTCATTTTGAAAAAACCTAACCGAGGAACCAAAAATTGGAGAATTAGTAAAAAAATTAGCAAAGAGTTAGTAATTGATTTTTTAACATCGTGTTTTTTTAGGAATCGTGTTTTCACAACCAAGGAACCGAAGGAAAAATATAGAATAAATTCTTGTTTTTTACCACGGGGATCCCGTAATAATTTTTTTACTACGATCGGATCCCGTGATTATGATTAGGTACTGAGATCTAGGCCTAGTTTTTTTTTTCAAATCCATAGGTTCGAAGTTAGGTTTTCATATACTTTTCGGGCATTTGCAAGGACAGAAAAAACACGCGATAAGTAGGATAGGAATAGTATAGATCATCATCATCATCATCATCATCATCATCATCATCAGCCTATATTAGTCCTCTGCTGGACATAGGCCTCCCCAAATGAGCGCCATAGCGCCCTGTCTACAGCTTGGCGCATCCAGCATCTGCCTGCAGTCTTTCGCAGATCGTCATCCTACCTAGCCGTCACCCTACACTACGTTTTCCGAGTCGCGGTCTCCACTCAAGAACTCGTTTACGTTTGGTTATCTTGGTTCTTCGCGAGATATGGCCGATCCACGGAATGGTATAGATAGATACTTAACCAAATACAGGGTGGGGCAAATTTTTGGACCCTTCAGCTACCGTTGTAGTTAGAAAGGATTTGTTTTTTTTTTTTACAAATGTCATTTTTTGGGCGAACTGAAAATTTTATCAAAAAACTAAATATGGCAATATTATTTTCTTCAAAATAAAATATAAAGTTCCTCAGAACAAAACCTTCTAACTACAAAAGAAACGGTAGCTACCCTGAAGGGGCCAAAAATTTTGCCCCACCCTATATTATATACAAAAGGTAAATAGAGATAACATAAGTGATTATAAAAGAAACGCAAACATTTTAACCTTTTGACTATCTCGCGCAACATAGCTAGAGGAGTAACTTGAAAGGCAATAGTTTTTTTACAGAGTTATTGGTGATTTACTGACACTGCACACACTGACACTTGGACTGCTGATTCTGCCCATCATCGTATCCACGTTCGTGAAGATAGTAATTAATTCATATCTTATTTTGAAATCACACAAACATTTGGTCCGCAATCCAATACATTATTAGTTATTATTACTTGATCGAAGATAATGATGGTCTGTTACCATTGAAATAAATATTATATTTATTTCAATATAGACCGATCTCTTGTATCCTGATAACTGTAAATTCAAGTTTAGTTCCGAATAAAGCCTATCTAAAGAACGATTATTGAATGGAGGGCCTACTTTCAACCATACTAAATTTAAGAATGAAAACCTGTCTTCACATCAAATGGGTTCTTCAGTGTAAGTATTAGGTAGAAGCTCACCCAAGTCGGATAATGATTGCAGTTAAGGCGCATACCCGAGCCAATATGACAGCGCCACCTATCACACTAATATTATACATGTGAAAGTTTGTATGGATGTATGGATGGATGGATGGATGTTTGTTACCTCTTCACGCCAAAATCACTGAACGGATCGGACTGAAGTTTTGCATAAAGGTAATCCTAATCCTGGAATCAAACATGGCTACTTTTTATCCCATAATCACGTGGCATAGAAATCACCATTAAACGTTTCCATAGGAAACTATTAGGTAACTACACATAAATATATTATAAAATAACTTATAATAGAAACCACAAACTGTACGATGGATTTTTAAAACTTCCTGTGTTTAACGTAATAATAAATTAATAAGATATAATATAGGTGGGGCGCCACTTTCACTCGTGTATGCGCCTTAAGAGTAAACGAACACGTCAAAAGAAAGGCATATGGACTGCTCTGGGTCGGACACAGGCACCGTTAGTTGTAAGACATTAAAAATAAATAAAACCAGTTTTTGTCAGTACTACTATCGGTTCCATTTAAAGTAATCATCACAAACAGAAGTACAGTTGACGAAGTCAGAAATAGCTTAACACCTTCATGGCCCATGACGCAGATTACCCACTATGTCCCCGTGTAGCGGACTGGGGAGTAAATGCGTTAAGGCCCATACACCAGCGAAAGTGGCGCCCCCAACTATTTTATCTTATTTTACGTTAAAAGCAGGAATTTTTAATTTTTGAAAAAATCCTACGTTCAGTTTGTGGTATCCATTATAAGCTATTTATTAATGTCTCTGTAATAGTTTCATTTTGTAAAAGCTTAGGTAGAGATACGAAGTTGCGCTTTTTGGCCACCAAACTCTATTTTCGAATCTCCTCCTAAACTACATATATGAGATAAAATTATTACAAAGGATTTAAAAAATAGCTTATAATAGATACCACAAACTAAACGTAGGATTTGTAAAAATTCCTATGATAAACGTAAAAATAAGATAAAATAAGATAGGTATCGCTGTCAGATTGGCTCGGGTATGCGCCTTAACAACCGTCAGCTGTTTACGTTTTACAAAATCCACGCTCCACAATGGATCGACCACTGTCAACAAGTTTTATGAACTGGGATAAATCGTGAGCTCATACTACCTAAGCCGTATTAGATTGTCTAAGGCCCATATTATGAAAGCTTCCTCAGTCATCGATATATGCTTGAGCAACGCTTTTCTATAGCATAAACGTCACTCGAGCATAGCTCTATGATTGAGCAAGCTTTCATAATACGGGCCTTAGGATAGATAGGTATTTTAAACAATTATAATAAATTTATACAAATAAAATGTAATAACAAGCCAACAAAGCAAAATAAAATAGGGTAGTTAGAAAAAAAAACTATCAGCAGTAGGTGGTATGACTTCGACGAAGCATTTTATGGTACAAGTGATGAGAGAAAAGGAAAAGAATAAATTTGAATGAATAGATTACACAGTACTCTTTTTTTCTTTGTTGATTACATATTTTAATAACGTATTTTTAAATATGTTCATATTTTCACATTCTTTCACATTGTAAGGTAAATTGTTTCGTTTCACAAAAACCATCAAATCTGTGCACCAAATCAACAAAAAAAATACAGACGAATTGAGAACCTCCTCCTTTTTTTGAAGTCCGTTAAAAATACATTGCTATAGTCAGGTTGATAAGGTAAAGGAACGTTTTTTGCCTAGATAAACATGTAGACCATAGACAAAACCCTGCTCTCTCAAGTAGAGATTTTGCTAGTGCAACTAGCTAAGTACCTTCAGAGTTACGTTTTAAAATAAAAATTTACTTGAGCAGAGATTCTAAGCTTGAGTAGAATTCACATGATGATTGCTTATGTAATGCTTGGGGAAGCGTTCATAACACGGACCTTAGTGACACTGGTATAAAGTCAGTTTTTAACCCATTAGTGACCTACATTTTTGTTTTTATATTTTCAGCCTTAATAGATCTAGTGTTGGAAGCAGACCTGTAATCCCCACGCTGGGCGTGCACTGCGGGTTGGGAATCGCAGTTCGGTGATAAACGTTCTTGGTGGAAATCTCTTCGACGTTTCCTACGATACGCGGGAAGAGTTAGGCCCGTATTATGAAAGAGTCAGAGTCAGAGTCAGATTCAAATCGTTTATTTCTTTAGACTTACAAAATAAGCACTTAGACAAGTCAAATTTTTACTATATAAACAGCTTGATAAATAGTTATTACTATTGGTCACGCTAATTGGCGTTGGTCTGCGTCGGCGTAGTTGTGTCGAGAAAGGATGTGCCGGCTGCCGGGGTATGGAAGTTGGTTCAGTCAGCCGACTTTAAAGGAGGATTCGCACATACCTTTACATCCAGAGCTGACACCAGCGGCGCGTGCGCAGGGGCTATATCCTTGGTCAAAAGGAGCACTTCCGGAAGACTCAGGAGGACGAAATTGATACTTCTTTGCGGGGGGACAACGTGGTGTACGTCGCTGTCACGGCAACTGACGCCATCTTTTTCAAGAGGCATCTGCTTCGCGAGAAGCTTTGTGCGTCTCGCTCACTCGTAGCGGTATTACGTGCGAAGGAGCAGGATGAGGTGTGAGGATGATACAACTACGCTCCAATGCACACAGAAAATCAGAGAGAGGATACACATTGAATATGCGCGCAACCATTCCCCCGGGCTAGAAGGGACCCCTTCTAAACAAGAAATAAAGTATACGACGCGGGTATATCGCTACAAGTCAAGACGCACGCGGGTGCTGCTACAGACGCGGTTGCTACAAAGGATGTAGTTGCGATTGAAGATGCGGGTGCTACTAAGGATGCGGACGCTACTAAAGACGCGAACGCTACTGAAGACGCGGTTATTAAGAAGAAACGTCCCTAGGCTAATGAAGCCGTAGGTGCGATTGTAGATGCGAGCACTACTAAAGATGCGGGCACTACTAAACATGCGGGCACTACTAAATGCGGTTACTACTACGAATGCGGTTGCTACTAAAGATGCGGACGATACTAATGACGTGGTTGCTATGAACCCTGCTTCTATAGACGCGGTTACCACTAAAGACGCGAGTGATACTAAAGGGTATCTACTAAAGATGCGGGTGCTACTAAAGATGAAGTCTGTACTAAGGATGCGGGTGCTACAAATGATGAAGTCTCTACTAAGGATGCGGTGCTACTAGGTATGCGGGCGCTACTAAATATGCGTGAAATACTAGAGACGAAGAATCTACTAAAGATGCGGGACTATCTATGGGTAGAAGCTATTGATTAGGGAGCGGACAAAGACGAACAACTGGACGCAGATATGACCCAGTAGCCGTCCGAACACGAACTGTCCGTGTGACGCCGTTTGAACCCGGAAACACTTCGTCCACGACACCTAGAGGCCAGTGAAGGGGGGGAGAATTTTCGGTTAAAAGGATCACGACGGTCCCTACGGTAATAGGATCCGTAGGCGTATTCCATTTGCAACGCGATTGCAACGTATGGAGATAGTCTCTCCTCCATCGTTTCCAAAACGATTGGACAAGCTTATCTAACAGATCGTGCCTAGCCAATGCTTTAATATTTTCGTCAATATCCAAAGCGGGCAAGTACTTGAGGGGAGTGAGAGTTAAGAAATGTGCGGGAGTCAAAGCGAGTGGTTCTGAGGGATCGCTGGATAGCGTCCGACAAAGCGGGCGGGTGTTCATCACAGATTCTACTTGAGCGAGGACAGTGCTTAGCTCCTCGAATGACATTATCTGTTCACCTATAACGCGATACAGATGCGATTTTAATGTTTTGACATTGGCCTCCCAATTTCCGCCAAAATGACTTGCGGCTGGAGCATTAAGCGACCATTCGATGCGGTTTTCCGCCAAGACGTGGCTGAATTCATTATTGTGAGGAGTGGATTTCAAGAACTCATGGAGTTCTGAGAGAACACGTTTAGCACCAATATAGTTAGTTCCATTGTCGGAGTAGATTCGGCCTACGGGACCGCGGCGCGATAGGAACCGCTTGAGGGCTCCCATAAAGCATGCGGTGCTCAGATCCCCTGCCAATTCTATATGCACTGCGCGGGTTGTCATACAGACGAATAGGCACACGTAAGCCTTAGTAGCCCGGACACCACGCCCACGAGTGAGCGTTACCCTAAAGGGGCCACAGTAGTCGGTTCCTGTGTGCACGAACGCCTTGGTAGACTCTACTACCCGGCAGGAGCGATGATCCGCCATTTCAGGGAACACGGCTTTAGGACGCAATCGAAAGCATGGGAGACATTTGTGTACTCTATATCGAATGATATTACGTGCGGAAAGGATCCAGTACCTTTGGCGTAAGAGTGACATCAGCAGGTCTGGACCTGCGTGACAGTTCACCTTGTGGTGATAGTCGACTAACAGATCTAATACGTGGGCCTTGCGGGGCAGCAAAATAGGATGCTTTTGAGAAAAGTCCAAATTGGAGTTCGATAAGCGACCTCCAACTCTAAGAGTACCATCTAATAAGAATGGCTTAAGGCACTGGAGAGGGCGGCTGCATGGCTTACCTGCCTTCAAGTTAGCGAGGTCGACAGCGAAATGAAATCGTTGAAGTTCACGAAGGATGAGTGCCTCCGAGAATTCAAGATCTGATGCGGTTACGCGCCCACGCGAGGGGATCAATTTAGCGAATCTACTAATGTAAACTACACAGCGAAGTAGCTTGGACCAAGACGAAAAGCGGTTTGATAGCGATATTAATAGCGGTTCTTGAGGTGGTTCAGCGACCAACAGCGTGTGTTTCCTTTCTTCGGGAACCTCCGAAACAGTCGAGGGGTTAAAGGCCACAATAGGCCAATGCGATATATCTAAGCGGGCCCAAGGAGGACCATGAAACCAAAGCGGGTGCTCAAGGATTTGCGAGGGCATAAGGCCACGAGACAAACAATCAGCGGGATTCTCAATGCCGGGCACGTGGTACAGATTTTGCGGTGATAAGTCATTTTGAATTTTGGTTATTCGATTGGCAACGAACGTCTGCCAACGATGCGGAGACGAGTGTATCCAACAGAGCGCGACAGTTGAGTCGGAGAATGCGAAAATATTTTTAATAGCGATGCGGGTTTGACATGAAGAAGAGATGACCTTTATGAGGCGTGCTAGGACGAGAATAGCGCATAGCTCGAGACGGGCTAAGGAGACGACCTTTTGAGGTGAAACCTTTGACTTAGCGCTTATTAAGCTCAAGGTACAACCCTTAGTGGTTTCAACGTGGAAGTATACTACGCCTCCATATGCTCTTTCGCTCGCGTCTGCGAACCCTAAGATGGTGACTACACAGCTGGCGACTATTCCCACGTGGCGCGGAATCTTTATTTCAGCGAGTAAAGGCAGTTCTTCTCTGAAGCGGTACCATAGCTCAGCGATGTCGTTTGGCGGAGAGTCATCCCAACCACAGTCACACAGCCATAGTTGTTTGATCAATAACTTAGCGTATAAGACGACAGGTGCGACGAACCCCATTACGTCCCATATCTTAGCGACGCACGACAAAATATTGCGTTTCGTACAAGTACGAGTAGGCGGAGTTATTGCAAGACAAAATTGATCAGTGGTGGGCGACCAGCATAAGCCAAGAACCTTGTGTTGGTCCGCTTCGTCAAACAGTTTGATAGACGAAAGCTGATGTGACAGCGGAATGGAATCCAGTACTACCTTTGAGTTACTTGTCCACTTGACAAGTTCGAACTGGCCAGACTTCATGAGACTTATCAATGCCGCAGCTGTGGAAACTCCCTCTTCCTCAGTTCTAACGGAATAGACAAAGTCGTCCATATATAGGCCGGTGTCGATAATATCCTTAGCGGTGGGGTGCGCATCACCTTCGTCTGTAGCGAGTTGTTTTATTGTGCGGAGCGCGTGAAACGGACTAGACCGGAGCCCGAATACCACGCGGTTAAATTCTAAGACCTGGATAGGTTCATGCGGGGAAAATCTATAGAGAATGCGTTGAAAGCGGCGATCAGATTCTCTAACTCCAATAGCGAGAAACATTTGTCGGATATCTGAAGAAAGAGCGATCATAAATAAGCGAAAGTTCACGATAATATCGAAAAGATTACCTTGAAGGTTCTGTCCACTATATAACAGATCATTAAGAGAGACTTGTGAACTGGTTTTACAACTACCATCTAACACGACGCGTAGTTTAGATGTAACCTTGTCTTCTTTAATGACTCCGTGGTGCGGGATGATGTATGATTGAGTTTGAGTTCCGGTGTCAGCTGGCGCAGGAGAAAGATAGCCCTTCCCTAAATATTCGCGAATCACATCATCGTAGGCTTCTTTCAACGCTGGCGAGATCTGCATTTTCTTTTCTAAGCAAAGAAAGCGACGTTCAGCAGCTTGCCGTGAATCACCGAGTGAAGCTATATCACCCTTAAAAGGGAGCGATACTACATAGCGACCGTCATCATCGCGAGAGGTCGTACGAGCATAAATCTCCTCACACAAACGATCATCTGGACTAAGTACTGGCGGGATGTCTACCTCCTCTAATTCCCAAAACTTACGGACAGCGGAGTCCAAACTGGGTGCGGTGCAACCGTAAGAGAGCGATTGGTAACTACCTACTTGGATAGGAGCATTACCTATGACAACATAGCCAAGGACAGTCTCCAAGGCCAGCGGGCAGTGAAGCGAGGGGCTTCCTTGAACCTTGCGGTGTAGAAGTAGATGCGGGAAAATCGAAGCGCCTATGAGCATTTGAATAGAACCCGGGATGAAGTAGGTATCATCTGCCAAAGGAAGATTTTCAAAGTTACATAAGTCCGAAATTTCGACCGAAACCGCGGGCAAACACTCAGTTATTTTGTCCACTACCAGCGACTCCATATCGTAGTGAACGCGGCGATTCAAGCGGGAGGAAAACCTAACATTTACAGACCCTTGAATCAACTTACTTGAGCCTCCAATCCCCTTTACTACTGCGGTAGGGGTTTGATTTAGATTTAATCCTAAGCGATTACAACAATCTGAAGTAATAAAATTACTTTGTGAAGCGCTGTCTAACAGAGCGCGCACAGTAATTTCTTTACCTTTCGAATCAACAACAATAATGCGAGCGGTAGGTAGAACCGTGGTGCGCTGGACAATGGCCCTATCAGCTGATACGGCACACAGCGTCACGTTATCACTATGCGATGAGCGAGCGGTGAGCGCAGACGGCTCTGCGCTGCGCGACTGTGACGCGGGCGGCGGCGGCGGCGGCGGCGTCTGAGCGGGAGAACTATTTTGCGGATTTTTACTAAAACACAACAATGTATGGTGCTGAGAATTACATTTCTTGCATCTAGACTTAGAAGCACAGTTAGAGATGCGATGTCTGTCGCTAAGACAATTCAAGCACAGGCGGTTAGCCTTAACAAATGAAAAGCGTGCGCGCTCGTCTAATCTATGAAAGGCCTGACACTTGTAAATAACATCATGCTGCTTATCGCACAATGCGCATGGCGCAGCGCTTGAATCAGCACTAGCTGTCGTATTTACATATGTTTGTGTAGATGATCCATGGGGCTTGCGCTTAGAAGCGGGTCGATTCGATTCTGCGGAGGAAGTTCGTTGCAAAATATTAAGGTGATTTCGCAAGAAGGCTGTCAAACTATCGAATGATGGTATCTTGTTACCAAGTTGCTCGAATTCGAATGAACGCGCAGTTTCTACGTCTAATTTCTGAAGTGCGATGTATAAGAATACGAAGTCAGCGAGATTTTCTATTCCTAAATTCTTCAATGCGGTAACTGATGTCGAAAATTTGTCGAGGAATAATTCCAAGTTAGAAGCGGAACTCGTTGATACTTGTTTAAGCTCAAATATTTGGTCTAAGTACGAGACACCCATGACGCGCTTGTCTTCATACTTGGTTTTAAGCAAATCGAAAATAAGTGAGTAGTTATCAGCTACCAAATTTAGGCCAGCACACGCTGACCGGGCACGGCCGGTCAATTTACCTAGAAGGTAGTATAATTTCTCTGAATCGGTCAGAGAAGCGTTATTGTGCACCGAATTCCGAAAGCTAGCATAAAACAGAGGCCAATTTTTAAAATCACCATCAAAGTTAGGGATTTCTATGGGCGGAAGTCTAGGTGACCTATGCGGTGTTGCAGCTGCTGAGGGTTTGACATCCTTGTCGACAGACTGCAGCTTTCTAGCAGCGCGGCGTACACAACCTAACAAGTCCTCAAACGATGATAATACTTGAAAGTTGATTGCGGACTCAGGATCGAGTTTCAGTTCTAGTGCGTTTATTTGATCCACTATGTTCTCAAAGTCACTATATAACTTGTCAACACCTTCGTAATCACAAAGAAACGATTCCTTATCTGTAGGCGAACCTGAATCTAATTTCTTTGCACGATCGCATATACCCTGCATACGGGCAAATATACGATCTCTCTTGGCGAGGAGAAGCTTTATCCGCGATTCTGCGATGGACTCCACGGGTGGGGCCATGTTGAGTTTGTTGGACAATTAGACAACTAGGTAAGTGTACTTAACAAGAAATATAAGATGCGGTAGCGGTAAACAAAGTCGAGAATAAGTAGGTACTTATTCGGCGGGAGCTTTGTCTACAAGTGCGAGCGATTGATTGTTTGACTAATAAGTGTAATGGACGAATTTACTACTTACAAATGAATCGATTCTATGCGTTGCGGTAATTAGCTAGCTACGAGCTACGAGCTTACTGCGTACTACCTGCGTGCCAGTTGCGTTTGTATACTACTATCGACTTACGAGTAGGTCTTTGAATTGAAATCGTTTCGAATAGGATTGCGAGTTGATAAGTATTTATTGTAAGCGGGTTATCTAAGGAGAAGGGATGCGTAGCGTAGCACAGTAAATAGGTTGCCTATCTGCCGCGGCGGACCTACCTATGTACTAACCTAAAATGCGAACAATTAATCACGAGCGGAATGCGAGCGATTAGTAATGAGCGGATACGTGATTCTAAACGGAGCGGAGCGGAGCGGAGCGTAAAAATACCTACTTTCCTAATACTATTATGATAAATGCGGAAAAATGCGGAGGAATGCGGAGTAGGTAAGCTAGACACCTAGTTGATGCTGGCTAATCCAGGCACGACATCTAGCCCTAAGCCAAAGAAAGGTTTAGGTATATAAGCGAGGTTGATTATTTGAGCTTGTAAATTATACGTAGTGCGGTGCGGATTTGAAACTAAAGTAAGCTCAAGTAATGCATACAAAATGGCGGAGTTGCCGTGAACGAAAGTAAGAATGGTTGCGGCGCAGATTCTGCTATTTAGCGTGATATACAAGCAAATAATGGTTATATCCAGGTTCGAAGGACCAGCAAATGGTCACGCTAATTGGCGTTGGTCTGCGTCGGCGTAGTTGTGTCGAGAAAGGATGTGCCGGCTGCCGGGGTATGGAAGTTGGTTCAGTCAGCCGACTTTAAAGGAGGATTCGCACATACCTTTACATCCAGAGCTGACACCAGCGGCGCGTGCGCAGGGGCTATATCCTTGGTCAAAAGGAGCACTTCCGGAAGACTCAGGAGGACGAAATTGATACTTCTTTGCGGGGGGACAACGTGGTGTACGTCGCTGTCACGGCAACTGACGCCATCTTTTTCAAGAGGCATCTGCTTCGCGAGAAGCTTTGTGCGTCTCGCTCACTCGTAGCGGTATTACGTGCGAAGGAGCAGGATGAGGTGTGAGGATGATACAACTACGCTCCAATGCACACAGAAAATCAGAGAGAGGATACACATTGAATATGCGCGCAACCAACTATCAAACAAGAAATAAGGTGCAATTGACTCTAATTCACTTCAAATTTTTTGTCCACTAGCGGAGAAAGAGAAAAAGAAACCATAAGCAAGTTTATCGGTTATCAACTAATACAATCTTAGGATAACTAAGTCTAACTGGTCTTACATACTATTGTCTGCGTGGAACTGGGCGAACTAGTCATCTAAGCTATATGCTTGAGCAACGATTTTCTATGGCATAAACGTCACTCAAGCATAGCTCTATGACTGAGCAAGCTTTCATAATACGGGCCTTAGAGTGGTGACGGATTTGTATTAACAAATCCACCATAGATTGTATAAGTATATAAAAACATGAAATCATAGTGTAAAAAATTTCAACGTACTTAAACTTGGATGTGAAGCAACTTATGCCGGCTATGCGTGGTATAATTTATAAATCGCCTCACAACCTATGTCCATGGCCAGCGGCTGCTTACTCCGTGTAAAAAGTGGATTCCGCTATTCCCAGCTTAAAACGGTAGGTGCTAGTTAGTTACCTTATCAAGAACTGGCTCCTAGTTCTTACTGGAAATACTTGAAACAAGCCCCGTTTGAGTTGAGAGCTGGCATCGCGTAGCGGGAATTATCGCTTCTATAATAGTAGTTTTATGACATACTAGTTATTCCTATGGAAACGTTTAAAGGTGATATTTATCCCACGGGAACTGATTTATGGGATAAAAAGTAGCCTATTATATAAATTTAGCAATCATCCATCCATACAAAATTTCGCATTCATAATATTAGTGTGATATACTTATATTACAAAGAGAAAAATTTGATTGTTTATTTGTATAGAATAGGGTCCAAAACCACATGACAGATTAAAAAAAATCTTTCATCATTAAAAAGCTTACTTTCAAGGAGTGACATATGTATGCTATATTTAATCCCGGAATTCCCAAGAAAACGGGAACTATGCGGGTGAATAATGTCAACCCCAACCGACGTAAGACGTAGGCCAGCCTGATTATCTGTTTGTGCCACAGTGATGTCTATTCAGATGTCGCCAAAACTAAACTAAACTAATTTGACAGTTCTAAAAATGTCGCTGTCCCTGTCATAATGCTAAAAATAATAAGGATGGCATCATTTTTAGTCCTGTCAGATTAGTTTAGTCTAGTTTTGGCAACATCTGAATAGACACCATTAGCTCTCAAAGGATGATTTTCAGTCTGGTTTTGAATACGTTATTTTTTTTGAACCATTGTACTTTTTCTGGGATTTATTATTTTTTACCATCGACTGGATTGACTCAATGTCGAATTTACCTCAGCGTCGAATTACAAAAATATGTGCATAAAAAAAACAAAGAAAACTGCAACAAATTACTAATCAGGACTATTCAATTATTTAATTTTTTATTTAGTAGAAACCAAAGATTTATATATTCTCTGTGGTAAAAACATTACGATATGTATTAACATACGATATATATATCAAAGGAAAGATAGAATCACCATCTTCAGCCTTTTATGTAGGCACCTTCTATGTACCGTAGTCGGCATTTATCTATCGATATAGAGTACAACAGTGCCCGTGAGAGACAGTCACAAAAACGCCTGGGAAGTAAGACGGCCTGGCTTTTACATCGAGATCAGGTTCATGTTGAACCCGGAGGTTCTAGGAAACTGTTAGCATCTGCAATCTGAATAACACTGTTACAATATTATGAGAATAACACCGGAGAAGGGAGAGTCACTCGCGCAAAGGCCCGTACCATCACACTTCACAGTATCACACTAATATTATAAATGCGAAAGTTTGTATGGATGTATGGATGGATGTTTGTTACCTCTTCACGCCAGAACTACTGAATGGATCGGGCTGAAATTTTGCACACAGGTAATTATCGTGGAATCAAACTTTTTATCCCATAAATCAGTTGCCGTGGGAAAGAAACGTTTCGGGCGCAGCTAGTTATCTATAAAAACGGCAAACAAACATGGCTGTTGTATGGGCCCACTTAAATATTTATTTTATTCTGTTTTGTGGTTTTAAAGTGGCAACAGAAATATCTAGAAATATAATCTGTGAAAATTTCAATCGTCCAACTAGCACGGTTCATGAGATACAGCCTGGTGACAGACGGACAAACGGACAGACGGACAGACGGACAGCGGAGTCTTAGTAGTAGGGTGCCATTTTACTCCATGGGTACGGAACCCTAAAAATGAGACGAAGGTTCTAATAACCTGCTAATTGCAATTTGCACTAAGAATATTCGAGAATAGAGACATTTCAATTGGAATTTTATATAAAAGGAAACCTTGAGAACTTATCGCTTGACTTATTAAATAAATTTTACAGAACTTGAGCGTACGTTTCCAGGTAAAAGATATGCAATCATGGCGAGGTCTCGTCCATGATATTTATTTTAAACTAAAAGAAAGTAGTGAAGTGAGTTCTATTAAGAAATATTAAATATTACGTAGTAAACGTAGGTAGATTTTTCTGGACTGAAATTACTTTAGTGGTCTCACAAACCACGAGAAACGTTGGGGTGGCGACAATTCTAAGGCGGCAACATAAAAACAAACCTGTAGAAATTGTTGACAAATTCAAGTATCTTGGTCCATGACATCAACCGTATAGGATGATGATGTCGAATGCCAACATACATACATACATACAATATGTAGGTCTCCGTTTATTCCCATTTGTTCCTTTGACAGTTCCTTTAACAGGGACAAATGAGACTTTTTCTTCCCATTAGTTCCTTTAATAATTTTGAATAAACGTAGGTCTCAATGTGGAGGCAAAGTTTTATATGTCGTTGAGAATTATTTCTGCCAGACAACCAACACGTGTCAACTCTTGTCTGAGTGGGTACACAAAAAAAATATGATAGAATACCTCAACCTGTATTAGTCCACAGCTGGACATAGGCCTCCCCTAATGAGCGCCATAGCGCCCTGTCATCAGCTTGCCATTCAAAAATATTTATTAGATGTAAATAAAATAAGATGTGAAGTGTGAACAAGACAGTCCTTTTTTCAGATAAAATTATCCATAACAATCATCATCATCATCGGCCTCTGTTAGTCCACTGCTGGACATATGCCTCCCCTAATGATCCTCTTGTACATGACTTTATCCATCCAACGTCTACATGATACAATGTATAAATAATAATAAATAATAAATAAATAATGCTAGACAATTCACACAGCATTATCTAGCCCCAAGCTAAGCAGAGCTTGTATCGCGAGAGATCGTGTATCCCGAGAAACGATTTATGGGATAAAAAGTAGCCTATGTGTTTATTCCCTTGAACTACTTGTATGCAACATTTCAGCCCGATCCGTTCAGTAGGTTTTTCGTGAAAGAGCAACAAACATACATGCAGACATGTTTACAAACTTTCGCGTTTATAAATTCTATTATGTATTATTATTAGGATGAATTTTACGGTTTACTTTCATGAAATACCTATAATTTTCTAGATATACCTAATTAATTTACCTAGGTATCTCACCTGCGTTCCAGAAGATATTCGAGCTCCTAACCACAGAATAATAAATATAGCTTCTAGCCAGAACAATGGATTGTAAAGAAAAGGGCAGCGGTACGCTAAAGCACCGTTGTTTTTAAAATTTACTTGACACAAAAGTAAGTCACGACTGAATTTATTTTGCAATAACATAAAAAACTCAAAACTCAAAAATTCTTTATTTCTATAAGTACAATGAATGTATACTTAGAAAAGGTCAAATTATGTATACCTATTAAAAATTACACTGACACGAAATATACCACTTGTATACCTATACATGCGTCTACTTGGAAAACATTATCCTATAATATATAATAATTATTATTTATATGAATAAGGTAACTATCAAATTCACTTGTCAGAAACACAGGAGT
The DNA here is from genome assembly GCA_955876795.1 of Eupithecia tripunctaria. Classification (NCBI taxonomy): domain Eukaryota; kingdom Metazoa; phylum Arthropoda; class Insecta; order Lepidoptera; family Geometridae; genus Eupithecia; species Eupithecia tripunctaria. The sequence continues at coordinate 1,633,397 of OY041599.1, read as the reverse complement.
GTCTTAGTACGCTTTTGCATCCTAATTTTGCTAAAAAAATATTATTTATACCAAATAAATCTTAAGTTTTTAAATTTTATTAGTTCGCGTTTTTGCTCTATGTCTATAAACCATCGATGCTTTATTCTATTCTAACTTGCTGCGACCTGAGGCTACGCATGCGTTCGTATCGTTGTTCCTATGGAAAAGTTCAAAAGTGATTTTATACAGGAACTTATTTATGAGAAAAAAACCTATGTTTGATTACGGATTAAAATTACCTGTGTTCAAAATTTCAGCCCGATCCGCTCACTAGTTTTGGCTTGAAGAGATATAAATAGAGAAGAGAAATATCCATCCATTCACCCAAACTTTCGTATGAATAATATAGTGTTAATATTTGATATGAGAGGGTTATATATATTTATCAATTATATTTTTTTAAATTAGTAATGTAAACTTCAAATTCAGCATGATTATTAAAACTTCGGAACTGGTGTAGTGTGCCTTGGTGTACAGTGGGGTCTGCCTGTATTCGTTTCTTTCTATCTAGGTATGTTTATAAATATAACAGGATACTCGTATTTTTTATGTAGTACTTCTTCGTAGAAGTTATGCGGTCAAATATCGTACGAGGAATTCGCATAACGATTATCAGACGCGTATCAGATTGACGTGACACTTTAGAATTTTTATCGGAGGTAGGTAACGTTATCTTGCACCAAAATATGGTGGCAAGATCTGATTTCGGTCAGGAGAGGCGGGTTCGAGTCCCGGTTCAATAGATTTTTTTTGAAGCAGTATTTATTATTCATCGCCCTTTCACATCTGTTTGAGGAAATCCCTTTGGCAGGGAAAAATGCTGGGGGATTATTTTACACTATTTCGCTATGGGCCCCTAAAAATATGTCCGAATACCCACCTAACTAATATGGTACACTTACGTTTGTTGGCTTGGGCTGCGAGTTTTTTAATAACGTCGTCGGTTTCCCGCAGATATAAAATATAACACACTGTTAAGGTGTATTCAACGGGCTAACTGCAAACACAGCTATTTTCGTCGTTATGCAAAAATAACATAAACTAAAACTCGACTACGGCATTCGCCGAGTGTGATTGTCGACCCATACCCAGACCCCGCTATCTCGTCAGACCCCCAATATCGTCTGACGTCATATACCCTATAACCACCGGGGTATTGAAATAAATCAATTGACACCACATTAGTTGAAATCAAATTAATAGTTTCAGCGCTGCGTGGGAACTTTAGAATCTGTTACATACATACATAAAAACATAGGGTGTCCACCTCTTACATAACATAACCCTCCTCCGTTGCTAGTCGGTAAAAATAGCCTTATTGGCATCGATATAAAAACCCTTAGAATGCACACCATGTGTCTCGGTTTTACGTATTCTGCCAGCAATGGACGAGGTACATGATACCGTGCGCGTGATTCGAATTCCGTGCCAACAATAAACAAAGAGCCTTTCGAAAAACAACGCGACTACGCTTATAACTCGTTATCACGGGGTGGTAGAGTTCAAATTGCTGATTACTCAAGCTAGTAAAGCCTCTCGTTACCTATTAAAATTCGATCTTATTGACAAGCAATAGAGTTCATCTAACTGAGTTTTACTCTAGCTTGCAAATATCGAAGATAAAGGCGACATTATTACAGCAGGATAAAGTTCAAATTGTTGTTTTGAAATAATCGAAGCTACAGAGGACAGAAGTCTTGGTTTTATAATCTTAGCTATTCTCTCAAATTCAAACCGCACTTGTGCAATTTGTTGTTGATTTCCCGATCTTTCGCGAACGCAAGCCCTTGTATCAGCACATTTCGGATACTACCAGTATCGCGCGGATTTGTCTGTGCGTGAATGTTTTCATGTATTAATTTATTACATAGGTACCTAAATAAATATTGTGCGTAACAGTAGGTGTGTATTGTTATGATATACATTAATTATAAATATACTAAATGGAGAGTCACCTATATCACTTCCCAGAGACCAACTAAGGTCGATCGATAGAAGTCAGGAGAATGTACTCGTCGGCCTGAACGTGTCGTGGCGGTGGCTGTGGAACGTCTGGAGTAGAGGGCAAAGTATCCCGTCGCGGTGCGTCCGAATCGGCGGACAGTAGGTATACATATAGGCTGGCTTAAGGCGGTCTATACGGTCGATGGTCACGTCTTTGCTAGCTACGCGAATAATGAATGTCTTAGCCATTGATTTATTAAAAAGGGAAGACAGGTTACGTTCTCCCAGCGCTTACAAAAAAATTGGCATGTGTTACAACTACACGCAAACACATACGCTCACAGTTATATTTCCAGTCCTGTGCAATACAAAGAAGAATAAAGACGGAGAGACGTATCTAAGACCGAAGTGAGACCGAGAAAACAATACATAACGCGAATCACGAACGCCCGTGCCGCCGGTCCGATGGTGACTGAGGTGGGAGCACACAATTTTACACAATATGAGGTTGCCATTTTCGAGAAGCTAGTACCTCATCTTCGCTTTTTAATTAATCAATGGTCTTAGCACATCTCTTGAGCACTTCGTACGGTACGGACCTGTGTAGGCGGGCTGCAATGAACAACGTACTACTTCTTCCCTGAGGAATACGTCACTACAGGTGGCTAGCTCCTTAGTTTAGTTTAGTTTAGTTTAGTGTATCGTATTCACTGCCCAGCTCCACGAAGATGGACACAGGCACCTGTGTCTTGGGCCATGAAGGTGTTAGTTTAGTGTATATACGAAAGCTTTGCGAGTGCTGGAATGGTGCTGAGGTGGAACTGGACGTAGATATTATATTTATATTTATGTATATCATAACAATACACACCTACAATACACAATAAAAAAAATGATTTATTGATTTAGCATTAAAAATATTTTTATGTATAAATTCTTATTTATTTGAAATAAATACCCACAACTATTATTTGCAGATCGTACAAACATTTCTGCGAAAGTTGGTACCGATCCCCCGCGCCTCTCTGTTTTCCAACGAAAAGGACCACAGTCCCTTTACCTAGTGGTCCCAAATGACGGAAGCCGCGTCGTGTATGATAAATTGTAGGGTAATTACTAGAGTAGATGGTTAATGACTTTGCGACACAAGGATTAAAATTGCTGATCAATAAACTCTACAGTCACCTAAAGACAGGCTTCAAGTTAGATACACCTATGAGGTACCTTACCTACATTCTACTTACTACTTTTTGCAATTTATAGACTGTTTGTGGAAAATGTTTATATATTACTAATCTATAATTATCTATACTACTGTTTATACAGAGGAAAGGTTTGATTGATTGTTTTTTTGTATGGAAATGACTCCGAAACTGGACCGATTTAAAAAAATCTTTTATTATTATAACGTTTAGTTTTCAGTGGCAAAGGCTATATTTTATCCCGGAATTCCCACGGGAACGGGAACTACGCGGGTGAAACTGCGATGCGCTGCTAAGTAAGAGGCGATTATGGGATATCTACCGGGGGCGGGCAGCAGCGCCAGCAGAACAATTCAACTCCTATACCCAACCCGCAAGTCCAGCGTGGTGATTATGGGCATGACCTCCCATGAAATAACAGCCAATAAGGCGCTTATCAAGGGGAGGCCTGCGTCCAGCAGTGGACCGATATAAATAAATAAGTATTTTGTGGTTGATAAAAATATATTTTGGTAAAGATGCTACGCCCCGCGGCTTCGCACGCCTATCCCACGGAAACTAGTTTATGGGATAAAACGCTAGCATATGTGTTATTCCAGGCCTAGAACTACCTGTATGCAAAATTTCAGCCCGATCCGTTCAGTAGTTTTTGCGTGAAAGAGCAACAAACATACATACATGTTTACAAACTTTCGCGCTTATAATATTAGTATTAGTAAAATACTGGGATATTAGCACGGCTAATCCTAATTGTGGTATGTTACGTCTAAATAGCTAACGCACGAAGCAGTTCTTTTAAGAGGGCGCAATGCACACAGTTTTGTGAAAATAATAGGCATAGGTTTTCACGTTCATAGGTCACACATACGTTTTTGGAGCAACGATAATAATTAGTTAATTCATTACATTACGGATGTAAACGGGTTATCTACGTATTTTATTGGTGGAAGAACACCAACGTTGAATTGGTAAAACTAGGATAGTTTTTACAATAAATAATCATCATCAGCCTATATTAGTCCACTGCTGGACATAGGCCTCCCCTAATGAGCGCCATAGCGCCCTGTCTTCAGCTTGACGCATCCAGCATCTGCCTGCAGTCTTTCGCAGATCGTCATAATAAATAGTAAATAATAATAATAAATAATCAAGTTAATGTTTATTTACAAGAACATACAACTTAAGAAGAAACTGGTTTTAGGAACCATAAATATTTAGAAATCACCTAGACATGAAAACATAAAGTAATTAATTTCAAAAGCTCGCATCGGTCCTGAGTTCAGAGCAAAATGATGTGGGAAACAGTGCACTTTCATGTTTTTATTTCTCAATTACGTTTTCACTTTCAAGGAGTCTAAAAAAATTCTTCGAGTTTTTATTTTAACACATGCATCCCATTATCGAAGTTGACATATAAATTGAATGACATTTTAAGATGAAGTCATGTTATATAATACATATATTTTTAATTAAATTAACATGTGTTTTATATTCTGCTCAATTTTAATTTATGTTTTGTATCTATTTGAATTTACCAGTGAAATATGTTAACTAATTTTAAGAGTGTGCTATACGTAAGCAATTTACTTCAAAATTGTACTTCAAAATCGTTATTTATCTCAGAATCTGTGAAAGCTACCACCTTCATTATATGGAAATGTTACTTCGATCTATTATATATAATATAACGTGTGACACGATTGGTGAAAGTATTCTCGATAGCTTTTTTTTTCAAAATAGATCTTTTGCAAACATTTTGCTATTTATCTCAGGAAAAGCATAATTTTTTCTTCACTTTTTGTTTAGGTAAGAATATTTCTTTAGTTATACCTTTAAATTTTTCGATTGGTTGTTTCATTAACTTCTAATTAGGTAAAAACAGTTTTGGCACAAAGAAAATTCGGTGCACGTCTCCGCTCTGTACTTCTCACGCGCGAGAAAACCATATTTGCCATCCCGCTCGAAATCCATCTTGAAGCGGAATTATTGCACACTCTTAAGACATTTATAATACCAATTTTCATGCAACAAAGTGATTATGACCTCTGTGGCGCGGTGGGCGAAGGTCCGCCTGCGACGCAGGAGGTTGCTGGTTTGATTCCCGCCTCGGAACCAATGTGTACGATCTGTAGACATTTGTTCAGGGTGTTCTGGATGTTTTCTATGTATAATAAAAATATCTCAATGTCGTGTATTGTATTATGTATATCAGTTATCTATCTAGTACCTATAATACAAGCTCTGCTTAGCTTTGGGCTAGACTAGAATGCTGTGTGAATTGTCCAGAATTATTTATTTATTTATTTACTGATATCTATGCTTAGTTTGACAACTAATCCAGTGACGTTAGCCCCTTAAGTGAAATAGTTCTCTAAAGTCGTAGAAACAAATTAGTTTGCGCGGGTGCGTGCGTGCACTCAGTCTCACAAGATTATAGTGCGTTGCTCCTATTCATTCCTACCAGGATGTCTGCATCAACGTGCGCAGACGCACTCCTTTTGATCCGAACACATCGGAAGGACTATTGCACTCTGAGGATATCCGTATTACGACATCTGGATGGAGGGTCATTTACAAAACACTATGAAATGGGCTATAAATGATTGTGATTTCATTAATAGGGTAACGAGGCTCCTCTATCTGAGCGTCTTGTCGAAGCGACGCGTGACCCGAGATCAGGGCAAGCAGTCTCGACATTCATTATTCATTTTTGTCACAAACTATCCGCCATCTTTACGATTTCGGTGAAGGATCGCTACAAACTTATCGGGCTGTCTAATTTGCTCGCAGTTACCTTTACCGAAATCGTAAGGTTTGCGACAAAAATCGTAAAGATGGAGGTCGTTTGCGACAAAAATGAATAGTTCCGATGGTAAATCAATATGAATATTAGAAATGTAACCTTTTCTATAAGTAAATCTACTGTATTTATGGAAATAAATAGTTATTGAATTGAATATTCGTTAAAATATGATCGGTAAAACTTTGCGACCGATGTCGGTCGCCATCTATGTCGAGACTGCTTGCCCAGGCGAGTATCGAATGCTTTTGATAAGTCGCAAAAAACCCCTGAGGCACTTGCGAATTCTCCCAAGCATCAACAATATGCGATACAAACTCTATACCGGCATCAGTAGTTGACCTGCCGCGAGGAAACCAGAATTGCGTACCATGAAGCAGGTCATTGCCAACAAAAGCGACAGCGGGGGGTTGAAGTTCAATTTGAACGAGGGACCTGTTGAATTCCAGACATCGCCCGGTGCGTGGCTACACCCCCGAACAACCTTGAACTCCCTCAAGACGGTCTTGACCCGAATCATGGGGGCTTGTGGGGTCCTAACAATGTTCATGTTGGGGTTGTTGGATGAAAACATTCTTTGATCGATAAAACAGCTGAAACCGCGACGCGGGTTTCTGTTTATCACAAGATAAGTGCTATAGCAGGAATTTCGTTTACTTTACGACGAACTCAGTAGCGCAGCGGGCGAAGGTCCCACTTGCGACTGTCGCGGTTTCGATTCCTGCTTTGGGACAGTTTGCAGTGATTGTATATTATTATGTTTCGAGTGCTCTCGGTGTTTTCTATGAGGAAAAAAATATTTTTGTTTAGTGTATCTTCATATATCAGGTATCTATCTGTAGTAGGAACCTAGACCGACAAATAAAGCCCCAAATACATGTTGGCCGAGCGCCAACGCGAGTGTAGGCAAATCGATACAAGGCAAGTGCCACCGTCTAGACGTTTGGCAAGTCTATGCAAACTATTACACCACAAACTACACAAACATGTGGATACGATTGGCCGAGCGCAGACAAGCGCCTTTGATTTGTGCAGAAAAACGTATCCGAAGTGAGGCCAGTGGCCGCGAGCGGTGACAAGTCACTGCAAATGACCTTTATACACGTTGGCGTTTATTAACTCGGCCAGCTAGGCGAGCGATACCGAGCCATGGCAAGGCAATGCGCCCCGAGGTTTCAACCGCGTAGTTCCCGTTCGCGTGGAAATTCCGGGATAAAATATAGCCTAAGTCACACCCTGAAAAGTAAGCTTCTTAATGATGAAAGATTTTTTAACTAGTTATAACAACAAATTAAATCTTTTCTCGTTATAAATTATTATTTTATTATAGAATCAGACGAAATAATAGTATTGAAAACCGCAATCCCTGGTGAGCTTTTAACTCAGTAAGTTAATGGATTGGGTACTTACTAACGTTTTATATTCGTAAGTTAGTAATTCAGTACGAATATTAATGCTCAGGATGTTAACAAAATTAAATATAAACATAAGTCAATTGCGGCAGCTGATTCGAGAGAAGATATAAAGTATTTCGGTATGCAATAACACTAAACAAAAACATGATCAGAAAAGGCGCGGGTGCCGCATGTCGGCGACGATTCCCACGCCGCCGCCGAGTGGGAACGCCGCACACCACATGTTCCAGTTTACGCGGGAAAACAAGTTCAGGGTATCATGCATGGCCGAAATCTCATTCCTACAGCGACAAAACGACTACCAGGAGTGTTTTAATTCATTCGAATCGTTTCCGAGACGAAACCTTCAGTTTCCAATTTAAATTCTATTCCAACGGAACTTTAGAACACTATTTAGATTTAATGATAAAGATAAAGATACATTTATTTGGCCAAAACAGGTGACTACATAGGTACAATAGCTATAATTAAGGTAGGCTATACATAGATAATAAGCATACAGATGTTAATTTGGCGACTGTGCTGCCCCTGTTGGCCAAAAAGGGTCAAACTCAGCAGATTTGTCAAAAGTTTTCGATATTGAATCCGACGGCCTTCTGAATCAGAATATTCCTGCAGGGGGATGGTTTGTGCGTATTCATAAACAATCCAAGAGATATTCGAACTCGTCCATATTATTCCGCGTACGGATGATGATGATGATGATTGATGTGATGACCTACTGTGGGAATGAGGCGTCTCGAAATTTGCGCCGTCTATACAGCGCTGTCCTGTGGGTACGCCACGTATAGTTGAATTCTTGGCGACTTTGCGGCTTTGTCTAGCTAGCTGTCTAGCTTTGACTAGCAGCGCCTCGCGGTTTCACCGGCGTAGTTCCGTTCCCGTGGGAATTTCGGGATAAAATATAGTCTATGTCACTCCCTGAAAAGTAAGCTTTTTCATGAATAACGATTTTTTTAATCAGTCCAGTAATTTCGGACTGCATTCAATACAAACAAACAATTAAAACTGATGGGTACTGACTGATGGGATGGGTAATCAATAAGTACCGAGATCTGTTAAATAGCTACATATCTTTCTAATGTGTAATAATCTTCTTCAATTGTTTTAGGAGATTAGAGCCAGAATTATATCAGTATGTAGTCGTCAGCGGTAATATTTTTTACAGGATTCGTATAGTCAGATTTTCTCCGAAATTCAAACGAATCTCTGTTCAGAAGGCGTAATGCGAAGTTGCGCCCGGGATTCCATGCGACGCGCCCGTGGCCTAATACACTGCTTTATCCCCTTGGTAAATGATCAATTTCACCTTGTCTCGTTCATATTAACAAGCTTATGAACGAATAAAGCGCTGGCGAATGCATGGCATGAGTTCACTTTATTAAAATTGACAACGCAATTAACATTAATTGACGTCCATATTTACGAACAAACCAATCAATAAACGAAAAGGCAGCAGTCAGTACAGCTGACACAGTTGAGTTTCCAATAATATAGGATATTATTTTCGTCACGTCGTAAATAAAATGCGACTTAGGGATATCCATCGGGGGGCAAGCAGCATCGCCTTGCAGAACCATTCTACCATCCAGACTGCAATCCCCAACCGGCATCCCGAGCGTGGGGATTATGTATTACTCCCCATGAGACGAAAGCCAAAAAGGCGCTTATCAGGGGGAGGCCGTGGACCATTATAGGCTGATGTGGATGAAGATGAAACCTAAGGTTTAATTTCGCAGTCTGCTGTCAAAACTAAGATCAACAAAACTAAGTTGAGTTCCAATCTCGACTCCCTATTGTGTGACATGGCGGTAAATGTCGGTAAAATGAGCTGAACTCGCAAACTGAACATGTCATAAACTGAACGCGCTAATTTGCAATGTTTAAAATTGCACGCGATCATTATAAAATCTCAGTTTATCGCTTTGAACGAAGTTGATCTGATTCATGTTGGACTTCGTTCACAGACATCTTATGTATTTTTAAGCCTAAACGCTGAGCTAAACCGCGTTAAAGAATGTCTGTCATGCATGTCACATTAATATAAACTCGATCAAGCCGAGTTTGATTCTATTGGACTAAGTTTTGGCAAAGTCGGGTAAAATCGGACCTAAGGCAAGCGGTGAATTACGTCGCCGAGCCGGATATCGAACCGGCACCGTTAGTCTTGCAACCAGTTTGTAATTATTAGTTCGGTTTCTTCGTTAAGGTGCGCGACGCACGACTCACTGAAATAAACTAAACTTTTTAAAAGATAAGTCACTCATGATACCATCGATTTAACTAAAACTTCAACTCAAAAAAGCTTTGTAAAAAAACTTTTGCGAAATTCGTAGGTATTTTTAACAATGATTTCATATTTCAGATTTCAATAACCTCGTTTATTTAAGTTAACAAAATAAACACCTAAACGAATTATATAAGATTTATTCAGGGTGTACCGGGTAAAAACTATAATGTGTTATTATATTATATGGTGGTAAGATTTGGATTACGATGATGACGAAAAAATGCTTATTTAATCTACGCCCTTCAATTTCCAAACTTTTACGTCATTATTTATTTTTTCACTCTCATAGTAATTTCATTTTAATTTTAATCATTTTATGATTATTGTTGTTTAGGTAGACCATATTGTTTATTAAGAGGTCATGGAAGTGACGTAGAGAGACCATTCATCTCTATCTTTGTTTTTCTTATTATTGATATTTTTGTGTATTCATACGAACCTTATTTACCCAAACATTTTTGTAGGACTCAAAACTGTCTCCTGAAATACAGTTTATACAAGTTCGGGAGTCTATGTAGGTAAGGTATACCTACCTACATATACATTCATTTAAACTTACACTAGTTTGTTGACTTGTGTCAAATAAATGAATTTTACTCTACTCTACTCTACTCTACTCTACTCTACTCTACTCTACTCTACTCTACTCTACTCTACTTTACTTTACTTTACTTTACTTTACTTTACTTTACTTTACTCAACTTTACTTTATGTCATCATTTATTAGATATTTTTCAGGGTTGGCCGACCTACACGATCGAACGAGGTCAGGCGCTAGACCAACGGCTTAGTACACAAATGTGTTCAGTACAATGACGTATAAAGGTAAAAAACATGTAAACTTAGAAACTATCGCATGGATATAATATAATGATGATTGTATTCAACACGGGTCTCGCTTCTCGTCGCGTCGACGACTAGATAAATCGTATAACAGATGCAAGTGCTCATATGCGGGCGAAAACAACACCACGTGTTTGCTTCCAAAGCCCTCATCTGAGATAGCCTGAGAAAAAGCATTTTTTGCTTCCTGCACCAATACCTGATCTATGATTTAGTAGACAGTCACTTGAGATAAAATGTCGGTTTTTGTTGTATCCGCTTTTAATTTTTCGAAGAACTAACTGTATTGCGTTTTGTAAAGGTCCATTTTGTTTTTACGTTGGTTCTGGAATGCTGCTTCGCTTTTTCGAGTAGAGAACAAAATGGATGCGAAGAAAAAGTCAATCACCGTAATAATTAAAGATAATAATTTACAAAATAAAATTTTAACAAATAAATAATGCTGGACCATCCAAAAAGCACACACAAAGCAGCATCTAGCCCCAAGCTAAGCAGAGCTTGTGTTATTTATGGGTGCTAAACTGATACACATAATACAATAAACTACATAGAAAGATATTTTTAGTACCTATGCATAGAAAACATCCAGAATGTCCTGAACAAATATCTAAAGATCGTACAAACATTTGTATTTACTAGGCGGGAATCGAACCCGCAACCATCACATCACAGGCAGACCTTCGCCGGCTGCGTTATAAATTAGGGTCGTCATAAATTATTATCATCACGATGATGTTATACAGGATGAAACGTAACACGTGTATTAAACCAATAGGGGTTGATTCTGAACCCGGACGGGATCAACTAGAATTTCAAACCTTTGTTTTATATAAAAAAAAATCTTATAAAACACTAAACAGCAGATGATGATGATGTTAATGATGATATAGGATAACTAGAATCCCCCACAAAAATTCTGCTTATTATACCTAGACGAGGCTATGTGGATTATCCATTATTTTTTTATTATATTTAATAAACAATCAATGTGTCAATAACATAAAAATGACACACAATGTACAATAGGGTGCTTATGCATGTGACATCAAAAAGCTAATGTTTTTTTACGTATTCACTATTGATATAGATATATATTTTAAGACTTAGCAGCAAAATAACTAAACGCAACACTATTGGCACCTGAAGCGTGACGTCATACTCGAAAATTTTTGTATGGGCATCAAGTTTTGACTTTGAATTGACATCTAATAGGGGACTCGAGGATCCATGACGTCACAAAATGCAGGGGCTAACATGGCAGCGTTTTTATCACCCAAAACTGAGTGTAGTTTTACTTTTTGTTTTTAGATAGATACATAGATAAGTTTTTATTTAGCACACAAGGACAGCATTGGAATAATGGATACACATTGAAAATAGGTAGGTATAAAAATAAACATAGAGTAAAAGAATAACTAGAAGACTAGAACTAGACATAAGACTTACTTTTACCTTATTAATTTAATTTTTTGGTTCCTATATATTTTGCTGTTGCTCTTTCACGCAAAAACTACTAAACGGATCGGGCTGGAATTTTGCACACAGGTAGTTCTAGGCCTAGAATAACACATAGGTTTTTATTCCATAAATCAGTTTCCATGGAAAAGGCGTGCGAAGCCGCGGGGCACAGCTTGTTGGTTATAAAATGGTTATACGCGCGTGGACTGGACACCCAGGAATTTGTTAGCTTGTCACGTACAAGAGGCACCCTTTGCTGTACTTACTGACCAGGAGTGTTGTGTGTTTAAAATGAGTCAGGTTGCTTCTCGGGTCAGTCTTAATTGACCCTGCAGCTGCTTTGGACGTAACGTTTTCATGTCTTGGAATTAATTGATGGGTGTATTTTATTGTAAACACGTTCGTAGACATACTTTTATGATGCTGGTATAGGTACAGGGTGCCTCAAAACATGTGTAGATTTCTTAGCCGAAAGGGGTGGACAATATGTGTATAATACACACAATGAGATGTTTACATGTACTACCTATTAAAAAAAGGGTAGTCATTTCGAAAACTTACTAAAATAAATGAGAGTCTTGAAAACAATGCATTTTACTTATGTAAGACATTATGTTTCATGGTAACATTTATTGCTTAGGACCTACACAATCGAAATCTTAATATAAATAGTGTTTGTTTTATTTTTCGAAACGCCCAGGTTCGATTCCTGAGCTGAGTACAAGCTTTTTTAAATGTATGAATGCAGTTTTTCTTGTTACTAAAATAAATGACATGGCTCCTCTCCTAAAGTTTCAGACTTTCCCATACTGACCGATCTTAATCTGCCAGTGTATTGCACACCAATAAAATACACTAAATACAGGAATAGAGCGATAACAGAGTGGCAAAATGGGCGGCCGTATCGCTGGAAGCGATCTCTTCCAGACTTAGTGTATAATAAATATAACGTCATTATCATTCACACATGGTAATTTTTTCTCTGTTTAGCTTCAGTGGAAAACTCCACCGAGAAACAAAAGAAGATCTTTGAATTAGCCGTAAGAGCCGCGAGATAACGAATCGAGTGAAATTATTTCTTTGGAGTAGGTATTTTGAGATGTTTATTCAGATATCACCAAAACTAAACTAAACTATCGGACTAAAAATGTCGCCGTCCCTGTCATAACGATCATAATAATAAGGATGGCATCATTTTTAGTCCTGATTAGTTTAGTCTATCGTTTTGGCGACATCTGAAGACAGAATGTATGAAGAGACACGAATGTATGGGATTCTTAATCTTTATATTACAATGGAATGGAGTACTTTGGGAATATAACCCAATACGGGACCGGGTCTAAACGAACCGAACACCAGCTGTGATGTATCAAATTTTATATGCGAACTAGCAACGCTTCGCGGTTTCACCCGCGTAGTTCCCGTTCCCGTGGGAATTCCGGGATAAAATATAGCCTATGTCACTCTGAAAAACAAGCTTTACAGTGACGAAAGGATTTTTATCCGGTTCTGTAGTTTCGGAGCCAATTCAAACAAACAATAAAATCTTTGCTCTGTATAATCCTACTAATACATAATATAAACTCGAAAGTTTGTAAACATGTATGTTTGTTTATTGCAAAAACTACAGAACGGTTTGGGCTGAAATTTAGCATACATGTAGTTCTAGCCTAGAACTTCTAGGCCTGGAATAACACATAGGCTTTTTATCCCAAAAATTCCCGTGGGATAGGCGTGCAAAGCCGCGGGCGCATCTAGTATTAGTATAGTTGATACAGATAAAACAAAGAAAGATCTAAGCAAAGATGTGAGCTCGCAAGGTGATGACGTCACGCAGCGGAGACTGCGAGAGCATCCATCTCAACAAAGTCAGATAAATAGATCTTAGGTCGTACACATGCTCCTATATAAGAAATAAATTCCAAAATGGGGTATATGCATGGTATTTTTTTTATTGATTATTTAGAACGAAAAAAATATAACAGCCAAAAAAAGACGTGTGGCACTCGGGGACTGCCGCGGTAAAGCTATTGCAATGCCATCTAGAGGCGAGTTGCTGAACTAAAGAGACAAACGTCAAGGTTTTTTCGTTACGGAATTTCTGGATTCGGTCCCCGCGCTCAAGGCCCGCGATAGAAGCTATGCAATAGCTTAAAAACTTTAAATTGTTAAGGTAAAAAACAAGAGGTAAAACTTCACTTCATCATCGAGTCAACTCAAAGTCAAAACTTCATGCCGATACAAAAATGTTTAAGTATCGACACTCCCTACGTATCTTCGTCTAACTGCCAGATACACACTTATACGTTTGATGCATTTTTGGCATCTACACATGCCAGTCTATCATTATAACTTACAAAAAATCAAAAATGTCTACTCTAAGTACGTTCTTCTTGATCGTATAACTGTCCAACTTCATTATTTTCCCGCCATATAATGCTGTATCTTCCACATACACACTTTGACGCGGGGGGAATGAGGTGCCGGTGGCGTGTAATTGCCCGTTACGCAGTTCTTGCGCGGACAGTGAGTAGAATGCGTGTGTGACTCGTAAATATTTTTTTGCCGCAAAATGACAAGTGAACGTTTCCGATTCCTGAACAATTTAAAAGCAGACGCTACTAAGAAAGGAAAAGTAGATATCCTAGACCCAGCTATATCTACTACGAGACCAGGTAAGTCAATCATAATTAATGATTTACCAACTTTTAGTACTTTTTGGTGTCCAATCATAGTTATTAGGTTTACTGAATCAGTTGTGTGTTATTGCCTTCATTGCTGACTAAATAGACAATTATTAGTGAGAACATTTTGAAACTTTCCAAAAAAATTTGAAAACCCACGTACAAATGTGTAACTACGCACTTACATATTTAAACATCGGGATTCACTATGATCATAATGTGTATCTAGGCACTTACATATTTATACTTCGATAAGTTGTTAAATCAAAATTCGGTAACTGACTTTTACATAGTTTTACATCGGAAAGTTATTAAATGAAAGTTATAGTAACCCATGCACTTACATAGTTCTCTGTTTATGTTTTCATGTTATTTAATAAAAAACAATATTTCTTTACTAATTTTAAAAAAGGAGGAGGTTTCTCTATTCCACCGTATATATATATATATATATATATGTATATGTATATGTAATTTTTGGTCGCGGTCGCGGATAACTTTGTTGTTTGTGAACCGATTTTGTTGATTCTTTTTTTGTCGGAAAGAAAATAATTCCAATGGTGTCATTACAATGTTGAAGATCTGATAAGGATCTTCAGAGTTATGAACAGAAATGTACTTCAAAAGTGCAAGGCGCTCTCTACCCATGAAAAAGTAGATTTTAATTTTGCCCCTTGTTGTTGTTTTTCAGATGTGTCTCCAGTGCCATTCTCAGATAATTTTACTGAGGGTGACCTAAGCCGAATGGGTGAGATAATATCTGACAGCGATGAAGAACCTGCACCGCGCATTTCCCTCTTGCATTCTAGGAACACTAACGGTGATAGTCCTGCATCTTTTGAATTGCATGTCCCAGCTTCCATATCTTACAATCTTCCTTGCAAGCTTGTGGTGGAGGCTCCAGGGAATAATGACATTGCCTTTGAACGTCGCAACGCTTTTGTGAGAAACCTTTAAACCTGACCCACAAAACTCAAGAAAAACATCCTGAAGCCGTGGAAAACAAAAAAAGTACTACTTTTTACAAATATAAGTGGTACAGTACTTTTTTTACGGTAAATATAAATATACCTTCGTTTGACCGCAATCTCACCTGATGGAAAGCGAAGATGCGGCCGACGGTGTATCACGAAGGTCTAGAAGACACCTATTTACCCTTGTCTCGAAGAGACTCGGGTAAATAGTTGTGATTGGCCGGAAAAACAGAGACAGGGAGCGAGTTCCATTCCTGGTGCGAATAATAAAGGTGGAGGAAAACCGCTTAGTGCGAGTGGAGGGTACATCCACCAAGTATGGATGGTATTGCGCTATCCGTCTGCTTGTCCTGGAGTGGAAGGGAGATGGTGGGATCAGGTCATGTAGTTCAAGTAAGCATTCTACAAAATGTATCGCATAAAAGATCGAGAGACAAGCAACCTTGCGGTGGTGTTCGAGACTTTGAACCTTAGTCTCTGCAAGGTGCTGCTCGTCAATGAGTCTGAAGGCTCTTCGTTCGATCGAGTCTAAGGCTGCAAGCTGGTACTTGGCCGAGCCGTCACAAACATGGCAGCAATACTCCAAACCAGACCGGACTTGTGCTTGATAAAGGGATAGAAGCTGTGCCGGTGTGAAGTATCGCTTAACCTTATTTAGAATCCCTAGCTTCATGGCTGCTGTTTTGGCCTTCGACTCGATGAATGTGCCAAAGTTCAAAGTTAGTGTGAGAATGACACCGAGGAGCTCCAGTTGATACTTTATAGGTACCGGTACATTCCGAAAAACGGGAAGTTGGAGTACCAATGGCTAGATATTTGAGTATAAAGAGACGGTAAATTAAGGAAAAAGAGAGAGATGGGGTCTGCTTGTGGAGACAAAAGCATATTTAATTTTGTAAAGTCGGAAACCTTAATATTAATACTTATCTTAGAAATTGAATAGTCAAGTTTAGATAGGTATTTGTTATTATTAATTTTATAACCTTAAGTCTCTGTGTCTCCTATTATCTCGATCTCAATTTAATAAATGTTGTATTTCATATTATTATGTAAATTGTTTACATAGTTAGATGTTGACATGTCAAGTTTGCTATTTCATAATATTAATTCTGTGTTCACATTTTGATAATAATTAGGTTGAAGTACCTATTGTACAGACTGATTACTCGTGTTTTATAGTCGTTAAGAGTTTAAAGCTGAGTTAGTTACCTACTTAGTTGGTTTTGTTTTTCTTATTTTTGAAATAACAATCCATAAAAGGTTTTTTTGTGTTTAGGTGAGCACTTACTTCCCTAATAAACGGTATTTGAGTTCTTTTATTTCTTGTTTTATTCAAAATAATAATATAAGAACAACCAATATTAGCGAAAAAATTAATAAGATAAATGGGAAAACCCCCATTCACGAATACAGTTTTACATTTTACTACTAAAAATTTCTGACCTAGCTTAAAAAAAAAAAAAACATTTTTTTATAATTTATACACAAATAAATGATTTAATGATCCAAGTAATAGGCTTAGTTTCGTAAGCAAGTGAATATTCGGCAATTAGGGCCTGGCGACCTGCTCACCAGGCCAAATTGCCGAAACAGAATATGTAGAAGCATATTATTAAATTATAAAATTTCCAACGTTTAAGCATGTAAGCACCAGTTAAACAGAATTAGTCAAATATATCTACTAAGTATAACCGTGTAACAGGCAGTTACAATATTGTCATTCTTCTAATCTCCCACGAAAAAGTGTGTATGTGCCACATACGGCATTTTATTAAATTATAAGCACCACGTAAAAATATGTAAGTGTAATAAAATCTTACCCAGTATAGATTTAAATAAAAAATAGTAGCTATCTTAAACTAGATCTACAGTAAGGGCATCTCACCAATTTTCACAGAAATATCTCAAAAAGGGCTCCAGTTATAGGCATTTGAACATTTTCAAATCTTTAAAACGCTCTCCTGTAAAATTTGTGTTTTGCAGATACACAACTATACGTAGGGAGTGTCGGTATGACGTCACGGTTCAGGTGCCAATAGCGTTGCGTTTAGACATTTTGCGGTTGAGATTTAAAATATCTACTTTTCTAAGATTCACAATAAAAACATCATACAATTCAAAATTAAATATATACATTTTATTTGCCTTAAAACTACACAATACAATATTTCACTTCACTACATGAATTTTAGACTTTTACTTAAATAAGCCTATGTGTTATTCCAGGCCAAGAACTATTTGTATGCAAAATTTCAGCCCGATCCGTTCAATAGTTTTTGCGGGAAAGAGCAATAGCAGAGCATAATGTTTACAAATTCGCGTTTATAATATTAGTAGGACTTAAACACGTTGTATGAGTACTATATAAACTCTATGGTTGTATGAGTAAGAGAGTAGTCTCGTCTCGAGTAAGTAGTTGTTTGCATTGAATTACCTATTGAAATAAACGGAATTAGACCAGAGGGCCTAGACAATGTAACAATCGATGTCGAAAGCGATAATAGAAAATTCCAAAAATGTATGGGTTTGACACATGCCTTAGATATGTCACGTGATTTGTTTTGATCTTTTCCCTACGAATCTTTCAATTGTTTTCGATTCGCTTCATAACGAATGCCGGTTGGCTAGGCCCTCTGGTTGAGCCAGTTACATCCGGATCGCTCTGGAAGAGACCCAAGAAATAATCAATTCTTTTGAATCATCGCAGCCTCATCAATTTATTCTTGAAATGCGTCACCGGAAGATGCATATCTTGATAATCATTGGCAATTACTGATTGTTCAGTGGTAACATTGCCTGGTTTATTAAACTGGTTAATTTAATTTAATTTAATATTTATTTGACCCTAGGTACACATGTCACACTGATCTAGGTACCTCAACCTAAACAGCCTGTGTTAATCCTTCGCTGGTCAAACTCAAACTCAAACTCAAAAATGCTTTATTTCCATAAATACAATAAATGTACACTTAGAAAAGGTCGCAGGCCTCCCCCTGATATGCGCCTCATTGGCGTTTAATTCGTGGGGGGTAGCCATTGATTTATTAAAAAGGGAAGATGAGGTACTGGTTTCTCAAAAGTGGCAACCTCAAATTGTGTAAAATTGTGTTCTCCCACCTCAGTCATTGTCTGACCGGCGGCACGGGCGGTCGTGATTCGTGTGAAATATTGTTGTCTCGGTCTCATTTCAGTCTTAGATACGTCTTTCCATCTTTGTTCTTCTTTGGACACACACACAAACACACACTGGAAATATAACTGTGAGCGTATGTGTTTGCGTGTAGTTGTAACACATGCCAATTTTTGAGTAAGCGCTGGGAGAACGTAACCTATCTTCCCTTTTTAATAAATCAATGGGGGTAGCGCCCATAATACCCACGCTAGGCATGCGGGTTGGGAATCGCAGTTCGGTGGTAGAATAGTTCTGCAGGGGGCGCTGCTGCCCGTCACCCGGTGGATATCCCTTAGTCGCCTCTTACAACACCCGAAAACTTGAAGTGGTCCTTAGGTCTAAGCCAGCACCACGCCGACTGTATGTGACTGTTTAAGAATACAAGAGTCAAGAGTCAAGAGTCAAATCGTTTATTTCTTTAGGCTTACAAAATAAGCACTTAGACAAGTCAATTTAATAATAATTACAAACCCTTAGTGACGCTTAGAATATAGGTAAGTGGTGTCCGTATTTGATGATCCGTATCCATAGAGTTTATATAGTACTATCTGATATCCGTGTCAGTGGTTCTAGTCGCAGAAGGGCAGGTAGCACTGATACCTTGCGCGTCATGCTCGCTCATCATTTTATCAACTTCAGAACTGAAGGTGGTCAATAGGGCTGACGGCGGCGTTGACGCGTCGAAATATGAGCATTGCTCTGCAGCGTTTGTGTTCGCAGAAATGTAAGCACCTATGGTTTATCCATTTTGAATGAAGCATGTTAGTAAACAAAGTACGACACAAATAACAAAATCTCACTTGCTTGGCGTCGAGTTTCAGATATAATTGTAAGCAATTTTTATTGAAGGTAGGATCTAAAATCGTAATGTAAATTACGCATAAAAGGACGCGCCAACAAAGTGAATTTTAGGTTAAGTATGGGCGGTTTGTTTACGTTTATGCTTTATTCAAAATGAACACGGTATAGACTGATACGTAGGTATATAAACTGGATTTGCCGTGTTTGTAATTTGATTTTTTACTTTTTTCACTTACATATAGTTCTTTTGTATTTATTTATACAAAAGTGTTGGTTTAATGTATTTTTCAATATTATAGAAAACCAGTATCCTGAAGTAGTCACAAATGTATTATTCCTTGTAAATTTATATTTGACCGGTAGGTACATCTAACTATGGAAATGTTTAGCATTTGAGTCGCTTTATAGTTTTTGTAAATAAAATTTATATTTATAATGCAAAAACTCTAATTAAAATACACTTTTTAGATTTCCATGTATCCGACAAAAGTTATTGAAGGGCGCGGCCGTACACGAATGCCGTCCAAATATCCGCGCGCTAGAAAAATAATTTTCAACTTTCGTAAGCTTTGAATTTTTAAAAGCTTTGTACTAGTTTTTCTACTGTTATTGACACCTCGTATACGTAAAATGGCGTGCAAATTGAAAGAGTTTTGATAACTAACAGGGAAACACACCAAGCAAAGCCTTTGTTTCTGTATTTCCCTGTTAGTTAGGACGAGAAATTTCCAGCGGAAAACTTTGAACTGCGCGGGCCAAAGTTTGGAACAGAACCGACAAACGAGCAGTTTTCAAACTTTTTAATTAGTTATCGAGGTAGAACCTGCGAATTGAGAAGAACTACCCGCGAGAGAAGATTGACGTGATCTTTAATGCTCTTCAGAACAAATTCAAACATCGCGGGCATCACAGATATACATTCGTTGTTTTTCTATAGGTAATTAAATTAATTATGTACTGTCTAATGTTACACCTTGAAACTGTTATAGTGAACATTTATATGTTACGTTATCTATCGAAGGATATTTCATTTTGCATATATCTTTTATATATGAGTCTGTACTGTGTCCATTTTGAATGAGGCATAAACGTATACAAACCGCCCATACTTAACCTAAAATTCACTTTGTTGGCGCGTCCTTTTATACGTAATTTACATTACTTGTCAATTTTAGACCCTCCCTTCTATAAAAATTGCTTACAATTATATCTGAAACTCGACGCCAAGCAAGTGAGTTCTTGTTATTTGTATCGTGGTTTATTTACTAAACATGCTCCATGCTGTATGGATACGGTGTAAGTTATAGGATTTCACGTAGTGGGTATAATTATGCTCCATTCAAAATGGATACGATATGATAGTTTATAATGATGTTGGAAATTTAATTCGTTTTAGTACATAATATTTAGCTAAAAATAAATGATATCTTATCTTATTCGTAATCTTATCCTTTGTGTACACAGGTTAACAATGGATATACAAGATAAGAGGTCGTCAAGATCAACACACAACACCTACGATATTTTATGTTCTCCGGGCCTTGGCAATTATTGAATTCGTTACATACAGCCACAAGCTCTGCTTAGCTTGAAGCTAGATAATGCTGTGTGAATTGTCCAACATTATTTATTTATTACTAGCTGTGCCCCGCGGCTTCGCACGCGTTGTTTCTATGAAAACGTTAAAAGGTGATTTATATCCCACGGGAACTGATTTGTGGGATAAAAATTTGCCTTTGTTTGATTCCAGGATTAAGATTACCTGTAAACAAAATTTCAACCCGATCCATTCAGTAGTTTTGACGTGAAGAGGTAACAAACATCCAACCATACAGACTTTCGCATTTATAATATTAGTGTGATTTACCTGTTTAAGACTGAAAAGGTACTTAACTTACCCTGGTATTTATCGAAAAGTTATAACGGGATAACCAATCAGTATAACATCCGGATAGAGGTTTTTGACAGAAGTTTTTTGTAGTACTAGTTTAATTTTAGGTACATACTTTTTATAAGTCATACGTTTTCTTTTAAATGATTTGACAGAATATTTCGGGGTAAAGTCTATTAAATTAACTGACTCGAAGATTATGTGTCTATCTTTGGTTAAATAAAAAATAAGTAGGTACCTACTTGTTCCTTGATAGGGTTAACCGTGTTATTAAAAACTTACCACAATTAGGCACCTTTCCTAGCGGCCATGTTTCGCTTATGGTATACATGTACCATTTTAAAGTTTAATTACCTGCAAAACATGAAAAATATTTATTAGTACAAAATACTTATTTAATAGTAATTTTATTTTAATAATTGTGGCTTAGAATTTGCACCATCCCTATTCTTTGGGTGAGGTAAGAGGCGAGGTAAGAGATATCCACCGGGGGCGGACAGCCCTTGCAGAACCATTCTACGAAAAAATTGGAATCCCCAACCCGCATGCCCAGCGTGGGAATTATGGGCATTACACCTATGAGATAAAAGACAATAAAGCTCCTGATAAGAGCTTATAGAGGCCAACGTCCAGCTGTGGACCAATATAGACTGTTGGGGTGAGGAGAAGGTGATCATTATGTCACAGAGATTATAGTAGTATGTATGTATTTCCGTAAGTAAAGGTTTTTGTATTAAAATCTTTACTAAGTGATCATCATCATCATCATCAGCCTATATTAGTCCACGGCTGGACATAGGCCTCCCCTAATGAGCGCCATAGCGCCCTGTCTACAGCTTGGCGCATCCAGCATCTGCCTGCAGTCTTTCGCAGATCATCATCCCATCTGGCCGGAGGGCGCCCTACACTAAGTTTGCCGAGTCGCGGTCTCCACTCAAGAACTCGTTTACCCCATCGCCGGTTGTCAGTTCTTCGCGAAATATGGCTGGCCCTTCTAAGTGATAGTTTTAAGTAATCATTTAAGTGTCTCTGCGTTAGTCGGTTAGTCTTCTTTGACTAGGTGAGTGATTTTTTGACAAAATATACTAACTTTATATTCGGCTATCATCGAATTCCAATACTATTAATTAGGTTCTTTATTATATTGGAAAATGAGACTGATCAATAGGATCTATGGAGTTTTAGAAGTTTCTTTTGTTGTACAAGTTTTATAGATTCAGAGCAAAATGTTCTCTTTTTAGACAATTTTTTTTATTGTTTAACAAAATCAACAGCCCTTATGTCTGAACAGTTTTAACCACAGATATCAGAAGTTGGCTATGGTTTTAACCCTGGGCCAATGAGAGAGGTAAGGGTATATAGCTTGAGAAGCATTTCTATTTGTTTTTAATCATTACTTTTCGTTTCACAATAACCGTCAAAACAACAAAAAAGCTCAGGAAAGTAAAGTATAAAGTAAAGGAACGTTTTTTGCCTAGATAAATGTGTAGACCATAGACAAAACCCTACTCACTCAAGTAGAGATTATGCTAGTGCATCTAGTTAAGTAGCGTCAAAGTTACGTTCCATAATAAAGGTTTACTTGAGCAGAGATTCTAAGCTTGAGCGTGAGGACGTAATGACTGCATAAGTAATGCTTGGGGAAGCTTTCATAATACGGGCCTAAGAGCGCAAATGTAGGTATTTATTCGAATACCTACCTTGCTCATTCATAGATCCTTGCTTGATTGACGTTTATGCCATAGAAAATCGTTACTCAACAAGAGATCGTGAACTGAGCTAGTTTTAGGCTATTTATTTATTTAAAGAACACAAAAATCATATATTTATGTCTATATCTAACACAATCTTAATGGTAATTGTTCTAATACATATGACAATTTTTTGCGTACATAACTAGTTTTATTGCATAGCTTCTATCGCGGGCCTTGAGCGTGGAGACCGAATCTAGAAATTCCGTAACGAAAATAACCTAACACCCCCACTCCGACCGGCACAGCGGTGATACTTTTTAGTTTTGCCATCTATCGATGAATAGCAGAACTTTTAATGACTTTTTGAAATATCACGCTTATCTCTTTAGTTCAGCAACTCGTCTCTAGGTGGCAAAAAAATGCTGTGCAATAGCTTTACCGCGGCAGTCTCCGAGTGCCTCACGTCTTTTTTTTATAATACGAGCCTAAGTGTCCATTTGTACACGGATTGTTTCACAGGCTCGTTTCCTCGTATGCGAGGAATGGATATTAGAAGGATATTGGCTGTGTGAACGTCTTCCGAATCTGTGACCGAAATATTGTAACGTAGTTAAGTACTGTAGTAATGACGCTAACTATAATATAAAACTCGAATATGAGGCCTTCTTTGCAACGCACGGGGGCGTGACGAGTTAGACGGTGAGGCCGCTTACATCGACCAACGAACCATTGATTAATTAAAAAGGGAAGATAGGTTACGTTCTCCCAGCGCTTACTCAAAAATTGGCATGTGTTACAACTACACGCAAACACATACGCTCACAGTTATATTTCCAGTCTTGTGCAATACAAAGAAGAACAAAGACGGAGAGACGTATCTAAGACCGAAGTGAGACCGAGACAACAATATTTCACGCGAATCACGACCGCCCGTGCCGCCGGTCCGACGGTGACTGAGGTGGGAGCACACAATTTTACACAATATGAGGTTGCCATTTTCGAGAAACTAGTACCTCAGCTTCCCTTTTTAATTAATCAATGCAACGAACAGAAAATACTAGCCGAGATCGCTTACTCTTGCAATATGTCTACCGTCTACACCCGAGCCAATATGACAGCGCCATCTATTTTATCATATTATTACGTTTAACATGAGAAATTTTAAAAATCCATTGTACAGTTTGTGGTATCTATTATTAGCTGTTAAATATCTAGGTACCTCTGTAGTTCTTTTATCTTATATAGTTTAGGAAGAGATGCGAAAATAGAGTTTGGTGGCCAAAAAGCGCAACATCGCAACATCTGACGAATTCAAC
Source organism: Eupithecia tripunctaria (assembly GCA_955876795.1). NCBI lineage: Eukaryota > Metazoa > Arthropoda > Insecta > Lepidoptera > Geometridae > Eupithecia > Eupithecia tripunctaria. Next base: position 1,608,892 of record OY041599.1, on the reverse strand, counting down.
GAATTCGACGTTTACATAAACAATATTTTCCTGGGTCCCGTGTTCAAATCCCGCGTCGAGCCAATAGTTGTTATTGGGGTTTTTCTAGCAAGAAAAAACACAGTAACAGCCCGGAGTCAGGAAGTTGGCGTTGACACGTTAGTTCAATGAATTACGAACATAATTCACTATTCAACTGAATTTACATAATTCACAATTCAACTGAACCTTTTATGGACATCGCAATACGAAAGTTTTTCTTTCATATAAGATTTAAATTACGTAATAATTAATCTGTAAATTACGTAGTACCTTACCTATACTCAGACCTACAATAAATAAATGATTTAAATGGTTTAAAACAAAAAAAGATCGGTAAGTAATGTAAATTACGTATAAAAGGACGCGCCAACATAGTGAATTTTAGGTTAAGTATGGGCGGTTTGTTTACTTCTACAAGCTCAATGGATAAGGTGTAGGTATATAAATTCAAGTAAAAGTTATGTAAACTTAGCTTGGAGAGCTGACACATTTCCATAGAAAATAAAGTTTAAACGCAAACATTGTAGTAAACAGTACGGCAGAACACCGTCGCATGCTTTTGTACGTTTCAGTTCTCAAGGAGCTGGCCAGACAAAGATGCCTACTCATGCGCGTCTTATCTTTGACAATACCATTGTGTCTTCTGTAGGGTAGGGATGAAACATCATAGACAACTATCCGGTACTTCACCTATCCGGCCTAAATCTACAACCCTATTAGGATAGAGTCTGTTCAGAAAGAGTAGAGTCGTGGGAATTGAGGCGCGATTGTGCTAATTGACAACTTCTGTTGCGTCGATAACACTGCTCTGTCATTGCAGTACGACTAAAAGTGTTAGTTCACCGTAAGGCCTCGACTCTTTTCTTATTGAACAGACTACATGTTAAAAAAAAAATAAGGCTTTTGAATTTTTATAATAAATCTTAAAAGTTTTTATAAACGTATTAGTATTACTTACAGAACTAGATATTAAATCCATTTATCAAACAAAGGCATCATATTTAATGAACAACAAAGAAACTGTAAACAAGGCCATCAGTGTGATGCGTAACATCATCATCATCACAATCAATTCAATAAAACAATGAACTGAATGAAGCTCTAACTTCGCTTATAAAAAGGCCAGAATCTTTTTTTTCGAATTATGATGCTGCTAATCGCAGATGGCCATGGAAAAATTTGGTTGGGGCGACACGCACAAGGGCCACCACTTATGTGCGAACCTCACCAGATGCTAGAAGAGGGTATGGAGGTTACGCCTTAGGTGCACGTATACCAGTGGGCGAAAGGATGGAATTCTTCAACCCCTGGTTGGTCGGTTTTTAGTCGGTTGTAGTGTGTGGTACCGAATCGGTTGACGTCACCTCCGGGTTAGCGGCGGTGAGTGAGTTAACGGGGTCACCGAGAACGTATCTCTGTCTACGGAGGTTAGAGGCCCGAAGCAGTTCATCCTTCGTGACAATGTTCGGCTATAACCAGCCGACTATTCGACAGCCGTATATGTCCGGCTATCCGGCTATAAGCCTTCACCTCTAGTCTCTGTCTTGGCAGTGTTTACCAACACAGCGATTATGCTTATCGCGTCAATAGTGAACGTCACGGCTCGCTGAAAAGTCACGGCCGGCCGACCTCCCCTTCGGGAATACTCGGAAACGTTCGGGTGATCTCGTTATCCGACCCAAACATCCCATCACAATTTCTTAAGAGCGCTCGCTGACTCATCCGACTTGAGTAATTATTTGGAACGAACGGCTTCGGGAGTAAAATAACCTATTGTTATATCAGCGCAGCAGGGAAATAGGAATTGAATTTTTTGCTCATTTTGTCGAAGCTGCTCTTTTTATTATGATCTGAGTTTTGATTGAAGTTGGATGAGGTACAGTTTAAGTAAGTCTATGTGAGTAGCAATTTAAATTTATCAACAAAAAATATTGTACCGTAAGTTAATTCTCAGTCTTACATAAGTCAGTAGAAGAAGACAAAGCGTGATTTAGTAGTGTGCTAAGTTAGCAGACTATTATGAACCGCCGCCGACTGCAAGCGACTACAGGCGACGGCAGCCGTCCACAGCCGCCGACTGCAAGCGACTACAGGCGACGGCAGCCGTCCACAGGCGCCGACTGCAAGCGACTACAGGCGACGGCAGCCGTCACACAACCATTTCGAGGTTTTCTAAGGACAGCCAGCTGAATATGAATACACTTACAGAATATAAAACAACATAGTATAATGCACAAGATGTGACGACGTAACTAGGTACTTTACTCACATTAAGTTGGCTCGTAGCAGAAGCCAAAAGCGTTATCTGAGCAGTGGCAGTGAGTTCACTGGGGTGGCTTAACCGAAATGGTGTCAAGTGCATACGGACTACATCTAAGCTTACCTACTACAAGTGAGATGAGATGAGCCGCTGAGCTCAGCGAGTTTCTCGCTTGAGCGTTGGCTTATCTACGAGCGGCGACTCACAAATTTAAGGCGCATACACCAGGAATTGCTGACAGCGTACAGTTTGTGGTCAGTATCTATTATAAGCAAATTTAAATACAACTGTAATTGTTTTATCTTACAGAGTTTAGGAAGAGATGCGAAAACAGAGTTTGGTGGCCAAAAAGCGCAAGTTCGTATCTCTGCCTAAGCTTTACAAAATAAAACTATTACAGAGACATTAATAAATAACTTTTAATAGATACCACAAACTGTATGATGGATTTTTAAAACTTCCTGTGTTTAACGTAATTATAAGATGAAATAGATGGTGCGCCACTTTCACCGGTGTATGCGACTTGAGACCCAAATTAAAAGTTATTCTAATTTTTGTGTTTGCGAGCTGCGCCCCGCGGCTTCAAACGCGTTGTTTCCATGGAAACGTTTAAAGGTGATTTCTATTCCACGGGAACAGATACAAAGTAGCCTATGCCAAATCTCAGCCCGATCAGTAGTTTTTGCGTGAAAAAGCAACAAACATACATACGTGTTTACAAACTTTCACGTTTAGTAGGAAGTGTGATTTATTTTAATTTATAGAACTAGTACAGAAATTGTAAGTAGGTAGACTAGACCTCACCCTCACTCAGCAGCCTATATTGGCGGGAGGCCCAAGGTTGAGGTTTTAGGCTGATAAGCGCCCTGTTGGCTCTTATCTCATGGGAGGTATGACCTATAATCCCCACACTGGGCATGCGGGTGGGGAATTGCCGTTCGGTCGTAAAAAAATCAGAGCAGAGGTTAAGGTTGTATTAAAAAAGTTTATAATAAAGATAATCGTTAAGATTTCTTAAATTTTAAGTTTCTGTGCAATTTTCTTATGTTTTTCTTTTATGAACCTTCTCCTGACAGTAAAAACAACATTAATAAAGAATTAGTGAAATCGGTCCAGCCGTTCTTTTCTAGAATTTTCAAGGTCCTCCAAACCAAAAAGCTCAGAAAGGGCTTTTATACATCTGAAGGATCTGAGGCTAAGTCACAAATAATAAAAAATCATGAGAATCATCATCTTACTTCATACCCTTTACATCGATATGTGTATAACATAAAGTTTATCTGTTAAACGTGTTTTGTTTATTGCTTTATCTTGGAATTGATAACTCTTGCCAAGATCATTACAAGAAAGTAAAACAATTCTAGGTCAATGCTACTTTGTTGTTTGTGATGAGAAACATTCAATCAAAGTATAAGTTCATTTAAAATGTTTCACCAGCAGTCGAGCCTCGACAAAAGAAAAAGTTAATTAACTGAATTGTTACATCGACGCGTCGTCGTGTATACGCTACAGAAAGAGCCGCTTCCCCGCGAACGTTCAATCATCGAATCCAAACGGAATACAACCTATATTCTGTTTCGATTGAACATTTGCGGTGAAGCAGTTACAAATACTAAAATTCAAGCGCTTTCCATATCTGCGTTTTGGGCCATGAATGTTAGCGCGTAGCGCGCCATGTTGTTAAGAGGATAGGTATAATTTTTGCGTGTATGTATATAAATAAGTTTTTGATTTACAATAAAACTATGCATTAGGTAGTAGGTATTAATGAAAACTAAATAATATAATCGAAGTCGTTTCAATAGACCCCAGTGACGTCTCGACCAAATTATGTGCGAATCTGTGTTTTATTGTTTCATCAATGTTATTTACAATATTTACCATGATTTTATCATGGCGCATGAAACGGTGCCCAAATATTGAAAAGCTCCAAACTCAAATCATGGTAAATACCCCGTTGTAAATAACTTTATTGCTTAATTAATAACCATGATGGGTTAAAAAGTTAGATTTTTTCGTAATCGTGCTTTCACATTTTAGTAACCAAATTGAAAATAATTTACAACTCATAACGAGTTTAGTATTAATAACCCAGATTAATTTAAAAGTTTGATCAATTGAGGGAGAGGTTGTGGTCTAGTGTACCTACTTAGAAAATACGCTAAATTTTGTTAAGTTCCAGTTTTTACCACGGGAATCCCATGAGTACGGAAATGTAGCTAGACAACAAAACCTGTTGGGTCGTCTCTTAACGCATTCACTGCCTAGCTTAAGCGGTGTGACCCGCAGGGGCGGGCTGCCGCGCCGCGTTTTGGGCCATTAAAGTGTTAAACCACAGCTAACATTTAGCCTGTACCAGACAGTTTAATTATCAGGTACAGTCGAAGAGAAGCTGTATAGAACTAATTCCTAGATAATAAAATAAATATAATCATAGTCCGATAAACCTACTCGTATCTCTAGAAAGCAACCGGAAGCTACTGGCGCTAAACATTTTTACAAACTTCCATTGTGTATTCGACTAGTTACTTGTGAACAATCATTTTTAAATAATATCAAACTTTTCTGCTGGATAAAATCATCTAAGAAACGACTATAAACAATTTGTAATACCTCAAAGTTATCGACATTACAAAGAATTAGCAAACTGAAGTGGCAGTGGGCCGGCCACATCTCGCGACGAACCGACAACCGCTGCTGTGGTAAACGAGTTCCTCGGCGGCGACGGCGACTCGGCAAACTTAGTGCAGGTTGAGGTTCTGATAAGTTAATCAGCAATTAATAATGAAATTACTTTGAAATCAGTGTATTGGTTTTGTTTATGTTTACAATGCACTTCGACGTTTACAATTAAATTGCTTTGGCGGTATGGGAGACCCCTTTAATATTTATTTTATTCTGTTTTATTAGTTATTTGTTATTATGTACACGGAAGACACAGTCTTCATTAAATATAAACTTAGATATGCAAAAATGGTATTAGTTAATAAGCGAAAAACTTGCTAGTGGTTTCCCTTCTTCCGCTAGTGGACAAAAAATTGAAGTGAATTAGAGTCAATTGCATCTTATTTCTTATTTGATAGTAATTACTATTTATCAAGCTATTTATATCGATAGAAAAAAATACTTGTCTGAGTGCTTATTTTGTAAGTCTAAAGAAATAAACGATTTGACTCTGACTCTTACGGTTTCATGACTCTTGGGGAAATTTGCGTGTAAATACAGAGACCAAGACCGGTCTTGAATTATATTATTAATTGAATTATAACGCAAACATTCCCTTGCCGAGTATAAGCCGCAACGCAATGGCAAACAGTCGTAAAGACTATAATAAAAAGTAGGTAGTCGACTAACGATAATTTACAGATAGGACAAGCGCGCTCTTACTGGCAAATAAAATAAAGAGCCCTCATCCTGACCTTGCACTACTGGCTATAGAAAATGCAGTAGGTGTATCATACGTAAAAAGCCTTATGGAGTCTACGCAGTAAAGCCGTGGAGAAATTGCTATTTCATCGCCTCTCCTATAACACGAGGTTTGCTTGAAAGAAAACTCTTTTTAAAGTTCGCCTATGTATACATAATAAATAAGTTAATAATTTGTATTATTTGTGTGTTAATTTAAGAATTAGAGAATATGTAGATGTCTGTATATAAATACTTCAGATTTCACAATCCCGCGAGTTGACGACAAAAAAAGTTAAAATCAGAAGGTTCTAACTCGCGGACGTCCGCGAGTTTCACATCCGCGAGTTGACGATTAAGTCAAAGATTGTTTAAATTAAGGTATATCAAAAAACTCGCAGCTCGAGAACTCTCACAATATTATTACTTAAGAATCTGCAAAATCGCGTGTCCTGTCATGTTGCCTTTAAAACAAAGATATTTCCAGCTTGGACTGATATTTCGAAATTCCTAGTTCAACTGCATTAGAAATACAGCCCGTGGCGGCAAATAAACCAGGGCTTATTGCCTCGTGCCCTAGCAACCACAAGGACATTTTCTTGAATGGCCAGTTGACCAAGAAAACATTGTTATAACGGGTGATTGGTTGCGTGCAAAGCTTCAAGGAGAAGTTGGAATAGACCATTTATAAACATTGAGACATGGTTTTCTAGAGGAAGACTTTCTATTTATTTTTTACGATTTTGCGGATAAAATATAGAATTCAACAGTCGTGTATTTTAAATAAGTCCGTTTCTTTGAAGATAAATGAACTGGTAAATAAAGTTTAAGGACACGTCAATTAGCAGAAACAGTGCCTAGAATCTACTACTGCAGCTTTGAATCCTATTGAATTATACATTTCAAGAGGACGAAGGCAGCGAATTCAAAGCTGGTGAATTTGATTTGAATACCATTTCGTAGAACTCTCTGATTGTTACATTCAGGAAAGATTACGTTCTGATATTGTGATTGAATTCTTAGAACAGAACAGCATAACATTAACATGAACACTAAATATACGCATATTATTTAGTGTTCAATTTATGCTGACATTTATTTTAGAAGACTGTTCTGACGCTGTTGTTCAGTGTATATAATTTTTTTTAAGTACCTTCAAAGTTGTCAGCACTTATTGGCCGGCTGCTGATAGCTACGCGTCGTCGGTCGTCGAGTAATTCGTCTTTGAGAAAAAAACAAAGAAAGGCTGTTTGAATGCAGTGCAGAATAAAATATGCTAAAGTTCTCGATGCTCAACTGAAAATTCCGCGAATCTTTACCTCGCTTTGGTAGTAGACCCTTGAAGAAGGAAGCGCGGGTAAGTTTGCTAAAACTTCATTTTATGCAGAGGTAAGTTTGGTAAAACTGAATGCTCTCATCTTTCGAAGAGTTTTATGGTACGTTCGTTCTTTGGAAACTTGACAAATATTTCGCGTTTACAACTTTGCAAAGGAGACCAAACTAAAATTGCACGTTGGAAATATGATCTGTGGATGGCTGGAGGAAAAAAGAAAATTTAGAGGTTTGCCGTGGTGGTTTTTTTATTTTTTCGCAAACAGAGTAACGAGTCTGCCTTGATTGGATTTTGTTGCGAAATATTCGCATATTTACAGATTTCACCTTCAACTGGCATGGTCACTTAAATTGAGCCCATCTGTTGGTGTTAATTACCTAGATTAATGCAGCGCTGAACAATACAAGCCGTGTCATGATCATCACTCTATGACACACTTTCAGTGACATTGTAAAATTGGTGCAGTCAGGTATTTGTAGGCTTTTGAAGTCAACACAAACCCTTATAATTTCGAGATTGTTATAATAAGGTGATTTATATCCCACGGGAATTGATTTATGGCATAAAAAGCCATGTTTGATTCCAGGATTAAGATTACCTGTATGCAAAATTTCAGCCCGATCCGTGAAGAAGTGACAAACATCCATCCATCTATCCATCCATACAAAACTTTCGCATTTATATTATTAGTCTGATTATTAATTATTTTCGTTCATACAATAGTTCCCACTCACGTCCACGCATAAGTGGAATGAGTGGGGGACCATTGAGGTACACTCAGCACGATAATAAAATTTCCTGAAAGTTTATAGGCTCAAGTAGATAAATTAGTACGAATACTAAAAAACAAAGATCATAACGACAATAATCCTAAAAATAAAAATAATAAATAAATTCTGATTGGTTAATTAATCCGGCAAGGCGTTCTTTGTCGACTGTACCTCCCGTAGCTCAGCTGAGAATACCTCTAATTGTATTACCCAGTTAATAGGTCTTGACGTAGCGTCTAGATAACTTTTGTGGTTTATATTAAGGCGCATATGCCAACGAGCCAACATAACAAAACCACTTATTTTTTTAAATTATTACACTTCACATAGGACATTTTAAAAACTCATCGTACAGTTTGTGGCACCTATTTATAAGCTATTTTTGACACCTGTGTTAGAGTTTTATTTACACGCACACACGCGCACACTCTCTCTCTCTCTCTCACTCTCTCTTAATCAATATAAAATCCATCATACAGTTTGTGGTATCTAATAGAACCTCAACAGCCTGTATTGGTCCACTGCTGGACGCAGGCTTCCCCCTGATAAACGTCTTGCTGGCGTTTATCTCATAGAGGGTAATCCCCATAATGCCCACGCTGGGCATGCGGGTTGGGATCGCAGTTCGGTGGTGGAATTGTTCTGCAGGGGGCGCTGCTGCCCGCCCCCGGTGGATATCCCTTAGTCGCCTCTTACGACACAAGAGTCTTATCTATTATAAGCTATTTTAATTCCTCTATTAATACTATATAGGCTGATGATGGTTTACTCTATCCAAATTTTATAAACGGTATAAATTATACCGGTATATATTGAGTACTTCAAAGTACCGGTACTAAAATCCCGGTGTTTTTACGTCTTCACGCCAAACCCACTGAAGGGCTGAATTCTTCCACCAAGGCACTGCCGTCGACTGTCCTCATTTATTGAGTGAATCGCGTGACACTCGGCCCGCTACCGATTACCTTGCGCCAAGCATCATTTACAGATAACTGGCATTAATAGCTCTGTAATGAGCCGTGATCAATATTTCCCTGACTAATGATAACAAAGCTATTTTCAACAGTACTCGCTGTTTAATCAGTCCGCAATCAAAACAAGAGCTTGACAAAGTCGACATGTCTACTGCAGTTGAGCCTAGCAGTCGGTTTGAGAAGTGCAGTCCGGGTTTAAGAGCGCAATATATTAAGGCGGTACCCCATCTCAAACCGCCGCCGACTATTTTATCATATTACTAGCTACGAACCGCGACTTCGCACGCGTTGATTTTCTCACCTTTTAAACCTTCCCTAGACCTTTACAAACATTTCAAGACCAAGATAAGACAAATCCGTTCAGCCGTTCTCGAGTTTTAGCGAGACTAACGAACAGCAATTCATTTTTATATGTATAATATATATATAGATAGAAGATTACGTTGAAGAAATAAATTTTCAAAATATAATAGTCCAGTTTATGATACCTGCCACAAGCATTCTTTTAATACCTCTGTAATAGTTTCGTTTTACCTCTGCAATTTGACCTCTGTTACCGTTCCACGTGTAAACGACGAAATACAATGAAAATGAAGTCCTTCAGTACCTCACAGTTTTAGTTAGGTACTAAAGTCTATCAAATCTAGGTTACGTAATTCAGTTAGAATCCATCGTAACTGAACTCTCCGAAAACGACAGATTCCTATGAATTCAGGCAATTTGTCCGACATAGCGAGAACGACTGTCCGATAACTGTATTAGGCTTCCTACTCGAACAATTTCAAGCGTATTCTCAAATTTGATTTCAAGCAGTTTGTTGAGCATTCACGGACAGTCGCATAATTCTATATGGATGTCGACAGCAGTCAACGTTTTGAGGAAAATAATTGAAACAGTTTTTACTTTGTTACGCAAAAGAAGATAGAGTATAAAGAAGTGTCCATCTTGTTCTCTTTTCACTAATATTTCTTGAACCCACATTAAACTTGATACTCTTTTCGTTGACTGCAATCGAATGTTTGTTTGTACGATCTGCAGTCGTGTGTAGTTGACAACTTTCACTACGCGTGTATGACCCTTGGTGCCTGTATTTTTGGCAATTTCTTGTATAATTGTATAGCTGCCAAGTGGCTGATTATGCTGTGTGAATATTGTCCAACATTATTTAATTTAATTGGACTATATTGCTGTTGACCGCAGATGGCCATAACCGCATAAATAATCGGACTTTTGGCGGAGCATTGAGCAAATGCTGGGAGAACATACCATAACTACCCTTTTTACTGCGGGCTGCAGTCCTTGAGCGATTGTGATAGAACACCCCACAAAAATTGTAATAATTATGATTACAATATCTGTGGAACACCCAGATTTATTTTTGTATTAACACAGACGAATTATTCAAAAAATGAATAAATCTACTTTCGTTGGTTCGCACAAGTAACGTATTCATTACGCTTTTCGTAGTAAAAGTGGCGAAAGTGTAGATACATCTGTTCATCGATTGTGATTTTTTTGTAATATCATTCCACAAGCGAGTTCTTTAATTTTTTTTAATAGTAAGTGCCTTTCACGCTTTTTTTAAGGTACGGGTCTTTGAAGTCTATAGTCTACTGTACTTTTTTGTTTTTTCTTTGTTAAAGAAGCGGCAGGACACGCAGCGACACTGGAGACCATAATGTGCATACACATAGTGCACTCTTTATGCATTACGCCCGCCTCTTCTCGGGATCCTTTGACCACCTCTAGTCTTTTTGTCTCGATCACAGTTCAGGAAGCACATTGAGTGTTTACCTACATGGGTGTGAAGATAAACGCCCGAGACATTCGATACGCAAAAAGAATAATGGTTGGCGCTCACACTTCCATAACCACAGACGCTCAACAAAAAATTAGCATTTAATTATGGGCTTGATAAAATTTTGAATCATTTACAGTGATGGCATAAACTAGTTGACAGGGTGTTTGAAGGCGAATACGTAATTTAAGAGTATTTGAAAACAACTTTACAAATCAAATCACACTAATATAATATTATAAATGCAAAAGCTTGTATGGATGGATGGATGTTAGTTACTTCTTTACGCCAAAACTACTGAACGGATCAGGCGAAATTTAAAATCGACTTAGTTCTAGGCATAAAACATAGGCAACTTTTTCTCCCATAATTCAGTTCCTTCATGAATGTAACAGCCATAAAACATTCCCGTATCACACGAATATTATAATGCGAAACTTTGTATGGATGGAGGAATGGATGGATGTTTGTTACCTCTACCGTTGAAATTTTGCATACAGGTAATTCTAATCCTGGAATCAAACAAAGGCTATTTATCCCATAAATCAGTTCCTGAGGTATAGAAATCACCTTCAAACGTTTCCAAAGGAACAACGCGTGCGAAGCCGCGGGGCGCAGCTAGTTTACAATATTTTACAATGTAATGTAACGTTTTTAACGCCTCATTGGTTTTGGAAGTGTGAACGCAAACCTCCATTTGTTTTGCGTATCGAATGTCACGTTGTATAAAGTAACTAAAACCTTAAAAACACCCCAACGAGACTCGTCTATCTCGCCGGCCGTTTATAATAGCTTAGTCGTCGTGTCCTTGCACGCCACAGCGCAATATAATACATTTCAGTCATTGTTTTCCATAATTAATATGCAGATGTACTGATCCTTATCGTTCCTGGGAAAAACTAAAGGATTATTGTGCGATTGAAGTAAACCTTGGATCTTATTTGCTGCTTTGGAACTATGAAGTAAGGTTATAATAGATACCACAAACTGTACGATGGATTTTTAAAATTTCCTACGTTTAACGTAATAATAATGATAAAATAGGTGGCTCTGTGTTATTGGGTCGGGTATGTGCCTTAAGATTGATTGTTTCAAATCAACTGGAACAAAATTTTTATAGTTGTACTTGTAACAGTTATACAGGTTTGTTCCTACGAAGACGACCTCAGCGGCGCGATGGGCGATGGTGCCTGTGGCGAAGGAGGTTGCGGGTTCGTTTTCCGCCTCGGGACAAATGTTTGTACGATCTGCCGGTATTTGTTCAGGGCGTTCTGGATTTTTACTATGTATAACAAAAAATATCTATCTGTGTAGTGTATTGTATCAGCTGCATTGATAGATATTTTTAAGTTATAGATGATGATGGGAAGAGTTGGGGTGGTGCAAATTCTAAGCCGGCACCACACGGCTGACGGCACAGACTATTGCTACTACAATATTATACTCCGAAAAACTCACATCTATCACCCACCTTATTTTATTTTTATAATTTGTAAATTTTTACTTTAATTCGATATCGTATTTCGTGTATTCTTTATTTAATAGGATGCAGGCCACTTTTTAACTGACTTAAAAAAAAGGAGGAGGTTCTCAATTCGTCTGTTTTCTTTTCTTTTTTTTATGTTTGTTACCTCAGTACTTTTGACTGGGTAGTCCGATTTGCATGATTCTTTTTTATATGAAAGCTGGTGCTTTCCGTGTGGTCCCATTTTAATTTTGTTCAGTTCTGACAATGGGATCCATGAAAATTCATGAAAAAACTGTAAAAATTGAAGTCGGTTTATAGTTTTTTAAAACAAAATTAATTATACTTAATTACTAGCGCCCCGCCCCGGCTTCGCACGAAAGCAATGCTGATGTATTTACATAAAACTTCCTCACTCTATCTATTAAAAACTAGCTGCGCCCCACGGCTTCGCACGCGTTGTTCCTATGGAAACGTTTAAAGGTGATTTTTATCCCACGAGAACTGATTTATGGGATTAGCAAGTAGCCTATGTTTGATTCGGGGATTAGAATTACCTGTGTGCAAAATTTCAGCCAGATCCGTTCAGTAGTCTTGGCGTGAAGAGGTAACAAGCATCGATCCATCCATCCATACATCCATACAAAGTTTCGCACTTATAACATTAGTGTGAAAACCGCATCAAGATCTGTTGCGTAGTTTTAGAGATACGAGCATTTAGAGAAGGACAGACAAAGAGCGGAAAGCGATTTTGTGACCATGTCAAGTTCTTATTCGTTTCGCTGGAACAAATAACAGATGTTTGTTCGCCCAATTACTAATATATCTGCAGGCGCTTAGAAGCAAACTACCTTCACGCTTTACTGATTGGAAATAACTAGCATTTCCGAACGGAATATCATAAGCTTGTTCCTACAGAGAACCAACGGAGACCCACGTTATATCTGCAGTCAAAGAATAAAATACATTTTTATGTAAGAACGTATTGCACACTTCGATGCTCTTGTTAGATTGAAGCTTTAAGCGTGTGCAATAACGCTGCTACTAGATGGATTTCGAGCGGGATGACAGATATGGTACGGTAGCGGGATGATAGATATGGTTTTCTCGAGTGATCAGTACAGAGCAGAGACGTGCACCGAATTTTCTATGCGCCAAAACTGTTTTAAGCATAGATTTAAATCATTAGATATGCTTACCGCAGTGAGACCGCGCCGCCGTGTTGTGTCCAAGTCGAACCTTATGCATGCATAAACCTGGACTCAGTGTACATCTAAGCGCAGTGTTAGCCGGACGTTTGCGAGCAATTTATAGCGTCACAAAATGACGTGTGCCTTTCGAAAGCGCAACAACAATACTAGAAACACAAACAAAGCCAGAGTGAAATGTTGCGAGTTAATGAAATAACTTTTATTTTATCGTCCGCATTGTCAAAAATGACTTTAATAACCAATTTAAATGGCGAGTGCACGAAAGAGAAAGTAGTGTTTGCAACTAATGTGTGAGAAAAAGAGATGACACTATTTTCTCAGTAGGAACGCTTGTTTTGTTTGTGTAGATTGCACAGGTTTTGGACATGATGAGACGCGACACATTTCAAAACATTGCTACAGTTTTTGGTGGTCAGGGCGTATCTAACGATTGAAATCTATGGTTTTAAGTACCTAATTACCAATGAAACAACCAAACGAGACATAACTAAAGAAATACTTCTGGACATGAATAAAGAAATGCTTCTATAAGAAATTATAAAACAAATACCAAAGAAAAAATGTGCTGTTCTGAGATAAATAGCAAAACGTGTGCAAAACATCTATTTAAAAAAAAATAACTACCGAGTAAACTTTTACCAATAACACGTAATTCAAGATAAAAGATTGAAGTAACATTTCCCTAGATATGGCTTTCTTGAGGTAAATAACGATTTTGAAGTACAATATTTGAGGTAATTTGCTTATGGCACACTCTTAATTCTCTCATCGACGATGGAAACGAATGTCACTTCTTTTTTATTTGCAGCCGGCAGATAGACAATTTTTATTTGTATTCGATAAATACAAGTTTGATATTTTAGAACCGTTGTCGATGGTCGTTTGTTTGTGTTATTGATATTTGAGCGTCAGATATCTTTCATAGCCATAGATTTAAATCGTTAGATATGCCCTTACCGCAGTGAGATCGCGCGCCGTGTTGTGTCCAAGTCGAACCTTACGCATGCATAAACCTGGACTCAGTGTACATCTAACCACAGTGTTAGCCGGACGTGTTGTGAAGGACGTTTGCGAGTTTATAGTGTCACAAAATGACGTGTGCCTTTCGAAAGCGCAACAACAATTCTAGAAACACAAACAAAGCCAGAGGTGTAACATTTCAATCGTAGGTATTGCGAGTTAATGAAATAACTTTTATTTTATCGTCCGCATTGTCAAAAATGGCTATAATAACAAATTTAAATGGCGAGTGCATGAAAGAGAAAGTAGTGTTTGCAACTAACGTGTGAGAAAAAGAGATGACACTATTTTCTCAGTACGCTTGTTTTGTTTTTGTAGATTGCACATGTTTTAGACATGATGCGACATGTCTTACACACATTGCTACAGTTTTTGGTGGTCGGGCGGGTATCTAACGATATAAATCTATGTTTCGAGCTATGTTTTCGTGTCGAAAATGTTTAAATCCATCACTGGGCACAGGGCTTCAGATGACCATCATCATCATCAGCCCTTTACGACCCACTGCTGGGCATAGCCTCTCTATGCTTATGCCATTCGCATTCAATTTGATAAATGGAAATAAAAACAGTATTTTTTATTTTTCTTATCCATTTTTCGTTAAAACGTCAAGCAATAAGCAGTGGACGAATAATACTAAAATAGGCCGATGATGATACTTTGCTCCAGAGGGTGTAGTCAACCGGCATTCGCTATGAAGCGAATCGAAAACAATTGAAAGATGTATAGGGGAAAAAATCGTAACAGATCACGAGACATATCTAAGGCATATGTCAAACCCTGTCAAACCCGTACAATTTTGGACTTTTCTACTATCGCTTTCGACATCGATTGACACATTGTCTAGGCCTTCAGAGGGCCTAGCCAACCGGCATTGGCTATGAAGCGAATCGAAAACAGTTGAAAGGTTCGTAGGGAAAAAATCAAAACAGATCACGTGACATATCTAAGGCTCATGTCAAACCCATACATTTTTGGACTTTTTATTATCGCTTTCGACATCGATTGATACATTGTCTAGTCTAGGCCCTCTGATCTTCTACTCTTCTTGCTAGTCGAAAAACTGTGTTACGCATAGTAGGTCGCTCGCGACAAAAGCCAATCGACATTCGCTATAAAGCGAATCGAAAACAATTGAAGGTCTTGGGAAAAAAATCGAAAAAGAGTACGTGACATATCTAAGGCAATATCAAACCCGTACACATTTTTGAACATTTCATCTATCGCTTTCGACTATTGTTACATTGTCTAGCTAGGCCATTAGCAGGCTCATACTACGAGTATATATACTCATTTCGAACCTCAGTAAGCTGATTCAGCAGTGAGTTTTAATAGTTTAATATTTTGTAAAATTCGGTAATGCTTGTAGCACCTCAGTAACGAGCGTGGTAATGACGTTCGAAGTGAACTCGGTCACATATAAGTGAATTCGAGCAAACTTTTACGGAATGAGTCTGCAGGTATCAGAGTGAGTCGAGTCCACGTTGATAATAATATAGAAACATATGCGATAAGCCCCGATGAAAAAGTGGAATCTACGAGTAATCCATTAATAGATTAACAAAGTTGATCAGAATGGAAAAGGACAATATTATAATCCACATTTGTACAGAAAAACTAATACATGAATCTTGTAGTCTTGTATTTGACCTTTTCTAAGTATAGGTACATTTATTGTATTTATGGAAATGAAGCATTTTGAGTTTGAGTTTGTGTTGAAGTAGATACTTCTACTCAAACTCAAACTTCAATACCATTTCAAGATTGAAATGGTATTGAAATTGGTAATAACAATGAAATCCAACAGAGAGCTTAATGAAATAAAGGGATATGCCATTGGAATATTGCATTTCAGATCGAGAATTATTCACGTTCCACGATAACCTGATTACGAAATCCTTCTCGCACTGCATGATTGAACACGGCTTCCGTATACAAAAGGGGTTTGCCGATATTCAAGCGCTGGGGCATACGGATTATTAATCGCAGTAAAGGTGTTTACATAACTACCTATTCCCGAAAGTGGCGCATCATCATTGCCTACAACGGGGCAATGCAGCCAGCGTCTAGGGCACGCGACGATCGGTAGAGGTACATAAATATTGATATGGATCAATTGTGTAATTTGTTTCTGTTAAGGCCCATACACCAGCGAAAGTGGCGCCCCTAACTATTATATCTTATTATTACGTTGAACGCAGGAATTTTTAAAAATCCTACGTTCAGTTTGTGGTACCTATTATAAGCTATTTATTAATGCCTCTGTAATAGTTTCATTTTGTAAAGCTTAGGAAGAGATACGAAGTTGCGCTTTTTGGCCACCAAACTCTATTTTTGCATCTCCTCCTAAACTATATGAGATAAAATTATAAAAGAGGTATTAAAAAATAGCTTATAATAGATACCACAAACTGAACGTAGGATTTTTAAAAATTCCTATGATAAACGTAAAAATATGATAAAATAGAAATTGCTGTAAGATTGGCTCGGGTATGCGCCTTAAGTATTTGACAGTAATTTTCTAAGGTTTGATAACGATTTATAGACTATAATTGAGCTAGTGCAAAATCATTTATAAATGACAATCTTTTTGTAACCAAATATTTTAGCATTTTATGTTTTCTTTTATTCTTTTAATGAAGACGTTATAACTATGTTCCTACTTCCTTTTAATAAATGCTTTATTATTATTTCTGATCCATAGAAGCAAGCTTCTGCCTTTCTTCTTGAAGGAAAAAAACAATAGATGATAATTCGCGTAGTGACGGAGAATTACTAATAAGCCTATGTAGTATTAACGTAGTTTAGGTATATCTATACTGCGATCGATCACAATTCTGCCAAGGTTTCTTTTGTTAACATACGTCCACGAGCTAGGAATCTAAACCTCCAAGGTCGATTCTAAGGTCTTGTTTAAGGAGACGAGGCGCGTTGGGCGGTTTGTTCTATTTAGAAAGCAACGTTGCATGCAACGGCCACGTTATCGCACGCGTAAACACAAACATATCGAAATGTACGGTGATGTTTATGGATAGGCGGACCGTGCTGAGTGGCGGTGCCCGGCGCGTTCGACGCGTCAAATCAAACAAATGCGTGTAAAATCACTTCTTGTAAAAACACATTCTAGCAACGGCATATGTTTGAATTCAGTGCTGGACGCAGCCCGCGCCGCGTCTCTGCATGGCCTAACGCTGTGCCGCGCCGGGAGCCGTCAAGGCCAATGCGATGTTATTAGGTTCCATTTTAATCTCGTTTACCGTTGCAATCTATTCGAGGGCTGATTTACTCAGCCAGAGAGATTGCCGGTGCAGCTTAATGTTGAGCTTCTACCTGATTTGATTATCTAGAGGAGCTTCAGAATCTTCAGATTACATTTCGATTCAGTGAGGCGACTCAAAAGCTCTGACCCGGTACTTCAAGGAGCTGGGCTGGTTAGGTTAGGCTGTTTAGGCTGGGGGACAATGGACATAACGCTCCCATGTGAGATGTCAGTGCAGATCCCAGTTAGAATAAGAATAAGACGGGCGACTCCTATAGACGTTAGTATAGAGACAAAGCAAGGAGCGCCACGTCTCCTTTCTAACGAAACAAAGAAATGAGACGTCGCGTCACACCTTTCTTTCTCTTTTTACTCACCTCACCTCAGCGGGGAGGCCTGCGTCCAGCATTGAACCAATATAGGCTTATATTGGTTCAATGCTGGACGCAGGCCTCCCCCTGATAATCGCCTTTATTGGCTGTTATCTCATGGACGGGTAATGCCCATAATCCCCACGCTAGGCATGCGGGTATTCTGCAGGAGACACTGCTGCCCGCCGCCCCCAGTAGATTTCCCATAATCGCCTCTTACGATACCCACGGGAAGAGTTGGGGTCGTGCAAATTCTATGGCGCCGGCACCACACGGCCTTAACTAACAGCGAAGTAATAAAACTTAGTAAATTTATGTTACTAACGACCAGATAAGATTCCATTTAAAATACTTTTCATATTATTCAATGTTTTGCTGAATTTTTTGGTGAAGTATTTTGTCTTCCAGCCGTTCAAAGCAAATACCTGAAAAAAACAATAGATGATAATTCGCGTATTAACAGAGTTATATACACCTTGTGTAGTATTCACGTAATTTAGGTGTTACTTTACTGCGATCGATCACAATTCTGGCCCTTTATTCCATCCAGTCCTACCAGTAGTTCGATAGTCGAACTGTTTGGATGTTTTTTTCCAAATTGTTATACTGACGGTTCGAACTATTTGGAACGTGGTGATTATGGAAATATCACCTCTCTTTTTGGGGAAGGTAAGTGCAGCAGTGTTCACATTTGTACTGAGGTGTGCCATAAGATAAGGGCTCTATACACTGATTGCACGACCTATATACAAACGGACGTCGATTGCACACGACGGCAGTAGACATTTTGACGAAAATATTTAACAAAGCAATGACATTCATATTATTTATTGTTATTTAATGCATACAGGTGTTGTTCTTAGGTGTAGGTCTTGCCTTAGTGGATAGGTACACAATGCATAAAAACCCTGTCAGGGCGCAACAATCATTTTGGTTTTGCTTTCGTTACATTGATGGCTATTAATTGTCCTGGATGTCAGGTTTTAGATAAGTAATAGAAGACAAGAATAAATAAAAACTGTAACTAAAAAGTTTGTTGCAGTCAACTGCCGTTGCCTGCAGTCGACGACGGGTGTATTCGAAAACTCGCAGTCCAATATGAGCCCTAACAGAAGCAAAATCGTCTAAATTATCATAAATAAATTATACTCAATAAAAAACCTACGACGCCGTTTTTGTGAACTACCACCGACGGTAACAACTTGTATAGTAATTACCAGTGGACTCACTTATAAGTTGAGCTACCGTAGCGGTAGGTAGTTAGGTAGGTACACTCCTAAACGATCGTACAAAAGTAATAGCAAAATATTGAAGTCCTCGGCGGCTGGTTGACACTTGGATACAATTTTACTATACGCTGCCTTTTAAACGCGTTTACTAAAACGAAGTTTTCATCCGACATTGAAATGGATGAATTTCAATCTGTCCGCTGACAGCTTAGATTTATATTGATCGCGTACGTTGCAACGGTACGGTAAAATCAGACCTAATCCACAACGCACAAGGTCACTGTCACTACTCATAGATTTCTATGCACATGACTTCATTTATACTTTTTTCGAATTTTTGGTTTGAATGGGACAGCTATCGGTGTTGAGTATATAGTGCAAAGTTTGCGTTACTTTTTTACTATGGAAATGTGAATGGTATGTAAAGTTCCGCTTGGAGCGCGTCACAGTTCTATAGAAAATAAAACACTTTATGTTGCGACTTTCAAAAAAGAAATGCAAAAGCTTTTCATAGTAATTATTCCGTGGGTTGTCGCTGGTCCAATACGGAGGTTTCTGTCAATTGGGACCGCTAAATGAAGGGACCGCGGTTCCATTCGCCGGATGTACCTACACATACATACGCGTGCTTTTATGTAAACGCGTGTTTCAGTGTAAAGCCTACCACTAATACGTTTTGGAAAACCATTTTGATGGCTTGAAACTGCCAGCTTAAAATTGCATCTATATTATATGAATCATGATATCAAATTGTTCCAAAACTAGCTAAACGATTCTTACATAGGTATTAGTGCATTTGCCGTATGTAAATGGCAAGATGTTTACTGTCTATACGTCACTGTTCATGTCAAAAAATATAAAGGTTTCGGTTGTTGTTCTGCTTTTTGTTTCATCCCAAAAGAGATTTATTAGCTAAATTACAAATCATGTTTTTAGCGATCGGTTACGAAGAACAAAATGTTATTGTCATCCCCACCTTCGTAAACCAAAAAACGATTGGCAATTATTTCCGGTGCATTTACTTACTTCATTCCTGTTTTTGTCTTTCAATAATTTCTTCTGGTTCGAAGTAAGGTATCTTTTTGGTTCCAATAAATCCTTTTCGTCAACCTCCTCAACCTCAACAGCCTGTATTAGTCCACTGCTGGACGCAAGCCTCCCCCTGATAAGCGCGCCGCTGGAGTTTATCTCATGGAGGGTACTGCCCATAATCCCCACGCTGGGTATGCGGGTTGGGGATCACAGTTTGGTGGTAGAATTATTCTGCAGGAGACACTGCTGCCCGCCTCCAGTAGATATTCTTTAGTCGCCTCTTACGACACCCGCGGGAAGAGTTGGGGTGGTGCAAATTCTAAGCCACACAACTTTTCTACACCTTTTCGTCAGATGTCCAGTAAATACTTTTTCTTTTAGACATTTTACGACTTAGCGAACTTAAAAATAAGACTTTCTGATCAGGAAGTATCGTGCCATGTCAAGCCGTCAGCTCTAATCTGACGCACGGTTAAACAGCGAACTGATTTTAAAATTTGCAGTGCGATATTGGCATATCGATATCACGGTACATTTCCATTTCACGTGCTGATCTTTAAACTGGCTCGTGCCTGAAGCTGTCTTCGATAGATATAGTTATTTGTTTAAGAAGTGAGCAAAACGGTTTTTTGTTGACGTGCCGAATTAAAATCCCGACCTAGCGAAGCAGTCTAGAGTAGAGTCGCAGTAACACCATTCTAAATTCAAATTACTTTTTTCAACTTGTTGAAGAATATCCTTTATTCCACTTGTGAGCAAAATTCGTTTTTATTCACTGGTATTGAGCAGCTAAGTCACTGTTTTAGAGCGAGAGGGGTGAAAATGTTTACCTATATTGTTACATGTGCAATGCTTTACTATATTATGAATATCATTATTTTATGAAATAACATTGAATTATCTTATTGAGACGAGGCAGGTAGAGCTATGTCACAGCTGGTCACCTTTATCCCATGGAAGCAGATTCATGGGGTAAAAAGTAGCCTGTTGGATTTGAGGATGAGAATTATTTGGTTGCAAGATTTAACCCGATCTATTCAGTTTTTGGACGAGGTTACAATCATGGATGATTGTAACCTCTTCCAAAAACTGAATATTCCATCGTAACTTTCACATTTATAATATTAACGTGACTACATTTTGCCTGCGGTTTAGCATGCATTTTTTTTATATTTAGTCTATAATGTGTTATTCTTTATACACAACTTCATTAATGCGAGTCCATAGCTTTCATAATTTTAATTTTCATACCAACGCGCTCCAAAAATTTTTAGCAGAGTTTGCATAAAAAAAACTAAGCATAAAACATTACGGTAAGGTATCTATAGTATATTATAAAGAGGAAAGGTTTTATTGATTGTTTGTTTGTGTTTAAATAGGGTGCGAAACTATTGAATCGTTTAAAAAAAATTCACCATTATAAAGTTTTCTTTGCGGGGAGTGACATAGGAGTGACATGTATTTTATCCCGAAATTCCCACGGGAACGGGAACTACGTGGGTGAAACCACGAGGCGCTGCTAGTATATATTATTATCATAAAAGAAAAAAATCATATCATATTATGTTACCAGTTTAGGAAGCAAATGGGAAGCAATCTTTTAAACAGCTTTTAGGTGACAGGTGACAGGTGACACATATAATCTCCTGTAGCTGTTTGTGAGCCTTATTCCGAAGTTTTGGCGTTGAGTTCGCACAAAAATTCCACAAGAACACAAACTTTCTCGTTAAGGCGCATACCCAAGGCAATATGAACGAGAGAGAGAGAGAGAGAGAGAGAGATAGAGAATTTATTTACCCAAAAACACTTAAATTGGTTGGTACAATGCAGATATGTAGTAACTTAAAACAATTTTACTGACTAGGTACTACACTAAATACAACAATGCAAATATGTAGTAAGTAACTTAAAACAATTTGACTGAAACTGACTAGGTACCTACACTAAATACAGGGTGGTAAAGGGTAAAATGGGTATCAAGCAATTGCCCAACACTGCGCTGGTTTTCAGGCAGGGCCCTTATAATATGACATAATATGGCAGCGTCACCTATTTTTAACCGATTTCTAAAAAGGAGGAAGTTCTCAATTCAACTGGTTTTTTAGTTGCCTTTATGTACCTCCGATTTTTTGACTGGGTGGTCCGATTTTCATGATTATTTTTTTTATTTTAAAGCTTGTGCGAGTGTTTTAATTTTGTACAGTTTTTATAACGGGTGGTATGGTCATGGGGTGGATCATTGAAGTCGGCTTATAGTATTTTAAAACAAAATCAATTATATCATATTGTAACGTACAGTATTGTAACAGGAAATTTAAAAAAAACAATCGTACAGTTTGTGTTATCTCTTCTCTCGTGTATGCGCCATAATAATATTAATTGGATGCAAAGAGCGATTGACTACGTACATAGTTTCCAATTAAATTCCTTGTCGCTTCCATCGATATTCGAAGTGAAAAATGCCTTTGTAAAAAACCAATCATTGTTGACAAAATTTTGGTTTGTTACCATTGTTTCTCGTTAAGTATTAAACCGATTGTTCAAGTAAAGATGGTTTTTCTTTGTCCAGCTGCAAAGTAAGATCGTTTTATTGTTTTCTTTGGTTTTGAGAGGTGATCGAAAACAATTTATCCTGATTATATACGACGAGTCTAATAAATTTGACATTAGGTAGTAACGAGACCTGCTTGGTGCGTCTCTTTTTATAAGAGAATTTGCGAGTTCCCTGTTGACAGAAGCGCTGCTGTGCCAAGTTTTTTAGAAAAAGGAAACGTCACTTACACGTCTCGTTTACAATATGTCGTCAAATAGGCTCAGCCAACCCTCTGAGTACTATTTTACGGATTCGGTTTTTGCAAAACCTTATCTTATTTGTCATCACTAAAAAAGACACTGTCATTTTTATTTAAAATAAGACAAGAGATTTTGCTTTAGCTTTGTGGTTCTGGCTTAGAATTTGCACCTAGCCTAGGGGCCACAGGGGCCCTAGGGGCCACCAAATGGTGCGGCCTGGTCGGAAGGAGATCGAGAGAACGCCCACTGGAATGCTGGGTGATAACAGGTCAGATGACATTAAAAAAAAGCCGGAAAACATGGCTTGAGAAGGCTCAGAATACACAAAAAACTTAGAGGAAGTCTATACTCGAAAGGGACCTAATTAGTATGTGTATTATCAAATAAAGTAATTTTTTGATATAAATTATCTTATATTATGTGTATTATGTATATAATGACACACGAGCTGACATGTTCGTATCGGGCCAGGTTAATAAAACAGTGTGTCATACATTAGTTTTAGTTTATTTGCTTATGTATATTTTCTTTCTCTTAACTTTTATAAATTGTATTGTATTTTTAAAAAAAATCTCTTATCCTACTAATACTAATAATAATTATAAACGCGAAAGTTTCTAAACATGTACATATGTAAAAATGTTTGTTGCTCTTTTGCGCAAAAACTAAAGAGCGGTAATTCTAGGCCTAGAATAACATACAGGTTACTCATAAATTAGTTCCCGTGGGATAGGCGTGAAAAGCCAAGGGGCGCAGCTAGTTGCATTATATTTTTCAAGTGTCCACATGTATAATTATTTGATGTGTGCACATAGGTTACATCTCAAGCCAGTTCGTATTTACCTGTTGTGTTATATTAAAATAGCTTTTCGCTAATTGCTAAAAAAACATAAATACAAATTCTTAGACGACTGATATCGCTGTCGGGCCGTCCAGTCAAGAAACGCCTATTGTCAGGATATTACAATACAATCGCAATACAATGAATGACAGTATTATTGTAACACTTCAAACATTAATAAATAAACACCATCTTAACCCTTATGATGTCACCTTTATTATTAATAATATCCACTCATAATATCTGTGACTACACTGTAAGAATTAATAAACCTGCCTGCGGTTTCACATGTTTTGGAAACGTCCAAAGGTTAGCCCCCTTATTCATAATGGTCTGCTTACATAAAACAGCTGCTAAGTACTGTTAGTTCTCAGTTGACATAAGTCAGGTCAATAGAAGAAGACAGAGCGAGATTTAGCAGTGTGATAAGATATGAGAATATTATGAATAAGGAAGTACGCCTTAAAAAAAATCTTGGAGTGGTCATGGACTCTCACTTGCTATTTGAAACCCATGTCACAGAGTGTGTACGGAACTGTTTTTACCGACTTAAACTTCTGTACAAAATTCGTCCATACCTAAGTGAAGCAATTCGCATAAAATTGTGCGAGTCTTTGGTGCTGTCAAAGCTCAATTATTGTGATGTGGTCTATGGACCATGCCTTCTAAAACGATCTCAAAATTTAATACAGCGTGTCCAGAATGCATGTGCTCGGTACTGTTTCCATATCCCACCACGGACACATGTTACACCCTACTTAAACTCACCTAATATTTTGAAAATGTCAGCACGACGAAGATTGCACCTAGCAGTTCTCGTCTTTGGGGTTATAAATAGACAATGCCCTACATACCTGGCAGACAAACTTGTTTGGGCTAAAGATCAGTCGAGGTATCCCAGTAGAGCATGTTCCTTGGTCTTCCGGACCCCGAAGCATAGGACAATGGCGTTTAGAGGATCCTTTAAATACTCTTCGTCAAGGTGTTGGAATGATTTACCGCCGCCAGTACGCGCTGCAAAATCGTTGTACATCTTTAGAAAACATCTCAAGAAACTGTTTTTCACCGAGCAGATAGGCCCACAGGTCTAAAATTTAGAGGTACCATTCACCTACAAAGTAGCATGTACACACACAGCTTCTAGCTCTCACCCACTGTGAATAGTCCCTCTCACCACATTTGCCTCCTAGTATAATCATGCTCCAAATCAAAACGAGTCCATTTTTTCTTTTATGTGCACATACCGATTTTCTTTTTGTATAGACTGCCGCTAGTAGGTACTGGGTGGAATGAAAATTACATAATTGTTATAGGAACTTACCTGTTGGTTATGCACAGGATGCTTGCAGCGGACGAGTGTCCCTCTAGGAATAAAAGCCGGTCCCCAATACCGCCATTGAACACTTTGCCTTGCGAACACACATTGTTGAATGAAACCGCCATACTTCCGTATCACAGATTTGTACAGTATTCCGTATGATAATGACCAGTCTTTGTCCGATAACTTTCCTTGCCTGTTCTTTAGATGTAACTTTATGATACGAACGAGACAACAAACAAAGGCAAATGCTAATAAAATGTATGATTGCCGTGACGAGCCCACCTTCAGTCGCCTCAGCCTGCGGCGCGTCGGTTGGTTTCGTCATGTTGGTAGTGATTGATTGGTTTTGTTTGCGTCTCTTGTCTTTGCCCTGTGCTGCCAGCTCCCTTACCCGATATCTTTTTGACAGTGACAAACACTCACACAGCTGGCCAGCAATACAAAGGGTTTATTTTGGTGAAAATGTTATGTATTTTGTTGTCTAGTAGGAAATTGATTAACTGTTTTAAAATTTGTGTTTAGATTAGATTATTAAAGTGTAAAGTTATTTTAAGTCTTGTTATTAAAATAAAATGTATGTCACTCCTCAAGGGCCCTGCCTGAAAACCAGCGCAGTGTTGGGCAATTGCCTGATACTGCAACATGCTGAGGCAGGGACCCATTTACCCTTTTCTACCCTGTATCTAGTGTAAGTACTTAGTTAGTAAAATTATTTTAAGCTATTTACTCCATATCTGTATTGTACCTACTAATTTAAGTGTTTTTGGGTAAATAAATTATATCTCTCTCTCTCTCTCTCTCTCTCTCTCTCTTAAAAAAGTATATACAATAAAAATTGCTTACAATAATATCTGAAACTCGACGCCAAGCAAGTGAGATTTTGTTATTTATGTCGTACTTTGTTTACTAACATGCTTCATTCAAAATGAAGAAACCATAGTTACCGTTTCAAAGGTGACAGCCCGATACGAACGACCAAAGAGTTCATCCGTCGCCGTAACGTAACCATAACCAAGTAGTTTCATTAGGAGCACTATGGCTCTCGCTGTACGATAGACCAAGGAACATCATAGTAAAACACACTCAAGCAATTTGCGTTGGTAATGATCATAATGACACTTATTAAAGAAACCACAATGATAAATTGCTTGACATTCTATCATCAACCTTGAGATTGATATAAAGGTAATTTCTTTCCCATGGGAACTGATTTAAGAGTGTGCAATAACACCGCTACGAAGTCCATTTCGAGCGGGATGACAGGATTTGGTGATCTCGCGTGTAAGAAGTACAGAGCAGAGACATGCACCGAATTTTCTATGCGCCAAAGTTATTTTTACCTTATCTTATACCTTTAAACGAGAAATTCTTGTATTATATAGGTATATATAATCCGGCTCTTGGAAACGGTTCCAACGATTTTCATGAAATTTAGTATACAGAGGGTTTCGGGGGCGATAAATTGATCTAGCTAGGATTCTTTTTCAAAAAATGTCGTTTTATTCGTTTATGTTTTCAAGATTAGATTTATCTTATTCAATTGACTCTTCCTGACATCTATTGGCTATTAGTAGTACTATTTTATTCGTGTTTTCAATAATGAACTCTTTCCCAATCACTTTAGGAATTAAAGTGAAAAATATGACTCTTCCTTCCATCTTTTGGCGAATAGTATAATTTCTAATAAGGACACTTTACCAAAAAATACCGGTCACCCAGGTACCTACTTACAAGTTAATGAAACAATCAATAGAACAATTAAAAGACAGAACTAAATAAAATATTTCCAGGTTTCCTAGCAAAACAAAAATCTGAGGCGTAACTCGGCATTTTGTTGCTTGCGTTAATTATGTATGGAAGCAGCGCTGTTTTCCATTTACTTCTGTCGGATATACGTATAATTCTACTGAAAAGTGTGATGACAGGTGATATTATATCATGAAAGGGTGTTATTATTTTTATCATCCGCGAGAATTTATTTATGAATCTTGAGTGTTTTTATGTTACTACGAAACGCACAGGTACGTAAAAGTGTATGATTTTACCATGGTTAAATTGTTCCTTCGTCAAAATGTCGGTCAAAATATTCAAACAGCCTTAAGGCCCATACACCACCGAAAGTGGCGCCCCCAACTATTATATCTTATTATTACGTTGAACGCAGGAATTTTTAAAAATCCTACGTTCAGTTTGTGGTATCTATTATAAGCTATTTATTAATGCCTCTGTAATAGTTTCATTTTGTAAAGCTTAGGAAGAGATACGAAGTTGCGCTTTTTGGCCACCAAACTCTATTTTTGCATCTCCTCCTAAACTATATGAGATAAAATTATAAAAGAGGTATAAAAAAATAGCTTATAATAGATACCACAAACTGAACGGAGGATTTTTAAAACTTCCTATGATAAACGTAAAGATATGATAAAATAGGAATTGCTGTCAGATTGGCATGGCAGAATGCTAATGCCAAATGCAAAGGGAAAGTGGTCCGGTCCAACATCCACTGCTAAATGTTAAAGGAAAGGGGACAATGACACGTGATATCTGCTCGTCGTCCCTGGAGGTTGGGTTCCCGTAACGGGGAAAGCGGTAAAGAATATTTATGACGTCTCCTTGTCTTGGTCCGGGGACACGGCCTCCGGTGACAACGGTAACACATCTTTATTACCACGAGGCATCCAAACGTCTGAAAGTATATAAATATCATACCTATGCATTGATTAATTAAAAAGGGAAGATGAGGTACTGGTTTATCGAAAGTGGCAACCTCAAATTGTGTAAAATTGTGTGCTCCCACCTCAGTCACCGTCTGACCGGCGGCACGGGCGGTCGTGATTCACATGAAATATTGTTGCTAAGCTTAGGAAGAGTTTAGCTGCAACGAAAAATAAAGGTGTAAGAGTCCGTCGTTAATATCAAACTTACAATAGGTATTTGTTACTTGAGAAAAACAAAGACATTGCCAAGACATTATTTAGAAAGATTAACTTATAACTAAAATGTAATCAAAGTGAAAGAAGAAGATAAGCACTTACTTATCGCAAAATTTGTTAAAATATCACTTTATATCCTGTTATGTTTGTGTTTAGCTTTAGATATGGCCGGCCCAGAGAAGAAGCTCTAAGAATTAGCAAGCTGAAGTGGCAGTCACTTCAGCTTGCTAATTCTTAGAGATACATAATGTTGATAACTTTGGTTCTCTGTCTGATGTATTCGTTACGAATCCTATCCTTCAGAGAAATTCCGAGCATAGATCTTTCCATAGCGCTAAGTAACTTCGAATTTAGTAAAGAAAAAATAACTTTATTACTATAGAGAATATTACAATCAAATAATAGAAACAAATTAGAACTAGTATTTAGAATCAATTGAGTAACTGCAGGCTCTTGCAAACAATCTACAGGTCGCTCAACTGATCAATATCAACCAGTCGTCGCGTCCCTAAGATGCTGGCTGTGCTCCGTTGTATGGCAATGCTGATGCTCTGCGCCAGATACTCACCAGTTCTCGGGTCACGCGTCTCTTCGACCCTTCGATTAATTAATGACTTGTTTGTCTCTATTTAGTAATTGTGGATTACAACAGTCGTTTACTAATCACCACCTTTAATACACTTTGCTGACTTTACTGTGCTGATAACGAATGACGTATACCACGAAGTTTAATCACCAAGCACAGTAATAAAAACAGTGCCGTTGAATACAATATCGTATTGCAGCTGTGTAAGGTTTATTTTGTAGTTGCTCTCGTTGGAAAAATAGAATGACTGTTATTGCAATCATTTTTTCGTGTCCATGCTATTAAGATACTCCTTGGAGACAAGCAGCTATGGTTTGAGTCTGGATGTCTCATTGTAGAATCATGAATCATAAAATTGGATATCGACTTTTGCGATATTGTTTTGAAAAGCAACCGATTCCCAACCCACTCACATAAAAAAATGCGTTAGGCTATGGCGTTAATATTGCCTATAAAATGTGTAGAAAGTGTGCGCAAAGTTTTCTAATAAATATCGTCCGACTTAATTGTGTTTCATATTCATTTCTTTCCTTAATAGATCAAAATCAGTCCCTGTACGGGCTTATTTTCTAAGCTTAAAGACAAAAATAAACATAATTTGATTTGTATTTCCTATGTATTTGTAATTCAAAATGTCGTAGAGCATACAACCCTTTGGAATCCAGGATCATCCACGTTCGTCCTTTGTACACCCATTACGGGACACCGTGTATTTTATATACTAAACAAAATCCTCAGCCCTTAACATAATATCGTACAAGATAAGATAAAGATTAGCTGTCCTTGGTCTTCGATCTTGATCATTTCATGCCGAACTTTACCTTGTTTTGAACAAGTGTGTGACACAAACATCTGTTGTCTGGAGTCGAGAATCGAACCTGTAAAAACTCACTTATACACAGCACGGGATGTTCGGTAGGGGTGCTTTTTTGTGTGGTTCCTACTCATGTTAGCTTCCGTTTTATTGACATGGCGGAAGTCCCAAGGTACTTGTAGGGACCTACTTGTTTTTTTAATACCACTATATGGTTTCCTCTGCTAATTTTTACTTTGGGGAATGCTTGACAGATATAAATTATAAAAAAGTTGATTCCGTTGAAGATAGAAATAACGTTTTCAAAGGTTTAATTTTACCCAAACGTAATTTTAACAGACAACTAGCAACAACGACTGTGGCTTCCCACACGATTTTTAAGTAGTCTTAGGTAAATGGTATTTACCTAACTGCCTTATTTCATCAGCTCAGCTGTTGCATATTAAAATCATTTATTTCAGACTACTAAGTTACACAAAAATCTATAAAAACAATCTATACTTAATATGTATCAAAACAACAATTAAATTTTTTCACAAAACTTATGAATTATGCTATTAATATTTGTAAAACGTAGAGCTAGGTAGATTAGGCATGAAGCGCAGCAGAGTTACTTTCGAATTTATAACGTTAGAAGTGACTCTACTTTTCTCAATGCACCATAGAGCTACAAACTTGCATTCCTATCTCAAAGGCTCCTTCTTAAAACCTGTTCACTTGAACACTCGTATTTCCAGATTTCTCTTCCGCCTCAGTCAATTATGTGAGCAGCGAACCTCCGCTAAATCATCAACTAGGCGAGTCTATTGAATTAAGGCGCATACACAAGTGAAAGTGGCGCCCCCACCTATTTTATCTTAATATAACGTGAAATACAGGAAGTATTAAAAATCTATCGAGGAGTTTGTGGTATCTGTTATAAGTTATTTATTAATGCCTATGTAATAGTTTCATTTTGTAAAGCTTAGGCAGAGATACGAAGTTGCGCTTTTTAGCCACCAAACTCTGTTTTTGCATCTCTTCCTAAACTATTTGTATAAGATAAAACTATTACAGGTATCGGGGTATCAAAAAATAGCTAATAATAGATACCACAAACTGAACGATGGTTTTTCAAAATTTCCTATGTTAAACGTAATAGATATAATAGGTGGCGCTGTCATATTGGCTACTGTATGCGCCTTAAGGTCGACGTACATACAGTCGATTAAAGCTTAATGCTGAATACTGTCATATACTTTGACATTTTCCCCATATGATTTTGTGCGTTTATTGGTATTTTGCGTTATTGGACACATGCGTCGAAACCCGTCAGAAGGTGTTAAGGTTACTAAGAATAACTTTCAGATGGAGTCGACACACTTAGCGATTTATTTCTCATTCTGTTTTTTCTGGTACGTCTATATAAGAAAAGCAACGACATTTTAGATACGAGCATTTAAATACACAATGACAAAATGTCAGTATTCCAAAGGGAAACGACACTAAACTACAATTTGCGGGTCAAAGTACTAGAACCAAGGCCAGATATATTATCTTTATATTATTATGTAAATATGTTACACAGTACTATTATTTGGTCGTAGATTGATTGTTTTGATGATTTTATTCTTATTAATTCATATCATGGACATCATTTTTATTTATTAATGCCCTAGCTGCGCCCCACGGCTTCGCACGCCTTGATACTACGGAAATGTTGAAAGGTGATTTATATCGGAAATGATTAATGGGATAAAAAGTAAGCTTAGTTTGATTCCAGGATTAGAATTACCTGTATGCACATTTCAGACCGTACAGTAGTTTTCAGTAGTCCGTATATTATTTTATTCTAATGATACAATTATTATTGATTAATTTTAATTGATTTATTTGTAATTTTAATTGACTCATTAATAATTTATATGATTTTATTTATAATTTCAATTGATTAATTTTTTAATGTTAGTAATTGATATATTATTTTTATTGAAATATATACTTAATTGAATTATTATAATTTGATGCACCTACCATCGATATACTTCAGTATATTTTAAGATGTGCTTTGTGTACCTACTGTTTGACGTGTAATGATATATTTTACCAATAAATGAACCATTGAACCATTGAACCATTTTGGCGTGAAGGGGTAACAAACATCCAGTCATACGTCCAAACAAGTGCGATAACAACGACGTGTAACGTTTGTGACACAAAAACGGAAGGCAAGAGGTCCGCGATCTGCCATTCATCAGACGCCCCGTCAATAAAAAAACTTTATCGACCCGATTAGCGCTATAGCGAGTAGCGACTCATAACGCCTTAAACTAATTAGCGAAGTGTGTTTACTTATAGTAATTAGTAATAGGTATCAAACTATTTTCCTCTTTAAATTCCTAAGATTCATATTACTAATAGTATGCTAGGTACTATTTAAAGAATGACCTACGCAAAGTTGTAGCGTAAATACCTACTTGGTTGGTAATCCTGAAAATTATTTTCCCTATACTTTTTCACTAAGAATAAGAAGTTCTAAAAAGTAAATAAGTGCTCTAGAGTGTTTGCATGTTTGAAACAGACCAAAGAAAAAAAAAGTAAAACTACTTTCACTGGATTGCAAAAACTAGGTACTGACTGGCTCTATCCGGTAAAAGAACCCACAAAAATCATAAAAACATACCCCCTGTATGACCGGCCGCAGCCCGAAGTAAGGAAGTTGGCTGTGTTAACCCCTAGTAAAGGCAACCGAGGTGTCTGGTAGAAATCGCTTCAAGCGAAAAGGCCGAAAGAATTAATGATTTTAATCGTTGCACTACTAAGCCCAGAAGTTAAATAAGCTTTTACGCTGCCTATAACAAGATGTTCGAACCTCGTCCATCGACCTCTAGCGGTTTTATGTAGGTACAGTCAACGACATTAATTCAGATCTCATTTATATGTTGGTTCTATGATAAGTTTCATAAAGCATTAATTTTGTGCACGCTGCGGTGTGAAAACACATACATAGTTATAAAGGATCAATAGTTAACTTTTAAGTTATAATGTGATTTTCACGTAGGATGTAGTTTTTAAATAAATAAAAACATTAATTTTACTGATATCATAAATGCGAAAGTTCTGATGTTTAGATGTTTGGATGTTTTTAACTTCCTCACGCCAAAATTACTGAACCGATTGAGCTGAAATTTTGCAAAGGTTTAGAATAAAAGCTTCTTTTCATGCACTAGATATCAGTCACTTTGCAGGCTTCCAAAATGAGCAATTACTGACATCCTTTAAACAGTTCTAGCACGGGAAAGATATAGATATAGACAATTATTTTAATTTATTTATTTATAACTAATTTCTGCAGTCACGGCCGCGTTGATGCATGAACGATGAAGGCCCGTATTATAAAAGCCTGCTCAGTCATAGAGTTATGCTTAAGTAGTGCTTGCATAAGTGTCACTCAAGCATAGACCGATGGCTGAGCAAGGTTCCATAATACGGGCCTAAAAGTTATTTCTTTGCCATTGGAACTGATTTATGGGATAAAAGTAGCCGATGTCTTATTCCAGGCCTAGAACTACATATTCCGACATTTTGGTGTGAAGAAGACACATCCATAATATCCAAACATCTAAACTTTCGCATTTAAAACATTAGTAACGTGAGATTTGACCGTGACTGTACATTCCATGAGTATAATTGATTGAGTTATTACTCCTATGTTCCATCAATTAACAGTTGTCCAGTATCAAGACGCAAGGGCCATGTTGGGAGGCATGCGACGCCGACTGTACTAAATCAATTGATTGTTAGTTCAAGGAAATTCTGTTTAAAATAATAATTATAACTGTTTATTTAAAAAAATATCTGCCGTCGATAACAATCGACTGCTATCAACTGCAGTGAACTGTCGTCGGCACCGGCAGTCGACGTGCAATCCGCGTCTAAGGCCCGTAATTATGAAAGCATGCTCAGTCATCGATCTATGCTCGAGTGATGTTTATGTAGTTTTGAGTAAAGGCTAATTTTAACACAGTGCTTGGGAACTCGTGTCAAAATCTACACTCACTCAAGTAACCCTCAGAAAACGATGCGTTCTTACCACGTTATTACATATTATTGAACGGTTACCAAGCATTACTTGAGTAATTGTCTATTTTAGCACGATTTCAAACTTTCATGTGTTTCTATGAACTTATTTTTACTCAAGTGTGGTCTGGACCACGCTTGAGTAAGGCTTGGAAATGATTTCTACACCCAAAACTTTTTTTAATAAAGCGCCATAAATGTTTGGAATTGTTGCGTTTCGTTTCACAGAAAACATGAAAACAATAAAAAAGCTAAAAAAAAATTATGTTGATACATTTTTCGCATAAATAGAAATACAGAAATACAAAAATACAATTAATTGGTAAAATCAATTTACATGTCAGGTTTGCTTAAAATAGTTGTAATATACACATTGTAAATACCTACATAATGATATGATACCTACACTTTGTATACTTAGGTACACAACTCATATAAAGTGGTCAAAATTAACACATAATCAGCATTTCAAAAACAAATAATTATAATATTTAAAAAAACGAAATCAAATATCAAATATTTAAATAAACGTATACCATAGACAAAACCCTACTCACCCAAATAGAGATTCTGCTAGTGCAACTAACTAAGTAGCGTCAGAGTTACGTTCTTTAATAAAGATTTATTTGAGCAGAGATTCTACGCTTGAGTAGAACTCGCGTAATGACTGCATAAGTAAAGCTCAGGAAAGCTATCATAATACGGGCCTATGAGCCCTTAATCCCCGCTTACGACACCCAAGGGAAGAATTGGGGTGGTGCCAATTGTAAGCCAGCACTAAGTACGACTTGCAGATGCACAAAAGGACTGATGATCGAATTGAATTGAGGAGGAATTGAGTAGAGATTGCTGCACTAGTTGTGAAACTAACTTGTCTTTGTCTGGAAGCTTCGATAAATTGGATTGGTTTTGAATTGAATCCCAGTTTATAATATCGATGAAGTTCTGATTAAAGCCTTTGTTGAAGTGTGCATGTGGTATGCCAATTCTATTGTTTTGTACTTAGACTATGGATGGGCCCTAATTATAAAATATTCGTGTAGGTATAACCTGAAACGATTTAACGTTAAAACATGGCTGATTTACAAGTGATGCAGATTATTGCACAGGCCCTGGGGATAGTTTCGCTGTATAGAAATATAAACTGCTCACAGCTCGGATGTTTGTATTTTGCTGTTGTTGTTGAGTTGAGAAAACTTAGCAATAGCTTAGGTACCCTTCGATATCGACGTTTTCCGCCGTTTATTTTGCAACTTATATTAATTTGTTCTACTTATTGTTTGATTATTCTGCTGTCTATGTGCGATCATACAAAAATCAAATTGATAAAGGGTATTTTACAGAAAAATTGAATTGTGGCGAATTTACATGTTTCTTTTCGCGACGAATTAACTTTGTGGCAAATGTACAACAACCCCCACAATTCTTGAAAAAAACAGCAGTAAGCTTTTGACTTCAAAACATAGCCCGACTGCGGCCATTGAATATGAAGTTGTTCGAACTCTACGTTGGGACCCCTATTTGTACCGAAGGGGATCTCTTTTTTCATCGTGCCAATTCAGATGTTATTACTCACGCACATCGATCGAGATCCATAGATAGATTCCATAGACTCCATAGATTCACAATGCGCACCCTGAAACCGCCTGTATCACATGCACTGATCAGTCTGAGCACTGATTTGATTGCTATTGATATTTTTACATGGTTACGGTAATTCACTACCTGAATTGCAGGTTCTGATTTTATCCCCTGTTCTGTTCCGATCATGAGCAGAAGTTTGCAGTTCACGCAGTGTCAATGAATCACACTATCACACTAATAAAGTGTATGGACTATAGATGGATGGATGTTTGTTACCGCTTCAAGCCACAACTACTGAACAGATCGGATAGAAATTATAATCCTAGAATTAAACATAGGCTCCTTTTTATCCCCGTGTCCAGTTCCCGTGGGATACAAATCACCTTTAAACATTTCCATAGGAACAACGCGTGCGAAGTTGCGGGCGAAGCTAGTTAGTAATAATCCTGTATATAGATAAACATACCTTATATCTGTATGTTTACAAGAAGCCAGCAACAGTGAAAATGTACAAAATATATCCTTAATAATAATTATAATTATAACTTTTTTAACAAATTTAGAAACCATAGCTTCTATATATAATATACGAGTAATAAGTAGATGTAGGATGGTAAGTTAATGTTAATAGTAGACCAAATTGCATCTTTATCTGTTCTGTAGTTTTGGATATCTCAGGCAACAGAATAAAATTCACATATCACAAACTTTCGGCTTTATAATATTAGTAATATAACTACATTAACTGCTTAAAATTTCTGGAGCAACATCTATTTGCTGTAAAATAAACCGCAAAGAAAATTAGATTCCACTTCTGCTCTCAAAATAATTGTGTAGTAATGCAATCCCGGGTCGGTCATTACCACAGACATCATAGACCAAAGCTTCATTAAAACCGGCCGAACATAAACGTGGAAGTAGTTTTAAATTCATATATTATATTGTAGGTAGCGCTGTTATACTTAGACAGAGCTTTTTATCGGATAAACGATATTTCTCGGAAAAATACAGGATTATATTTCTTGTAAACAGATTAACGTTTATTGAAAAGAAAACAAGGAGTTTATCTTTAGAAAAAACCTTGAAAGGAGTTTCTGTTTTGTTTTATGTTATTATAACATAATTAATATAATTGTTAATATAAATAACGCATTAGCAGTAGACTAGCTATTGCCCGTGACTTCGTCCGCGTGGAGCGCTGTTAGAGGTGGTCTGGCATTAAAGTAGATCAAGACCGGCAATGATACTTCACCTGGTGATAACCTAGAACTTAGTTGACGTTCCCCAATATATGTCGAGAATCATTGCTTTTTCAATCATTGATTTTTTGCAGAAAAAAACAATTAAATCAAACTCAATTTAAGGAAAAAAAAAGTGTGCAGCATAAATACTTCTACTGCAGTATTAGTTAAATGTATGTCAATAGTAAAGTAACCCAGTTATTCAGCAGGTAATCTAAATCTAATTTTTAAATAGGAGATAAGGCTTTTAGCAACACATTCGATTCTGAAATAAAGAAATACTTTTAGGTTTCTTAGCAAAACAATAACATAAGAAAGTGTGCTGTTCCTGAGTTATATAACAAAATGTGTGCAAAACATCTATTTAAAAAAAATACTATAGAGAAAACTTTCACCAATCGTGTTTTTAAACAAGTAATTCAAGATAAAAGATAGAAGTAACATTTCCCTAAATATGAAGGCGGTAACATTGACATATTCCGAGTTATATAACGATTTTAAAGTACAATTTTGAAGCACAATCTTAAAACCTACACAACCGATATCTAACTATATAAAAAATTGTTAGTTTTATTTATAAAGACGCCAGGGTTTCTGGGTGAGCTGACTACAAGATTTTTTAATGTATTAATGCAGTTCTTCTTAATACTAAAATCGATGACATGGTTTCTAAGAAGAGATCTTCGTGAGTGTTATAGTTTCAGACTTTCCCATAATGTGCCAGCCTGTATACTTATCGTTCAAGAGATACTCAAAGTGATTTGTTCTGTTATATTTTCGCAACTTTCGTTGAAATGCCTAGTAAAATCGTCATCGTACTTCGAATTATCGCTCTGCCAATGTAGTCGCAGAGTAAACAAATGACAGACTTTCCCGAGAGGTAACGCTTGCATGTATGTAATGTGTGTCCGTCCAGTACAGTCATCGTAAATATTTGTCCAGCTTAGCCAAAAATAAATTATGTCTTGTTGAAGGCAAAGCACACTAGCACCCCGCCGCCTATTTTATCTTATTATTACGTTTATGATACCTGCCATAAACTTTCTTTTAATACCTCTGTAATAGTTTTTTGTATAGTTTAGAAAGATACCTATGCGAAAACAGAGTTTGATGGCCACCAAGTTCAACTTGCAGAAACTGGCCTTTTTTTTATTCGATGTTCAACGTAATTATATAGTTGGTAGCTTGATAAAATAGTTGATCACCTTTACTGTCAAGCCTCAAAGTATATTAAAATATTATTGTTTATTATTATTTAAACAGGGCGCCACTGATAAAACGGGAATTTCATCCTAATATTTGACATTTATATGTTGAATTTTATATTTTACCTGACTCTGAACCGGAACGTAATTTAAATTATGTGAATCGTTTAATATTTCATATAACATAACCCAGAACACTTGAATTATAAATATTACTAATTCTTTTAATTATTTTTTTTTAAGAAAAAGAAAATATCTTAACTTGGCTAAGGAGGTTGTCAGCATGTGGGATGTTGATACAGCGACTGTCCGGTATATCTAATAGCCAAGACTCTCCATCATGCATAATCAACACTTCAAGAGACCCTCGATCCGGTTCAAAGGCTAGATTCAATAGGTGGTACTTCTGGAGTCAGCGTTGTCAGAAGTTCCTCTTTCTGCAGCATCGTCAACGGCCGCTTGAGCATAGCTTACCGGCCGGAGATGCCCCGTTTCGGTATATCTTTTGTTGTAAAATTGTTTCATAATATTTTATTTTCTTTAGTACAAAATGTATTTTTAATAGGTTTATGAATAAATGAGTGGATAGTGTGGAGCTGTATGGTTCCGGCTTAGAATTTTCACTAGCCTATCTCTTCCCGTGGGTGTCGTAAGAGGCGACTAAGGGATATCCACCGGGGCCATACTTAGCTCATTTAAAAACTTGAGAAAATTGCATTAATTGCATACGTATAAATATCTTAGGCTTAATGAACATACATTTAGGTACAGTCGGTAGGTATTGAGGTTGAGGTAAATATGTTTAGAGCTATGTACGGTTTGAGACAGACCGAAACGTGTAAGGCTATTTTCAAACAGTGGAAAATTGTAACTCTACCTTCGGTGTACGTTTACGTATACGAAGCAATTTTGTAAAAAAAATCTTCGCTTTGATCTGTACGGGCTTGGCATTCGCCGAGGGGGTACGCTTCACCACCGATTATGCAACTGCCAAACAGCTTTACTCAGAAAAAGTGTTTTTTGCATGCTCCCGATCATCTACAACAAAGTCCCTTTGCTAATACGCTCCGAGAGTAATTTGAAAGTATTTAAAATAATATGCAAACTATTACATTATTGGATTATGGGCATTACCCTCCATAAGATAACCGCCGCCAAGGCGCTTATCAGGGGGTGGCCCGCGTCCAGCAGTGGACCAATACACTGCTGGACGCAGGCTGTTGAGGTTGAGTTTAATGCAAACTATTGGATGAAAAAGTTTATAAAATTATTGATGAAATTTTAAATGACAAATTTTAATATCCTCGTGTTCCTACGTTTAATTTATTCCACGTTTTTTAACCATAATTATTATTGTTTGACATGCAGCCATTGAATTTTTAGCTATATCTGATTCTTTATTGATAATTTCAATCGTGTGATCAATTGATATTATCACACAAAAAAATTTACTAGATCTTTTAAGAATATACTTTTCTCTACTTCAATTTTGTAAGCCTGACCATGGTAGACTAGAGATACGCAAATATAATATAAAGACCAATGTAATATCACCACCTAGTTAAACAACAATAAATTCATTTATCGTTTATCATTTAAGGTCAGTATTAATGTGCTTAGTGTTTTACAAGACTGTGAGTAGGTTATTTCATCTTCGATATCAAGTTCGCAAAATGCATGAGGAAGACGTGCATTTGGAACTCAGCAGAATCAACAATTAAACAAAGAAAATTACATCAAATATTGAAACAAATTATAACAAGTTTTAACAATTATAAACAATTGAGACAGCAGACTTGGAAATCTACAGATTGCTCTACTGATTCACATCAATACCAGTTGCGAGCGTCCCCAAGGCGCTGCCTGGCTCCAGTTAATATCCCGGTAAGGAACTAACTTTATTCACAATTGAAACAGTTCGTTATTTATCTAACTGTTTTAATTCGACCTCTGTGGCGCGGTGGGCGAAGGTCCGCCTGCGACGCAGGAGGTTGCGGGTTCGATTCCCGCCTCGGGATCGGGACAAATGTGTACAAACAAAAATGTCATTTCAAAGTTTATTCTTATTTATTAAGTTTCTACCACAATCATAAGAACTTAATTATATATTAGATAAAGCATTTTTGAACAGCCAATGGAGAATTGGTCGCCAAATTGTTTTGTTGTGTTGCAATAACCCCAATGCGCCGTGTACCTACGCTGCGATAATGGTTTTAAACTTTCATTCAGAGGTTATCTGAATTGTTCTATAGTCGTTAACTTAATCCAGTTTAGGGCAAAGTATTTACTATCTACGCAAATTAAGAAATTAGGCTTTGTTCAGTAACTTATGCTGTCAAGTCTCTAACAGACTAAGTTTATTTGATTACCCCCATTATAAAAACAATGCGACCGATTGCTTTACCTCGCGTTCTACAACCAAGCCAGCTACAGTGAAAAAATGGCAGTTTGATAAAAATTTCACAAGCGGCAACGCCAGAACCTTAGTTGGTATTTGAATTTCAGAAATGATTACTAGTCTTACCTCTCTCATGAATATCAGCATGGCATCCAAGGACCAGGATCACAAACACAAAGTATTTCCACATTTTGGTCACAGTCACACGGTCACACAAACATGCTGGTCCCACTGTACACTGTACTACGCGTGCGCGCGGGTCGACTCCCGGAGGCAGGCTGTGTGACGGCGATGCGCGTACGCCTATCGCATACCCGACCTCAGAAAACGTGGCGTACAGATGTGACACATCACACCACGCTACCAAATGACGCTTTATTTTATCTATGTACAACTTTACGGCTATGTTAAATATAACTCTAACCACAATCTATTTGAATTAGGTACTGCATTTACACGACTAACGAGTCTGTTATTGATTCTCCCGAATTGTTGTCGTATATTTCTTTAAATACAAAGTTCAGCGCACGTAGCGCAAATTACAGCAATTTATTTTTGTTACTTTAATATAAAAATAACATTCCATTTTTTATCCCACTAGAGAATGTGTCGCCACTATAATTAACTATCTAAGGTGAATATAGAACAGGACATATTTTGTCCTAGTTTAAATAAGTACGTTCAAACTAATAAAGACATCCCTCATTTTAGCCGCTGCAGGGGCGATAACAACGCCACTGTACCTAATATGATTATTACATTAGTAGGTAAAAAAAAATTACATTAGTAGTTGGCAGTGTTGTTATTTTTGTAGATAAAGTTTTTTTAACTTATGTAACTTTTTTGTTAAAATGTTAGCTTAACATGTAAAATTATTTCTTGTGTGCACATGAGTTAGGTCTCAAACTAGTTCCTATTAACTTAAAATTCGTTGTGTTATATTATAATTGCTTGTTATGTGTTCTGTGAACCTTATAAACATAAATAAATAAGTCGAACATGGTGATAATGAAACCATCATGTGTGCAATAAATAAAATATGTACCTACCTACATATGTGCAAATACATAAAATTTCATTTAATTGGAATTGTAAAGGGTCATTCGGTAGCGTCGTAGGTATTGTGTAGTTTAAACATACTGCAGAAAAGGAACAAATTTCTCCCCGCGGCTTAGCTCACTTTGTTTTTACGGTTACTTATATCCCACAACTGTTTTAGGTACAGAAATAGCCTATATTTTATTCATAGAACCAATAATGTATGCAAATTATAATCCGTTGAGTAGTTTTGGCGTGAGAAGTAACAAACTTACTCATTAGTAATAATTAATATATATGGTTGTTTAACTTTTCTTGGTATTGCGCTTGATTTTAAAATAGGTAACAGTTTGTTGTTATCAATACAAAAATCATTTCATGACCTATTACATGTACCAACATCTAGCAGGTTTTTTAGGCCAATCGTTTATTCGTAATTAAAGAACCAAATCAAATTTAAATTACCTATATAAAAATTAAAATGATTATTGCTGTCGATGCTGTGGTTTTAGAATAACATAAAATATAGGAACTTGAAATAGACAATATAATTTCAAATTGAATAGTTATCTTTAATTTGACATCAAAACTAACGAAAATAAGGATTACGCTGAGCTAAAGCTAAATAAGGACATTAGCAATCAAAATGTATCGTTTGACATACCTTAATCCTAATTTTATCTAATATTAGCAATTGATTTTTTTAAATCTAATATTAGCAAATTCTAAAACCACATCATCGACACTAACTTTTTTAAATTCACACACCATTCCATAACTACTGGTAGTAGAAAATCAAAGTAAACCTACTTTGATTTTTTACATTGATACCACTCATACAACAACAGCATTGTAATATTTGACATGTTTTCTGTGAATAAATGATTCTATTCTACTCCATTCCATTCTATTCTAATAACGTCCTGTCTGTACACTTTAATCTTTGTAAATATGGTAGCGGTTCCGAGGCTAACGTGCGCGCTGCGCGGGCGCATAGCGGCGCAGGTAAGCCTTCGGGGGATCTCCGCGGGCGGGCGGGAGGGGGGGGGACGCGATGCACTTGCGTCCCTCCACAGCCGCGGGATGAAAGCATCCTGACGGAGCGGAGCTTCTATTCAAACCGTGCTTGTTCACAGTGAATAGCCTGTCTGAATTTTTGAATCGAAACCAGTTTTTGAATACTCTATCTATATAATTAAAATTTCTTCCTTGCGCTAATACCAAGTCGGTACTGGGTTACATAGTGCAGCGAAAATAAGTTGTTACCATTGCATACTTTTTCTAATTTCTAACACAGTTCTAACCTGTTTACGAAATTAAACTTGTAAAATAAATTTTGTTTTAAAAACTATAAACCGATTTAATTTTTTTATAGTTTTTCATGAATTTTCATTTATCCTGTTTGTCAGAACTGAACAAAATTAAAATGGGACCACACGGGAAGCACCAGCTTTCATATAAAAAAAACCAGTCGAATTGATAACCTTCTCCTTTTTTTGAAGTCGGTTAAAAACAAACGTATACGTTTTTCTATTTCCTTAAAAAGTATGGAAATATTTTTTCTCTCTAATCGGACAACAATTATTAATTGATGTAGGTACATTTTTAAAAACACAATCATCAGTTCGTCCGCATTTGGCATTCAACAGGGCAGCCTTCTTGGTCCAACCATTTCAACGTCTCCAATCCAAGCTCAATGTTTGGTACCTATTTGGATGACGCAACAGGTGATGGTGTTGGAGGTGAACATAGTTTTTGATGATCTAAAAATCATCACAGACGAATTTCGACAAATACGGCATTGTACATTTGGAATAAAAGTGTCAAAGTGCAGCTTTTAATCCGGGCCTTTGTGTATACAAAAACTATTGGATTTAATAGTTTAGTCCCCAAAATTACAGTTGTAGATAATAACCAAGATATTACTGGAAGTTCTCGATAATTTTTCTAGTCTCTGTGTACTTTTTTAAATAGTTTTACAAATTTGTTTTACACTAAATTTTATATTATACTTAATTTTATTCTATACATTCAATAAGAATAATCAAATCAATACTCTCGTAATTACTTTGACTGTGATATTAATTATATTGTATTAAATCTGCATGAATTTTTAGCCAAGTCAAAAAAAAAATCTAACATTCCTCTTATTTTTTGCATATACCGATAGGCATAAATTGGTCAAACGTGTTGTGTCATTTACCTATTTATAACCTTTGTTAATACGTGTTTTTGGAAATAAATTATCTATATCTTTATCTATAAATTACTAGCTGCGCCCCGCGGCTTCGCACGCTCTATTCAAGTAGCTATGTCCGTCCCCGGGATACCGTTTACCTCCCTGCCAAATTTCATCAAGATTCGTTCAGCCGGGAACAAAATAAAAACTATCCTTCCTTATGTTCGTTTCCTGGTTCTAAGCTACCTCACCACCAATTTTCAGCCAAATCGGTTCAGCCGTTCTCGAGTTATAAGTGTTGTAACAAATACGACTTTCTTTTATATATATAGACTAGCTGCGCCCCGCGGCTTCGCACGCGTTGTTCCTATGAAAACATTAAAAGGTGATTTTCATCCCACGGGAACAGATTTATGGGATAAAAAGTAGCCTATGTTTTCTTCCAGTATTAAAATTACCTGTATGCAAAATTTCAGCCAGATCGTTCAGTAGTTTTGGCGTGAAGAGGTAACAAACATCCATCCATACATCCATCCAAACTTTCGCCTTTATAATATTTTAGTGTGAAGTGTGATTTGTAAGTATTCGGTAGATAATACTTTCAAGAGATTTGATAGGTGTAAGCACGGACTGCACGTATCAAATATACGTACGCCAAGTTACCGGCTATCAGTCGACTGCCGTTGCCGGGCACGTTTTGGCGCGCGATAACGCCGTCTTTTTTTTAATCAGAAATATACCTTCGTTATACCGCAATTTCACCTGATGGACAGCGAAGATGCGGCCGACGATGTATCACAAAGGTCTAGAAGATGGCTACTCCGGACCACATTCGGAGACACAACAGAGTTGCTTCACGGACTGGCCCAGTCCGGAGGGTGGTGACAAGCCACGGCCGAAGCCTAACACCAGAGGGTACCGCTCTTAGCACCACCCATCCACCCATCTCAGCAAGACCTACAGACGTGAGCGATACTGTCCCCCATATGTGTTCGTCTATTTCGTTTAGAGTCCTATGGGCTCATATATACAGACTGCACGTATTAGGCCCGTATTATGAAAGATTCCCTAAGCATTACTTATGCAGTCATTACGCGAGTTCTACTCAAACTTAGAATCTCTGCTCAAGTACACCTTCATTATAGAACGTAACTCTGACGCTACTTAGCTAGTTGCATTAGATAGATGCAAAATCTCTACTTGTGTGAGTAGGGTTTTGTCTATGGTATACACGTTTATTTATGCGAAAAACGTGTACCTTATTAACCTGAGTATCAAAATAGATTTTATTTTTTTCTTGGTTTCTATGAAACGAAACGCAA
The DNA here is from genome assembly GCA_955876795.1 of Eupithecia tripunctaria. Classification (NCBI taxonomy): domain Eukaryota; kingdom Metazoa; phylum Arthropoda; class Insecta; order Lepidoptera; family Geometridae; genus Eupithecia; species Eupithecia tripunctaria. The sequence continues at coordinate 1,564,430 of OY041599.1, read as the reverse complement.
CAATTTCAAACAATTTATGGCAATTAATTAAAAAAAGTTTTGGCGCGTAGAAATCCTTTCCAAGTCTTACTCAAGCGTGGTCCACTCCACACTTGAGTAAAGATGAGCTTATAGAAACACTAGGCACAGATTTGAAAGTTTGCTTTATTGCCTACATTATTGGCTATCAAATGAGTCCTATAACGTCTACCTAGGACCTCTGCATGGTTAACTATAGCAAAAGTCGTACAAGCACCTGTGCTTCGAGGCAAAAGAAAACAAAATGGGTGCGATTTCATTATAGAGCAAGAAAAAGAATAGGGATAGTGATTTGTCGAAAAAAATTACCGTATTTCGACCCCCCGAAGTCTCCGACACCGGTAACCAGACACATTGTATAAATAAATAAATAATGTTGGACAATTCACACAGCATTATCTAGCCCCAAGCTAAGTAGAGCTTGTGTGTTTCTGTTCTTTATAAATTATATACATAATAGAATAGGTTCACTACATAGATAGATATTTTTTATTTAAAAAAAACATTCAGAACGCCCTGAATAAATCAGAATCTGAAAAATCTGCAGATCGTGTACACATTTGTCCCGAGGCGGAAATCGAACCCGCAACCTCCTGCGTCGCAGGCGCCACAGGAGTCGTATCGATTATACATCTATTTAAACATATAATTATACATAATAAAATAATCGCTAGATAATGCTGTGTGATTTATCCCACATTATTATTTTTTAAACTAAATACTGCTTACTGCATTGTACCGATGACGGTTGCTCTACTTACTGTAAATTGTAAACCGGTCAAACTTTTAGTAGGTAACCAACTATATAAACTACATTAATGCCTGTTTGTCTAACGTAAACTGGAATAAACTTCAAGCTAGCAAGCTACGTAACAAAGACTTGCCCCAGTTTACGATTCCGCTCGTCTGAAGTTTGACATTTGTCGTAAAAAATTCAACAGGCATGAATAGGGTATATGCTTTTTTTTAATTTTTTGATCGTTTATTTAGCTTAACACAATATAACCGAAAAAAATATAACATCCATATTTTTTTAATTATTGAGTAAAAAACACAAAAGTAAAACTGCACTCAGTTTCGGGTGATAAAAACGCTGCCATGTTATAACATCACGTTTCATCGAATCACTTGTCAACTCAAAGTCAAAGCTTCATGACCATACAAAAAAGTCCATGTGTGACGTCACGGTTCAGCTGTCAATAACGTTGCGCTTAGAATTTTTGCGGTTGAGATTTAAAATATCTACTTTTTAATGATTTAATTTCACAGTAAAAACATCAAAAATTACAAAAATAAATCTATTTAATTATTTAATCTATTTTTTTTATAATAACGTTGCGTTTAGAATTTTTGCGGTTGAGATTTAAAATATCTACTTTTTAATGATTGAATTTCACATTAAAAACAGCAAAAATTACAAAAATAAATCTATTTCTACTAATACAGAATACGTAAAAAAAATATTAGTTTTTTAAAGTCATACATATACCCTAATAAACATTTGAGTAATATCCGCTTACAGTAAAATAAAAAGATAAGTTTTATTATAGAGTTGCATATGAGAAAATCATAGAAATACTATAAGTACAAGGCTTTTAATACTTTGAGTAAGTACAAACAAAATATCTAAAATATTATTTTTATATAATATTATATTGAAACGATCTTATTCACCTTAGAGTACTTGTAGACAATTTTTTAAACTTCAAAATAATTAATATTTCCGGCGCTACAATAAAAGGCTGTTTTTGTTAAAATCAACAATAGCCTGTTCGAAAAGCCAATTCACACAAGCAGAAGACGCGACCAGCAACGCTTGTCCCACACTATAGTGGTAAAACCGCATTACTTCAAAAAGCTTTTGGGGCATGGAACCAAAAATTTATTAATATCTGTCCAAGAATATACCTCCAAAGTTGCTACCACTGACATTGACATAAACTTAATACACTACTGACAACAAAATGCTATCATAATGTGACTTTTCATTAGTTAAGGATATGATATATTAATGTTTTAGTGAAATTAATGTATTCTAATTCTGAGTAAGGAAAGTTAACTAAGATAATGCACGCACATCTCGCATAGGCGTGTATTGTGCATGATGTATTGTCATTATGTATTAATTAATTATTATCAACCAGTAATCAAGTAATGAATGATACATCCGACAGAGAACCAAAGTTATCGACATAGCTCAAAGAATTAGCAAGCTGAAGTGGCAGTAGGCGGACCATATTTCGCGAAGAACCGATAACCGCTAGGGTAAACGAGTTCTTGAGTGGAGACCGCGACTCGGCAAACGTAGTGTAAGACGCCCTCCGGCCAGGTGGGATGACGATCTGCGAAAGACTGCAGGCAGATGCTGGATGCGTTAAGCTGAAGACAGGGCGCTATGGCGCTCATTAGGGAAGGCCTATGTCCAGCTGGGACCACGACTAGTATAGGCTGATGATGAATCAAGTAATGTATTTTGTAATGTAATTCTAAACACGGTTTTTTTCCACATCCACATCCACAGCCTGTATCGGTCTACAGCTGGACGCAGGCCTCCCCCTGATAAACGCCTTATTGTCTTTTAATTCATGGGGGATAGTGCCCATAATCCCCACGCTGGGCATGCGGGTTGGGGATCGCAGTTTTGGTGGAAGATTTGTTCTGCAGGGGGCGCTGCTGCCCGCCCTCAGAAGATATCCCTTAGTCGCCTCTTACGACACCCACGGGAAGAATTGGGGTGGTGCAAATTCTATGCCGCCGGCACCACACGGCAGACGGTTTTTTTTAATCCCATTTATTTCTTTATAATCTGTATCAATCGACTCTACATATATTTGAATGCCCTAGATTTAAAACATGTATGGTGCTGACTTCCGTTCCATCTTTGTAACCCATGTTTACAATGTTTTTTTTATCATAAAAAACAATTTAAAAAACTCTCTACCCCTTTACCCCAACAACGAATTTGTGGTGATGCTAATTTAGAGGGGTAGGCCCTCTTAATTAGCATCACCACAAAATCGTTGTTGTTAATCTACCTATCATAATGCCAACAGAAAGAATGTACATAAGGCCCACCGAGGCTAATGTAACTAGGGGGTTAATGCGACTATTCGATTTATCTTCTATTCTAACGGTAATTGATCAGCACACCATCTATTGGGGAGCGTTCAAGTATTACGTAACGCAATTTGGGGGGGGGGGGGCGGGGGGGTCTCGTAAAACGTTACGATGCGTTACAGGGGCGGGAGGGGGTCTTTCTTACAACACGTTACGTAACATTATTACTTTTTTTATATAAAAAATTAGGGAATTAAAACTCCCAAATTGGAATTTTAAAATGATGATGGAAAATTGGAATAAAAAACTATAACATAACTTTTTGCGACTTCAGAGTAAAAATGATCACTTGAGTGTTACATAACGTTTAGAAAGGGAGGGAGGGGGGTACAGAAAAACGTTACGGAGCGTTACAGTGGGGGGAGGGGGGGTCAAAAATCTTCAAAAATTGCGTTACGTAATACGTGAACGCTCCCTTGGTCAACCGAGAAATTAGTGTCTATCTCAAAAATTTACAGGTGACGCATAGAGTTTATATAGGTGACGCTACTACCTATAAATGTGTTTGGTTGATAGTTTTTTTCTGGAAGTTGCCATTTTAAGTCAGTGCATGCTGACAAGCTGCGCTCACGTTTTTTGCGAATAAAAACTAAAGTTTGTTTTTGTGAAGTTTTGAAAAAAGAAGAGGAGAAATACTAACTGTAAGTTGCTTTTACGATGTTATTCGTAATCCTATGTCATATATATCATACAATATTTCTATACAAAAAGCTAAAATTTGTAAATACTTAGATTAAATATATTACTTAGATTTTTCTTTAATTGAGCTCATGACACCTTTCACGACTTTACCCGAACTCTCTTGGTTTCGGATTTAGCCAACCACTCTCCTCTTAAAAAACCACCCTGCATCAGTGAATAATTAACTAACATATTAAATTAAGAAGATTATGTACGCTAGAATGGAACTTTTAAAAGAAGCTTGCAGAAAGCCTTGTAAAATATTTCGATTAACTTGAGTTCCCAATAGTGAATGAGTTTTACAATGAACATAACTTTATCGATGTTGGACTTTTATCAGAAGTTACATAGTCGTGCGTCAAATAAAACTATTTTTAACCGACTTCAAAAAAGGAGGAGGTTCTCAATTCGACTTTTTATTATTATTGGTACCTCGGAACTTTTGACTGGGTGGTCCGATTTTCATGATTATTTTATTATTTGAAGGCTGGTACTTCCCGTTTCTTCCAGTTCTGACAATGGGATCCATATAACTGACTTCAGTTCAAGTTTTTAGTTTTTTTTTAACAAAATCAATTACTTAATAACCAGACATAAATTTCACTACAAAGTTGTGACGTTTACCTCTACAAAGTTGTTATCTATGTATATCTATGAAGGTGCTGGGGCACGCAAGTGCCTTTTCTCCAAATTAGTTGATGAGTTTTCGCTTTCATTTTCTAACAATACCCCCCGTTACTAGTACCACAACTGAAAAATCATCCCTTTCAAACTCCCGTGTCAAAAGAAATGGACAAAGTTATCAAATAAACGTTGGAAATGAAAGTGTTGGAGAACGCGAGTCGCAGACCCAGCTTTGTGTCACCGATGTTTTTTTTCCAAAAAAAGACGGTTCTATCCGTCCCATACTCAATTTGAAAAACCTCCAAATATGTATGTCTAAGCAAGTTTCGTCTAATCAATGTGCACAAAATACCAAGTTGCCTACAGTCGGAGGACTGGTTAGTCAAGATAGATTTAAAAAATGCCTCTTTTCATCTGCCTGTGTCCAAGGCACACAGGAGTTTTCTGAGGGTTATCTACCGCCAAAAACTTTTACAAATGACCTGCCTACCATTCGGTTTAGCATGCGCGCCAAAGATCTTCGCTTGCCTGTCAAATTGGATAGCACAAGTTCTCAGGGACAAAGGATTCAGGGTAGTAATCTACCTGGACGACTTTTGCACCAAGACCCTCATGTTCTATACAAGCAAGTTCAGGAATCGATCTAAATCCTAGTACCTAGGTTGGCAGATAAATTATGACAAATCGATTTTAGTTCCTCCAACAAAATTACAATACCTAGGAGTAGTATGGGACCTACGAAGAAGATTCTTCTTCGTAGTATGGGACCCTCTAAAAAATTTAAAGTACCCGCCGCCGCAGTAAAACTAAAATATTCGTCGAAAACTAAAAAAGTCACTAGTAAAAAAGCGGGCCAATTTAAAAGAAATTTAGAGTCTGGTCGGATCGATCAACTTTGCAAGTTTTATAGTACCCAGGGGACGGTTGAACCACCGATCACTTCTCAACCATTGCCGGTCCCTCTTACTTCAGAATCCGCGTTATCGGTTTCTATTCCCACAAGACGCGATGATAGAGATGCAATGGTGGGTTGCGAACCTTACAAACTCTTCATCAATACATCATCCCCCCATATCCAACTATCTAGTGACAGACGCGTCGGGTCTAGCTTGAGGTGCAAAATTGAACATGAACCTTTCCGGCCTCTGGTCACCCAGGACCCAGGACCCCACCCGGACTTGCCATTCCAACCAGAGAGAAATGTTAGCGGTGTTATTTGTATTGAGGGATTATTGCCAATACCTAACAGGGTCCTCTCTGTTGATACAGACCGACAACAAATCGGTAGTGTCGTATTTGAGGAACGAAGGGGGTACCAAGTAGAGACCTCTCATGGACCTGAAATACCAAATTCTTTCGATTCTGAACTAATTCAATGTCCACATGGAGATACATTACACTCCAGGCCTTTACAGCAGCGAAGCAGATCGCCTGTCACGCTTGTCTCGTCCGCCGGAATGGCACCTTCTTCCCAATATAACTGAAGTAGTATTTGTCAAGTGGGGAATTCCCCAGATAGATCTGTTTGCGTGAACAATGGCGCTTGTTGTTCCGAAATACAGGACCCTAGATATGACGGATCAGCAAGCGTGCCTGTACGATGCATTCAGCCAGATATGGAACTTTCAACTAGCCTGGGTGTTCCTGCCACCTTGTCTAATGCCTCGAGTGTTACAACACCTCAACTCGGCGATAGGGGTGTACCTGGTAGTAGCACCGCACTGGGAGAAAGTATTTTGGAGGCCCGACCTCAAAAACCGTGCTCTCGATTTACGATCAGCAATCTGAACCAGGTCATGATAGACAGCATAACAGGCTATCCACCGAAAATGACCCAGGACATGGTTCTAGAGGTATGGAAATGTGGGGGTTGAAGAGTCTAGTAGGTAGGTCGCTAGAACAAAAACAACTTTAAAAAAAAAAGTTGGCGAGATTCATCGTTGAAAACTTATCGCGTAGCATGGGCCAAATGGCGTAGCTGGGTTGGTGAAAACTCTGTTAGTGTATCTAATCGGTAAGTAACAGACAAACTGGGTGGCGTGTTTTTAAAAACACTGAAAACCAAACCCTTGACCCTATATTTTGGTTCAAAAATGTCATAAAATTATCTGAAGGTAGGAGAGATATTTGTAAAGAATCGAATTTATTTTTGACTACTGTGGCGCGCCTAAGGCGGCCTCTAAGGCGGTCTGTCATAGCAGGATGGGTTAAAAAGACTTTACAGAGTGCAGGCATAAAAGCTAGCCCAGGCAGCATCCGGCCTGCTGTACCCTCTAAAAACTGGTTAAAGAACTGTCCACTTGATGATATCCTTGCACGCGGTAATTGGCGTTTAGAAAAGACATTTTTAAATTTTTACTGTCGCGAGACCTGTAGAGTGGCCAGATTAATGAAAAATGTAAATAGAAAATAATAGATTTGTCGTTCCTTTTTAATAAATAAATGTGATTATTTACTTATCTGTACAATAAGTCTCTGATTTTTCAGAAATGTTACTAAAATTAAGGTTCTAAATTAACTAATTATTGTGTGTATTTTTAAAAGCCTTTTCTTAATTATGCTTTTATTTTTACTGGTGAATCAATCTCTTATTTTGTTCATATTTACTTTGTTTTTAAACATACCTACTTACATCATTTACCTAACCAACCAGCCTTTAGGTGGTACCTATTAGATTCTATCTAAAATGATATAGGCAAGTAGGAATATTCGCAATGAAGACCTATTCTCTCACATTGGCGTTATTCGTCCACCAGGCCACAACAGACAGGTCACATTTAACTAGGTTTTAAATAAACGTTGAAGCTTAATAGCAGCGTTTTACCTACCAATAAAACGCTTATTAAGTGATAAACGTTATTTAAAACCTTTTATCTCTGCCTGGCAGAAAAAGGTTACTATTTCTTAGGAACTACTTATGAGTTCCAAGATGTAGGCACTAGGTACCTAATCTACTGATGAAAGTATATAAAAACAATTCAATATTATGTAGAGTTTTTATAGTCTATCATAGATAGATAGTAAATTCTTTATTGCACAATTATTAAAAGAAACAATACAATAGAACAGCTTAAAAACGAAGTGACAAGTGGCGGTCTTATCGCTCTTGAGCGATCTCTACCAGACATCATCATAGCTATAAAAACTTCATGAGACCTAATGAAGCCAGAGCGCCGAGCTTGCCAGCGCGCCGCCGCTACAGCGACACCTGGCGGACGCCGTGACGTCACACGAAACGAGGTAAAAGGGAGAATTAAGTATTTTACCGATTTGCAACAGGAAATCAGACTCGCTTCTCTTATTTAACTCGGTTCTAAATACCCGTTGAAGCTTAATAAGCGATTTATTGGTAGGTAAAACGCTGCTATTTATAAAGAATGGTATATTAGCAAGCTGCTACAATTCGGGTAAAATACGAATATTTGTACTGATAAGTAAAAAAGTCGAATCATTGGAGTAGTATTTTTATTATTTGTTTAAGCAACATTGTGTTTTGACCATATTCTTAGGAGTTATTTACTTCTTGTATATCACTTTACGCAAAGACAACATGCATGACATAGTAGGTGCACATGATTTAACTGTACTTGTATCCTTTATCACGTAATTTAACACGTATTACAAATAAAAAGGGTACAATTTGTGAGGTTTTCCATAAATTACTTTAAAACTATAATATTTACCACAAAAAATTATATTTACAATAAAAGTAAATGTTTTTATCTACAGACGAAGGTACTGTAACTTCCCACGTAGTAGGTACACGAACTTGATTTTTTTAAATCTTGTTTTTGCATAAATCTTGTTTTTCCTCGTAAAGCTCGCTTCAGACTTCAGACGTAAACAAGAGGCTCAAAATGTTGAGCATGGAGCATTATCCAAAAAGTACTTGTAGAATGAAAAAAAAAATGAATGAAGACGGACAGCATAGAACGAAGAAAGATCAGTTCTGAACTGATGATTTTATTAGGGTTTTCTACGCGTAAACACAATCATGGCACTCAAATATACACTCATGGTCAAATTTAGAGGAAAGCAAGAATATTTTTTTTGTATTAAGTATGTTCATATCACGGCACTGGCCATAAACAGGGTGGGGCAAATTTTTGGCCCCTTAAGGGTAGCTACCGTTTCTAGCGAACATGGCTCCATGTTTGGGGGACATAAGTCTTCAAAATTAGTCTTCCAACTTTAAAAAGTAATAACATACGAATATAAATTAAAAACCATTGAATGAGTGACATTGTTGTTTTCACGTAGGAACTCGTTTTTTCCTAGAAACTGTATGAGAATTGTTTTTTTTTATTGTTGCCAAAACTTAGGATTTGATTTGGTATGTTACTTTGGGAAAAGTGTTCCTGGTTGAAAATAGAGTCGATTAAGAGCAACTTGTTTTTTTTACAAATGTCATTTTTTAGGCGACCCGTACGTTTTTTCTAAAACCTAAAAAGGTCATCTTTTTTTCTTTAAAATAATAAGAAGGTTACTTAGAACAAAACCTTCTAACTATAAAAGAACATTATACAAGGGTATCCCTTAAGGGGCCAAAAATTTGCCCCACCCTGTATACCGGTGCATGTAATTTAAATTGATTTTTATCGTCTATTGTTTCAGAGTTGCACGTTTTTTCGGTTTTGTGTTAATTTCAATGATACAAAGCCTTTCTATATGTTGGCTCAGCCGTTAGGGTACTTACGCAGATTTTATTCCGTTTTATGCATCGATCAAAAAATCTAAAATTACGCGTCCAGGGGGGCCGCTGAATTTTTTGATCGATGGTTTTATTATGGCAATAAGATGGCAACCCACATGAGTCCTAGGCTACGTTCTGATTCGCTCTTAATGCGCTGACGCGCGCATGAAGTCGTTACGTTTCAACTTTCAGCGCGCTGACAGAGCGCACGGCAACGCCCACTTTGCCACGGGCCCTCGAGCGCACGGAAGCGCATGAACTGCCTCACCTTTCGAGACAAGGCAGCTCGTGCGTTCCTTCAACTTCTTTGTGAGTGCCGTCTGAGCGTTCGTTTCATTAATCGCGCCAACGCGCACCAACGCGCTCAGATGAATCGGAACGGGGGGCTTCGTGCGCGCATAGCTCGTGCAGTGCGTTAGCGCTTTAAGCTTGAATCGGAACGTACCCCTACTAATCTGTCAGCTATCAGAGAAGTAACCAATGAGACAGGTCCTCGCTCGCGCCACCGCCGCCGTCAGATACGGCGTCCTGCTAGGGTTGCCAGATGAGTCGCGAAAAAATACCGGGCAACCCCAAACCAAAGAGGAGGGGGGGGGGGGGGGGGTGTAAGCTATGTCGAACAAAATATGGGTTTTTTTATTTGGTACATCACACATCACACATAAATCAACTAATTTAGTAACAAAATAAATAATACCTACTTCAGTAAAACAAAATCTACAGATAGGTATGTTTAACAAACATACTAGGAACTAATTTATTTACTTATGTTGTACTGTGCCTAGGTACTTTTACGTAGTACCTACTTACTACTTTTTTGCATATTTTGCATTTGACACAACCGCTTGCAATAGTGTTTTATTTGATATAACCATTGATTTAAAAAGGGAAGATAGGTTACGTTCTCGTTCTCCCAGCGCAGCGCTTACTCAAAAATTGGCATGTGTCAACTACACGCAAACACATACGCTCACAGTTATATTTTCAGTCCTGTGCAATAGGTACAAAGAAGAACAAAGACGGAAAGAGTATCTAGGACCGAAGTGAGACTCAGACAACAATATTTCACGCGAATCACGACCGCCCGTGCCGCCGGTCAGACGGTGACTGATGTGGGAGAACACAATTTTACACAATTTGAGGTTGCCACTTTCGAGCAACCAGTACCTCATCTTCGTTTTTAATAAATCAATGGATATAACACGTTTTTTAAAATCAGTGCAGCTCGAGTTTGAAAAAAACACAGTTCACTTTTCGCTCTCTTAACCATGGTGGTTTCGTTTATTGGTCCATATATTCCCCATCACACTGAAAATGCGCTCGACGAAGGCGTTCGATACGCGCGCGCGAGTTTTGCGATTGAGGGATTTCATATGCCTCCTTTGTAGGCGCTTGTGACCAGTAGTACCGACTATCCTCAAAATACCGGACATTGTTCTGTCCGGTATGACCATTTATTTTTTACCGGACAGGCCATGAAAATACCGGACTGTACGCTTAAATACCGGACATCTGGCAACCCTACGTCCTGCTCGTTTCTGCTCTCTCTCTGATTCGTGTCGGTTGATCTTGTGCGCTGGCTTTCAAAACTTTTTCATAACTTTTGTTTCTAAATTTATTTTGTTTTTGATAGTGTGTGGTGATTAAAATATACATAACCTATAAACCTTCTCTTTGTATTAAATCCCTCTAGCCGGCTATAGTTTGTTTTTATTTACATTTTGGGGAAACCTTGGCGTGAAGCATTTCGAGCTGTACAATAAAATGTGTTGTTTAGAAACCCCATGCTAATGCATGTGGTTTTTTATTAATTGTAGGTTTCCTTAGTTAGAATTCACTTTGATTAGCTCCTTAGTTAGAATTCACTTAGATGCTTTGTACTGCAAGAAAATCTGTTTTTTTATACATAACTAGTAGCGTGGTTTCACACGCGTTATTTCTATGAAAACGTTTAGAGGTGATTTTTATCCCACAGGAACAGATTCATGGGATAAAATGTATGATATAAGCCTATGTTGTATTCCAGACCTAGGACTATGTCTATTTTAAATTTCAGCCAGATCCGTTCAGTAGTTTTGGCGTGAAGAAGTAACAAACATCCATACATTCATACAAACTTTCGCATTTATAATATTAGTGTGGGTATGCCACACTAAAGAAAACAACCGTTTGAACACTATTCACACCATACTTATGATAGGATACAAGTGTTAATTTTCCTTACAACTACTGTCACTAAATGGTTTTTTTATTTTATCGAGATAGTTTTGTTTAAAAATGTTCATTTTATTGTTCAAACCCCATTGGAAGTTAAATAAACACAGACGCAACGATTATTATGCTAAGTTGTCTTTTTTAAGTTGCGTTCCTCTAAATTTGTCCATAAGTGTATAAAAATCTGCTTTGATTTGCCTTGAGAACATCTCAGCATCGTAGGTCATGACAGGTAAGACACCCCAAAATAAAAGGATAACTACAATACTTATTCCAGGGTAAGGACTTATGATATGAGCAAAGTAAGAAAATAATGTTAACAGCTGTTAAGTAGCGTTACATCGCGCTCTGATTGAGTCAATAGAAGAAGACAGAGTGAGATATAGCAGTGTGATATTATTATGTTACTCTACTCACATATCACACTGCTTTTTTATTAGGGTAAGGAATTTAAAGTCGGTTTTTGTATTTTTTTAAACATTCAAATTATTGTGTTCAGACCTACTAGCAAAGTTTAAGTGAGCCCGTAGCTGTGACGTCAATACACAGCTGACGTCACGCGTGACGTCACTCAAATAACTTTGCTCGTTTATAGCTAGATGTCGCTATGTTAGGTGACCGAGCTCTAGATCGCGATGACGAGAACGCACGGTTCCGAATGACCTCCGCATAGGCGAATTTGATATTTCAGAAGTAGAAGTGTTCATGAAGCCAAGCCATACGGGGTAGCTCCTTTTTGGAGCTACTGCCTGCCATTGCACCTAGGTGGGTGATATGAGCTTGGTTAACAGTTTTTGTAAGAGGGATTAGTTCAACTAATCCCTACTAATTTAGTTGGAGTCCCTTTGTAATTGAATTGAAAGTCTTTTGGTTCGTGGCTGTCCAGTCAGGTACTAGCGATGTGTCGTTCGATCATTCACAAAGATCGATATCAATCATGACCCGGATCATATGACCCGATCATTTGAATGATTGTTTTTGCCGGCGGCCTATCATCGCCTCACTTCGATTTTTTGTTTCATTTCGATCATGCATTTTGTGATTGATTGACCCGTGCGTGCGAGATCGGTTCTTTGCGTCGTCGCGTCGTCGTCGTCATCGTCGTCGTTTCGTTACTGACTGATATGGTTCTCGCAAAAACTTTTCGAATACTCTGTTTAAGTATATCATTCGAGATCTTATTGATCATTTATGGTAGATATTTGACCAGAATTGAGATAGGTAGGTAGGTACCTACATACCTACTTTTACGTTTTAAGTGATACGTATGTTTATGTACCTTACAGTACCTATATAGTCAGATACGAAGTACCTACCTACTTAACTTTTTTTATCATATTTTAATGAACCTGTGCTAAGCCGCCCCGAGCGCGGCTTTCCTTGTTGATAAATACTTTACATAATAGTTAGTACGTACAGTAGGTACTTACCTACATACGATCTTATTGATCATTTAAGGTAGATATTTGACAAGAATTGAGATAGGTAGGTACCTATCTACCTACTTTTACGTTTCAAGTTAAAAGTATGTTTATGTACCTACCTACTTGCACATCGTACTATCTACTGTAAAGTACCTACCTACCTACTTACTTAACTTTTTTTATTGATTTAATTTGCTTGATATTTTTATGAACCTGTGCTAAGCCACCGACCAGGCGGCTTTCCTTGTTGTAAAATACTTTACATAATAGGTAGGTGCCTACCTACATACTTAGATATATCCTAGTACTTACATATAGTTAAGACCTACTACCTACTTAAAAGACAAGGGCTTTAATACCTTAAGGACCGTAATGCGACAATAGACTTTATTACTTATTATTTTATTTATCAATTAGGCTGTGAGAAAATGAGACAGTCCACAAAATGTGTCCTACACCACTCACATCACAGCCTCCTCGCAAGAGCAAGACGCAGAGTCAGTCGATCTTTGCGTCAAGTCGCACGCGTCTCGGTCATTTAACCAATGATCCGAACATTGAAATGATCGGGTTTTTTCGTTGAGACTGTTCGGATCAATCACGCGCGGTTCGTGATTGCAATCATATGAGCCGTTCGTTCATGATCGACACATTCCTATCAGGTACAAATTAGTACATGCAGCAGCACTGGGCGGGCGATATGTTTATGTTTAGACTTTTACCCCCTTATTCATAATGGTCTGCTAACATAAAACAACTGTTCTGTACTGTTATTTCTCCGTCTGACTTATGTCAATAGAAGAAGACAGTGTACGAAGTTAGCAGACTATTATGAATAAGGGGGTTAATGTCGGCCTGTCGTCGTCGCATCAGTCGCATTTGTATAAGGCGCATACCCGAGCCAATCTGACAGCAATTCCTATTTTATCATATTTTTACGTTTATCATAGGATTTTTTAAAAATCCTACGTTCAGTTTGTGGTATCTATTATTAGCTATTTTTAATACCTCTTTTATAATTTTATCTCATATAGTTTAGGAGGAGATGCAAAAATAGAGTTTGGTGGCCAAAAAGCGCAACTTCGTATCTCTTCCTAAGCTTTACAAAATGAAACTATTACAGAGGCATTAATAAATAGCTTATAATAGATACCACAAACTGAACGTAGGATTTTTAAAAATTCCTGCGTTCAACGTAATAATAAGATATAATAGTTGGGGGCGCCACTTTCGCTGGTGTATGGGCTTTAATGTGACAGCGCAGCGCCACCTATTCTAATATGGAAATTTTGGAAATCCATCGTACAGTTTGTGGTATCTATTATAAGTAATTTTGCAATGCCTATGTAATAGTTTTATCTTTGTATGTATAATTTAGGAAGTGATGCGAAGATAGTTTGCTGACCAAATAGCGCAACTTCGTATCTCTGCCTAAGCTTTACAAAATGAAACTATTACAGAGGTATTAATAAATAACTTATAAAAGATACCACAAACTGTACGATGGATTTATTAAACTTCCAAATAATAAGATAAAATAGGTCCCCACCTATTTTATCTTATTATTTCATACACTCAAACTGATCTCAAGACAACTACTACACATAGTAACACTTTAACTGGAGATGGTTCTGTGGAGGTAGTGTCCCAGTCACCGCTGGTGTTACCATCTGCAGTGAAAACTATAATGTACTCCGATGAAATTGGCATAAACATGGGTCAGTTCTTAAGTATGAGTATGAAACATCCTGTAATAAATAATTGTTTTCCAAATTCAAACCTGCATACTATTATGAAAAAAATTAATAATGAAACTTTTAGTAATTCAAACTTAATAATATGCCTGGGTAATAGGGGTAATGTGAACAAATCGGACTTGATTAAGTATGTGGGCAAACTGTGCACACTAGACTTAAAACAAATTGTGATGTTCACATTCCCCTATAGCGACAGCTTGCCACAATCAGAAAACAACCTTAGATATAAGCTTAATATGATGTTGCACACTATCTCGTGCAACAACAATATACATGTGATTGACATTAACAGTATTGTTAGTAAAAAATACTATTTGACTCAAGGTAATTACTACCTTTCCAATTTTTATAAAAGACAGATAGCAATTTCGCTATCTTTTTATTTTAATATAACAGCCAAAAACTTGGCTATAAAAAATGCTTCTTTTGAGCATTGCAATGATTTAAAAAACAAGACCTTGGAAGTTGTTCCAAGCCATTTAAATTAGAAATAAAGACAATAGAGGAAGTCTCTAGCCCTAAACAGTCAAATATTATTATTTACAATAAAAAACAAAGAAAACCAGATTGTAAAATCAAGGCAAAGTTTACTAACCTGGTGCACCAAAATATTCAAGGATTGAGATGTAAATTACTAGAATTAGAATTGTACATGAACTCATTTGATATTGACATCATCTGCTTAACAGAACACTGGCTGAAAAGCTATGAGCTCATGTTTAACTTCAGTAACCACCAGGTTGGTAGTTCTTTTTGCAGATCACATGCTATTCGTGGAGGCTCTCTAATATTACTAAATAAACTCATAAAGTTCAAAGAACGTAAAGACATAATAAACTTATCCGTTGAAAGCCACATCGAAGTAGCATGTGTTGAGCTGGAGCAAAGTATTGTAGTAAGCGTATACAGCCCACCATCCGCCTCCTTTGAAATATTTGAAAGAATCATGGATGATATCTTGTATAAAATATCAAAATCACATAAAAATGTCTTGGTATGTGGAGACTTTAATATTGATCTTTTAGAAGTCTACTCCCTCAGTAGTAGATTAACTAATTTATTTAATTGTTATAATTTAAGGCCAATATTTATGGAACCAACTAGAATAACTGAAACCTCAGCAAAATGTATAGATAATATATTTGTTTGTCAAAATGAAAAAGTATTAAGTAAAAAAATTATAAGCAATTTAAAATCAGACCACTTGGGTCAACTAATTAAACTAGAAATACAAGTTAAAAACTATAATTGTAAACAAAAAATTAAATATACACCTGTGACCACAAGTCGATTTGAACGGTTGAAATTGGATTGGGATTCTAAACCATCACCTGATTACTCACTTAACAACCCAAATGAGTCGTATTGTAGTTTTTTTAATAAATTCACCAATGCGTTCAATTCAATATTCACACCTAAATCGAGGATGGTCTCAGAAAAACTTAACTTTAGTGAGTGGGCAACAGTGGGTATACATAAAAGTAGAGTAACTTTGTATGAACTATATAGTGAAAAACAATATAATTTTAACAAGGACTTCAAAGAAAAAGTAAAAAATTACTCAAAAATGTTTAGAAAAGTTTGTCAAATAGCAAAATCAAATTATATTAGCTCCAAAATTAAAAACAGTGAAAATGTAATAAAATCAACATGGAAAATAATAAATAGTGAGACTGGAAAGGTCAGTACCTACGATAATGATTACAATTTAAAGATTAACAGTTGCACAATCAAAAATGACATTGAAGTAGCCCAAGCTTTTGAAAACTTTTTTACTGACATTCCAATCTCTACCACAAAGTCCCTAAATTCTTCTCAAGCAATTGCCGAGTCTTTACTGATAGAAAATGTACCTAAATGCGAAAATAAATTTAATTTCAACCACGTTAATGAAAAAGATATTATAAAAGTCTTCAAACTTTTAAATATAAAGAAAACTGCAGATCTCTGGGGCATTTCCGTTAGAATTATTAAACCTTTGATTGATACCATTGCACCAGATCTAGCTTTTATATTTAATGAGTCTATTGATTGTGGTGTATTTCCTGATCTAATGAAATGTAGCAAAATAATCCCACTGTTTAAATCAGGTAGTAGGTCTGACCCCACTAACTTTAGACCAATATCAGTACTGCCAACATTCAGCAAAGTTTTTGAAAAACTTATTTTACATCAATTGCTCAGTTATTTCAATTGCAATGACCTGCTTCATAGTAAGCAATTCGGGTTTACTCGCGGCAGGTCAACTACTGATGCCGGTATAGAGTTAGTATCGCATATTTTTGATGCTTGGGAGAAGTCGCAAGATGCCTTAGGCATTTTTTGCGACTTGTCGAAAGCATTCGATTGCGTACACCATGAAACATTAATCAGGAAACTACATCACTATGGAATAAGGAACACCTCCTTGGATCTTCTCACATCTTATTTGAGTGATAGGATACAAAGAGTTGACATAAATGGGAAACGGTCTTCGGGGTCTGTAGTTACAATGGGTGTACCGCAGGGATCTATCCTCGGTCCTTTCCTATTTTTAGTTTATATTAACGACCTGCCTCATCTTGTCAAGAATAGTCACGAGATTGTATTGTTTGCTGATGATACTTCATTAATTTTTAAAATGAAACGACAAAACACTAATTTCGACGATGTAAACAATGCAATCTCAAAGGTAGTTCATTGGTTTAGTGTCAACAATCTTTTGCTTAACGGAACCAAAACGAAATGTATTAGATTTACTCTACCTAATGTAAAACAAGTTAAGGCTGATGTAAACGTAAATGGACAAACGTTAGAAATTATACAAAGTACCGTATTCTTAGGAATCACCTTAGATAATAAACTTCAATGGGGCCCACACATAGATAAGCTATCGAAGAGACTTAGTTCTGCAGCATATGCAGTCAAAAAAATCCGTGATCTCACAGACGTGGACACATCTAGACTAGTTTATTTCAGCTACTTCCATAGTATTATGTCTTATGGTATACTGCTTTGGGGGAACGCTGCAGATATTAACACCATATTTGTGCTGCAGAAGCGGGCTGTTCGTGCCATCTATAAAATGGGTCCCAGAGAATCCCTACGTGATAAATTCAAAGAAATAAATATAATGACAGTACCAAGTCAATATATTTATGAAAACTTGTTGTATACTCATAAAAATATCAATAGTTTCCCAAAAAATTGCGATATACATAATGTAAATACTAGAAATAAACATAAACTCGCTGTACCCACAACTAGGCTGCATAAAATTAATGTATCTTTTAAAGGGCAATGTATACGCTTCTACAACAAAACCCCTACTGAGCTGCAAAAATTATCAGTAAATAAATTCAAACAAATTGTCAAAACTTTATTATGCAAAAAGGCTTACTATAAAATATCAGATTATCTAGATGATAAAAAAGCTTGGGACGGATTTTGCTCCAACTCGAAAAATAACAACTAACAGGCTAAAGGTTTCTTCGTCGTTTCTTTACTTTAGTCTACATACCGAAGCGATCGAAATCAAAAATACCACTTTATTTCCGTGTCAGTGTATTTTTTACTATGATTTGACCTTTTCTAAGTGTACATTTATTGTATTTATGGAAATAAAGCATTTTTGAGTTTGAGTTTGAGTTTGAGTTTGATAAAATAGGTGGCGCCACTTACTTTCGTGTATGCGCCTTAATATTTTACTAAAATTATAAGTTATTTTCTATTTTTTAAATAAATAAATAAATAAATAATGCTGGACAATTCACACAGCATTATCTAGCCCCAAGCTAAGCAGAGCTTGTGTTATGGGTACTAGACAACTGATATACATAATACAATACACGACATAGTTAGATATTTTTTATTATACATAGAAAAACATCCAGAACGCCCTGAACAAATGTCTGCAGATCGTACACACATTTGTCCCGAGGCGGGAATCGAACCCGCAACATCCTGCGTCGCAGGCAGACCTTCGCCCACCGCGCCACAGAGGTCGTCAAATATTTCAAATATTTCCAGTAATATTAAAAGTTCGAATGTAATTCTGTCTGTTACCTTCTCAAGACGAAAGGGCCAAACAGATCTCTTTGTTTATCGCCCATAAATACGTTTCGTATCGTATCGAAAGGACATGCATATAATTAGCATAACGTCCTATTCGCGACATGACCTTGTAGCAAATGGGACTAATATCAAAACGAACAACATGTAGGTAGGTACCTTGTATGTACATGAGAAAATTATAATTGTTTATTAGTAGCTGCGCCCCGCGGCTTCGTACGCGTGGAAATATATAAATAAATAATGCAGGACAATCCACACAGCATTATCTAGCCCCAAGCTAAGCAGAGCTTGTGTTATGGGTACTAGATAACTGATATATACATAATACAATACACTACATAGATAGATATTTTTTATTATAGGTACATAGAAAACATCCAGAACGCCCTGAACAAATATCTGCAGATCGTATGTTTTATTCTTTCAACTTTCTTATTTTTTACATAAGAACCTTCGGTCATTACTAATACCTACTACCCCTAATAAGTTTGCCACGTCGTCACAGACACAGAAGTGCCTGTGACGTGGCAAACTTTCGGCCGATAATTATAACTAGATGTCGCCACTTCATGTGGACGAGCGCTAGATCGCGCTAACGAAGCGTTTCGGGTTCTAAACAGAACCTTGGCGTATTTCAATGCTATTTACATCGCACGCGGATTAAGTATTCGAGCCTGCTCGTGCAGGTACGATAAGTTTTTGCAAGGTTGAACACACGTCATCGTGCTGTAACCTTAATAAGTTATTAAATTATTCTGTGCCTGTGATGCACTGTGGATTATGGAGCCCATTTTTCGGACGCAAGAACCGATAGATCAAATGATTTCAAACGTTAGAGCAGCTCGATTGCCAAATGTTAATGAGTTATAATTTTTTTCAATTTGCTTATTTTTTTCCGGATAAAACTTTTAAAAAATCTTGCGCCCTAAAGTATAAATACTTTAATAAAATTAATAATATAACAATAACAGTTCAAAAGCCTATCATAAGCTTCACGTTTTAGAGTTGTTGAAAACCTTGTGACTATCATAAAACACGAAATATTAATATTTTCCTGTTTTTTTTTTTTTTTTCTCCGTCTATATAAACTTTTCGGGCAGTTTTTTTGTATGCATGTACCGGATTTATGTCTCGTAGGATTGACACTTATTTGATTGAATAAATATATCCAGTATCCAGATTTATTTAGAAATAGAGAAATATTGATATTAAATTACAACGGATGGACCAAAAACATTATACAGGATGGGGCAAAGTTTTGGCCCCTAAAGGGTAGCTACCGTTTCTTTTGTAGTTAGAAGGTTTTTCTTAAAAACCTTCTGTTTTATTTTGAAGAAAATAATATTTTCGTTTTTAGTTTTTTGACAAAAAGTGGTGTTCGCCCAAAAAATTACATTTGTCAAAAAAATCAAGTTGGTCTCATTCGACTCTCTTTCCAACCAGGAACACGCTTCCCAAAGTAACATACCAAATCAAATCTTAAGTTTTGGCAATAATTAAAAAAAACTATACCCATACATTTTCTATGAAAAACCGAGTAAGTGAAAACAACAATGTCACGCATTCAATGGTTCTTAATTTTAATTCTACCCTTAAGGGGCCAAAAATTTGCCCCACCCTGTATATTGATTAGATAGATAGATAAAATGATAGATTTTTTTTATTTCTCACTTGTTAACAAACAAAATATGTGACAATCTTGTCGCTCAAGAGCGATCTCTACCAGACAACTGTGGATGGATAGGATCGTTAGATTGAACATGGGGATCTGTGTGCATTATAATGTAGTTAGGTAATAGGTACAAATCTTACATACAAAACGAAAAAAAAATAAAAAAACCGATTAAAATTGTAATATTACCTAAGTATATTTACCTACTTAAATACATACATACATATCTATATTGTACAAAGAAAACAAGGGTGAGGTCAGTGACAGCAAGACAAATAGTGTGACAAAAGCTTACTAATATACTATAGTGTTCCGTTGAGTTTGTTTACTTATGTATACGGCTATACGGCTTCGCACGCGTTGTTCCTATGGAAACATGAAATGGTGATTTACATCCCACGGGAACTGATTTATGGGATAAAAAGTAGCCTATGTTTTATTTCAGTATTAGAATTACCTGTATACAAAATTTCAGCCAGATCCGTCCAGTAGTTTTGGCGTGAAGAAGTAACAAACATCCATCCATACATCCATACATCCATACAAACTTTCGCCTTTATATAGTGTGATATTAGTGTGATTATTATTATATATTATTATTATTAGTGTGATAATGTGATGGAATGTACATTAAAGGTCATATAAAATTTTGGTAGTACTAAATTGTCAGTATAACATAAATTAAACTGTTTTTAGGACCTACTGGCACATCACTTTTGCAAGTACCTCACTTTGTCACTAAGACTTGTTGATGAGTTTGTTTTGAGTTAGTTTGTCTTCCTCCGAATCATGGTATAACACATGGGTGACACTTTCTACGTCATCGGTTACCAACTCCTAAATAATATATAACCTTAAATTTTTAAGCTATTGCATAGCTTCTATCGCGGGCCTTGAGCGCGGGGACCGAATCCAGAAATTCCGTAACGAAAAAACCTTGACGTTTGTCTCTTTAGTTCAGCAACTCGCCTCTAGATGGCATTGCAATAGCTTTACCGCGGCAGTCCCCGAGTGCCACACGTCTTTTTTTTATATAATATTGAGTAACAGGGCGAGCATCAAAATTTTATAGTATTAATGAATTTATGTGTAGCAATTTATTGATTTAAGAAATGTTTAATTTATGACTCTGTTAACGACATAGAAATGAAATGAATTATCTGAATTATTATGAATGGAATATATATTGTGTATCACCACTTATATTATTATTAAAACATTAAAATTTTCTTGAATGTGACTTGTAAACCACGACTTGCCTTGTATAACTTCCAATGTTATTAACTCATAACCAACACCCCAAGAAGTGACAAAGTGAGGTACTTGCAAATGTGATGTATAGATAATAGGTACTTAAATGCAATTCATTTATGTTATACTGATAATTTAGAACTATCAAAATGTTATGACCTGTAATGTACGTTTCATTAAAAATAAATGAACTGAACTGAACACTAGTGTTATATAGTAAGCTTTCTAATCAATATTTGTATTTTGAAATCAACGAAATCGGTCCATCCGTTGTTATTTTATAACAATATTTCTCTATTTCTAAATAAATCTGGATACCGGATATATTTTATCAATCAAATAAGTGTCAATCCTACGAGACATAAATCCGGTTATATAATCGGCCCTAACTTCAATAATGATTTTTTTATGACCGGTACAGAAAACTAAGGTATTTACGTATAAAAAAACTGTCCGAAAAGTTTATATAGACGGAGAAAAAAATGAAATCGAAAAACAGGAAAATACTAATAATTCGTGTTATAAGATAGTCACAAGGTTTTCAACAACTCTAAAACGTGAAGCATATGATAGGCTTTTGAACTGTTATTGTTATATTATTAAAGTATTTATATTTCAAGTGCAAGATTTTTTTTCAAGTTTTGTCCGAAAAAAATATGCAAATTTCAAAAAATTATAACTCCTTAATTTAACACATTTGGCAATCGGGAGTTCTACTGTAACGTTTTAAATAATTTGATCTATCTGTTTTGGCCAAAAAAAGGGTGACGTCCGAAATATGGGCTCCATAACACACTGTGTGACGTGGCAAACTTTCGGCCGATAAGTATAACTAGATGTCGCCACTTAATGTGAACGAGGGCTAGATCGCGCTAACGAAGCGTTTCGGGTTCAAAACAGAACCTTGGCGTATTTCAATGCTTATTTACATCAGTCCTATATAATGTTTTCAAATCTGTTTCCAACAGACCCATGTTTTTGCAAGGTTGAACACACGTTTTCGTGCTGTAACCTAATAATATAAAATATACGTTGTGGCCCCAGGTTCAACGTTTACAGATTGTTTAACCTGGGATACAAAAAATGGTTATCCTGCCAAATTTCACTGACTCCGTCCTGCCGCTTAGGAGTGAAAAAGTAACAGACCTTGAACTTTAGAAATTATGTTATAATAAATAAATAAATTCATAAAATGTTTTATTTAAAAAACAGAGATTCATTATCATGTTTAGTACAAAAATGTTTTGTATACACGGGCGTCTATTGCAGTCGGCGGCAGTAGACAGCTGCCGTCGACGGGGAAATTTTCTGGTACAGGAGCCAGTTGCAAATGTATTACGAAGAAGAAACACTGTTATGGCTTTTGCTCCGTCGACGTCGAGAAAAAAGAAAGAGAAAAAACGTTTACTGTGGCTTCAAGATAGGTATATTTTTATTAGGAATAGAGAACAAGATGGACATTGTTTTACACCATATCCGCTTTTACGAAGGAATGAGAAAAACTTTTCGAATTATTTTCTAATTCGAAAGATCATAGGTAGATAAGTACCTTCTTATTATAAAATTATTTTTTCTTTGATTATAATTAATAAAAACAAAATTAAAATTTTGAATATCCCACGACGGCGACATACTCGAATAAGATTATCAATGCAGGAGAATATTATAAGTACAGGACCAAAATTTGGACGGGTATGATTGATAGTATTCGAATTTTTTGTATCAAAATTTTAATTTTGTTTTTATTTTAAACTTTTTAGAGATTTTCTTCAATTTTTCTCTTTCTTTCAATGTGGGACCGTGTTTTCCCAGGCACGGGGGGGACACCGGACACCACCAACTTCCTGACTCCGGGCTGCTACTGTGAATCTTTCGTTGCTAGAACAACCCCAATAAGAACTATTGGCTCGACCATAGATTTATTAAAAAACCCTTTTTAAGGGATTTGAACCCATGACCTCATAATCAGCGGTTGAACATGCTGACCGCTTGTCCAACGAGGCAGTCAATATATTTAAGTATGTAGGTACCTAAGTAGGATTAAACCAAAAAATAATGACGAAAGAAATTTAAGTTACTTGATCAATTAATTATGAATAACGTCTACAAGTTACAAATACGCTCATGTTAAAATCATAACAATGGTGTCGATTCTGCTAAAATAGGTAAAATCAGGATTTAGGAATGCCAAACGATACATTTCGATTCCTTAATCGATTCCCAACGATTCCTATAGCATTATTTTATCTAGTTTTGATGTTAAATAGAAGATAACTATTCAATGTGAAAGCTATCGTATAATTGACATTCGTAAATCCTAATTCTAACTAATTTTATGTAATTCTAAAACAATAGAATCGACAACAATGTGTTAAAAGCATTTTCAACTAAAAATTGTCTATAGAAACACAACGCAGAGATTGAACACTTTAGCCAGATATATAATTAATTTTGTTTTAAAAAACTATAAACCGACCTCACTTTTTATAGTTTTTTCATGAACTTTCATGGATCCCATTGTCAGAACTGAACAAAATTAAAATGGGACTACACGGGAAGCACCAGCTTTCATATAAAAAAAGAATGATGCAAATCGGACCACCCAGTAAAGTAAGGTAACAAACATAAAAAAAACAGTCGTATTGAGAACCTCCTCCTTTTTTGAAGTCGGTTAAAAAGGATATAATTTTTACATACTTACATAGTTTTACATTCTTAATACTCGTGTTGTAGCTGAGTGGTGCTGGCTTAGAATTCGCACCACCCCATCTCTTCCCGAGGGTGTCGTAAGAGGCGACTAAGGGATATTCACCCGGGGCGGGCAGCAGCGCCCCTGCATAACAATTCTACCACCGAACTACGATCCCTAACCCACATGGTCAGCGTGGGGATTTTGGGCATTACTCCCCATGAGATATGCCAAGCAGGCGTTCTTCAGGTGGAGGCCTGCGTCCAGCAGTGTACCAATATACCTATTCTGGTCTTCCCCAGACCAGTCTATTCGTAAACGAATTTTCCTCGCCGAAGATAAAAAAAAAAAGGCTGTTGAGGTTGATACTCGTGTATAACTTTGCTAGTCAACACTAAGTTCAATGTACACTCAGTTAGCACAAGGAGGGGCTATCTTCGATGTTGCGGGCTTGTTTTGTACAAACTAAGTCGGATCATGTAGACATTTCAAATATTATTTTAGTGAAGATGTAGCAAAGTTTTAGTAAACGTATTATAATGTAAATATTATACGCTGTAATGTATTTATTACATTACATCCCTTCATATATTATACATGTAAATATATACAATAACTGTCGTGTGTGGTCTATCTTTTGTGGGCTTCGTACGTGTTAGCCACTTAGATACTACGAAAGTGTTAAGGTAATAGCATCATGAAATTTTGCAAGAAGCAAGGTCTTCCAATCATACCGAACCCTCGGTGCCCAAGTCTAACTCGTACTTGTCGTTTTATTATTTGATTAGGTAGGTATCGAAATCGAAGTTTCTGATTCGTTTTCATGCAAAAGCTCAAACCCAAACTCAACATTTTTTTTTCTTCCGTTCCTTGGTTGTGAAAACACGATTCATTAAAAAAAACCCCGCGGTCTATAGAAAAGATTTTTATTTTTTTTCGTAAGTCATTACGAAATCTTTGGTTCCTTGGTTAGGTTTTTTCATAAGTGGTGTAGTTTTCTTGTAAATGAACAAAAACATCATAAATATGTTTTTTTTATGCTGGGAACTCGACGACCGACGCTGAGGTACGTCATAATAGGTTTGGGGAAAAGTTTCTTCGTATTTTTATGAAAATTGAATACATTTTTTAATAAAGTTTTTTACATTTAACTAAAGTATGTAGGTACCATTTTGTTCGACATTTTTTGCCATCTTGTAGGTCTCATCGTCTCGTTCGTTATGTCATGATCTCATTGCTATAGAAATTTTGGGACTTCTGATCAAAATACCGCGACAAGTGGTTTTGGCAGTCCTCTCGTGATGTTAACCTGACACTGCCTAAAGAATTCGGAGGAGACCGGAACTGACAGGACTATACGGCGGATGCATTAACACATCCCAGCCAATCTCTCTTAATTTTTGCTGAGTGGCTAAAGATGTGTGAGGTCTAGCGTTATCATGATGAAAAACCACATCCCTTCTGTTGATTAATTCCGGCCGCTTTCTCTCAATTTCTTGCTTTAATCTCATCAGTTGTTCGCAGTAGAGTTCAGAATCGATGGTTCTGCCTGGTGGTAACAGCTCATAATGAATAATGCCCTTCCAATCCCACCACACACACAGCATCACCTTGTTGCGAGTTAACCCGGGTTTCGCCACAGTCTATGAAGCCTGACCGGCCTTTGACCACGACATTTTTCGCACATTCTTGTCGTACGTGATCCACTTTTCATCACCAGTTATCAGCTCCTTCCAAAATGGTTCGGTTTCATTATGTCGTAATAAAGAATCACAAATGAGTAAACGCTTCTTTAGGTTTCTTTCAGTGAGCTCGTCAGGTAACCAAATATCGAGTTTTTTTTGTACCCACTTTTTTTCAAATGCGCCAAAAATAATTGGGGTCAATTCCCAGTTCTTCAGCTACGTCGTAACTACTGATATGCCGATTTTGCTCCACTTTTTCAGAAATGGCATCCCTTTTATCCGTAATAGGGCGACCAGTGCGACGTGCATCTTTGACATCAACAATTTGTTTGTGCTACTCTCACAGTCACTGCACTAGGTCCATAAACATCGCAATTTGGTTTTCGCTTTTAGCTTTAGAAAAGCTGGAGATAATTTATAACTATCCTCAACGCATTTTATTTCGTCAGCAAAATGAATCTTTTGCTAATATTTCTGAGTAAAGTCTGTACAATAGAAAATTTGACACAAATTAGAACTAGTTTTTTCAATTGAAACAATTGAGCCAAATGCAAACAATTGAGCTGTTGTAAATAATCTACAGGTGGTAGCTCAACAGATCCATATTATATTTATATTAGTACGAAACGTCTCCAAGACGCTTTGGACTGGTATAAGCATTGCCATACAGCGGTGCATTACCCCGGTGTAGCAATGCTGAGAGCTTCTTCGTTACTCAAAAATTTATAAATTCATCATATCATTTACAACGGGATGTTAACCATGATTTGAGTTTTGCGCTTTGGAATATGTCGGCACAGTTTCATACGCCATGGTCCAGAAAATCTGAGTGTATTTTCCCCTGGCCATGGCAAAACTCACTCGCAATGCAAAAGGGTGAGTTTTTATTAGTACACATACTTGGAGAACTCAAAGCTCAAATTAAGGTCAACTAGTTTCTGCCCGCGGCTTGTTTCTATGGAAACGTTTAGAGGTGATTTTATGCCATGGAAACTGATAAGGATATAAAAATTTGAATTACTTGCAAAATTTCAACCCGATCCATTCAGTAGTTCTGGCGTGAAGAGGTAACAAGCATCCATCTATCCAAACATCCTACATATAAAATCTTTCAAGTAATATAAATAAATTCGAACTAATGTGAACTAACTAACATGCGCCGTCCCATCTTCCGAGGACATCCGTAAGGGCGGGTGCGGCGGCAAATTTCGCCGAGAATCTCAAGAGACGCAAATATGCAGGTTTAGACAGAGCCTACATAGTTGTCTCCTCCGTAGACTGATACATTAGTATTCGGCCACTCAGCCAATACTTACGCCCTTCAGGTTGTCCAAATTAAATTCCTGCACGAAGCGTGATAATCATATAATATTATTTAGATTTAATAACGACAGACTATGCCATTTTACAGCAGCACCATTAAATTATTATTTGTACATGACTTTGACGACGCCTATTTACAGCCAATGTATTTATTAATTTATCTTTTTAATATTATGTACAAATTTTTAAGTAACTTGATTATCTGTCTGTCTTGTCCGTTTTATGGCTTTAAATTTTAAATTATAATTTAAGCAGCATTATATTGTATAATTGACGTCTCCAAGTGTGCCTTGTGCTCCTACGGCGAATAAATGAGTATGAGTATGAGTAAAGCCTCGGACTGTCCGTGGTACATGCGCAATAATGACGATAGATGACTTTAATCTCGAGTCCATCGCCTATTTCATAAAGACAGCCTCCCAGCGGCATTATTTATCGGCCTCGGATCATTACAATCCCTTGTTCTCCACAATACCCGACTATCCCATTGACAATCCTCCCATGAGTTCTCTCCTTCGTAGACCGCGCCACGTTCTCGGTGACCCCGTTGACTCACCGCCGATAACCCGGAAATACCGTAAACCGATTCGTTATCGCACACTACGCCGACCAAAAACCGTCCCCGCCGGAAGCGGGGTCGAAGAATTCCCTCCTTCCGCCCGCAGGTGCATTCGTGCACCTAAGGCGTAACCTCCATGCCCTCTCGTAGCATCTGGCGACAGCCCAAGCCGAGGCTCGCACCTAAGTGGTGGCCCTTGTGTGTGTCGCCCCAACCTAAATTTTACCGGCGACGCGCCATCAGCGCCCGCCAAAACTTCGGTAACGCTGTCATGTCTATCTGCGGTCTCTAACATTTTAAGTAAGCTGTACGTTATTTTGTCAACCTTCTTTGAGCAAAGAGCCTCTCGGCCTTTCCGTCTTACTCGAGAGCAGACTTTCGTATATTAGTTTGTTTTGAAAATAGTCAGGTGCTATGCATAATGAGCCGTAGGTGCTAGCTTCACTGGCTGATTAGATAAAAAAGGAAACGGGGGAAACTGACAAAAGAGCGTTGCCATTCATGTCATTATTCGCCTAGAGATGTCAGGAAGAGTCATATTTTTAACCGACTTCAAAAAAGGAGGAGGTTCTTAATTCGACTGTATATTTCTTTTTTACTTCTGACTGGGTGGTCCGATTTTCATGATTATTTTTTTAAATGAAAGATGGTGCTTCCCATGTGGTCCCATATAATTTTGTTCAGTTCTGACAATGGGATCCATGAAATATCATGAGAAAACTATAAAAATTGAAGTCAGTTTATAGTTTTTTAAACAAAATTAATTATTGATTTCAGTCTCTTCGATAAAAACAAACGAAAAAACCTTTAGCCTATGTTGTTTTTCGAGTTGCAGCAAAATCCGTCCCAAGCTTTTTTATCCTCTAGTCTAGATAATCTGATATTTTTTATTAAGCCTTTTTGCACAGCAAGGTTTTGACAGTTTGTTTGAATTACGTACCGTGTCGAAGTACCTACCTACGGAATCAAAACTGAACTTTTGTTCAAGCGAGAGTGAATAGGTTCGTTCAATGACATATTAGAATGAATACAGAAATGACAGGTAGGAAGGGGCTCCCACCAATAATCGATAATGAATCGATTTTAACTGAATGCAGAGATTCAGTGCACCCTGCATACTCCCATATTGATACTAAAAGTTCTCCGAACAGTACCTAGACCTCATGAACATTAACTTGTTTTTAACAAATTAAGTAGTTCAGTCACCTTCCTCCGAAACAACGCACAAGGTGATTCTCAAATAGACTCTGGCAGTTTATTATAGGCAAAAGGTGCTGAGCAGAATACACGTCTATTGGTGCATACTTTCCATTTGTACGGAATTTCTGTATGAACCAAACCAGTAAAATGGTTAAAAATAAGTATTTTTCAATTGTCAATTAATTGTTATTATTCAGGACCACAGATCTCAGAAAATAAGAAGATATGAAAAGGGGGCGGGGCCGGTGTCGCAGTAATATGCTCAAAACGAGAACACATCGCTCACGGCAGTAATAGTGTCATTTAGTTGAAGTTTGAACAAAAATAGAAGTGATATTATGAACTTTAAGTCAAATGGAATCACATACCATCGGTAAGTACTGAAAATAATATGTCTTTCACACAAACTTTCAAAATAATTAAAAGTTGATTGATGTCTTGATTTCGCAACGTCTTTATTATGATGACTGATAGCCAGCTGCGATATTGTTGTAAACTGTTTACAATGCTTGCTCTGTACTAATGACTATTCGAACGTTGAGTTCCAATGCCGCAATGGATAATTAACATATTGAAGCTCACAGAATACGTTCAACCGCGTGGTACGGCCACTGCTCGTAGTCGTGAGTTAGTGATGTGCCTCGAGTGTGTTCTTTGTCGATAAAGATTGTTATTTTTGATACCTATTATTTATTATATTGTACGCTTATCCTAACGCATTTGGATTTGACCTTTGTGCAAAGGTAGGTCTAATATGTGTATAATAAGTACTATTATTCGAAATCAAATCTATATCCAACTCTTCCCACGGGTGTCGTAAGAAGCGACTAAGGGATAAAAAAAGAAAAGCAATGTTTGTTTACTGACTTCATCACCATGAAATCATGTTTACTCAATTAGTGAATTACCTATTAATTTTATTTCATTTCATAGCGTAAAAACGATGGCCAAGTCGTTTCACGTTTTATCGAGAAGCAATCCCTATCGTAAACGCATATTTTGTGTCTATAGTGGTGCTGTACGAACGTCACTTGCAACCTAGTGTGCGAACGAATAGTTGCACTCAATGCACTCTATGCGTTGTGTGCATGACACGCACACAACGCGAAGTATTGTTTTTATTTAGGCGTGACTTGCGACAGTAGGTTTTGTACGCAGCGCACAGGATTGCCATCTCTCTATATCTCTGTGTTCAAAACTGATATTTTTTTTCCAAAAACCCATTTGTAATATATTTTTGACGTATTTCATTTTATAAAAATAATTTATAGTCTTTAACCAGCTCGGTGAGATCTTTGTTTAAGGAATCTTAGACTATAAATAAAAACGAAAACTATACCCAATTTATGATCTTATTATGAGGAAAAGGGCTAGATTGTTTTTTTTTGTCGGGCTAAAGCATAAAAAAACCGAGTTCACATATAGTAAATAAAGAGTGCTATATCTGGCCTGAAGGTGCGGCAAGGGGTGGCGTTACATGCCGGAGTCGGATCGATTGTGTGACGTCTGAGATGACGTCATGAGATGACGACACCAAACAAAACTGCACAAAGCTTAACTAGATGTCGCTACTAGACGTGACTGAGCTCTGGATCGCGCTGACGAGAACGCACGGTTCAGAATGACTTCCGAAAAATTTCGTTCGGTACGGTACCCCACTCCATCCTAGGGATGGTACGGTGAAATGATCTTTGTTTTTTTGGAGTGCTGCTACTATATAATATTATATAGATATAGCGCTTTGTAAACGAAATGAACAATGCATGCTGGATGAATAATCCAATCCACACAGCATTAACTAGCTTAAAGCTAGTGTTGCCGCAATATCGAAAGTTTGCCTATCGATGGGTGACCTTGAAAATCAGTAACACTATTGATTGGTCTATCGATAGTATCGATATTTTCGATAGTATTGATACTGACTTTATGGGATAAAATCGATAGTACCGATAGTATCATGACAAAACTATCGATAATATCGACAATATCATATAAAAGCTATCGATACTATCGATACTATCTTTATGTTGATAGTATTTGACTATCGATAGTGGCATATATTTCAATAGTATCAAGAGAGAAAGTGAAGGTAACATGCGTACTAGGTACCAAAAATGGCAATTGTTAGGACCACCCATTCAAATATATTTAACTTGCAAGATAAAGGACCCAAACTAAAAATTGCACACGTACCCACTCAAACTCGAAAATACTAACGATACTATTGAATCATAGGCTACTATCGATAGTACAAAACTGTCGATGGTATCGATTATATCGAAGGTTTGTATGCAATACTATCGATAGTATCGATACTATCGATAGTTTAATGATATAAGATGTGCAATACTATGGACACTATCGATAGTATTTGACAAATTTAATGGTATTGCTGCCTAACACACTATCGATAGTATCGATACTATCGATAGGCCAATCGATACTATCTATTTTTCGTGACTATCGATAGGCTATCGATAGACTATCGATATTCGACTATTGATCGGCAACACTACTTCAAGCTGAGCAGAAACTGTGTTAATATCGGTATTGCATTATAGTAAGGTACTTGGATAGTTCGAAGTCTGGATTAGACGAATACATTGTCATGATTCGTATCTTTTAATCCGGAAAAAGCGGTCATATAAATCACTACTATCCGACTTATTTAAACCGGTTCGGTTAGTGCTGATTTGTATATACTTAGGCCGTTGTCTGATTAAATCATCACATGTTATCAACATCAGATAATGATAATGACAATTCACATAATAGGTAATATGTACGTACTTACTCGTATTTAAGTACTAACATAGTCGTATTTTACTTATTAATTTAACGTTGTATAATTTTACTTCATAAATATAATGTCTGTTGTATAAATTTATATTTTTTTTAATTAATTAATTATTTAGGCCATTATGTACTAGCAAAACTGTTTGGAGACAGCCGTGACGTTAAATATCGTCTTTTTAAATAATAAATTATGATCTAGCCCCAAGATAGCAGAGCTTGTGCTATTGGTAGGTAAGGTATTAGATAACTGATATAGGTAAGTACATAAAACAATCTACACACCTAAATATATAGCAGTATTTTCTTATTATTTCTAGACATGCAAAAAAAAATTGCTAACCTAGGTTTAAACGAGCCACCAGCTATTTCAACAATGCTCATAAACGGTATTAAGTCTGTCCTGCGAAGAAAAACCACAAAACACGCATGTCATGGTTGCAACAAATATATTATTTGCCCTTATAGTTTTTTTACCAAAGATGCCTTAGTTTAGTTTATAAATAAACCATAAATTAACGACTGTTCATTAATGGTAAGAAAAGTGAGATTATTATTTTCCACTCCATGTAGGTACCAGGTTAATATGAATCTACAAGTAAAAAAAATACATGTATAGATTAGATTATCTTAGTTCACTGTCTTGGAGATTATTACGTCTAACTAATCCAACAAATATATGTCCTTGATGAGGGTTTGAAGCTTAATGACGACATCTTAATAAGACTAGGTCTCGATTGGACTAAACTCCATCTAGCACTGTTGGAAGTGGAGTTAGAGAATATTAAATGGCATGTCCAAGAAATCTCCGGTGTGTCGACCAGGGTAGCGTACCTGATCCTTCGGCTGTCCAAGCAGTACAGCTTGAAGGTAATTTAGGTCCACGCACCGACTTCGGCACACTCGGATGATGAAGTGGAGGATATGTACGAAGACATATCCAAAGCCTTACATAACACCCCTAAGGCTCACTTCAACGTTGTTATGGGGGAATTTAACGGCAAGGTGGGAACCCGGACTGGCAACGGATCCCGAATAGGCTCGCATGGTTATGGAGTTAGGAATCACAGGGGGCAAATGCTTCTCAACTTCCTTGAGAAAGAGGGGCTATTCTTAATGAACTCCTTCTTTAAAAAACTGCCCCAGAGGAAGTGGACGTGGCGAAGCCCCGACACTGTAACTAAAAATGAGATCGACTTCATCATGACGGTTACTTGTTACTTGTTTCTGGGCTGGTTTCCGCAACTAGGCCGCAAGTGGGCCCTTTTTGCGTGTCGGGTGGGGGGCTGTTAGTCTAATCCAACCACCCGATGTCCTCCAGGAAAGCCAGCAGCTCGCTGACGAAGTCGCGAGCTGCTGGCAAATCTGTTTCCAACAGACCCATGTTTTTGCAAGGTTGAACACACGTTTTCGTGCTGTAACCTAATAATATAAAATATACGTTGTGGCCCCAGGTTCAACGTTTACAGATTGTTTAACCTGGGATACAAAAAATGGTTATCCTGCCAAATTTCACTGACTCCGTCCTGCCGCTTAGGAGTGAAAAAGTAACAGACCTTGAACTTTAGAAATTATGTTATAATAAATAAATAAATTCATAAAATGTTTTATTTAAAAAACAGAGATTCATTATCATGTTTAGTACAAAAATGTTTTGTATACACGGGCGTCTATTGCAGTCGGCGGCAGTAGACAGCTGCCGTCGACGGGGAAATTTTCTGGTACAGGAGCCAGTTGCAAATGTATTACGAAGAAGAAACACTGTTATGGCTTTTGCTCCGTCGACGTCGAGA
This sequence comes from Eupithecia tripunctaria, assembly GCA_955876795.1. Taxonomy (NCBI): domain Eukaryota; kingdom Metazoa; phylum Arthropoda; class Insecta; order Lepidoptera; family Geometridae; genus Eupithecia; species Eupithecia tripunctaria. The sequence continues at coordinate 1,530,884 of OY041599.1, read as the reverse complement.
AAAAAGAAAGAGAAAAAACGTTTACTGTGGCTTCAAGATAGGTATATTTTTATTAGGAATAGAGAACAAGATGGACATTGTTTTACACCATATCCGCTTTTACGAAGGAATGAGAAAAACTTTTCGAATTATTTTCTAATTCGAAAGATCATAGGTAGATAAGTACCTTCTTATTATAAAATTATTTTTTCTTTGATTATAATTAATAAAAACAAAATTAAAATTTTGAATATCCCACGACGGCGACATACTCGAATAAGATTATCAATGCAGGAGAATATTATAAGTACAGGACCAAAATGTGGACGGGTATGATTGATAGTATTCGAATTTTTTGTATCAAAATTTTAATTTTGTTTTTATTTTAAACTTTTTAGAGATTTTCTTCAATTTTTCTCTTTCTTTCAATGTGGGACCGTGTTTTCCCAGGCACGGGGGGGACACCGGACACCACCAACTTCCTGACTCCGGGCTGCTACTGTGAATCTTTCGTTGCTAGAACAACCCCAATAAGAACTATTGGCTCGACCATAGATTTATTAAAAAACCCTTTTTAAGGGATTTGAACCCATGACCTCATAATCAGCGGTTGAACATGCTGACCGCTTGTCCAACGAGGCAGTCAATATATTTAAGTATGTAGGTACCTAAGTAGGATTAAACCAAAAAATAATGACGAATGAAATTTAAGTTACTTGATCAATTAATTATGAATAACGTCTACAAGTTACAAATACGCTCATGTTAAAATCATAACAATGGTGTCGATTCTGCTAAAATAGGTAAAATCAGGATTTAGGAATGCCAAACGATACATTTCGATTCCTTAATCGATTCCCAACGATTCCTATAGCATTATTTTATCTAGTTTTGATGTTAAATAGAAGATAACTATTCAATGTGAAAGCTATCGTATAATTGACATTCGTAAATCCACCACCCCATCTCTTCCCGAGGGTGTCGTAAGAGGCGACTAAGGGATATTCACCCGGGGCGGGCAGCAGCGCCCCTGCATAACAATTCTACCACCGAACTACGATCCCTAACCCACATGGTCAGCGTGGGGATTATGGGCATTACTCCCCATGAGATATGCCAAGCAGGCGTTCTTCAGGTGGAGGCCTGCGTCCAGCAGTGTACCAATATACCTATTCTGGTCTTCCCCAGACCAGTCTATTCGTAAACGAATTTTCCTCGCCAAAGATAAAAAAAAAAGGCTGTGGAGGTTGATACTCGTGTATAACTTTGCTAGTCAACACTAAGTTCAATGTACACTCAGTTAGCACAAGGAGGGGCTATCTTCGATGTTGCGGGCTTGTTTTGTACAAACTAAGTCGGATCATGTAGACATTTCAAATATTATTTTAGTGAAGATGTAGCAAAGTTTTAGTAAACGTATTATAATGTAAATATTATACGCTGTAATGTATTTATTACATTACATCCCTTCATATATTATACATGTAAATATATACAATAACTGTCGTGTGTGGTCTATCTTTTGTGGGCTTCGTACGTGTTAGCCACTTAGATACTACGAAAGTGTTAAGGTAATAGCATCATGAAATTTTGCAAGAAGCAAGGTCTTCCAATCATACCGAACCCTCGGTGCCCAAGTCTAACTCGTACTTGTCGTTTTATTATTTGATTAGGTAGGTATCGAAATCGAAGTTTCTGATTCGTTTTCATGCAAAAGCTCAAACCCAAACTCAACATTTTTTTTTCTTCCGTTCCTTGGTTGTGAAAACACGATTCATTAAAAAAAACCCCGCGGTCTATAGAAAAGATTTTTATTTTTTTTCGTAAGTCATTACGAAATCTTTGGTTCCTTGGTTAGGTTTTTTCATAAGTGGTGTAGTTTTCTTGTAAATGAACAAAAACATCATAAATATGTTTTTTTTATGCTGGGAACTCGACGACCGACGCTGAGGTACGACATAATAGGTTTGGGGAAAAGTTTCTTCGTATTTTTATGAAAATTGAATACATTTTTTAATAAAGTTTTTTACATTTAACTAAAGTATGTAGGTACCATTTTGTTCGACATTTTTTGCCATCTTGTAGGTCTCATCGTCTCGTTCGTTATGTCATGATCTCATTGCTATAGAAATTTTGGGACTTCTGATCAAAATAATAACAAGTGGTTTTGGCAGTCCTCTCGTGATGTTAACCTGACACTGCCTAAAGAATTCGGAGGAGACCGGAACTGACAGGACTATACGGCGGATGCATTAACACATCCCAGCCAATCTCTCTTAATTTTTGCTGAGTGGCTAAAGATGTGTGAGGTCTAGCGTTATCATGATGAAAAACCACATCCCTTCTGTTGATTAATTCCGGCCGCTTTCTCTCAATTTCTTGCTTTAATCTCATCAGTTGTTCGCAGTAGAGTTCAGAATCGATGGTTCTGCCTGGTGGTAACAGCTCATAATGAATAATGCCCTTCCAATCCCACCACACACACAGCATCACCTTGTTGCGAGTTAACCCGGGTTTCGCCACAGTCTATGAAGCCTGACCGGCCTTTGACCACGACATTTTTCGCACGTTCTTGTCGTACGTGATCCACTTTTCATCACCAGTTATCAGCTCCTTCCAAAATGGTTCGGTTTCATTACGTCGTAATAAAGAATCACAAATGAGTAAACGCTTCTTTAGGTTTCTTTCAGTGAGCTCGTCAGGTAACCAAATATCGAGTTTTTTTTGTACCCACTTTTTTTCAAATGCGCCAAAAATAATTGGGGTCAATTCCCAGTTCTTCAGCTACGTCGTAACTACTGATATGCCGATTTTGCTCCACTTTTTCAGAAATGGCATCCCTTTGACATCAACAATTTGTTTGTGCTACTCTCACAGTCACTGCACTAGGTCCATAAACATCGCAATTTGGTTTTCGCTTTTAGCTTTAGAAAAGCTGGAGATAATTTATAACTATCCTCAACGCATTTTATTTCGTCAGCAAAATGAATCTTTTGCTAATATTTCTGAGTAAAGTCTGTACAATAGAAAATTTGACACAAATTAGAACTAGTTTTTTCAATTGAAACAATTGAGCCAAATGCAAACAATTGAGCTGTTGTAAATAATCTACAGGTGGTAGCTCAACAGATCCATATTATATTTATATTAGTACGAAACGTCTCCAAGACGCTTTGGACTGGTATAAGCATTGCCATACAGCGGTGCATTACCCCGGTATAGCAATGCTGAGAGCTTCTTCGTTACTCAAAAATTTATAAATTCATCATATCATTTACAACGGGATGTTAACCATGATTTGAGTTTTGCGCTTTGGAATATTTCGGCACAGTTTCATACGCCATGGTCCAGAAAATCTGAGTGTATTTTCCCCTGGCCATGGCAAAACTCACTCGCAATGCAAAAGGGTGAGTTTTTATTAGTACACATACTTGGAGAACTCAAAGCTCAAATTAAGGTCAACTAGTTTCTGCCCGCGGCTTGTTTCTATGGAAACGTTTAGAGGTGATTTTATGCCATGGAAACTGATAAGGATATAAAAATTTGAATTACCTGCAAAATTTCAACCCGATCCATTCAGTAGTTCTGGCGTGAAGAGGTAACAAGCATCCATCTATCCAAACATCCTACATATAAAATCTTTCAAGTAATATAAATAAATTCGAACTAATGTGAACTAACTAACATGCGCCGTCCCATCTTCCGAGGACATCCGTAAGGGCGGGTGCGGCGGCAAATTTCGCCGAGAATCTCAAGAGACGCAAATATGCAGGTTTAGACAGAGCCTACATAGTTGTCTCCTCCGTAGACTGATACATTAGTATTCGGCCACTCAGCCAATACTTACGCCCTTCAGGTTGTCCAAATTAAATTCCTGCACGAAGCGTGATAATCATATAATATTATTTAGATTTAATAACGACAGACTATGCCATTTTACAGCAGCACCATTAAATTATTATTTGTACATGACTTTGACGACGCCTATTTACAGCCAATGTATTTATTAATTTATCTTTTTAATATTATGTACAAATTTTTAAGTAACTTGATTATCTGTCTGTCTTGTCCGTTTTATGGCTTTAAATTTTAAATTATAATTTAAGCAGCATTATATTGTATAATTGACGTCTCCAAGTGTGCCTTGTGCTCCTACGGCGAATAAATGAGTATGAGTATGAGTAAAGCCTCGGACTGTCCGTGGTACATGCGCAATAATGACGATAGATGACTTTAATCTCGAGTCCATCGCCTATTTCATAAAGACAGCCTCCCAGCGGCATTATTTATCGGCCTCGGATCATTACAATCCCTTGTTCTCCACAATACCCGACTATCCCATTGACAATCCTCCCATGAGTTCTCTCCTTCGTAGACCGCGCCACGTTCTCGGTGACCCCGTTGACTCACCGCCGATAACCCGGAAATACCGTAAACCGATTCGTTATCGCACACTACGCCGACCAAAAACCGTCCCCGCCGGAAGCGGGGTCGAAGAATTCCCTCCTTCCGCCCGCAGGTGCATTCGTGCACCTAAGGCGTAACCTCCATGCCCTCTCGTAGCATCTGGCGACAGCCCAAGCCGAGGCTCGCACCTAAGTGGTGGCCCTTGTGTGTGTCGCCCCAACCTAAATTTTACCGGCGACGCGCCATCAGCGCCCGCCAAAACTTCGGTAACGCTGTCATGTCTATCTGCGGTCTCTAACATTTTAAGTAAGCTGTACGTTATTTTGTCAACCTTCTTTGAGCAAAGAGCCTCTCGGCCTTTCCGTCTTACTCGAGAGCAGACTTTCGTATATTAGTTTGTTTTGAAAATAGTCAGGTGCTATGCATAATGAGCCGTAGGTGCTAGCTTCACTGGCTGATTAGATAAAAAAGGAAACGGGGGAAACTGACAAAAGAGCGTTGCCATTCATGTCATTATTCGCCTAGAGATGTCAGGAAGAGTCATATTTTTAACCGACTTCAAAAAAGGAGGAGGTTCTTAATTCGACTGTATATTTCTTTTTTACTTCTGACTGGGTGGTCCGATTTTCATGATTATTTTTTTAAATGAAAGATGGTGCTTCCCATGTGGTCCCATATAATTTTGTTCAGTTCTGACAATGGGATCCATGAAATATCATGAGAAAACTATAAAAATTGAAGTCAGTTTATAGTTTTTTAAACAAAATTAATTATTGATTTCAGTCTCTTCGATAAAAACAAACGAAAAAACCTTTAGCCTATGTTGTTTTTCGAGTTGCAGCAAAATCCGTCCCAAGCTTTTTTATCCTCTAGTCTAGATAATCTGATATTTTTTATTAAGCCTTTTTGCACAGCAAGGTTTTGACAGTTTGTTTGAATTACGTACCGTGTCGAAGTACCTACGGAATCAAAACTGAACTTTTGTTCAAGCGAGAGTGAATAGGTTCGTTCAATGACATATTAGAATGAATACAGAAATGACAGGTAGGAAGGGGCTCCCACCAATAATCGATAATGAATCGATTTTAACTGAATGCAGAGATTCAGTGCACCCTGCATACTCCCATATTGATACTAACAGTTCTCCGAACAGTACCTAGACCTCATGAACATTAACTTGTTTTTAACAAATTAAGTAGTTCAGTCACCTTCCTCCGAAACAACGCACAAGGTGATTCTCAAATAGACTCTGGCAGTTTATTATAGGCAAAAGGTGCTGAGCAGAATACACGTCTATTGGTGCATACTTTCCATTTGTACGGAATTTCTGTATGAACCAAACCAGTAAAATGGTTAAAAATAAGTATTTTTCAATTGTCAATTAATTGTTATTATTCAGGACCACAGATCTCAGAAAATAAGAAGATATGAAAAGGGGGCGGGGCCGGTGTCGCAGTAATATGCTCAAAACGAGAACACATCGCTCACGGCAGTAATAGTGTCATTTAGTTGAAGTTTGAACAAAAATAGAAGTGATATTATGAACTTTAAGTCAAATGGAATCACATACCATCGGTAAGTACTGAAAATAATATGTCTTTCATACAAACTTTCAAAATAATTAAAAGTTGATTGATGTCTTGATTTCGCAACGTCTTTATTATGATGACTGATAGCCAGCTGCGATATTGTTGTAAACTGTTTACAATGCTTGCTCTGTACTAATGACTATTCGAACGTTGAGTTCCAATGCCGCAATGGATAATTAACATATTGAAGCTCACAGAATACGTTCAACCGCGTGGTACGGCCACTGCTCGTAGTCGTGAGTTAGTGATGTGCCTCGAGTGTGTTCTTTGTCGATAAAGATTGTTATTTTTGATACCTATTTTTTATTATATTGTACGCTTATCCTAACGCATTTGGATTTGACCTTGGTGCAAAGGTAGGTCTAATATGTGTATAATAAGTACTATTATTCGAAATCAAATCTATATCCAACTCTTCCCACGGGTGTCGTAAGAAGCGACTAAGGGATAAAAAAAGAAAAGCAATGTTTGTTTACTGACTTCATCACCATGAAATCATGTTTACTCAATTAGTGAATTACCTATTAATTTTATTTCATTTCATAGCGTAAAAACGATGGCCAAGTCGTTTCACGTTTTATCGAGAAGCAATCCCTATCGTAAACGCATATTTTGTGTCTATAGTGGTGCTGTACGAACGTCACTTGCAACCTAGTGTGCGAACGAATAGTTGCACTCAATGCACTCTATGCGTTGTGTGCATGACACGCACACAACGCGAAGTATTGTTTTTATTTAGGCGTGACTTGCGACAGTAGGTTTTGTACGCAGCGCACAGGATTGCCATCTCTCTATATCTCTGTGTTCAAAACTGATATTTTTTTTCCAAAAACCCATTTGTAATATATTTTTGACGTATTTCATTTTATAAAAATAATTTATAGTCTTTAACCAGCTCGGTGAGATCTTTGTTTAAGGAATCTTAGACTATAAATAAAAACGAAAACTATACCCAATTTATGATCTTATTATGAGGAAAAGGGCTAGATTGTTTTTTTTTGTCGGGCTAAAGCATAAAAAAACCGAGTTCACATATAGTAAATAAAGAGTGCTATATCTGGCCTGAAGGTGCGGCAAGGGGTGGCGTTACATGCCGGAGCCGGATCGATTGTGTGACGTCTGAGATGACGTCATGAGATGACGACACCAAACAAAACTGCACAAAGCTTAACTAGATGTCGCTACTAGACGTGACTGAGCTCTGGATCGCGCTGACGAGAACGCACGGTTCAGAATGACTTCCGAAAAATTTCGTTCGGTACGGTACCCCACTCCATCCTAGGGATGGTACGGTGAAATGATCTTTGTTTTTTTGGAGTGCTGCTACTATATAATATTATATAGATATAGCGCTTTGTAAACGAAATGAACAATGCATGCTGGATGAATAATCCAATCCACACAGCATTAACTAGCTTAAAGCTAGTGTTGCCGCAATATCGAAAGTTTGCCTATCGATGGGTGACCTTGAAAATCAGTAACACTATTGATTGGTCTATCGATAGTATCGATATTTTCGATAGTATTGATACTGACTTTATGGGATAAAATCGATAGTACCGATAGTATCATGACAAAACTATCGATAATATCGACAATATCATATAAAAGCTATCGATACTATCGATACTATCTTTATGTTGATAGTATTTGACTATCGATAGTGGCATATATTTCAATAGTATCAAGAGAGAAAGTGAAGGTAACATGCGTACTAGGTACCAAAAATGGCAATTGTTAGGACCACCCATTCAAATATATTTAACTTGCAAGATAAAGGACCCAAACTAAAAATTGCACACGTACCCACTCAAACTCGAAAATACTAACGATACTATTGAATCATAGGCTACTATCGATAGTACAAAACTGTCGATGGTATCGATTATATCGAAGGTTTGTATGCAATACTATCGATAGTATCGATACTATCGATAGTTTAATGATATAAGATGTGCAATACTATGGACACTATCGATAGTATTTGACAAATTTAATGGTATTGCTGCCTAACACACTATCGATAGTATCGATACTATCGATAGGCCAATCGATACTATCTATTTTTCGTGACTATCGATAGGCTATCGATAGACTATCGATATTCGACTATTGATCGGCAACACTACTTCAAGCTGAGCAGAAACTGTGTTAATATCGGTATTGCATTATAGTAAGGTACTTGGATAGTTCGAAGTCTGGATTAGACGAATACATTGTCATGATTCGTATCTTTTAATCCGGAAAAAGCGGTCATATAAATCACTACTATCCGACTTATTTAAACCGGTTCGGTTAGTGCTGATTTGTATATACTTAGGCCGTTGTCTGATTAAATCATCACATGTTATCAACATCAGATAATGATAATGACAATTCACATAATAGGTAATATGTACGTACTTACTCGTATTTAAGTACATACTAACATAGTCGTATTTTACTTATTAATTTAACGTTGTATAATTTTACTTCATAAATATAATGTCTGTTGTATAAATTTATATTTTTTTTAATTAATTAATTATTTAGGCCATTATGTACTAGCAAAACTGTTTGGAGACAGCCGTGACGTTAAATATCGTCTTTTTAAATAATAAATTATGATCTAGCCCCAAGATAGCAGAGCTTGTGCTATTGGTAGGTAAGGTATTAGATAACTGATATAGGTAAGTACATAAAACAATCTACACACCTAAATATATAGCAGTATTTTCTTATTATTTCTAGACATGCAAAAAAAAATTGCTAACCTAGGTTTAAACGAGCCACCAGCTATTTCAACAATGCTCATAAACGGTATTAAGTCTGTCCTGCGAAGAAAAACCACAAAACACGCATGTCATGGTTGCAACAAATATATTATTTGCCCTTATAGTTTTTTTACCAAAGATGCCTTAGTTTAGTTTATAAATAAACCATAAATTAACGACTGTTCATTAATGGTAAGAAAAGTGAGATTATTATTTTCCACTCCATGTAGGTACCAGGTTAATATGAATCTACAAGTAAAAAAAATACATGTATAGATTAGATTATCTTAGTTCACTGTCTTGGAGATTATTACGTCTAACTAATCCAACAAATATATGTCCTTGATGAGGGTTTGAAGCTTAATGACGACATCTTAATAAGACTAGGTCTCGATTGGACTAAACTCCATCTAGCACTGTTGGAAGTGGAGTTAGAGAATATTAAATGGCATGTCCAAGAAATCTCCGGTGTGTCGACCAGGGTAGCGTACCTGATCCTTCGGCTGTCCAAGCAGTACAGCTTGAAGGTAATTTAGGTCCACGCACCGACTTCGGCACACTCGGATGATGAAGTGGAGGATATGTACGAAGACATATCCAAAGCCTTACATAACACCCCTAAGGCTCACTTCAACGTTGTTATGGGGGAATTTAACGGCAAGGTGGGAACCCGGACTGGCAACGAATCCCGAATAGGCTCGCATGGTTATGGAGTTAGGAATCACAGGGGGCAAATGCTTCTCAACTTCCTTGAGAAAGAGGGGCTATTCTTAATGAACTCCTTCTTTAAAAAACTGCCCCAGAGGAAGTGGACGTGGCGAAGCCCCGACACTGTAACTAAAAATGAGATCGACTTCATCATGACGGTTACTTGTTACTTGTTTCTGGGCTGGTTTCCGCAACTAGGCCGCAAGTGGGCCCTTTTTGCGTGTCGGGTGGGGGGCTGTTAGTCTAATCCAACCACCCGATGTCCTCCAGGAAAGCCAGCAGCTCGCTGACGCCGGTGCATGCCTCCCTAGGTGTCCTTGGTGTCCCGAGGTAGTGTAGTCGTTGAGAAGCTACGCTATCGCACTCTACAAGCACATGCGCGGCCGTCTCCTCTGCATTCATGCACCCTCTGCATAGGGGGCTGTCCGTGATACCCAGTTTAAATAGGTGTTTGTTTAGCATGCAATGTCCTGTGACAATGCCGACAATTCGTCGGAGTTTGTCACGCTTCAGATTGAGTAGCTTTCGGGAGTAACTCGGGGTTAAAACCGGGAAGGCCTCCTTCGACTGTCTGCAATCTGGAATACTTGCCCAGTGGTCTTGGTGTTGTTTGATTGTACGTTGGCGGATCCAAGCGCGGACTTGACTGAATGGTAGGGGAATTATCGGTTCGGGCCCTGTTGGTTGCCGCTCCGAGTCTCTCCTCGCCAGTGCGTCCGCTTCATCATTTCCTCTTGATCCGCTATGTCCTTTTATCCATTGTAGGGTGACTCTATTCGACTTACTTACTTGTTCTAACAGGTGGTGGCATTGTAATGTAAGTCCCGAGTTGTGTTCTCTTCTGTGCAGGGCCTGTAGTACCGCCGCGCTGTCCGAGAGGATCCTGATTTTTTGGCCAGTTACCTTTCTTCGTAGCACTGCGCTTGCAGCTTGGATTCATCATGACGGATAGCAAGCAGAGACAATTCAGAGATGTCTCAGTGATTAACAGGTTTAATACCGGATCTGATCACCGACTGCTCCGAGGCTCTCTTAATATCAACTTAAAGCTTGAAAGAAACCGTCTGATGAAGTCCACGCTCCGACCTAACCCAATCCAAATCATGGCGGGCACCGAGAAGTTCCAGCAGCTTCTCGGGAATAGATTCGTTGCCTTGGATCCCACTGATGACACTGACGAGACCCTTCATAATCTGGTCGAAACGTTGAGGAACAAGGGCATCAGGTTCTGCCAAAAGCAGCGTACTGGCAGGAAACCCAAACTCTCGGATGAGACTCTCGGGCTGATGGCAAAAAGACGGGAAACCACCCAAGCGACTTCGTCAGACAGGTCAGACCTGAACAAGCGAATTGCGAAGATGGTACGGCGCGACCTTCGGTGCTCCAACACACGCCTCATTGAAGAGGCAATAGAGCGAAACCGAGGGTCCAAAGTATTCACTCAGCAGCTTGGCAGGAGCCACCTGACGAAGCTTAAAACGCACGATGGGTGGACCGTATTGTCGAAGCCGGAGATATTCGCCGAGATAGAGGATTTCTATGGCCGATTATACGCTGCACATGCCCCTCGTTCCCAACGAGACGACCACGATTCCAGAGCCACCCCCCTCACACGCCACTACACCGACGAACTGTCTGACATCAGTCAAGACAAGATCGTGTTAGATCTGAGCCCCCGGGGAAGACGGAATAACATCAGAGCTTTTGATAGCCGGAGGAGCCCCTGTTATATAGGAACTACAGGACCTCTTTAACGCCGTCCTTCACAGTGGGAGAACTCCAAAGGCGTGGAGCGGGAGTTTGGTGGTGCTCTTTTTTTAAGAAGGGAGATAGAACCCTCCTTAAAAACTACAGACCCATCACACTCCTGAGCCTCGTCTATAAGCTGTTCTCACGAGTGATCACGAACCGTCTCGCCAGGAGACTCGACGAGTTCCAGCCACCGGAACAGGCTGGGTTTCGCGGAGGATATGGCACCATAGACCACATACACACAGTGAGGCAGATTAAACAGAAGTCCGAAGAGTATAATCAGCCCCTGTGTCTGGCCTTTGTGGACTATGAGAAGGCGTTTGACTCTGTCGAAACCTGGGCTGTTCTGGAATCCTTACAGCGATGCTAAGTAGACTATCGTTATATCGAGGTGCTGAGATGTCTCTACGACGCCGCAACCATGAGTGTCCAAGTACAGGACCAGCAGTCCAAACCCATCCAAACTGCGCAGAGGAGTGAGACAGGGGGATGTTATATCCCCGAAACTGTTCACGAGCGCGTTGGAAGATATGTTTAAGACGCTGGACTGGAAAGGTAAGGGCATCAACATAAACGGCGACTACATCTCACACCTTCGATTCGCTGATGACATAGTCGTAATGGCGGAGTCGCTGGAGGAGCTCAACCAGATGCTGGACGGCCTAGCTTTGTCCTCGCGATGCATCGGTCTCGGCATGAATTTGGATAAAACCAAAATCATGATCAATGGCCTCATTGATCCGGGACCGGTCGTCGTACATACCCTCTCGAAATTGTTTTCGAGTACACTTACCTTGGACAAATTCTGCAGTTGGGTAAAAACAATTTTGAGAAGGAGGCCAAGAGGAGGATTCAGCTAGGCTGGGCAGCGTTTGGAAAACTACGTCGAGTCTTCTCGTCATCCATACCGAAATGCTTGAAAACTAAAGTTTTCAATCAGTGCGTCCTACCTGACCTACGTAGCTGAGACGTGGACACTCACGATAGGGCTGGTCCACCAGTTTAAAGTCGCTCAGCGAGCTATGGAAAGAGCTATACTCGGAGTCTCTCTGAAGGATAGAATTCGTAACGAATACATCCGACAGAGAACCAAAGTTATCGACATAGCTCAAAGAATTAGCAAGCTGAAGTGGCAGTGGGCCGGCCATTTTTCGCGAAGAACCGATAACCGGTGGGGTAAACGAGTTCTTGAGTGGAGGCCGCGACTCGGCAAACGTAGTGTAGGGCGCCCTCCGGCCAGGTGGGATGACGATCTGCGAAAGACTGCAAGCAGATGCTGGATGCGTGAAGCTGAAGGCAGGGCGCTATGGCGCTCATTAGGGGAGGACTCTGTCCAGCAGTGGACTAATATAGGCTGATGATGATGATTATGGACATAGATAAAACTTTTTCTCGTTAAACTATTGATTCACATTGGATACGTGACATGAAACATTCAGAAATAACACATGTACAACCATGTTGGATTTACTTAAAATACGTAAGTAAATCCATGATAGTTGTAAGTACGTGTACACTAATGTTATTAATTGTATCGGGATATTTAAATGGGTCGACCGACACCACCAGTTTGTGGCAATAATACAATACTTCAGTAAGCTTTGACTTTTGATTAAATCAAAGCCAACTGCAGGTTTAGTGTAATAAGTTCTTTCTAACAGCCTTTACTTACGGCTGTCTACAAAAATTACCTAAAGCAAGTGTGAATATGAGCCCCAGAGAGGCGTGAGTGCAATAATTTAGGGTTCGTATGTAACACAAAAGCCAAAACGCTTCGATAGCGCCTTCTAATTTGACTAGTGGCGACATCTAGTTATATTTTTTGAATGGTAAATTTGGGGTTCGTATTATTTGTTTTTTGGTTAATTGACCAGATTTAAAAGAAACTGTTAGCTTTTGCTTCATTCAGGCCTAGAACTACCTGTCTGCAAAATTCCAGCTCGATCTGTTCTGTAGTTTGGTCAAGTCAAAGAGCTTCCAGACAACATTGGGATGGACGCGAGCTGTACACGTGTAGACGGTGGTGTATTACAATAAAAATAATAATGTTCAATGCAACAATCCTATCCATCCACGGTTGTTTTTATTTATTTATTTGAACCACCAACAGTTCCTTCCTTCCTTCTTTTAATGGGTCTACGTCTGGGTTGACATAATTTCGCCAATGTCCGTAATATTAGAGTAAAATAAAAACAAAAGCAAAGTTGTTCGGTAATAAAGATACTTAGATAAAGGAAGTGAATTCTTCGATAAAATGTTAATCAAAAAGAAATAAGAAAATTACAAAATTATAGGCAACGTTGTACGGTAAGGTTTTTTTTTCCCCATTAACAGTTAATACACAGCAAAGTTACACAATGGAATAGAGTATGAAGATTGGTTTAGTTTAGAGCGCTTGTGCGGTTACATGAAAAAACATTTTAAATAGAGTTGACAAGGAAGTTACAACTAACAGTGAGTGACACAGTTATTCTGACACCAATTAATACTTAGGATAGAATTATATAAAAAAAATCTGATGGATTAACACTTATTTAAAGTACATTTAGGTAGGTACAAATCAAGACAGATCAAAATAATAATAATTGACAATTATTTAAAGCAAAAGATGAGAGAAGAAACTTATAATTGCTACAAAATATCTGAGACGATGAGATCTACATTGACGTCTACAGATCTTCTGAGGAGCAAAGAGATGAAACTTCTTTTTTGTACTTACTTTTTGTATTTTTTGTACTTACCTACTTAGTGATTGACCTAGGTCAAGATCACTTTTTTTGGATAATACATTATAGGATTTACAGAGTCTTGACATGACAGTATTTTGACCAGAGTTTGTTCGTGAGAATGGAATGGAGAATAAATCAACAAGTTGTCTGGTAGAGATCGCTCTTGAGCAATAAGACCGCCACTTAACTTAGTTTTGAAGCTGTTCTATTGTATTGTTTCTTTTAATAAGTGTTGTAGCATGTGACATGTCCCTTAGATCCCAGCGATCCACACGGGACAGACTTCCGGCACGGTTTCTGAACGAATCAAAGTAGTTGCCTCGCTCCGCCGTTTTTCCCCTGCGAGGGCGCAAGTGTCCTTTTGTCTTGCAATTCGAATTGGTTGAGTTTCCGTGCCGGGTAGCCGTTTTGTTATCTGCCGTGATTTTATTGTAATGTAACCAGTGTTTTAATTGGAAATTAAAGATTTCACAAAGTACAAACAAAATAATCTTTTCGTAAGAGCCCTACTGAGCTGCCGGCTGCGAAAGTGTGCAATAAAGAATTTTCTGTCCATCTATCTAAATATTAAGTCACATACTTTTTAACGTCTTTTGAAAACTTATTCCAGTTCCTACTGCAAATAGAAATTAATCACAAGATATTTATAATATAAAAATGAATCGCTTAATGTGTTGATAATCGCATAATTTGGCCAATTATTTTTTTTAAATGTTCGCTGAAGTTCAGGATGGTTTAGACGGCGAGAAAAATTCTAATAATGGCCGGGAAAACACCTATAAACGTTTCCATAGGAACAACGAGTGCGAAGCCGCGGGGAACAGCTAGTTTTAAATAAATTTATCAAAATCAGCGCAACAGCGACAACTAGCGCCATCTCTTGAAAGCTTATAAAAGCTCCTTCATCGTGGCGAGAACCTTTGAACCAGATCGAATAGCGTTTGTATTCGGCGACAACAGCTCAGAGATGGCGCTTAAGCCTATTTCTAATGAATATTTGTCGTAGAGCACGAACTAATTCATAAATCTATAATTTTATAAGAAAGTTTTGGATAAAACTACTAAACCGATCGCGATGTAATTTTGCAAACAGGTACTTAGTTCTAGGACTCGAATAAAACAAAGGCCACTTTTTGGAACGAAGTTCCTTATCGCGCGTTGTGAAAGGGGGCTAGACGGAAAAAATTCTTACGAAAAGTTGTCACGACACTTTTTGCTATAGTAAGCTATTGTAAGCTGTGCGGCGTCGCATGTTTCTCTGTCTGTCTCTCTCTCTCTTATAGAACTTCGTTCCATCCGGGTGTCCCTTGACACCTCTCAAGTTTTTTATCTCATTAATCAGTTCCCATGGGATATAATGGTATAAATCATACAAATATTATAAATGCGAAAGTTTGTATGGACGGATGGATGGATGGATGTTTGTTAATTCTTCACGCCAAAACTACTGGACGGATCTGGCTGAAATTTTGCACACAGGTTCTAATCCTGGAATCAAACATAGGCTTTTTATCCCATAAATCAGTTCCCGTGGGCTGAAAATCATATTTTAACAAGGCGTGCGGAGCCGCGCGGCGCAGCTTCGACATCGTGGTTGTCTCTTTATTTTCTTGCTTCAGCATGTGCCTTCGGTCATTTATGAAGACATTGTAGATACTAAAACTCCTTTCAGCATATAGGTACACTTGACTGGGCTATGGAGGCTTTGTATAGCTGCATTCGCGAACTTCATGTTGCAACATTTTGATGAAAGTAAAAGCTGGATGACCTCAACAGGTGTTTCTTGCTGAACCACATTGACGAACTGTCTATGGAAATGAGCATATCCACATATGAGTTCATTCTGCTGTATAGCTATGTTTTCTTCGTAAAAGTATTAAATACAGAAAATATTATATTTCGTATTTATCGCATAAATAACATTGATTAATTAAAAAGGGAAGATGAGATACTAGTTTTTCGAAAATGGCAACCTCATATTGTGTAAAATTGTGTGCTCCCACCTCAGTCACCGTCGGACCGGGCGGCGGCGGCACGGGCGGTCGCGATTCGCGTGAAATATTTTTGTCTTGCTCTCACTTCGGTCTTAGATACGTCTTTCCGTCTTTGTTCTTCTTCGTATTGTACACGACTGGAAATATAACTGTGAGCGTATGTGTTTCCGTGTAGTTGTAACACATGCCAATTTTTGAGTAAGCGCTGGGAGAACGTAACCTATCTTCCCTTTTAATTAATCAATGATAAATAACGTGAATTTTGCATTTATCGCTTCTATTTCGTAAAAACGAAAATTAGTAGGTATATCTTATTATAATATGCATAGGTATAGTTGGTATTAACACGCGGAAGGTATTTAATACATACAACGTATTCGGTTTTCTCAAAGCTCTGCACAGGCGTGGGTAATCGTACTAACTTAGTCATTCAGGACAGTTTTGCCTTCGCTAAGTTGAAGAGGAATGCCAGGTCGGATATATTCCTTCTTTCGTATAAGTGAAATTTACGACATTGTAACGAGTCTGAATTGACTTAGTTTCGTTTATTTGCAAATAATTTCAATCTTTAGTAAAACCCTTACGCCCCTGGAGTTATGTAAGGTTTTCGGGGCGGCTGTAACGAGTCAGAATTCATCATTTGCAAATAAAGAAACATTTGGCGGATTTTAATATAGATAGCAACATTATCGACTTAAAATCTCTTTATGTTTCGATTTAAAGCCTCCTTATGATAGACCTCGCTTGAAAGACATAATATTCGAAGAATTCGTCTTAGTGAGGTAGCACATTGACATTTCATGCAGCGAGTTATCGATCATTTGATGATTTGTTTAGAAACATTTTACACTAAAACTAGAATCTTTCAATAGGTATCTGTAAAAGCTGATGGAAGATTCTAGAAAGGTATTGATAGAAGACATATCGATGGAGGGATTTGTCGACACTAAATTATTAGAAGGCGTACGTAAAATAAAAGAATTCAAAATTATCAGAATTTGAAACATGAAAAAGCGGATGAACCGCAGTTGGGAATTGGGGTTTTGATAGGACAGTCGAATTTACGGTTATTTTACATGGTTTTTTGAAGATTTTCTGTGTGCTCCGGGAGCAGTAAAGTAATTTCATTGTGTTTGTTTAGCTGCTGGGATAATTCTAACACAGTGCGTTTCAAAAGGAGACTGAAAGGAGGAGAAGTCTTATTCCTTTGTGAAGCCCATTATGTCTAGAATTGGGGAGGGAATAGGCGTAAAATCATTGTGTAACTTCTTGGGATCTGTAAAATTGATAGGATGTAAATTCAACTTCGAGCTAGAACTCCCCTGTGCATAGGAAATCCAGGCCCAAGGCCTGGTTGTGTGTGACAGCATAGTAAGTGGCTGTTATGCATACCCTCTTTACAACCTCGTGCTCCCTAGCAATGATAGTTAGAAGGCTGACATTGCACTCCGTCAGCCTACACTTCACACTACACGTTTAAATGTAAATGTGAAGAAGTTCTGCTTCTAAATTTGGGAAAACAGGGTTTAATCAGAGTAGGATAGGATAGGGACACATATATAGGATTATCAGGGATAGATTCTACGGCTAGGCATAGGATCTAAAGTTAAAGATACGTACCGGGTAGGTAAGGCTAGGACTTTGCAGTCAGGATTAAAATCCCAGTTAATGAATTGAATAACCTTCAGTTGGTAATCCTAGTAGTCAACCTCTGGATCTAATTTGCTAAAGTCTGCTGCTAAATTGTAATATTTCTATTGAGTACCCGGCACCGATGGGCCCTGGTCAATGTAGGGTCGTAATCGGTGGTTCAAGGACCTCGCTGGGCGGGTTTCATCCGTAGAGAAATCCTAGGGGATGGAATCTGAGGCATATAAATGTATCTTTCGTTTCCTTTCAGCAAGTTGAATCCAGAACGAACGGCTCAAGTTATCAACGGAAGCTACTATATATATACTACTAGCGACTGTTTATACCTATTCCACTTAGATAAAGATAAAGATATTTATTTGCAGAAAACATGTGTATAAAAGATGACAAAAATATGGGTGAAACAACATGCTTGACCGGTTACGGTATGCAAATTAGGTAGAGAGATGGCATGCATTTAATCTAATCATGCAAACAAATTTACAACTAGTTATAATTTATCATTTAAAAATTCGTCAAGACTATAATAACATTTTATAATTAACATTTTTTAAAGTTTTAATTTAAACATTTGCAGATTCATGTCTCTATATAGTCTAGGTAATTTTTTATAGATTTTGGTAGCGACACCAACAATACTTTATTATTAATGTTGTTTTTACAGGGTGTGTTCTTAACCTAGTACTATCCCGTCTGTTTCGACTAACAAAATCAGAAGACCGGGGGAACAGATGAGGATTGTTTTTTACAAAAAGAGCTACTTCTAATATGTAAAGTGACGGAAGTGGCCGAATTTTGTGCTTTGAAAATAATGGTTTACAGCTATCGGTGATTTTTATTTTAAACATGGCTCTCACACATCTTTTTTGTAGCCTAAAAATAATGTCTTTATTGGTAGAGTTGCCCCAGAATATTATTCCATACCGTAGAACAGACTCTACCATACCGTAATACGCAGTCATTATGGCATCTGTATTAACTGTTGAGGATAATTTATACAGGGCATATGCTAGACTACTAACACGTTTACTTAGACCTTCTAAATGTGTTTTCCAATTGAGTCTTTTGTCGATGATAAGTCCTAAGAATCGTGTAGTATCCACTTGATTAATTATATTGTTATTAAATCTTATATTCATGTCAGATGGGTTTTGGGATCTTTGGTCAAAATGCATAATCATGGTTTTACTTAAATTGATTTTTAAATTATTATTGTCAAGCCATTTTATAATTGATTCAATAGATTTATTTATGTCAGTTTCATAAGAATTAATGTCATTGCAAGAGATTGTTATTGTGCTATCATCAGCAAATAATGTCATGGGATTAGTTGTTGCTCTTAGCAAGTCATTAATATATATAATAAATAGCAGCGGCCCTAGCACACTGCCTTGAGGCACGCCGTATTTAGTACATCGTATTTTTGACTTGTGTACAACTTCAAGTTTGGTTTTAGCCTCTATTCTTGATATCTCTGTGATTTGTTTCCTGTCACTAAGGTAGGATTTAATTAGATCTAGGACGTTTCCTCTTATTCCATAACATTCGAGTTTTTCAGTAGGATATTATGATCCACATAGTCAAATGCCTGTGTCATGTCACAAAATATACTACAGATAGGAGTTTTCTTGTCAACTTTTGAAATTACATTATAGAAGAAGTCATAGATAGCCATGTTTATTGTTTTCTTTTCACGGAAACCTTTTTGCTCTCCACACAGAATATTGTTTTTTTCAAGATAAGTGTTGATTTCGGCGTAGTAATATTTTTCATATATTTTTGAAAATATGGAAATTAGAGCAATGGGCCTGTAGAATTCCATCAGTTCTCTATTTTCTTTTTTAAATACTGGTTTGACAATAGTTGTTTTTAGGTCATCTGGGTATTGTCCTGTTTCTATACTAAGATTTACTAAGTGACTAAGATTTGGACTTATAGTTTCATTCACTGCTTTAATTATTTTAGTATTAACACCATCAACTCCTGAGCTGTTAGTATTTTTCAGAGATTTTATTATTCTATAGACATGTTGTGGCAGACAGGGTGCTAAAAACATGGATTTTTCTTGCCTATTTATGGTTGCTGTCACGTTTTTACCTATCCCTGGTATCGGTTTTACCTTATCTATAAAGTAATCGTTAAAGATATTTGCCATATCTTGTGGGTTTGTTATGTCTATATTATTATTCTTTATTTTAGTTATTTGTTCTGTCGGTATATTTGGTCGGCATTTATTAATAAGTTGCCATGTTGTTTTAGATTTGTTTTTTGATGTCAATATTTTGTGGTTATTTTGAGCTTGTTTTGTAAGTGACATAATTTTTTTAAACCTTTTTGTATAATTAATATATATTAATCTATTGGTTTTTGTGGGCTTAGACCTGTATTTCGAAAGCAGATGCCTTTTTCGTTTACTGCAACTTCAAATACCACGTGATACCCATTTTGGTTGTCTTAATACTTTTATTAAAATATACTTTTTTGGGAAGCATAACTTATAAAACAACATAAATGTTTTAGTAAACTCCCGGTATGCTACAGAAAAGAGAGACCTTCTAAACATAACTTGAACTTTTTTATATTATCTGTGTTATAGTCTCGAACTTCCTTACGCCAATGTGTAAGTTTTAGGATTTTTTTAGCTGGGAGTTTAATAATTTGTGCTGTATGATTGATAGGCCAAATTCTAACACTTCAGTCTTACAAGTCGTTTTATAGTTATGTGCGAAGTTATCAATGCAAGTTCTACTGATCAAACGAGTAGGCTGTTTTAATACAAGTTCAAACTCTTGTGTTATATTGTTGCGTTTAAGAATATCTATGTTAAAATCGCCTGTTATTATAATATTGTCTAAATTTAACTTTGTAACATATATAAGCAATTTTTCCAATTTATTTAAGAAAAGGTAGATGGTTAGGAATGGACAGACCCCGATTGATAAAAAGGGGTCACCATTCACCTCTCTGGAAGCGGCAGGACTAGAGGTCTAAGACTACTTATCTTGCGCGTGTAAGAAGAATGGATGGTGAACCGACTTTATTGGATAAATCTTGATGGCATGAAAGAGTTGTTTGCGAACATCACAAGTAACGCACATCCCAATTCTGAGAGTTAGTAGATTCATACTATATTTATTATACAGGGTGACTGGAACTCAACCCGTCATAGCGAATTCTCAAATAGAGAAGGTCATTTGCTAATTATTGGATCTTACTTTCCCAAACTAAACTTTTATAGTTTTGGTGATATGTCAATTTTAAACTTTATTGAGAATTTTCCAAAAGAAGGATGGCAAGGTTCCATACATCTGCTGACCCAACTTTTTTGGCGACGAGCATCACCCCGGCCTTATAAAATAAACAATACGTACCTAAAGGATTCAGAAATCAATAGAATAAACCTTTTACAAGTTGGGAGAAAAAAGTTATTTTAGGTTACATGACTGTTAGGCTGCATTTTCATCCGCCAAAGAATGCCTTCTAACACGAGATACCCGAAGCCGACAATTAATACATAGCAAAGACATCTTTAGATCTTCAGTCAGAGATCTTCAGTCAGTCCAATCGTAACGTAATCTAATCAATTTATCTAGGAGAATGCCGTGGTAACAATTTGTAAGATTTTCGTCGAAAAAAAGTTGGTAGACAGCAAATCTATCTACTCGACAAAGAGAATACAATAACTTCAACTTCAACTTCTTGTGTGTGGCTTCTGCGTCTGGGTTGACATAACTACTCGCCAGGAGCCAATGTCGTTGTTTTCAATTTGACGTCAATTTGTGTAACTTGATTTACGATGACATTGACAGTCACAAAAGAAGTCACGTTCTAAGCTTTATGTCGGCTACTAGGTAGCCGTTTCTTTCTCCCACAAAATAAAAATAAAAATATATTTTGACTCCCAACAGCTAAAAATGTAAATGATGGTTAGAAAAATCTTTTAAAAAATTATTTATCCGTCATTAGTTATTACATGTCTGCACAGCCCTTGTTTGTTTTCATTCGTGCTGGGGCGGGTATTGCCATCCTTCTTTGACCTTCAAGCATTCGTAACTTTTTTTTCCTTCATTAATTTAGATTTTTTTTATTATTTGTTGATAGTCATAAACATTTGTGATTAAAATACGTCGGAACTTCCCTCAAAATAGGATTTAAAATAAGATATTACGATTTAAAAAAAAACTTACACAAAAATAAAACTTGACAATCAAATTTATCCTAAAATAATAAAAAAACTGCGGTGTTTGCATAATTTATTCTACTCTAAATTAATTCTCTGATTCGTCATCTTTCCAACGGTACTAAATTTGTATTCAAAAAATTTGAGTCGCTAGACATATCGGTGGGATTTTCAGGTCACCCAGTGATTTTGATCAAAAATACTGAAAGTGCCAACGAAAGGATGAAGCGAATTTCGCAGAGTATTTTTGAAAATTTATGAGTAGCTATCAAATAAAAGAAAAATAAGTGCTTAGTATACTTAAATTATTTATTTAAAAAAAATACTTTTACGATGTAAAACCTTTTTTACAAAGTAAAACGTCTTTCTTACGCTAAGGGAATTGCCATACTACTCTTCTTTTTTTAAACTTTGATTTTGGCGGGAACTGACTGCATGCCACACGGATAGTTGTTATTGCTGGTTTGACTTGATTTTATTTCTTATTATTTTACTTCGTTTTTTTTGCATTTTCGTTATAAAATGCCGGGATACACCCGTGAAGAATACGCCGACATGATGCTGCGTATGGTGCTGCACACAGTAACGCTTGCGAAGCGCGGCGAATTTACCAGGATCGATATCCAAATAGACGCTTACCTGACCGTGGCACATTTTCTACCACATATCGTCGGTTAGGAGAAACGGGTACCTTGAACGCAAGGGAGCCCCAAGGAGGTGTGCGGCAGTTACCTGTAGACATTAATCAGCAGATTTCGGCAGCTTTTGAAGAAGATCCCACGACTAGTACCAGAGTGGCCAATGGCCTGCAGAAAGAGTGGAGAGATTGCTTAGGACATAACTAGGCTGATAATGATAATGTACAATTTCGAACTAAAATATATCTTCCCGACTGCATAAAGAGATGTTGTATCAACCCCCCGCATTAATTTAACCTATCTTACCGTAAAGGTAAGATAGGTCGTGATATAGAAACGTGATTGTAGTGGCCAACGGTGATCGTCTAGTTTAGTGGTAGGACCTACATCGTGTCGTAGGAACCCGAGTTCTTTAAAGAAATCTTTGACAAATGGAAAAACCTTATCTATTACTAAATAAGAACATAACTACAAGGAAGTAAGATGTAATAGCACTAGTTATAGAAGAATGATGTATTAAAGATTAAATGATGTATAATATTGGTTTTATCAGCCCTGGCCTTTCTCTCTGAGTTTAGCTCGGCTACTTTAGGCCGCTTCACACGACTTCTCTTTACTCAGCTTCCACGCTAGCTCAATTACACTGAGTCTAAGTTGCGGCATAGGTACAAGCTCCTCCACCGCTCTGTACAATAGTCCTCGGCTCCTAACTGGTCAGACTCCTTCCGCTGATAGAAAGTATGCTGGGAATTCCATACTCAGTCTATCCTAAGCTACGGACTCATCACAAAGTCAATGGGGCTTATTCTTTTCCAACCTATGCCAGCTTACGTCCGTCAAATACTCCTTGCATATACAGGGTGACTGGAACTCAACCCGCCATAGCGTATTCTCAAATAGAGGAGGTCATTTGCTAATTATTGGACCTTACTTTCCCAAACTAAAGTTTTATAGTTTTGGTGATATGTCAATTTTAAACTTTATTGGGAATTTTCCAAAATTTGACCTTCAAGCATTCGTAACTTTTTTTTTCCTTCATTAATTTAGATTTTTTTATTATTTGTTGATAGTCATAAACATTTGTGATTAAAATACGTCGGAACTTCTCTCAAAATAGGATTAAAAAATAAGATATTACGATTTAAAAAAAAACTTGCACAAAAATAAAACTTGACAATCAAATTTATCCTAAAATAATAAAAAAACTGCGGTGTTTGCATAATTTATTCTACTCTAAATTAATTCTCTGATTCGTCATCTTTCCAACGGTACTAAATTTGTATTTAAAAAGTTTGATTCGCTAGACATATCGGTGGGATTTTCAGGTCAACCAGTGATTTTGATCAAAAATACTGAAAGTGCCAACGAAAGGATGAAGCGAATTTCGCAGAGTATTTTTGAAAAATTATGAGTAGGTATCAAATAAAATAAATTAAGTGCTTAGTATACTTAAATTATTTATTTAAAAAAATACTTTTACGATGTAAAACCTTTTTTACAAAGTAAAACGTCTTTCTTACGCTAAGGGAATTGCCATACTACTCTTCTTTTTTTAAACTTTCATTTTGGCGGGAACTGACTGCATGCCACACGGATAGTTGTTATTGCTTGTTTGACTTGATTTTATTTCTTATTATTTTACCTCGTTTTTTTTTGCATTTTCGTTATAAAATGCCGGGATACACCCGTGAAGAATACGTAATACTAAATTAATGAAGGAAAAAAAAGTTACGAATGCTTGAAGGTCAAATTTTGGAAAATTCCCAATAAAGTTTAAAATTGACATATCACCAAAACTATAAAACTTTAGTTTGGGAAACTAGGGTCCAATAATTAACAAATGACCTCCTCTATTTGAGAATTCGCTATGGCGGGTTGAGTTCCAGTCACCCTGTATATGCAAGGAGTATTTGACGGACGTAAGCTGGCATAGGTTGGAAAAGAATAAGCCCCATTGACTTTGTGATGAGTCCGTAGCTTAGGATAGACTGAGTATGGAATTCCCAGCATACTTTCTATCAGCGGAAGGAGTCTGACCAGTTAGGAGCCGAGGACTATTGTACAGAGCGGTGGAGGAGCTTGTACCTATGCCGCAACTTAGACTCAGTGTGATTGAGCTAGCGTGGAAGCTGAGTAAAGAGAAGTCGTGTGAAGCGGCCTAAAGTAGCCGAGCTTAACTCAGAGAGAAAGGCCAGGGCTGATAAAACCAATATTATACATCATTTAATCTTTAATACATCATTCTTCTATAACTAGTGCTATTACATCTTACTTCCTTGTAGTTATGTTCTTACTTAGTAATAGATAAGGTTTTTCCATTTGTCAAAGATTTCTTTAAAGAACTCGGGTTCCTACGACACGATGTAGGTCCTACCACTAAACTAGACGATCACCGTTGGCCACTACAATCACGTTTCTATATATTATAGTTAAATTAATGCGGGGGGTTGCTACAACATCTCATTATGCAGTCGGGAAGATATATTATATAAATAAATAAATAAATAAATAAATAAATAAATAAATAAATGAATAAATAAATAAATAAATAAATAAATAAATAAATAAATAAATAAATAAATAAATAAATAAATAAATAAATAAATAAATAAATAAATAAATAAATAAATAAATAAATAAATAAATAAATATTTTAGTTCGAAATTGTACATTATCATTATCAGCCTAGTTATGTCCATAGCTGGACATATGCCTTTCCCTAAGGGCGATAACTTTGGTTTTCTGTCGGATGTATTCGTAACAAATCCTATCCTTCAGAGAGACTCCGAGCATAGGACTTTTCATAGCTCGCTGAGCGACTTTGAGGCTGCTGGACTAGCCCTACCGTTAGGGTTGCCAGGTGAGTCACGCAAAAATACCGGACGACCCCAAGGGGGGGTTGATATTGTGAAGCTACGTCGAACAAAATACGGGGTTTTATTTATTAATCTAACAACATACATTAATGCAGTCATAAAATGGTGGTCTCCAAGAATAAGCTCACTTTGCAAAACAAAAATAAACTTCAGAAAAAAGAACACATACTTACCTACACAAATAATATAGTTAAATCATTCTTTAAAAACTAATTTATGTATGTTGTACTGTACCTAGGTACTTTTAGGTAGTACCTACTTACTTCTTTTTAACATATTTTGCATTTGACGCAACCGCTTTCAATAGTGTTTTATTTGATATAACACTTTCTTTAAAATCATCGCAGCTCGAGTTTATGTTGAAAAAACACACAGTTCACTTTTCACAGTCTCTACACCAAGGCGGTTTCATTGGTCCATATATTCCCCATCACACTGAAAATGCGCTCGAGGAAGACGTTTGTTACGCGCGCAAGTTTTGCGTTTGAGGGATTACATATGCCTACTTTTGTAGGTGCTTCTGACCAGAAGTACCGACTGTCCTCAAAATACCGGACATTGTTCTGTCCGGTATGACCATTAATTTTTTATCGGTCAGGCCTCGAAAATACCGGACTGTACGCTTAAATACCGGACATCTGGCAACCCTACCTACCGTGAGTGTTCACGTCTCAGCTCCGTCGGTCATGACGGGTAGGAAACACTGATTGAAAACTTTGGTTTTCAAGCACTGTGGTATGGATGACGAGAAGACTCGACTTATATTGGTTACATAGATATCGAAAAAAACCTCTTAAAAACCTAAAATATAAACACCATCGAAAAGAGAAAAACATTCATGTAAAAGAAGACCTTCCACAAGAAATACTTGAAAGCCGTAAAAAACTACAAATACAGCTGCAGAAAGAGTGGAGAGATTGCTTACTATACGACAAATTAATTGTAATATAAATAAATTATTTTGGACAATTCACACAGCGTTATCTAGCCCCAAGCTAAGCAGATTTTGTGTTGTGGGTACTAAATAACTGATATACTTAATACACTGGATGGATAGATATTTTTTACTATACATAGAAAACATCCAGAACGCCCTGAACAAATATCTGCGTATCTTACAAACATTTGTAGAATCGAACCCACAACCTCCTGCTTCGCACGCATCAGCTCACCATGGCCCACCGCGCCACAGAGGTCGTCATAAAAAGGTACAATAATGACCTTTTTTTGACGATCTCTGTGGCGAGAGACGAAAAGACAAGTTTCCAGTCACAAGTGAATAAACAAAAAGAAAAGGAAAAAGACGTGTGGCACTCGGGGACTGCCGCGGTACAGCTATTGCAATGCCATCTAGAGGCGAGTTGCTGAACTAAAGAGACAAACGTCAAGGTTTTTTTGTTACGGAATTTCTGGATGCGGTCCCCGCGCTCAAGGCCCGCGATAGAAGCTATGCAATAGCTTAAAACAAACCTTCTAAGAAGAGTGATCGAGATCTTCGGATCAAACCTTACATTACAACGTTGCCCATAATTTTGTAATTTTCTTATTTCTTTTTGATTAACATTTTATCGAAGAATTCACTTCCTTTATCTATCTTTATTACCGAACATCGTTGCCTTTATTTTAATTTTACTAATATTACGGACATTGGCGAAATTATGTCAACCCAGACGTAGATGCCATTAAAAGAAGAAAGGAAGGAAGAGTGATCATGACACAACTCTGCTCTCAAACCATAGAGTTTATTATAGTCTCAAACTCTATTATTAAAACTGCAAAGAAGTGACATCGCGGCGCATGCCGTTGTTGGCAACCTGGGATCTCCAAAACAACTGAATATATCAAAAGGAAATTTAAGGCGCATACCCAAGCCAATATGACAGCGATACCTATTTTATCTTAATTTTACGTTTATCATAGGAATTTTTAAAAAACCTACGTTCAGTTTGTGTATCTATTATAAACTATTTTTTAATGCCTCAGTAATAATTTTATCTCCTATAGATTAGGAGGAGATGCGAAAATAGAGTTTGGTGAACAAAAAGCGCAACTTCGTATCTCTGCCTAAGCTTTACAAAATGAAACTATTACAGAGGCATTAATAAATAACTTATAATACTCGTAGATACCACACACTTAACGTAGGATTTTTAAAACTTGCTGCGTTTAACGTAATAATAATGGTTGTTCAGGTTCAGAAGTCAAATTGTTTCTTTTATGTCAATCTTGGACAGAACGGAAGGGAACCGATTATACCTCAACCCAGAGATCTGTGCCTCAACCTCAACCTCAATAGCCTGTATCGATCCACTGCTGGACACAGGCTTCCCCTTGATAATCGTCTTATTGGCGTTTAACTCACGGGGGGTAATGCTCATAATCCCCACGCTAGGCATGCGGATTGGGGATCGCAGTTTTGCAAGATTTGTTCTGCAGGGGGCGGTGCTGCTCGCCCGTCGGTGGATATTCTTCAGGCGCGTCTTACGACACCCACGGGAAGAATTGGATTGGTGCAAATTCTAAGCCAGCACCACACAGCTGAACAGCCGGTGATAGGCCTATTGTAATGCCACAAAACACTCGAACTAGATGATTTGGGACATTCTCACTTCCCCATCCACTTGTAAATAATGATTTTACCAATAAAATTACCTATTATCTGAATGTCTACCCATCCCACAGTCCAGAATTACCAACGCATGAAAAGAACAGACCGTTCATAAGTACCTCATCATCATAACCAGACCCACTCTGCCAAGAGTTAACGGCTCAGTAATTATTCAGCACAGATGTAAACGAATTCATTTGTGTGTTTAAGAACACCAAGGTTTCATCCAATAACGTAGGTACTTTTCACTGGACTAAGCACCAGTCTGTATATCGTGTATTTTTGTGACCTCTGTTTTTACTTCTTCGGTAAAAAATAATGTACCAAAGTTTCAAAGAAATATTGTCGAAGGTTACGAATAAAAAAATGGTTATTCCTACATGATCTGTGAATATTCCCGGTTTCGCTTTCCACAAGGCCGACGCCACTCGCGTTGTGAAACAGTTCAAATGTAGAGCGGTCTATATTTACCCGGGTTTCGGGACGCCCTGGCTGTTTCCTCACGTCGGCCCACCTGCTACCTGCTAACCTGCCATTTCAACTGGTTACACTTAATAAACTAAAATATACATGTCATAGACAAACACTTTCATGACCCATGACGCATACGTGCTCCTCAGCGGTGTACCTAGTGGCGGCGGGCGGCGGCGCGCTGCTATGGGTCGCACTGCTGAATGGGCAATGAATGATTAAACGAGAACTTAAGGCCCATACACCAGTGAAAGTGGCGCCCCCAACTATTTTATCTTATATTTACGTTAAACACAGCAAGTTTTAAAAATCCTACGTTCAGTTTGTGGTATCTATCATAAGTTATTTATTAATGCCTCTGTAATAGTTTCATTTTGTAAAGCTTAGGAAGAGATACGAAGTTGCGCTTTTTGGCCACCAAACTATTTTCGCATCTCCTCCTCCTTCTCATCCTCCAACTATATGAGATAAAATTATTCAAAAGGTATTAAAAAATAGCTTATAATAGATACCACAAACTGAACGTAGGATTTTTAAAAATTCCTATGATAAACGTAAAAATATGATAAAATAGGTATCGCTGTCATATTGGCTCGGGTATGCGCCATAAATAGATTTTTATGTTTTCCCTCAGAACTTTTGACTGGGTGATCCGAGTTTGATGATTTTTTTTTATTTAAAAGGTGGTGTTTCCATTGTGGATGTCAGAACTAGACAGAATTTAAATTCCTATTTAAATTCTGTCTAGTTCTGACAATGGTATCTATGAGAAAACCATAATATTGAAATCGAATTATAGTTTTTTTGTAAACAAACCCTATTATTGCTATTACTGTTCCAGTTTTTCAATTTGTATGCCCATTTTCCAATAGCTTAATAAGATAACAAAAAATCGTATTAACCTTTTGGAAAATGGGCTAACTTAGTGTAGGAGTCAACATGAGTACTAGAATTACATTTTATTTTATATATGTGTCATAAAATGCCTAGAATAAAAAAGTGCTAAATAATAACGCGCTATGGAGGCCTATGCCCAGCTGTGGACTAATATACGCTGAGGATGACGATGATGAATGAAACACCGACTACTATTACTATTTATATCGACTCTGCAGTCGATAGCCAAAATTATTTAAGAAAAAAATTGTGCACAAAATTCATCAAAATCTCTGCAAATCGGTGCTTTTTTTAGTTTGGCGGAATTCACAGTCTAACTCTATACTCCGATTCAAAAACCTGGATATTTATTGGATACAAAGAGGTTAACCTATGTAAAATATTTTTCATTACACATACTATGAAAGTAGGTCAGAAGTTACCTGCGCAGCGGGATGAAAGTTATACTTTTTGTCCCTGGGACGAAAAGTAATGACAAGTACAAAACAAATGACAGCTGTCACCTCATTTTTCTATTGAACCATGCATTCTACCTTTCTATACAGCCACTCAACTTCAACTTCTTGTGAGATGGCTTTTGCGTCTGGTTTGACGCAATTCATACAGCCATTCAATTACAGCATGATGTAAAATTGAAATAAATTAAAGGTAAAATGTCATAATTATAATTTACTTTCAACTATCTCTTTAAAACAACATAGATTTCGGCAAAATATTTACCAAATTTGAAATGATAAAAACTAATGGTAGAATAGATCTCGGTATTCTTCCATGTTTATTGTACCATGGTAGAATAGCGAGAGCTACTATGGTTATTATGCCATCTATAAAGAAGATTGTTACCTAATGCCTAATAAAAAGAAAGCGGGAAAACGGCAATCCTATCTTCATTTGATTTTTCGAGATTGGGTTTGATTTTTCGTTGTTTTGTTTATTACAATGAGTTCAGACGGTGATATTATTGATATTGACATACATTTAACGCCTGAATTTATAAAAGAAGAGGCTAAAGCAGTAGTGGAAAACCTTTTACCAACTAAATCAAAATGAAGGTATCAAGATGGTATTAAGGTAAATGGCGCTCTGAGTAAATAGTGAAATCGTTATAAGAAAACGTTTTGTTATTATATTTTAACGGATTCTCAAAGACTTACAAACCTTAAATATTATGGGGCGTATATTCTATGTTAAAGACAACATTACTACTGGTACTAAACACAATGTACATTTACATAAATATCTTATGTAAGTTGTTGATTTATGTATTTTTTCTTTAGCTCATTCTTATTTTTATTTTTACTTTCCTTGTATTCGTAATTCGTAATGAAAAGCACAGTGTTTACCTCGGGTGAAAGAAACATTTAGTCCCTCGAACTATTAGCGCCCTCGCTACGCTCGGGTGCCAAACCCCGTCTCGGGACTACATAGGTTTCTTTCATCCCTTGGGTAACAATTTACTATAACGACATTGGTACCATCGAAGCTAAGCACAGAAGCTCAAAACAATTTTTGGTTTTGAAAGCTTTCATTCATCAATTTATTGACCTCTCTTACGTTTTCAAATTCAAATTTTGACATTTTGCTTAAAATTTTAAAATTCGAATACGAGAACGTTGTTGAAGTTAGTGTTTTATTATTTGTGATAATCTTGCTTTTACTCGTACCTTCTTGTTTTCTGTTATTTTCTTAAGTTTTCATTGTAGTCTGAATGAATGTGTTTGTTGACATAAACATCGGCATCGGCATCGAGTTTGAGTACTATGTAAGCTCTATGTGAATCGGAGTATCAACACTTTATTTCCTTCAAACCTACAGGACGTCATCGTAAATTTCCATTTGCTTATTTATTTCGCAGTCACCCTAACTGCAAAAATAACAAGAAAGTTGGCAAAAACAGAATTCTAGTGATAAAAAAAATATTGGCACGAGTTATTTGCCCGGTCAGTGTGTCAACTGAGACCAACAAAGGGGTTAAAATTAAAAAAAATCATTGCATTAAGCCCACATGACACTTATTTAGGGCTTTCCTGACCAATTATTAATTATTTGTAAATAACTTATGGTTTGGTAGCGAGTTAACGAGGTTACCTGGCTACCTATAGTTTGTTTCAAAACCAAGAGGGAATTTTCTTTACTACTTTCTAAATTGGGATCCTTCACTATGGAAAAAAAAACAGTTGCCCGGAAAGAGAGATAGGAAAAAATACTTTATTTCTATAAATACAATACATGTACACTTGGAGGTCAAATCATAAAATGGCACAATAGCACTGACAAGGAAATAAAGTGATATTTTTGATTTCTGTCGCTTCGGTACGTAGACTGAAGTAAAGAACCGATGAAGAAACCTTTAGTTGTTATTTGTTATTTTTCGAGTTGGAGCGAAACCTGTCCTATGTTTTTTATCCTCTAGCTAGATAATCTGGATAACGAAAGAGAAAAGCGAAGGAGGATTTTTTTGCCATACAATATACCTCTATAGGCTTTTTAAGTTAATATAACCAAATACATTCTACCTAAAAATATTTTTTATCTTGCCCTCTTCGTAACTGTACACTGCCATTGTATTGTATCCATAGCGACTGAGACAAAAATAAAAATAACGCTAGGTTTCAGTCTCCAGGCAACTTACTTCAAATCGTTATTTATCTCAGAATCTGTGAAAGCTACCACATTCATATTTAGCGAAATGTTACTTCAATCTTTTATCTTGAATTACGTGTTTTAAAGATGTGTCTTTAAACAGTTAGTGAAAGTTTTCTCAACAGTATTTTTTTTTAAATAGATGTTTTGCACACATTTTGCTATTTATCTTAGCATTTTTTTTTCTTCGGTTCTTGTTTTGTTAAGAAACCTAGAATTATTTCTTTAGTTATATCATCGAGTATCTTTTAATTTTTCGATTGGTTGTTTCATTAACTTGTAATTAGGCGCCAAAACTGTTTTTTACCTAAACAGTTTTGGTTATTTTGCATTGTTATTTATATTTTACTGTACCTGCTTTAGAGAAGAAGCTAGTTTAAAATTGTTGCACCACAAATATTTTTTCATTGTCATCATTTATTTGATAGTGAAACCAAACCTTTTTCCAGATGAGTATCGAATTGGCTTCCAGAACATATTGGGGCAAAGCAAGAGTTAAACACAACAGTTGGATTCCACGCCAACGCCGTCTATTCTGGGTTTGGAATGTTCACACCTTTGCTCTTTGTAGGTTGCTACCGCTAACTAAAGCTAAAGTCCTATTGATGATTGTATAATATACAAATCTATGAACGCTTTTTAACACAAAGCTATAGACAAAAACACTTTTTAATAATAAAGTTTCAACACTTGTGTGAAGGTGTGACGCTGGAAGTATAGGTTCAATTTTATACTGGGCCAAAATTTTTACGATTTTTAATGTTTTTTCTGGATGTTCTGGGTGTTTTCTATGAACATAAAAATACCTATGTAATTTATTGTAATTTATTTATTAATATAATAACACTCATCCCTTATCACAAGCTCTGGTTAGCTTGGGGTTAGATGACTCCCTGTGGGTGGAATTAGATACGGTATTAGGTATTATTTGTTAACACCATGTGTCTATAGTACCTTTGATTTGTACCTAAAAGGTACAAGTAAACCCCCTCCCCTTATTATTCATAGGTTCCTAACTTAAAAGTAAAAAAGTTTTACAAAAATATAAACTTTTAGCATAAACTTTCAAAGGACGAAAGTTTTAAGTAATTCCTTTTATGTAGGTAAATAATGTAATGGGTAGGGCTAGTTTGCCAACTTAAAGCATTGCTATTTCTCACTCTTTAGGTATTCTTCTATCGACCTAAGTCAGAGTAAGAAATAACACTGCTAAGCAACTGTTGTAAGTTAGTAGGTCATTATGAATAAGGGGGTAAACGTCGAAAAGTTTCCATTATGATTTATCTATTTATTTACCAACGATAAGTACACAAATAGTAGTTCAATAGTTTCTCTGTATTGGTTAGGTAATGATAACAAAATTGTGTCAATAAGATGACACAAGAACTAGAACCATTTAAAAGCATTAAAAATAATGCCCTTCATTGTTAACCGACTTCAAAAAAAGGAGGAGGTTCTCAATTCGACTATATTTTTTTATGTTTATTACCTCGTAACATTTCACTGGGTGGTCCAATTATCATGTTGTTTTTATGCTGGTTCTTTCCGTGTGGTCCCATTTTAATTTGGTCCGGTTCTGACAATGGAATCCGTGAAAAAACTGTATAATTGAAGTCGGTTTATAGTTTTTTAAAACCAAATCATAATTTATTTTGATTAATATGATAGGGGCGTTATTATTCTGTATGTCAGCTGTTTGGTGCTGGCTTAGAATTTGCACCCCTGCAGAACCCCCTGCAGAACAATCCTACCACCGAACTGCGATCCCCAACCCGCATGTCCAGCGTGTGTGGAGCTAACTAAACTATTAGATGAATTGTTCCAGTTTTCCCACCTGAAATGTTAACTTTAACCTAACGAGTAGTTAAATGTCATGTAATCGACTTTGAACATTTTGGCATTCATTCAAAGAGATGGTTCATGAAACTAAATGAAATGTACTTTTTGCTAGATTTTGTTGAATACTACAACGACCTCCAAACATTTGTTAAGATTAAAATTGGAATTGGGGTCGAGATTGCAACCTTTTTGACACTTCGTCTTGGATGTCATTAACTTTCAGATGTTGGAATGTAACTATCCCACCCCGCCTGAAAACCAGCGCAGTGTTGGGCAATTGCCTGATACTGCAACATGCTGAGGCAGGGCAGCATTTACCCTTTACCACCCTGTATTTAGTGTAAGTACTTAGTTTGTAAAATTATTTTAAGCTATTTACCTCAAATCTGTATTGTACCTACTGGGTAAATAAATTATCTCTCTCTCTCTCACTAGAAATGATAAATATTACTGATTGAAAATAATATTCATCATTAAATTTGTACACTCAAGTAGTTGGAGGCCTTTGTAGGTAAGGTTCATTAGCTTGGGTCCTCCAAATACCTGAGTTTAAAAATTTCAAAAATGGATGATTTTAAATCGGTAATATTGATTTGGAACATCATTGAACGCTTGTTTACAAGTTTTACGTAGTCGGGTTGTAGTTTTTAACTTTATCTTTTGTGGGCTATGAGAAGGCCTTTGACTGTGTCGAAACCTGTGCTGTTTTGGAATCCTTACAGCCATGCCATGCCCAGTAGACTGTCGTCATATCTAGGTGCTGAGATGTTTCTACGAAGCCACCACACATGAATTCAACCAAGTACAAGCCTATTATAATTCTCAAAAATACGCAACCGATACGTTTGGCTTTTTCGTACTAATTGGTACTTTCATTCGGTAATATTAAAGGTACTCCAATTGGCCGAAATGAAACACGCAAGGTAGCTGTGTTATTCGGTACACTGTTGTTTATTGTCTCATGAAATGCTTAAGCGCATGCAATAACCAAGCGTCACATTAATAATAGTATGGATGTATGGAAAGTTTGTATGGATGTATGGATGGATCGATGTTTGTTACCTCTTCACGCCAAAACTACTGGACGGATCTGGCTGAAATTTCGCATACAGGTAATTCTATTCCTGAAATCAAACATACTTTTTATCCCATAAATCAGTTCCCGTGGGATGAAAATCACCTTTTAACGTTTCCATACGAACATATTAATAGAAACAAATCAGAATTGTAAAGTTCAGTATGTAAATAATTGGGCTAACTGGCTGCCTGTTTAAAAAAATGTACAGGTAGCTCAACTGATCTATTAAAATACCTGTCTGAATCGTTCCGAAGACGCCTGGCTGCATTACCCCGTTTAATGGCAATGCTAATGCGCTGATACTTGCGATACTTGCCTACTCCACAAAATGTCTGGATGTCCTTGGATACTGTTTAATTTCTATTGACTGGCCGTCGATAAGTCTTAAAGAATATAAACATAAGGTCATTAGGAATTTTTCTGTTGTCTATTGAGTATTAAACTTCATGCTATCACAACTAAAGCTCACGCAAGCAAATATAATAAACATAAAATTAATGGTAGACAATACACGCAGCGTCATCAAGCCTCAAGCTAGGCAGAGCTTGTTTTATGGGTACTATACCCTATCCATCGAGCATGTAGAATGTTGGTAAACAAACCACGACACATTGACAAAAGCTCACTTGCTTTGCGTTGTCGTTTAATTACGTTAAATTGGCGTTAAAGGAACGCCAACAAAGTGAATTTTAGGTTAGGTATGGGCGGTTTGTTTACTAGCATTCTACATGCTCGATGGTTACGATATAAGTAATTGTACTTACTTAATAATAATAACTAATAAATAGCATTGAGTGAGGTCTAGAAATTGGCGCGATCTGCGATATAATTATGAATTGTTTGAGACAATAGAGTACCTACAACAAAAATCCATGTTGCAAAAAATGTAGTTATTAGAAAATAAATTCAAACAAATTATCATAATGACCGTACCATGCAAATGCAAATAGCCTTTCTATATAATATCAGATTATCTACTAGCTAGAGCATAACAAAGCTTGGGACGGGTTTTACTCAATTAAAAAAGCGACGAAGAAATCTTAAGTCTCTAAAGATTTCTTTGTCGCTTCTTTACTAAAGTCTACATATCGAAGAGACAGAAATAAAAAATAACCTTTTTAACCGTGTTAGTATTTAATTTGATAAATTGACCTTTTAAAGTGTACTATATAATATAATATACACGATAAAGGTATTATATTACTATATTTATTATATTTAATTTTTCATTTTATTTGATTTGTTAAACGTTTTAGGAAGGCTTTCCCAAGCATTTCTTATGCAGTCATTACGCGAGTTCCACTCAAGCTTAGAATCTCTACTTGAGTAAGTAGGGTTTTGTCTATGGTCTACGCATTAATGTAGGCGTTACAAACGTTCCTTTACTTTATCAACCTGACTATCACGAGTAAACTGACTATCACGAGTAAAGATGAGTTCAAAAAATCACTAGGCAGAGATAGCGTTCTAAAATAGGCTCAAGTATTGTTTGGTAACCATTCAATAATACCTACGTACCTCATAACGTGGTAAGAAAATAACACATCGTTACTTTACTTGAGAGTTACATGAGCGAGTGTACATTTAGACATGAGTTCCCTAGTATTGTTTTATAATTAGGCTTAATTCAAAACTATACATGATCACTCAAGCATTCAGCGATGCTTTCATAATACGGGACTAAGGCCCGTATTATGAAAGCTTACTCAGTCATAGAGCCATGCTTGAGTGACGTTTATGCTAAAGAAAAGCGATGCTCAAGCATAAATTGATGACTGAGCAAGAGTTCATAATAGGGGACTAAGTCTTTCTGACATCGCTAGAAGCATTTTCGCTGTGCGCTATCTCAATCTGCAATCTCAGATCTTCGTTACCTACATCTGTGGCGAAACCATGACTCATATACCTAATGTTTATTAGTTCTGAATGATTCATGTTTACGCCACCGCTGATTCCGCCTGAATATTCGGGAATCCAGGCTATTATTAACACGGCGAGAGTTTGCTAAACGGAATGCTTTGTAAAGTTTCGTCTGCACGGTAAGGTCACGTAAATTATTTTAAAATACTCTGGGCTCTTCCTTTTTTTATTTTGGAATACATTGGCATTACCGCAGATATCCATTACAAATGCTGATAAAATAAAATGAATAAATGGAACAGAGAGTCGGTCTTTGCAGTCTATGCCGTTTTGCCTGTCATTTGGTTTATATTAAGCGTACTCAT
This sequence comes from Eupithecia tripunctaria, assembly GCA_955876795.1. NCBI lineage: Eukaryota > Metazoa > Arthropoda > Insecta > Lepidoptera > Geometridae > Eupithecia > Eupithecia tripunctaria. The sequence goes on along the minus strand of OY041599.1, from coordinate 1,493,868 downwards.
AATTGGAAATAGACGGTTTCAGAACCTATTTAATGTTGCACTCATTTTGAGCCCAAGTAGGTACCTTATTGTGTGTAATAAGTGAAAGTTTGACTTTTCTTCAATGATTTAAAAAGTTTTGATGGTGCACTAAAGCTTATTTATTTATTTTCTATCATTTGATACACGCAGTTGAGAAGCCATCGGAGATATGAAAACCGAGAACTTAAGTATAACTTAAACGACTATAAATTATTATGAAAATGCAGTTTAACTTAGTAATGAAAATAAAACAATGATTCTTCAGTAAAAAATCCTATTTTCAATATTTCTGGGAACTGTACCTATGCTAAGTATCTTCTGCCATACGGTTTACTAAAAAGATTGCGTTTTAACCATTGATTAATTAACCCTTTTTAATTAATCAATGGTTTTAACTTTATTTTTTATAAAAGGTTCACTCCGAGCGCGAAGTGTGATTTTTTTGCGAATGTGATCTTATACCATTACTTTTAAAGTTTCGTAAACTGATAATTTGATACCTAGTTTACTTTAATTTGATAGTTAGCTATATGTTTTGACAGTAATTTTGTAAATTACTGTCAAAACAAATAAAGTATGATGGCGGGTGAACCCTCGCACATTTTACGTTGATATTGCATTTGGCGTATCTCAACCTCAACCTCAACAGCCTGTATTGGTCCACTGCTGGACGCAGGCCTTCCTCTGATAAACGCCTTTATTGGCTGTTATCTCATGGGTAATGCCCATAATCCCCACAATCAATAAATAAAAATGGTGGTCTCTAAAGTCGGTTTAGGACTGGGAACATTGTTGCGAGGTTTGGGAACGATAATACTCGTATTACGTGACAACGTCATTTACTTGATCTATCGCAAATCTTACCTCGTCGTCGTATATTACTCGTATAGTATCAAAGAGTGACACGTTTTTGAAGTTATCACGTCAAAAATTGTTAGTTTAGCTTTTGTTTTTGACATTTTCACTTCTTCCGCTAGTGGACAAAAAATTGAAGTGAATTAAAGTCAATTGCACCTTATTTCTTGTTGATAGTAATAACTATTTATCAAGCTGTTTATATAGTAAAAATTTGACTTGTCTAAGTACTTATTTTGTAAGTCTAAAGAAATAAACGATTTGACTTTGATTTGACATATTTTGTTAGAATGGAACATACACCAGAAATTAACAGTACATACATATGTGCGAGGTTTATGTATCTTTTAAGTGACAGCTGTCAATGGGATACCGTCGTCTGTATCATCAATAGGCCTTGCACGGGGATTGTTGTCTAGGGTAGAATAGAAAAAATTAAGTCACTTTGTCATCAAATGCGTAAAATGTTTGAAACGTCATTCCTTCAATATCAATCATTTACGCAATGTATGACGATGCGATGTCATATTTCTCTATTCTACCTTAGAAAACAATCCCCGTGATAGGCCGGCTGCATAAAACGCAAAAGAGAGTTCAACTTCAACTTCTTATTTCATGGTTTGCTGCCACAACTTTGCTGCCAGTGTCCATGTCAAAAGAGTTATAAACTTTAGTAGAGAGAAAACATACAAATATAATTACACATCGAGTTTGTGGCTAGTACTATATAAACTCTATGATAATTACAAAACAAAAAACCAAACAATACCTCTTTTTGAGTAGTAGTACCTACCATTTATACGGATACATTTGCAAATTGGGAATTATGTCTACTATTTACAACTTAATCTTATTTGAATTTACAAATTTACATAGGAGAAAGTTTATAGGAGGGGAAAATATGAAGGATAGTAAACATTTGAGGGAAGTAGGACGAGGAATATCGGAGGGTAGTACGTCATAAACGAAAGAGAGTTGCGTTGCCACGTTAGAGAGTGTTAGAGATGTCAAAAACACTTAGCAGATAGGATGCCAAGCGTGTCATCGACCAGTGCGCATGAGAATAGATTCACAAGAACTGACTGCAAAATATTTCCGTACGTAGCACAGGTTGTCATTCTGCGTTCTACGAATAATTATTCTTTGGATCTAATAATGTTTTTTTGTCCTATGTCCTAAAAAATTACTATCTTGTTTATCTTAGAAATCTTTTGTTTTAGGAATATCCGTTTGAAAGAGTCGAAAAGGCTTAGGACGAAAAAACAAGTTTTTTGTGTATATTATATGTACATACAATGTTTATTAATAAATGTTAACTAAATTATCTCAAGGTGCTATTTTTTAACCAAATGGGAATCGCACTAACTATGTAATATGTGTGTGCTAGCTTAATGGGTATGCAAGTAGAAGGAATTTCATAAACGGTTGCTGTTTTTCCGGCCTACCTCTCTTTTCACCCTATGAGTGAAAAGGTATCTCATAAACCTTCGCGTTTCGATGTCGGCCCCGTCTTCGCTTTTCATCAGGTGAGATTGCGGTCAAACGTATTAATTATCACCGTGTGGTGCCGGCGGTATAGAATTTGCACCACCCCTACTCTACCCGCGGGTGTCGTAAGAGGCGGCTAAGGGATATTTACCGGGGGGCGTGCAGCAGCGCCTCCTGCCGAAAAATCGTGTCACCAAACTGCGATCCCCAACCCACATGCCCAGCGTGGGGATTATGGGCACTATCCGAGAGTTGAGATAACAGCTACTAAACGAGCATATCAGGGGGAGGCGTGCGTCCAACAGTGGACTAATATAGGCTGTTGAGGTTGAGGTATTAGTTATCAAAGTATGTACTGTGCATAAGAAAAAGATTAGGTATACCGAGAACTAATAATAATCTATTTCTGAAATGGCGGTGTGGCAATAATGGTGATTGACGAACCAGCAAATCCAGACACTCCTAAAAACATTGAGACGGTTCGTAAGTTACTTTTTAAATAATTGTCATTAATTTATCTATCAATGTCTGTCATTGGATTGGGGCTAGCTAATGCTGCGTCCTGCATAATTTAATTATTTATTGAGTGCCAAAAATATTTATATCATCGTATGAAAATGTTATTTTCGTAGTGGACTCTCAACAAGTCACACCAGATCCGGTCACAGTGTGACTCGTTGGGAAATTTTTCCCATCGAGTTACAATATAACTAGTTGGGAATTCTTCTACCTATATAAAAAAGATGCAACGAGTAACAGTGTGACTCAATGGGAGAAAAAATCCCACCGAGTTTCACTAATTTATTTTCCTTGTAAGGGGGATATAAGACGTATCAAGAATTATTACTTCTTCCCGTAGCAGAAATTGTAAAGCGGAACGTTTGTAAGTTTATAATTCAGTCCCACATTTTATTTTGTGGATTGTTGGCAGCGGCGCCGGTGACTCTTTAATGACGGTTTCGGGCGTAAAGATCAAAATAAACTTAATCTGGTGTTGAGAAGATGACGGGCCAAAATTACAAGATTCTTATTACGAAATATAAAATACACGTTCTGGATTATTCTCCGAATCCACGTTACCCGATACGTTTGACAAAACTAAAGAAATCATGTCATTATCCATCTGTCCACCTGTCCGTGTGCGAGGCGGCTCGCCCTGATTAATATTACCTATTGATGTTCAAATGTAAAATTGCAATACTGGCTGTTAGCTATTTTCTTTCAAAGAAAATGAGAAAAATATTGTCAACGAACGACATCCAGAAAGCAATCTGACAAGTCAAGCCATGTTTAAGCTTATTAACAAATCAAAGACTGCCTCCGAGAAATAGAACCAACTGCAATTTAAAAGAAATTAATATTCTCTGAAAAGGCCGGTTCCACGCGAGCAACTTTTGGGCAACATTATATCGGCAGGCGGTCTAGACATGGAAGTTCATAAATATAGAGATTTTAAATCGAATAAAATTGAATCGGGTATTTGAACATGTAAAGGGGAAGAATATTCACGGGTTCATGACAAAGGTGTAAATAACTCTTATGATGAGTGAAATGTGAATTCAGCCCGTAAATGCGATTAAGACGCTTTAGGTCCGCAAGAGCAATGACTGCATTCTGCTAACCAATAATCTATGATAATGGTATCCTCGCAGAGTCTAATTAACTACACCATCCATCGCTTATCAATACAAACAACAACGATTGCATATTCGAGTTTGCAGTCTATACAATCATGGTGTAAGATCCAATTGAACGTATAAATGCAAATTGAGGTGCGTGCCGCGTTTGTTTACTTTCAAATTCCCAATAGAGCCCTTCTTATGTGCGTGTGATTCAGTGTCTAAGATGGCCATGAAGCAATCGTCCTTTGTGATAACAAACACAACCTGTGTAAATCCTAGCTTTGTTTTTTTGTTGCCAAACAATATTAAGTTGCCAGTTTGTGCGATCGGAAACACAGCAGAAGGCAATACGTCTGTAGCATTTCCAATACCTTAGTTCAATCATTTGCAAGAAAACTTACAAGGGTCTCAAAGAAAGATTTTCTTTGAAAGGGGATGATGAGAAGAAGCTATTAAATAAATAACCTTGGCCAATATTATAAGCGCAATGAAAAGTTGCATAGGTCAATTCTTTTCCACGTGACTTCACACGCATTTTCCGGAATGAACAGCTTCAGTAGTTTTGTGTTTACAAACTGATATCTTCACATTTTTTTATCTTTATAAGATTACCTACTGTGATTCGATGCTTGAACATTCAAGTAATTTCCTTACCAAATAGGTACTTAGGCTTTGCTAGCTTAGCTTGCTATGCTTACGTCCGTTTTCGTAAAAAATCCTAAAATACACGGATACACGGTAATTACATCTCAAAAACGCATAATCTAAATGTACATCAAACGTGTTTGAAGGATAGGTACTATCTTCAGAGCGAGTTGACTCATCGAGCACAGATTACAACATTGTCACTGCGCAGTCCGATATGTCTCATACTCTGGAGATGGGCGAAGAGAGGGGGGGGGGGGTGATACGCGGAAAGCACTCAACCCACTTTGCGCAGGTACCGATTTAACTGAATATTTCCCACCTGCGTCGGCGTCGCGTCGCGCGCGTACATTCGTGAGGAAAATGTTTGACTGCGGAAGATGGGTTGCAGAAGAGATCCAAGATTGAGAAAAAATATTGACAGACTTGTCTCTTTCTTCTTAAAAGGTTTACTGTTAGATAACCCTTTTTATGCGACAATGAAGGGATTTGCACCCTATGTAGGTATGTATATAATATTGTTGCTCGCAGCGCTGAAACTCTAATCCGACCGACGGCAACGAATGAGCTATAGCATGATTCGTCTTTAAGCTTAATTGGTGGCTGGGTAACATAAGGCAGCCATAATGGTGGCTTGAATAAAAGTTTTGAAAAAGAACATGAAAATACAAACAAAAAGAAGTAAAATGGAGGCGCGTGTGACGTCTTGGCACGTATCGTATATCAAACTGTCTCAAAATATAAAAAAGAAATACACTGGCGCGGAAGTCAATATCATCTGGCATGGGGGTCGACTGCCGCGGATGTCGAGGTCACCTGGCATGGATGTCATCTACCACGGAGGTCGAGGTCACCTGGCATGGATGTCATCTACCACGGAGGTCGATGTCACCTGGCATGGATGTCATCTACCACGGAGGTCGATGTCACCTGACATGGATGTCATCTACCGCGGAGGTAGATGTCACCTGGCATGGGGGTCGACTGCCGCGGATGTCGAGGTCACCTGGCATGGATGTCATCTACCACGGAGGTCGAGGTCACCTGGCATGGATGTCATCTACCACGGAGGTCGATGTCACCTGGCATGGATGTCATCTACCACGGAGGTCGATGTCACCTGACATGGATGTCATCTACCGCGGAGGTAGATGTCACCTGGCATGGGGGTCGACTGCCGCGGATGTCGAGGTCACCTGGCATGGATGTCATATACGGCGGAGGTCGATCTCACCTGACATGGATATCATCTACCGCGGAGGTCGATGTCACCTGGCATGGGGGCCGACTGCCGCGGATGTCGAGGTCACCTGGCATGGATGTCATATACGGCGGAGGTCGATGTCACCTGACATGGATGTAATCTACCGCGGAGGTCGATGTCACCTGGCATGGGGGCCGACTGCCGCGGATGTCGAGGTCACCTGGCATGGATGTCATATATGGCGGAGGTCGATGTCACCTGACATGGATGTAATCTACCGCGGAGGTCGATGTCACCTGGCATGGGGGTCGATAAGCGAGGGGTTAAATTTCAATACATATTATTGAAATTGAAAGTATGGATGGCATGAATGCCTAGTACTGCCTGAAAAGTAAGCTTTACAATGATGAAATAATTTTTCAAATCTGTCGTGTAGTGCCTATTCAATACAAAAAAAAACAATCAATCAAATCTTTCTACTTTATAATATTAGTATAGATATACGTACTAAATAGTACAACTGTAATATCGTGTTTGACATATGGTTGTCAGACGTGGAAGTACACATCAAAAGACAAACAAAAATTACGACCTGCCAGAGAGGACTGGAACGCAGTAAGCTCAAGGTAAAGAAATTAGATAAAATACGACACACAAAACTAATATCCATAACAAAAGCCCCTGATACCTTAAGATATGCATTAAAAGTAGAAATGGGCCGGACTCCTAGCGCGACTTACAGACCACAGATGGACCATAAAAACAACCCTTTGGAGAAGCCTGCAGAGTAAAAGAAGCAGAGGAAGACCACCGACACGATGGGAAGACGAATGGGCATCTTTGGAGGAGGCCTTCACCCAACTTGGGGTTCTTGCAGAAGAATAAAAACAAAACTAATCAATAGTTTTCCCTAACATACAATAAATCATAATTTTAAGAAAAACTAACCTATCAAAAAATATTTGATTTGTATTTTTAGAATAAATAAAGGCTTTTTTTATTGATACTCATACTGGTCCACCATTCGAGCACAGGAGCCCAACTCTCTACTAGCTACATCGTGTACCTTCGAGGAATTCCCTGCTATGTGGATCCGGTGAAAATTAGACCCTTGGCAATTCTGATCCCAAAACCTACTCGCCAAAAACAAATAAAAGAGTATAGAACATGGCACTTAACCTTTGCAGATCTCTCTTAGTTTGCGATCCATCAGCGACCTACCAGATGCATATAGATTTAAAAGGGTTAGGTTAGGTTAGAACCAAAGACTTCTAAAGAGGTGTAACACTAGGTGTGAAAAAAAGATATGTATTTACTTAACATAGAAAGTACCCAAAACAACCAAAACACATTTATATATCGTAACAAACATTTGTCCTAAGACGGGAAACGAACTTTCAAAGTCCTGCATCGCAAATGGACTTTTTTCCACCGCGTCAGAACAGTCGTCAGGTAATTGGGAACATTGATTTGTAAATGCACAAACCAACAACATCAAACCCAGGTAAAAAGATTAAACAATCGAAATTCTATGCACTATTCAATTTAATATTAGTTAATCAAATGGACGCAAAGAAAAAAATTAAATTCCGGCAAGCACAGGTCAGAAAACGTGAGGACTGCTTGCTAAAGAAATAATAATGATGGTGGTAGATGCTCTGGGATGACCCCAGTTTAACTATCAATGTTGAATGTATACAAGTTACATTATTGGCGATTATCTTCCCTAGTACGGGCTTGCTAGCAAACAAAGAACGTTTTTGTAGAAATACGTATTCCCGAATATTTGAAAGAGCATTCATTCGCAAAGAATTATTTTCAACTAGCTGCGCCCCGCGGCTTCGCACGCGTTATTCCTATGGTAACGTTTAAAAGTGATTTTTATCCCACGGGAACAGATTTACGGGATAAAAAGTCTATGTTTTATTCCAGTATTAGAATTGCCTGTATGCAAAATTTCACCCAGATCCGTTCAGTAGTTTTGGCGTGAAGATGTAACAAACATCCATCCATCCATCCATCCATCGATACATCTATAGAAACTTTCGCATTTATAATATTAGTGTGACTGCACAATTCGATTCCTAAATGTCCTTAGAAAAATAATTACCTGGTATCCGCACTACAAAATTAAACAGCTGAAAATGCGGTCTGCCAAAAAACTGCTTGAACGGCTCGAGATAAACCGTTTTTCACCCTTAAAAACTTACCGCCATGGTGCAAACAAAACAATGGGCTTCTACCCTACCTCAGAGCCGGTAAATTATTTTTCCTTTCTTTTTTTGTTATATTCTCATCCTTTTCCAATGGGAATAAGGTCAATTAATTAATTGTCATCTTATTATTATTTATGGTGGTCTTTACGTAAGGTAAAGACGTAATGACGTCTCATTACGTCTTTACCTAACGTCATTGCCAGGGTCGATAATTTTTGGCATTGATGTAGATGTAATTAAAATTACAGTAAAATAATATAAACAATTTCGCGCGAGTGTAGTCTTTACAATGAGGTAACTGCAGACTGTTGCCAACAATATAGAAGTTGGGATTCGAACCCGATAAAGCAGACGGCCTGGCATAGGCGGATTAGGCCGACGCGGGGCCCGTAGCAAATATGAATTGGGGGCCCTTGCATAGCTGTTAAAAACTTTGGATGGAGGTAACTTCATTCATCAATGATTGTTTGTACGGTGCTGGACTAATTTACCTAACGTCTACTCCAGTCAAGTATTGTGAATGAAGTATTTTTTTTTTCATTTGCTTACTCCTTTTATATGGCTAATCCGGCACTGCGGGGTAAACCACAAAATCATGTCGACTGAATCGGATCGCCGAATTTAACCTTGCATTGGCTCCATCGCTTCCATCTTTGGGGTCGTGGGTCAATCAACTTGTAATAGTTCAGTCGTAGAAAAACTAAAACTTCGCAATTCACACGTCACAATCAGCAGTCTTTTCAACTACTGACTGACGTAAGTATCGTAGAGTGGATTAAAATGTAGGATGTATGTGCCACCGGATCGCCATTTTACAGACTTGTAATTCAAATGCTGATTTGTTGGGAACACCTTATTTATTTCTATTGACGAGATGGCAAGTGCCTTTAAATTAGGCAATTAAATGAGTTACGTCGTTTTGCAATTCTACAATCGGGCTGATTTTGCGATTCGACAGCGGATGCATAAATTCAATCATAAAAGTGAATGCACGTAAACGAGGGATGATTTGGATACCTAGCCACCCCTTGGGGTGGTAGGCTACGTCAGCTGAGCGCGGATCCAGGGAGGTCCAGGCGGTCCAGGGAGGGGGCCACGGAGGTCTCCCCCCTGTTTACTTATTACTTCATAGATGTTTACATTAATGATGTTAATGCTTGAGCGGATGTCGCCCAGTTCCGCACCGACAATAGTATGTAAGAACATAAATTAGTTGTGTTAGATTTACTTATATTTGCAAATATGACAACTATCTACTCTTAACCAAAAATTTAAGTGAATTAGAGTTAATTGCGCCTTATTTCTTATTTGATATTGATTATTGATCTTTGGCCCCTTAGAGGGTTTTGTTCTTAGGAACCTCCTATTTTATTTTGAAGAAAACAATATTGCCATTTTTAGTTTTTTGAAAAAAAAAACAACGAGTCGCTCTAAAAATGACATGTGACAAAAAAAACAAGTTGGTCTTAACCGACTCTATTTCCAACCAGGAACACTTTCCCCAAAGTAACAATACTAAATCGTAAGTTTTGGCAATAATTAATAAAAACATTTCCCATACATTTTTTATGAAAAAAAATGAGAATTGTTCTTAATTTCTTTAATTTCTTAATTTAAATTCGTATGTAGGAAGCTACTTTTTAAATTTGGTAGGCTAATTAAGAAGCCAATTAAGAAACGCCTAATGTCGCTACGCTACCCAGTCCCTCTCGTCCTAGTCCGACCCTGTGCTACGTCGCCGCCCTCCCCCGACATGAAAACGGTTCTGCATTTCCGTCGCCCAGGGTAAAGTAATAATAATAATAATAATGCTGGACAATTCACACAGCATTATCTAGCCCCAAGCTAAGCAGAGCTTGTGTTATGGGTACTAGATAACTGATATGCATAATACAATACACTATATAGATAGATATTTTTTATTATATCGTCGCAGGCAGACCTTCGCCACCGCGCCACAGAGGTCGTCATCGTAAAAAAATCGTCGTCAAAGTATTTTATTATTAAGTATTCCTGCTACGCAGAAGATTGCGGGTTCGATTCCCGCCTCAAGACAAATGTGTGTACGAACTGCAAATATTTGTTCAGGGCTTTCTGGATGTTTTCTATATATAATAAAAAAATATCTATATTATAATGTAGTGTATAGTATTATGCATATCATCTGCTTAGCTTGGCGCTAGGTAATGCTGTGTGAAATTTCTAGCAATATTTATTATTATTATTTATTTTTATATTTATACTTAAAATTAACAACGGACAGGCCGCTCTAAGCATCTCATTGACTCTTATGTCTCATAATTATGTTTCTGGTTAACAGGGAGTACCAGTAGGGGGGGGGGGGGGGGGGGGCAGCTACCGACAAGAGAAGAGGTTCTTAAAATTTCCAAGACCTAGTCTTAAAAAATTTTGAAACCTACTAAATACGCTCGTAGAGAAGACGTTTTACACCGAAGAAGAATTTTCATCTATAATTCTGAATAATCTAGTAACTAATTAATTGTTTATCAATTTTACTGTTTTTATTTTATTTTATTATGTTAAAAGAATGTGACGTACCTAATGTAAGGTACATTAGGTACGTCACATTCTTTTCGAAAAGTAAAAACAGATAAACATTTTTTTTATTTATTTATATAAAATGTTTATCTGTTATGGCATTACCGCCTGATGGATTTCGTTAGGCGGTGAAAAAACCTCTGGAGCCAAAAAAAATAATAAATAACGACTATTCTCTTAGCATCATCTAGGCCTGAGCTTGTTGAGTGAGAGATTGAGTATGAGTGCGTGTGTAAATGTGAGACCCACACCTGGTAGTATGGGGGGAGAAATGCTCATTTGGGCACAGCAGTCGACATAAGCAATCAACTGTGTATGTCCTGTTGTGTCCCAATAAAGGGTAGAAAAGATGACGGAAGAATGGAGTCGGCGAGTGTGTGGAATGGTGGGCTCGCCGGCTAAGTATGGGAGGAAAAGGGGACGCCAGTCGGATCGCGGATGTTATATGTTCCCGTGGTTCGGCGAAAACGGCGAAAGAAGGACACCGGAGAGGTTTTTAGTGGGTATTACGCCCTTCTCAGGGCGTCGAGTCCCACATAATTCTGGTCTTCCCCAGACCAGTCTATTCGTAAACGAATTTTACTCGCCGAAGAAAAAAAAAAAAAAAAAAAAAAAAAAGGCCTGAGCTTGTCATATCACACAAAAACGTCTTATTGGCGTTTATCTCATGGAGGGTAATGCACATAATCCCCACGCTAGGCAAAGAGTATGGAATACTTCAATAAATTCACTAGATAAGAAAACAAAAAAAAATAAAGAAGGCTTTAATTTCAACTAGTGAGTAGTGGAAGTGCATACGCGACTAAAGATAAAGATAATTACAATAATAATAAATCGTTTATTTCTGAACGTCTTACGTGTGACATAAATTATTAGTAAAATAAAATATTTTGTTCAGTTCAGACCTATTTCTCCGTTTGGAGACAGTTAAACTCCTCGCTTTAACTAATTTTTGCAAGGATAGAGAATTGAACGCAGTATTTAATTCATTATTCCTCACTTCTAGACTGTACCTACCATTATGAAAATAGATGCATGAATAATATCAACGCGCTGTATATTAAGCCGGTGGAAATATCTTGACATTTCATTAATGTACTACGACTCACAGTTGATTCACCGAAACGAATGCGAATTATGCAATGCGGCACATTTCAGTAGTACAGGGGATAAGTCTATGATACGTTAGTAACGACATGTCTCCATTTTGTATGATATTTTCGTAGTTCTCTGTCCACGCGATACAGGTGCTCGTTACGCCATTGCCACAAAACTTAAAAGTGTGAATAACGCCGCTACGAGTCTTAACAATTTGGTTTTCTTGCGAGTGAGAAGTACAGAGCAGAGGCATGCACCGAATTTAAAACACCAATCGAAAAATTAAAAGACGTAACTAAAGAAATACTTCTAAGTATCTTACCAAAACAAAAACTGATAAAATAATTAATTTTGTTTTAAAAAACTATAAACCGACTTAATTTTTTACAGTTTTTTCATGAATTTTCATGGATCCCACTGTCAGAACTGAACAAAATAAAAATGGGACCACACGGGAAGCACGAGCTTTCATATAAAATAAGAATTATGCAAATCGGACCACTCAGACAAAAGTTCAGAGGTAACAAACATAAAAAAAATAAAATAAAAAATACAGACGAATTGAGCACCTCTTCCTTTTTTTGAAGTCGGTTAAAAAGTAAGTTGCTCCTGAGATAAACAGCTAAATGTGTGCAAAACATATATTTATAAAAAATACTATCGAGAAAACTTTCACCGAGCGTGTTTTTAAAACACGTAATTCAAGATAATAAATCGAAGTAACATTACCCTAGATTATGAAGCTTACACAGATTCTAAATAACGGTTTGAAGTACAGTTTTGAAGTAAATTGTAATGATACACTCTAGTTTGACGAATTCTTATAGCGCGCTGTACCAAATTGTATATCAACACAAATAAGGTTCGTAGTTAACCCGCTTACATCCGTATTTAATGTACGGTATTTCATTTGTAAAAAATACATAGTTAAGGTTTGTGGCAAAAGCGTAACTTTATAATGAAGCCGAGGTTTACAAGGCGAGAAAACTTTTAATTAAGTGAAGCAACAGTCAAAGTAAAGTCACCGTTTTGGAGCTAGAGTTGTATAAAATTGTTATAATTGGCGTGTTAGTGTTATACTTACTAATATTTTTAGTTTGTTCCGCGCAGACCACCAAAGGAGACGACTGGTTGATTACGTGGAAAGAATTTTCACCCGCGACAACCAGTTACCTGGATGTGGATTCATTTCCACCACAACTGTTTGGTAACAAGTGGTCTCGGTAGAAAAATATCTTTCATGTCCAAACAATGTGAACAAAGGTGCGAATTTCCAGTTCCTGCTTCTCGCAAGTTTTAAAAATAATAATAAAGGTCTTATTATACTATATCGCTTTTTACGTTAAATAGACTTTCGTTTGACCGCAACCTAACCTGATAGAAAAAGAAGATGCGGCCGACGGTGTATCACGAAGGTCTAGAAAACTTCGAAGGTCTAGAAGATTCACCCTGGTCTTGAAGAGAGCCAGTTTGTGATTGGCCGGAGAAAACAGAGGCAAGGAGTGCGTATCATTCCTTTGCGGTGCGAATAATAAAGCTGGAGGAAAACCGCTTAGTGCGAGAAGAGGGTACACCCACCAAGTATGGATGGTATTGCGCCTTAACCTTAGTCTCTGCAAGGTGCTGCTCGTCAATGAGTCTGAAGGCTCTTCGTTCGATCGAGTGCAAGCAATGCAAGCTGGTACTTAGCCGAGCCGTCCCAAACATGGCAGCAATACTCCAAGCCAGACCGGACCTGTGCTTGATAAAGGGATAGAAGCTGTCCCGGTGTGAAGTATCGCCTTAACCTTATTTAGGATCCTAGATAGGATAGGTCCTACCTATAACTATCTTGTCAAACCTGTATGTATTGGTTGTTGGCCAAATAAATATATCTTTATCTCTAACTCCTTACAATGAATCAATTAAGCTAACTTTAGACTGTTGCAAACACCTTATAAAACAAAATCAACAGGACAGGTGGGAGTAAACGGAGTTAACGACTACGGAATGAAAGAATCTTCCATAGTACCGTTAGCTGGGCGGACGAAATAATGTTTTCGGAGGTCCAGTTAACGGAACCAACTGAACGGGACCACGGGCGAAGACCGATAATGCCCATGCTGCAATTTCTTTTGCAACATGCATGGGTTTAATTTTCCGATTCTTACGCTGCTACCGATTTTCGTCCTTATCCCGACCTCGAGTCATCAATCCCCGGTGGTCTAATAAACGATGTTCTTTTCCCGACGACCCCGAATCATCATTCCGATAGTCTAGGCCGATTGGTGAACAAATTTTGCGTCATCGATAATTACAAATTATATGAGCTATTAATTTTCTATGATTCATAAGCTACTCCGAATAATAGAACAAACCTTCTAGAAAGATGCAGTTATACCTAGCGCCAATTATCATCATCAACAGCCTGTCCACTACTGGGCGAAGGCCTCCCTTATTATTAGCACTTGATTCATTTTTATCGTTGAGTGGTGATGACATTATGGGCATGGCGTCCGTACTTGATTGTATTAAAAAAAAAGATTTGCAAGATACTAATTTCCTCGGAAATAAATTTACAATAAGAACCACAAAATATATAATATAGTAAAATATACAAATTTCAAACTGAAGTCTGGTGTAAGCCAGTCAGTCTTTCAGTCGGTATGATTTTTACGACATCTTCAATAATTCCTGTCATTTAAACATTTCCATTGAATAGGCGCCTAGACTCATAAACCACTTCGTCCATTTTGGTGGAAGCGGTATGAGAATCCGTTCGTTCGTTTTTTTAGTTTATCAAATTCAACCGCGGCAGGGTAGGTACGGTAAAATTATAATACAATTTTCATTTTAATAATTTTTTTGGGAATCAAAAAGCTAGTAACAATGCATTTTTAAAACTGGAATAACTGAAACTAAAGATCTAGAAGTTTAAAAAGTCTATAAAAATAACCATAACTAAATTAATAAGTATGTGACCCGCAACGGCAAACAAAAAGGAAGAAATGGCGGAGGCTTCATAATGAAGAAACATCTGAAAAACAACATTGTTAATTTATCGGCACATTCAGATAGAGTCGCACGTTTGGATCTAACGTTCGAGTAAACCTACCACACAAGCCTACGCGCCTACCCAAAAAGCTAAGGAAAAAGAAATTAAAACATTCTACAAAAACTTGCGAAAAACCGGAAGCCAGGAAGCAAATGGATAAGAGCAGCTCAAAATAGAGTAAACTGGTAAGAGGTGGAAACCTTTATCCAAAAATGGAAAACCCTTAAAAAATATTATATGAATTTAGATATATTATTTTATAATAATTCATTGACTTTTTAAATTGTAATCTGTATATTTTATTCTAATAAGTAGGTACCTATGCAGATAAAACATAAGTATTGTTACTAATAACTATTGTTAAATTGTCAATAGGGAATAAAGGCTATTTTTATTTTTATTTTATTTATTGTATGTAGTGACCCGCTAGCAATCTCTATAGTCTTACTGTAGAGATTTGTCATGTATTTCATCCTTAGATGATCGTCGCACACGACGGTAACTAAAACTTTATTATTCACATATGTATTTTAGAGGCAATAAACACCAATACGCCAGGTAAAATTATGCCACCGGCGGCGACCACCGGTTTATTTTAGGTTGCGTACTTCGTAGAGCCTCTACGAAATGCTACGATGATCGCTACGACCATTTTTTCCAGCAATTTTAGAATGTCATCGTATACAATTCTGTATATTATGAATTTATGATTAAAGACAATGCAAATATATTATATTTTCCTCTTCCGAACAGAATTTCAGCAAAATATGCACCGAGGAACATTTCTAAGAAACGTCCAGTAAAAGCATAACAAGCCGAATAAACAGACAAAATTAGATTAAATTAATGTTAGTAAACATCGTGTAGCCACGGGCTGACGAGGATTGAACTAAAGAGTACAAGAAGTTCATTGTTAAGTTCATCAGTTTGGTGGCATTTGTGGCGCTGCCAGGGACCGAGAGGAATGAGCCAGGAAGTGGGTGCAGCAGCGGCGCGCCCCCGAGCGCTGCGCCACCGCGTCGCTTCACAACACTTTTAGGACTAAAGGGTTTTGCCAAATTTTAGGCAAAACAAATAAAAGAGAAGAGCGACGCCTATAGACCGGGCGTGTCTATAAAAGGCTGAGAGGGGGGTGCGCGCGGGGGTGGTAACACGATCCGCGAGCTCCAGCCGGCCGGCCGCCCTGGAGCGCGGGCGGGCGGGCGGCGGGGGGCGGGGGCGGAGCGCGTTCTGCGCGCACGCAGCCCGCACGCGCTCTCACTAGTCGAACGGTGCCCGACCGGTAACGTAGCGCCGACCGCCAGAGAGACAACCAGCGACAATGTCCAGCGTGGCGAAGACTTCAAAGTACACCTACCGCAGCAGCGGCGGCGGCACCACCGATGTCAACATCGAGTACAGCGCCGACCTGAGTGCTCTCTCCAGGCTGGAGGTAGCCGACTTACATACAGTGCAGTGTGCAGTGAAGTGTGTTAGTGGCCCGCGTGTCACATGATACGATATCTTGTATTTTTCAGGACAAGATCCGTCTCCTCCACGATGATCTGGAATCCGAAAGGGAGCTGCGTCAGAGGGTAAGCAGTGCGTGCGAAATGTGATATCTGCGCGCGCCGCCTTACCGGGCGCGCAGGTGTCCGCGGCCCGCGCACCTATTTATACCAACCGCACAACATTACAGCTTTTTCACACTCTATTGTTACATGCAATCTCTTCACCGCTTACCTCATTTTACAAAACTTATTTTTATGATTTTAACACCTAAAACCACTTATATTCTGGACAGATATACAAATATGTAAATCAGAAGATTTAGCATTTAGAGCTTTTAAAAGTTTTATCAACATTAAAATCATACTTTTTTTATAATTTCTACAAATACATCAAGTTTTACTTACTTTACATATGCAATTAATAAAAGATTGATTACAATTTTCGTATTTTCATGTGAGTCAAAGACAAGTGACTCATCACTGTCTAATAGAATAAAGTCATCAGACAAATTGATCTGTAAAGCATAATTCATCGGATCATGTAATCGAAGTTCAGTGCGCTATTTTTGGGCGCGGTGCAGCAGCGCGAGCGGCGCGCGGCGCGTGCGCATAAAGTTGCGCGAGCGCGGCCTAAGCGCCGCGCCGCGCTCCGCCCGCGGTATATTTAGCCCAGTAGCGAAAGCATTCTCTGAAATTTCAACTTCTCGCTCTCTGGTCGCACTTTTGAAACTGGGCCAAATGATCGTTCCCGTTGAGAATGCCACAATATTGAAATATAATAATAGAACACGGTATTAGTGGCAAAAATATCCGTGTTAGTCAGAACCGACGTGAGACGCGGGCCGTTTCTTAAATTAGATAGGACAATACTGAAGTATGCGAAGGACGCCTTCGCAGCGCGTTGCATAATATCAGATCTGGGAAACTCATTTACTATGTAACACAATAGGTACCTACTGTGTTAAATTGTTAATAGTCTTTATTAACATATAACATCACAATGAAATACTTAATAGAAACAAATTACAACTAGTATCTACAATTGAAACAATTGAGCTAACTGCATACTGTTGCAAAATGAAACCAACAGGTAGCTTAACTGATATAATGAAGAATACTTTAATCATATTGTAATGACGTAGAATGATAGACACTCGACGCATCGCAAAGACAACAAAACAAGCCGTGACCTATCAATTGGATATTATTTAGTATATTATAAGTAGTATATTATTTAGACTTGAAAGTATTTAAGACATCAATCAAAAGTTTCACTTTTTCATGTTTACCTATATTGCTGAAAACCAACTAATTTAACAGCAACTTAGGTATTTTATCCACGGTACTATTGCAAAAAAAACATCGTAGTACTACCGGTATCGATCAATGGAAATGTTTGATCGTACTACAAAAACAGAGCTTTAAAAAACTTTCTTTTGACTTTTAATCGACTTGTTTTTGTGGCTTGGTATTTAACATGCAGTTTTAGTTTAAGGTCTTGAAGATTTCTACGATTTCAGATCGAGAGAGAGAAGGCAGATTTGAGCGTGCATGTCATTCAACTATCTGAGAGGCTAGAGGAGGCTGAAGGTGGAGCCGAGAGTCAGGTAAACATTCATAATTTACTTATTTATTTCACGTTATCTACAGATCTCTTTATGTGCAGAATTGTTTTACATTATGTGTAGTTTATCATGCTCGGGATAGTTCAACTTTAACGAATTGTCAAGAAAGTAGCAGTGATTCGATTTATATGGCAGAACCGGCTATATAGAAATTTAAATACAAGTATTCAAATACAAATAAACATAAATTACCAATTTCAAAAGACTTTAATGAACACATTGTTCAAAACATTCACAATGGAAGATTAATACGGCAATGATATGGTCAGATACATAGAAAGATAAAAGAAAATACAAGAAGAAACATTTCTAGAAACAAGAAAGCCGAAGATTCAAGACACCGAAGATCTAAGAACATCGACGAAGAAAATGTATCTACACAAATCAATAAACAAAATTATTTTGCGAATTTGTTTATGTGCGAGTGCGATTATTGTCCTAAGCGATGTACAATTAACCTTTTTTTTCAGATTTGTAACTTATATTCATAAGTTTTGTTTCCTTGGTGCTTATTCTACTTTTTTCGTAAAGACTCCAATAAAACTAAAAAAACCTTTTTTTTTTAGTTTTTAAAATGTTTTTAATAAAAAAACTTATAAATATAGCTTCTGTTCTAAAAAATTCAACTCAAAGTTCAACGAGTTGAACTTATTGGAACTATTTTTCCGTTTGTTTAACTTTGTAACTACTTTAAAAAGAAAAATACTTACAGTGTTTTAATTAAAATTTAATATTACAAAAATAATATTATATAAATAATATTTATATTAATCGGTAATAGAAATCCAGAATGACTGAAGGGTGCCCGTGGTAATGTAATATTTACATTTTCTACTTATTAATTATTTAATAGAATCGTCTTACTTACCACTAATATTAACATACTGTACTTACTTGGTAGGAATATGTTCTTTAAAATTCAATAAATTATATATATTGTATAAACTTGCCATTATTATTACTTTTGCAAATGCAACAATTTCAATCGTGCGCCCAAAAAACTACATGGGAGCATTTTTTGAAATGATCCCGTGCGTTTTTCAGTTCGAGATCAACAGGAAGCGCGACACCGAACTCACCAAGCTCCGCAAACTACTGGAGGATGTCCACCTGGAGTCCGAGGAGACCGCTCACTTGATCAAGAAGAAGCACCAAGAGATCGTGGTTGACTACCAGGAACAAATCGACCAGCTCACCAAAAGCAAAGCCAGGTGAGCAATCCTTTTGTTTAATTATGTTATCGGTGTTCTCCAATCATTTATCAGAATATGCGTACATGACAATTACTTTTATGCTCGTCACATATGCATATATCCCTATAGAATAAGAAGCTATGCGATGAAAGCGAAAAGCTGTGCGTACATTTCACACAGTCACATCACCACCATTTATAAATTACTCTACTATGTTACATATCCTTGTGAATGCAACCTGAATCTCTTTGTCCTCAGATCTGAGAAGGAGAAGTCCAAATTCCAAGCGGAAGTTTACGAGCTGCTGGCCCAAGTTGAGAATGTCACCAAGGAGAAGATCACCATCTCCAAAACCGTCGAGAGGTGTGAGATCACCATCAGTGAGCTGCACATCAAGATTGAGGAGCTGAATCGCACTATCGTGGACATCACCTCTCACAAGCAGCGTCTGTCTCAGGAAAACATTGAGCTCATCAAGGAAGTTCAGGACCTGAAGGTTTGTTTATAAATAATAGCAATATTAGTCTTCATTTCGGAAGAGTCCATAGTTTTCATAATATATATATTACAAACAGTTTAGAGTGAGATGGTTTAACTTATACGATTTGTAGCTAAAATTAATTACCCAATATGCAGGGATATGTCCATTTGCGGTTCCGACTGTGGTGCACCGATATATATATTATACCGATATATTCTCACACACCATTTCCATGATTAATTTACTTAGATTCATCATCAGCCTCATAAAGTGACTGTTCTTTATTGAATTCCAGGTGAACATTGAGAATGTTGTGTACCTTAAGAGCCAGCTCGCTAGCCAGCTCGAGGACGCCCGCCGTCGGCTCGAGGATGAGGACAGGAGGCGTTCTCTGCTGGAGGCCACCCTTCACCAGGTAATATCCTCATTCCATCTTTATCATCTATTTTACTCATCATCTATTCCATCCAGGCGTGTGGTTCCGGCATTACCCAAAACTCTTCTAAGAGGATAGTCCTAAGAGGTGACTAAGGGATATCGAACTGCGATCCTCAACCCGCATTCCCAGCGCGTGGATTATGGGCATTACGCTGAGATAAAAACCTGAGTTCAGCAGTGGACCAAATCAGGTTAGCGAGGTTGGGGATTACTTTCATAAAACACCAATATCTTCTCTATTTCTTGTTCCTTTTAACTTCTTTCGACGTGGATGCAAATAATACCAAAAGAAAAGCAACGTAGATATAAACCGTTGTTAAAATGAACGCCGAGTTTACCCTTTTTGTGGAGGGGACGTGCTTTTTTAGAATGGTTTATCTCAACCTGTGTATTTACAGGTTGGTTACCTATGTACATAGCTGTGTATGTATTTGTAGAAAGGTTAATTACACGACATGAAATGGACGCTAATACTCGAACCGGAACCAATCCACACAATGACAGTTTTGAGATAAAGGCATTTTTGTCTAAATTGTGCAAAGAAAAAAATGTACTGCCATTTTTAAAAAAGTTGGTTTACAGTACTGTACAATATACTGAGTTCTACCTAAATCAATATTATTTTACTAAAAAACATTAACATTAACAAGTTTTTTTTTATAAAACTAATTTTGTAGGGAACCAACCCACACTCATGTGTGGGTTGGTTCTTTATGAACTTATTAAATAATTTTGAATAATAGTAATTAAAATAGAAAAATGCATATATTTCTTTCATGAATTTATTTTAAATCGAAAATGTACCCAGACTTTAATAAAAAAAAACGCAAAAAATGCTGCAAAAGATATAATTTTTGTCTTTTACATTGATTCGTAACCTAATCATCCTCTATTTCAAAATCAAGATGACCTGAAAAACCTTCCAGATCATCTGCTATGGCCTCATTTTCAATAAGCCTCACGTAGAAGTCGTGTGAGTCTTGAAGAATCAAGTGTAGCTTTGCTTTTGAGGTCGATTAGCTTCACTTGAATGACAGGTTTTCCGTTTGGCCAAAGTGGCTCCATCATTTTTTCCTTCAGACTTTCTGGACTTCCACAAGGCCTTTTTCGTAGTATATATTACCTTATATTCTTCATTGAGATCAGATCTCATATATATATTGTAAATATCACATATTTTTAGCAATATTTCTTTTGTGTTTGGCTATGAAGCTTCATCTCCTTCAGTGGTTTTCTTTCTATTCGTTATTTATTTTTCTAAATTCAACGATGACAAGAAGTCTTCATATTTTATTCTATGTACGTGTTTGGGTTTTGAGGAGGCTTTTGAGGGTTAGATAAGCCGCCAAGCTATTGCATTTGGTTCCAGCTACCCCCAGTTTTTATATGGCAAACGTTTTTCTACCGAACACCCTGTATATTATGTCAGTAACTTTTTGTAATCTTTTATAATGCCTATTATTAGCTTTCTGCGACAATTTAATTTCTATTGTAATTAGTTAAGCTGATGGCAATCCGAATTAAATATCGCTTTCTAGAGTTACTTTGTTACGCCCGCCATTCCCATCACGGAAATCTTTTATTCGGAATTTTTTTTTAACACCCTCGATCGAATCCAGCAAAGCGATGTGTTTATTCTGTTCTGTTGCAAAAATTTGTTAAAACATTCCAGACGTCGTCAACGTCTGGAATATTTTAACAAATTTTTGCAAACTAATTAAACCCAGAAAAAATAACGTGCGTACGTTTGCTTCTTTGTTTTTTTTATCTGTAGTGTAGTGATGAGCCAAAGATTTTTCGCGTATAAAAGTTGTTATAAACATATTTTGCGCATCGAACAACCCCAGAGATTAAAACTTTTCAAAGTTAGCAACCGTTTATCTGCTGGTACATTTTTGAGTTGGTTCCTTAAAATTTATAAGATTTTCACTTGGATCCTAAAAATCTTATAGTTTTTAAGGAACCAAGTGACTTGAATCTTTGTAAAAATTTAAGACTTAGCCTTTTCTATAAAGCAAACAAGAACCAACCCACAAAAGTAATAAAAAAATATTTACACAAGGGACCATGTGGTTTGGTTCCTTTTAAAAGAATTAAAATTTGTTTTTTTTTTAGATTATCGGGTTACCATGAAGCATGGATCTTATTAACTTTTTGTACAACTGTTGATGTGTGGGTTAGTATCTTTGTTGACAAAATGTTTTGTTCAGTCAAAATTGCCAGATCACTGTGATCTTTACAGAGTTGATATAAGGTGTATTTTGAAAGCTTTCTGTGTACTTAACTCAATTTTGACATGAGTGTGGGTTGGTTCCGGTTCGAGTATTAGCGTCCAAATATTGTGGAAATACGGATATTTCTCACGTAACGTGCCCTTGGACAAAATCGGTAATTAATTATGGCACGTGAGTTCAATCCGGTGCAGCTGTTCCTTAATTCGCACCATTAGCTGTTTCGAACATGAGAAATTATAGGCAGTTTTGTTTCAAGTTGAAATATATCCGAAATCTTTATTTTTTAAATAATATCGAAGAAATAACTGAAGCTTTTGGAATATTATTTTAAAATAAACATTGCTGGAAATTGACGACCTCTGTGGTAGTCAAATCGCGGCGGGCGAAGGACCGCCTGCCACGCAGCAGGTTGCGGGTTCGATTCCCGCTTTCAGGCATATGTTTGTGCCATCTGCATTTTTTTTATTTCACAAATTAAACCCATAAAGAACGGCAATGGAACTGACGTCCTAATCGCTTAAGAGCGATTACTTCCTGGCAACCAAAAGTATTGTGGAATAAAATTCCTAAACTATTAACACTAATACATATTTATCATCCCATCAGACGGAGATCGACCTGGAATCCGTCCGCGTCCAGCTGGAAGAGGAGTCCGAGGCTCGCCTGGACCTGGAGAGACAGCTGGTCAAGGCCAGTGGCGAGGTCTCCCAGTGGCGTCTCAAGTTTGAGTCCGAAGCCGCCGCCCGCGCTGAAGAAATCGAGGAGTTGCGTCGCAAGTACTCCATCAGGATCCAGGAACAAGAGGAACAGATCGAGACCCTCATTGTTAAGATCAACAATATCGAGAAGCAGAAGTCTCGTCTGCAGAGCGAGGTACGTATCCCTTGCTGTCTTAGGGCACACAGAAGATCTTTATCTGAAAGGAGGTCTTTTACCAAATATTTTTGTTTTATTTCATTTATTTATTTTTATTTCATTTATTTTGCTTACATGTACAAATTATTCATAAGTCTAAGTGAATTAGTTGTTATTATATACATGCACCCTGGAAGGGTACTGCAAACTTGAGTTCGAATACATAATTAAATCATTAAAATACATTTATCAAATATTATAAATAAATTTTCAAGCATAATTAAAAGTAACACATTGGATTCAAAATTAGAAACTAAGAAGCCAGAATCTTTTGTCAGTCATTCAAAAACCTATAATATATCATTTTTGTTTCTCTGTTTCAAATTGTTGAACAGAATAATAGCTTTTTTCTAATAAAAATAATTTAATCTTTTTGTAAAAGGTAGTGTAGTAAATAGTATGCTTTTAATGTAGTGTTTTTTTAAATTAAGTTTTTGAACATTCTTTCTTTAAATTAGTTGCTTTGTCAGGTAAAGTATTACCTATAAAATTTAACACAATTCACAGCAAACGATTTGTTAACCTTCGTAAGCCGTGTAAAAGGTTGGACAAGACTATTTTTTGATCTCGTATCATACTGGTGACTGAGAGTGTTTACGGTAACGTAAAATATGCATTCTTGTATGCATAATGTTTAAATATATTTATAGAGATGGCATAGGCATTTTTCCTGTATCATCAAATAGTGATCTGAGGCTGTTTCTTGGTCCGAATCTATAATTTGCACCATAGTGCTTCCTCAGCGCGTCCAGCAACAATGATGATCGCAGGAGCTGATGCCAGATTTCCAATCATTTTCAAGTCGATAAACCATTTCTCCATCCAGGTTGAGGTTCTCATCATCGATCTGGAGAAGGCTAACGGAACAGCTCGGGAGCTGCAGAAGAGAACCGAACAGCTGGAGCGCGTCAACATCGAGATCAAGTCTCGCCTGGAGGAGACAGTACAGCTTTACGAGCAGACACAGCGTGACCTTCGCATCAAGGTCACCGAGATCCAGCGCATCTCCCACGAGCTCGACAAGACCCGGGAGCAGAAGGATGCCCTTGGCCGCGAGAACAAGAAACTTGGTGGTATGTTCTAGATTGAACTAGTATTTACTATTGAAGGAGTTCAGCTAACTGCCGTCACAATCTCACCTCAATCGGTCCACTGGACGCAGGCCTTCCCCTGATAAGCGCCAAGTCTGTTATCTCATGGGGGTAATGTCCATAATCCTCACGACGGGCATGCAGTTTGGGGATCGTAGTTTGGTGCTATAATTGTTCTGCAGGGGCCGTTGCTGTCCGCCGCCGATGGATATCCCTTAGTCGCTTCTTACGACACCCGCCGGAAGACAAACAAACAAACAACTCAACAGTCTATATTGGTCCAATCTGGACACAGGCCTTCCGTGATAAGCGCTTTGACTGTTATCTCATGGGGGTTAATGCCTATAATCCCCACGCTAGGCATGCGGCCCCGCTGTATGGCACCAGTTCTCAGGTCACTGTTCTAGATACGTTGTGTTCGATTTTATGGAATATAGCTTGATCGTCCTTCGTTTAACAGCTGATGGTCATGGCAATGTGGCCGCCGAAGCTGTAACTCGAGATTCTTAGATCTCTCAACCTGATAGTTGCTTCCTATACCGTATCGATCAGGCATGTAGAATGTTAGTAAACAAACCACGACATAATTATCAAAAATTCACTTGCTTGGCGTCGAGTTTCAGATCTAATTGTAAGTGAAGAGAATTATATAGAGGATGAGGTTTATTTAATATTATAAAAAATTACTCTATTTTTTATTCTATTTATCAAATAAATAATTTTAAGATTTATTTATTTAGATTTATTATATGAATTATTATTATTTTTTTAATATTTACATTAATTTAATTTAAATTTATTGAAGTAAGGAACTCAAATTGACCAGTAATGTAAATTACGCATAGAACGTGCCAAACTGTATTTTCGGTTACGTATGGGCGGTTTGTTTACTTACATTCTACATGCTCCATAGTTACGGATAGTGTTGATTCTATAGCCAGAAGGAATGCAAAACAAAGAAACACCATATAAGGATTAGAAAATAATATATTATTTTCTAATCCATAAACTACCTACTGCTACTACGTGGACGTGGACGAATCTTCGTGATGCGAAGGCGAAGGCATGTGACACTTTTTTTCTTTCTTTTTTGTCTTGTTGGACAAATCAGTTATTAACAATCACAAACTGAAAGTTCAATACTAAAATCATGGTTAATTATCCTTGTCTTTCGTTTTTCAGATGCCCTGTAGTTTCTAAACCTAATTATTTATTTTTGTATGGTACATTCAACCTCTTTGCATTCAATTTGGTTCTCCTGTCTCCGCTGAGCATTGGGAGGAACAGGCCATAGAGTCTCTCTATGGCTAGTACTATATTAACTCTATATTTATAGCCCTTATGACCAAATCAGTGGGACCACGAGCGACTGCATTCCGTTGACTGATGGTCCCACCAAACAGTGGGACCACGAGCCCATTCAATCGACACACTATCCCACCAGTGGGTCAAATTAGTGGGACCACGAGTCGCGACCCCCAAAAAAGGCTACCAAAGAAGGCTCACGCGCCTCACAACATCCACAAAATTCAACCCTTGGATAATAATGTACGATTGTATTTTGTAAGGAGATATTTAAAAGGGTAATTCTTGCAGATGACTTGCACGACGCTCGCTCCACTGTCACAGAGTTGACCCGCCGTCTCCACGAGCTCGAACTCGAGCTGCGCCGTCTTGAGAACGAGCGAGAGGAGCTTACCGCCGCCTACAAGGAGGCTGAAGCTGTGAGTATCAACCACTTTTTCGAGGTCACCTTTTTCTAGGACGTTGAAGATGGGGCATCATGAATTTCGGCCACGGCCAGTCTTAACTATAATAATATGCTAAAAGCATCCCTTGGGCGTAATGGACCAGTGTGAATATCTCTGTTGATAGGTAATCACAAAAAGTGCCAAAACACAATCGCGAAGTGGCGCGTAAAGAGTAAATAAATTTTAAATAAATGTCAATAGCTGGGAAGTTAATTAGTCCTCAAAGCCTAATATTATTTTACCCTTTGGGCCAACAAGACAGATTATCGAACAGAAGTTTTTGAGGTCTCTAGCAGCGTTTAGTCTTACGCTAAAATTAATATATGTCAGTGTGACGATAGTTTATAAATATAACAATATAATATTTCAAACGATGTAAAGCTGTCTACACACCGGGGCTGCCGGCACGCCATCATGGATCCCGCGGGTTAGTGTCGGCGGGTGGACCCGGCCTCGGCCGCCAGGAACCTAGGTACGGGCGCGTAAGCCGCCGGCGATGTCGTTTCAAAATGACTACTTATTTTCGAGGCAACTAATAAATTAAACGGCGCCCACCTTTTTGCTGCTATAAAGAGATCTTGGCAGCGATCGCGAGATATTTGAGCAATAATTATATAAGAAGAGCAGGTATTGCAAGGTATCATAAAACTAAATAATAGCTGCTACTATAAAATAACTAACATTATGAAACAGAGTCTACTGAAATAATAGGCGAGGTAGGTAGGTACTATAAATAATAACTTGGCCACTTATATAAACAGTGGGATAACAAACATTGTTTGATAGGCAACTATAGACTTCCATATAATAAACACTTTGAGACTAAGATTTGAAAACAGCTGCTAAATCGAAACGCAAAAAACTTAATGCTAATTTAAATAAAATCAAAGTTTACAACTGATTAATAAGGTACTAATTAATAATAATATAAATAAACGCGATAAATGCCCGATCGATGCGATCTGAACGCATTATTATTAGTTTTATGAATTAAAACTAATAATAATGCGTTCAGATCGCTAGTTTAAAAATATTAACTAAGGTTACTATAACTATCCCTCGCTGTAGCTGCCAACATATTTGCTACCGGCTTTAATTATTTTATAATAATTAAATTAGATTCAGATTAATTTGCCGGATTAAATCAGGCTGCCAGCCTTATTTAACCGACCCGGCCGGCGGGTTTTGCCGTCGTCACGGCAGTTTAGGTGTGTTGACAGCTTTAGACTTTGGCAAACATCCAGCTACTGTATTCCATACCCAGCCAGAGTTCACACTCTGCTTCTGTGAATAGATTCTATTTTTAGATTTTAAAAACGAATTTGAACTAAGAACATCACCTGCGTAAAAAATCGCTACGGCTAATTTGGAAAATGACAACTAAACATAATTATTTAAGTATATCTTTTGGTTTTCTGATTTTCAATTAGGAACAAAATAAACTCGATAAGGAAGGATTAACACCACTCAATTTGATAAAATGAGTTGAGTAACAGGAAACTCGCAGTTAAGAGTTATTACTAAAACCTTATGATTATGATACACCTCTAAACCTGTCGATCGTGTAAAAGCCAATAACGGGAACAGCATGGACATTCTGAAACAAAAACTACGTTTTACAAAGAGACACTGAATCTTTTAACTCGCAACACAACTACAAATAAGTACAAACTATGCCGAAAACGTACGCTCCATATAATGCCAGAAATAGTTTCTTAAACAAACTGTGCTGTATATTTCTTAATATGCGTTTTTGGTACCAAGACTGAATTAGATAAAATACGTGATGCGATGTCAAGCAGACATCATAAAGCTTTTAGGTAACGTAACCGTACACAGTGTATAGAATCGACCAATCTTGGGATCTGGATATTTATTTCAAAACATGTGATTTTTAGATAAACGCTTCGCGCCATTGGCACCCTTTACTCTACCTAAGCCCCAACCTCGACTCGCTCGACTCAAAGTTAGCTGAAAGTCCTCGAATTCACGCAGTTTTGGCGTGTGTTGGGCGTACGAAACAAATGTCAACTCGAAAGAAGGCCGCGATTTTTCTAGAAGAATTAAGAATGAATGAATAAATGCAATCTAAATCTAGATTAGACAGTAGATTCCTCCACTCGCATATGGAAATCGAAGTGACTTCCAAGCAAAAATATCAATGATCAAGCATACGGAATTGCGTGGTATTGAGTCGAGTCGAATAAAAGACGAGGTTAAGAGTATAGATATGGAAACTGTCTCAGGTTCCTCCCGAATTATAAAAAAAAATGCTGGACAATTCACACAGCATTATCTAGCCCCAAGCTAAGCAGAGCTTGTGTTATGGGTACTAGATAACTGATATACATAATACAATACACTACATAGATAGATATTTTTTATTATACATAGTAAACATGCAGAACGCCCTGAACAAATGTCTGCAGATCGTACACACATTTGTCCCGAGGCGGGAATCGAACCCGCAACCTCCAGCGTCGCAGGCAGACCTTCGCCCACCACGCCTCAGAGGTAGTCGAGTCAATAGGGTATATGCATGTGATTTCAAAATGGCTAAAAAATATATACGTATTCTCTATTGATATAGAAACATATCTACATATTTATTTTTGCATTTTGAGATGTTTTTATTGTAGAATTTAACCATTGAAAAATTGATATTATAAATCTCAATCGCAAAATTTCAAAACGCTACGCCATTGACTAGAGCGGACGTGACATCACTGTACACATTTCTTCTTTTTTTATTCTGCTTGCTGCACCTTGATTTGACACTATTCTGACCACTTGACATTTCGTATTGTCGATTATTTTCAGTTTTTTCGGAAAACGTCTTTCCTGAGATGATCACTACCGAGGTCGTCACCAAAGGTTTTAATCAAGTGTGTACGTCGACGTCACATAAACATGGCGCCAATATGGCAGCGTCTTTATCACCCGAAAATGATTGTAGTTTTGATTTGTTTTTTTTTACCTTGTTAATGCGAAATTCAGTGAGCGTCTTATCATTCATCGGTTAAATAATGACCAAAAGAATCGATTAAAACAATAAAAAAAATCGATGCATGCATATTATCTAAGACATTTGTGTGGATTCTCAGGGCCGCAAGGCTGAGGAGCAACGCGCGCAGAGGCTGACGGCTGAGCTGGGTCAGTTCCGCCACGAGGCCGAGCGTCGCCTCCAGGAGAAGGACGAAGAAATTGAAGCCATCCGGTAAGTGCATGAACAAAAAAAGTCTAATTTATCCAAGCATAAGCATCTCTTTCGTCCCACTTACCGCAAGTAAGTGTCTCAAGAAGAAGTCTTTGACCAGTATGTTGCCAGGAATGATATTTGGCATTTAAACGTAGTCCTCCACTATGGGCCCCGTCAGTAATTTCAAGGTCACACCGAGGGCTATGCTAGGAATCTCTCTGTGAGATCGAATCAGAAATTAGGAGATCCGCAGAAGAATCAAATTAACCGACATAGCTCTCAGCATTGCAAAACTCAAGTGGCAGTGGGACAGGCACATAGTTCTGAGGACCGACGGCCGCAATGCTCTTGAGTGGCGGCGACGTACCGGAAGGGGCAGTGTTGGTAGGCACACGATGGAAGTGAAGGTAGTAATGGTCGCGTCGCGGGAAGTCGCTGGATACAGGCAGCGCAAAATCAGTTATTGTGGAGAACTTCATCTAGGGAAGTCGGTCGGCTGATATGATGATGATAAGCATCTGTGACAAGGCTAGGAGAATGCTTAAGTAGACAGTAGTATAGGTAAGAAACAAAGAAGAGAGATGTAGGATACGGAAAAGATGAAGGAGACAGAGACTTAAATAAGACGACGTGTTGCACCACAGTGATCTCTGGGATCGGAACTCACCCGTTCTGTTAACATATTGTGAACACAACCAAAGATATCGGTAGACTGAAAACAAATCACCACACACAGCCGACGCCAACTCGGAACTGCGAGATGTCTTTCAGCGGCAGAGCCCTGCTCACTTCTCTGCGCTGAGTGACTAGTGTCATCGAAACTTGCGACAGGCTATCAATCGCAGCCGTGACCTAAATATGCCGTGGATCAACGCCAATAACGAGATTGACAGGTGATTTACAAAATCAGCACACCATAAAACGCGACTCGCACGTCATTCCATACTGCAGTCAGAATTGTTTAAGTACCTACAGCTTAACAAACTCGTAAACTTATTCAATTTATCACTTTACTTTCGTCTGAACTCAAGTACTTATTCGGATATTCTCTATAATCTGAATTCTATTGGCAGTATTTCTGTTTATATTTAGCGAAGCTTCTGATTGGCGTATCTAACGATGAGCGTAGGTACTAATATTGGCAATCGGATGAAATGAAAATGTACAAAAGATCAGGACTGTTTTCTCGCGCCCGCAATCGCACGACCTCGTGTCCCGACACCTCACGTCGGGCAGAGTGATTTTCGAAACGTTTTATACATAAATAGTGAATAGTGTTTCACCATGCCTCCGGTCAAAGTGCCTAATTACGTAAGTAAGTGGCACAAACCTCCCACTTCAGTATACGAAGACAACTATGGTTATGGCATTAACTTTTATCAGCCCATGATTGATTATATTAATGAAAAAGAACATGGCCTCAAATCTAAACCACCTCATCTGCCATGGAACAACGAAAGGGGACTCGAAAAGTACAGGTTCGATAAAGAAATCAAGCCATATTCAGAAGCAGATGTGTCCCGCATTTCAAAGGATATTGCTGAAACTGCTAAACGCGAGCTCAACGTTTACAAAGTGTGCAAACGCAGCCCTTTCTCAATTGTTGCCACGGCTGCTGCAGCGAACGTCAGCAAACACGTAGGAGCAGAAAGTGTAGCGACAAAGGGTAAGAAAAAGCTTGTAACCCGTGAGAAGTTCAGAGCTGAAAGGCAGAAGAAACGATTGGAAGAAATCGATAGGGAACTTGAGCTGTACGAAAAAGCAGTTAATGTCGGAGCAGAGTTACGAGGAAAAGCTATGATGTACAGAGGTAAATCAGCCAAAGCGATTGCTC
The DNA here is from genome assembly GCA_955876795.1 of Eupithecia tripunctaria. Lineage (NCBI taxonomy): Eukaryota > Metazoa > Arthropoda > Insecta > Lepidoptera > Geometridae > Eupithecia > Eupithecia tripunctaria. Next base: position 1,462,875 of record OY041599.1, on the reverse strand, counting down.
AGGTACTTTTAGATGAGAGCAGGAAGAATGTTGCACAAAGCCGAATTAGAAGCATGGACCTAAGTGCCAGAAAGGAACAGGTTGATCGAAAACTCGCTAAAGTAACTGAGAACCTTATGTCTAAAGTTTCATCTGAAACGAGGCTAACGAGTACTTCGGATTGCAAACTGTCGCAGGAAGTATCTGAGACCATACGGACAATTCGCTCATGTTCACCCGCCACCAAATGTGTCGTCATTAGAACCGAGATCCCAGTCATCGACTATTCGTACGTAGAAAAGATAAACGACTTGAAGGAGACACTGAAGCAGTTCGAATCTTTGAGCACATACATGAGCTTTGATCACAGGTGAATTTTATACGGCATCATCTAACAATAATTTATCTCATAGGCTAGCTAAACCACATATTAAAACCTTAGACGTCTCCGCTAGTTCGTCAAAACTGGAATCCGGGCACAAGACAATACACCATTTCGTCGATACGTCGCCATTTCATTATCTTCGTTCAAAAAATTCAGTTCTCCTCAGAACTGAATTTTTTTAAACGTTAATCTCAGGCCCTCGCCTGAGGTCCTGATGGATTAGGTGAATCGATACCTGGGTATTATCGTCTCTCCGAACTCTGAAAATTTTACCATCTTGCCGAGACGATACTGTCGACTCACTAAACTTAGTCCTGAGCATTTTTTTTCCTCTTTTCAAGAACACCAAGACAATTTCTCGACATTCACAAGTTATGTGTCAGGTAGATTTTTCAACAATCTTATCTTGTCTACAGCAAGCAGACCAGCATTGAGATCGAGCAGTTGAATGCCCGCGTGGTCGAAGCTGAGACCAAGCTGAAGACTGAGATCACTCGCATCAAGAAGAAGCTGCAGATCCATATCACAGAGCTGGAACTGTCGCTCGATGTCGCCAACAAGACCAACCTTGACTTGCAGAAGACCATCAAGAAGCAATCTCTGCAGGTATAGTCATAGCAACCCTTGTTATTTTGTGTATGAAGTACAAAAAGTAAGAGTCTAGAGTCTCTCTGGTTACTCGCAGTAAAATCCTATACAGTGCTTCCTTCTTCAAGAACTTGTGTGTTACCAAAGCTGTGATGATAAAGTGCTTTAATAACACCATGTGCAATATTGTGCTTCTACGGTAGATTAAATACTGTTTACTTATTACTGTCACCCTGCGGTATGCGAGTGGTGAAAAAACGTCTACTGGCTCTCAAAAAAATAAGTTAAAGTCTTTGAGCGTGCATTCGTTTTTCGCACTTTTCGCAGCAGAAGTGGCTTGTGATTTTGTTCGCTTAGTAAGGCGTTACGTAAAATGACTTCTATTGATCAAGAAATTTACCATTTCTTGCCATTCCTTTTAGGCATAGAACGTGGTCATAAGCTGCTATAAACTGCGTACTTTAAGAATAGCATAAATAGTTCCATCTCTCATACCTTCCTACTTAGTTCGAATCTGAGCATAGGTACGCAGTTAATACAGTGAAATACATAAGATCCTCTTAATATGACACTATCAAAAAATCAAATAAAATCCTAAAAAAACACTAATCCAGCGCGAAAAACCCAGCGTTTTTAGAATATTATTTGAAATTAAAAATGACCCATAATAAAAACTATAATCGTCACAACTTTAACACTATGATGGCCCAAGACTCATATGGTCGCGTCTACCTCCATATAGTGGCATCGCGCCCCTGCGGGTCGCACCGCCGCTTTGCAGTGAATGCGTTAAAGTGATAACAATGAACTGTACTTTCCTCCAGCTCACCGAGATCCAAACCCACTACGACGAGGTTCAGAGGCAGCTGCAAGTGACGCTGGACCAGTACGGCGTGGCACAGCGCAGGATACAGTCCCTCACCGGGGAGGTCGAGGAGATCCGGGGCAACTACGAACAGGTACTACACGAACACTTTACATATAATTAAATTGTTTTCAAACGACCAAAAATCAACTTCAAACCCCTTAGGGGATATGTGGGGCATAAGTGTAAAAATCAGCGCACACGAACTGCACGTCTGAAACACACGAACTGCAATCTGCCGACTGCAAGACTCAACTGGGCAGGCGACAGCGGTCGATGACTGCCGTCGCCTGCCAGTTGAGTCTTGCAGTCGCCAGCTTGCAGTTCGTGTGCGCTGATTTTTACACTGTTTTTTAGTTTTGCGGATAAACCTAATACTTCCCGATCATTTTAAATAAAATTATCATTGATTCCAATACTCATGGATAACGTACGCGGAATTAAAACTCCATTGTTTACAAATAAAGTGGAGATAAATAATTCTTAAAATTAACGCATCTCCACAAAATTATCCAGTTACAAAAGCTCTTTTTGCTCATAAACTTAAGGTTTTTTTCAAAAAGAGCTTTTGTGAGCAAAAAGCAGACTTTTTGTTGTTGATTTTGATACTCGTAGGATAGGATTCTATTCTACCAAGCAAGCAGACTTTTTTAAAGTTTTGTTTTAACTAAAGATACATAAACTTTTATCATTCTGATACACAAAGAATAATGTATCTCTACCTCATATCACCCTAGGTAAATGTCTTTTTGTCAGTATATTTTGAACAGTAAATGGTAGTAGCCCTATATTTCATCAAGGGACACAAATAGCTCTATAGTAAAATATACCACGTCCTCTATAATTTCCTATACGTATCGGCCTTAATAATGTGCCACAGAAGTCATTATTAAAGATTAACATAGGTACAACAGTGTCGGGTTTGCAATTAGCAACATTGCAAACGCATTGAGCCGGCGCCGTGTAGCTCGTATATCTGAGCCTTATCAATCGGCCAAAGCGACATTGCATGTCACTTTGGCTGATTAAACTGACATCACAGTACCAAAATACTTTTTCAATCACTAATAGAGATGTAGGCGTTACGGGAAGAGACACTGGCGATAACAGATTAGTTCCGTCCCCAGAAGATCAACGTTCGATGCAGTGCCAATAATATTCATATTAATTACAAAGGCCCTGTTTTCGGTCGGGGTGAGTTATCGGTTCAAGATCATCGGACAATCATCATTTATTTTTGGGCTGGTTGCCACGTCTTTATCCATTTATATAGCCACGATATATCTTCATTATTGTTCACCATTGACGGCCATAATGGGTGATATCGCTGCTTTGAATCATTGAGCATAATGTTTGCTCACATGTCAGCCAAATCGTTTACCTGAATTGATTCCCAACGATTCCTAAATCCTATATTAGCTAGTTTTGATGTCAAATAGAAGATAACTATTCAATTTCAAAAGCTTTCGTATAGTTGATTTTCGTAAATCCAAATTTTACCAGTGGTGTCGATTCTGTTGTTTTAGAATTGTTTTACGCTTGTGATTTTTTTTTACTTTTGTTAATTTGTTTTACGCTTTCCTGTCCTCAGGCCCTCCGCGCCAAGCGCGCCGTCGAGCTCTCCTTCGAGGAGGCACAGACTCGCATCAACGAGCTCACCGTCATCAACGTCAACCTTTCCTCCAACAAGGCTAAGATCGAGCAAGAGTTGGCAGCCGTGGCCGCTGACTACGACGAAATCACCAAGGAGCTGCGCGTCTGCGACGAAAGATACCAGCGTGTGCAGGTGAGATAGAGACAGAAGCTTTTGTCATCCGATGGAGAACACCTTCTTCAGCTTAAACTTCCACTCTAAGCATACTTTCCTCAAACCAGGGGGATTTTACAAAGGGTTTGACATGATTTGGTTCTTGTCGTGATTATGGAAAGCTCACGGGGGATTTTGCCATAATCTTCGCTCTTGGCAGGCGGATTTATGATTTCAATTTCAATTTAATATTAGTTAAGTTTTTTTTATAAGTGGACTTACAGTAATTTAAGTCGTGTTAAAAATACGGGCTGAGTTGGGGAAACATAGCATTTAAGATTTTAATTACATGTTTAGTAGTTAAGAAGTCCTTATGGTGGGTATGGCCTATAAACAAAGATTTTTTTATTCTCAGAACTATTTAAAGCCGCGACATCCAAAGATAACATACATAAATTACTGTTACATTTAATTAGAAAGCTAATTTCAAATAGCTAAAGTTTTTACAAAACATAAAATAAAACAGTTGTTGTATGTGTTGCAAACAATTTAGAGGTAGCTGAAATGATCTAGGATCTAAATGAATACCAGTCGCGCGTCCTCAAGACGCTGGCTGCATCGCCCCGCTGTATGGCAATGCTGATGCGCTGCGCCAGTTACTCACCAAGTCTCGGGTCACACGTTGATAAAGAGCAAGTTTTTTTTCGGGGAATCCATATAGGTATGGTTATTCTGCTATTCCAGACTGAAAAGAAAAGTTATAAATGGTGTAATGTACCTACCCCCACATCGTCTTATTTATTAAGATTTACTTACGTCTAAATATAAACTGTTATTGGTTCAATTTTGATTTAAAACAGCGAACGAGTTCTCAGATGCACATTAATGCCACTATCGTGGGTTGTTTTGGCATGTAACTAAATTCTTTGCGACTATGTTACAACCTGACTCATGTGATATTTATAATTGTTAATGTTAACTTTGGTCTTAGATTAGTATTTGGGCTGGGTCCAATAACATTTTACTCATCATCACCTTGCAGTGGCTACCCAAATAAGTATACATAAGTGTATTATATTATGTACTTATTATTGTATCAAAGTAACTAAGTATATCAGATATCTAGTAGGTACCAAAACACAATCTCTAGGCTAAAAATATATCACATCCTCTATAAGTCCCTATACATATCCCACCACATAAGTATACACCTTTGGGGCTAGATGATGTGTGTTTACACTGATCAGCATAATCGCCTCGCTTGGCCATTGAGTATGGCTGACTTGTATTCAACGTCGGCAATTCCAGTTTTGGAGAAGCTTTGCTTAGAGAAGGGGAGTTGTACCTAACTAAAATAATTTATTTTTCAGACCGAGCTGAAACACACCGTCGAGCACTTGCACGAAGAACAAGAGAGGATTGTCAAGATTGAAGCCATCAAGAAGTCTCTTGAGATCGAAGTCAAGGTAAATTCAGAAATTAATGAGGAAGAAAAATAGGAAATCATTTTATAAGACTTTTTATTGCATTAACATATCCTGAGCGCAGTATTGATTTCAAATTCCAAAGATTTTTCTGTACTAGCTTCGGCAATCTTGTTTTTTTTAGAATTAATAGCAACGTCTAAGTATATGTTCCAAACTGTTATTCTTTTGAACCATTCAATTGTGTCTGATTATTAATGTAAATTTCAATCATCATGTTGTTATTTTGTTATTACTGAGGTTAGTTTCTAGCTATTTTATCCGACTTAATAGTAGAGTGGGCGCTCGTGTGCCAATTGACAACTTTTGTTGCGTTGACAACACTGCTCTGTCATTGCAGCAAGACTAAAAGTGTTAGTTCACTGAAACGCCACGACTCTTCTCTTTTTGAACAGACTCTATAAATAAAACTATTTATGTTTCATAGTGAGCGCTTCCCTTACAATCTTTATATATATATATAACAGATTATTATAAAAACTGCTCGTGTATACATCTTAATTTAAAATACGTATAAACCTACTCACCATAACCAATTCTTCTAGAACATTTCCATTCGCTTGGAAGAGGTCGAAGCCAACGCTATCGTCGGAGGCAAGCGCATCATCAGCAAACTGGAGGCCCGCATCAAGGATATGGAACTTGAAACTGATGAGGAGAAGCGAAGACACGCGGAAACCATCAAAATCCTGCGCAAGAAGGAGCGCCAGCTCAAGGAGGTCATGATCCAGTGCGAGGAAGACCAGAAGAACATCATCCTGCTGCAGGACTCCTTGGAGAAGACGGTGCAGAAGGTCAACATTTACAAGAGACAGCTGAATGAACAGGTGCGTCTTACTATACAGAATAATAAATCTTTATTTCAGACTTCATACATAGGTCCATAGAGTACACTAAATTGGTACATAATATATATAATCAAATAGTCACCCTAATTTGCTGAGTCAAATCGGAACACAGCAACACAATAATCAAAACAAGAAAAATTATATTTACAATTATTATTTGGCAATAATAACGCTGGACAATTCACACAGCACTATCTAGCCCCGAGCTAAGCAGAGCTTGTGTTACTAGATAACTGATATACTTAATACAATACACTACATAGATAGATATTTTTTTATTATACATAGAAAACATCCAGAACGCCCTGAACAAATATCTGCAGATCGTACACACATTTGTCCCGAGGCGGGAATCGAACCCAACCTCCTGCGTCGCAAGCGGACCTTCACCCACCGCGCCACAGAGGTCGCAATGTTGTACATTATATTATTGTTATTAGTATAGGCGTGCATCCTTAAAGAGTGATACATATAAATGCAGTCAAACCTATTAGCGAACACGCTCAGAATGCTGTTGGAGCTGGCCCGGACCCTGCGCACCAGAGATGCTCCCCGCTTACGCATGGTGGTGTAGAAACAGTCCACGCGCGCTTCGGCGAACATCCCTGACGCGCTGCAGAACCGGGGCAGCCCCATCAGCACCCTTAACGCGTTATTATACTGCACACGTAGGGCGCTGTACTGTTTTTGCATGACAGTGAAAGTAGCCTTGTGAACAAAAACATCTTTTAAACGTGATATTTCAGATATTTCTGGGATATTTTAGTCCAAACAGTTAGATAGGGAGTCAGAGTCAAATCGATAAGTACTTAGACAAGTCAAATTTTTACTATATAAACAGCTTGATAAATAGTTATTACTATCAAACAAGAAATAAGGTGCAATTGACTCTAATTCACTATATAATCGCACTGACTTTGATGACAGTGTGACTGGGTGGAATAAACGAAATTCTCTTTTTGGCATATACTTTAAAAATTATAGGCCTTGTGAAAAAAACATTTATAGACATGTATCTTGTTGTCCTCAGGAGGGTATGTCGCAGCAGAGCGTGACACGCGTGCGAAGGTTCCAACGCGAACTGGAGGCCGCCGAGGACCGCGCCGACGTCGCCGAGAGCAACCTATCGCTCATCAGAGCCAAGCACCGCACCTTCGTCACCACCTCCACAGGTATACCTAACACCAGTGGCAGATTAGCCATAGCAGCAGCTGACTACCGATAGGGTAAACGAGTTCTTGAGTTGAGACCGCGACTCGGCAAACTTGGTGTAGGGCGCCCTCCGGCAGTTGGGATGACGATCTGCGAAAGACTGCAGGCAGATGCTTGATGCGTTAAGCTGAAGACAGGGCGCTATGGCGCTCATTAGGGGAGACCTATGTCAGTGGACTAATATAGGCTGATGATGATGATGATGAGGTAGCAAATGCTACGCACCTACCGAAATATTTTGTGGTGGACACAAACGGGCCGCGTTTGTGTCCAACACAAAATATTTAGGTAAGTACAGTAGAAACACGTAAATTTGGCAAAGCTCACTTCGCTCGCCGATAAAAAAATTGATCTGCTTGGGATACTATTTAATTTCTATAATATGTCCACCCTGATACAGTCCCTCGTTAAGGGATGAATTGTCGCGCTCACCCCCAATTAATTCGTCAAACTACACCAGTTTTTATAGTAAAATAGTTGTCTTACTATTTTGTTGTGGCACAGGTAAATTATGTTGCGTGGAAAAACCAACGAAATCACTCAATTTCTGTTTTTATTTCAATATTCATTTGTAAACCTCATTATCCTGTATTGGACCACTGTAGACCTCCTAATAAGCGGCTTATTGGCGCTTATCTCATGGGGTTAATGTCTATAAGCTCCACGCTGGGCATGCGGATTGGGGAATTTGTACAGGTCTTCTCTATTAAATGTATTTTTTGTTGCAGTGCCTGGATCCCAAGTTTACCTCGTGCAGGAATCCCGTGCCCTCAGCACAGAGCGCATGTGAAGCCTTAGACAAGCCCCTAACAACAGCATTTGAATGGCGTGACGTTCTCCCCCGATATAGTCAACGGACTACTGTTCCCACAATACCAACCTAACTCGATTACCTGCTAAAAAGATATACGAGTACAATCCCGCAGTACGAAACCTCAAATTAACTTTCTTGTTGATGATTTTAACATAATAAAAAGTATTTGCCGATTTGAGATCCTTTCTTCAATAAGTATTATTGTTTATCTCGACTCGAAGCATGCAAATTTTTATTTTTGTTATTGGGATTTGTTGACATAATTTGCAGCTAATTGACAAATAGATCATAGTATGCAAACTGCATGGTGAACCTGGCAAATCGTCCGTTGAGTATAACGGGGTGGAATGTTTCGTGCAGTTTGCTTGGCCCATAATTTGTTCGGCGGGGCGCAATTCCGGTCGGGTATAATACATAATCCTGGGTATGGGATGGGCGCTCGGTGTCGCGGCTCGCCCTAACGTGTCTCTACACGCGGCCCTGACGCCGACCAGCCATCCCTGTACAACATAATATATTTACATCTAAATTCATCAAGGAACAAACCGATTTGAAGCTTTTCTTTTCAATATTTTTCTATTCAACCGGCGCTATGTTACGTACAGTAGTATAATCTTAAAGAATTATTTTATATTATTATTTATTAATTGTGCAATACATTAATTGTACGTTTGTAACTGTAACTTTTAATAATTTTAAAAATAAATGCTATTTATGTTAAAGAAACAAAAAAAGCAATAAAACTTCAAAAGAAATTCTGTGTATTACTTATTTATTCTTAGTGCATGTACCTAACTAAGTTATTAGGTAGGTACTAGCAACAGCGCCTCGCGGTTTCACCCGCGTAGTTCCCGTTCCCGTGGGAATTCCGGGATCAATTATAAACTAGTAGCTGCGCCCCGCAGCTTTGCGCGCGTTTTTTCTATGGAAACGTTTAAATGTGATTTCTATCCCACGGGAACTGATTTATGGAATAAAAAGTAGCCTATGATTGATTCCAGGATTAGAACTACCTGTATCCTAATTCAGCCCGATTCTTAGTTTTGGCGTGAAGAGGTAACAAACATCCATCCATCCATACATACTTTCAAATTTATAATATTAGTGTGATGTGATGAAGTGAGATGTCACTCCTCTCGTATATTTGTAGGTAAAAACTAGTCTTTGGTCAACCTGCCTTTCATTTACAACTTGGTGACAGCGGTTGTAAAAGTAAATTAATTCTGGTTGTAAAAACCATTATATCGCGAATTCGCGATGGCTACTTTAGTAGGTAATATGTATTCATATATGTAGACATATCTATGGCGATGGCTGCGGCGACCGTTCAATGTGTTTCTAGAAGCATCTAAACGTAAAAACTATAAAAAAATCATTTATCGACAAAGCAAATTACAATCAATTATCATATATTATTGTAAACACCATTGATTTATTAAAAATGGAAGATAAGTTTCGTTCTCGCAGCGCTTACTCAAAAATTGGCATTTGTTACAACTACACGCAAACACATTACGCTCACAGTTACATTTCCAGTCCTGTACCTACAATACAAAGAAGAACAATGACGGAAAGACGTATCTAAGACCAAAGTGAGACCGAGACAAGAATATTTCACGCAAATCACGACCGCCCGTGCCGCCGCCGCCGGTCCGAAGGTGACTGAGGTGGGAGCACACAATTTTACACAATATGAGGTTGCCATTTTCGAGAAACTAGTACCTCATTCCCTTCCCTTTTTAATTAATCAATGGTAAACACTAATGTTTGGTTTCTTTCTCGAACCCGCAACCTCCTGGGTACACTCGCGTCGAATTGAATCGACTCAAGCCGATATTTGCACTAAAGTAGATTTTACACCTACCACCTGCCTGGAAGATGTGCCTCCATGGGAAGTTGAATAGCGGTATAGGTATAGAGCCGGGTGTAGATACTGTTAGTTCTGTATATAACCAGAGGACACCAACACCCGACACAGTAGATGACTCTCACGCTCTGCTGCATCTAGAGGTACAAGCGGCGCACACAACCCCCACCCCGGCGTTCACGTCACGCGCAGTGCTCGAAGGGATGCGGTACGAGCGTTTCTAGAACCGCACTCGCCCTGAAGATGTCCCTCGTTAAGGGATGAAACGTTGGTGTTCTTCTAACACAAACAAGGTTCGTAGTCAACCCGCTTACATTCCTAATGAATTAGTCGAACTACGAAAGTGTTTATAGAAACATACAGATAAAACCAACAGACAGAAAAAGACTCGTAAGTCTCATAAGTAAAGAGTTCATAGGCAGAGTCATCATCATCATCATCAGCCTATATTGGTCCACTGCTCGACATAGACCTCCCCTAATGAGCGCCATAGCACCCTGTCTTCAGCTTCCAGAGACGCATCCAGCTCCAGCACCAGCAGAGGGCGTTCCACACTACGTTTACCGAGTCGCGGTCTCCACTCAAGAACTCATTTACTCCAGCGGTTGTCGGTTGTTCGCGAGACATGATATGGACAGAGTAGGTAGGTACTATGCTTAAATAAAACCGGCAAGTGTGTGTCCGGCCACAAATTCACGTTCTAGGTAATTTTATAGGATTTACGTCATTTTTTTTTTATTATTTCATGATAAAGCACTAGTTTTGCTCAAAAAACAAGTAAACTTTTATGAAATCCATACGTAATTTGGGTAATTTTACTTATCCGCTGTGGCGCGGCAGACGAGAGTTCGCCTGTGACGCGGGAGAATGCGGGTTCGATTCCTGCCTCGGGACTGATCGAACGGATCGAAATATATTTGTTCAGGACGTTCTGGGTGTTTTCTACGTAAGTATAATAAAATATATCTATCTAGTATATTGCATTATGTATATCAGTTATCTAGTACCCCTAAAACAGCTTAGCTGGGGGCTAGATAATGCTGTGAGAATTATCCAGGCTTATTTATTTATTTAATCTATTCTGTTACTTTATCAGTCATATCACGCTATCTATCTGTTACCTTATCATATCACGCTAAAATAAACCAACTTTTTTCAAAGTTATAGCATTTTTTCTTAAGTACTCGGCATTCCCCCTGCCTCCCTTAAGTTATATTTTAACCTACTTAAAATTTGCTAAAGCTATTAGGTAACAACTTTTCTGCAGCGGAATCTTTTTTTGTGGTAAAACTCCGAAACCATAGAGCGCACTAGTTTTATTTTCGGGGCTCTGGAAAAAGGATGGGGCTCTTTTTCTCCCTTGGTCAGAGAGTAGTCGTGCCGCCGCCGCCCCAGTAATGCACACTGTATTTCCTGGAGTCCCTTTCATTCCATCCATTCGCAGAGACTTGAAACTATCTAAAGATCGTTTACTCGCTACCTTGCTTTCAATTCATCTGATATATCCAAATCCATATCCGACAGGACTCTTCCTATGCACTAAGATTACAATTCTTCATTATGATCTCCCTTTACAACCGTCCTAGGGTTCAACAACACGAGGTAATTATAGTTGATTGTAAAGATATCCTGCTTAACATCAGTCCTACAGTACCTACCAGGAACCCCAGACATGCTCCAGAACTCCTTTTTGCAACTCTTAAATACTACTAAGTTTACTACTAAGTTTGTTAATTTGTCTTCCGCTTTCGTAATAGAACTACGCTGTTTCTAATTTATTTACTCCTTACCTTTGGGTTCATGATTTTTTTTTTGTTGTGTTTCTGTGTGTTAATTCTAATTATTTTATTTCTGTATGTTGTAATTATTTAATGTAAATATGTATAAGTAAGGTCCTACACCTTCTTCCTACCTATTACCAATTATACCTACCTGGTGACCTACTAAGTACTTAGGTATTATTCTTTAAGTACTTACATGTTGTAACTCATTGTTTTTTTTGTTAAACTGTAATGTTACATTTTTTTTTTTCTTTTTTTTTTATTTACGGTAAATAGACCTTTGTTTGACCGCAATCTCACCTGATGGAAAGCGAAGATGCGGCCGACGGTGTATCACGAAGGTCTAGAAGATACCTATTCACCCTTGTCTTGAAGAGACCCAGGTTGTAATTGGCCGGAAAAACAGAGGCAGGGAGCGAGTTCCATTCCTTTGCGGTGCGAATAATAAAGGTGGTGGAAAACCGCTTAGTGCGAGTGGAGGGTACATCCACCAAGTATGGATGGTAATGCGCTGTGCGTCTGCTTGTCCTGGAGTGGAAGGGGGATGGTGGGATCAGGTCATGTAGTTCGAGTGAGCATTCACCAAAATGTATCCTATAAAAGATCGAGAGACAAGCAACCTTGCGGCGGTGTTCGAGACTTTGAACTTTAGTCTCTGCAAGGTACTGCTCGTCAATGAGTCTAAAGGCTCTTCGTTCGATCGAGTCTAAGGCTGCAAGGTGGTACTTGGCCGAGCCGTCCCAAACATGGCAGCAATACTCCAAACCAGACCGGACCTGTGCTTGATAAAGGGATAGAAGCTGTTCCGGTGTGAAGTATCGCTTAACCTTATTTAGGACCCCTAGCTTCATGGCTGCTGATAAATAAATACATTATGATGATAAATAAATAAACTATAAACTTAAAGGCCTACAGGATCTAGTAGCGTTCAGCTGATGTCGGCGCCGAGTGCCCACTTTCGTAGATTGCCAACTTTTGCAATCAATGTAGCTATTATGTAAACTATATAACCATACTGTCAAACAAGTTCCTGAAATAGACATTTTCAGTGATAATCTCAGTAAATTCAAGTAACATAACCTTTAAAGTGCTGGAACATTTGCGGCATGAACCTATTGCTTCTTTGATCTCTATTTTGTTATTAAATAAAAACAAGTTTTTATATTTATTAGTAGTTTATTAATGTTTCATAAGTTTAAGCATATTTTCTATTACCTATATCTAGGTTCGAATTTTTAAACTTATAATAATGGAACAACACTGTTTGAAAAATACTTTCATAAAATTATAACACTAAATTAATAAATGAGATCAAAAACATTATCCCCCTTATTCATAATGGTTTAGTAGATCATTAACCAAACCTAGATTAGTAACAACTACGGCCAAAGAACTTCCCAGTATTTAATTCCCCATCTCATAAACGAACTACCAATAGATATTAAAAATAAGATAAACGAGAAAAACATTAAAACTATTTTAATTAAATATTTTTTAGCAAAACCTACTACCTGAATTGGAGTCCCCTGTACTGTACTGTATAGTTGCTATGTGCGGTGATAAGCGGCTAGCTTCACGCCGAACGAACGAACCTGTTATTAGCATCAATTCGGTCGCTGATATGAATAGTAAATGCACATACGAGTGTGTTTATATTTTATGAGTTTTTGTTTGTGATTTAGATTTATTAAATAATTAAGTGTTTTAGTTTTAAATTATTGGACAAAGGTATATGTAAATTAGATGAGAGCCCAGTGCCAAGATAAACCTAACATAGGCTTTAAGGCATTGCTAACCAACATATGTAACAAAGTTTTAATGAATAAATTATGTTGTGTTAGTGTTGTTCGTGGATACTTATATTAGAACCTGCCTAGATACTAAGATAAAACTAAGAATGCTTGATGTATACGGTAGTGTGTCGTGATCCTGATTAATTATTATGTACATTAGTACCATGTTCATATAAATAAAATATCAATCAGTATCACGACACACTGTTAGACACAAGTTATTTATTTAGGACGTCCAAGTAGCAATCGTATTAAAAATAAGTAATTAAAAGTACTTTTTAATCATTAGTGATAATTATAACTTAATTAAATAATAGGGTATATGCATGGATTTTTTTTATCGATTATTTAGGTTAATACATAAACGAAAAAAAATATAACACCCAGAATTTTTTTTATTATCGAGGTAAAAAACTAAAAGTAAAACTACACTGAGTTTCGTGTGATAAAAACGCTGCCATGTTAGCCATTTCATTTTATGACGTCACGGATCATCGAGTCCCCTATATAAACTCAAAGTCAAAACTTCATGTCCATACAAAAATGTTCAAGTATGACGTCACGGTTCACGTGCCAATAGCGTTGCGTTTAGACATTTTGCTGTTGAGACATAAAATATCTACTTTTCAATGATTAAATTTCACAATAAAATAAATAAACGGATATATTTCTATATCAATAGAGAATACGTTAAAAAATATTAGCATTTTTAAAATCACATGCATATATCCTATTTAGGGTTGTAAAAACAAATAGGCACGCGACAAATGCCCGATACATAATCATTCATCAAAGTCATTTAGACGAGAGCTAGTGGGAGATTCAAGTAAATGTTTGTCTATGTCTATGTCTTGTCTAGATTCGATAGAAGAAATGTACTCACAAAACAATTATTTGATAATGACTAGAATACTTATATAACTATTTATATAACACTTATGTGTGTGACAGATACAGACTTAATACTAACTTGCTACATATTTGATGATTATTTAATAAGTTTAAATCTTAAATATTATTATTAAAATCATGAATTACGAGTACCTACCTTTTTGACAAATACATGATTTATAAGAAAAACCTAATTATGGCTGAACGGACATACCTAAATACATATCTCATTCTATGATACCATTGACCCTGTGATACCATTTACCCCTCTGCCAAATTTTCCGATCCGTTTTAAGATCCGTTCAGCCATCTACGCGCTGCGCAAACGTAGACACTTTTCGTGGCGGACGCGGCACCCCGAACACTTTTTTGGAGTCGCGCTCGCCATGCCAATGCACATTAGTACAATGTATATAAAGCAATCACAATGTTTTTTCGATCCGTTTTAATATCCGTTCAGCCATCTACGCGCTGCGCAAACGTAGACACTTTTCGTGGCGGACGCGGCACCTCGAACACTTTTTTGGAGTCGCGCTCGCCATGCCAATGTACATTAGTACAATTTATATATAAAGCAATCACAATGTTTTTTCGATCCGTTTTAATATCCGTTCAGCCATCTAAGCGCTGCGCAAACGTAGACACTTTTCGTGGCGGACGCGGCACCCCGAACAATTTTTTGGAGTCGCGCTCGCCATGCCAATGTACATTAGTACAATTTATATATAAAGCAATCACAATGTTTTTTCGATCCGTTTTAATATCCGTTCAGCCATCTAAGCGCTGCGCAAACGTAGACACTTTTCGTGGCGGACGCGGCACCCCGAACAATTTTTTGGAGTCGCGCTCGCCATGCCAATGTACATTAGTACAATTTATATATAAAGCAATCACAATGTTTTTTCGATCCGTTTTAATATCCGTTCAGCCATCTAAGCGCTGCGCAAACGTAGACACTTTTCGTGGCGGACGCGGCACCCCGAACAATTTTTTGGAGTCGAGCTCGCCATGCCAATGTACATTAGTACAATTTACTAAGTTATAATTATGATAACTTAATTAAATAATTAGGGTAGTAAAACAAATAGGCACGCGACGAATGAACGAAACATAATCATTCATTGTCATTTAGACGAGAGCTAGTGGGAGCTTCGGTGGAAGAAATGTACCTAGTCACAAAACAATTATTTGATAATGACTAGAATTTTATGGTAGACATACTTTTTAGGATATAGGTTGATAAACAACTTTACTGATGTGTTATGCAAAAATATCAATCATTGGTAAGTTCACGGAAACAAAAAACGTGATATTTGCCTTAGCCCAAGTATGGGCAAATATCACGTTTTTTTTGTCTCCCCTACGTGAGATCAAAAAATACTTATATAACTATTAACATAATACTTATGTGAGTCAGTTAATTTTTAGGCCGGACCATTAATATTTTGCTTTGGTATAAATGTAAATAAATATAATCAATCAGAATTACGACACACTAATTTATATTTATGATAACTTAATTAAATAATTAGGGTAGTAAAACAAATAGGCACGCGACGAATGCCCGATACATAATCATTCATTGTCATTTAGACGAGAGCTAGTGGGAGCTTCGGTGGAAGAACTGTAGTCACAAAGTCAAAAGGCGTTGTCCTAATTGGCGAAGATCGTACGATGACACGATGCGTTCTCGTCGTGCGATGAGTTCAAACATACAGATTTCATCAGAGTGTCCTATTTGAACCTCGCAAGTAATCGTGCGAGCACATAAAATGCTTAATAACGATCGTACGATGCCTTTGATCGTGCGATCATGTAATCAAAGTAACAGATCTCTTTTGAGGGGCGCGGGACGAAAGGAGATTTCTGGAGATTTCTTCTCAGATTTCTGGATCTGTAAAGTATTTTATGTTGTCTACGTTTCCTTTTTTCAATGTCATTTGCAATTTTTAAAGCAATATTGCCCGACAGCAAAAACTGTGCATCTCTGTAAAGAGCCATCGTTAAAGTGGCGTGAGCGCGACGCCAGCCATCGAGCGACGGCATCACACGATCTATTAGGACACCTGTTAGGTCATCGCACGATCTTTGATCGTGAGATGAAAAACGCATTGCACCATCGTACGATCGCTCCCAATTAGGACGAAGCCATATACTTTTTAAGATATAGGTTGATAATGAACTTTACTGATGTGTTATGCAAAAATATCAAGCATTGGTAAGTTCACGGAAACAAAAAACGTCATATTTGCCTTAGCCCAAGTATGGGCAAATATCATGTTTTTTTGTCTCCCCTACGTGAGATCATCAAATACTTATATAACTATTAACATAATACTTGTGCGAGTCAGTTCATTTTTAGGCCGGACCATGAATCTTTTGCTTTGGTATAGTGAATTAATTATACCTACTAATATATATTGGTTACTTAATTATAATTAAATTATGCTTTAATTTTACGACAATGAGATATCTTAAAACATGTTTATATTAATACTTAATACTACACTTATTTTAACACTGACATCCTTTACGATTCGAAGTATTTTCTAGTGCTTTTTAGTACTTTGAATGGATTGGTCGGAGCTGGTCCACCTAACAGTGTTTTAAATGGTTAACCTTCTTGTCAGGTATGAATATTATGTTGTGGTTTGCAGCGGTTGAAACCGACCGTGGCCGCAACTTTGGCCGAATACTTCAGTTTTTGATAGATGCTCTCGATGCCTTGCTGGGTCAGATTTTCCATCTGTGAATTAAGAGTTTATTATATCTTCGCTCTACTGTTTAGTTCATAGCTCACAATAGGGTATATGCACGTGACTTCAAAAAAGCTAATATTTTTTTACGTATTCTCTATTGATATCTGTATAGTTATTGTTGTGTTTTATGATGTTTTTATTGTGAAATTTAATCATTAAAAAGTAGATATTTTAAATCTCAACCGCAAAATTTCTAAACGCAACGCTATTGGGAATCGAACCGTGACGTAATAATACTTATACATTTTTAGGGTTCCGTCCGTACCGTACCCAAAGGGTAAAGCGGGACCCTATTACTAAGAATTCGCTGTCCGTCTGTCCGTCTGTCACCAGGCTGTATCTCATGAATCTTGATAGCTACACAGTTGAAATTTTCACAGATGTACTTCTGTTGCCGATATAACATCAAATAATAAACATTAAATAATTATAATAATTAAGGCGGGCAACGTCCTTATCGCCTTGAGAACCGATCACCGAGGTTGAGCAACGTCGGGCGCGGTCAGTACTTACTTGGATGGGTGACCACGTCACGTTGACTTTTTGTTTGTTTACGAGGAAAGATTTATGATTTATGATGATGTTAATTGTATTTATTTTTTATAGATACTGGTACGAAACCACCCTTCGTGCGCGAGCCCGACTCGCACTTGGCCGGTTTTTATTGTATTGTCATAAAGATTTGACTCTGAGTTGACAAAGGTAATCTGATGATCCGTGAAGTCACAAAATGCAAGAACCAACATCACAGCGTTTGTAGGAGGGGAGGCCCAAAAGTCCGCGGAATGTAGCTGTGATGAAATTAAAACAACTCAACTATTTTTTCGTGTCAATATTAAGCATTTTTATTTTTTCATCCTAATGCATTTTTCAGTTCAAGAAATTAGCTTATTATGTACTCGTATCACCCGAAACTGAGTGCAGTTTTACTTTTTCTTTTTACCTCAATAATTTAATAATCTAAATAGTCGATAAAAAAACCATGCATATACCCTATTTCTTGGGCCTCTATGATTAGTGAAATAAGTTAGACTCTGAACTTAGTTATGCAAAAAAATTACTGTCTTTCCGATGTTAACCTCCGAAAAACAGTCAACTATATATACATCATAAGTCATAACAGAAATTTAACATATTTATGTACCTATAATATTATATAGATATATAAAAATATGAAATCGTTAAATATACATTTAGAAAGAACCTATTTCACGCCATCACGCGTGAACGGCTGGATCGAGTTCACTAATTCTTTTTGTTGTGTTTGTTATTGTCAGGGGAAGGTTTTTATGAAAGAAATAACTAAGAAAATTGCGCGGAGACTTGCAATATTTAAGAAAACCTGACGATTACCTTTAGTATAAATTTGACCTTAGCCTCATGGTACAAATCTCTATGAGATCAAAAAAAAGTTGAATATGTATCAAACAGGTAAAGTTTAATTTAAATAATAAAATCTGTTGGAGCGTGAGAGCCCTGAGGTGCTTGTGAGAGTTCAATCGCACATGCACCTTAAAGGTTATCCACTCATTATGGGACACCCTGTATATAATTTGTATATAATGATTTATATTTTATCCTGAGGCATATCAATCAGTAGAAATCCCACTTTTCGGTATACCGGTATAATAACATCCCTACTAACATACTAACCTAATAAATGAAACATCCTACAGAAATTTATGAATAACTTACACTTCGTATCGTATCGCCCTCCTCGTTATTTATTATTCAAGCCATTTAGTCCGCAGCGGCATCCGGTCCCATCTTGGGGCCCGTCCTGGGGGTCATTTCGTGGGGCATTTTGTGGGGCATTTTGTGGGGCATTTTGTGGGGCATTTTGTGGGGCATTTTGTGGGGCATTTTGTGGGGCATTTTGTGGGGCATTTTGTGGCCCATCCGGGTTCTGGCGCCAGTGTTGGTGTGCTTGTTGATGCTGTGGATATTGAATATAATAGTGCAATTAATAAATAACATCCTTATTAATGTAAACGGGTTAGCTACGACCTTATACTCCGATTCAGTATCTAAGTTTTATGTCAACAAAGATATTCATCAATGAAAACTTAACAAAATCTCAAAACTAAAACAGAAATAAACTAGGTAATAGCAACCTTGCTATTACGTGTTTATTTCTGTTTTCGTTGATAACCTTATCACAAAAAATAAAACATAAACATCAACAATGCATAATCTCACTTGTGCAGCGAAAAATGTTTATAAGAATTCGAAAGCGAAAGAGACGTCAATTCAATGATATCCAAACATTTTTTCGTGCTCCTGTCCTTAGCTTCGATGACCAATGTCGTTAAACGTTTTCCATTAAAATTCCTTTAGTTTTGTAACCTCTTTGTAAGGGCATACAAAAATATCTAGGTACAAAATTATCTAGCTACGGACAAGACGTATCTAAGCTGTTATTGATGTTATATTAATAACAGATACGGACAGTAAAGACGATCGGCCAAAAAAAATTCATAGGTACAGTTAATTCTAATCCTGGAATCAAACATAAGCTAATAAATAGATCAGATATTGATCAGCTGTGGGCATCGTTAGTCATGTAAAAATAATATAATATGGTGCTGCTGTAAAACATATGGAAGTGTAACAATCATAAACTAGTACCTAACACAGCAAATAACATCGATCAGATATTTCGCGGCCTCCCTCGTAGACACCAAGAACCTTACAAAAATGACACTCAAAATTGTCTACAACTTGTTTTGTCGCAGACATTTGCGCAGCGCCTGACAAGTATTTTGTATACGGAACAAGGAACAAGAGATCAGTGGAGTCGAATTTATTTTACTTTGTAAGTAGGTAAGTAACTAAAAATAATAATACTGCATTTTTACAGGAACAATCTGTAAAACATACCTACCGTTACCTTGTACTAATCATATTTAAATTCATTTGGTTCTTTCTAATTACTAATAAAAAAGACGTGTGGCACTCGGGGACTGCAGCGGCAAAGCTATTGCAATTAAAAGTTCTGCTATTCATCGATAGATGGCAAAACTAAAAAGTATTACCGCTGTGCCGGTCGGAATTTCTGGATTCGGTATCCACGCCCACTCCCGCGATAGAAGCTATGCAATAGCTTAAAATCTTTTATTTCCGACCTACGAAGAAGAGTCTATTCTTATTCGTAGTTTCCGACGGCAAACAGATAGGTATGTAGATGGTTAAGAGAAGTCACAGAACTGTTTCTGTGTAGTTAATATATAACAAATATAGTGCAACCAGAAAATAAAAAAATCCAAATCAAAATAATAATCTAATATTACAAATGGGTCGTGCGTGTATTCGATCGTAGTAACTGTTAATGTCTAAATAATCACATTTGGCGGGTTTCGTGGTTGATTACATGTTATTTCGTAGTCACAATTTATACTATATACAGGGTGGGGTAAATTTTTGGCCCCTTAAGGGTAGCTACCGTTTCTTTTGTAGTTAGAAGATTTTGTTCTAAGGAACTTTCTGTTTTATTTTGAAGAAAACAATATTGCTATTTTTAGTTTGTTGACCAAATGTACGGTTCGCACACAAGTTGGTCTTAATCGACTCTATTTCCAACCAGACACATTTCCCAAAGTAACATACCAAATCAAATCGTAAGTTTTGGCATTAATAAAAAAAAACAATTCCCATACATTTTCTATGAAAAAACGAGTATGTAAGTAAAAAACAATAATGACACTCCTTCAATGGTTCTTAATTTAAACTCTTATGTATGTTAGTATATTGTTTTTGTTAATTAACAAATTGGTTTAGTTTCATCTCAGATCTGTGCGAATCAACTATCTATGTTGCAGAAAATATGCCAATGTAAGAACCAATGCGATTCAATAGATCATGACACGAAAATAACTTTATTTGAAAAGTGTGGGGATGCTGTTTGTACCGAGGTCTACGAACTTGCCTGCTGATGTTGTGGGAATCTGATATACTAGTAAAAGCATATTTTACACATATTTTTTTGTAATCACGCCTTTGTACTTGCGCGCGATCAAATAACTTAATTGTACTTATAGGATAATTATTTTGGAATAAGTACCTAGCTGTTTAATTAGGCTAAGAGCTTAATTCTAAAGTTACTTACAACGGGACATTTACCATGATTTGAATTTTGAGCTTTCCAATATTTCGGCACAGTTTCGCACGCCATAATCACGGAATAACTGAAGGCACTGCGAGAGAGTCTCACATGAAACTGCGCCGAAATATTGGAAAGCTCAAAATTCAAATCATGGTAAATATCCCGTTGTAAATAACTTTAGTATTAATAACCATGATGGTTTTAAAATTCATAAGAGCTTAATTGTATCAAAAAAGCTATAAAACTAAAACTAAAAATGTTTGGGCTATTACTATTTCTATCACCATTTTATCTCCAATGATAGGTCTGCGTGGTTTCCAATCCGCAACACCCCGGGGCTTCTCTCCAGGCATAGTTACTTCCTGAGCTCTAGGTTTATATTCCTGAACTGTTGGTACTTCAGGATTGATCTCAGATTTGGGTGGTTCGTCAATTTTTAGTTTCTCTGTTAAGTGCGTTTTGAGCTGGTAATCAACACCTTTGTGTTCATTTCGATCTGGGGCCTCATGTTCTCTTTCTTTATAAGTCGGTCCGGAAAGACTGTCCTCACCTGTGGAATTGTACAAAGTTCTTGAGTATTGAAAATAGGCAACTAGAATAGAATATCAGAATAGCTATTTATGCAACATGCGCGGAAAGTATGTGATTTCTGACGAGTGGCATATTATTCACGAGCGAGCGAGTGTATAAGCCAACACGTGTATCATACAATGTTTTACTATACATTGTGCGAGTAAATCGAAAACTAGTGACACTAAACAAGACTAATTGCGACTGACTAGAAATTTGCCAAATGGCGGGCTTTTCTCCTTATACACATGAGCGCTTTACGTATCTACTACTGCGCATGTGCAGAAGCCGCCATGTCGTATCGCAAAGAGGCTCAAGAACTTTTCTCACGTAGTGAATACTCTTTGTACATGGCTGACGGCGAAGTTGAAAAGTAAAAAGCGCTAGAGCGGGGAAATGGCACTTTCCACACGATTTGGCTGCTTATGTAACGCACTTTTCGAGCACTTGCACTGTAAAACATTGTATAGTATACAAGAGCTGTTGATATTCTGCTCAATCATCTGTGAACAGTTGTGGTACAAAAGCATTGGAATTCATAAAATCAAGTAACTAGTAATCGAACTCCTACAATTCAGGACAAGTGGAGGGAACGAAATAATATATTATTAACCGTAAGCATGACCCGGAGGCGTGCGAACAGGCGGCGGATATCCGCCCACTGCCAGCCTGAGACTGGTCTTCGAACACGAGGCCTGTAGGGTCTCATGTTCGAAGAGTGTGGAAGGGGAGGGAGGGAATGTTCTTTCTTTTCTATATGTATGGGCTGATCTAGGCAAGCGGCTGTGACTGTAAGGGCTGAGGCAGCCGTGCGCGCGGGCGGGGCCCGAAGGTGCGCTCGTATGTTGCCTTCAGTGGGGAGGTGGGGATGGACAGTGCTGTGGGCACGTGTTGTACGGACTGGAGGTGTGCTCGGCCGCTAACGCGACGCGTGCGCGAATGCCGGGGAATTCTGACTCCCGAGGCCATCTCGGGATCCTGTAGGATATAGGTGATAACTAGTAGCACCACATAGCTTTGCTGTGTGGTTTAGCACCTTTCGAGGGAATAAATCACTATGTACATATCACTCGGGAGAAAGTGCGATTCCTACCTCGTGTTTTAATGCCCTCGGCTGCGCCTCCTGCCTCAAATGACATACTCGATAGGAATAAGGGATTTTCTCAACCCTGTGTCCAATGTACTATTATGATAATGAAAGGTTTTATGAAAATGAATGGCATGAGAAACGCGGGACCCAGAAATGCCCATCTGGACACAGGAGTCGACATTCGCTTTCAACTGTGTCTGTCCTATCTGTGTCGCAATCGATGGGAGGAAAGGTGACGGAAAAATGGGCTCGCCGGCGATGTATGGGAGGAAGAGGGGACGCCAGCCGCAGTAGGTTTCCCGTGGTGTGGCAAAAATGGCTTATCTTAAACCATACAATGGCATTACAAACTACACGTTCTAGCAGAGGGTTATGCCAAGGGTCTTTGAATGTCATTAGTATGGGTGATTTTGCGTGATCGAATAGCTGATAAAGAAGCGCGCCGCGCAAAGTCGGTCGCTAAGGGGATAAAATAAAACAATTATTACTTCGGCAACCGGCGCGCGGTCTATCCCCTGTTGTGTTAATTCTAGAAGTCCATGGTGAATCTTTCTTCACATCCCTGTCATCTCTTTTGTCGTGGGTGCGTTTCCCAGAATCATGTGTCAACTGAGCGCTACCGTGTGCTTCTGTAATTAATTAAATGAATGGGTTTAATTTATTTATCGATCTAAGTAAAAAAAGGGAGATGAGGTACTATCTTCGCGAAAATGGAAGGCTCAAATTAAGTCTAGTTGACCGAACGTTCATTTCTTACCAAATGAAAGACAAGAAACAACATCTGATCAACGGAAATTATTAAAGCAGGCCGCGGAAAAATAAATGAACTTTTGGTGGTATCAGTAATTCCGACTTCTTGCTAGAGTCTGTTCAAAAAGAGAAGAGTTGTGGCGTTACGGTGAACTAACACTTTTAGTCGTACTGCAATGACAGTGCAGTTATCAACGCGAAAAAAGTTGTCAAATTGGCACGAGCGCCCTCACTTCCCACGACTCTTTTCTTTTTGAACAACATTACGTATATCCTCTACATCTCTACACTCCAGGTAATAATTTTATTTATTTTATTTTATTTTATTTAATAGAAATAAATAAAATAAATAATTGTACCACCAACCTGGTGCTTCGGTTTATAGAAGCCGCCAACATACAATCCGTTGCACTTAGTGCACACCGAAAAAATACATAGGGTCGCTAAAGTATAAAATCAAGATAACAGAGTTAACGGCCTTATTTCAAAGAGCGTTCTCATCTAGACCACCTTGGGATGTAAAAGCAGTTGTACACGTATTAAGCGGTACGGGCATACTTACTTAAGTTACTTAAAAATACAATAAATATATATATCAAATCATCAAACACACATCAAAAAAGGAACATGCAATACAACATTTATTTCTAATTCTAATATCTATTACAAAATTAAGTTAGACTACAGCTATAGTCTTTTTCACGTAGGAGCGTTCCGTGTAGTTTGGGTGTGACTATTATAGAAATGACCTAAGGTGTAATAAAGTGACTTGATCGAAAAAAATCTCTTTGATCTCTCTTATGCGGTACCTACCTAAAAGATGTTACCTACTTTACTTAGTGACATAATTATGTAGGTAACATCAAGGTACGGCATTTGAGAGTCCATAGAGTTTTGATAAGATTAGTATGTTGCGATTTAATTAGCAATAATCTATTGTTTAATTTTCCTGATTCAGTTTTATTTTGGCCATCTCTATTACGTACATTTTCTACACAAAAATCTGATTATATCTGATTTATACAAAATATATTAAATAAAACTATTTTTTATAACGCGTGGAGACCAATTAGAAATATATATAATTTAGTTTTTGATAATTTGAGTGGCGTACTGAAATTCTATAGGTTTATTAATACTTTGGAATGGAAATGAAATTCAATTTAACAATCGAAATATGTATGAGATAAAATCCCAGTCAATTGAAATGAATCTATCAGGGAATGTTTCCTTTGTGAAAATAATACATTGTATACCTAGGCAGGAAAGCAGTGCTGCCTCCGCGCAACACCTTGCGGAAAATTTAAAGGCGCCAACATGCCGACACTGCATTCGTAAGACTTAAGCTTATGAGTCGTCTAACACAAAAGGAGATAATATAAAATAGTACTTAACATAGGTTAAAATATACTTACATACTAATACAAACAGATTTAAACAGAACCAAAGAAAAATAACAATAATATAGTAAAAGTATAATAGAATCCCCTTTATTCATAATGGTCTGGTCGAAATCCTCAAGGTTGACTCACGTTATGGGCCCGGCAGTATACAACAAACTGCCTGAATCTGTCACAGCTGATAGCAGTCTAGCTAGCTTCAAGTTCCGCCTGAAACGTTGGCTTATCGAGCAGAATTTTTACTCTGTAGGAGAACTACTCGAGAAAAAGGAGACTAATGATACTTAATTAATTCTTATATATAATATTTGTTAACTTTTATTGACCTTTTAACGACTTATTTATTTCTATTTAATTACAAATTCCTGTAATGAATTTAATGTGAATGTGAATTTTTATTTTGTAAACTTGTATACGCTTTGTATAAGTTAAAAAGGGTAATGACATGTAAATTGGCTTTATGAATAAATTGTATTTCTGTATTTCTGTCTGCTAACATAAAACAGCTGCTATGTAGTGTTATTTCTCAGTCTGACTTATATCAATAGAAGACAGAGCGAGATTTAGCAGTGTGCTAAGTTAGCAGACCATTATGAATAAGGGGGATAGTATTTGGCAATAAGATAGATTACAAAAGAACTCGTACTCCAGGTGTACCGAGCAGACGGTGGAAACTGGCAAGAATGTCATAGTGGATTGTCGGGGAGAGGAACTGGCGGCATAATTCTGTTGCGGGGATACCGAGAAGGGACGCCTGTAACGTATTTTCTGCAATAAATACAGGCAATCAATCGATTTTTTCGGTAGTTTATACATTACACAAAATATATAATACTATAATAATAAACCATACCGTGTTCTATAAAAAGAGGCAATACAAAATACTTAAAATTTATGACTGAATATGGTATTCATAGACCGTATTCTTAAATATAAGGAGACATAGGTTTTGTAGTGTGGTAAAGTAGGTAGAGCATATCACAGCTTTGTGGCACGCAGGGAGAGGAAAAACTACGGGCATGGTCAAATCAAGTCAGTCAATAAGCATACTACCTTGACTCTAGCTCCAGAACAGCCATATCATGCGTCACAATAAAAAAATGTCAGCGTATAACCAACCTGCATCAGAATACAGACGAATTGGCTTCTGCACAAGTTCTTCTAGCAAATCTGTAAATGATTATTTGTTAGATGATCATGTTAATATTTGCACATCAAAACTAGGCAATATTGAAGGAAATTGTGTTTTTACGTTTTGTGTCAGTGCTTTAGTACAGCTTGGGAAGGATATCTCTCGAATGCTTCGAATGCCAAACTTAGGCATAGATCCATAATTAAATTATCAAAAAGTAAAGGTGATTAAGCAATTGTGAAGAAAATACTTACTATTGTCTTTCAAATTCAAGGAAATCCTGAAATCTCTCGGCATGCTCTCAAGAACATCCGTCAATATCTTCTGCTCAACCATCGCATACGCACTAGCTCGGAACTTCGAAATCAGCTCATTGTACGGCATGTGTTCGTCTTCAAATATATCCAACATTATCCTGAAGATGCTCATCTGGAGCTCATTCATAACTCTCGATTCTTGGGTTCCACTGAAAGCGTGGGGTGCTAGAATCTGTTTTGCGATAGATGTTGACGCTATGAGACGTTCAAGTTTTAGTTTCATGTTAAGTCTGTCCGGATTTTTGTTCTTCTCAGTAACTTCATTTTGGGGCTTGGGTGGTTTGCAGATGGGGTTAGTTCTCTCCTGCAGTGGGCTCTCGTCTCTTATCATTGCTCTTTCCTTACGCCATTTCAACGCCTCTTCATTAATTTCCACCGATCGTTGGCATAGCTCATCAAATTCTCGATCTACTTCATCGAATCTATCACGTCGGAGCCCACCCAATGTTTCAGTATCGTTAACTTTGTTTTGTGGCTTGGGTGGTATGCATATGGGGTTAGTTCTCTCCTGCAGTGGGCTCTCGTCTCTTATCATTGCTCTTTCCTTACGCCAATTCAACGCCTCTTCATTAATTTCCACCGATCGTTGGCATGGCTCATCAAATTCTCGATCTATTTCATCGAATCTATCTCGGCGGTGCCCACCCAAAGTTATAGAATCGTTCTCCCTTCCTGCACCTACCGACTGCAACGGATAAGCGACATTCTCTCTTCGCAATGGAGATATGTCAGAGCCATTACGCGGCGCTGGGTATTGCGCCTCGTTAGAGCGTAAATCATGCCTGTAATTCTGAGCCTGCAAAGTTAAATTAAGTTTGCAGACACGCTTGTGAAGATTAGGTCAATTTCTTTATAAATATGTAGCAATTCGATAGAAACGACGCGCAATGATTGAATTAAAAATAAATGCTACCATGTGAAATAAATAAAAATATTCTTGGTTTAGGCAGCTTATGCAGCAGTATACATATAAACAGCAGCAGGGTATTCGTAATGCACGTAGCACACCCCCGCTGCGAATGCATAATAGCGGAACCACAGTAATTTCGTCATAATATCCTGTCCAAATGTAAAGAGAAGCGGAACTAGACGAAACTACTCAATTTTAGTACATATTAGTGTTACATTTACAGCTACAAATAAGGTATACCTTATCTTAAACTGCCTGTTCTAACGCACAGATTTAACTAGAATCCTATCTTCTTTCCTCTCGCAGTTTAGTCGATCTGCTCTGATGTCGACTCAACTGAATTGCGTGACTTTCCGTCGTCGCTCAGTTCCGCTCCTCAAACTACACTTGATCGCAGCGGAATTAATCCAGCGGTTTGGCTAATCGTATTTCGCAGTGGAGGTATGCTACGGGCGTAGTGGCGTAGTCATTCATGTTGTCAAAAACTTAGGAACCTCAACGAAAACAACTAAATACAGGACGACGACCGAAACATTGACATCGTTAACATTTAGATTATTTAATCAGCTATTCTGTTTTGTTGTTCGTTACTACCATTTTCGTGATTCTTGCCACCTTTGTCGATTATTCCTGGCCCGTAACCAGCCCAATGCTTTTAGATATTAGTGTCCTTGTTGGCTTATTGGTAATTCTTGTCCGGAAACTATGTGTGTCAAGATGAATATCACCTATCAACAAATATCATGGTCAAAGGCGCGCTGTGTCCGTTACGTTTCCGCTCCCTATTCTACCTTCTCTGGATGGAGTTGGCACAACATTACACGGTTTCGATTATAAGCATTAACGTATTTACCGCACAGCCTCTGCGCTGCGACCCGCAGGGGCGCGCCGCAGCCGCACGTGGTGGAGAATGGCACCTTCGTCTTGGGCCATGAAGGTGTTAGTGTATAACGTATTCACTGCCCAGCCTCTGCGGTGCGACCCGCAGGGGCGCGCCGCAGCCGCACATGGTGGAGAATGGCACCTGCGTCTTGGGCCATGAAGGTGTTAACATGTCTTTCGTCCGTTATGTAGCTGGTCTTTCCATCCTGATTTCGGGTCAGTGAACAGATTCGAGGTCATCGACAGCATTGCTGTAGTGTGTTGAGCGTGTTTTCGTTCATGAACAGCGCTCTTTTAAAATGCTCTCAGGTCATAAACCAGTATCCAGTTCCAAAGAAGTATCCTTTTTCTGCACCACTATGAATTTCTGTAGTTGTTTACAAGTGATTTTCAATTGCAGAATGGAGTATTTAATAAGCTAAGTTTCTTTTGACGATAGAGGTGAAATACTTTATTCTGTAGGACTTGGATAGGGTATAGGTTGTAGGCTAACTTCATTCTGAATAATATTCGCTGATGTCATGGGCGAAATTAAACGTCATCATCTTTAACACTTTCACTGGCATCGACGCACCAGAGCGACTTTTGATGATGTTACTGCAGCGGGCTCCAGCGGCGGGACGTCTATTTAAACACTAGCAGCAAAAAATATTTTATCTATTATTTCTGGTTTGGTCCTCAATGGCATGGGCTGTACAAGTGTACAGCTAGCTGATGCAGTCAATTGTGAACATGGAATAATGCTGTAAACTTGACCATGGTAGAATAGATTGACATAAGACCAATGTACACATTATCACCTATACCGTGTTCATTTTGAATGGAGCATAAACGTAAACGAACCGCCCATACTTAACCTAAAATTCACTTTGTTGGCGCGTCCTTTTATACGTAATTTACATTACTTGTCGATTTTAGAGCCTCCCTTCAATAAAAATTGCTTACAATTATGTCTGAAACTCGACGCCAAGCAAGTGAGATTTTGTTATTTGTGTCGTATTTTGTTTACTAACATGCTTCATTCAAAATGGATAAACCATAGTTTCACAGGAAATAAGTTCATTTATCACCATCACATACATACATACAACACTACACTAGTTTACATGGGTAATATACTGGCAGCCGGTTTCTCGAACGCTTATTATTTTGACAAATTGTTGACAATTTGTCAGGCTGTACACGCACTGCTTTTATTACTCGCGTGGTTTTTTTTGCAGAATTCTGTAACTTAATGGAAGTTCACTAGCGGAAAAATATGAATGTTTGGAGCACTATAAACTTCTAGGTAGCTAAAATAGCAAGGAATTTTATTCGTCGTACGTGTAAGTTCGAGAAACCGGTTTTAACAGCCGTTTTTGAACGCTTGTCACATTCAATGGATGGTCAACGGTTTGTCATACGCACTGCGAAATCTCAGTGCGAATTTTAATCACGCGGATTATAACCGGCGTACTGAAGCTTAACCTACACACACGGCGAATAAAATTCCTCGCTATTTTTGGCATAGGTACAACTTATAGTGCACCAAACATTCATTATTTTCCGTTAGTAAACTTTCATTATGTTACAGCTTAAAAGCTTTAAACGCAAAAAAACCGCGCGAATAATAATAATAGCAGTGCGTGTATTGCCTGACAAATTTGGTAACAATTTGTCAAAATAACAAGCGTTTGAAGAGTCAAGAGTTAGAGTCACATCGTTTATTTCTTTATACTTACAAAATAAGCACCAAGAAAAGTGATTTTTTTTATTACTATACAGGGTGGTGCAAATTATCGGTCCATTAAGGGTAGCTACCATTTCTTTTGTAGTTAGAGGTTTTTGTCCTTAAGAACCTCCTTTTTTATTTTGAAGAAAAAAATATTGCATTTTTAGATTTTTGAAAAACAATACGGTTCGTCTAAAAAATTAAAAAACAAGTGGGTCTTAATCGACTCTATTTCCAACCAGGAACACTTTTCCCAAAGTAACATACCAAATCAAATCATAAGTTTTGGCAATAATTAAAAAAAAACAATTCCCATACATTTTCTATGAAAAAACGAGTACCTAAGTGAAAACAACGTCACTCATTCAACTGTTCTTAATTTAAACTATCAGAAATAGCGCCTCTATTTCTGATAGTTTAAATTAAGAACATGCCATGTTGACCATGAACTGTAGAATAAGAAAAAGTTGTGTGAAAACCTTTAATAAATGACATTTCATGCTTACCTATTGTTTTATTTAGCAGCAAGTATTAATTTTCTACTCCACTGTCGCCTATGAAACTATTTTTTTTTTAATCATTTAAATAAAACCCTAGATACTTCGTTACATAGGTGATGAAACGTAGATATTTTAAAAAACATCTGCCGAACAACAGCCATAATATTTTTTTTAGATATCGCTTAGAGAAAAATAAACTTTCTAATATTTCTTTTATTTCATAACTTTCACTTGTCTACTACGGCCTATTCAATTAACTTATGCACTATTTTAATGATTGGCGTCCCAAAGCATCTTATAACACATGTAAAAATGCAATAATAATAATAATAAGACACACAGAATAAACAAAATTAAATTTTATAGCCGCCAATTTTCCATAAAAAAAGGGTTAAGTTTAGGGAAGGGTGTTTCATAGTGAAATAAGTCAGAAATGATGGGTGCTCCACGCCCTCAACGAATCTAGCACGATTTTTCCTGTAACCCTGTATAAACAGCTTGATAAATAGTAATTACTGTCAAACAAGAAATAAGGTGCAATTAACTCTAATTCACTTCAATTTTTTGTCCACTAGCGGAAGAAGTGAAAAGGAAACCACTAGCAAGTTATCGCTTATCAACTAATACAATCTTAGCATAACTAAGTCTAACTGTTCTTCCATACTATTGTCGGTGTGGAAATGGGCGACATCCGGCCAATCATTAACATCATTAACATAATCATCTAAGGCAAGGCTGGCCAATTAATTTTCCAGGCGAGCAAAATTTCTTAGACTGTGGCGGCGCCGGGCCACCACTACTATCATATCTATCCATAAGGAAATTAAAAAAACACAGAAATTACAAAATATGCTTTAGTTTACTTTATTTCTAAATGAAATGAATAAACAGGTAATTTAATTAAATATATATATTTTTTAATGTGAGCTGTGAAGAGGTGTTTCTGATAGTAATTTGTCGATATTTATTTTTAATGTATGATAGAGTTGAAAATGTTTTCTCTCACATAGGTGGAACCAAACCTGCTTAAAATTTGAATAGCATGGTCGTGCAAACTTGGAAAATCTTGACTAGAAACATTTTTACAAAAGTTTGCAAAACTCTCTGTTAGCTGCTCTGAAGATACATTTTCGTTGAAAATTTGTTTAAGGGCAGTGTGATTTTGAAGATTGTAACCTCGAGCTGAATGTTTGTTGAATATTTAAGCAGGTCAGTAAAACTGATTGCAAAAGGATTCATAAACAGCTGAATATATCAGATTCAAAATCTTGGAATCTGTTTGCAAAAGACTCTTGTTAACATTTTATTTTTGAAAAGTACTTTGAGTTATCAGGGGCAGTGATCTTTAATCCTTCTCTTACACTTGCAGTAGTGTGTAAAAATGGTGGATTTTCTTGATCTCTAAGTTTGCAAACAAGTTCAACTTCGCTATGAAACCATTGATCAAATTTAACATTGTCGGAAGAGAACAATCATTTCCTTGCAATTTAAGGTTCAGAACATTAAGGTACCTACTTCATGATGTCAACTAAAAATGCAAGATCACACAGCCATAATGAATTTTTAAGCAGAGCTGGCTCTGCTGGCAATGCTTGTTTTTCTTCCAGAAAATCCAGAACCTGCTCCCTCAAATCATAAAAATGTTTTAACATTTCGCCTTTGGATAACCAGCGAACAGCGCAGTAGAGTTATTGTAATTCGCCGTATTCTTTCATTTCTTCTTCAAAAAATATTTTGAATCGTCGGCGATTAAGTGCTCTGATGATAAGAAAATAATTGTCGATTGTGATTTTGCAGCAAAGCCACAGCGCCATTAGTTTTCTTCATCATCGCAGATGCTACATCAGTGCAAACTGAATTGCATTTATCCCAGTTTAGGCTCTTACCCTCCGACCAAAGTGATGGCGGGCAAATTCAAATACCTTGGCGGGCCACTTCGTGGCCCGCGGGCCTGGGTTTGGCCGGCCTTGATCTAAGGAGTAATAGGCTTTGTTGATAAGATTTCGTTTTATGTACAGTTTAAATTTACGAATAGGGAGCTCAGTTGCTTCAGATGGAAGCTTATTAAAGAATCTTACGCAATTGCCCACAAAAATGATTTCCCTACCTTTCGCAATCTGATGATGGCATAACTAATGATGGGATGTGTAATTTGTTCTTGTTTCTTGTATTTTTATTGTGAACATCACACCTTTTCATAAAGTTATCTCTCTTTTTGTGTTACATTAGATTTTCATAGATGTATTGCGATATTACTGTTAAAATCCAATACCGATCTCAGGATCCAAATTTTTGGCTAGCTTATTTAAGAATTCTTCGCTTGCTCAAAATTGAGCATGCGGTTAAAAAGCAACTTTGCACTCTTGTTTAACAAATCACTATTTTGGATTGCATTGTTACGATTTTGACTTTGTTCTACATTCATGAATAGAGAAGCTATTGTTTTTATATCTATTAAATTTCTTGCGTTTATTTAATTTATTATGAAAAGACTGATTAACTTTTTTCTTATCTATCACATTTGTTAATTATTGATTGCACAGAAACAGTTCTGTGACTTCTCTGTGGCCGCGAAGGCCGAGAAATACCTGATCAAAGATCCCAATGAATAATTTCAATCAAATGTCGATGTTATATCACTAACCTGTTGCAATCCTTGGGCTCCCAGATTCTGGTTTGATCTGGCGTTATCTACTATCACGAAAACAAATCCATCATATGGTCCAAATCTGGAAAGACAACACGGGATAATTAGAAGACGTTGACGTTGTTGAAACGTTCCTTAGCGACTAACGCAGGCGTGCCTTCATGGTGGAACATGATGCGCGCGCAGGGGCTGGAGTGAAGGCGTAGTTGATAAATAAATAAATAAAATTTATTCAAAAACTCTCTCGTAAAATGAAGGATACAAGACGAATGTCAAGATCGGTGCGATTTTTGGTGAAAAGTGTAGGTTATAAGCTTGTTCTAAAGACTCTTGTATTTAATGGTAACAACGGAGAGTTATTTTATCATAAACGGTGTCATATTCAGTTTTAGTTAAATCCAAGTAAAGGAATTCTAATTTCATAATAATATATAGTGTGTTTGTAAAATTGATGATTTTGCCTCTACCTGCTAGATATCACACTGATATTATAAATGCGAATGTTTGTATGGATGTATGGATGGATGTTTGTTACCTTTTATCAGTTTTCTAGTACCCATAACACAAGCTTTGCTTGGGGCTAGATAATGCTATGTGATTTGTCCGGCATTATTTATTTATTTTCACGCCAAAACTACTGAACGGCTGAAATTTTGCACACAGGTAATTCTAATACCTACTGGAATCAAACATAGACTACTTTTTATCTCGTATATCTGTTCCTGTGGAATAAAAATCACCTTTAAACGTTTCCATAGGAACAACGCGTGCGAAGCCACGGGGCGCAGCTAGTATATTATAACTTATTGTCTGGTGAGCAACTGGCTCAGCGCGTCAGCATAAGCATACAGTAACAAGAGATGTGAGCGGCGCTCTCAACACACCCATAACTCGCCGCATGCAGCTCAGTTCCGCTGTAGCCAGCACAGCACACATCTCCGCTTCAGCCAGCCCACATCTCAGTTCCAGCCTAACCAGTACGGACATGCGTACTGTCACAACTCCGGTGGATCCACCCTAGCTGAAACACGAATCGCTTCGGACATCTCCGCTTTGAGCTACTAGATGACTGATATACAGTAGGGAACATACCAATACTACGTGACCCAATTTTGACTCCATGCAGTTGGTAGGCAACTTTTCTGTTTGATGATTCTTACGAGGTTAGGTCTTTTGAGTCCAACATCTTGAACACCTCTATCCGTTCGCGAAGGTCTTATGTATATGCATGTGTATTGTATAGTAAAGTATTAATATTGTAAATGTGTAAAGTATTGTTGCTTGTAGCTACCTTTCCATGTTTCTCCACGGCGCCCACTGTCTCACGGGCTCACGACGCACAGGTGATCTTCGCGCGGCCGCTCTGTGAGCACCTGAGGAAAAAAATATCTTAACAATTTCATGTTTATTCACAAAGAAAGTTATAATTATATGCAGTGCAGCTCATCTTGGCGGCGCTCTGTTTAAATCGATTCATTATCGATTAATGGTGGAACTCCCTACCTACCTGTCATTTCTGTATTCATTCTATGACTATAATAATATTTAAAAAAAACTATTAATGACATTCAACAATCCCATTCAATCTCGCTTGAACAAAAGTGCAGTTGGGATTCGGTACTCCTTCGATAGGATGTGTCTTGCTTAGATGTAACTTTGCTTCGAATTAATTGTAATTTATTCGACGTTAAGTTTTTTTATGTGAAATCCTACACAATAATACTTATTTGCAGAAAAAAACAATCACATTACAGCAAGAGATGCACTTAATAGATAGGTAGGTAGAGTTAACATTATACAGGGTGTAACATAAGGGGTGCATCATCGGTGGCTGGGGGGTAGGGGGGGGGGGGGGGGGGGACCTCAGTACCTATCGATTTAACCCCCATGTATGTCCGGCGATATTCACAAGTTCGGTATAGGCCGTATGTATATGCGGTAAGTGTTAACTAAAAACCAATATTACCTGATATCGACCTCGAAGAACAGGGTCGCTCTCCCCTTCTCGGCGGAACTTCTCTTGCATGGGGTATTTGGTTCGGCGCGGTACTTGGCCACTCAAATGGCTCAGGATATGACATTCGACCACGGTTAGGGAAGGCTGGTCTGGGTCCAGATGGATTTCTACACTCGAAATTAAATGTGGAACCTGTTCGCCCACTAGAAGTTGAAGGTGAGATTTGCCGTCGTTGTGAACTCCAGCCGAACGAAGAAGATGGCTGTATATTATCTGATCTATTTTGCGATGTTCTCTGTGAAGAATTCGGTACAGTGCTCATTTCTGGGAAATTATTGAAATTATTCCATGGTAGGTTAAAATAACTTTCATCGTTACGATAAGTGTTTGAGAAACGGTCATTTGATTGTGTGAATCGATGCGATGGTTCCCTGTGAACAATTAAATAACAATGTCAAATTACAAAGACATTTTTATGCAGATGAAACACTGTTTTTCTTGTGGCCTGCGAAGATAAAAAAAATGTCACTTTAGCTTGCTAATTCTTTGAGATTGAGTATGTCGATAAATTTGGTTCTCTGTCGGTTGTATTCGTTCCGAATTCTATACTTCAGAGAGACTCCGAGCATAGCTCTTTCCATAGCTCGCTCAGCGACCTATCACAAGTTTTTTTTAATGCCTGTGTAAAATATTTGTTTTGTATAGGGTACCGAATCTTATCCTTCAGAGAGACTCCGAGTATAGCTGTTTCCATAGCTGGCTGAGCGACCTACCACAACCTTTTTTTATGCCTGTGTAAAATATTTGTTTTGTACAGTGTAGGCAGAGACGAGAAATTGTTTTTGGTAACCTAAGGTTATGATAGATATCACAAACTTTAAAAATTCATTTGTCTAACTTATTTATAAGATAAAATAGGTCACTCAGTAATTTGGGTCGAGGTAACCGCCTTAAGAACGCGGATACCTTAGCCTCCATACAAACGTACTTACCGCTTCATTTGGGTACTAGAAATACTCAAAAATATTTTTGAAATCATCGTATAATCAAAATGAATCGAAAGGTACAAAATATATATTTCGGATTATTTTTATTCGTTTTAACTGTAAAGGTTTAATTTAATTTTTTTTTTTAATTATATTATATAATTGTTGACCCATTATTTTAGGCAACTTTGTTTGCATATTCAGTTGATACTGAATAGGCTCTGGCATTATTTTTATATATACATTAGTTAAAAGTTTCAAGATCTGTTACAACGCCATAATCACGTAAGAGCGTTTGTATGAAAAGTAAGACGGGTTGGCCGCTCTTAATGAGAACTTTAAAAATAACATAAAAATTGTATCTTATTTACCTTCCCGAAGGGCCCGCCCGGCCTCTGTGCGATGAAGAGCGCCCACGAGCGTCGATAGGCGTGCCGTAACGCTGCCTGGGTTCCGGAAGCCTGGGTTCCGCAAGCTGGAATGAAAAGAAGCCGACATAAGTTTCTTGTATATTTTATACTAGTTGCGCCCCGCGGCTTCGCACGCGTTGTTCTTATGAAAACATTAAAAGGTGATTTTCATCCCACGGGAACAGATTTACGGGATAAAAATTAGCCTATGTTTTATTCCAGAATTTCACAACCAAAATTTCAGCCCGATCTGTTCAGTAGTTTTAGCGTGAAGAGGTAACAAACATCCATACATCCATCCATCCAAACTTTCGCCTTTATAATATTAGTGTGACTAACACATCCTTTTTTCCACATAGAAAGCGTTCGGTGGCAGACTGATATTTCAATGGACTAGAATTTCATTAAATAAATGTTTCGAAATTTAAAAAAATCTATTTCAACGATTCAATAAAGCTATAAAATTTAGTACGCTATTGGGTGTTTTGTAACTACGCGATAAGTGCACGATATCGTTGAACTTAAAAGCCCTAAATTCGACGATATCGACAAGTACACCAACTAAATTTCACATGAATTTAGCCTTTAGAATTTAGCAATTTAGCAAAATTATGAATTAACTATTTTGGACAGAGATTTGCACCTAAGCATTTATGCATGCATGGATATTATTAATATGTAATCGTGATAATTTCTTAAAATCTTGTAAAATCTACAACATATTTCCAATTACATAATGTATATGGATTTTTCTTGTTTATATGTTACTAAAGTTTGTTGTGTGAAAATATATGAGTATACATAATGTGAAATCATGGGCACGTAATAGTTCATTGTTACCCAAGGGATGAAAGTAACTTATTTAGTCCCGAGACGGGGTTAGGCGCGTAGCGAGGGCGCTAATAGTTCGAGGGACTAAATGTTACTTTTATTATTTATTTAACGCATTGGTTTTTTTGTTAAACTGTAATGTTACATTATGATGATAAATAAATAAATAAACTATAAACGTAATGAAAAACACTGTATTTACCTCGGGTGAAAGTAACGGTGAAAGTAAAGTATTCAAGAAAAGTAAAAAATCATGAAAAAAAGAAGTAAATTTTATTTTACATAAATCAACATCCTAAGTGAGATATTTATTTAAAGTCTATGGGTAAAATTAGAGCAATTATTAGTTATAGATAGTGAAAGGTTTTCCAGGTACCTCCTGAGAAGTGAAAACTTTGTATTTGTTTGGTTAAATCCATCATTTTGCCTTTTGAGAAACGATGTTAGTCTCTCGAAATCATTTAAATGTACATCGTGTGTTGTCATAGAATACACGCTCCATAATGTCGAAGGTCTGCAAGTCTTTGAGAATTCGTTAAAATATATGAACAAAACGTTTTTCTCTAACGATTTCACTATTTTCTCAGCGCGCACTTTCATAAAATCGTTTTACGATATAGGTACATACTTTCATATTGATTTAGGTGGTAAAAGGTTTTCCACTGCTGCTTTAGCCTCTTCTTTTATAAAATCAGGCGTTAAATCTATGTCTGTCTGTATATCAATGTCTGAACTTATTGTAATAATCACACAAAATTCTACAACTTGAAAAATCATACGAAGATAGGATTGACGTATTTCCGCGTTTTTTTTCTTAGGCATAGAAAATGCTCTTTAGAGATGGCAGAATATAGCCATGGTAGCTCTCGCTATTCTACCATGGTTGAAAATACATGGTAGTTTACTTTGAACCATTCCACCATTAATGTTTATCATTTAAAAAATGTTATTTAATATACCAAAAATTCAAAAGTGATGCCAAAGCTTAAGTTTTTTTTAGTTTGTATTTTTGCATGATGTGTCTGCCTGTAATACGTTGGTGCACTTAGAGCATTTGTCCTCATGTTATTTATCTACCTTGTAAGTTTTAGTGTACTTGCAACAGGCGAACCTAACAGTAAAAATAAATAGAACATACCAGAACCAAACATAGTCAGTTCATTTTATTATTAACTACCTTTTGCCCGCGGCGTTGCACGCTCTATTGAAGTAGCCCATGTCCGTCCCTAGGATACAGTTTACCTCCCTGCCAAATTTCATCAAGATTTGTTCAGCCGAGAACGGGATAAAAAGTATCCTATGTCCGTCTCCTGGTTCTAGGCTACCTCCCCACCAATTTTCAGCCAAATCGGTTCAGCCGTTCTCGAGTTATAAATAGTGTAACAAACACAACTTTCTTTTATATATATCTTTTATAAATATATGATAAAGATAAAGATAAAGAAGAAGATAAGAACCAATTGACTGCTAATTTACTATCACACAATCACATCGCACTATTACTTATTATATATCCGTTACCTCTCGAGCTGAAATTTTGCATACAGGTAATTTGAATCCTGGAATCAAACAAATGCTTTCTTTTATACCATGATTCAGTTCCCGTGGGATAGAAATCACCTGCAAGCATCTCCAAAGGACCAACGCGTGCGAAGCCGCGGAGCGCCGCTAGCAGGGATGGAAACTGATTCCATGGACAATAATTAATTTTGTTTTAAAAAACTATAAACCTCATAATTATAATTATATGTTTTCATCATAATCTACAGAAATCAAACCACTTTTGTGGATCGAGCCCCCGATCCTCAAAATACCAACTTTACTAACCATTTTTCAAAAATCCTGACCAAAGCCATAGCATAGACAAAAGCTGTCTTCTACTGACTTTACTTACCATTTTCCACACCTGAGCTAGTAATTTATAAACAAACAATGAACAAAACCAAGCTAAAATCAAATTGAATTACAATTGATAAATTATAAACAAAAATGCCAGACTAAAACATCCTCCTAGAGGAATACTTGAATGCTCGGTTTG
This sequence comes from Eupithecia tripunctaria, assembly GCA_955876795.1. Lineage (NCBI taxonomy): Eukaryota > Metazoa > Arthropoda > Insecta > Lepidoptera > Geometridae > Eupithecia > Eupithecia tripunctaria. The sequence goes on along the minus strand of OY041599.1, from coordinate 1,423,629 downwards.
AAACGTGTAAGTCCAATCTTTATCCGACTGAAAACAACACATCTTAATCTAGCCCCCAAGCAGAGCTTGTGTTATTGGTACTAGATAACTGATATAGGTACTTAATCCAATACACTACCATAGATAGATATTTTCTATTATATGTATACATAGAGAACACAACAATATCTGCAGACCGTACCAATACCAACATTAGTCTCCACTGTCTCCAACCTCCAGCATTGCAGGTGGATCTCGTATTTTCGGTATAATAAGTAGCCTATGTAATATGTCCAGCACTGGACTAATATAGGCTGATGATGATGATGATGATGAAGTAGCCTAATTTAGGCCATGTTCTAAATGTAAGCCAAATTTCATCTTGATCTGTTCAGTAATAGGGAGACAACAAAATGAAATTAACATTTCACCAACTTTCGGCTTTATAATATTAGAAGGGTAGGATAGATTTGAGGCGATGTGGCATTAAGTTCTTACCGGTTGGTCAGGCTGGACGAGGCCCTCTGCTGGGGGGGCAGGCGGAGCTGGCACTCCAGGCACATTTTCTTCCGACATTATCTGTAATGTAATAATTTTACTTCAATCATTGAAGCTGACTTCAATTTCCTACAAATGTATGGCATTTTTAAATTTATGTGAAATAAATAGTAATTCTAAGGGAATCAAATTTGTATAGGAGCATACTGGAATCATTGTATATACAAAACTAAAAAAACCATTTAAACTGGCACACAACGGATAATGATATACTTAAAAACATACCAGAGCTGAACATACTCAGTTCATTTTATTATTAATAAGAACCAACTGTCTGCTAATTCACTATCACACAATCAGTTCTATATACAAAACTAAAAACTGCCAATTTACTGTCAAACAATCACATCAGACTAATATGTATTATAAATCTGAAAGTTTGGATGAATGTTTGTTACCTCCCGAGCTGAAATTTTGCATACATGTAATTCTGTAATACTCAATACTCATCATTTATTGTATTCCCTAGGTGTACAAATGTATTTTATATGATTAAGTTTCACTAAAGACCCTGCTGGGCACACAATATGTATAGAGAGAGAAGATGTCATTGTGCTTAGGAATATTTTACTTGTTTACATATTTTTCCTTTTAAATATTCGCACTTCGCACGCGTTGTTCCTATGGAAACATTAAAAGGTGATTTTCATCCCACGGGAACTGATTTATCAGATAAAAAGTAGCATATGTTTGATTCCAGGATTAGAATTACCTGTATGCAAAATTTCAGCCACTTTCATCCAGTAGTCTTGATGTGAAGAAGTAACAAACATCCATCCATACATCCATACAAACTTTCGCATTTATAATATTAGTGTGAGAGTCAGTCATTACATAGGGGCTCGATGAGTGAGTGTAGTTAAGTTCGGAGGCAAGTCTTATGAGTTTTTATATCTCAATGAACATTAAATAACAGATAAATTTAAAAGAAAATCTGTGTGAAATAGAGTATATTAGTCATGTAATGATATCAGTTTTATTTATAAGAGGTCACAAATATTTTATTTTCGATATCTGAATCTGAATACTCTCCGCTAATTGGATGCAAACAGGTGAAATGACTAGCTTAATTCCTACATTTTATATATAGATGACAAAAACTGCTGCAGTATTGGAGAAAACGCGTAGATGCTATTCTAATGTGCATTAAGCTTTAGTGTTTTGCGGTGTTGATTCAGGCTGCCTACGTTTTTCAGCACATCAGAGAACTAGTCGTGAGTGATACCTATTCACGTAAGAAAATGCATAACACTTCCATGGATAACAAGGCGCATTCATTTTTTCAGTGTTGGAAAAGCCCTTTGTTGCGGCCCGGCTTGACTTCCCGTGTGCCAAGGCGTTACCAGAATCTTATAAGTTTACAAAATGATGGACTTGATAAAAGATGGTTCTGCCTCACAATGACATCTGATAAAAAGTCGTTTTTTCATTTTGAAAAAATCAGAAATCGATTCATTAAACTTGTATAATTTGACAAAGAGTAGGCAATCTTACAACGTTTGTATCATAATTAATTCTCCAAACAACTAGTTATGAATATTAATGATATTTTTGTAGGCTGCCGGAAAGCCGAACTAAATTATCTTCTTTACTATTTTTTTCAAAATTTACCGAGAATATTATTAATTCCTTGAAAATAAAACTTGAAACTTGACTATACCTGGTCTAGACTGCTAAATTTTTCGGTAAAAAACACTTAAATTGTTTCACACAGCTAACAATCAATCTGAAGTTACTGTATTCTCTTTGTTTGAATCAATCAATCGATAAGCAGCAAACGGCAAAGACGCAATAAATTACAAAATGGATGGACCATACCATGAAAAAGGCATCTTCGTAAGAATAAAAGAAACCATTTTTTGTTTGCTTGCTACCTAAGTACCTACTGACAAGACAATACAATAGTGAAGTGACAGTGACACGACACGAGTGAGTTTGACAGTAAAAAAGAAAATTTGCGTTTCGTTTTTCATTTTTCTAGTACAATGTACAACACAAAATGAAACGTGTAACGTATATCGTTGGCATTTTGGATTTTAGGAATGAATACCGACTACATACCGAAGCGATCGAAATCAAAAATACCACTTTATTTCCGTGTCAGTGTATTTTAAGCTATTGCATAGCTTCTATCGCGGGCCTTGAGCGCGGGGACCGAATCCAGAAATTCCGTAACGAAAAAACCTTGACGTTTGTCTCTTTAGTTCAGCAACTCGCCTCTAGATGGCATTGCAATAGCTTTACCGCGGCAGTCCCCGAGTGCCACACGTCTTTTTTTAATATGATTTGACCTTTTCTAAGTGTACATTTATTGTATTTATGGAAATAAAGCATTTTTGAGTTTAAGTTTTGAGTTTGAGTTTGAATGTTTTAACTTCGCTTCCATTCCATGACTATGAAATTTCCACGAACTCAACACTGGCAGAAAAGTGTCAAACCAGACACAATTTTGCCACTTCTAATATGCCTGTGCCCAGACATTCTCTCATCTGTGCCCAGACATTCATTCATCTCTGTGTTATGTATGCAGATGCTACTATATATATTCCACAAGAAAATAAAACTATACAACAATTAGAGTCAGATGTAAACTTCACTTTAATAAATATTATAAAATGGTTAGAATCAGTAAATCTTAAAATAAATCTGGAAAAGACAAACTATCTACGCTTCAAAAACTATAAAACACCAGATATAAACTTAAACATTTCATATAATAATATAAAAATACAGGAAATAAATGAAACCAAATTTCTTGGTGTTAACTTAGACAACTTATTAACTTGGAAATCTCACATTCAAAAAGTAAACTCTAAAATATCAAAATATTGTTATGCTCTTTCGACACTATCATACAACTGCACGAAACAAATTGCAATAAATGCATATTATGGACATGTATTTCCTCATCTCTGCTACGGAATAATTTTCTGGGGGAACTCTGTAGATATAGAATCTACTTTCATCATGCAAAAGAAGTGCTTGAGAGCTATTTTCAACTTGCAAAGTACTGAATCTCTTCGGAATATATTTAGAGATAATAATATTTTGACCTTAACTGGAATATACATAATGGAAATATGTTTATTTATAAAAAACAACAACCAAATATTCTTTGAAAATCACTCTAGTCGACATAATAACCTACGCATAAAGTATAATATTTGTATGCCTCAAGTAAATAATGCAACATTCCACAAAAGTTCATATATTTCTGCCGTTAAAATTTACAATAGTCTACCAATAGAAATCAAAGAAATCGAAGATAATACGTTCAAAATAAAATTAAGAAAATACTTAGTATAAAAAACCCATTATAATATTAAAGAATACTTTGAGAGTATCCCTCCAAAATTTAGATAAATAGTGACTTCCTAGTGTTAACATTGTGTGATAGAAAATGTGCAATTCATTTAATGTTTAAGTATTTTTATGTACCTATCTTTGTATTAGTATAGTACATAACAATTATTGTATGTCCGAAAGGACAAACTGTTGGAACAATTATTTGTAGTTCATAAGATCAACTATGTAAACACAGTACACAATAAATGATTCTTATTCTTATTCTTATTCTTAACAATTATTGTATGTCCGAAAGGACAAACTGTTGGAACAATTATTTGTAGTTCATAAGATCAACTATGTAAACACAGTACACAATAAATGATTCTTATTCTTATTCTTAGACCGCCCAGGCCAAGCAGGCCAACGGAATCAAATTATAAGATACAAATTTTCGACACTCGCAAGGGGATCAAAACCTACAGGGAACTTGGGAATCCCGTGAACTCGGGAAAATGAAATTTGGTACGAAGCAACGTCTTAAAGAACAGATAAAGCCCTACTCACGGCTAGTTTTTAAGCGACCTGTGTCGCGCCATTTCGCGATATTTGTTTACAGTACATTTGGTACCGTGAGATCTGTTGACTTTGCCATAGCACAAAACTTTGCCATCTGACTTTTTTCCAGACTAAATGTTAAATTATGGCTTTTTAGTCAACTATTTTCGTGTATAGATCCCTTTATTGCAAAATTTAATTATTTAATACCAAAAATGTCAACGTTCTTAGTGTAATTAACGTAATTTTTGTCAGTTAATTTTTTCGTATTATGGTGGTCAATAATTTGGTGCTCCGGAACTTCATCAATTTAAGTAGGAAATAAACTGTCAACTTAACTGAATCATTGATATTTCGTTATACTATAGTTCATTTCGTAAATATGTAGTTGTTGTTTTATTTTAGTAGAAGCTGTATACAAACAAAAAAATTTTTTGGAAAAGTCACCATCCCTATAATAAAATGTTGTGTTGTCGAGTTTGCCATGTTTTGGTTGGTGTTAGGGTTGTCACAGAAGGATTCGCGGCTATGTGACGTCAAATGAAGATAATAATTTGTCTACGTTTCTATAGAAATAAGGTGTGCAAAGCCGCTGGTAGAAACAAGTTTCATGTGATTGATAGCTTTACGCTTAGACAGATACAAATCAGAGAAAAGAAAAATATTCCTTAGGTATGCCAAATATCTCACAAACCTACTTAATGTAATTCAAACACTTAAGTGCTCAATGTTGTTTCTACATTATGATAAGAACAAATGTTTTGAACTGAAAACTTCTTTAGCGGCATTGTGCACTTTTTTGGCATGTGCAATAAATGGTAAGCTCGCGTCAGGGTCACGTGATGCTGATCTAACATGTAAGATCAGTCTCGCATGGGGACGTAAACGTAACACGCTTGCATTATTGTAATTTAAAATTGCCAATACATTGTAAGCTAGCAGCCTACTAAGATGAGCTTTTAAAAGTTCAAATTTTACAGCTACCTGAGTAAATAGTTCACTTAGTTGAAATCCCACAGCGTCAGTTGATATGACCTTAGCCTGCAGCGACATTTCTCTACCACTCCTAAGGTCATATCAACTGACGCTGTGGGATTTCAACTCAGTGAACTATTTACTCAGGTAGCTGTAAAATTTTAACTTTTAAAAGCTCATCTACAGATGGCGCCGGTCGAAGTATTTATTATCGCAAAGAACAAAATTGCTACTTGTGATCTATACTAATTTATTCAAAAATATATGACTACTGAATAATTGAGGGGTGTAATATCAAAACCCACTATAATAACTTGCGCAATATTTTCGCACGTCTTATAATATAACACCTTCCTTTTTATGTCGGGGGTTTAAAACGAGTTAATAACGTAAAAGTGTCAAATTTATTAAGTAGCTCAGTTAAATTTACCATTTGTATATGAATCTAATTTGTAGTAATAGTACTTATTACACACGTATTAGACCTAACTTTGTACACATCAAATCCAAATGCGTAAGGATAAGCCATCAATATAATAAATAATAGGCATCAAAAATGACAATATTTATCGACAAAGAACATACTCGAGGCACATCATTATCTCACGACTGCGAGCAGTGGCCGTACCGAGCGGTTGAACGTATTCTGTTAGCTTTAATTACGTTAATTATTATCCATTGCGGTATTAGAACTCAGTGTTCGAAAAGTCATTAGTACAGAGCAAGCATTGTAAACAGTTTACAACAATATCGCAACTGGCTATCAGTCACATAATAAAGACGTTGCGAAATCAAGACATCAAGCAAAGCAACATACCTACAATTATTTTTAAAGGTTTAGTATGAAAAACATATTATTTTCAGTAACTATCGATGGTATGTGATGTGATTCCATTTGACTTAAAGTTCATAATTTCACTTCTATTTTTGCTAATTACTATTTGAACAATTCGGCCATCATAGATATGTAAGAATATTATATTATGATGGCCAGCCATAATGAATGTAGGTTTGATTCTCAGAAGAAAAGTTTACATGTGTTGCCACCTTGTCTCACGCTCCTAAAATAGTAGCCTCATTTCTAAAAAAATTAAGTCCTGATATATTGTTCCAAAACTCGGTTTTGTAGCTAATTCACTATCAGGAAAATCATATTAAATTGTTTTTTTTTGTACATGAAAATTTGTGGTATGAAAATCACATTAAGAACTTATCAATAGTTAAATAAATGACATTTTGAAACTTTGATTGAAAGAAAGAAGAGAATTACCTACCTACCTAATAGGTAAATTCACTTGACTGACAGACATTTGCCTTTCGACAAAAAAATAAACACACAAAATTAAAAAATCCTGATTTATGTTATTTAATTACAGTATCAAGTCACAATTACATATGTAAGCCTATGATTTCTCTATACTTTGTCTTGGAAAATATTTATCGAGTTTTAGGGCTTCACCAAAGTTGTGAAAAATGTTGACATTCAACATGGCGGTATGTCGTCAGTGCTGTGCTGTGTCGTGGTGAGATTTCGTAAATAGTTTCGTAACTTCGTAGTTGCATTGTTCGTATGTTAAACAAGCCGGTCAGTGGTGTAGACCGGAGAATCTGATAAATAAATATGATAACTTCATTGCCTCCCTCAGCAAATTGGAAAGCGTCAGAAAGTCGTCCACGGCTATCTATGAGTTATAATAGTTGTAAAGTTCAGTGTATAGGGCCGTAACCTACTACTCTATCGTCTTCTCTATATACAGCTAAGCGATGTTAGAGATCAGTACATCTGCGGTGCTCTACACCGGACGCTCGGCTGTAGTGCGGTGTTTTTATAACCAAACCAAGTTCTTGAAATGTTAAAAGTAAAGAAAGTATCCTTTGCAGCTAGTGGGAACCGAGCTAAACAAGAATAAGACAGTAACCAAACCTACAGGAAGTACCAAATGCCCCGAGGAGCCCCGACGCAGCGAGCACTGCAGACACCTGAGGACTAGTCACACTCACTTATAATTTTACAAAGTACTTGACTGCAATATTGTGATTCCGGTGTGGTTGGTGACTCTTGTGCAGTTGTTCTAAAGACTTCACGGTGTTCCCAGGAACACGAAAGACTAAGGAAAATGTGATTTGTTTTATAAATTTTTAACTAACTTTTATTGAACACCACACTTAAATTCTGTGATAAAATTTTGTAAATTAATATACAAGAAGAGGCACCTAAAGAATGTCAAACAACGCTCAGTGGAAAATGTTCCAGCCGTCGGAATCGCACCCCTCGCCTCTGCAAGACATCCTGGACCTGCCCTCCTCCATGCAAGCTAAACAGGCTTACCGGAATGGTGAGTGTATGTGTCTATTACCTTCTCCGCTCTAGGTATCAACTGCTCCTCAACTTCATACAAGCTTCCAGTACAATTCCTTGTTTTTAAATACTTAGCGCCTTCAGGTTTCATTTAGTTCTCGTTCCTGTGGGAATTCTGGGATAAAATAATAGCCTATGTCACTCCTTGAAAAGTAAACTTTAAAAAGTGAAAGAATTTTTTAAATCAGTCCGATACTTTCGGAACCTATTCAATACAAACAAACATTCAAATATTTCCTGATTATAATATAAGTATAGATGTTTCTTTTTAAACATTTTCTGTAAATACCTAATTGTGGATCTCGGAAAATTATTTCTATTGTATGGAGAATAGTTCAGAGTTGGTCCTACAAAGAAAATCCTGAGGAATCTATATTTGTAAGATGAAATAAAAGAAAGTTTTTATATTGAAATTATATTTAAAATTAAAATTAGGTAGTTATAAAAGGATAAAAGAAATAGGGTAAAAAATGGTCTTCACTCCACCTCAGCATGGCTAAGCTCAATGCTGCACTAGTTTTCAATTAGAGCCCGGTGGCATGATAATTTATCCCAAAACTTAATAATCAGTGTAAGTACCTAAATAATAACTAAGGCATTAAAAGTTGGTTTAACTAGAAATGGGCTCACTATGATTTTGGTTGACTACGAAATGGCAGACTGGTCAGCCTAACCAATCACTGTTTCGAGTGTAAGACGCCGGTTTTATTTATAACAAGGGAATCCAATCCTGCATTAGTCTCAATCCCACAGGTTTGCGGGATGGGAGAAAATTGCATGTTTTCCTCACTTTCAACGTCTCATGTTTAAATGTGTGGATGTGTGGGATAAATCATGTTTAGCGTAACTTGACATTGATCACTTTCTTTTGGTTAAACACCTATAAAAACTCAAATGTGAAAGACAATTAATTATTAATTAATCAATGAAGCCCTTAGTCGCCTCTTAAGACACCCACGGGAAGAGTTGGGGTGGTGCAATTCTAAGCCTACGCACCACACAGCTAAACAGAACGCTAATAAGCCTGTTAATGTCTATATTTTAAGAATCAAGAGAGTAAAATAGTTGCGATTTTGTTATTCTATTTTTACTATGTAATACCTACGTGCTTTTCCAGTAAAAAAGTAAGATGGTATGTTTTACTTTAATATTAATTAATGTAGGTAGGCTGTGTGTGCCTATGTTTTGCCTGAAGATGTCCTGTCAAAAATAACAAACAGTGTTGATGATGCAATGCAATGCTAACAATTATCCAAGTTGATTAAATGTTACAGGATATTGTATTTTAATTATATTATGAGGTTGCATACTGTACTGTATTCTTAAATACTTACCGCATAACCACTTACGATTATTTAAATAATTTTGTTTGTTTAAAAAAACTATAAACTGACTTCAATTTATGGATGCCATTGTTGCTGATGATGATGATTTCTCGTTAAAGCAACAATAGGAATACACACTGTCAAATTTCCACTGCTTAACTATTACGGTTTATAAAATACAGCCCGCTCACAGACAGACTTAGTAATAGGTACAAATTTTGAGACCCTTACACAAAATCATCAGTCCATATCCGATCTTCCTTCGTTCTAGGCGTCTACATTGATACAAGTACTTTTAGGATATTATCCTCCATGCATTAACTTTTTACGCCTCTTGTTTACGTTTGTTGCCATGGGAACCGCTAGAGATAAATTATAATGAGTGAAATTATCACGAGAAGAGTATCTTTCAGATACTTTTTAGCGCACATAAATTTCTAGTGAATCTTACTTTTATGGTACCACCTCAAGTTCAACCTTTAGACCCATGGTCATCATATTGCGGCCCGCGGGCCGCATGCGGCCCGTGGGCGTTATTTATGCGGCCCGCGGCAAAGTAAATTGCATTTATAATAGTCAAGAGCACCGTGAAAAGCAGGAGTACAATGAATTTTGGAAAAATGCCCCTAGCAAGTATAAATCTTTGCAAGACTGCGCACAATTCGTTTTAACCATATTTTCTTCAACATATCTCTGTGAAGCTTCATTTTCGAAAACGAGCTTCTTAAAAAATAAATACCGTAATCGTCTTTCCACTCATTTAGAAGACACAATGAGGATCGCATGTAGTCCAAAAGACGCCAATATACAAGAAATAATTAAAAAAGTTCAACACCATAATTCCTAATTATAAAACATAGGTATTTTTGATAACGATGTTGAACTTTTTAATAAATTTTAATCATTCCTTACTTATCTATGTTTATAAATAACCTTTTTCTAATAAATATAGTAATGAATATAATATATTATATGAGTCTACTTTTTTGATATCAACTCACACACGAACGACGACGTCGCGCCGCCGCCGCAGGCACAGCTAGAGCGAAGTGAATAATGAAATGAGCTGATTATATAGTATTCCTGGGATAAAAATTATCCTATGTCCTTCCCCGGAACTCAAACTATCCCCATACCAAATTTCATGTAAATCGGTCCAGTGGTTTAAGCGTAGAGAGGTAACAAACAGACAGACAGACACACTTTCGCATTTATAAGATTAGTATGGACTAGTATGGATAAGTGTGCAAAGGCTCTTGAAGCGCCTTCACATACTCTGCGGCCCGGCCCTGGTTTTCACATTTTCATTTGTGGCCCTTGGCTAGTAAAGTGTGACGACCGCTGCTTAGACAGTAAAGAAAGAATCATCAAACTTCGATGAGAATTGGCGAAGATATCACGAAAATTGATGCAACTAGTCATGATTTTTCTGAAGTCTTAAGTGTTTAAAGCTTGACGGGATAAATAGTTATCCTTGGAGAATAAAACTTTTGTGTTCAATTCGGAACAATACTCTACTCGTATACAACAATAGCGAAATGATTTCGGAGAAATTGGTGAACTTGAAAACAAAAAGTATAAATAGACAGACGAAAAGAACTACAGTCGGAAAAAAGTTAGCAAACTCTAGCAAGATTATGCCTTTTTTAGATCGATTTCACTTTGTTTTGATGTATATTTGTAAACCGACTTCAAATAGGCTATGTGATAATGATAACATTGAAAATATACTTTAAGTTTTACGGGATAAATACTAATATTCCATGGTATTAAAAATCTTATAGGACGACCTCAGGATCATTCTCTATCTATACAATAGTGAAGAATCTATCAAATCGTTTAACCAGGGGTGGATATATCAAGTAACATACATTCATAAACATACGCGGCGTATTCAGAACCTCTTCCTTTTTTAAAGTCCCTTTTAAATGGTTTTAATAATTTTGGAGCGGCCCTAATTTCACGTCGAGTTTGGCTAGTGTATAGTTAATGTAAAGACGTTGTGTAACAAGTAGTGCGGGTGCATCACGGGCCCTCCCCCCGCCGGCCGTGGCCTGCAGGGGACATCAAGGTCCTCAATTTGCCAATTTACCACTACATCCTCTATTTGATGTGTAATTTTCCAAGGCAATGTACAGGGTGGCGAGAAATCAATGTCTTAATGTGACTTTAATTTTTGTAAATGTCTAATGTCACTGCCATATTTCTGTTGTAGACAGATAGAGAATTGGTTGACCATCAAATTGTCGCGTTTTCCACCGCGAGCAAGGCACAAACGTTGCGAGTCATCTGGCTCCGAATAATCGATTTGGTCTTCAACGACAGCTTCGAATTCTCGTACTCTCCGCGGTTTGTTGTACTTGCGTTGCGGTAAACGTGATATTTATTTATTGCATTCATGTCCATTAAAAGTTGTTCATAATTTTTAACCAACTTCAAAAAAGGAGGTTCTCACTTCGTCACGTATAATGTATGTTACGTGATATATCTCGGCACATGGTTAACCGATTTTGCTGATTCTTTCACTATTGTATAGAGAATGATCCCGAAATGGTCCCAAAAGAATTTTATTCCAAAGGTCGTATCCCGTAAAACTTAAAAAACTAATAATTTTCCCAATCATAAGTAACATATGGTGTCCATGGCAACGGCGTAAACAAGAGACCTACCTAGAAAAACAATATACAAAGTTGATGGATAGTGGACTGCAGGAACACGAAGGTTGACCGTTCTTTCAATAACCCTTCCATGAAAATGATTATGACCTTTATTGCTTAGAGAAAACAAATGTGTTATTTAGTGACGCGTCCAGAGCAACGGACGTTTACACGTCCAGCAGTAAGGTTGTTCGTTTATTGCGAACGCCAACCGAAACTACGTATTTCGTGTTTCGAAGTAGGTCTTTCTTTCATTCGTCGTCGTTTAAACGTTGCAAATTAGACGCCGCAGAAGAAATAATACTTGCAAACCCAACAACTAAATGGAATTGAAAAAGACGAATAAATTATAATTACAATTTTAACTTCCTAAAATTGTTCACCTACCCATTACTACAAAGCAAACAAATCCGTCGGAGGAGCTGCAAACAATAGATGAATTTATACGTACCTACTCCTAGATTACGAAGGAATCTTTTTATTAATCAAAGAAAATTACAAAAATTCCATCTGGTATTGATATCAGTTGATATCGCATATGCAGATGATCTGGCAATCATGATATCGGGGCTTTTCGAAACGACTCTTTGCGAAAAGATGCTGAAGGCACTACGGATTGTGGAAACCTGGTGCACCAAACACAGTCTGTCAGTTAACCCGAACAAAACAGAACTAGTACTATTCACTCGCAAAACCAAACTTCCAAGACTAGAACTACCCTCACTGCTAGGTACAACACTGACACTAAGCAAGGAGGTTAAATACGAGGTATTTAACCTCCTTGCTTAGTGTCATATGGCTAGACAGCAAACTACTGTGGGGCAAACATCTAGACCATGTTACAACAAAAGCCACAAACGTCCTATGGCAATGCACCCGAGCGGTAGGCCGAGCGGTAGGTAGGTCTATGGCTGTACACAGTCATGGTACGCCCAGTGCTAACCTACGGTGCAATAGTATGGTGGCCTAGAACAAACTTAGTCACCACCATTAACAAACTTCAGCAAGTGCAAAGACTGGCCTGCACACTTATTTGCGGATGTAGGAAATCAACCCCATTCGCAGCACTGGAAATAATTCTAGGGCTAACGCCCTTGCATGTTCACATTCAGCAAGAAGCGATGACGGCGTCTCTGAGAATAAAATCAATGAACCAGTGGAAAGGTGAGTCAAACCTCACAAACCATAGCAGAATACTAGGCAAAGCAATTGCCGCATTTCCAGAAGCGGCGAATGGCACTGACAGAATAGCGTCTACCTACTTAACTGGTAAGACCTATGAAATAACACATGAAGAGAACGCATCAGCTATCACCGCACATGACGTTACCACATACCATATCTACACTGATGGGGCCAAGAACAGAACAGGAGCTGGATGCGGCTATTCCTGTCCTGAAACTGGACTCTCAAAAGCCCAACCACTAAACCCGGCCACAACAGCCTTCTAGGCGGAAACGCTGGGACTCAAACTAACGGCAGACGACATGCTTCTGGAAACGACCAACAGAGATATAGACAGACAGATGCAGCTGGTCTTCAAAACAGACAGCGCTGCACTAATAAACGCACTCAAACGGACTGACACAAGATCAAAAGCAATTGTAGAATGCCATAAGAGTCTACAAGATCTTTCTCAACACAGTAAGGTCTGCATAGAATGGACAAAGAGTAGATCCTACCCAGGCAACATCAATGCAGACAGACTAGCAAAGGAAGGAGCGAAACTAACTCCAACACAACAATATGTAAGTCTTACAAAACCCGCCAACAACGGAAGTCAAAAACAGCCTAAAACTTAATTCGGACGAATAACGGACTGACACAAGATCAAAAGCAATTGTAGAATGCCATAAGAGTCTACAAGATCTTTCTCAACACAGTAAGGCCTGCATAGAATGGACAGAGAGTAGATCCTACCCAGGCAACAATAATGCAGACAGACTAGCAAAGGAAGGAGCGAAACTAACTCCAACACAACAATATGTAAGTCTTACAAAACCCGCCAACAACGGAAGTCAAAAACAGCCTAAAACTTAATTCTGAAAAAGAACACCAAAAGCTATGGGAGCGTCGGATAGACTGCAAGCATACTAACAATCAATATTCCCTTCCAAAGACAGGAAAACCACAAACACGATGCTCAATATGAGCCGGGAGGACCTCAGAACGATGGTGGGCATCATCACAGGTCACTGTGAACTGAACCATCATCTTTTCAAGACTGGAACCACATTATTTTGTATTTTGCAATTCCATTTCGTCTGGGGTTTTGCAAATATAATTTCTTCCTTTTTCGATTACTATTAAATCCGTCGTGGGTTTTCCAAAATTTTAATTTTGTTTTTATATGTGTTCATTAGTTTGTTTTTTTGGTAAGTATTTTGACTAATAGAGTTAAGTTTAATTCTAACTTAGTGGAGAATGTACTCGTAGTAGAGCTAACAATAAATATAAGACCTACTGTACCTACATTTCAGCAAATAAAGTAGGTATTTAATTGATTTGATTCGATTAACATGGTGTCACATGTCGTATATACATACGTCTTATGTATTCATAAGAGCCAGAAAGCTTGTCTTAGTTAAAATGTGTGTTCCTTTTAATTATGATAGGTTTTTATTGAGAAGAGAATATTTCTAAGTCCTTGTTAGGCCTGTAGATGTTTACAATAATAACATTTTGCTTACTTATTTCAATGGCGCAACATTTACAAATTAGTTCCGTCGAAAGCTGGGCGAAGTCTGGTAATTCTTTGTAGTTTAGTCCGATTCTAATTAGAGTCGCTACCCCTCCTCCTCTGAGGTTTTGTTCTAAGGAACCTTCTGTTTTATTTTGAAGAAAAAAATATTGCCATTTATAGTTTTTTTAAAAAAAGTACGGTTCGCCCAAAGAATTACATTTGTCAAAAAAAACAAGTTGGTCTTAATCGACTCTATTTCTAACCAGGAACACTTTTCCCAAAGTAACATACCAAATCAAATCGTAAGTTTTGGCAATAATTAAAAAAAAAACAATTCCCATACGTTTTCTATGAAAAAACGAGTAAGTGAAAACAACAATGTCACTCATTCAATGGTTCTTAATTAAACTCGTATGTAACTACTTTTTAAGTTGGTAGGCTAATTTTGAAGGCATCTCAGGAATTATTTTTTTTTTATTAAAAAGGCGAAAGCCGTCAATACGGCTTTCGCCTTTTTCACTAAGGAGGTCACTAAGGAGGTCATTGTCTTCGAGGTATGCCAGGAGCTTGCCATTCAGGACACGGACCATGCACTTACAGCGCAGGGAGGTGAAATGGGGCGATAGTTAGTGGGATCAGCTCGACTACCTTTCTTGGGCACAGGCTGCACATTAGCAAGCTTCCATGACTTGAGGACTTTACCAAATTTCAAGGACAGGCGGAAGAGTCTCGTAAGGATGAGTTACAACTCAGGAGCGCAGGACTAAAATAGGTGGTACACACAGATGATCTTGTCCTTAAGTCCTCGTGAACTATGCGCCTGCTGGGCTGGCGGCGTCGGCGGCAGTCGTTGTAACACCTACCTGAGCAACTTGTGGCAATCTGCCTACTCTTATCTCATTATCATCAGGGATAGTTGATCTGATGTTACATTTTTACTCTTCCTATAGTAAAAATATTTTTTGTAAATAAGCAGAAAGAAAATCTTGCTAAAGTCGACTTTATTATATTCATTTCGTTCATTCATTCGCTACCTATAACACAAGCTCTGCTTAGCTTGGAGCTAGATGATGCTGTGTGAACTGTCCATCATTTTTGATTTGTTTGTGGGTAGGTACATATCATAGTTTTAATTGGTATTAAAATGAAAGCAATTGATTTACCTTAATGTTGTTTTCAAGCCTGCTTTATTTATGGGCTTGTTTTGTCTGTAAAAGATTGATTACGGAGAAAATTCCGCCGCCAAGTTTAATGAAGTCAAATGTAAAATGTTTTCATCGGTGGAATTACGCGCCTTTATTATTTTTATCCAATGTTTTTCACGTGGTCTCCGGGAGACTCTTTCGATATCTTAAGTTTTATAGAAGTTTTTGGCCCGAAAAATTACGTATTTTTGGCGCCTAAGGCTATTAAGTAAATTTTTCAACATGACGCTTTCATCCTAGCCAAATGAAATTCTCAGGGTTTATTCTTCATGAAAACCGTTAGTTTTTAAAATAGTTCGCAGAAAAAATAAATGTGCGATTTTTTTCATTTTAGAACAACTGAAAGTTAATGTAAATATTCCATTTTGAAAAAAAAATGACTAATATTCATTTTTGTTTTTTTTTTTATAAATCTTAGACTCTGATTGGTAAAGGTGTACCAAAGGCCCACTATCGACCTTGTTTAAAATAAAAAGACAGGGTCGCAGACGTAATATTTTGGCTGCAATTGCGAAATTTAGTCTGAAATCTGATTTTGACCAATATTTTACAAAAGTCAAAATAATTTTTGAACCAGTGCATATCGCACGCAGAACATACATGGGGGTTAAATCGATAGGTACTGAGGTCCCCTACCCCCCAGCGACGTTGATGTGATGTTCCATCCCTTATGTTACAACCTGTATATCCAACAATACCAGATACGAAGCCGAAAATGTTAAATAAGGTGTCATAAGATAAGTAATTCAGAATTCGAATATTGTTGATTTATCAAATAGCTGCGCCCCGCGGCTTCGCACGCGTTGTTTTTCATATTGTGACGTAATTTTTATTACACGGAAACTGATTTATGGGATAAAAAGTACCCCATGTTCTATTCCAAGATTAGAGTTACCTGTATGCAATTTCAATTCCAAAATTCAGCCCGTTGAGTAGTTTTGGTTCGAAGAACTTAACAAAAGAGATCAAACATCCATCCAAACGTTCGCATTTACCTATAATATTAGTGTGATAGGTATGACTTTTTACACAATTCGATAGAATATAGGTTTCATTTCATCTCATTTATTCCACCATAGTTACATTTATACATAGACTTGATGTCGTTGTAATCTAATTTCACATAATTAATAATTATTATTATAATGTAAGACAAAAAAAGCAAAATTTTTTTTTAAAGGAAACGAAAAATAATTGCTGAATAGACAGTGAATCAAGAGGAAGGTTTAAATTTATAATACCTACATTATACATTTAAACCTTCCTCTTGATTCACTGTCTATTAAAAAAATCCGGATTACAATCTAGACATATGGACAGACAGACTAGCGGGAAGTAACTTTGTTTTATATTATGTAGTGATGTAAAAGCGTACTTAGACGCGGTTGTTTGTGCAGCAAGCTGTAAGCAGTGTGGTTGTGTGTCGGCAGGTACGTACGGTGGCGAGTACGGCGGTGGGCCACATCGGTTCTCAGAGCGCTCAGAGGCAGGCTGCCCCATAGGCGATTCGCCATACTCGGGCTCGAACGCTCACTCGCAGTCCTACTCGGCAGCGCCCATCCGCGAGACAGGTATCATCGAGAAGCTGCTGCACTCGTACGGGTTCATCCAATGCTGCGAGCGGCAGGCGCGCCTCTTCTTCCACTTCAGCCAGTTCACCGGGAACACGGAGCACCTCAAGATCGGAGACCCCGTCGAGTTCGAGATGACGTACGACCGGCGCACCGGCAAGCCCATCGCATCCGCGGTGTCCAAAATCGCGCCCGAGGTGGTGCTGAGCGAGGCGCGCGTCACGGGCAGCGTCACCACGGAGGTGAAGGGTGGCGGCTCCGGCGACAGTACGGGCCGAATTTCCTACGAGAACCGCGGCGAGTGCTTCTTCCTGCCCTACACCAAGGACGATGTCGAGGGGCGCGTGGTGCTGCACACGGGCGATGCCGTCAGCTTCCAGATCGCGACCAACCAGAGGTACCTACCCTATGTTGCGACCTGCACAAGTATTTCATGATTCAAATGTATCCACGGTTCGGAACGCCGGCAAATTTTCCATATTTTGACAAACGATCCGAACTGTGCGTGTAAATTGATTTTCAAGAGTTTCGACTGCTGTGTAGACTGGCGCGTTTAACGTTATAAATTTAAAAAGTTTTGCCTCAGTATAAAGAAAAGAAAAATGGATAAGTTTGTCTAACTTTGACGGCAGTTCTGTATTTTGTGTTGATGCTCACGCAAAACTTTAAAAAGAGCTCGCATCGAACTGCCAGATCAAACGTTTCGGAGCGCGTTAAGGAACGGCGCGTGCAGTTTCCCGCGGTCTGAACCTTACGTGCGCAGGGCGCTATAGTCTCGTAGACTAGGCACGGCGCGGCTGGAGACGTATGTGACGCGATTGTGCCGGTTGCAGGGGAACACTAGGCGCATGCCACGTGCGCTTCGAGAACCCGCAGTCGCCGGTCAAGTACCACGGCGTGGTGTGCTCCATGAAGGAGAACTTCGGGTTCATCGAGCGTGCGGACGTCGTCAAGGAGATCTTCTTCCACTACTCAGAGGCCAAGGGCGGCCAGGAGCTGGCGCTTGGCGACGACGTCGAATTCAACATTCAGACCAGAAACGTGAGTACTTAAAGACAATTTAGAGGGGGACACGTGTCCGCGTCGAGTTCAACCGCATCTGAACGGGAGACAGTTTTTTGGCTAAGGTCAGTAAAAGTCAGTTCTTTGGCCAAGCTCAGTGACGTTAGTTTTTTTTTGAAAAATGGTCAGTAAAGTCGGTATTTTGAAGGGGCTACATTTCCACAAAAGTGGTCTGGTTTCTATAGATTGAGATGAAAAAAGAAGGTCGTTTTGGAGTGGGAGTCTCTTGAAAACCTCTTTTCTTTTCGGTAGTAGTTCTATAAATTAAGAATTATGAATTTAGTTTCTTAATTCCTCCTTCTCATTGTTCTTTATTGCATTTTTTTATAAATATACACATACCTACTTATCTAACTGTACGTACAGAGGTGGTGGTTGACCAACCAAGCGTCAGTATTCTAGAGATTTGTCAGTAAATTAAAGGGTTAATATCAGTAAAATCTGTATTTTAGTAACATAAAATAATCAGGTTTCTAACAGTAATGCAAGTTGCTAAATAGATAAATAAATTACGTTTGAGCGAGACCAAGTTGAATTTTCAACATCAAATTTAAACAAAAGTTTTAAAATCTGTAAACTTCAATTATATAGTTTTTTCATGGGTTCCATTGTCGGAACTGGACCAAATTAAAATGAGACCACACAGGAAGCACCAGCTTTCAAATAAAAAAACAGAATCATGAAAATCAGACCACCCAGTGAAAAGTACTGAGGTATCAATCTTAAAAAAAATACAGGCTAATTAAGAACCTCCTCCGTTTTTGAAGTCGGTAAAAAATGTAGTCTATCGTTACAGCGTAATTGTAAAAACTTGCAAGACCAAAAGCTTTCATAATATCAGTAAAACAGTTTTACTAAATACTCTATTGCCGAAATAAAAAACATTCAGACAAATCAAGAACCTCTTCCTTTTTTGAAGTCGGTTAAAAGTTAGCGGTCAAAAGTTATAGTTATTAGACCTGAATGTGAACCAAATAGATAAGAACCTCTGGATGCAATGCCTCGACTCTACTCGCCCCCTAGTTGGTTGGTTGGCGATTCTGAAATGTACCTTGTGCTCATTTTAATACGATGCATTTTCATTGCCCAAGCAGCCGGGCGAGGACGACGACTACGCGAACAGTATGACGGTCAGTGCTCCCCTCTTCCACCCGCCCCACCCCCCGCGACTAACGTCCCTTCCTAACACTCGATGACATTCATAGGCCTGTATTATGAAAGCTTTCCTTACTTAGGTATGCAGTCATTACGTGAGTTCTACTCAAGCTTTTAATCTTTATTATGGAACGTAACTCTGACACTGCTTGCTGCACTATCAAAATCAACTTGAGTGAGTAGGCTTTTGTCTATGGTCTACACATTTATCTAGGCGAAAAACGTTCTTTTACCTAATAAACCTGACTATCACAATGTATTTTTGTTGATTTGATGGTTTTTGTGAAACGAAACGCAAGCATTTGAAACATTTTTGGTGCTTTATTTATAAAAAAGCTTTTTTGCGTAGAAATCCTTTCCAAGCATTACTCAAGCGTGGTCCAGACCACACTTGAGTAAAGATGGGTTCAAAGAATCACTAGGCACAGATTTTAAGGTTAGAAATCGTTCTAAAATAGGCAATTACTCAAGTAATGCTTGGTAATTGTTCCATAATATGTAATAACGTGGTAAGAAGGCCTAGTTCATTGAGGGTTACATGAGTGAGTGTAGATTTAGTAGTTCCCAAGCATTGTTTTAAAATTAGTATTTACTCAAAATTATACATAAGCATCACTCAAGCATAGGTCAATGACTGAGCATGCTTTCATAATACGGGCCAAAGCACTGGCTTAGCTTCAGCCGGGGCTGCTTTACTCTTCCTGCTCTCATAAACACACAGCACTAACAACTCCACTAGAAATGCTTTATCGTTTCCCTGAAACGGTATTTAGTAGTAAGTAGTGCCTGGAGCATGCCGCTGACTAACACGTACAAGTGGACTCTTGACTGCATCTATCCCAAAACAGGCACAGGGGAGGGCGAACTCCTGGATGTGTCTTTATTAAATCTTGACAAAAAGCACACTTGTATAAAAATATCCAGGTATGTTTGCCAAACATGATCGCGAGCAGCATAACTCCGCACTCGCCCTGAGAATGTTCCTCGTTAAGGGATGAAACGTTGGTGTTCTTCCAACACAAATAAGGTTCGTTGTTAACCCGCTTATGTCTGTAATGAAAACGAACAGCAGAGCTCGACGTTAACGTACCGCTAACTCGTGTGCCTAGTGGGTACTTGCCTAACTATCAAGTTAAAATATAACGTTTGTGAACTTTGCGCAGCGCGGTTGGAAACAGTTATATGTTGATTCTATCGAAACGTTTACAGGTGATTTATATCCCACGGGAACTGATTTATGGAATAAAAAGTATTTTACCGTAAAAAGTAGATTACCTGTATGCGAAATTTCAGCCCGATCCGTTCAGTAGTTTTGGCGTGAAGATAACAAACATCCATCCGTACATCCATACATTCATACAAACTTTTGCATTTATAATATTAGTTTTTCATGGGATATCTCGTAAACTGTGTGCGCAGTGGTGTAGGTAGATACAGTTCTAATCTATAATATAAAAAATAAGTCGGGTTTTCCTCCCTGACGCTATAACTCCAGAACGCACGAACCGATTTCCACGGTTTTGCATTCGTTGGAAAGGTCTCGGGCTCCGTGAGGTTTATAGCAAAGAAAATAGGAACAACGCGTGCGAAGCCGCGGGGCGCAGCTAGTAATTTATATATTCAATGTAATGAACAAGCTTCGTTTTTTGGTTCCTAAAAAGAACATTGTAACTACGTTACTATCTACTACTTACACTACTTATTGTATTTCATAAATCCACTAAAGTCCTGATTCTCTGTAAAAGCCCGAAATCCTGACATGTTGGGACAAATCCGGACGTGTTAAGAAATATTCTCAAATGAAACAAATCCTGACATCTAGTCACCCTCAGGATTTTTGTTTTTACAATCGCATTGTTTCATAAAAGTACAGAAAACGGCGATTAATAATGCACATCACCTGTGGGAAGACTGGCTGACTAATAATAATTTAAGTATAAATTTATCAAAGACATCTCTTATGAATTTTAAACGACAAAGACATCCAATAAATCTTGACATTAAGTAGGTACCTAAATACAGAAATAAGTCAATTCCACGCGATCATTAGGCTTAGAAATAGCTAACCAGCTTAACTGGAAACCTCATACTGACAATGTTTGTAAAAGGTTGCACTATGCATATTTTGGGGCAACTCCACCAATAATTTTGATTTTTTTGTATGTGCTGCTGGTTTTCCTTAAATAAATAAATAAATAAATAAGTTACAAGTTTTCATAGCCCAAAAACGTTGCGTCAGATGTATGTTCGGTATGGGACAGATGGATTCTTGCAGGGATGTTTTTAGACAGTGGGGAATACTCACTTTACCGTCTCTGTATATATTAGAAACTGCGGTTTTTGTGAAGAATAATCCACAATACTTCAAGTTTTTCCCCTCAGAAAGCCGCGGCCGCGCAGGTACTTTACACCGGAATCATGCGAAAACGAGAGTCTTACGAGAGGGGGTTTTCTGTATAGCACCAATTATATTTAATAAAATTCCTTCGTCTATACGAACCATCAATAATTTAAATATCTTTAAAAATGCCCTGACAAGGTTGTTGACAGACAAATCATACTATACAGTAAGTGAATTCTTAGAAGACAAACTATAATAAATTTATGTAATTATTTCTTTTTCATATCACATAGCCAACTAAATTTATTTTATTTCCGTTATTAAAAATCTCAAATCCGTTTCATAGCTCAAAAGCGAAATTTTGATATGTTATTTGTAATTGTTTTGACTTGACCATTCGAGCGGCGCCACAAAGTAAGAAGTTGAAGTGGAGTTCCGCTACTGATGTTTTTACAGTGACATAGCCTCATGTCGCCGTCGTTTCAAAGTGAGTGTGTTTGTTGTGGCTTGTAATGTTTGTTTTGCTCTGTTTTTGTTTGGTGTTCCTGTGTGTAATTTCCTATTTATGTAAGTACTTAGTTTTAAGATAGTTATGCACGCCTTGACGAGGCAGAATGTATAGGTCCCTGGATTTAGCAGACGTGTTACTCACAGTGTCCCGATAAAATTTGTCAAGCAACGAATATAACAGAAGAAGCTAACCTTCGAAGGCAGCCCGGCGACCGGCAATTCCTGGTAATCACTTTCATTATTACTACACCATCGCCATACCACGGAATTGGAGATTTTGACACAATTAACATCGCAGAATAATCGAAATCACAGCGGATATTTTCTGTTTTTGGAGAAATTTAACCCTCAATTTTACAAAAACTGTGGACTAAACTTCCGGCCAACACCACCAACTACCAACTGTTTTGTTTTTGTGTTTTGACAACTTGACGTTTTGTTGTTGACACATAACATATGTCATCTGTCAGTTTGAGTTCTGACAGTGACACTAACCGGAAGACTATCATACTGCCAAAAGGTCACCACTACTGAACATCAAATAAAGCTAACTGCACGCAGACTAAATCATAACGCGAGAATGAGTTGCGGTGCTTGTGTTACCGCTATCTTGGATGACGAAGACTTTCTACGGTGCACTACAGACGACTGTGGTAAAATGTACCACTGTTCTTGTGTTGGCGGAAAAAAGCCGTCGGAAGTTGGTAGCGGATGGATCTGTCCGGATTGCTGCTGTAAATCAAAGAGAGGGGGTGACAATAGCCTCACACCTGTTGGAATTTCAAAAAAACCTAGCAACCCGAACATAACGTTCCGTAAGAACTTACTGGTTGACAATGCCGTGGCTACTGCGACTACAGTCCATGAAAATGAGACGTTAACATCCGAGATCCGCGGTCTGCGCGACGAAGTCTCACTTCTGAGGGATCAACTTGTAAGGGCGGTATCCCTCATTATGGGGTACGAATCCAAGCTGGCCGATTATGCATCTAATGTTGAGGCACTAAAAAACAGTATTAAAGCTCGTGAAACTGTGATGGAGACGCTATCTGCTCCCACCCCTGCTAATCAGCAGCAACAACCACCGCCTGCTACAAGAACATCACCGAAAAGGCCAGCCAAAAAAGTTTCACCGAAGAACGAAGAGCCCCGAAAGGGACGGAAGCTTCAAAGACTCGGACCTCTACCTCCAGTGCTTCAGGATGAGACTACCTCAGCTAAAGTCCATAACCATCTTAACGCAACCCCTAGCACCCCTGCTTTAACAACCGCCCAAGCTAATCTGGGAAACTTGACGTATAATTCTGAAAAGCAGCCTAAATGGACGGAGGTGAGAAGAAGTCGACGGCCGCCGTCTTTGTGTGGAACCGCAGGACCAACTGTAACCTCCTTGAAAGCTGTAGAGCCCCGCAGATACATCCATCTGTGGAACATGGAGTCTGGAGCCGAGGAAGTTAGTGCATATCTACAACAGCTCTGCCCTGCTAGCTCTTGTAGCGTTACTGAACTGACAGCAAAAGGCGACTATAAGTCCTACAAAATTGGTGTACCAGTAGCCTACTATGATACCTGTATGTCGATGGACGTGTGGCCAGTTAACGCAAGAATTAAAGAATGGATTGTGTACAACCAAAGACCTTTGACCTCCAACAACACGCTGAGGAAGGCCCTCCAGCCCTTTCGTGGCGCAGCGGCCTCGTAATGAACGGCCGGATATCAGCGCCTTCTACCAGAACGTTCGCGGCCTGAAGACAAAACTTACAAGATGGCGGAACAACCTAGGACTAGCCGAACATTACTTGGTTGCTGTAACGGAAAGTTTCCTCGACTCTTCTGTCGAAGACCAAGAATTGGCTTGTACGGACTGGTCCATTCTACGTCGTGACAGAAAGACACCTTGTGGTGGAGTCCTACTCGCCGCTCGAATTCCAATCGTGCTGAGGAGGCGAATTGACTTGGAGACCGAAGATGGTGAAGACCTTTGGGCAAGTTTTTCGTGGCTCGGGCGCCCTTACCTGATATGTGTAGTCTATATCAAACCAAGTGCGAGTGATAGTATCTATTTGTCCTGGTTTTGTAAGGTCGAAAGTTTTATTTTGACTACCAAAATGTCGGTGTTAATCCTAGGTGATTTAAATTTGAACAGCGCTTCGGTGAATGTAAATAATTATTATTGTTATTTCTTAGCATATTGTAATTTGACTGAACACAATGTCGTCACAAACTCCCATGGAGGAATGCTGGATGTGGTGCTAGTTCGGGAGAGCGCTGAGGTACGTGAGATCTCTGTCACTGAGACTGAAGGATTGGTTTCTCCTGATTTATACCACCCACCGCTAGAGATAGAGATTGTAGTCGGCTCTGCGCGCAACTCTGATCGAATGGTACCGAGCAATATTGACCCAGCCAAAGACTGGAATTTTAATAAATGCGACTATGTCTTATTATACTCTTCGCTATCTGAAAATTCGTGGACTGAAGTTATGCAATGCAATCCAATGATGCTGTTAGTGCCTGTCAGCAATTCTATAATACTATTTATAATATTTTTGACACCTGCATGCCAAAAAAGCTCCGGAAACGTAAGGCTGCTAAACGCTACCCTGTTTGGTTTACCTGTGACATTATAAAAGACACGAATCGCAAGCTTAAACTCCATGCTACGTGGAAACGCTCGGGGTGTAAGGAATCATACCAGCTTTTCTCTATCCTCCGGGCTGATCTCAAATCGCGGGTGGCGGTGTCGTATGTGAATCACATGAAGGCTATCGAAACCAATATCAAGAGCGAGCCCCGGAGATTTTGGCAGCATATAAGCAGTCTACGGTCTAAGGGAGGGTTTGAGCCAAATATAACCTACAGAGGTAAAACTTTTTCTGGGCCGGATGCTGCTGAAGCTTTCGCAAGCTACTTCGCGAGTGTCTTTCTACCAGACGTTCCTCTGCTTGATGCTGCGGGTGCAATCGCTGATGATGTTACCGCTAATAGTAACGATATCGATATGATGAGATTTACACACGACGACGTCATCACGGGTATTAAAAAACTTAAGCCTAGTAGCGCAGTCGGGCCCGACAACTTGCCTTCTGCAATAATCAAGGATGCGGGAAAGCTGCTGAGCGTTCCACTTTGCCATATCTTCAACTTGGGTCTCAAAACTGGAATTTATCCGTCACAATGGAAGGTTTCTAGGGTAACTCCTATTCCTAAAAGCTCTAATAAGTCCCAAGTTGAAGAGTATCGCCCTATTGCAATTCTTTCCGCTCCAGCGAAAATTTTTGAGAGTGTCTTGCATAAATACATCTATGCACAGGTGAACAAGTTTCTATGTAATGAACAGCACGGGTTCCGAAGCAAGCGTTCCGTTAATACGAACTTGTTGACCCTCGTCAACTGTATTTCCTCTAGCATGGATAGAGGTATTCAGGTAGACGTCCTTTATTTTGACTTTCGGAAGGCTTTTGATAGGGTCAATAATGACATTCTGCTGACAAAACTAACGACAATAGGCTTTGCCCCGGGTCTTCTCCGGCTCCTCGCGGATTACCTCCGAGATCGTCAGCAGTTTGTTAAACTTGGTTCCTACCAGTCTCGACCCTATCACACGCGTTCCGGGGTCAGCCAAGGTTCTATACTCGGACCTTTACTATTCCTGATTATGGTTAACGACCTCCCAGCGGTAGCATCGTGTGCTAAGAGTCTGTTGTATGCGGATGACTTAAAACTCTTCTTGGAGATTAAGTCTGAAGCAGACAGTCGGGCCCTACAACACGATGTTGACGCGATCTTTCAGTGGAGCGTCGTTAACAAAATGGAATTTAATCCAAGTAAGTGTTACGTCATGACCTTCGGCCGAATGTTGCACCCAATTCGCTTTGATTACAAAATAAACAACGAATCCATAAACAGAACCATCACCATGAGAGACCTGGGTGTCACATTCGACCGAAAGCTTACATTCCATGACCACATCCGCTCCTTGGCCAAGGACTCCTTCAGGCGTCTTGGGTTTGTCCTCAGAAATGCCCGTGATTTTGAGAACGACCAGATTGTTCGTCTTATTTTTTCTGCACTTGTTAGGAGCAAACTGGAGAGCGGCGCTTGTGTGTGGAACCCGCACGAGAGTACCTACACCCTCATGCTTGAGAAGGTGCAAAAGAAGTTCCTGCGGTTCCTCTACAGGCGTTGCTACGGTTACTACCCCTATCTTTACCCCACCAAGTTTCTGTTGGGATGTCTAGGGTATAACACACTCGAGGTCCGGCGCGCTAACGATCAAATGATTACCATGTGCAAAATCCTCCAAGGCAAAATTGAAACCTCGGACCTGAGTAATGAGCTGTGTCGACTCTACGTTCCGAACAATTATTGCCGGGCTCGGAAACATAGGTTGTTGGCCGTGCCGCAGTCCCGCACGGCGGCGCGGTCCATGTCACCCATCCCTCGCGTACTCAACGCACTCAACGCTCTCCTGGACGACAGCCCCGACGTTGACTTGTTCGCTGACGGCTGGACTAAATTACTACGAGAATGTTTTTTGTTTTGTGAACGTCATTACTAATTACTTCTTCTTGTATAAATTCACTTATTTTGTTGACATACCTACCTTAAATTGTATTGAATAATGTAATTTTTTTCATTTTAATTAATGTAATTGGTTTTTATTAACCGTGTTAATTAAATAAACAAATAAATAAAATAAAATAAATAAATAAATAGGACCTGTATAATCCCAAGGTTACCTATCTTCCTTTGTTATTACTATTACAGCTTACCAATATCTACGTGAGGAATGTGTCACGTATCAAACGTGATTATTATCAAACTCCCATATTCCGTATTATACTCTCATGTTAACTTTAATCCAATAAATAAATCAGTTGCGAACTTAACATTCTTCGAACCGGATTCACAGTTTAAATCCGAGGTCGCACTCACCATTGTCAAGGTCGAAAGAAATCTTTATTGCATGACGCATTTCGGAAACCTTCTGGATCATCCACGAATGCTCATGTGCAGCCGTCTACGACCAAAGGCATTGAAAAGATCACACAGAGCCATATGATATAATTTTAAGACCTTTGTATACCTCTATTCCTGCAAAATAAATGATTATGATTATGAAGAGAGAGCGCGGGCAGGAAATGAGTTGTCGTAGAAGGATGACGATGGAAATGGAATCTTCAGAGACTGAAACATTCTACCTTGATTAAAGAACCTACAGATAAAGTGGCTTGAAAAGTGTCAATCCAGAGTTTCTTCCATTAAACGATTCAACGTGACGGTTCTGCGACGTGCTGCTGTGTGACGCGTAGCTGTGTTGTGCTAGCTTAGAATTTGCACCACCCCATCTCTTCCTGTGGGTGTCGTAAGAGGCGACTAAAGGATATCCACCGGGGGGCGGGCAGCAGCGCCCCCTGCAATACAAAACCCCTCATTAGATAAACGCCCACATGGTGCTTATCTGGGGGAGGCCTTCGTCCAGCTGTGGACCAATACAGGCTGTTGAGGTTGAGGTTCTGCGACGAAACCATCGAGCGATTATGGTTAGCAGAATCGGGCTCCATGTTGTTGTGCGGGTCAAGTTGTGTGATAGTAACTTTGTTTGTCAAGTGCTGCTATTAATAACAATTCACGCGTATATCTCAAGGCTTGATTGCGGTGCAACATTCACTTTGATCGCAACAACAGTCTACCTACATTATATGCATACGTAATTTATGATTATTCATTGGGTATTGTATTTATCACGTACGCCCTACGTTTCTACCGCGTTACAGAGATCGTGATCGCCCCGTAAGAGATTTTTTCAAATCGCTCCAGTAGTTTCGGAGCCTATTCCATACAAACAAATAATCAAATCTTTCCTCTTTATAATATTAGTATAATAGTTTAAAAAACATCGTTTTTAAGGTTCCGTACCAAAGGGTAAAACGGGACCCTTTTACTAAACCTCCGCTGTCCGTCTGTCACCAGGCTGTTTATCATGGACCGTGCTAGATAGTTGACATTTTCACAGATTATGTAATTTCAGCTGCCGCTATAACAAAAATAATAAAAGTTTTTTTTTAATAATAATGGGGGGTAACGCCCTTATCGCACCGAGGTTAAGCAAGGCTCGGGCGCGGTTAGTACTTGGATGGGTGACAGCGTCACGTTGATTTTTATTTTTATTTTTTTACGAGGAAAGAGTTTTTATTTCATGTGTTATGTTATGTAAAAGACTAGTGGAATATATAAATAAATAATAATGCTGGACAATTCACACAGCATTATCTAGCCCCAAGCTAAGCAGAGCTTGTGTTATGGGTACTAGATAACTGATATACATAATACAATACACTTCATAGGAAGGTAGGTAGTTGTGAAATTCCCGATTCTTTTGTAGGTATTGTCATCACACTAATATTATAAAGGCGAAAGTTTGTATGGATGTATGGATGTATGGGTGGATGTTTGTTACTTCTTCACGCCAAAACTACTGGACGGATCTGGCTGAAATTTTGCATACAGATAACTCTAATCCTGGAATAAAACAAAGGCTACTTTTTATCTCAAAAATCTGTTCCCGTGGGATGAAAATCACCTTTTAATGTTTCCATAGGAACAACGCGTGCGAAGCCGCGGGGCGCAGCTAGTTATAGATATACTTAAAACTGTTTTATTTCTGTAAATAAAATATTACGTATTTTGGAACGAGTAGTCTTGTTACCAGACTACCAATGGCTCCCCCGTTGGTTATGATCTGATTTTTATGTTCCCACGTAGCGCTGAAACTACTCGTTCGATTTCAACAGATGAGGTATTGATTAATTCGCCTCAATACCCCGGTGGTTATAGGGTATATGACGTCAGAAAATACTGGGGTCTAACAAGATAGCGGGGTCTAAGGAATGGTCAGAAATTTTATTGTATATATAAAAAGCAGAATCGGTGAACTGTATTCGAGTTTAAGTTTATTTTATCTTGTCGTTATCCTGCGGGTGCGTTGAGTCGTACAGCCAACTCACACACCTCACCTCTGCAGCACCAGTCTCATGGAAAACAACAAAAAACTTGATAATCTTGATATTAATAAGGCATTTCATTCAACACCTTCATAATCAAACAGACTTTACTTTAACAAAGTTTTTTAAAGTTTTGTAAAAAGTTATGATCAATCAGAACAGTTATAATCTCAGTTCACAAAGTTACAATGTCGGGCTTCTGTTTCTCGTCCGTTGTTTGGAAATTAGACGCTAAGAAATCGGTTAATGGGTGGGGTGGCATGACTTTTTCGAAATATATTTCGACATCAGACTGATTAATTTGCGTCGGCATACAATAATAAAGGGTCTTGAACCATCTATACATTCATACACAACCGCTATCTAACTGCAAGGCTTGCTTTGAAACACCATGTGGCCTGCATCGGATTCCCATCCATAACCTCACAACCCAGGCCTCTATCACGAGACCTAGCGCATCGTTACTCGAGCCTACTGGACTAGCTTTCGTGATGCGGGCCTCGGTTGCTTCGGAAGTAGCCGAAGGGGGCGGCGGTGGTGACGCAGCGCGTGTTGCAGGGAAAGGAGGTGGCGTGCAACATAACGAAGCTGCCGAGCGGATCCGTGGTGTTCGAGGACGTGAGCGAGGGGCTGGTGCGCGGGCAGGTGCTGAAGCCGCTGGAGCGCGCCGGCGCCGCGCGCGCTCTGCAGACCGACCCGCTGCCTGGCCGCCTGCGGTACCGCGCGCTCGACCACTCCGAAGTAGAGGTAGGTGCACTAAACTACCCAGCATAAACACTGTCCGAGGGGCATCACACTGCTGCCTGTATGTAAGGCGTGTGTGCGGAATTCAGTGACGCCTTGTTTACGGAGACGCCTAAATTCAAACATATGGCGTTGGTAGAGTGTGTTTATTTGAAGCGACGCACGCTGTGTCGCACGCGACGTGCACCGTCACTCTTCACGCCCCGCCTATCCATAAACATCACCGTACATTGCGATATCTTTGTTTACGCGTGCGATGACAAGTAATGTAAATTACGTATGAAAGGACATGGTTCATTGCTTCAAAAAGCTTATACAGGGGGGTTATGCTCTATGACCTAAGAGATTTCTTGCCCAAATCGTGTGACGTCACAGCGTGCTCTAAACACAAACGCGATTTTTGGCCGTGCCGTGGTGTGATTTTCAAAAATTGTATTCTGCATGCCACAAGACTAGTTGTCTATACCTCGTTTTGAGTTTCACATGATTCGTTCAAAATCTTACATCCGGTTCACTCGGAAAATTAACGGTTTTATTATACTTAATGTTTTGTATCTAAATAAAAATTATATGTTGGCTTAACCATCAATTGTTGAGCTTACAATATATTAGTGTGTTTTAAAAATTTGCAGCCCAAAATTAACGATTTCTATTATCATTCAAGTCATTTATGGCTAGTTTCGGAACGAAAAAGCAGTTTTCATTGTTTGTTTAGTGTCAAATAGACAGTAAAAGTTCCTATCTAATGCTACATTCAGACGCGGCGATACCATGATTTTAGAATGGTGTGGGAATCGCGCGGTCTTATTTATATGTATATTATTACTATCGTAATCGTTTACACGTAGATACCCCGTAGTTAGTTCAGACACCGACAGCCAACAGCTAGAAAATGCTTGCCCTCATATTATATCTTTCTTGATTTATTATTATTATTATTACTTAAGAGGTCGAAATATCTTCCCCGATCAATTTAATTAGGCCTAGTAGTATTGTAGTTCTTTATTAATCAAAACTAGGTAATTCTAATCTTATTTATACGACATTATAAACCATCTAGTGTCGACAGTTACGGCGTATTGCCACAAATTTGCCATGAAGTTGTAGGAAGATAGAGATAAAAATAAAGATACTTTAAAGAAAATATACATAAAATAAACATACTTAGTCTAAGTACCTACCTAAAATTATCAGCGATTAAGACAAATGCAGTTTAGGTAGCAGTCACTTTACTAGGCTTTACTAGGTTATTCAACGTAATTTACCTATGATGCGTAAGGCTAACCATTACGAACCACATGCATACACGTATAACAGTTTAGGGTGACGAGCGGTCGCCACCACCGCCGCGCCGCCGTCTGGAAAAAATATAAATTTATGAAAATCGTAGTACCTAGATAGATATTTAACATTATATAACTATATAGGTATAATAACTTATACATTTGAATCACGAGCCCTGCCGCAACTGTCTGCATTCATAAAACAATTTTGCGGATCCCTAACGCGCGATAGGCGGCAAGGTTCCCGCGTGTCTAAACGAGCCCTAAGCATAATTTTATTCAAAGCAGCAAAATAAAAATTTATATAATTTATACAAAGACGACGGGTAAGATGTTGGCGCCAACAAAGCACAAGTATAAATTAACAGGAGGTTACTGCGGACCCTCTATCAATGGACCCTAAATTGCTGCAAAGAACAAAACAAATAATTACCTACTAGGCATCTTTATTATTTTTTATGAGGGATCCTTGTAAGCAGGATAGTGACTCCTCAAAGTGGGTGGATTTGTCTGCTGGCTATCCCAAAAACGATGGTCGATGACGCCTATGTGGCATCATACATTAATGATGTATTGTGTGTTTAATTTAACTCTTGTTTGTAAACGATAATAATAGTACCTACCTATGTCTAATTTTCTATAGGCCTCCCTTGTAGGTGTATTTATTGCGAATAAAAAACGAAATAAAAGATTTATAAGTAGCAAATTTATTTTATTTATCCAGTTTATTTGAAATATCCTATATAAAGAGCACCGATAGAATTTATAGACAAATTCCATCGCGCCTATGGAGGCAGCGAGGCCAAGTCCAGCTTGGCGATGATGGATATACACCACGTAGTTGAATTCTCTTTGATAAATACAATTCAAGACTATAGACACTTTCCAAGAATTCTTCATATATTTGCACGGCCTTTTATGGTGCTACTGCTGATCTGCAGCCACTGCCGTGCGGGCCTACATGTGCTCAGTCAAAGCTAGGCTGAGCTGGTCTTCGTGCGGGTAGGTACTTGCTTGCATTCTGCAAATGAAACTGATCAATAAGCCATGTGTTTCTTTCGGCACATTGAAAAAAAAACACTCAACCAAACTAGGCATTGAATAATCAATGCTTGGATAGGCGAGTCTCCTCAACCTCAACAGCCTATTGTGGTCCACTGGCTGTAGGCAGACCTCCCCAGATATAAGTGCCATTTAGCTTTTATCTCATGTGGGGTGATGCCTATAATCCCCACGCTTGGAACGCGGGTTGGGGATCGCAGGTCGATGGTAGAATGGTTCTGCAGGAGGGACTGCTGCCTGCCCCCGGTGGTTATTCCTTCTTCGCTTCTTACGACCCCCGCGGGAAGAGTTGGGGTGGTGCAAATTCTGAACCGGCGCCATACGGCTATTGTCGCTGCTATGTATATGTATACGTCTTTTGTGATGAATTATTGAATAATACTTGCCTTTTCCGCATAAAATAAACACTGCGTTGTTATTGATTTCACTTTGACATGTCTTTCACAATCTGAAGAAGTGAGCCGTAGTAACTATCGCAAAAACACGCTAATCTGTGCCCTAACACGCTGGCAGAGCGCGTGTTTACTTGACAGTTCAATTCTTGCCCGAATCGCGCTGTGACGCAGCTGAGAAAACCAACGAAGGCATACAGAATACGGTTTTGTCCCATTCCCCGCCGATATCTTGTCGTATCTGTGTAAGACGTGGAATTGGTCATAGAGCATAACCCCCCAGGACGTTCCGCGGCCACGCCACATGGAAAGACAACCTTCAATATTTAACAAGAAAAAAACTTAATTTTGATATTGAAAACAATCTAATTTGCATTCAAAAATTTTTGAGTGGAGTCTCTGAAGATGGACTTGAACCAGGACTCGAACCTGCCAAATTGTAAAAAAAAACACCCGTTATTGAAAGATACCGCTCAGAAGGCTGAAAACTGTATGGTGCCTATGAATAGGGTGTATGCATGGATTTTTTCTATTTTTTTAATCTATTATTTAGGTTAATACATAAACGAAAAAAATATTAAAATATTATATGCATGGATTTTTCTATTTTTTTAATCGATTATTTAGGTTAATACAAAAATAAAAAAAAATATTAAATATTAAATTATTGAGATAAAAAACCAAAAGTAAACTAAACTCAGTTTTGGGTGATAAAAACGCTGCCATATTAGCCATTGCATTTTATGGCGTCACGAGTCACGGATCATCGAGTCCCCTATGAAAACTCAAAGTCAAAACTTCATGCCCATACAAAAAAATTCAAGTATGACGTCACGCTTCACATGCCAATAGCGTTGCGTTTAGACATTTTGCTGTTGAGACTTAAAATATCTACTTTTCAATGATTAAATTTCACAATAAAAACATCATAAAATACTGTCACTGTCGGTCCCATTATGCGCGTTAACTTCCCCGACTTCGCGAGAGTACGAGGCAGGGTCGTGAGTTAGTAGAATAAAGATAGTATAGCTATAGCTTCGGGAAATCTGTAGAATTTTCTAGAAAGGACAGACTTAGGTATAAAAGCTGGGCTTTTTGGTCAGTTCTAAGCGATCGAGAGTGAACAATCTTTCATGGAAAATCATTTAAGTGAATTATTGAAGTGCAGTTGCAGTGAGTTTTGTATTAAGTACGTAGTTGAGTGTATACGGTTGAATAAAACAACTTAAAGGCCCGTATTATGAAAGCTTGCTCAGTCATAGAGCTATGCTTGAGTGACGTTTATTCTATAGAAAAGCGTTGCTCAAGCATATATCGATGACTGAGGAAGCTTTCATAACACGGGCCTAAGTGTTCTGGAGTGTTTTTACTTGGACATCATTCCCGACCAGACCCAGTTGAAGTCTTACACCTTCGACGAGCTCCTGGCCCCTACAGTTTTAAAAACCGTGCGTGATGTGCGTTGCAGGTTCCGTTTGGTGACAAGGATCAGTGCGGCGAGTTCACACTGCGGCATGGGGATTGGGTGGAGTTCCAGGTGGCCACTGACCGGCGGGACCACCTCAAGCGAGCCACCAACATCACTCTGCTCGACGAGTCCTTCACCGTGTCCGGGGAACGGTGAGTGCAACGGCGTGCTCTAGGGAGCGGTTTTAGTGGCCTCTTTACATACTAGTACAGTACCTGGGTGACCGAGCTTCGTTCGGTTTTTTTTGGTGAATTGTGCTTATTAGAAATTATCAGGTGAAAGACATTTATTTGTCACTAGCTGCGCCCCGCGACTTAGCACGCGTTGTTCCTATTTTCTTTGCTATAAACCTCTCTGAGTCCGAGACCTTTCCAACGAATGCAAAACCGTGGAAATCGGTTCGTGCGTTCTGGAGTTATAGCGTCAGGGAGGAAAACCCGACTTATTTTTATATTATAGATAAAGAATATTTACATACACTTACATGAGAACCAAATTTATATTCTAGGATATATTCTAAAGGTGTAAGTTATTAAATTACTGACAAAATTAAATAACAAAAAAGTTGTGGGTAGACCTACCCCCGGTTTCTCGAACGCTTGTCACATTGAATGGATAGTCAACGGCTTGTTATATACGCACTGCGGAATCTGACAGCGTGAATTTTAATCTCGCGGAATATAACCTGCGTGCTTAACGTAACTTACACGTACGACGAATAAAATTCCTTGCTATTTTAGCTACCTACAACTTTATAGTGCTCCAAACATTCATATTTTTCCGCTAGTGAACTTCCATTAAGTTACAGAATTCTGCAAAAAAAACCACGCGAGTAATAAAAGCAGTGCGTGTACAGCCTGACAAATTGTCAACAACTTGTCAAAATAATAAGCGTTCGAGAAACCGGGGGGTAGACGTAGTAAGTATGACCACAGGCAAGAATTTATTACAAAACACTTTTTTCTATGCATAACAAAGATCTAGCGACCGCTGGAAATTAGTAGTACTATTCGCCAATATATGGCAGGAAGAGTCAATTGAATACGATAAATCGAATTATTGAAAACATAATTAAACTAATAAAACGACATTTTATGGAAATGAATCCTAGCTATACCGTGTCCATTTTGAACGTAGCATGTTAGTAAACAAACCGCCCATACTTAACATAAAATTCACTTTCTTGGCGCGTCCTTTTTTAAGTAATTTACATTACTTGTTGATTTTAGAACCTCCGTCCAATAAAAATTGCTTACAATTATATCTGAAACACGACACCAAGGAAGTGAGATTTTATTGTTAATGTCGTAGTTTGTTTACAAACATGCTACATTCAAATTGGATACGGAATGGATCGATTTATCGCCCCCGAAACCCCCTATTTACTAAATGTCATGAAAATCGTTGGGGCCGTTTCCGAGATCCGTATTATAAATATGTTAGAATTGTTCGTTTAAAGGTATAAGTAAGATAACATATCGAATGCTACCGACTGTCGCTTACACTACAGCTTACGCCGTCCAGGCTGTCGAAGCTCTCACCGCAAACTAATCACGAACTAATTATTCTGCCGGCTGCAGATAACAGGATCGAAATTGTTTTTGAAATTCAATTTGAAAGTTCAGTTATATAGACACAGTATAATATCCATTATGTTGGTAACACATAATTTAAATGAGGAACGGTTAGTAAAGTTACAAAATAAAACAATAAAATAAAAAATAACCATTATATGAATAATTTATTTTATAATGTCAATAGGTATTTTTTACCTCGTGATCAATAACTTAACCCGCTTACATCCGTAATGAATTCGTCAAACTACGATAGTTTTTATAATAAAACACATGGATCGTATAAGTAGTGGGTAGGCACCTACATATAGTGCAATAAAAACTCATTAAATTTCTTCTTTTAGTTAACAAACCTGTTTGGAAATCTCAGTTAGTCTTTGCTGCTACTTATGCTCTCCAATATTTCAACCCCATCCGACCATACATCCATACATACTTTCTTATTTATAATATGGATAGTGATGGCGACGCATGCTTTGCGTTGGGCCGAGGAGGCGCATTAACGCGTTAAAAATACCGTATCTACTTTATCGCACTCATTTATAACAACGCTATCTGTGTGACTGTATGAAAATGTGTATGTGTAAGAAAAACGTTCCGTTACAAGTATCGTTAAGCGATGCAGGAACATAATAGAATGCACAAATCATTTGATCAATATTATTTGAGACGTGTCCGATCCTAGCAGCCACCCTGTACCCGTCGTAGTCTTAAAAATCAATTGCGAAATTGATAAAAGATTTATTAATTTGAAACCATTTACTAAGAATAATCATATACTTATATTATCCAATTACGCCACCGCGCGCGCCGCCCACTCGTCTCGTCTGCAGACCCGTAGAGCTTGCGAAAATGTAGAATACTCGTTTTATTTTAGAGTCTGTTCAAAAAGAGTACAGTCGTGGCGTTACGGTGAACTAACACTTTTAGTCGTACTGCTATGACAGAGCAGTGTTGTCAACCTAACAAAAGTTGTCAATTGGCACACGCGCGCTCTCAATTTCCACGACTTCTCTTTTTGAACAGACAATTGTTACACAAATAAAACTTTATATGATAGATAATATTATACTATACTAGTACAGATGCCTCATCTCGTAGTTAGAAATGGGACACGAGATTTTGCGGGCCAACCAGCTATTGAGTTGAATTCACTAGATGGCGCGCAAGAACTAAAATAATCGCACATTTAATCTCAACGAAAAAATTTTCACACAAACGTTCCAAGGTGGAGCAAAATATCAAGAAAATGTGGATCAAACAAAAAGCTACCTATCGAGGAGTAGCGCTTAAAATAAGTTTATTTAAAGACCAGGACCAGGAATCATCAAAAGTAGTATTATAATATCTGTAATCGAAAGTAATGAAATTTAAAAATGTATGAATGATATTCTAAATTATTTTGTTAATTTACTTTGACTTTGACAGTTGAAATTTTCATGTCATTGTAATTTGTATTTCTCATGCCGCTAGCTCGGAGTCACGCACGAAGAGTTCCGTACCATGTTTAACGACGGCAAAAAAATCGTGTCTGTTGTATGGGAGCCCCCTTAAATATTTATTTTAGTTTGTTTTTTAGTATTTCATGTTATAGTGGCAACAGAAATACATCATCTGTAGCAACTGTCTATCACGGTTCATGAGATACAGTCAGATACAGACAGACTTACAGACGGACAGCGGAGTCTTAGTAATAGGATTCCGTTTTACGCTATGGTAATAAAATTAAATAAATATACAAATTTAAGGGAGATTTCATACAAAAAACGTGATATTTTGGCTCTGTCAAGGCTGAATCTCTTGAACCACAATAGGTAGACACAAGAAACTTTCTACAAATAAGTAACATTTTAAATGTAATAACAACAATTAATGAACATATCAGTATCTATACTACTCAAAACAAAATATTACATTATATCATCATAAGTTGAAAATATAAAGGGGTCTTGGGTAAATTTGATGTCCGTTGAATAAGCTGCCTGATTCTTACGGTACGGAACCATTCTTTTTTTTTTTTATCAGATATAGTCCTTCGTTTGACCGCAATCTCACAATTCTCACATGATGGAAAGCGAAGATGCGGCCGACGATGTATCACGAAGGTCTAGAAGATGGCTACTCCGGACCACATTCCGAAACACAACTGAGTTGCTTCACGGACTGGCCCAGTCCGGAGGGTGGTGACGCCTACCACCAGAGGGTACCGCTCTTAGCACCACCCAGAGGACACGTGTAGGGTATCAGAGGGTCAACACCTACGGACGTGAGCGATACTGTCCCCCAAAATCGTATGTGATTCGACTCGCAGTTGCTAGCTGTTTTCGGTTATTTTCAGATTTTTCCAAAAACCTCTTCCCTGAGATGAGGTCGTCACAAAAGGTTTTAATCGAGTGTGAACGTTGACGTCAAATAAGGCGGGCGCGAATATGGGAGCGTTTTTGTCACCCGAAAATGATTGTAGTTTTGATTTGTTTTTTTTTTACCTTGTTTTTGCAAAATTCAGTGAGCGTCTTATCATTTTTCGGTTAAATAATGACCTAAGAAATCGATTAAAACAATAAAAAAAATCGATGCATATAGGTACCCTATTAAATCTCTTTCAGATTACTCGATTAATTCAGAAGACGGATGAACAATAAGAATAAATTGCTTTGATTAAAATGAAAGGAGGTCCATAAGAATTATTATTTATCTCGGTCACGCGTGAACGGCTGGACCAATTTCGCTAATTCTGTCCGTCATCCGAACAAAAGTCCCATAATGCGGAATCTATTAGTGGAAACCAGTTCTCACTCCTAACCATACTGGTATTCATATAATCGGAGTGGTTTTTATACACGACGTTGTTCAAGTTCCTCGTCTGAGGCGTAGCACGTGAAGATAGAGGAGGAAGCCTAAGGAGTAGCCTTGTGGGAGGCTACTCCTTCGGTTGTGTAGAATCAGAACAAAACAATACATTTAGGTTTATAAAAACTTTACTTCTCAAAAGAATTACATAGGTATTACTTATATGAGGAACACAAAAGTTATACTTAATACATCATACATTTTCTATCGTGATTCCAACTGCAACTCTCTAAATAAGCGTTCTATAAAGCCCACTCGATATACACAGTTCTCCCTGTCTCATCCCTATGTTTACGCTCGGTCTGTTCTCGGAATTTTCCTGTAAGCTTATGAAGCTATATAAATAAGTAGCAATTGGTTTACGAGCTTTTTATTTACAGGGTGTACTGAGACGAAAGGTAGTGATGCTAGGACCAGAGATGATCTACTTTTGTTCTACGATTTTGTAAATTCTGGAATAGTATAAACATTTTTTTAGCACACAGACAGGGAAAGTAATAAAACAAGCAAACAAAGTTACACTGAGCACAACAATAAAAAAAGAATAAAACTAATAAAGTGACTAAACTTAAAAAATAAATAGCTCTACGAGACAGTTTGGACTTTTCCTTACCTTAAAAATAATAAATAATAAAATAGTAGGTATTGGTTTTTGTTTTTAAGTCGTGATCTTTTAACGGAACACATATCCAAATTGTTTTTATAGACGTCGCTGCCCGTATTGGAGACTCGAGAGATAACTTCCGCCAGAAACACTAACAAGCCCGTAAAACCCACATTCAAAGTGCATTAATCTGAACTAGGTCATTTTTTTTAAATTCCCGCGCGTTTTGCGATAGTGATTATTTACGTCGCATTCAACTGAGATTACGAGGATTGATTTTTTATTTTCACTTCGTACGTGTCACGTGGTTTCAGAAAGATAGCGCCACTTTCGGCGCGACCCACCTGAACACCAACCCCACAAAACTTATAAGTCTTTTTTGTGATCGAATGGCCAATTAGTTCGCAGGATCTGGCTCCAAAGCATATTTTTTGTAGGAGCATAAAGCAAATGTACCTACTAACGAACATAGCGGTACGAAAAATATATATCGACCGAAAAGTGCACGACTTTTCCCAAATAATGTTAGTGCGTCTCCCAGAATAATCTCGAAAAAGTAGTGTTCGTACGTCGCGATGGATAACACAGACCTTTTGAAAATATGATCGCTATTACTTTAATAGATGGACGGCTGTATCAGAAACCTTTAAAGAACTCATTGGCTCAATTAATCCCATCACACTAATATTATAAATGCGAAAGTTTGTAAACAAGTATGTGTGTAAACATGTGTGTATGTTTGTTGCCCATTCACGCAAAAACTACTGAACGGATCGGGCTGAAATTTTGCATACCTACAGGTAGTTATAGGCCTGGAATAACACATTTTATTATCCCATAAATCGGTTCCCGTGGGGCGCAGTAAGTTCTATATAAAAAATGCAAAAAGTTTAGCTCATATCTCAATAGCTATCTAGTATCAAACTCACTAATGTTTTGAGAGTGTACGTATATTTTTTTCATTTATACCTCGATCTAAATTTTCGCATCACCCGAATGTACAAGTTTATTTCCCACGCATGGAAAATTGTATCCTTCAAGTATCCGGTTATATTCACTGCACAAAAGTTTCAAATAAGCACGGCTTGTTCATTTCCATTCAACTATTTGAATTGGTACAGTCTCGCGCTGTTTCGAAACTTGCGAATCTCTGAATCTGATCTGGGAACGCACCGCCGGCCGGCCGCCGCGCTGCCTATTCGCGGGGATACAGCAATATCAACTTAGTTACCCCTCGCACTTGTAAAATGATACTCTTTCTGTTCTTCTTATTTTGTTCATTTTGTTGGGGACCAGATAAACGATGGTTATAGTTTAAGGTCGTCGCTGCGTCCCATTATCCGCTGCATGCGATGGGTAGGTCGGATCGGAGTATTTCTCACGGAATTGCAGTTGTCGTCAATTCAAGTTTATATTTGCTTGAATGTTTTTATTGTTTGCTTTCTTTGAGACTGGTTTTTGGCTTGGGAAGCTGCAAATATAATATGATGGTGAATTATCCTGTTACGTCGGGAACGGGGCGCGTTGAAGGTCGTAGTATCTCGAGTAGTGGTCACTTCATCCCTCGAGCGCCCGCAGTCGAGAGCCGCGCGGGGCGAGTGTGTGAGTGTGCGGTGGTTAGTGCACGTGTGAACCAACCGATTGCAGTCTGCTGCACTCAGCACTGTACTGCCTAACCACGATCTCCGCCAGGCTGTGGCGTGCGCGCATACCACGAGGTAATACTCAAATAGACATTTTAAAATCATCTATTAGCTTCTAACCGACTTTAAAAAAGAAGGAGGCTCTCAACTCGTCGCGTATGTTTTTATGTATTATGTATGTTACTTCCACGCATGGTTAACCGATTTTGCTGATTCTTTCACTACTATATAGAGAACGATTCCGAGGTGGTCATTTTATTCCCGAGCGATTAGAATTTATCCAGTAAAACTTAAAAAGCAAATAATTGTCCCATTTTTCATTGGTAACTAATGGTGTCCATGGCAACGGGCTTAAACGCAAAGTTGGATAGCGTATTGCACAAAACAAAGCAGGACCGTTCTTTCAATGAACCTTTTATCAAAATAATTATGACTTTTATTTTTTAGAGATCTGAAAATAAATGTAGTCTTATTTAGTGCCGCGTCCGAAGCAACGCACGTTTGCACGTTCAGCAGTAAGGTTATTCGTTATGTGCGAACTTTAACCGAAACTTCGTATTTTGTGTTTCAGAGTAGGCCTTTTATTCGTCGTTTCATCTATGTGTTATTATTATTACCATCAGCATCACATCAAACTAAATTAGACTCGAATTTGAACTAGATGTCGCGTCAAGAGGAATTTGATGTTGGTTTATAGTTTTTTAAAACAATCACAATTATCATATTAATGGTTCTTAGTTAATTTTAAATTTGGTTCATTGAACCTGTGCACTTTCTATCATTTCTAGGGGTGGCCGATGTATTGTGTTTATTTTCAAAAGTAAAATATAACCTTTTCAACCTAGTTCGATCCGCACTGATATACTTGACCCTAATTTGAGTTCAAACTAATTTGTGTAGTTTTTTTTATTGATTGTTAAGGAAGCCCTACAGCTTATATTGTTACAAAATTATTAGTAGAACCTAGCAACAGAAAATCCAATAAATGGTCTTCACGGCTAAGTGATAACGTGGATATAGTACGCTAATCATTTATATAATTTCAAGTTCAAAAGTTAAAGTTAAACAATCGCCGACTTTAGAATATCCAAAAGAGGAGAGAACTGAAACTAAACTGATAGCTACAAACAAGGAGTAGATAGATAATTGTCAAAGCTACCTAGCTACCTACATATGTATAGGTTACAAAAGAAAAGTTCCCACCTAATAAGCCTCATATTTCATATTTATTTTATTTTAATCATTGTGTACATTGCCTCTCATACATTATTTATGGTTTAACCATTTTGAATGAAGCATGTTAGTAAACAAAATACGACACAAATAACAAAATCTCACTTGCTTGGCGTCGAGTTTCAGATATAATTGTAAGCAATTTTTATTTAAGGGAGGATCTAAAATCGACAAGTAATGTAAATTACGTATAAAAGGACGCGCCAACAAAGTGAATTTTAGGTTAAGTATGGGCGGTTTGTTTACGTTTATGCTTCATTCAAAATGGACACTGTATAGATACCTCCATATCTAAATAATGTATGAGAGGCACAAAGTACCCAAGTAGGGCGTCCGAATAGGTATTGAGAGTGCAAGTGCACCGGATTTCTAGATAATATTATTTCTAGTTAGCTTTCAGCAGATGAATATAATTCAATAACTTAGCAATTATACGCTGATATCATTGAGTTGGATTTTAGTTCGATAATATTATAAAATATTACTGCTAATAATGCTTCCGGTGTTTCGTGTAATACTATAATATATTTAGAGTGTCGTCTTTACAACGAATTGGCTTCCAAAAACACCAACGTGGACATTTTCGATACAAATATTTATAAATTTAAACAATGCGTAATCAGGTTGCTATATGGTGTTCAATAACATGTTAAATAAATTTACATATCCTATTTGTTAAATTTTTCCTTGTTTATTAAGTCATTTGTGTTTATATTTATTGGTTAATCTTAAATTTTAGCTTACTACATTTTTTCATCACTTGTTATGTTTGCATATTTGGGTAAAATCTAGTTCGTAACAACAACATTGTATCTACTGTATTTTCCTAAGGATCTTACTCTGTTTTATGAACTAATAAATAAATAAATAAAATAAATAAATAATAACCAAAGGTGTATACAGTGTGGTTGTGTTGTTGTCTTCAGACGGGAGCAAGGCATCGTGTTCGGACTGAGCCTCGAGGACGGGTTCGGGTACATCAAGGGCGTGGAGCGCGAGCTGAGCCTGTCCTTCCGGGTGTGCGAGGTGCTGCGGCTCGGCCGAGACATCCGAGTCGGGGACGAGGTAAGTGTGCTTGCTCCACATACGACAGTGATCTTTATTTATAGAATTACAAATCCAGTGTACATTTATTCTAGTTAATGTTAAACATAAATATAAAAACGTTTAAGAGCATTATGAGCTTTATCAAACGTCACACTAATATTATAAATGCGAAAGTTTGTATGGATGTATGTTTGTTACTTCTTCACGCCAAACATACTGAACGGCTGAAATTTAAAATAGACATAGTCCTAGGTCCGGAATAAAACATAGGCTACTTTTTATCCCATAAATCAGTTCCCGTGGGATGAAAATCAGCCACGATCTTTTAACTTGTTTCCATAGGAACAACGCGTGCGAAATCGCGGGGCGCAGCTAGTATTTAAATAAAGGTAATAAAATAAATAAGCATACTGAAGAAATGAAAGACCCGGGATGTAATCTAAGAGTTTATTTAGGATATTAATTTACAAGTAAGTAAGTAAGAGCACAATGCTACGTTCGACGAATAGGAAGGGACTTTTTACATACCTACTATCATACAAAGCATCCTAGGGAGAGATTAGTATGATGAAATGTCTAGGGGATTCGTATCTATGTAGGTACATTTTGCGTTCTATGAATTCCAATACATACATTGGTCATTGAACCATTAAAACATTTAAACTTATGATAACTTCATGCAAGCTTCAGTTGAGGATTACGTTTTATATATTAGGTCCTTACATATGAAATTGGCGTTTTGTATGGGAGGAACAAAAAGTCGAATATTTTTTAATATAATATATTTAATTAATCAAAGTATGAACCATTATTTTCTATGCACTTTTGCCATCTTATAGGTAGTTCATTGATCCCTTTACTAAAAAAGCCAGTCGGACGGGAATCAATAAAATCTTTGAAGGCGATTTGGACTGCCCCATCGGAGTTGAATTTTTTCCCTTGCAAGAAGTTATCCAAATTTCGAAAAAAATGGTAATCTGTTGGAGCAAGGTCCGGGGAGTACGGAGGATGTCTTAGACTTTCCAATTGAAGCTCTTCTAATTTAGTAGCCGTCTGTTGCGCAGTGTGTGGTCTAGCGTTGTCGTGAAGCAGCAGTGGCGTGGAGCGATTGACCAGCCTAGGTTGTTTAGCCGCTAGCTTTTCCATCATGGTTTGCAATTGCTGACAATAGACATCAGCCGTAATAGTCTGGCCAGATTTGAGAAAACTGTAATGAACAATACCGGCACTAGTCCACCAAACGCTTACAAGTAACTTTTTTGGGGTTAATTTTCGCTTGGGGCAGGATTTGGCTGGCTGGCCAGGATCCAACCATTGGGCTGAGCGCTTCCGATTATTGTAAAGAACCCATTTTTCATCACAGGTAATGATTCGGTTTAAAATACCTTCATTATTGTGCCGGTTTAGTAATGTAACGCAGCAGTCGACGCGCGTTTGCCGGTTTGCTTCAGTCAATTCGTGAGGTACCCACCTTTCAAGCTTTTTAATCTTCCCAATTTGCTTCAAGTGAATTAAAACAGTTTTATCACTAACATCGCAGCCTGCAGCTAACTCGGACGTGGTTTGCGATGGATCCGCTTCCACAATAGCCTTCAACTCTTCATTATCAACTTGAGTCTCAGGCCGTCCACGGGGCTTGTTCTGCAGGTCGAAATTTCCAGAACGAAAACGTTGGAACCAAAAACGAACTGTGTTTTCTTTTGCAACACGACCGCCATACACATCAT
Organism: Eupithecia tripunctaria; assembly: GCA_955876795.1. Classification (NCBI taxonomy): domain Eukaryota; kingdom Metazoa; phylum Arthropoda; class Insecta; order Lepidoptera; family Geometridae; genus Eupithecia; species Eupithecia tripunctaria. The sequence continues at coordinate 1,378,772 of OY041599.1, read as the reverse complement.
TCACCCTTCGAGTTGTTTCCGCAGCACTAGTGCCACGGCGGAACTCGTACTCGTAAATAATGCGATATTTTAAGTTTTCCATTTTGTAAAATGAGTGACGCAAACAGAAAAAAACAGAAGAAAAAAAACAAATGAATGACGATCATCGAAGCACAAATACATGAGTCTATAGCTGTACAAATTTGAATTTGGAATTCCTTACCAAAGAGGAGAAATTTGTGATTAAAGTGGCCAGTACGAAAAACGCCAATTTCATATGTAAGGACCTAATATTTAGGTAAGTAAATTATAGAGATTTATATCAAAAGGCCAACTTAATTATTTGAAACTACTTAGCCAGATAATGAACTAGCAACTACAACAATAGAGCGGTCGTAGGCAGGTAAGTACAATAGGCATATTAGCTTGTAAATGCTGCAGGGCGTGTGAGTCATCTACTGTGTCGGGTGTTGGTGTCCTCTGGGTACATACGGAACTAGCAGTATCTACACCCGGCTCTAAACTCATACGGCTATTCGATGGACTCCCACTTAGACACGGCTTCCGGGGCGGGTAGTAGGTTCACTGTTTGAGCGCGACAACGACAGATATCGGGCTGTAAGTTTGTAAGTTTTACAGAGTTCACAGCGACCATACTCGGTAGCATGGGCGCCTGTAGATGCGCCCAGCTAATGGTTAACGGACCAGTGTTCACAGCACTCAAATCGATTTAGTTAATCAACGGAATGCATTCTTTATTTGATAATGAAGTGAGTACCTTCGCAATGTATGAGGATGCGATGTCATCATTGTCTATTTTACCAGAGAGAACAATGCCCACGCTCGGCGCGACTGCGCTAGACTAGAGAGTACGGGAAATTAGTTAGAAAAATATAAAAGGCTCGTTTATTCTGGTCTGACACACCTCTAGAAAAGTAAGACGTTTCGGGAAACTAGAATGCGTAGAAGTCCTTTCCAAGCATTACTCAAGCGTGGTCCAAACCACACTTAAGTAAAGATGAGTTTAAGGAATCACTAGGCAGAGATTTTAATGTCGTCGAAATCGTTCTAAAATAGGCTTAAGTAATGCTTGGTAACCTATTGAATACGTAATAACCGTGCTAAGAACGCATCTTTACTTGAGGGTTACATGAGTGAGTGTAGATTTTGAGCCAGCCACCGGCTGTCTTGTCGTCGAATGTGGTAGATAGTAGGCGTTCAACCACCGCACGACAATCCAAGTAAGTATCGGACAGTTGGTGAAACTGCTAATAAGAGGTTTATGTATTCAATATAAAATAATTTATATTATACGGCTATAAAATTACGTAACAGTATGTCACATAACCAGACTCGAACTATCCTCACTGCTAGGTACAACACTGACAATAAGCAAGGAGGTTAAATACCTCGGCATATGGCTAGACAGTAAACTACTGTGGGGCAAACATCTAGACCATGTTACAATAAACGCCACAAACGTCTTATGGCAATGCACCCGAGCGGCAGGCAAGGACTGGGGCCTTAAGCCCAAGCTGTGTCTATGTTTGTATACAGTCATGGTCCGCTCAGTGCTAACCTATGGTGGCCCAGAACAAACTTAGTCACCACCATTAACAACTAAAACTAAGTTAAACAACTTCAGCAAGTACACTTCACAGAACAAAAAACTTAACTTAACACGATGTTCAAGATGAGCCAGACCTAAGAACGATGGTGGGCATTATCACAGGTCACTGTGAATTGAACCATCATATTTTCATGACTGGAGCCACAGACAGCAGCTTATGTCGTGGCTGCTTCCAAGAAGACTGGAACACGTTGTGGTACACTTCATGCACGGCCACAGAGGAGGCCTGACAAACGGGGCTGAAGAGTCTCATTGAGGCATCAACCCCATCCACACCCACAGAAAAGCTGAAACGAAGCTGTCAGTGACCTAAAGTCCTGCTCCGATACTTCAAGGAGCTGGGCTGGTTAGGGCCTGCCTAGGCAGGGGATAATGCACACTCATATGCAAGATGTCCGTGCAGATCTTAGTTCCCCAACTTAGAATTAGAATTAAGTCACATTAACTAAATATGTGCACGATCTGCAGACATTTGTTCAGGGCGTTCTGGATGTTTTTCTATGTATAATAAAAAATATCTATCTATATAGTGTATTGTATTATGTATTTCAGTTATCTAGTACCCATAACACAAGCTCTGCTTAGCTTGGGGCTAGATAATGTTGTGTGAATTGTAAACATAAAAAAAAAAAAAAAACATTAACCTAGAAAACGCACTATTCGAGCACGATCGATGCCTGACGAGAGTCAGGCATCAAGTAATCGAATTTTGTGCCATAACACCGCACCGAACGAACAAAATCGCGGCACACTCTGAATGTGAGGGCTCGTCACACTGAAAAAGGTTCGCTTACCTCCGCCGCAGTGGGGAGTGCCGCCTCAGCCGCTTGTGTTACAGGCAGGCGAGTGCGACGCCGGACAGAGTGCACGAACCCGTGGAGGAACACCGCACTGACACTGACGCACGACGCAGCACGCGCACTATTTCTTACCCGCGATCACATATCCAATGAACGCGAATAGAAAATGGGCCGAGTTTTTCGATACAAGACAACATCCTCAACCTCAACGTCAACAGCCTGTATCAGTCCACTGCACGACGCAGGTCTCCCCCGGATAAACACCTTGTTGGCGTTTATATAATGGAGAGTAATGCCCATAATCCCCACGCTGAGCATGCGGGTTGGGGATCGCAGTTCGGTTGTTAGAGTTTTTCTGTAGGTGGCGCTGCTGCCCGCCCCGGTAGATATCCGTTAGTCGCCTCTTACGACACCCGCGGGAAGAGATGGGGTGGTGCAAATTCTAAGCCAGCACCACACAGCTACAAGACAAAATGTTCAAGCAATATTTTCCCAATGATTGATAAAAGTAGTCCTTTTCACGTGCTGAGTGGGAAAAGTTCCAAGAAGTATCGATTCCAATTAGATAGGTTTGTATTAAAGTACGCAGGTAATATCATTACATTAGTAAGGCTTGAGATTCTCCCGAGTCTCAAGACTTGGTGAATAATAATGCAAGCAGATAGAGATGTAATAGAAGAATAAAATATAAGAGTACACTAATAATACCCATAAAGAAGCTCTGCTTAGCTTGGGGCTAGATGATGCTATTTGGATTGTCCAGTATTATTTATTACCTACTCGTAAAAATTTCTCAAAATTTCAGCACAGGTAAGAAACGTAATTTTAGAGAAATCGGGTATGAATTTCTTTGATAAGCGCTACTTTTGGTATGTGTAAAGCTTGGATTGTCTCTGTTAATTGCTTTGTTTAAACAGAGTAAAATAGGAAGATGTCTGTAATATGAGTATCTATGACTAAGGTCACTAAGTCGCGGCTACTTTTAAGGGAGAAATGATCGAGGCAGTTTTCAAGTCTGGTGGGCATAAAATGTGGCAGCTGACATACAGACTATTTTTATTTTATTTTTTTTCAAAAAAAGGCGGTACGCCCTTTAAATAAATTAAATCCACACTACTCGTTGAGTGAATTATTTAATGAAATAAATATTTTAACAGTAATATCGCAACACATCTATAAAAATCTAATGTATCACACAAAAACAGATAACTCTTTAAAAAGGTGTGATTTTAACAATATAACAACAAGAAACAAGAACAAATTACGCATCCCATAGGTATACATAGATTACGAAAGGTAGGGAAATAATTTGTGATAGTAATAACTATTTATCAAGCTGTTTATGTAGTTAAAAAAAATACTTGTTACTTAGTGCATAATACTCGTAATAATAACAATAATCATTTATTAGAGACACAAACAGCTTAGACATACTTATATAAAAGGGTAAGTGTAGGTAGCTTATTTAAGTTATTAGTTCATAGTTAAGGCAAACTTAACACTAGGATAAATTCTGTGTCGTAAAGTTTTGTTTAACAAATGTTATGATGTTACTTTAATAGTAGCTAGATTAATTAAAATTAATTATATTTATCAGCTAATTAGTTAATTAAATTAACATCTATATAACAACTAAGGGAGCGTTCAAGTATTACGTAACGCAATTCCGGGGGGCGGGGGGGGCGGGGGTCTCGTAAAACGTTACGATGCGTTACAGGGGCGGGAGGGGGTCTTTCTTAGAACACGTTACGTAACATTATTTCTTTTTATATATAAAAAATTAGGGAATTAAAACTCCCAAATTAGTATTTTAAAATGATGATGGAAAATTGGAATAAAAAACTATAACATAACTTTTTGCGACTTCAGAGTAAAAATGATCACTTGAGTTACGTAACGTTTAGAAAGGGAGGGGGGGGGGGGCGGGGGGGGGTACAGAAAAACGTTAAAACGGAGCGTTACAGTGGGGGGAGGGGGGGGTCAAAAATCTTTAAAAATTGCGTTACGTAATACTTGAACGCTCCCTAAGTAGGTTAGTTCATATTTTATTCGCACTCGATGTAGAACGTAAATGTTAATATTGCCTGTTATAACGATATTGATGAAGCCGATGAGTGTTGAAAGGAAGGTATTTAGACTAGAATCTGTAAATTACCTTACCCGATATTAAATCTATCGGTAGTAACTTAATTTTTTTAGTTATTTAGATGGTTCTCGTTAATTTTAATTAATTTGTTTATATGCAGACAGAGTCGACTAATTTCAGTATAGGACAAATGAAGTTGACATTTTCAGATGTATTTCTGTTGGTGCTATAACAACAAATAATATAAGTTAAATAATTTTAATAATGTAGGGAGGCAACGTCCTTATTACCTTGAGAATCGATCACCGAGTTTAAGCAACGTCGGGCGCGGTCAGCAGGGTTATTTTAATTCATTCAATTCGTTTCCGAAGCGAAAATGTCAGATTCGAATTTGAATTCTATTGCGATGGAACTTAAGAACGCTATTTTGATTTGTCAAAAGATTCCAATATCGAATCTGACGGCCTTTCCGACGAATTAAAATACCCTTGCTGTACTTGGATGAGTGGTGATGATGGTGATCGCGTCACGACTTGGCAAGACTTTTTGTGTTTCTGCGAGGATAGAATTGTATTATTTGATTTTTATAGATAATGGTACGGAACCCTTCTTGCGCGAGTCAAACTAGTACTTGGCTGGTTTTTATTATTTGCCGTTGCCGTGAGCTGATGATGTCACCACACGATTTTGAATTCTATTTTATCCTGAACAAGGTGTGATTTTCCGTAGTGCAGCATTGTGCGTCACATATTTTAAATAATGACTGCTTTAGTATTTTATCGATATTATAGTCTTAAATAAAAATATTATTTATGACAACAACTAAAAAAATATCTAATCCATTTTCTACGAGTCATTTTGATTTTATCTCGCACGGATTATACCTACTTTTTTTACATATGAAATACATAGCAAAAGAACCTTCAAAAACCCTGAAGAAATAATGGGTATCCCGCTCGCACTCCGGTCAGGTTGAAACGTCTAGAACTTTCGTTTGATGTGATCCAGTCCGCCTGCGCAATGCGACACTGAGGACGAAACGTAAGAATGCGCGGTTCCAAGGGGAAGTTTACTTCGAGACGATCCTTCACCCTGGTAGGACAATCGCTCAAGCGACAAATCTGTCACACCACGCGAATCGTACGCCGGGAAATAGAGTATATTACATATATGCGTGTCATAAAAAAACAGTTATTTATGTACGGTATATTTAATAACGGGTATTTTCGACATTTTCATTGTCACGTAAATTTTATCTTTGAAAAATTCGCGGAAGTTTGGTGTTTCTATGAAGTTTAATTTGGTTTTTATTTTTTTCTGTATCTAGTTTTATTTCGATTGAGAAAACAGAAGCGCTTTGAGTGAACTTGTGAAGTGTGACGTTATAGAACAAGAAACTGAGTAAAGTTATAATTTTTCTTTTTACATTAATTATTTAAATTTAAAGGAGGATGGATGCATTTTGGGCCTTTTTGCTACTTTGTCCAATCAAGATGAGACATTGGATAGCTTTTTTAATAGGACAAAAAAATTATACTACGATAAAACTGTTGCAGTTGTCCGTTTTTAAATATACTCGAAAAAAGATGTTTAATTTTTATCACAAATAGAATAACAAAATCCTATTATCACGTTGATCGTTTAATTAACTGGATACTTTATTGTACATAAGAAACAATACAAAGAATATCTTGAATCTAAGTTAAATAAAAAAGTACAACGGGTGCCCTTATTGCTAAAAGCTATTCTTCCAGGCAATCAATTTCAGAATTTTTGCGAAAACACTTGAGTGTATTTTTAGGTAGATGACAATCCCTCCCAATTACAAACCTCTCTTAAACTTAATTAATTGCTACAAGTATTTGTTTTATCTCAAACTGTTGGAATGTGGCGATGTGGCCGATGTACCTACTCATCTCGAAGGTTTATATCTATTCGCTCTGCTCTCGAAGAGACCCGTGATTTAGTTCTGTTGATATATAATTCTTACTCTAAGTAGGTACTTCTTAGATACCTAATGTTACAACGGTAATGTCGTACTTTTGATCCGGACCGGAACTGTGTAGTGTGCCGAAGAGGCCTATATCGGGGCAGTTATTAAACTCGTGTCCTATCGGAAAACTGCCAAAGGTGAGTGCAGAGCTAGCAGTATAACTTGTTTCATTTACCGAGATTAAAAAAAGATTTTTAATATGTAGTTATGCATTCTATAAAAGGAATTTCTGTGATGGATTTGTAACGAATACATCCGAAAAAGAAGCAGAGTTATCGACATACCTAGCTCAAAGAATTTGCAAGATGGAGTGGTGGTGGGCCGGCATATCTCGCGAAAAACCGATTACCACTGAGGTAAATGTCTTCTTGAGCCGAGACCTCGACTTGGCAAACGTATGTAGGATGCCCTCCGGCTAGGTGGGATGAAGACCTGCGAAGACCATGCAAGACCATCAGTTTTAAAGTGGCCGAATATTTTAAGAAAAGAATAAAGTTTTGAATAGAATAGTAATCGCGATAGTAGATTTAATATAATATTATTATCGATCCATTAATAATAAATTTGCTGACCGACTCCGATTCAAGTTCCAATGGCGAAACGGAAGATGAAGTTGAAGTAGAATCTATGTCAGAATACCTGTAGATAATTTAGTTATAAAAAAATATAATTGTAACATAAAATAAACATTTTGTATAACTCGGTATCCTAAGATCTATCCGACAATATCGCTCTCATGTTTACTCTTGCTCATTTTTCCCTGCCCCCCACCTCGCCACTTTCCTAAGGAGCGGTACAACGGTTGCGGTCAAACTATAGCCCCTTAGTTATTCTTATTGTACAGAAAAAGAGCTTTCCAACGATATATCAATCAGGTGCATTCGATTAGTGCCAAGACCAGGCGCCATACATTTGTGCCCATCATCCTCCATATGCATGGATTTTTTTTATTTTTTTAATCGATTATTTAGGTTAATACATGAAAAAAAATATAACACCCAAAAAAATTAAATTATTAAGGTAAAAAGCTAAAAGTAAAACTACACTCAGTTTCAGGTGATAAAAACGCTGCCATGTTAGCCATTGTATTTTATGCCGTCACGGATCATCGAGTCCCATATGTAAACTCAAAGTCAAAACTTCATGCCCATACAAAAAATTTCAAGTAAGACGTCACGCTTCACATGCCAATAGCGTTGCGTTTAGACATTTTGCTGTTGAGACTTCAAATATCTACTTTTCAATGATTAAATTTCACAATAAAAACATCATAAAATACAAAAATAAATATACAGATACAGTAGGGCCTCGATAATCCGTACCCAAGCTAATCCGAACGTCACCGCGCGTCTGCCGTTCGTTGGTAACCCGCTATAGTACTCGTATTTGACTTTTAAATCCATCATGATTATTAATACTAAAGTTAGTTATTTACCATGATTTGAGTTTTGAGCATGCCAATATTTTGGCACAGTTTCATACGCCATGATCACGGAATAACTGAACGTCTTGCGAGTGAGTTATTATTGGCAGATTATCGATCTACCCCCATTCTCAGTCTTTTGCTACGAATGTTACCACTACCACCGGTTTCATTATCGAACGCAACTCGATCACGACACACGACACTGAGACGGTATTACAACGCGGCGCAGTTCGGTTAGTACGTCACTTCTTCGTTTTTTGCACATTCATCACAACAGGGTTCCAGGTTCCGGATAGTTGGAAACCTTCTTCTCGGTTGTTGAAGTTCCTGTGTTTGGTAATCTCAATGGCCTCCTGTACCAATCTTGGTATGTAATGTCGCTCTGTTGAGATTACTTGTGAATTGTGTAACTCGATTCAGTGGTTTGAACCAGACTCCAGAAGATGAAATATTGGAAGCTCAAAACTCAAATCATGGTAAATATCCCATTGTAAACAGCTTTAGTACTCTTATTTGAGTGCTGAATTGAACTTTTTAGACGCTACATTTATTCCTTAAATGAAGTCGACATTTCTATTCCAGTAAAAATGCTTTTGCGCAAATTATGGGACAAAGCGTTTTCAAAGTCGCTAAATACTAACCGTCAATGTACTACATTAGAATTCTTCGAAAACGTATAATTGTATATGTATTTAATGTAATAGCATTATCCTATAATTATATTGTAGCATTTTCTAATGATGAAAACATACATAGTTTCCATAATAAATAGGTTGTTTTTTTTTCAAAAAGGTCTGCCTACTATATACAATCCACAAGTAACCTCAACAGAGCGACATTACATACCAAGATTGGTACAGGAGGCCATAGAGATTACCAAACACAGGAACTTCAACCGAGAAGAAGGTTTCCAACTATCCGGAACCTGTTGTGAGAATGTGCAAAAAACTAAGAAGTGATGTACTAATTCGAACGCTGCGTCCATACGAACAAGGTATAATTTTAAGCGTTTGGATTATCGAGGCCTTACTGTATATTTCTATATCAATAGAGAATACGTAAAAAAAATATTAGCTTTTTGAAGTCAGATTCATATACCCTATTGTGATAGCTGTAGCCATCTTCTCAATGACGATGCGCAATGTTCCCTCTGCGACGAAACCGGGGACGCGAGCGCTGAACGCACAACAAAGGCTAGCGACCGCCGCTTGGGAGCGATGTCCTGGCGGGTCTCACCGCCGCCACAACCCATGCGGGCCCCGCCGCTGCAGTCCGGGCGAGCCCCGACCCCGCAGTCCTGGCGAGTCACGCCGCCGCAGTCCGGGCGGGTCTCACCGCCGCCACAATCCATGCAGGCCCCGACCCCGCAATCCATGCAGGCCCCGCCGCTGCAATCCATGCAGGCCCCGCCGCTGCAGTCCGGGCGAGCCCCGACCCCGCAGTCCGGGCGAGCCCCGACCCCGCAGTCCTGGCGAGTCACGCCGCCGCAGTCCGGGCGGGTCTCACCGCCGCCACAATCCATGCAGGCCCCGACCCCGCAATCCATGCAGGCCCCGCCGCTGCAGTCCGGGCGAGCCCCGACCCCGCAGTCCTGGCGAGCCCCGACCCCGCAGTCCTGGCGAGTCACGCCGCCGCAGTCCGGGCGGGTCTCACCGCCGCCACAATCCATGCAGGCCCCGACCCCGCAATCCATGCAGGCCCCGCCGCTGCAGTCCGGGCGAGCCCCGACCCCGCAGTCCGGGCGGGTCTCACCGCCGCCGCAATCTACGCAGGCCCCGCCGCTGCAGTCCGGGCGAGCCCCGACCCCGCAGTCCGGGCGAGCCCCGACCCCGCAGTCCTGGCGAGTCACGCCGCCGCAGTCCGGGCGGGTCTCACCGCCGCCACAATCCATGCAGGCCCCGACCCCGCAATCCATGCAGGCCCCGCCGCTGCAGTCCGGGCGAGCCCCGACCCCGCAGACTTAGTAGAGATGACATCTGTCAATAAGCCGTCAGGATTCTTGAAGCATCAGAATGAAATGTTCCTTAACTGGAACCAGTACACAGAGTGGTGGCGAACGCGCAGGAGGAAAGCCCGTCGAGCCCCGCCGCCGCAATCCATGCGGGTCCCGCCGCCGCAATCCATGCAGGCCCCGCCGCCGCAGTCCGGGCGGGTCTCACCACCGCCGGCCGACTTAGTAGAGATGACATCTGTCAATAAGCCGTCAGGATACTTGAAGCATCAGAATGAAACGTTCCTTAACAGTAACCAGTACACAGGGTGGTGGCGGAGGCGCAGGAGGAATGCTGCTGCCAAATCTGCCATGGCTAAGAAGGTTCGTAGGCGCGTCGACGACGTGGAACTTCGTACCGTGGTGTAAATTTCACCTTAGCCAGATTTTTGAGCAAATTATTTATGAGGGCATAGGATAATCAGTTAGTGACATTCTCCCATTCTCGCAGAGCATGGGTTTCGTTCAGGAAGCTCTGCCGGATCGAATCTTACTCTGTTAAACAAAGCACAGATAACAGATAAACAGATAAACATTTTATTAATAATTTTTCACATTATACGTAACATTGATTTAAATTATTAAAATAAAAGTAGTATATTATTAATGAATAATTAATTAATTAACAATCAGAATTTAAAAATTCGTCGTAGGTATAGAACGTCTTCTCTACGAGCACTCACTGAAACAATGGTTGGCGTGGACTATGCTAAACCTTTTGACCGCGCGAATAGATTATAATATAATATTCTTCTAAACTACACCTGATCAGAAAGTTACTTACTCCTTTTCCAAACATAAGGTAGAAAAAACGTCTTCACCGACGAAATGTAGGAAGAAAAATTCTATGGAATTTTATTTCCCGCTCGTCCAGAGGGAGAGAAAAGTGTATAGAGATCCATTTATAACATGCTATTGTTTTCGAATGACACACTCGATAGACATAGGGCACTTTCTCCCCTAGGTGTACAATGTACTATTATAAAAGCTTTCTGCTGTAGACCCGGGTCTATACTAAAGTGTTCCGATTTGCAAAACTTTGACTTATTACTTTGTACTTTGTACTTACTACTTTTTAACTTTCTACGGTCGGAATCAAATGGGGCCATCCATAAATTACGTCACACGTTAAGGGGGAGGGAGGAGGTCGACGAAGTGTGACATTGTGTGACAAGGGGGTAGGACGGGTCCTAAATATCGTGACGTCACATTCTATAGAAATTCATAAACGAAATACAGTTCATAGACTAAATGTTAAACAGGCTAAAGAATTGAAAAGTGATGCAACTTGCGTACCTACACGCTAATCATGTGATCTCAATATTTATTACAAATAGTAAAATTCTAGGTTGTCCCATGTTGCGGTGCGGTGTGACGATCCAGTCTTTAGCGACTATTGCGAGAGGGCTTCTTAACACCACCCGTTTTAATTAGTAGGACGTCAAACGGGTACGTAACCACTGAAAAAGAGGACTCCGAAGGTTTATTCGCTCAACCATTACTTCAGTTAGCTTTGAATCTCCGAGCGTCATCACATTTGAAGCAAGTTCCGTAAATAGCTATTGCCCTTGTTTGGAAGCATAGGTACTAGTTTAAGCGATCATGTGACATCTGTAGGCGATATTTTGCATCATACAAAGCCACTTATCAACACAAGCAATACCAAACATAAGAGACAGCAAGAAGTTTTACCTAACGTGAATAATAATAATAATAATAATAATAATAATAAAATCATTTATTGCCTATAAATTTCACAAAGAACACAAGCTAGAATTATACACAACAAAACAAACTATAGGCAAAGGGAGTAGATTCAGCCATATGCTGCATGCAAGGAGCGTGCGGCGCTGATTTTAAATCTACTCCCCTCGGGTAGGTGGTCACCGAGGGGTTTTGAGATAGCGGGTTTCACTTATACTATTTTATCTATTTCGAACTTACAATCAAAACTCCGTTTGCAGGATGCAAACGGTTACTTCCATGTTTAATCATATATTTTTACATAGGTACTTTATATACATAAAAGTGGAAAGTTCATATATAATGCCTTGATATACAATACATACATATAACCGGGTTTATTAGGGACTATGATTGAATGTGTCTGTGTTCTAGTGCTCCTGAGGCACCAGTCTCATGAGAGTCTGGGCAACCGGAGACCTTATGTGTGTGTGTGTGTGTGTGTGTGGTGTGTGTGTGCGTGAGTGTTTAGATGTACGAGTAATTTTATTTTATGGATGATAGAGGGCTATTTAAAAGTTTAAAGGTTGTTTCTATCATGTGCTTCTGTCGTGAAAGTAGGAATATTTTAACCTTTCTCTTAAATGTTACAAAACCAACTTTAATACGTAACGGAGGTGGTAGATTATTCCATATTTTAGAAGCTCTGTATTTGAAACAACCCTTAAAACCATTAGTCCTGTGATTTGGGATGGCAAGGAGGTGGGTATGTTTGGAGCGAGTGTTGCGATCATGTGAATCCTTGGACCAAGTAAACTTTTCAAAAAGATATTCTGGTTTCTTGTTCCAGAGAATTTTTTGGATAGTGCATGCTATATGGAGTTCTCGTCTGTCCCTCATGTTTAAAATACCTTTTTTTGCTAGGTATGGACTAATGTGTGCTCTTCTAGGAATACAAAAGCAGAACCTCATACATGCATTCTGCACTCGCTGGATGGCGCCTTCCGTCTTTACCCATAGCCTAGGACCATAAACAGCATTGCAATAATTAAATGGAGAAAGAACAAGAAGGTCGCACAGCAGCAGTCTCACCTCTTCCGATATATATTTCCTAATAGAGTAGAGGACTTTAAGTTTGTAAAAAGCGTTCCTTATTTTCTCGTCTCCTCTTATTAGTATGTTTGACAAACCTCATTTCTCCATCTATAACTAGGCCTAAATTCCTAGCTTCCCGTTCTATAGGAATTACTGTATTATTTATTTTCAGTTCAGGGTAACCATTGTGAGCTTTCTCGATTTGCGTCTTTGTACCTAAAAACATCATTTTAGACTTCGCGGGATTCAGAATAAGTGAGTTTTTGGTGGCCCACGAGAATATTCTTTCAAGGTCTGCATTTACCAGTGCCATCGCTACGTTTACATTTTCCGGTTTAAAACTGTAGTACACTTGTGTATCGTCTGCATAAAGATGATATTTGCATGTTTGTATGTGCTGAGGCATGTCTGCAGTGAAAATTGAGAACAGGATTGGACTCAATATCGACCCCTGTGGTGTACCCGTCGGGACCTCTGTCATATCAGAATATATCTTATCGCCGCAATGATTTTGTAACTCTACATATTGTTCTCTACCTGACAAAAATGATTTGATCCATTTGCAGGTATCTTCAGAAAAACCATAATATCCCAGTTTTGTGACAAGTCGGTCATGGTTAATGCAGTCAAAAGCGCGTGAAAAATCTAGGAGGACAAGAACGGAGCAGAGCCCAGCATCCGACGCGGTAATTAAATCATCCGTGACCCGTAAGAGTGCAGTTTCCGTGCCGTGACTTTTCCGAAAACCCGACTGATATTTAGGAATAATATTCTCTTGTTCAATGTGGTTTTCTATTTGGTAGAGCACTATTCTCTCTAAAACTTTAGACAAAACCGGGAGAATGCTGACTGGTCGCAAGTCTTTTACCTCTTCTACTGAGCTGGACTTAGGTATAGGTCTGACCAGGGCGTGCTTCCAGTCGCTTGGGTTATTCGAATTTAATTTCGTCCTTATAGAATTGCTGCTAGACGTGCCAGAGAACTTCTTTGTGTGGATGATAACGATGATGCTGTATGGTTCGATTAAAAAGATGTTGACACAACTAATGTTCCAATATAAACGAGAACGAAGTGGCTACTATGTTATAAACAGTTATAAATAATTTAAAGGGACTTCTAATTCTAATTCTAAGTGGGAGAGCTAAGATCTGCACGGACGTCTCGCATAGGAGTGTATTGTACATTATCCCCTGCCTAAGCAGGCCCTAACCAGCCCAGCTTCTTGAAGTATCGGAGCAGGACTTTAGGTCACTGACAGCTTCGTTTCAGCTTTTCTGTGGGTGTGGATGGGGTTGATTCTTCAATGAGGCACTTCAGCCCTGTTTTGTGTCTGGCCTCCTCTGTATTCTTTATTCTTGTATTCTTGTATTTTTGTATTCTGTGTGACTTACATCTTGTTGTGTTGGACTTAAAGGGACTTTAGTCCATGGACCTTGAACCAACTCAAAGTCCACGGACTCAAGATTATTAAGTTGGTTTCTTTAAATAATTCCATTAATATTTTATGTTTTCTTGATTTCTTTTATTCTTAATTCAATTGGTTTTGGAATTAATAATATCTTTAATTCATTATTATTCGTTTTTTGTTTTGTTAATTGTTTGATTTGATGTTAATTTTATTAAAAAATAATTTAAATTGAAATAAAACTGATTTCGGAACCGCTGTTTTCATTCAATAATTTATAAATGTAAATTTACAAAATATGTGACATCATACTAGGGAGGGGGGAGTCTGACAGCTGTGACAAGGACGGGGTAGGGGCAAAAAATCATGAAATTCGTGTGACGTAATTTATGGATGGCCCCATAGTACGCGGCGGCTCCTGAATTTTGGTTATAAATACAAAGCTATAAGTGGGTAAAAAATATCGATTTAATCGTGTTATCCGGACGTAGAAAGGAAATGCGAAGTGTCAGATTTTGATGTTGTGCCTAGATTACGATTAAGTTAACTTATTATAAAACTAGCTGCGCCCGGCGGCTTCGCACGCGTTGTTGCTATGGAAACGTTTATAGGTGATTTTTATCCCACGGGAACTGATTGATGGGATAAAAAGTAGCCTATGTTTGATTCAGGATAAGAATTACCTGTATGCAAGATTTCAACCCAATCCGTTCAGTAGTTTTGGCGTGAAGAGGTAACAAACATCCATCCATACAAACTTTCGCATTTATAATATTACTGTGATAAAATATTATGATAAAGGGCGAAATCATACGAGCGAGGATACACTCACGGCAAAGTTTTTAACTGAGCTTCTTTCTTCGAAAGCCTATAGCGAAACTCATCGCCGTGCCTCGCCTTGTCCGAGGAGGCCATAGTTCTAGCGCCGAATACTTCGACCAGACTGAATCAGGTGGACCTGACACTAGCGCAACCTTTATTCTTGCGCGACAGGACCTCTGTCAGTAAATGTTGTAATGGTGTTTTCGATTCTGCTTTCAGGTCGAGTTCACGGTGGAACCTGTGTCAACATTCACCATGAACAACCGTCCGTCAGTGATCCGCATCAAGCACTTGCCGCCGGGCAGCGTGCAGTTCGAGAGCCTCGTGGAGCGGGACGTGCGCGGCGTCGTCAGCAAGGAGGCAGTTTCCACCCTCGCCTCAGCCCTGTCCGACGACACCAGCACCTCGCCCAGAGGCACCCCTGTGAGTGTCCACATGAACAACCGTCTAGATGATGTCCCAATAGTTTCGTTTGATAGTGAAGAAGGTAGACTGGACTCGAAAGTGAACGATTCAGGAGGTTAGTATTCGTAACCAGCCGTGATAGTGAATGTTACAACAATAATAGTTAATTACGTTATTATCTCATTCTCAGCCGTCTTACAACGGGCTGATCACGTGCCAGATCAACGGGAACAAGAAGTCTCTGCCCTACGCGACGAAGACGCGCGCTGACGGCACTGCGCCGCGCCTTGGCGACAAGGTTTCCTTCGACATCTACCAGGTACGCTTTTACAACTCGGTGACGTCATACAACCAGAACCACGAGGCTTTTAAGCAGACCTTATGCGCCCGATACCGGCCCATCAAACGATGAAACCGGGTCGCAACGTGTAGTTTTAAAAATAATACCTACTATCAATTACATCCTCACCTCACCATGGCAGAACAGTGTCTGGAAAACACTGCGGCTATATTACCTTTTAAAAGCGTCCTTGTGCATCCATCGTAATGGTTGGTTGCAGATTAAACGCTCGAAGGAGCTCATCGCGAAATCGGTGAAAGTGCACCAGCTGAACGGAATCGTGACGAACGGCTTTCGGGACGGCGTCGCCCGCGAAGGGGGCACCCGCGATGTTGGCACCCGCGACGGTGGCACTCGTGACGGTGGCACTCGCGACGGTGGCAATCGCGACGGCGGCACCCGCGATGTTGGCGTGCGGGACAGGGACCACCGCGACTGCGGCGGGCGCGCCGTCCAGAAAGGGTTCGTCGCTGCCTTGAAGGACGGTTTCGGATTCATCGAGACCTCGGAGCACACCAAGGAAGTCTTCTTTCACTTCAGGTGTGTACCGATGCATACGTACGATCTACAAATTAGTTTTAGCTCTCGTGTCCTTTAATATCATAAGTCAATATAAATCAACTAGTCTCTGGCAGGTCGGTCGCACCACGACTGCGCAATCCTGTCTTATTATATATCCAACATCGTTTTTCGTAACATACGTCAGTGAATTCGATTGCACAACTTGATTCCAGCTAGCAATGTCGCAACAAAGAAAAAGTATCAAAGAACTAATTTCAACTTAGTTAGTTTTGTAGGCTTCGTTTACAGAACATTTAACTGAGAATTTATTTGTGCTTCTGCTATTTATAACTTTATTTGAACCCAGTTTTTTTATTATTTTTTGTTTGCAAATATACGTCGGTGAATTCGTTTTCACAACTTGATTCCAGCTAGCAATGTTGCAACAAAGAAAAGTATCAAAGAACAAATTTCAAATTATAACTTAGTTGACTTTTGTAGGCTTCGCTTACAGAACATCTAGCTGAAAGTTTTTTTGTGCTTCTGCCATTTATAACTTTATTTGAACTCAGTTTTTTTTATATTTTTTGTTTGCAAATGTGTATGTGCCTATGCTTAACCGCTTTAGTATAATTATTGTACCTACATGTAAAGTGTACAGAGGTGGTGCGCGGCGGCGGCGGGAGAGGCGAGCGATAGTTTGGCTGTTCCTTTCCGACCGATGAATGTTTGTTTATTCGTAATTGTAGGGAGGCAGCGGAGCGGGCGTGCGGGATCAACCGCGCCCTAAACACCTGTAGCGATAATGTTAAAGAACCAGAAACGCTCTTCAACAACTTCTTATTAAATAGAAGATAGATAGAATATAGAAAAATCGCTTGCGTACCGATATGAATGATTTGTGTGCCTGGCTCAAATAATTTGCTTTTTTTTCCATGAACACTATAAATGTAGGTATGCAAAAAAGACAAATTTTAAAAAATTACACTGACTCTGAAATAAGATGGTATTTTTTATTTGAGTCGCTTCGGTGCCTATGTAGACTAAAGAAAAGAAACGACGAAGATGCCTGTTAGTTGTTATTTTTCGAGTTTGCAAATCCGTCTCTAGAGGATTAAAAAGCTTGGCACGAATATAGAGTCTAGATTATCTGATATTTTATAGTAAGCCTTTTTTGCACAGCAAGGTTTTGACAGTTTGTTTAAATTTATATACTGGTAATTTTTGCACCCCTTTAAAAGATACATTACTTTTATTGGTTTCGAGTAATGGTGTTGCGAACTGATAATGTTGATCCGATAGCTCAAAGTTATGTACATAGATAGACAGGTAGCTATAGTAAGGTTGTTTACACTGTTCACCCGAGCAAAATCAATAACAACAACAAACCATAAACAAGTTTCTGTACAGAACAAACTTTCAAGTTTCATCGTTTTTATGTTATAAAAAGTTCTTCGTTGTATGTCTACTACTTTATACAATACAAAACGAATATTATTTTTAGTCATTGAAACCGTTTCACGTCAAATAATAATAAATAAATTGATGTAATAAGATTTTTTTAGGACAGCATAATGGTTACACTAAAAAGAACCTAAATATACCTACAGAGATAATCAAACTTTCGTTGCAATTATGAACAAACTAGCTGGGCTTTGCACGCATTGTTCCTATTTCCGTTTAAAGGTGATTTTTATCGCACGGGAACAGATTTACGGAATAAAAAGTAGCCTAAATGTTTTATTCCAGTATTAAAATTACCTGTAACCAAAATTTCAGACCGATCTGTTCAGTAGTTTTAGCGTGAAGAGGTAACAAACATCCATACATCCATCCAAACTTTCGTATTTATAATATTAGTGTGAATTAGTGTGAATAAAGTAGCTAATTTACATACATACTTATAATTTTGTTGATTTTGTTTAATATCTATCTATGTAGTGTATTGTATTAAGTATATCAGTTATCTAGTACCCATAACACAAGCTTTCCTTAGCTTGGGGCTAGATAATGCTGTGTGAATTGTCCTAGCATTATTTATTTTATTTATGCGGGTTTCAAAGGAGGAGCTGGAGAGCTCGCTCCAGCCAAGCGCGCAAGTTTAAACATCACGTGGTCGCAGCGGAAGAGCGTTTCTGAGCGGGAGTTCGCCTTGTATTCCGAAAGCTTGCTCAGTCATAGATTTATGATTGAGTGACGTTTGTGCCATATAAAATCGTTACTCAAGCATAGACCGATGACTGAGTAAGTTTTCATAATACGAGCCTTAGTTATATTTGAGTGGAGTGGAGTGTGTCAGCTAGTTGCGCCCGCAGCGTGCGAGTCAGACACTGTCGAGACTGCGAGTAGCGCTTTGATTATCAACTATTCCTCTTTCGAACTATCCGTCTGTTGCATGCTGCCATGTTAGCTTTACATTAATTTTAATATTGTAGCCGTAGCGATTTTTGTACTAGTGCATTTTATAAGTTACTAGCTGCACCCCGCGGCTTCGCCCCCGTGGAATTTATCTCACATCCCATGGAACGGGATAAAAAGTATCCTATGTCAGTCTTCTGGTTTTAAGCTACCTCCCGACCAATTTTCAGCCAAGTCGCTTCAGCCGTTCTTGAGTTATAAGTGTTGTAACAAACACGACTTTCTTTTATATATAGATTATTAGGATTTCGTTCAGGATTCCTTAATGCTCTCGCTCTGACCACCCTTTTTGCGCTCTTGAGTATCGAAAGGGATAAAAAATAAAGGGAGGTGAAGTGTATAGACGAACGACAACTGAAAATTTAAAATAACCATCAAAATTGTGCGCCTGTACCGATAGCAGGTCGTTTTAATTTTAAGGCTAAGTTCAGATGAAGATGCGATGCGATTCTTAAACGTTACAACCGTAACCGGCGACAAATAATGCACATCGATATGACGACCTCTGTGGCGCGGTGGGAGAATGTCTGCAAGTGACGCTGGAGGTTGCGGGTTCGATTCCCGCCTGGAGAAAAAAATTTCGTAAGGGCTGCAACTATTTGTACCATCTTATAATAAACCATACATATGTTCATACGTTTTTACTTCCCCGGCAATGGCCTTGGGGTCTAGATGGAGCTGTGTGAGATCAGTATTATTTAATTTGAATCTACCTTTGGAAAGAGATAATCGGCTAGTTTCGGCTTGAGTCGTAGAGTTTATATCTGTGGCACACTACCCATGTGTGTGTCGTTTTGTCAGTCGTTGTTCAAGTGCGATAGAGCGCGGTCGCGTCCAGTTCAACAAAATATAAAAATAAATAGAGATATAAATAAATAATCTATAGATAAATAGAGTTTATACCTCAACCTTAACGGTCTGTATTGGTCCACTTCTGCACGCAGGCCTACCCCTGATACGCGCCTTGTTGGCATTTATCTAGTGAGGGTAATGCCCAATTCTAATCCAGCACCAAGAGCTATCAAGAGTTTATAACAGCCCCTTTAAAGTTGTACTATGGCATATTTATGAAAAATTATGAAACCTTTACCAGGTCAGATAGTGAAATAGTAAGAAAAGAGAATGTAAATAATTATTGTTTTACTAGAATGTCTATTCGGATGTCGTCAAAACTAAACCAATTTGACTGGATTAAAACTGATCCTATCCTTTTTATTTCGTTCTTTATGAAAGGGACGGCAACGTTTTTGTTCTGTCAAATTAGTTTAGTTTAGTTTTGGTGACTTCTAAATTGAGACCGATGTCTGGCTTACTAAAATAAATAAGTAAACATGATGTGAACATGTTATTTTATTTTGCCCCAGCCTAAAGAAAGCATGTACATATCGAAAAAAATCGTGTATACAAAAAATTAATTATCAAAAGAAGCAAATCAGAATGGTTTAACAGCTCCTAATAGATACCGGACTGTCAGCATTCCGTGCGACGCTCTACGAAGCCGAAATTAACCGATTGCAAGTCACTTTCCAAAGGTCGATGTGCATTATTAAATGTTGGGTACTGTAATCTCCTCGAGAATCTGAAAATAGCAACCAACTGTTGTAAGAATTCCGATCCCGAACGGTGACACACTGGCACTAAGCCTCCGTCCGTCCGTCCATCGGCAGGCTTGTATCTCATGAACCGTAAAAGGATAGATGTTGTAATTTTCACAGAGTGTATTTCTCTTGCACAAACGGTTAAGCGCATCAAAAATGGTGGGAACTAAATGTGTTGCAAATTGTATGCTCTAGAATTGTATAAAAATGTGCGCTGTGTGGCAGCTCGAGCGAAGTGAACCGCAATGCGAGGGTAGCGAGCAGCGCTTCGTGACCGCAACCTGATGAAGTGCGTCTCGATGAAATATTGTACGGCGCAATAATTGGTGATCAAATTTTTACAACCTATAATGACCGTACAATATCAGGCTGGGCTTTATTGACACGTGACGAGCTTACAAAACCAATTATCTCGAGGCATCCCACCCCCGCGAAGCTCAACATTAACCTACCCCTAACGAAGCCCGTCCAAGCCCCGCTTAGCGGGGCGGTATGACTGAAAGGGGTGTATTTATGTATAATTGCACCCAGAGCCCGATGCACTTTCCCCGCGTAGCGGGATCTTCCAATTATTGTTAAATATCAGGCAGTACAATACTGACAAGCTTTCACGACCTGATATAATGCATGGCCCAATATTGTACACTCCAATAATTAGAACCCTGTTTGGCATGGATTATCAAGGTGAACATTATTAGGCCGTGGGCCGGCCGTTGTCGTGCATTATAGTGACCCACCGCAAATACTCAACCAAATTGGAGTCACAGACAGTAAACTCGACATAATCAAAATATATTTAATTGAAGAGCTCAAATCCACGATGACCTCTGAGATAAAGAAG
Source organism: Eupithecia tripunctaria (assembly GCA_955876795.1). Lineage (NCBI taxonomy): Eukaryota > Metazoa > Arthropoda > Insecta > Lepidoptera > Geometridae > Eupithecia > Eupithecia tripunctaria. The sequence continues at coordinate 1,357,760 of OY041599.1, read as the reverse complement.
GACCTCCAGTCTGTCGCAGCTTGAAGGCTCAACTATCTACTCTATGATCATGAGAATAGAAAAAAAAATATCTTGAACATGTAGGTACAACAAAGTGATTGTTTGCTCTCTGAATGTCCCACCCTGTTCCTTGACAAATCGCCAAGCATGCAGGGGAGACGGCTACAGTAGAGATTGAATCGATGCATCGTGTGCAGGCCATACATAAACAGGCAGGCCTCCCCCTCCCCCTATAAAATATTTATTCGATACTGGAGCACGTTACACATAAATATAATAAAAATAAACAGCCTTTATTTCCAATTTCTACATTTTTTTAGATATTTGCACTTTACAATTCTCACATATTTTATTATAATATTAATTTTCTTACTAGTAATTTCTTTAAAACAAAAGATGTACTTTTATAGATCAAGGTTTTTGCCGGCAACCCATGTCCCATAGATTCGTAATGCGCACACTGAAACGTCTGTATCAAAAGATACCTTTAGGCATGGTAACCACCATTTCAAGTATTGTCATTTAGGCGCTTGGACAACGCAGAGAAAGCTGGCCTAGCAAACTTGCAAAAGTCACGCACGGAATTATCTATTTATAGTAAAGTTTTAATGCATTTTTTACCATTTTAATGTGCTTATACTTAATGGCCTGACCTCAAGAAATCGGCGTTGAAAATATTTTCTTGGCTTGCATTGTGACGATTTTGACAATGTTCATAATTCATGAATAGAGCTATAAGGCTATTGTTTTTATACGAGTATATATTTTTATTTATGTGTTCTTGCGTTTTTATATTTCGATTTTGGCTTTGTGCTAAATGCATGAATGTAGAAACAATTGTTTTTATAATTATTTATGTGTTCTTGCGTTATTTTATTCATTTTTCAAATACAAGTTTGCGATGATTGATTACTGATTCAAACATATATAAAATAAAAGCAATATCTACCTAGTTATTAAGATTTTATTTTCTTGTTTTTTGTTAAGTATTGACTACACAGAAACAGCTCTGACTTTTCTTAACTACCTACATACATATATTTGCTGTCCTAAATAAAACATTTTTATTTATTTTATTAAATATACAAAGAACCAAATGAATATAGATATGATTAGTACTAGGTAACGGTATGATTTACAGATTAAAAACAGCGTTTATTAAATTGAGGTACCTACTTACAAATTAAATAAAATCAATTTGGCCTCAATAATCGTTGCAGGAGGTTGCGGGTTCGACTCCCGCCTCAGGACAAATGTTTGTACGATCTGCAGAAATTTGTTCAGGGCATTCGGGATGTTTTCCATGTATAATAAAAACTATCTATCTATGTTGTGTATTGTATTATGTATACCATGTATCTAGTACCCATAACACAAGCTCTGCTTAGCTTGGGGTTAGATAATGCTGTGCATGAACAACAAAACGACAATAAAGTCTGCGTCAAAACAAGTCTTGGACAATTTTAAGTGTCATTTCTGTAAGGATGTAGTTATCTACAGGCGAGACCATGGAATACCTGATCGAAGACTTACACTTGGATAAAAAATACTCGGAAAGCTTACGGTTTCTTGTATGTGTCTTTTGTAATAATAGTATCTAGTAGTTTTTGATAGGTCACGTATCCGACCAGCCCTCTGGAGTTGGTCTAGTTCAGTTTTAAAAGATCTTTATTTATAAAATTAAATATTAAAAAGTAATACACATCCAGTGTACATTTATCCTAGACAATATTGAATATAAACACGTTTAAGAGCTTTATGAGCTTTTCCAAACTTATTTAAATAAAAGGGAAAAATAAAATCAGCGTACATTGGATATTGAACAATTCAAACATGATAACTTCATGCAAGCTTTAGTTGAGAATTACATTTTACATAGGTAAGCAACAGTTGGTCTAGTGGTCAGGCTTAACGCGTCCTCTCTCGTTACTTGCAGCAACTTCGAGGGCAACCCCGAGCAGCTGGAGCTGGGGTCGGAGGTGGAGTACACGCTGGGGCGCGCGGGTGGCGGCGGCGGGGGCGGGGGCTGCGCCAGCGCCGAGCTGGTGCGCACGCTGCCCCGCGGGAGCATCCCTCTAGCGCGGCCGCTGGAGCCGCTGCTGCCGGGCACCGTGACGCGCACACTGCGCGCGCTCAACCCGGACCAGCCGCACTACTGCGGTACGTAAACTACACACTGACCCGCAACCAGACAATAAAATATTGTACACATCCTTACAGGCGCACCTAATGCGATCGTGTACGTAGTTCATCATCATCATCATCATCATCATCATCATCATCATCAGCCTATACTATCAGAGGTCATAGGCAGTGTTGCCAGAGCCTACTCAGCTCAGGTTGCCATTTGTAGGTTGAGATTTGTAGGTTCAAATGTTGCCATTTATAACCAAAGGTTGCCGTTAGAAAAAATCAGTAAACAAAAAATCTATGCGTTTTTATTACATATATATTTTAGAAATAAAATTACTGGCTGTAGGTGGAACTAAATGATTTATCTTGGCGGCTTTTCTAACCCCAAAGATTTTTTTCCGAAATTTCAACTATTTAGTACCGTTTTTAACCAACTTCAAGAAAACGAGGAGGTTCTCAATTCGATGTTTTTTTTAAATGTTTTTATACCTCAGAACTTTTAACTGGGTGGTTCGATTTTCATGATACTTGTTTTATATGAAAGCTAGTACTTTCTGTGTGGTCCCATTTTAGTTTGGTCCATTCTGACAATGATCTATGTAAATTCATGAAAAAGCTATAAAAATTGATGTCGGTTTATAGTTTTTTAAGACAAAATTAATTATTGTTATTAAAGAGCGTCAGCCCTCATACTCTGGGTAATTTCTAAGAAATGAAACAAATAATTAAAATTTAGTACCGAAACTTGATTTCTACTAATTGATTTTGTATGACTGCTTACATCACGACTACAGGACAAATTGTGTAAAATTGTCATTTTTGAGGTATTCAAAATGGCATATTCTTTGAATAAATGCTTATAAATACCTTTTTGGTGCTTATAACACATCAGGCATGGCGTTAAATGGTCATGAACTGTAAAAGTTTTTGCAGCATTCAATGCCCCCCAGCCTCTGCGGTGCGACCCGCAGGGGCGGCGCGCTCCGCAGCTACACGGTGACGAAAGTCATCTGCGTCTAGGGCCATGTAATAAACGAGTTTTAAGATCACAGGCATGCCAAGTTTTTTTAATACAATTCAAAGTTGAACTCTCATTTTTTTTTCTCTTCTACACTTTGCATGCGTATAGCGTCTTTATTTACCTAGGTCTCACGTAATTATTGATTTTATTAGTAAGGGCTAACATGCTAGATCTAAATTGAAACGATTGTAAAGCATTTAATTTGTTAAAATCAAGTTTGTTGGGTTACTGTACTGTATAATAAATAAATAGGTCTTTATGTAGCTTCTTCGATTAAAACAATGAAAAAAGAACTTAACAGTTAATAAAGTTAATTTCGAAAAGCGCATCCGTGGCGCCGTGCCAGCAGAGAGGATAAATAAAGAATAAGTGTAGGGCAACATGGTATGTTATAAAGGGGAATAGAAGTAAGAAAATACCTAACACTATAAAAGAGATGTATGACGACAGTTACTTAGAAAAAGACCCGACAAAAATATGTAATTTATTTAATAATTATTTTGTTGAGATTGTAGAAAAAGAATGCAATGGAGTCATTTTAAACCCAGCCAAGTTATCGCACACAATAAGCTGCTCTATGTTTTTAAAACCAGTAGATTCTGAAGAGGTTATAAAAACGATTAAGATTCTTAAAAACACAACTGCGGTGGGTATTGATAATATCTCCACGGCGGCAGTCTTAAAACGTAATGCTAAACACATAGGAGAGCCGTTAGCTCACGTTATAAACCTATCGTTCGAGCAAGGCGTATTTCCTGAGAACTTAAAAGTATCTGTTATTAAACCTTTGCATAAAAAAGGTGATAAAACTAAGTTGAGTAATTATCGGCCAATTACACTTATATCCATTCTGTCAAAGATTTTTGAGAAGTTAATGTACGTCCGCATGATTAAGTTTGTCGAAAAGCATGGTATATTAAAAGAAGAACAGAATGGTTTTAGACGTAACAAATCGACAACTTTGGCTGCATTTAATTTGATGAAAAATATTACTGACTCTATTGACGAGAAGGTACCTATTTGTGCTCTATTCATGGACATGTCTAAAGCTTTTGATTTTGTTTCGCATCATGTGTTGCTTGATAAACTAGAGTCATACGGCATCCGTGGGAACTGCCATAGATGGCTACAATCATATTGGAGCAATAGAGTCCAGTGTACTTGTATCTCTACATTAGATGAGAAATCAAAAATCTTAGTGGAACACAGGTCCCTCTTCAGAAACAATTATTATGGTGTACCACAAGGTAGTATATGAGGGCCTCTACTGTTTATTCTCTACATAAATGATTTATGTGACTCTATTGAGCATCCGATGATTCTTTTTGCCGATGATAGTGTAGCTATTGTAAGAGGAGATAATCTACCTAAATATCAAGATGACGTAAACTCTACATTAGGAAAACTTGCAACATGGATGGCAGGAAATAATTTGGTGCTCAATATAGAAAAAACTAAATACCTGCAGTTCTATTGCCCTCAAAATTCGGCTCAGTCTTTGAATGTAAACTACATAGGTACAACTGTCGAGCAAGTGTCCACATTTCCCTTCTTAGGTATGATCGTTGACCAGCATGTGAACTGGAAAGACCATTGCATAAGACTGAGCTCTAAGTTAATTAAATATGTATATGCTCTAAGGAGAATAGTGGATAAGTCATCCCTTGAAGCTGGCAAGATGGCGTATCACGGCTATGTTAGCTCAAATTTAAGATATGGCCTAATTCTTTGGGGCAACTCTACTGAAATCCATTCTGTATTTATAGCACAAAAAAAATGCATCCGAGCATTATGTAACACTTGGGATCAGACAGAATCTTGTAGACCACTATTTAAAGATCTTAAAATATTACCCCTGTGCAGTCTCTACATTTATGAAATATGTTTATTTGTAAAAAAAATTGAAAATGTTTATTTTAAGAAAAAGGAATTTAAAAGTGCAAGAATTCGTGAGCGTTTTGAGAACAAACTGGCCACTCCTATGTTTAGGCTTTCTTCTAGTCGCAAAAGTATTTACTATATGTCGGTCAAAGTTTATAATAATATACCTGCTGAAATAACTCCCTTGTCCTTCCAGAAGTTTAAACAAAACTATTTAATTGGCTCTTGAAAAATTGTTTTTATGACATGAAAGAATTTTTTAAGTGACATGATGGCCATATATTATTTTAATGACTATTATTGACTGTTTATGATTAATCTTGATTTTATTGTGCGATTATTATAATTTTATAATGAATTTTTAAATGTTGAATATTTTTAGCTACTGACAATTTATAGTGTTTATTTTACAATATGACTGCATGTGATTTCAAATCTAATTAGTTATAAAATCTTTGTACGCTCGAAAGAGTAGATTGTGTAGACCGAAAATTATATTTAAGACCTGATGTATTACATACCACAATCACAATGAATAAATGGTTTCAATGGTTTCAATGGTTTCAATAAAAAATGTCTCAAGCTAAAATCTCACAATTCCAAAATATACCTTTTTGTGTAGAAATACGCGTATAATTTGTTTGTCTATTAATTATGTAAATATTGTTTTCATTTTTGGGAATAAAAATACGTTCAAGATTTTGATTCTGTTCAATTTGATGCGTTCAATTCATTTGCGAAAGATATTCGATATTTTTTTACTGATGATCGTGCGACAAGTCGAAAAGTTGCCAAAATGTTGCCATTTGAGCTTGGTTGCCATGTGGTTGCCACCAAAAGTCAAATGTTGCCAAAATGGCAACCAAAGTTGCCAAATGGCAACGCTGGTCATAGGCCTCCCCTAATGAGCGCCATAGCGCCCTGTCTTCAGCTTAACGCATCCAGCATTTGCCTGCAGTCTTTCGCAGATCGTCATCCCACCTGGCCGGAGGGCGTCCTACACTACGTTTTCCGAGTCGCGGTCTCCACCCAAGAACTCGTTTACCCCAGCGGTTATCGGTTCTTCAAGAAAAATGGCCGGCCCACTGCCACTTCAGCTTGCTAATTCTTTGAGCTATGTCGATAACTTTGGTTCTCTGTCGGATGTATTCGTTACGAATTCTATCCTTCAGAGAGACTCCGAACATGACTCTTTCCATAGCTCGCTGAGCGACTTTAAACTGGTGGACCAGCCCTATCGTGAGTGTCCACGTACAGCTCCGTAGGTCATGTCGCGGTAGGTCACAGTCACAGGTAGGACGCACTGATTGAAAACTTTCGTTTTCAAGCATTGCTGTATGGATGACGTAATGATGATAATACTAGTTACAAATCGTCAATACTAAAATGTTTGTAATGTGCACTCGGAGGCTCAGCTCTACATCTAGGTGAAACCCCAGACCCCTTACCGAGTTTACTCTCTCCGACATGGAACCGTTCAGTTGGTAGTTGTAGTGGATGGCGACTGCGCTCCTGAAGGTAGTAACATTTAATATTGTTAAACTGCAGTTCGTTATTATGAGTCCACTTCTCTACTCTGTCCACATCGCGTTGCAGGCGTTCGCAGTCTCCTTAATCTTTGATCGGCAAAAGCAATTTAAGGTTGAACTAGCCGCTCATCTTTTCATACAAACGTGGAAGGGTAACTAATACGCTGTTTGACCATCCAAAATTAAGGATAATATCATCTCATATCGTCATGTTTGTTTACAACCAATACGTAAAATAGACAAGCTTTTGAAAAAGAAAATTTAGAAATATGAGTATTTCAATATTTCTTTTTAGTTTTTCAGAGTCAGAGTCAAATCGTTTATTTCTTTAGACTTACAAAATAAGCACTTAGGCAAGTAAAATTTTCTATTATAAAACATCTTGATAAATAGTAATTAATATCAAATAAGAAATAAGGAGCAATTGACTCTAATTCACTTCAATTTTCATTCGTTTATAAACTAAAAATGAGATGGTTTTTTCTTGAGATAATTTATTTCGCGACTACCTCGCACACGATACATTCATGAAGTTACCCTAGAAGTGTACACACAGTTGCGCATGTATGCACTCAGACACAAGTTTTCAATACAAAAAAGCTTGTGTGCCGCAAGGAACCGTGCCGTGAACCAAAGACAGCAGTTTATGTCGTGGCTTCCAAGAAGAAGAGACTGTGGAACACGTCGTGGTACACTGCACGGCCACAGAGGAGGCCAGACACAAAACAGGGCTGAAGTGCCTCATTGAGGAAGCTGTCAGTCACCTAAAGGCCTGCTCCGATACTTCACATTGGCGGATCCAGGGGGGGGGCCATGGGGGCCATGGCCCCCCCCAAAAGGCCCAAGAGTTCTCAATTTTACGATTAAATTCAGATGCACTTTTACACGGGCCACGGCATACCTACTCTTAGGTAGGTTATGTAGGTACCTACTTTATATGAAAGTACAGAAATATATTTTTTAGATTAGTCGGTACTTTACATACATCTACAAACTAAATTCAAGAGGTTAATTTCTTCTCAGTATTACCACGTCCATCGACACGTTCAACGACTTTGAAATGAACATAGGTAAATGATATCTATTTCTCTTCTTCCGCTAGTGAACACAAGTGAATTATAGCCAATTGCACCTCATTTCTTATTTGATTGACAGTAATAACTATTTTTCAAGCTGTTTATATTGATAGAATGAGAACGCATCCGAATTAGTTTTTAGTATGGTTTCCATTCCACCCCTCTGGTTGCGACACTGGACTTCCTTCTTACTTACGTCAACACGTAATGTGTGCGGATTGCTCGTATTTTTCTTTTAATAAAAACTCAGTTCTAAATTACAAAAACGCTCTTTATTTGACTAAAACCTACATATATATTAAATAAAATAACTCGTCTTAAGTATACCTCGGTATTGGATTTAACTTGAAAAGATAAGTTAAGTAAAAGAAAAAGTAGTACAGTGTGCGCGCATGTTACTCGCGAGTACGCGAACTTGCGAAGAAAGAAACGTACGCGTTCCCGCTTTCGTTACATTCAATTCAAACAATTTAATACACAATACAGAGAGATGACAAAAATATCACTGCTTTTTGCATTTTAATTTGTTTTTTGCATTGAGGTGTTCTTGCCCTTTATTAGCAGAGCCCTTTTAAAAATACTTAGCTAAATAAGTACAAGTACGTACGTTAGAGTTATATACGTATCGAATATTTGTAGTTAATTCAATGTAAAACTAACTAACAGATGTATCACCACGGGCGTGGCGAACATCTTTTGCCTCTCTCGACGTGGCCTGGATCTGAACTAAAGCCTCCTTTCAGTTTTCAGTTCAGTTGCAAAATATCAAAATATCTAACAAAACGACAAATCAGCAAAAAAAATCGGTTACATTGTCCTCTGTTTCGTGGTCCATTTTTAATAATACATGGTCTCGGTCTCACAATAAGATCATTTTGACTACTAACGCGAGAAATTAACAAAAAATATTTTATTTCGCGGCTTGCTCCGCTGGAGTACTGTCTCGTCTCTGGCTGTGCACATGAAGGCCTTGTACCTTATACTGAAATGGAAGTTTCTGATTCAAGTAGACACCAGATTTTGATTTTCGTAGATTCTTTAGGGCAGGGCTCATCTATTTTATTGTAAATCGTTAAAATTTTATTATTTTTCATAACTTACTATCATAGCTTTCGCGTCTAAGCATACCTCACCAATTTCAAAAAGACTGCGACTCACCGATATTCATTATGAAATCTCGGAATTCGAGATACCCAGCTACAAGTCTGTAAATACTTGTATATCGACACTCTAAAAGTTGTCTCAAAACCTACATTATGGTAGGGTGTGCGCAACTATTAAATTTCTAGGTCAAAGGTCACAAAAAATCCGTTTTTTGTCAATATCTCATTTCCTATGGTTTTTTTGCTAGTTGTATGTATGATCAATATTGTAGCAGAAAAAATTCTCTACAAATTTTGTTTAAATTTTTTTTTATACGGTGAACCGTTTTCGAGATAGAGGGCGGAGAACGCGCGGTCACAGCATCACGTTTCGCATTGCCCAACCCCATACCTGGTATTTTTATCCCACGGGATCAGATTTATGGGATAAAAAGTAGTCTTTGTTTAATTACAGAATTATAATTACCTGTATGCAAAATTTCAGCCAGATCCGTTCATTAGTTTTGGCGTTAGGAGGTAACAAACATCCATCCATCCATAAACCCGTACAGCTTTCAAATATTCCACCAACAAGTGCAGCTGCTCATCAACAGTTCAAACGTGTATACTATCAAGTTCAAACTTGGTAAGGGCATGATTTGGAACCCCAGGTATGGGGTTGGGCAATGCGAAACGTGATGCTGTGACCGCGCGTTCTCCGCCCTCTATCTCGAAAACGGTTCACCGTATAAAAAAATTTAAACAAAATTTATAGAGAATTTTGTCTGCTACAATATTGATCGTACATACAAATAGCAAAAAACCCATAGGAAATGAGATAATATATTTACAAAAAAACTATTTTTCGTGACCTTTGACCTTGAAATGTAATAGTTGCGCACACCCTACCATATGTTGGTTTTGAGACAACTTTTAGGGTGTCGATACAAGTATTTACAGACTTACAGCTGGGTATCTCAAATTCCGAGGTGAACTTACTAAAATGACTGCCTTGTGGTTCAAAGTAATAGAATAAGTTTGGTTAGGTTAGGTTAGCTTACATTTGTCGCCGGAGTTCGACCCCAAAAACACGTCCATAAAAAAACAATAATGATACTCTTGCTTGGAGCAAAAATGTAACATTTCAGGAAACGAAACGTAACTTACGACTCAAGAACCCTGGCAACAATGATCTGTTTCCTTTTCTAAGTAGTTTTAGTGAAGGACGCGGGTTCAAGTCCCGTCAAAGTAAAAAAAAATGGGATATTATTACCCCCCCCCCCCCCCCCCCCCCCATACCTGAGGCCTGCGTCCAACAGTGGACCAATACAGGCTGTGGAGGAAGAGGTTGTGATTTTTTTACCCTATATCTGAACATTGTCAAAATGGCCCCCCCCAAAATAAAATCCTGGATCCGCCCCTGATACTTCAAGGAGCTGGGTTGGTTAGGGCCTGCTTAGGCAGGGGGATAATGCACAATACACTCCTATGCGAGACGTCCGGCAGATCTTAGTTCCCCCTTCACAATTAGAATTAGAAGGGACCGTGTCGACAGACTGAGATGATGATGAATCGCAGTGCGTGTGATGTTGTCGTACTGCTTGAAAAAATGGAGGATGCTTTCGCAGGCTTGATCCAGACGGAAACCGGCGTGTCATACGAGTTCGGCATCATGGGGCTGGCGTGCAAGCGGGAGATCCTGCAGGTGGGCGACCCCGTCACCTTCCAGGTGGACTCGGAGCGGCGCGCCGCCAACATCGTGCCCGTGCGTAAGAAGAGGCGCGCCACCGTCGACGCCATCAAAGGTAACGCACGCAGCTTCGTGTCTCGCGAGGTCACGCGCTCGCCTGCTCGTTCGTGTCACAGTGTTGTGTGTTGCAGGGGGCTTCGGGTTCCTGTCGCTGGAGATGGAGGAGACGCGGCGGCTGTTCTTCCACATGTCGGAGGTGCGCGGTGCCGCCACCGAACTGCAGCCGGGCGACGCCGTCGAGTTCGCTATGCTCACCAACCCACGCAACGGGAAGAGCTCCGCCTGCAACGTCGTCAAGATCGCGTACGTACTCTCACCTAAGTCTCACACCGTGCACTGTCTATTTTATTGATTAAGTAGCTGCGCCCCGCGGCTTGATCATATAGAAACGTGTAAAGGTGATTTATATCCCACGGGAACTGATTTATGGGATGAAAAGTAGCCTATGTTTGATTCCAGGATTAGAATTACCTGTACGCAAATTTCAGCCCGATCCGTTCAGTTGTTTTGGCGTGAAGAGGTAACAAACATCCATCCATACAAACTTTCGCATTGATTATATATTGATGATGGTTCCAGTAAGCCCTTGCCGAAGACCCGCGCTGAGCGTCCCGAGAGGCTGCTGGCGCGCCTGCGCACGGTCTCCCTGGAGGAGGCGGGGCCTCGCGTCGTGGTGGCCCGCGCGCCGCGCGTACCGGACGGCACGCGCGGCTTCCGTCCGCGGAGACCGCTCGCAGGTACCACACTCATTACACTCACTGCCCAGGAGGTTGAACAACGACGAGGCCAACTATTGCCACGGTCTACTATCATTACGACGACCTCTGTGGCGCGGTGGGCGAAGGTCCGCCTGCGACGCAGGAGGTTGCGGGTTCGATTCCCGCCTCGGGATAAATGTGTGTACGATCTGCAGATATTTTTGTTCAAAGCGTTCTGGATGTTTTCTATGTATAAAATATCTATATTTGTAGTATATTGTATTATATATAGTAGTTATCTAGTAGTACCCATAACACAAGCTCTGCTTAGCTTGGGGCTAGAAAATTATGTATGAATTGACCAACATATTTTTTTTTTACTGCCCTGTAGGTTGAATAACGAGGCCAACTATTGCCACGGTCTACTATCATTAAAGTGTTTGGTTGTGGTCGCGGCTGCGAACCCGCTGATGCACCTATCCGATGCAGTTTACTACATACTCTGCCGAACGTCCTTCTAGTAGGCGTTTGATCTCTAAATATTATATCCTCACGAATTATAGCATGTTTTCTTATGAGTCCATCGAACAGCGGTGATAGTTAACTGCTATAGTTTATTATGTGGTAATGACATACTTCCAAAATATATAATTATCACAGCAATCGCGGGATGTAATATAGCCCAACGTAATAAAAAACAATATATGACATCACATAGTCAAAAGCCGGCTTTAAAGAGCGGCCAACCCGTCTTACTTTTTAACCGACTTTAAAAAATAAGTTCTTAATTCGACTGTATTTTTTTCATGTTTGTTACCACAGAACTTTTGACTGGGTGGTCCGATTTTCTTGATTCTTTTTTAATATCAAAGCTGGTGCTTCCCGTGTGGTCCCATTTTAATTTGTTTCAGTTCTGACAGTGGAATCCATGAAAAGCCATGTAAAAATTATAAAAATTTTAGTCGGTTTATATTTTATAGAACAAAATTAATTATCATACTCGTATAAACGCTCTCAGACCAGCTGAAACCACTTACACCTAACTACCTCATCGGAGAATTGTGGAATAAAATAATATCAATTGTAATGAAATATATGAATTACAGGAATATTAAATGTTATGAATATAGAAATTATTAGAAATAAGATAACAATAATTCAATTTAATTTGATTTGGGTAATTTTTTTAACAATAATTTCTTATGTTGGAAGAACACCAACGTTTCATCCCTTAACGAGAGACATCTTCAGGGCGAGTGCGGTTCTAGATCATCCGTAATGAATTCGTGAAACTACGATAGTTTTTATAATGAAATAATTTCTTTTATCATGTGGTAAGGTGATGTCGGTATGTTGCAGAAGTGATCGCGAGCGCCGAGTGAGCGTCGCGTGAGCGCCGCGGCGGCGGGCTGCGGGCTGCGGGCGCCTGGCCACGCGTCCGCAATGCATGCACTACACTACATGGCTATATATGCATGCGAATATCCTAACGGTTTGATTTTTGGATTCAAATTATGTCATTGTAATCATGAGAGACTGACTTATCCTCTTTTTAGCAGCATTTAGAAATTGTTTTGTTAAATTAACTTATAGGAAACTACGAAATTTATATGAACGAATACTTCTGTCGACGAGGAGCGACGACCGCGCACGCTTACGATTGTTATTGACTAGAGAAGAACATATCAATGTTGAATCAATCCGATTTTGTTGCTTTTGTGTTTCGTTTAAAGTGAGAGGTTCTTTTTCGCAATAGGTAAGCATGTTGTTCAAAATTCCGTTTTTATGGAGTTGGTACCGTCGCGGCTGTATTATTGAAGCGCCGCCCGCCCCGCCCCGCTCCGCCCCGCCGCGTCTCGCCCCGTCGCGTCGCGCCGCCCCGCCGACGCACACACCACCGCGTATACTCGCTAACCGACCAATGTGCCACTCCTTAACCCAACTCCCTGCATTCGTCGACTAGTGAATACGCACCACGTTTAATGTAATGCCAAGACAAAGGCTTGTAATCTACATAGAAGTAGTTGTCACACAAATTCCAAACAAAAAGTGGCCTAACCTGGCTTGATCAAACCAAAATGACGAAGATTCAAAAAACGAATCAAATCCAAAGATACAAATAGAAATGCTCGGTGATACACATCAATGAACTCTATGTCCCGCAAAATATCAATAATAAATTCTGAGAAATAAGAAAAAATGAAGTCTCCAATATTTACTGACTTCAATTTGGGAAGTATTGATCTTGACGTTTTGTTGATGATATGACAAAAAAAATTAAGTAAAATAACTTACCGACTTCATATTGCATAGTATTTTCATTCATTTGGTAAGGTATTGGAACATCTTTGAATATAATTATAATTATGCTACTACTCACTTGTGAAAAGTGTACCCCGGATATTTTAATCTTGTATGGCTCCTGCACTACTACACGCAACACTTGTTGGCATGATGATTCACAGATATTTCATAAAGATAATAACTATTTTTTTTGTGAAGAATTGACGCGTTCTCGCTTGCACTTTTAAGCCTCGCCTACTTGAGCAAGACTTTGGTTGGGTATTTTTTTTAACCCAGTTAGATTTCCTGGCAATTACTTCGTAGCTTGTAATATATTTGAAATGACATTTGATCGTCAATTGTTATTTGTACACCGTGGCCGACTCCGTGAGATCTGGTACCAATGATAAACAAAATGAATGCTTATTTTAAAAACTTGTAAATATTTTATAGATTTTAGGTCTAATGTGTATAAAATGCTCATTTTATTACCGAATTATTTATTTTAAGTTTATACATACTGGGCAATGAACTTTTGGAATAGTCGTAGTGGTCTTTCGTCCAGTTGAACGGACGAGTCGTGCGTCGAATATAGCATCGATATTTTAACTGTTATTAGATCTCTTTATTTGGAAACAACTGTGATTTTAAAATTTATGTGCAATACAAAAATATATTGTTATCATTTTAAAAAAGAGTCCTTTTAGGGCATTCCTAGTCTGTAGTCTGATGTGTGTTAGTTTCGTGCGTGTTCGTGCGTAAAGTATCGCGTGACGTGGCGTGGCGTGACGTGGCGTGGCGTGACGTGACGTGCCGTGCCGAGTGGTGTGACGGTAGATAGAATTGTCGTGCCGTACCGTACAGTGCTCCGTCTCGCAATGTTCGCGGTTCGCTCCAACACAGTGTTCCCGCTGTACAGTAAAGCAACTGACGCGCTACATTACCTGCAACCTTACCTGATACAGACGTAGGTACTGGAATAAAACCAAAGACTGAAATTAATACGTTTGCAGTACCCACGTACCGTCGGAACTCTCGAGAGAGTCGTACTGTACTGTGATGTGAAGTGATGCGGTCGGTAGAGGCAGGTCGGTCTGCCGCTAGCCCTAGTGATAATTATTGTAACGTAAAAGCAATACATAAACATACATAAAATAATTTATAAAGTCTGTCTTTGTGTAATCTATGCTAAGGTTGATCTGGCTGAAGTTAGGTTACGTGTAGATCTGTTCCTAATCACTCGAAACGAACAACAAAATTACCTACAACGTAATATTATAATTATGAACAAGCCTTCAACAACATATATTTAAGAATAAACAGTTTATACTTGTTATAGGTATCTATGAGTGGTTGATTAAAGATTAAAATAATAATATCGGAACAAATTAATATTAGTTAAATAAAATAAACAAGTCAAATAAAAAATTTGGCTTTTAAACTATGTTTAACGTTATTAATTGTGACCGAATTATATGCAATTGTATATTAAAGCCCAGACAATGAATGAAAATAAACAAATCAAATCTTACGCTGTAAAGCTCAGTTATCGAAAGCTGGTGCGATCGTCTTTGGTTTTTCGTCAGGTAAAGGCCCACTTTAGTTTTGTTTCGTCCAACGGTAAAAGATCGAAAAATCTTTCATATTGAAATCATGAAAGTAAATTTTTCATTGTATTTGACACCGAATTTTCAGTCCTGGGAATCATTCTAATGTATAAAAGTAAAGAGTCATAAAATTTCTCCAAAAACGGACCTTTCGTAAGTAAGCGAGAGTTGAGTTTTCCGGCCATATGTACTTCTCAACTGCGGATGAACAGAACAAGAGTATACTTCAGTAACAGCATGGGTAACCATTGTCTAAACAAACAAAAGACAGTGGCGCCATCTAAATAACCAAGCTATAGCCGGCGATAATAGATTTTTTTTTTATTATTTCATTTTGCATATTTTACACTTTACTTATTTCAAGCCTGTTTCGTGCATATTTTAAGCCTTTTATATTACATATAATCCGGTCACTGTGTTTCATCTCGAGTCTGTTATTTTAAGATATGATGAAAGAAAAGCAGCGAGTCTATTGCTGCGTGGTCTCCCAGTTGTCAGCGTACGCTGGCTGTACGGGTCTCGGACAAAAACATAAACAAAACAAGAACCTCGCCGAATACGCACAATACACACGTACAACGGACGTACTCCACAACTGACCGACCCGCTATATCTATATATTCCGATATATTATTATCTTGTTAAATTACATAATATTAATGTTTATAATATTGTTAAGAAATTACAAGTTAAGGAATGTTAATGTATCCTATTTGCTAAATTAAGTAATAGCCGATATCAATTGATTTAGTAACGGAGGACACCTTGGCCGCCGTTGTCCTGATCGTAGAAAATGCACCGCACCTGCTTTCTGCACGTACCTCTATAGTATTTTTCAGCTAGGATGCGTTACATGGACTAAGATTCATTTCTGTTGACTAGGATTTCGTCACATCAACATTCAGAACAATTCAATATTTTTTTTTCCTTTTCAACCTATATTAATACGCTACTCAATTAATCTACCTTTTATTACCTACTAGCAATGACTCGCGGTTTCACCCGCGTAGTTCACGTTCCCGTGGGAATTCCGGGATAAAATATACCAATTTCACTCCCTGAAAAGTTAGCTTTTTGATGATAAAAGATTATTTAAATCGGTCCAGTAGTTTTGTAGCCTTTTCAATACAAACAAACAATCAAATCTATCACTTTCACGATTTGTTAACATAATTAATGATTATTTATATGGTATTTATCGCGTACCTTTGTTTTTATTTCCCCTACATTTCTACCGCGTTACCGCGTGACCACGATCGCTGTAACGCGGTAGAAACGCAGTGGAAATAATATATGGTGGGCGTTATGGGAATAAATAATTGCTTGTTTGTATTGAATAGGCTCCGAAACTAATGGACCGAGATTTGATTTAAATATTCATTATTTAAATCAAATCTTTCCTCCTTACAATATTAGTATAGATTATTATTTGTTATTCATTTTCTACTATCTACTTATCTGCTTGTATTATTATTTTTAAAAAGGCTTGTAATGTTAGTCGAGGTCAATACAAATTCAGTGATGTACGAATTTTTGTGTCTCCGCTAGGATGCCGTACGGTCCTAATTGATATTAATTACTTTAGTTAATACAATCACTAAAAATCGAACGCTTCTTATGTGAAAAAAACTATAGTGGCTACGTGCTTCCGAGGCCAACCCAGGCACCCGATCCAAATAAACAAGTTGGGCACTTCCAATTAATGAGGTCGCAAGTGCCTTTCTCGCTCAGACCAGCGCTCAGTGACTTTGGATAATCTATCTTACACATAATGTTTTGATGTTTTTTTTAAGGCGTTTATATATTTAAATACTATACTAGAACTAAGATAATAAGAAATTCGAGTGCAAACAAATGATAAAAAGGGGTGTGACGATTTGTGGCATAAGTAAAAAAGTTTCACCATCCCGTTTTTATAAAGGAGCTAGAATGTAGCCATGACGGTTCAGAAGGTTCAGAAGCGCAAAGAATCGTTTACAGAAATATTATATGTATAAAAGAGCCTTTCTCTCCTCGGACTAACACAATCGATTCACTTTCGATCGCGGTTGCTAATCCGTCACAGAAAGCGAAATTCAAAAGACGAACTGCAATCAATTAACAAATTCAAGTTTGAGGTGTAATTTTTATCTTTTCCGGCAATTAATTAGCTTGATAATATAATTAATTCACTTTATAAATTACATATTATTTTTTTCTGTAACATGTTCAATCGATTTCGATCGGTAAAGTATAAATTGTGTTAATAATGAAAGAGTATTATTTTAATCCTTCAAAAGGAGTTTCTCAATTCGACTGTATTTTTGTTTGTTATCTCAGAACTTTTTACTGGTTGGTCCGATTTTCATGATTCATTTTTTATTAGAAAGATGGTGCTTTCCTTGTGGTCCCATTTTAAATTAGTCCAGTTCTGACAATGAGATCCATGAAAAAACTTTAATCGAATTCGGTTTATAACAAAATCAATTTTAACACTAGCCCATGCCCGCGGCCGCGGCTTGAATGGTGAAAGGCGGTATTGCCTGCCTTCGTAGCGAAATCGTTGACCCTTTTATATTTATTTGTTTGCTATCGTGAATGTGCCTTTCTCATTCTGGACAGAACTATGTGTGTACTGCCGCGGTGAAGCAGACTCAATGCCTCAAGCTAGTCTTCTAAAGTTCGGAGTCGATTAAGCACTGGCTCGATAGGCTTGATTCAACCATCGATATCGCCCCATAGACGATGAAATCTCTTTGTAATTGTATAGAATCCTAATCGAATGACTCGATGCTCAATGACAAGTCTCGCCAATCTGATTCCTAATCTTCCTATATAAAGACGTATAATGATTCTGTGAAAAGTAAGTTTGACGAGTTCACATGAGTATGTAGTTAAAGCAGTCTAAACTGCGCCAAGTACTGTTTCCCAGGCGTATGTTATTGGACCCAGTGGTTCCCACCGTTCAAGGGCAAACTTTTTGACCCACACCAAACACCAATGATACTTCGGCTTCTCTGACCGGTCCTTCTTATATTAAGTAGGTACCGTGGAGTTGCTGAAGGCGAGTCTGTTCGTATGTATAGGCGGCCTTGCTTAAGATCTATTTACACGTTATATTGTTGCAGTTGACGACCTGTTTGATGTATTTGATTTTATCAACGTTTTTAATATCTATTTTATAAAAAAAAATGTTTATATTACAACTTTACAGTAGTTAGAAGATTGATCCAACAAATTATATTGTTAGTATATTTGTATTGTAGTAAATTTTTTAGATACGTTAACGGGGCAGCTATGTGCGACCGATTGAATACAAAATAAGGCTTAGAGATAATGTATTGTAAAATAAACAAAAAGGCAGAGTGAGCAGCGACTACACCGACCGGTATCACTGCACATTGAAATGTTGATGCGTCAACATAATAGCGTAACAATCCAAAGAATAGGAATTTTGAACAAACGTTATTATTATGCTAGTTATATAAAAGCGCTTTAAACTCCACATTTAATAATTATAAGAGTGAATAAAGTTTAGTATCAAGTGTTGGTTGGTTGGTTGGCGGACCGCGACTAGTCTGAACAGCTGCGGGGTGCGGGTCCCTGTACCGCACGCGCCTATGTTTAAGCTAAACTGTTAAAGTGAGACGGAACGCACGAATAGTTTTCTCTCTAAAAAATAATGTGTTCGTATTGTAACGTTAAGGAGACTGCGTAAAAGAACCTTCGAAACATGACTACCGAACAAAATGAAAAGATATTAAAATTATGTAAGCCTTTCTGAATGACATCCTTAACTTTAAGAGTCTTACTTCAAGTTCAAGTGTATTCATAACTAGACGAGTCTATGCCAAATATTTATACGCCCTGTACATTTTTGAAAATTGTGATTAAAGCAATGTACACCACCATATTGGACTTATAATGAAATCCCTGACTTTTATTATTTACTTTTACCCTCCAAATGCAAATCTACTACTGCTAGTGGACAAAGAATTTAAGTGAATTAGAGTCAATGGCACCATATTTCTTGTTTGATAGTAATGACTATTTATCAAGCTGTTTATGTAGTAAAAAAAATACTTTTCTAATTGCTTATTTTGTAAGTATAAAGAAATAAACGATTTGACTCTGACTCACACTCTGTCTATGTCAAGCTGTGGACTAATATAGGCTGATGATGATATGCAAGCCAGATCCCGCTGCTTGGCAGGACTTCTTCAGATATAAAAGAAACCTCTCACTCCAAAGTAGAACGACATTATGCCAAACATACAGTAACTATCTGATTATATATCTTGAGAATTCTATACGAATTGGCATAAAAATAAATGGCTATTTAATTTTATTTCATTCATGCCAAACATCGTCTTCACACGACGCATGAGGTTGCGGGTTCGATTCCCGCCTCGGGACAAATGTATGTATGATCTGCAGACATTTGTTCGGAGCGGTCTGGATGTTTTCTATGTATAATAAAAAATATCTATTTATAAAGTGTATTGTATTAGGTATATCAGTTATCTAGTACCCATAACACAAGCTCTGCTTAGTTTGGGGTTAGATAATATTATTACATAGACGGCCTGTCGCCTCCGCCGCGATGATGCGGCAACAGGCTGGTGCATGGTGAATGTTGAAAACGGACGCACTAATAAGTACTTCAAACTTGACACAACTAGTATCCTAAAATGGTTGCCAAACCAGAAACAAATATCTGGAGGACTTGCAAGGTTGCGTCTTGATCTTATAGAGTCTGTTCAAAAAGAGAATGAATGTATCACCTAAAAAGGTAAGTTTATCGTAAACTGTAGATTTAATAACAATATACAATTAATTGTAGACATTTTAGTTTAGTAACCGAGCCAGTTAGGGTTAAAATAACTGATTTCAAGGTGGCTTTGCTGGAGAGCATACGCCCTGGCAAAGCCATTTGAAATTAACGATTCTCGGGAAACAAACGCTGTCATTATTTTACATAGTATATAATTGTATACAATTAATTGTACATTTTTCCCTCCATTTACTTTTCCTGTAGAGCGAGTGGCCTTGCTGGGTATAACATCAAATTTGACATAGGTTGAGGTAGGTACATATCGTAAGTTCGGTGACAGTATAATGTAATGTTATGGTACCATAGAGCTGGTCTGCTGATGGAGACAGAAAAGCCATAGTAACTTCTACCACTTGAAAAGGTTGGGGCAATGTCCTGAAGACAACGCCAGAAGGCGTGAGGCAAGAATAGATAATTTAGCTATTGTTATGCCCGAGGTATACTGGATCAGTCCGACCATTCAAATCGATAAACAGTTCAGGTACCTACTGACGGAGTCAGTAGTTTATAGGATACATTTTGGAGAATGCTCACTTGAACTACATGACCTGATCACCACCATCCCCCTTCCACTCCAGGACAAGCAGACGCACAGCGCAATACCATCCATACTTGGTGGATGTACCCTCCACTCGCGGTTTTCCTCCACCTTTATTATGCGCACCGCAAATGAATGGAACTCGCTCCCTGCCTCTGTTTTTCCGGCCAATTACAACCTGGGTCTCTTCAAGACAAGGGTGAATAGGTATCTTCTAGACTAGACCTTCGTGATTCACCGTCGGCCGCATCTTCGCTTTCCATCTGGTGAGATTGCGGTCAAACAAAGGTCTATTTATCGTAAAAAAAAAACACCAAAGGTGATGTGGACATTTTACATGAGAAGAGAGCTCGCGTGGAGAATTATCGGATTATCAAACAGTTAATAGAAATAAAAATACATCTTTAATTATTGTAAGGAGGTAGGCACAGTCGGCGTCGAATTGATATGGGCGTCTAGAGTAGGTATTCAAAATGATCTGAAAAATATAAAATCAATTTGAGAAACGCAGTTCGAATCATCATATTGTTGTAAGCAGTTCATATTTATATGAGCAGTCAATGCGTTTAAAATTATCTTAGCGAACAAAGCTCTCATATATATGCAAACTCTTTCCGAGTGAATACTTGCAATGTTATTTGAGAGCTTTGTTAGCGAAGATGATTTTGAACACCGTGGCTGCTCATATAAATATGAAACAATGATATTTTGAACACCTTGGGTGCTTAAAACAAATGATAATTCGAACTGCGTATATCAATTTGTTTTCATGTTTTTCAGATTATTTTGACTACTCTAGACGCTCATATCAATTTGACGCTGACTTTACCTAGTTACATAGACAGGGAAAATAAAAACCAACGTTTTGTTTTCGTAAACTATGTCTCATCAGACGAGGAACTGGAGTCTCCGGTGAATGTGTCGTATATCTCATCTATGTAGGCATCGTCGTTTTCTTCGTAGTCATCAAATATGTATTTCTTCATCTTTTCCCAGTCGTATTTCTCATCCACATCGAACAGACTGAATGAAAAATTAAACTGGTAAGTTAAGTTGGTATCTACACATTAGTGCGTGTGTAGCGTATGACCTGTATCGTATCCATTGATCATGTAGAATGGTAGTAAACAAACCACGACACAAATAACAAAACTCACTTGCTTGGCGTCGAATTTCAGATGTAATTGTAAGCAATATTAAGGCCCGTATTATGAAAGCTTGCTCAGTCATAGAGCTATGCTTGAGTGTCGTTTATGCCATAGAAATGCGTTTCTCAAACATAGATCGATGACTGAGCAACCTTTCATAATACGGGCCAGGAAGGGCCTCAAATCGATGAGTAATCTAAATTATGTATACAAGTACGGGAAATAAGTGAATTTTAGGTTAAGTATGGGCGGTTTGTTTACTATTATTCTACATGCTCGATGGATAAGGTATAGATTCTTGTAGATACATTTCTTGTTAAAAGGACAGGACTGTTTTTGTTTTTTTTCTTTATTGTTATTATAATAATTTTTTTTTTTTTTCACTCCTCCGCAAGCAAGCAACCTTTTTAGCTTCTACATGCGAGGACATATAAATTGTTAAAAGTTAGTATCTAAGTTTATTTCTAAAGTGTGTAAAACTGTTTGTTCTCCGAATAAAGCAAAATAAAAATAAAATAAATAAAATAAAAATAAAATAGATAAGATATGGTCGCCGCGAATCTGAAGAGAATTGAAGAGGTCGCGCCCATCTTTCCACCTATTCAACCTGCTACAATCATGTATGTGAGCGGGTTAGCAACGAACCTAATTTTCTTATGCCTTTGAACACACCTTCCATTTATGTAGTTGTGTTATGTGTAGTGTAGAGTAGACTGTACTCACACAGAAGAAAGTATACGGTAGTGAAAAAAAACGTTCAAAATTTTTTCTAAAAGTACCTACTTGTATAATTTTTGACATTTAAAAGAAATAGTAGAACAAACATTGCCTTTGATGTCCAGAAAAAACAAAATGAAAAAAATAAAAACAACTTGATCCATTTGGTTCGGTCTATTAGGTCTAATTCCCCGAATGTCCAGTCTCCGAAAGTCTATTCACTGAAAGTCTATTCCCCAAATGTCTTATTCCCCGAACGTCTACTTACCTGTAGGTAGGTACGTCTTTTCCTCGAGTCTCCTTTTACTTCACTAGTTTTGAAGTTCAGCCAAAATTCACAAAGTATCGCTTTTATAGGTAAGTAACATATTTTTATAATTTTAGTAGGATGTGCTAAATAAGCCTTTTTTTGGCGTTGGCTATATAGTCGTTTGCTAACATGCCACATGCTCGATGGATAAGGTATAGGTTCTTAGTTAACCCGCTCGTATCCATACTGTATTCGTCAAACGATAGTCTTCGCAGTGAAATAGCAAACCGCTTCCACGCCCGAATCTTTATGACATCGTCAATAATGAAAGTAACGGTACTTTCATTATTGACGATGTAATAATGAAAAATGATGTTAGTAACGGTACTTTCATTATTGACGATGTAATAATGAAAAATAATGTTAGTAACGGTACTTTCATTATTGACGATGTAATAATGAAAAATAATGTTAGTAACGGTACTTTCATTATTGACGATGTAATAATGAAAAATAATGTTAGTAACGGTACTTTCATTATTGACGATGTAATAATGAAAAATAATGTTAGTAACGGTACTTTCATTATTGACGATGTCTTAAAGGTCCGGGCGTGTTCCAACCCTGGGTCCTTACATGCTGGCACAGTTCATGAAGTCGCGCAGCCAGCGACTTGAGAACAGATGCACCAGTGAGCTGAAGCCGGTGCAGTTGGTCCACTGCGCGTCTGGAGCCATCAGCATGCCCACGGCCTTGCCGCGGCAAATCAGCGGCGCACCGTACATGCCCTGAGAATGGTCCACCACTTGACTTTAGCTACTCTACTCTACTCTACCTATGGTTTATCTATTTTGACTGAAGCTTAAAATAAATAAATAATGCTGGACTATTCACACAGCCTTATCTAATCCCAAGCTAAGCAGAGCTTGTATTATGGGTACTAGATAACTGATGTACATAATACAATACACTACATAGATAGATATTTTATTATTATATATTATAAAAACATCCAGAACGCCCTGAACATATACCTGCAGATCGTACAAATATTTGTCCCGAGGCGGGAATCGAACCCGCAACCTCCTGCGTCGCAGGCGGACCTTGGCCCACTGCGCCACAGAGGTCGTCATAGCATGTTAGTAAACAAACTGCGACACAAATAACAAACTCAAACTCAAACTCAAAAATGCTTTATATCCATACAATAAAATGTACACTTAGAAAAGGTCAAATCATATAAAAAAATACACTGACACGGAAATAAAGTGGTATTTTTGATTTCGATCGCTTCGGTATGTAGACTAAAGTACAGAAACGACGAAGAAACCTTTAGCCTGTTAGTTGGTATTTTTCGAGTTGGAGCAAAATCTGACCCAGGCTTTTTTATCCTCTATAAAATCTGATATATAAAATATCAGATTTTATAGAGGATAAAAAAGCTTGGGAAGCCTTTCCAACAAAATCTTACTTGCTTGGCGTCGAGTTTTAGATATAATTGTAAGCAATTTTTATTGAAGGGAGAATCTAAAATCGACAAGTAATGTAAATTACGTATAAAAGGACGCGCCAACAAGGAGAAGTTTAGGTTAAGTATGGGCGGTTTGTTTTCTAACATGCTTCATTCTAAATAGACACGGTCTATGTACCTGACCGACGTTCACGTCTCTCGCAGTACCTACTACAGACTCCTAAACATAAATGCCAGCTGATGATGATTGATTGCGAATACAGAAATAAATACTTTAAAAGAAACCATAATGTTTCTACGTCTTGTTCACTTCTTCCGCTAGTGGACAAAAATGAACTATATCGTATCCATTTTGAATGGAGCATAAACGTAAACAAATCGCCCATACTTAACCTAAAATTCACTTTGTTGGCGCGTCCTTTTTTATACGTAATTTACATTACTTGTCGATTTTAGATCCTCCCTTCAATAATCATTGCGTACAATTATATCTGAAACTCGACGCCAAGCAAGGGAGATTTTGTTATTTGTGTCGTACTTTGTTTACTAACATGCTTCATTCAAAATGGATAAACCATAGACACAAGCCACACCTTCCTATGACACCTTTATCTTATTTGATAGTAATAAATAACTATTTATCAAGCTGTGTAGATAGTAAAAATTTACTTGTCCAAGTGTTTATTTTATAGGTAAGTCATAAGAAATAAACGATTTGACTCTTGACTCTGACTATTTCAGACTTTATGAATTATTCCCATTACGTAGCGAGACGTTACATCGCGAGTTCCAATCTATTCATATATTATTATTTAGAATTAAAATCAAAAAGATGGTTAGAATCAAATATTTAGTTAGAATCATTACTGTATGCTCA
Source organism: Eupithecia tripunctaria (assembly GCA_955876795.1). Classification (NCBI taxonomy): domain Eukaryota; kingdom Metazoa; phylum Arthropoda; class Insecta; order Lepidoptera; family Geometridae; genus Eupithecia; species Eupithecia tripunctaria. Next base: position 1,332,886 of record OY041599.1, on the reverse strand, counting down.
AACAATTGTTGGAAAAGTAATATTTCCCCAAAAGTTTGTGTCCTATTTCATTTTGTAAAATAAACAACTTTGCGTCGTACATAATAGGTACACATTATACATAATATAGCACGCTTGTTTCTAAGGAAATGTTTTAAGTTTGTTGTTATCTCAATTCCACTGATTTATGGGATATAAAATGCCTACATATAATTATGTTATTCCAGGCCTAGAACTACCTGTATGCAATTTCAGCCTGATCCGTTCAGTAGTTTTTGCGTGAAAGAAAAAGGTGACTTTGCCTTCATTAATTAATTTACTTTTATCCTAAAAACAGTGCATTTCATGGTCCCCAGTTTATATTTGCTACGGGCCCCGTCCGACACTGAAGGATTAGGTAACATTGTAGATAACTTTTTGTATGAATGTAGGGTAGGGATGATTGTTAAAATCATCCCTACATTCATACAAACTTTCGCTTCATCAATATTAGTAGGCTAGGTATAGAGGTAACAATTAGAAAACTGATTGTCCCTATGTCTATTATAGATAAGCCATTGAAACTGCACGGACAATATTTACCCAAGACCCTTTTTTGAACAGTGAACAATAATTATATTTCTGATTCCGATTTTGAAACCTAAAGCCAGTAAACTCGGTAATAACTATCTACAAGTCAGAAACTCGTGCATGCAGCGTCCATGCATGCATGAGTTTCTTCAAACGAAGACGAAGACCCGGCGGCCAAGTTGAATTTCATGGTTTACGGATAGATTGGTACCTATCTAAGTGAGGCTGTGTTCTGAATTCAACATTCTGTTCCTGAAGGAAATTTCATCTGTAGATTCTGAGATCCTTGGTTTGGTTGGTTAAAATTTTATATTTCATGAAAGAAAGAAAGAAATTAATGAAAATTTGTACGGTGGTGGCAGAGTCAACCAGAGTCAAGTTTAGTGAATCAATATTTTTTTTTCAATGATTTGGGCCCCCCTAATTTCCTGAGCAAAGGCACATTTTATATTCCGAGGGACACTAGCGCCGCCGTCTATTTTATCTTTCTAACGTTAAAAGAAGGATTTTTAAAAATTGATAGACCAGTTTATGATACCTACCACTAAGCCTGTCGTTTTTAACCGACTTCAAAAAAGGAGGAGGTTCTCAATTCGTCTGTATTTTTTTTTCTTGTTACCTCAGGATTTTTGACTGGGTGGTCCGATTTGCATGTTTTTTTTATAAATGAAAGCTGGTGCTTCCCGTGTGGTCCCATTTTAATTTTGTTCTGTTCTGACAGGGATCCATGAACATTCATGAAAAAACTGTAAAAATTTAAGTCGGTTTGTAGTTTTTTAAAACATAATTAATTATTTTGTATAGTTTAGAAGAAGATGTGAAAACAGAGTTTGAGAATTTTTTTTCATGTAGTAAGATAAATCAGGAGTCCGGGTACCGCCATAAAGACCTGACTTATACATAATTAATTATTAATACATTTGAATGTTATTTTTTATGGAACAGTATCTGAAATAATTAATTTTGTAACAGATGTCTTCACCTAATATATTTTATTAAGCATTCGATGACAAAGTGAGGTATTTTTTTTATATTCTACTATAAACAACAATCCCAAAATTTGCACCTTGACCTGCGCAGGTGTGTGCCCTGGCCGTCCCGTGTATAGCCTCCTCAAGTTAGGTTTGTCCTGTGTTATGTAAAAGCCCTGAGTGACACTTACATGACAAGGTTGAGCTGCTCTGTCCGGCTGAAAAATACAAAATAATGTTTATATTTAACCCCTTCAAAAAAGATTATGTGTGCTTTTAGTCATCGCGGGTCCTTGTACCATACTTACCCTGTGGTACCTTACCTTTAAAGGTGGTACCTATAAAGCGCGTCACACACGGTGAAGATAATATAAAATATATATTATCTTAGAGGATATTTTAGAATATCGCTGTATGAGAAATGCAGATTGCAGTAGCACATTCCAAAAGGAGAAAAATTTAGATAGAGCCTCACATAAAAAAGAGAAAAACCTGCAGCGAATTTAACCTTTATGAAGATCTGTCAACAAAAAAATTTCAGGAGTATTTTAGAAAGTCAAGAGAAACATTCATTTCAATTCATGATTTGATTAGGGAAGATATAAAAAGCAAAATACGAACATACGACAGAGCATTTCCACTGAAGAACATCTTTCAAAAACACCATGTATATATATTAAGATGTGTATATTTCGTATCTTAAGATAGCATATTAAGATACGAAATATATATTTCCATATTTGCGTATTCGCTCGGTATCTTAAGATACTGAAGATAAAATATAAATTAACTTCGTCGTGTGTGATGGTTCATAGGATTTCTATGGTGAGCGATATTCTAAAATATGCTCTAAGATAATATATATTTTATATTATCTTCACCGTGTGCGACGCGCTTAAGGTGGTGATCTACTTTGTTATGTCTGAAAGGGTATTTGATCGGGTTAGGGTACATTTCGTCTAAAACTCGTCCTTGAAGATATTCGGGCGAAATGTGTCCTTCACTTTTGATGAGGGTACATTTCGTCCGAATCTAAAAATCGAGAGGATCCTAACTAAACTACCGACGACCTTATGATGTGAACCAACGACGCGCTTATCAGGGTAGGCCTATGTCCAGCAGTGGACTACTTATCCCCGAATACTCAAACGCAGTCACAAGTCGTCACCTTTCCATGAAAACGATTGTTGAAATGAAAAAAAAATAATCCGAGTAATTACCTAATTAGAAGGAAGTATTTTTTATCTATTTTTCTCAGAATATTCCGGTGATTTATGAAAATTATGAAACTTACGGGCCTAAGCCAAGTGCGTATCACATACATCAGTGTTGTATTTTGGTCGTCCTGCAAGAATTTTCGGTCTGTTCTAAGGGTATTAAGTATTGCAGCTTTCTGCATCGTTATGAAAATGTTTTGTTATTATTAATCACTAGCTCCGCCCCGCGGCTTCGCACGCGTTGTTCCTATGGAAACGTTAAAAGGTTATTTTCATCCCACGGGAACTGATTTATGGGATAAAAAGTAGCCTATGTTTGATTCTAGGATTAGAATTACCTGTATGCAAATTTCACCATTTCAGCCAGATCCGTCCAGTAGTTTTGGCGTGAAGAAGTAACAAACATCCATCCATCCATACATCCATACAAACTCTCGCATTTCTATTTCTGTATTTCTGTGAAGAGGGCTTTAGTTAGGGTAGGGCTCGTATACAGAGTTATTGGTATCTAATCAATAACCTTTTTTTGACTTGGTTGGTTGACTTTGTTTCATTTTAACTGACCACTTTTGTACTAAGACTTTTTCTAATTCAGTTTTCCATACAAAAAAATAAAAAAGTAAATTTTCAGTCTTTGTAGCTCTAGGCGGTAATGCTTTTGAGAATTTCCCACTCAAACTAAAAATAAAACAAAACTCGAGATGTATTACGTTTCGGCCAAAGTCATAGAACAAAAGTTGTTAGACTTGATCTACCCAAGTCGCCTATAATAAGTCACATACCCGAGCCAATATGACAGCGATATCTATTTTACCATATTTTTACGTTTATCATAGGAATTTTTAAAAATCCTATCGAAATCGTTCAGTTTGTGGTATCTATTATAAGCAATTTTTTAATACCCCTGTAATTATTTTATTTCATAAAGTTTAGGAGGAGATGCGAAAATAGAGTTAGGTGACCAAAAAGCGAAACTTAATCGTATCTCTGCCCAAGCTTTACAAAATTAAACTATTACAGAGGCATTCATATATAACTTAGAATAGATACCACAAACTGTACGATAGATCTTTATTACTTCATGTATTTAACGTAATAATAAGACAAAATAGGTGGGGGCGCCACTTTCACTGGTGTATGCGCCTTAAGAGGTTATTGATTAGATACCATTAACCTTGTAAACGAAGGCTAGCGTCGATGTAGCCGGATAGAGTTGGCGCGAGTGTCATCGTCTCTCACATCTCTCATGCAGAGTGTACTGCCCGTGTCGATGTAGCCGTGGAAGCCGAGCGCAGTGAGCCCCGTCTGGAACTTGATGGAGAGCGCCTCGCACCAGACGGACTTCTTCACGATGTTCAGGAACTGAACGCGGATGTGCCGCTGCAGGAGGAACTTGTACACGGGATAGATCTTATCCTGGAATCAATGATGGGATGAATTAATAATACCTAACCTGTTACTCAATCAAAATCATTGATTAATTAAAAGGGAAGATGAGGTACTAGTTTCTCGAAAATGGCAACCTCATATTGTGTAAATTGTGTGCTCCCACCTCAGTCACCGTCGGACCGGCGGCGGCACGGGCGGTCGTGATTCGCGTGAAATATTGTTGTCTCGGTCTCACTTCGGTCATAAATACGTCTTTCCGTCTTTGTTCTTCTTTGTATTGCACAGGACTGGAAATATAACTGTGAGCGTATGTGTTTGCGTGTAGTTGTAACACATGCCAATTTTTGAGTAAGCGCTGGGAGAACGTAACTTATCTTCCCTTTTTAATTAATCAATGATCAAAATAGTACGCGTCGGACTCGCGCACCGAGAATTCCGTCGCATTGAATAATCTGCGGTTCCGTACCTACACTGCGTCGTGTCGGTCAGACGTCCCATCTGATTATGAGAGTAAAGGATACAAAGTGCATCTGTGTTTGCGGGCGTATAGTACACACATTTGTGCATGAGAGATGCACGCACTTGTGCTTTATACGCCCGCAAACACAGGTCCACTCTCAAAAGATCTTTGTAATAAAACAAGGCTTGCTGAATGAACACTGTTTTATTTATGCTCTTGTACCCACAAGAGCATAAAGGTAGGTATATAAAAAAAATTTAATAATTTAATTTAATTTTGTATAAAAAAAATATTTTTAATTAAAAATAATAAATTATAATGATAAAATTAGTACATTCTTCTACCCCATTGATTAGGTAATTAAAAGGGAAGATAGGTTACGTTCTCCCAGCGCTTACTCAAAAATTGGCATGTGTTACAACACGCAAACACATACGCTCACAATTATATTTCCAGTCCTGTGCAATACAAAGAAGAACAAAGACGGAAAGACGTACTTAAGACCGAAGTAAGACCGAGACAACAATATTTCTCGCTAGTATGTACGACCGCCCATGCCGCCGTCGGTCATACGGTGACTGAGGTGGGAGCACACAATTTTACACAATTTGAGGTTGCCACTTTCGAGAAACCCGTAGGTACCTCATCTTCCCTTTTTAATAAACATGTTAACTATACGACATTCTTCAGAGTGGTGGCTTTTGTGCTACCATACCATACCTGACCATCATGAACTGGATCTGCTTCGTCAGTGTTATCAGTATTGTTTCCATTAAATCGCAAAAATCCGAAAAACCAAAAGGGTACCTACCTACAAAAAATGCGTAAAAGGAGGAACAGAAATCACGCCTGTTCTTTCATTTTACGTATCAATTCTTGAAATAATTCCCCTGGTTGGATTAGATCAATGAGTATGGAGCCGGGTTGAAGGTTGTGGAGTGAATACGAGTCAACTGCACCTTATAACTTATTTGATAGTAGTAATTACTATTTATCAGGCTGTTTATATAATAAAAAAATTACCTGTGTAAGTGTTTATTTTGTTATTCTAAAGAAATAAACGATTTGACTCTGACTCTGAGTTTGGTTGTAAGTGGGATCCCGTAATATATTATTAACTAGCTTTTGCCCGCGGCTTCGCACGCTCTATTCAAGCTATGTCCATCTCCTGGGTTCTGAGGGAATTTCATCAAGATTCGTTCAGCCGGGAACGAAATAAAAACTATCCTATGTCCGTTTCCTAGTTCTAAGCTACCTCCCCACCAATTTCTCAGCCAAATCGGTTCAGCCGTTCTCGAGTTATAAATAGTGTAACTAACACGACTTTCTTTTATATAAAAGATATTATATAGATGTAATATATTTGCGTATGGAACTAATGAGCCACAGCTTCACACCCAAAGAGCCGCATGCTGCCGACCTCTGGGCTAGGAGGACATCGTCATTCGTCACCATAACAGGGTCTACCTATAAGAAGTCCATTATTATCCTAAAATATAAAAAACAAACCTATTTCGACGGGCCTTGAACATGCGTGCTCCCTCAGTACGGGTATGTGATAACCACTACACCAAGAAGTCAATAAACTTTTTCTTTCTTGCCCAGTTTTTTTTTATCAACGGGTTCTGTGATGGATGATAACATGTGTTTCTCTTGTGTGTAAAATGTGCGGATGCAAATAGCTGTTTGTATCTTTTGATTGCGCTGACCCTGAATATTGATTTGTTCTCCCTCGAGGGGTCGTCGCCGGATGAGACCGCTTCACTTCTAATCGCTCAATTACACAATTATGCAGAGATTTCATGGCCATGCGATGCATGTGGATACGGAAATAGGAATAATATCACCTATATCGATTTCGGATACGGCTACTGCAAGGGTATTTTATAATTCATTCGGTTCCGAAGAGTAAACGTCAGATTCTATTCTATTCCGACGGAATTTTAGAGCGTTGATTTGATTTGTCATAAGTTTCTGATATACCTAGAATCCAATGGCTTTTCCGACGAATTAAAATACCCCTGCTGATATTTTTATTTTTTATTTTATTCTTATTTTATAAGAGACTTTGAGTCATTGCTGACTATGTCAGTCCTGAGTTTAGCAAATGATATCGGATGTTTTGTAGGGATAGTTGTGGTACGGATTTAGAATTTTGAGGAATAATATTGTAAAAGTATTCTGCATTACTTTCAATTTATTGACCCCTGAGAGAGAGAGAGAGGGAAGAGTCTGGCAAGACGTGATCGAAACGTCGACAACGCCCCGACTGTTGGTACTCTGGTAGCTGTTGTGGACGTGGACGTGATGAGAGGAAACTGTCGAGAAGGGTGTAATATTGAATAAGTATACTACCTAGTAAATATGATTACGATAAAATAGTAAATTCAACCGCATTAGCGACCAAAAAAATAGGTTCAACCACCGAAAGAACGTTCAATCAATCAGTTCCAGTTAAAGCAACAATAACGGACTTAACACGTGCGGGGAAGGTGGTCATTTGAGCCGTTGAGCCCATGTGGGGCCCATGTGCAGTGCAATCCACATGCTGGGCGGCGTCGTCAACTTGTCTGGTCACGTCACATTACTTACCTTTTTTGATAGTCTGTTCAAAAAGAGAAGCGTCGTGAGAATAGAGGGCGCGCGTGTGCCAATTGACAACTTTTGATGCGTTGACAACTAACACTGCTCTGTCATTGCAGTGTTAATATAATTTAAGTGTTAGTTCACCGAAACGCCACGACACTTCTAAACTTTTCACTTTTTGAAGATAAAAAGGGGGTTTAATCTACTGAGAAATAGAAATACACACAAAAGCTTATCTAGAGTATATCTAGAGTAGAGCAGGGCAGTCAGGTAGCTAAAGTTCGGCTCAGTGTTAACCCACTCAAATCAAATTTTGCCTTGCAAATGGGATTCATTTTTTTTTATATAATTTAATACAGTGAGAATGTTCAAATTAACAGCTGAGGGCCCAGACTAGACAATGTAACAATCGATATCGAAAGCGATAGTAGAAAAGTCCAAAAATGTATGGGTTTGATATAAGCCTTAGATATGTCACGTGATCTGTTTCGAATTTTTCCCTACAAATCTTTCAATTGTTTTTTAGTTCTAAAATAGAGCTGCAACTGCTGCAACAATGTCAAATATTCACTCCTCGATATCTCCGAGGAGTGAATATTTGACATTACAACCTGATCTGGAGTAGAAGCACGACGCTTCTTTACAATTTCGGTGACGGATCGCTACAAACTTACTTCACTTGTGTCAAACATACTGATTCAAGTGTGCCATGATGGGGATGACCTTATCCATCATAGTTCCTGTAGTACATGAAGAGAATTCATGCTTGATACGCCTGATGTCGTGGAAGATGTCAAGCATCTCCTGTGTCTTTGCATCGCGCTGGGGTGTTGCCTCACGTTGGGGTGCGTGAACAGCTTCAAGGAGTTTGGAGATTTTGTATGGTCCTACATCGGTTTTCATTTTGATTTTATTTGTTTTGTTTTTTTTCCATTCAAATATACCTCTATATCTATAACTAATATTGTGCATCGCACAAAAAAGACTAAATGGTGACCCCATGTTGGGGCCAAAATCTTCAAACCCCTTTGTTTATGTACAACTACTACGAACTTTATTACAGCTGCCTATAATTACAATTGCCTAGACTTCTCAGTCTAGTTTAGGCAACTGAGGCTACATAATAGTTTCATCAAGAATTTATTAAGGTACTTAACTTATTTCATAATCTCAGACAAATTAATTACTTACGTCGTCGGCAAATCAGAAATTTAATATTCCAACGCTACCTAACAAGTGATAGGTATTCAATAAGTAGGTTGAAGGAGGTACACTGAACTGAACCTAGCCAATAAAATAAAGTTACATTTGTAATGATTCCGCGAACGTTCATTGCAGAAGCCTTTCATTTCTTATGATATGAGTGTTTCAAAGAATTTATTAAATGAGCATTGAATTCATTCAAACGCTTAAAGGAAATGGAAAATTGCTTTTTCATTAGAAACTGGTATCTAGGGCTTGGCAAAGTGAATATAACTTAGAAATATTTCTAGTTAAATTAAGCTAGCTATTACTACCGCTCGTTGGCTTGATTGATAAGTATAACAAGAAATAGAAAATAATATTCAATTCCTAAGAAATAAAAAAAATCGCAAAAAAAAATCTGAAAAATTTTCCTCTGCTCATTCTTTGGATTTTATTTGATTTCTTCACCCCTTGTGTAAAACTACATAACCAAAAATCTTTATATTATATTCCACACAAATTCAACAATAAAAATATACGCGCCCAGGACTCGAGAACCTCAGTTGTTTCGGAAAGAATCTAGAGTCTTGAAAGCTGGGAAATAGGACAAACTAGGAATTACATTTATGTAATGCTAATAAAGGACAAAGACGGACCGTGAGTCGAGAGTTGATAAGTATCTGGCGCAGCGTTGTTGCTAATGCAGCTTTTAGACACAGATTTTAGCTAAGTGCTTGTCTGACTCGCAAACCGAGTTTCCGCACGTTAGGAACTTAGAGGGCTCTTCCATCATCCAAACCGAGTCTCAATAAATTATACCGATTAGAGTTCCGTCCCCAAAGGGTGCCAACTAGACCCCATTATCTAGTGTTATATCTGCTATTATTAGGTTGCCACTGTCTGTCTTTCAGCGGGCTGCACGGAGAAAAAAATCTCGTTGTAGGTAACTTTCTTTCTCTAAAGGTCTTAATTTTTTACCACTTTGAATTCCATTAAAACTTACATAAGGCCCCACATTTCTTGAAATCAATCGATTGTGCACATTTTATGTCGGTAATAGTTTTGTTTTTAGTCCAGAGACTAATCCTTTATTGTATGAAGCTCCGCTGCGGGGCAATCGGCTCAAAGAGGAACATGCAAACATCCATTAGCAAATCCCATTGTACACAGGAATATTTGATAATACCCGTAGAAACTTTCACCGAGCGAAACTCGCTCACGGCGTGCAAACATGCATGCGTGCATCCAATTATGTCGACTGTAAAAGACTAGTAGATATGAAAATTTAAATTGAAATTGTTGCTTCAGAGAAATAGTTTTCGCAAGTTGCTGCGATGCGAAAAGCTTTACAACTCTACTGGCGGAGAACAAACGAAGATGAGATTAAAATTTTAATGAGATATGTTGCATATTCGCCGACTCTCTGTATTTGAATGTTTCGCGTACCTAGAACGGTCTATTGTATTGTTTCTTGCCTTTATTTTTTCCATAATTTACATATTATTTTTCATCACTGCTAAATCGGAAAGAAGTTCGGAAATTAAATCGAGCCTTTGCGGACCCTATGTAGGTACATCTCTGAAGAACATAATGAAATTAATTAATTAATAATAAATAGTTGAAAGTAAATTATAATATGGTATTTTACCTCTAATTTATTTCAAGTTTACATTACGCTGTAATTGAATGGCTGTATGAATTGCGTCAAACCAGGCGCAAAAGCCATCTCACAAGAAGTTGAAGTTGTGTGCCTGTATAGAAAGGTAGAATGCATGATTCAAGAGAAAGGTGAGGTGACAGCTGTCATTTGTTTTGTACTTGTATAACTTTCATCCCGCTGCGCAGGCAACTTCCGACGTACTTTCAGAGTAAGAGTAATGAAAAAATATGAGTAGTTTTTGAGTAAGCCGACCAACAAATAAAATGTCTAAGGCCTGTATTATGAAAGTCCGCTCGGTTATGGAACTATGCTTGAGTAAGGCTTTTCTATGGCACAAACGTCACTCAAGTATATAGACAGTATATGTACATAGACCTGTGACTGAGCAAACTTTCGTAATACGGGCCTAAGATTGGCCACAAGCGCACGGCCCGCGGCCCGTAGCATTTGCTACTCCTGAGATAAGGCTTATCCGTTACTGCGTGAGGTATATCCAGGGGCGTGCCCACCAGCATCGCCAGCGGCGGGTCAGCACGGCCGTGCTCAGCAAGGCACTTACTGTACTTACGCTTTTGTAGAAAACTTACGCCTTTGTAGAAAACTAACGCCTATGTAGAAAACTAACGCCTTTGTAGAAAACTTAAGGCTTTGTAGAAAACTTACGACTTTGTAGAAAACTTACGCCTTTGTAGAAAAAGTGCCAGCCCACCATCATGCATTCCTCTTGCAGTGCGAGTACCTCTTCGCCGCTGAAATGTAAGTATTTACCTGTTCTGAGATACTCAATGAGGCGTTTTCCAAAAAATGTAATACCTGATATAAATATAAAAATGTCATAATTTCTTATAAAGTTATTTACACCGGCATATTTAACATGATTTGAGTTTTGGCTTTTCAATATTTCGGAACATCATCGGTTGTGTAATTACTTTAGAATCACCTAATAACCACGACGATGGATTTGAAGGTGAAGATTTCTAAATAAATCAAATAATGTCCCAAAAAACATATATTTGACGTCGATACTAATTTGTGAGTAAAAGAAGGCGTATTCTTTCCGATGACCCGGATCTCAAATCGACAAGTAATAAAAATAAATTACATACAAAAAAAATTACGTGTAAATTACGTAAAAGGACGCGCCAACAAAGTGAATTTTAGGTTAAGTATGGGCGGTTTGTTTGTGTCGATGGATATGGTATAGGACTAAAAATATTTTGTGTTTTTCGATATTGTGGTGGTATGGTGCTCACCGATAGTCGACCTCGATAGCTCGCATGGGCGCTTCTGTCAGGATATCTGGTATTTTCCTCTTCAGCATAAGCAGTGCTACGGACTTTTGCATCATGTACCCTTTGTCCTCCGTCATATTCTTCACTGTAACACAAGCACTGATCTGTTACTGATCGTATGGCGCTACTTCAAAATAACGGTTTTCACATAATGTTTTTCTCTACGAACCGCGCCTGCAATGAAACATGCAATGCAAGGCAATTTGTACAGGGTACGCCTTGCATGCGCGAACCGCGCCTGCCATGATCAATGCTGCCATGTATCATGCAATGCAAGGCTTTGTTGCGGGAGGATGTGTATAGGTGCACATAGAGATGCGTATACGCAGCAAGACCTCTTGCTAAATAATTTTGTTATTCTAGTAGCTCAACAGAAAATGGGTTAAGGATTCCCTTGCGAGTAGGAGATAGTGTCAAAACATGTGGGATCTGTCTTAAGAGTGTGCTTCACCACTTCGAGATGGATTTCGAGCGGGATGACAAGATATGGCGTTCTCGCGAGTGAAAAGTACAGGAAACAAAACAATAGATCAGACACGTGCACTGAATTTTCTATGCGCCAAAACGGTTTTTACCTAATTACAAATTAATGAAACAACCAATCGAAAAATTAAAACACATAAGTAGAAATACTTGTAGGTTACTTCGCAAAACAAAAACTGCATAGAAAAGTGTCCTGATCCTGAGCTAAAAGCAAAATGTGTGCAAAACATTTATTTTTCATAAAAATACACTATCTAGAAAACTTTCATCAAACGTGTTTTTAAAACACATAATCCAAGATAAAAGATCGAAGTAACATTACCCTAAATATGAAGGTGGAAGCTTTCACAGATTCTGAGATAAATAACTATGTTTGATTCCAGGATTAGGATTATCTGTATGCAAAATTGCAGCTTGATCCGTTCCGTAGTTTTTGGCGTGATAGGGTAACAAACATCCAACCCATACAAACTTTCGCGTTTATAATATTAGTGTGATTTTTATTTCTTACAGTTCGGGATGAGAATCTTCGTGACCTGGACGCGGATGCCCCTCCGTGGATGCCGGTACGTGGTGCCCACTACCACGTTAATGGGGCCGGTGTCCTTGATGGCGGCAATGGGGTTGGTCACGCAGACCGCAGCGGTCAGCACTGCTGTCCGGGAGACCAGCACGCCTTGACAGAGGCCGCGGTACCGGGAAGCGAAATGTACCTGTAATAGCGCGTTTTTTCTTAGAAAATGTATGGGAATTGTTTTTTTTAATTATTGCTAAAACTTACGATTTGATTTGGTATGTTACTTTGGGAAAAATGTTCCTGGTTGGAAATAGAGTCGATTAAGACCAACTTGTTTTTTTTGACAAATGTCATTTTTTGGGCGACTTGTAAATTTTTTCAAAAAACTAGAAATGGCAATATTTTTTTCTTCAAAATAAAACAGAAGGTTCCTAAGAACACAACCTTCTAACTACAAAAGAAACGGTAGCTACCCTTAAGGGGCCAAGAATTAATATATTTTACTAGCTTGCTAGTACGCGTTGATTCTGTGGAAACGTTTAAAGGAACTGATTTATGGGATAAAAAGTAGCCTTTGTTTCCGGGTTCCAGGATTAGGATTACCTGTATCTAATATTTCAGCCCGATCCGTTCAGTAGTTTTGGCTTGAAGAGGTAACAAACATCCATCCATCCATCCATACAAACATTCGCATTTATAATATTAGCGTGATTTCTGGAAGAAATCGCTGTATGCGATAGGACCGCCAGTTCTATTGCTGTTCTGTATTATCTTTGTCTAATTATGTAAATTTCTGTTTTATTTAAGGGATGAATATAGAATTATCTATCTATCTATCTTTATTTCCGACAGGTATTGATATGGATCAGTTGAGCTATCGATTGTAAGCAACAGTCTGCAGTTAGGTTAATTGTTTCAATTGTAAATACTACTTAATTTTTTTTTGTTTGTTACCTCATTACTTTGGATGGGTGGTCCGATTTTCATGATTCTTTTTATATGAAAGATGGTGCTTTGCGTGTGGTCCCATTTTAGTTTGGTCCGGTTCTGATAATATTTCAAATAAAAATAATTCTGAATATCAGACCACCCAGTCAAAAGTTCTGAGGTTAAAAAAAAATATACAGTCGAATAGAGAATCTTCTCCTTTTTTTAAAGTCGGTTAATATTAGGTGGCGGCGCCACATTGGCTCAGGTGCGCCAGTCAGTTATGGGCCGATTTTGAAAGCCAAAACAAAAAACGTGTGTTACGAATTCCTCGTGTCGTGAAATATCGTACCAATTTTTCAAAGGTTTTGTAACAGCTTATATTAAAGTTGTTACAAAACCTCTAGGATTCCGAAACTGAGTAGGAAGGTATAATTTTATTTAGTATTACGTATCTTATTATTATTATCTACTTACCTAGACTAGACACACGCATCGCTGTGATAAGACGTTTTAATATTTTGTATTTGTATTGATAGCAAGCATAAGGTACCGGTAGTGTCATAGTGTCAATGACCAGAGCTTTACAACTCTGCACAGCAGTAAATAGGATAAGTGGATCCATAAAGTGATAGATATCCAACGTGGCATGGTACTGCCGGGCGTGACCCGAGCGGCGGCGGCGCGGCGGCGACGGGCAGCGTGTAGGTCATTGATTTATTAAAAACGAAGATGAGGCACTGGTTGCTCGAAAGTGGCAACCTCAAATTGTGTAAAATTGTGTTCTCCCACATCAGTCACCGGCTGACCGGCGGCACGGGCGGTCGTGATTCGCGTGAAATATTGTTGTCTCAGTCTCAGTTCGGTCCTAGATACGTCTTTCCGTCTTTGTTCTTCTTTGTATTGCACAGGACTAGAAATATAACTGTGAGCGTATGTGTTCGCGTGTAGTTGTAACACATGCCAATTTTTGAGTAAGCTCTGGGAGAACGTAACCTATCTACCCTTTTTAAATCAATGGTGTAGGTAGACTAATCATATTATAAACTAGCTGTGCCCCGCGGCTTCGCACGCGTTGTTCCTATGGAAACGTTTATAGTAGTTTTCCCGGCAATTATTAGGTTTTTTCTCGCCGTAAAATCCATCCTTGAACTTAATATTACATTTAAAAAAAGAATTGGCTAAATTGGTCCATGCGTTATTGGCGCTTACCAACACATTTAGTGATTCATTTTTATATTATCGAAGACTAGGTAGGTTATCTTTGCGTTTTTCCGTACTTATTTTTATTTATTTATTTATTTAACACACAAAACACATTACAATGTTAGCTAAAATGAACATATCAAAAATATTGTTATAATCTACATTGTAGCGTAAAAATATGTGTGTACATCTAAGTATACATATTCGTAATAAATGGACTAATAATAAACACTTAAATCTAATAATTACGTAGATAGATAAAACTAAATATATACAACAAAACTAATTGTACAGCCAGCAGTGTCTCTACCTAGTGCACATGCACAGAGTTAAGGCATAGTATATTAAGGGATACTATACCTAAGAGCTGGCAGTATCCTTTATACTTCCACCACCAGGTTGAATACTCCGGGGTGGAGGACCAGCGTTATGAGGATCATTGAAATGGAGGATACCTTTGAGTCCTCTTATGAAGTGGTTGATTCTAGGATTGAAAATGTCAAGTTCAACATGTTTTATAGATTGCTCATTGTACTGACGCGCCATTCTAGTGAGTGGATTGTAATATGAGATATTGTTCTTATAAGTGCGCAACGCAAAAAGATTGCTCCTATTTGACCTTCTTGCACTAAATTTTGTATTAATGCAAAACTGAAATAGTAGATCCGGGGAATCGATTATGGAATGAATTATTTTGTATAAGTATAAAAGATCAAAATATACGCGACGGGTTTCAAGTGAAGTTACATTGAATAATTTTAGCCTCTTTTCGTATATTAAATCACATCGACCTGGGCGATAACGATAGCTCAACATTCTGAGGCATTTTTTTGAATCCTTTCAACAGCATTAATATGAACATTGTAGTACGGAGAAGTACGTATTAAAGGTCTACCTAATATATTAGCTCAGGTCTTGATGTATTTCAAAATTTGAGCCCAATCCACTTAGTAGGTAGGTAGTTTTGGTCTAAAAAGATAGCAACCATCGAAGTTTCGCATTTAACACCGCCTTCGATATTAGGAGAAACTTGTTTGTTCGGCATGTTTTTAATGTATTTTCGACGATTTTTCCGTCAGTTTTATAGTAGTTATATATAAATACGTAAGATTTTGGTGAACATCCGTGTTGGTTTTTGGTTGGTACAGTTTACGCTCACAGTAGGTACCTACTAGGAACTCAAATAATATCCCGTCAAAGTCAGAAATTGTCGAGATATAATTTGTTTTGTTTATGTAAGTTCAAATTTCGGAAAAATATAAATTTTTTTAGAATTGTCGAGAGGC
The DNA here is from genome assembly GCA_955876795.1 of Eupithecia tripunctaria. Taxonomy (NCBI): domain Eukaryota; kingdom Metazoa; phylum Arthropoda; class Insecta; order Lepidoptera; family Geometridae; genus Eupithecia; species Eupithecia tripunctaria. The sequence goes on along the minus strand of OY041599.1, from coordinate 1,317,158 downwards.
TTTTCACATTTCAAAAAGGGCCCACCAAGCTACCTCTATTCCACTTCGTTCCACCTACCCCCTTTCCATTATGTATGCAAAAATTATCAGTAAATAAATTCAACAAATGGTGACAACTTTACTATGCAAAAAGGCTTACTATACAATATCAGATTATGTAGCTAGAGGATGAAAAAGCTTGGGACGGATTTTGCTCCAAATCGAAAAATAACAACTACCAGGGGTTTCATCGTCGTTTACTTTAGTCTACATACAGAAGCTGCCGAAATCAAAAATACCAATTTTTTTTTTTTTACATCTATTGTATTTATCGACATAAATCATTTCCTAATTTAAATTTGAATTTGAATTTATGACAAACGTAGTCCCGAGCACCTCTGGTTTCTTTTTCTTCCAAAAATCGCGTTCGAAGCCGCAGGTTGCAGTTAGTTATAGTTAATTTTATAATCGAAATCGAAGATAATACGTTCAAAATAAAATTAAGAAAATAGTAGTAGTATCAAAAACCCATTATAATATTAAAGAACACTTTGAGAGTAGCCCTCCAAAATTTAGATAAATATTGACTTCCTATTGTTAACATTGTGTGATAGAAAATGTGCAGTTCATAATTATTAAGTATTTTTAAGTACCTACCTTTGTACTAGTATAGTACATAACAAAATTATTGTATGTCCGAAAGGACAAACTGTTGGAACAATTATTTGTAGTTCATAAGGCCAACTATGTGTAACACAGTGCACCATAAATGATTCTTATTATTATTCTTATAAGAGTGTGTGTAGTGTGTGTGTGTTTGCGTGTGTGTGTGTGTGTGTGTGTGTGTGTGTAGGTACTCACGATAAACGGCACGCTGCCCTTCGAGGGAGCAAAGGGGGTGCGTGCGGCGCCCCCCCACACGCAGAGACCTGAAATGAAGACAGGGGTTGATAATAAAAATAATAATGTTGGACAATCCAGCATCATCTAGCCCCAAGCTAAGCAGAGCTTCTGTTATGGGTTATAGATGACTGATCTCTATATATACAAGAAAGTCGTGTTAGTTACCAGTGAGGTTATACTCGTATACCTACATTATTGTTAGTTACACTATTTATAACTCAAGAACGGCTGAACCGATTTGGCTGAAAATTGGCGGAGAGGTAGCTAAGAACCTCGCGGCCTCGTTCGAACATAGACTTTTTATAATGACCCGTTCCCGTGGGACGTGACATAAAACGATGGTAAGTAGATATAACAAAACACAACTAACAAAACTAAACGTAACACACACATTTTTAAGTTCAGCGGTTGATGTGTTTATTTCGAGATTATGTATTTTAAGTATATTTCATTTAATATGTTTTGTCTCTACTAAAGTATATGACTCTTTCGACATGAACACTGGCAGAGATACGGCAGTAAAGACACAGCAAGCTATGAAATAAGAAGTTGAAGTTAGTTAGTCTATTAAATTTTATATATATAAATAATGCTGGACAATTCATACAATATTATCTAGCCCCCAAGCTAGGCAGAGCTTGTGTTATGGGTACTAGATAAGATTACAAAAATAATTATTACAATACACTACATACATAGATATTTCTTACTATTATACATAGAAAACATACATTAGTCCCGAGGCGGGAATGCACAGCCTCGCATTCCCCCTCGGCGCAGCCTCCTGCGTTGCAAGCCGCTTCACCCGATATTATCACCAAGTCTATTGAATCGTTCCCGCCAAAGCGGTAATGCAACTAAGATTCGGAACATTGCGAAAGAAGACCAAGAAATTTCGAGCTACTCAATCTCAAGAGCAAAGCGAGGCAGCCTGTGAAACGGATCGGTTTATTTATTGTTACGTATACAGGGGATGTGCTGGCCACGTAGCCAGAATGCCAAAAGAAAGGGCCACCTTAGTCACCTCATGGAAAGGACCTAAGGGAAATAGAAGATATAATATAACAGACCCCAGCAAGATGGTCGGAAGAAATCAGACAATATCTGCAAACACAACATTGGATAAGTGTCGCAGAAGACAGCAACAACTGGACAGAACTGGAGGAGGCCTTTAGCCGAGAGTCGTCCTAGCTCCTGACAAATATAAATACTAATCAATCGAAATATTTATATTCAAATTCCGCTTCGCTAGGAGTAAGTTATTGTTGAGGCTCCCCCCCGCTTCGCGAGGGTGGGTGCCTTGAGGGGATAACGGAATCAGTCGCTTGCGGGACGGAGCTAAGAGCGGTACTCTTAGCACCACCCAGAGGACAAGCCTCTGGGTGGTGCTAAGAGCGCTACCCTCTGGTAGGCTTCACCACCAGGCACTTCGGCACCACCTTTCGGACTAAGCCAGTCCGTGAAGCAACTCTGTTGTGTTTCGGAATGTGGTCCGGAGTAGCCATATTCTAGACCTTCGTGATACATCGTCGGCCGCATCTTTACTTTCCATCAGAGGTGAGATTGCGGTCAAACAAAAGTCTATTCCTGATAAAAAAAAAAAAAATCATCTACTACCTTCTTCCGTCTTATGGTTAAGTACTGAAGCCGCGGGGACGTACTGAAATAGCATTACGATATAGGTGGCCCGGGCCAACACCCTCGTTTGAAGTCAGTGTGGACCAAACAGTAAAAAAATCTAACGCAACCACGAGATGAAAGCGGTTGATTCCCGTCACTTTCACCATCGTGAAAAAAACGTAGGTAATTTTTTCGCAGCTCGCTCCACTCGCGATTGCGTATGGCAGTTTTTGATGGGTCCTTGGTTACATATTTCCGCAGCTTTGATTTTTTAACCCGCCTTCTAAATAGACATAAGTTAGAATTATGAAGAAGATCTTATTGTTAATTAATTTAATAACTCTTTATTGAAAAAGAAAAATACAGTCATATAATCGAAAAAAATTAAAACAAGTAGGTATTTTACAATTGAATTAATTTATTTTACGAATCTAAACGAAGGGAACTCATCGGATTTGTTTGAATTTGGTAAAACCTTCACACCTTTACCTTAAGGGGAACAAGACGTTTAAAGTGAGTTAATAGAGCATGGAGTGTGAAAATTAGAGTAAATATTCCTCTCGTGCATAGTATTCATCTTCAACGTAATTAAATCTCTCTCGCACTTAGGATTATAGTAACTCCCTCGCTCGCTTCGCTCTTGAGCTATTCTAGAATCCTGAGTCCATTTTCGAAGGAAATTAGTACTAAACAAAACACGGCTTGATCCTTAGGTAAATGCATAGGTACAATTAAAATACTACCAAAAATGAAATACCAAAACCAACGGAACTTTTTCAAACAAACCAGCTTTTCAGCATAAAATTCAGCATAAAATTCAGCATATTTAATTAATATTGCATGCATGTCTGTAATAAAATCACATACCTAGTGCAAACAGTGTCCATTTGTTCATCTCGTGTGCGCGTGTGTGGTTATCGACGTAATTAAACGAAAGCTATGCTTCACCGGCCATGTGGCAACAACACCAACTTTTATTAAGGTTGTTTGTAACACAAGTGGCGCGAATATTTTCAACATTATAATCATGCGTATTTTATGTCTAGCACGACAAAATAAGTAGTTTATAAATCATTTTATATGAATCGATGCAAACAAAATTCTATTCAGCGATCGCTCTGTTGTTTAAGAATTAGATAAAATTAGGATTTATTTAGGAATGTCAAACGATACATTTCAATTTCTTATTAGATTCCCAACGATTCCTTATTCCTTATGTTAGCTAGTTTTGATGTCAAATAGAAGATAACTATTCAATTTGAAAAGCTATCATATAGTTGACATTCGTAAATCCTAATTTTATGTAATTCTAAAACAATAGAATCGACACCAATGTCTAATTGCGTGTCAATTCAGGTAGCAAAAACGCACACGCCACGCCATGCTAGTGGCGTGGCGTGTGCGTTGGTGGTCGTTAGCTGTGTGGTGCTGGCTTAGAATTTGCACCATCCTAACTCTTTTCGCGGATGTCGTAAGAGGCGACTAAGGGATATCCACCGAGGGCGGGCAGCAGTGCCCCCTGCAGAACAATTATACCATCAAACTGCGATCCTCAACCCGCATGCCCAGCGTGGGGATTATGGCATTACCTTCTAAACTATAAACGCCAATAAGGCGCTTATCAGGGGGAGCCCTGCGTCCAGCGGTAGACCATACAGGCTGTTGAGGTTGAGGTTGAGATGGTTGATGGCGTGGCGTGCATGGCGTGGAGGCGTAGCGTGGCGTGGCGGAGCGCAGACTGCGCCATTCCACGCTCCACTCAAGAACGCGTTTATCCTGATCCTACCGTTTCAGTCCAGTCGGCGAAAAAATGTTCATCTTCTTTTTTTATCAGAAATAGACTTTCGTTTGACCGCAATCTCACCTGATGGAAAGCGAAGATGCGGCCGACGATGTATCACGAAGGTCTAGAATATGGCTACTCCGGACCACATTCCGAAACACAACAGAGTTGCTTCACGGACTGGCTCAGTCCGGAGGGTGGTGACAAGCCACGGCCGTAGCCTACCACCAGAGGGTACCGCTCTTAGCACCACCCGAGGAACCATATCTTGTCATCCCACTCGAAATCCATCTCGTAACGCGTTGTAGCACACGTTTTAACCGACTTCAAAAAGAAAGAGTTCCTCAATTCCGACTGTTTTTTTTATGTTTTAATTACCTCAAAACTTTTGATTGTGTGTCTTTCTGATTTTTATGATTCTTTTTTTATATCGTGTTGTCCCATTTTAATTTGTTTCAGTTCTCACAATGGGATCCATGAAAATACATGAATAAACTATAAAAATGAAGTCGGTTTATAGTTTTTAAAACGAAATTAATTATTGAACTGGCGTGACTCCAATATGCGACTCCAATGAGCCTTTGATATATGTATAACCTAGAACAACATGCCACTACATTAACATCGGTGCTTGTTATCTGCTTATAGTTTCACCATCATTTATCCTCCGTGCATCGGCACGTCTCGGCCGGCACCGTACACCTGAATAATTACCGGATCGGGAAATAATGGTCGTATCGGAAAATTATGGGTAATTGGAAATATGATACGATGCTTCATTCCTCCTGGACGTGGACATATAAGCTTCTGAATCAGGCAGTCTTCGAAAACAATCATCATTTACATCAGCGGTTAAAATTCCACTCCTGGATATTATAGGCTTCCTGCTTGCCGCATTCTTCTGAGCGGAGTATGCGCGGGTTGGAGTCGTCAAAAGTCAAAAATTCTTTATTTCCATAAATACAATAAATGCACACCTAGAAAAGGAAAATCAAATTATATGATAATTAGTTTTGTTTACCCATAAACATTGTTAATTTAGTAAATTGTTGATCATATTTCTAATATCATAATAATTAATTTGGTTTTAAAAAACTATAAACCGACTTCAATATTTACGGTTTTTTCATGAATTTTCATAGATCCCATTGTCAGATATGAACAAAATTAAAATGGGACCACACGGGAAGGACCAGCTTTCATATAAAAAAGAATAATGCAAATCGGACCACCCAGTCAAGAAATCTTAGGTAACAAAAAAAATGACGAATTGAGAACCTTCTCCTTTTTTGAAGTCGGTTAAAAAGTGATTTGTAAGTTAGTAAAACTACATTTTTTATTGTATAACAATCCATATTGATATCATACCTACTAGTAATGATGATCAGGAAAAGAAGAATGATTTTGAAAGCAGTGATAAATCTGATCATATACCTACATTACATACCATAACCACAGAAACATAATAAACATAGACTAAGAATAACATTCGTCAGTATTTAATAATGAAAAACAACTTATTATGCTAAAAAAAGTAAATTATAAAGTTAGGCAAAATTTGTATGGCGTGATCAGATGAAACTTTTTGGCGCAGTTTGCCGTGATCAGATGCGACATGATCAGATCCAGTGTGATGAACTGGGAACTATTATAACCGTTATATCTATAAAATGTGCAACATGGGAAGAGTCTTTCCCCTTTAAAGGAAATTTAATTTAGAAGTCACAAAGGAGGCTGCGCCGCGCGTGTTTTGTACCGAACAAAACATGCATACGGAAAATCTTTTGCCATTTTACAGTGAGATTGGATTGAAGCCTTTTTCTGAGATTGGAGCAACTTCTTTACGACTCGCCTCTTTTGATTCCGTGACGTAGATCAGCTAGTACCAACCTAACTGCTGGACAAAAAATAAAATACAAAACCTATTTAGAGAATGTGTTTTAAAGATCGTCATTTTAGTAGTATCCATAACACAAGCTCTTTTTGCTTTGGGGCTAGATGCGGTGTGATTTTATTTATCATCAGTGGCGGATTTACAAATTTTCAAGGTATAGGCTGAATAGTTTTTGCCGCCCTTGCCTCAACAATTGCATATCATACATTATTTTTACAATGCAACAATTTCGTTGAAATTGCACGTAAAATAATTTTTCGGTATATTTTTGAGCTAATCGAAGCTCAATCATGTAGGGGCGGGGTAATGTATGCTATTTACACAAAAATGAACATTTGGTAAACGTTAATAAATAATCTTTATTGCGCTTTCAAACAGTTAAAAATAATCGACTCCGTCAAGTCGGAATCAATGACCAAGATTACTTCGACGAAATAGAAGTTCGTTACAATGCCTTTTTGCGCAATTTTTTGTTGGCAAAATCATCAATGATGTCGTCGTAAGTAATCTTGTTCATTAATTCCGACTCTATGCACAAAAGAGCTAAAGCGTTCAATTTTTCTTGGCTCAAGGTCGATCTCAGATAATTTTTTACCCTTTTGAGACAAGAAAAGCTTCTCTCACCAGAACAATTCGTCGCTGGTGTACACAAGGCCATACGAAGGGCTATGTCCAAGTTCGGGTAAACGTTCTGCAAACTCTGCTTTCGCAGAAACGAAATGGAAAAATGCGCTGACTGGGGCTTTTTTTATTGATGAAACCGTGTCGAAAATATTCAATTTCGAAAATTGCAGCTATAGGAAAATTCAAAATGATTAGAATTTTACGAAATTTGGTGAGTTCGTGAGCATACTCTGCATACTCTTTAGTATTAAATATGAATATACAATTTTTTGAAAGATTTTTCTTCTACATAGTTTTCGAGTAATTCACCACTAGAGTTTACATGCATAAGCATAGGTGATAGGATTCAGATATATATAGGCATATCTTTTGCATATTGTAAACTCAAATTATTCGACAACTATGTAGACGAAAAATTGAAAAATATTCTGTCATCGTATTTGATGCTAAAGAATATTAGCACGATTACCAAATTTTATTAAATTTTTATCGTATGTAGCCAACCTCCTTAACGTAAAAACGTCATTTTTTTCTATGCTATCACGAAAAAATCAGACCTTTGCACAGTTTCCGATGAATTGTTTATTGTTAATTATTATTTTTATTTTTTAAAAGGTTTGCTTAATTGAAAAAGACAAAATCACAATATAGCCATGAGCAATCTTTTAAAATACTATTTATAGTTAATATGAAAATGTTCAAATATTTAACGTGACCATGTTCCTAGTTTCGGAATGAAAAATATTTTTGCAGGGCTCTTTCAATAAATTGATTTGTTACAAATGATTTTATAATTTATTATGATTATCAAAAGTTTTTACTTACCAGTGCTGTGAAAATATTCATAAAGTTCAGGAAACACTTCGAAAAATAACAGCACACACCCAAATAAGTCGCTTGAATCACGACACAGTATTTTTTGTAAGGGTAAAACTCGTGGTTCCGTAGTTTCGTGCTTTATTTTCCTTTGATCCGATTTTGTTTTCGTTTTTCGCCTCGATTTGTTCGGGTAACCGGGGTAACCCACACGGTTATTGGAATAGAGAATGAAGCTCGCCACGTGCTCGTGCAACATTGACGTCATTAATAACATTGTAGCATTAAAAAAATACCGCGTTCGGGGAATAAAAAATTTTTTGACTTAAGACTATCTCGCTATTACTGTTCAAGATTTTTTTTAATTCCAATCGAATTTTCTGAAGCTACTAGTGCATGTAAAACACATAAAAGTCGATACATAAGATTGAAATCGGTAAAATTATTGACTAAATTATTCATTATATTCGAATAAAAATCGAAACATTATATACAAACCATCCAGTTCGTAGCCTCCAACCAGTAGTAAGACTGGCATGTATGGGTTGTTGGTGGGAAGAGGGGCATATTTTTTACAATTGCGCTCTTTTCACTCATAAGAAGTGTGGGCAAAGGGCGCAGAGGCGAGAGGCCGATCACTGCTTGAGGGGCGGCGAACTAGCTGTTTTACTCTAGAATATGGAAGTTTGCTACTCTCGGAATGTGCAATGACAAGTGAGAGAGAAAAGTCATCGACAAAATTTGTTGCAGACTTCTATCTGTAAGACATCAGAAAACCGTCATAGAAAAATATTTTTGATTTCTATGAGGTAAAAAAAAAAAAAATCGTTTCCCAAATTTGCCGCCCCCAAAATCTGCCGCCCTAGGCTCGAGCCTACTCAGCCTGCTGGTAAATCCGCCACTGTTTATCATTAAAAATGTGTGTGAAGTAGATTCCCTTGTGCTAAACGTATTAATGTCCTGTGCAAACTTCACCTGAAAACATAAATTCTTCTGTTGTGTATTACAGTTGCTCTAATATTATTAACACTAAAATTGCAATTATCTAAATAAACTGGGTCGCTGTAGACGATCGATGGTTAAATATTGAAATAAATTCGAAAAAAATATTTTTTCTCACAGAAATTGTTCAAAAAATTTCTAAGACCACAAGCAGCAGATGTGCTTAAAAATATCTACGTTTCATCAGCTATCCAACAAGGTATAACAAGCTATTATTACAATTCTTAGAAACAACTTCTGCTGCGACTACTGTCTTTCATGCAAGACAAATCTCCGGCTCATTTAGTTGTTTGGTTAGTCTCTAAGGCACGTATTATAAAAACTTCGTACGTACGTATTACTTAATCAGTTACTACGTTAGGTCTACATCTTAGAATTATATCTTCATTAGAACGTAACACTGACATTACGTAGCTACTCTTTGAGGCCCTAGCAAAATCCAATTAGGTTATATTTTCCATATAATTTATTCAAGTCTGTAAATACGTCTTTATAACGTCTCTTTCTTCAATTTATTATTTTTATTAAACTATTTTGAATGTTGCAATAAATCGTATTCAGTGTAAATCAAACCTTTTTCAACACTTTTTCTTTTATGTCCAGAACAGATGATCCATGCTACCACTGAAGTAACAAGAATATGTACAAAAGCTAAGGAAGAAATTAGGTATAGGTCTAATGGCAGAACAATCAAGCATGGTGTACCACAGGGTAGTGTACTGGGGCCATTACTATTCTTAATCTACATCAACGACCTACCCCTAGTTACCAAATATCCTATGGTCCTCTTCGCTGATGACAGCACTGCCATAGTTAAATGTGCATCCGTTGATACGTATGAATCCGAAATAAATAACACTTTACGTAATATAATAGACTGGCTTGACAAAAATAATTTAAATGTAAACCTGACTAAGACAAAAATTATGCATATTTCTCAACGTATGCCTATACCTCAAATAAAAACGATTTACAAAAATCAGACAATAGAGAACACGACTAATACAAAATTTCTAGGTCTTGTAATTGATAGACAACTAAACTGGAATATCCAAGCTGAAGATCTATGCAAAGCGCTTAGCAAATCTGCATATATGCTGTACAAACTCCGAAAAGTAGTTGGCCTAGATGCGCTGAAAACCATCTATCACAGCTATGTCTCTTCTAGATTACGCTACGGCATTATGTTTTTTGGAAACTGTACTGAACGAGAGACTATATTTAAGGCGCATAAGAAAGATGCATAAGAGCAATGTATGGCCTGAAGACCACCGATAGTTGTAGACCTTATTTTTTATCATTAAATATATTAACTTTTCCTGCACTCTACATACATATATGAAATGGCTGTTTTTGTTAAAATTAATAATAGTCTATTTGAAAAGCCAATTCACACACGCAGTAGACGCGACCAGCAACGCCTGTGTCCCACTAGTGGTAAAACAGCATTACTTCAAAAAAGCTTTTGGGGCATGGCACCAAAAATTTATAACAAACTTCCCAACATTATAAAGTTGCTACCATTGACATTATTTAAAATTAAACTTAATAAATTACTGACATCAAAATGCTATTATAATATAAATGACTTTTTATTAGATAAGAACGTAATATATTGATCCATGTGTTATTAAATTATTAATTAATGTATTATTATCTGACCAGTAATCTTATAACTAATTTTGGTATTTGTAATTTTTAACTTGACTATTTCTTTAAGACTGTAGTTAGAATAAAAATATTTATATTTGCATGCCTTGGATTTAGGCAAAACATGTATGATGGTGCGTTATTACTTCGTCTCTTCCATCTATGTGACCCATGTTTACAAATAAAGAATTTGTATTTGTACCGCCTCAACAGTCTGTATTAGTCCACTGCTGGACGCAGGCCTTCCACTGATAACCGACTTATTGGCATGTGTCTCATGGGGGGGGGGGAGGGGGGGGGGGGTAATGCCCATAATCCCCACGTTTAGCATGCCTGTTGGAGATCGCAGTTCGGTGGTAGAATTGTTTCGCTGGCGCTGCTGCCCGCCCCCGATAGATATCCCTTAGTCGCCTCTTACGACACCCATGAGAAGAGTTGGAGTAGTTCATATTCTAAGCCAGCACGACACAGCATGCTCCATCCATGAAATTGATATTATATTTACAACTAGCTGCGCCCGCGGCTTCGCACGCGTTATTTCTTTAAAAAACATGATTTTCATGATTTTCATCCCATGGGAACTGGTTTATGGGATAAAAAGTAGCCTATTTTTGATTCCAGGATTAGAATTATCTGCGTTCAAAATTTCAACCCGATCCGTTCAGTAGTTTTGGCGTGAAGAGGTAACAAACATCCATCCATTCATACATCTATCCAAACTTTTGCATTTATAATATTAGCGTGAAACATAACACCCGCGGTAAATGCAGCCCAACTCTACAGGTGCATTTACCGCGATGAATTGCACCTGAATTGCAATTGTGTAGCTCGGTGTAGGGAAACTAAGCCCGAAATGGTTCACAAAGGGAAACCGCTCTGGGGCGGCGGGCGGCGGGTGTTGGGCGGCAGAAGTCATTTCTTGGTTTCTGTTTGTTGCAGCTACCAGCAACACACAGAGCAGCTAAGCCGAAAGCCGGACCATCCAATTACTCTAATTTGTTACTGTGGATTTCCATCTAACTCATCAGTCTTAGAGGAGTAAACGCTCTTTGAAAGTGCACTTTTATTAATTAACCAGCACACAGATTTTATTTTTCTTTACTACTTCCTTGAACTTATAGAATGCGATCGCATTTTACCGAATAGGTAACGTTGTTGTTTTTATCCCACTTCAAAAAGGGAGAAGGTTCTCAATTGACGGATAGCGGATAATACGAAAGATGACCGTTTTTACATTGACTTTCTATGAAAATTATTACATTTATTTATCAGAGATCCGAAAACGAATGGTTATTTAGTGACGCGTCCGAAGCAACGCACGTTTGCACGTCTAGCAGAAAGTGTTCGTTTTGTGCGACCGTTTGTAATTTGTTTTTTAGATAGGTCTCTTGTTTACGCCCGTTGCCATGGACACCATTAGTTATCAATCAATGATTGGGAACATTATTTGCTTTTTAAATTTTACGGGATAAATACTAATTCATCGGGAATAACATTTCTATGGGACCACCTCGGAATCATTCTGTATACAATAGTGAAAGAATCAGCAAAATCGGTTATGTACCTATAAATAACAAAATGGAAGATTGGGCCTGTTTCCTAACGTTTAAAGGAACCCTTAAAAACATTAATGAAATAAGTTTCGAAGTTTGGTAGCAAATAAAGATTTGAAAACGTTATTGTTTGCGTATTGCTTACGTAGGCGCTTACGTTGCCTCAAAAAAAGGAAACAAAAAGCCTTAATTTTATTTCTATAAAACAAAAATTCGAAAAATTTCGTTTTTTCACAATGCTCACGTTGCCGTCGGTATCTAAACAATATAAGTACGTAATAAAAATGAAGCAATTCTTCTTGTTAATAATCAATGACATGGTTATCTTCGTAGGTGATAGATAGATCTTATAGTTTCAGACTTTCCCATAAGACCAATGTAAATGTGCCATCCTGTATAGTAAATTTCTAAGACTTTTTTCCCTATAAAGTATCCCCAACAATATATTATGTTGTTTATCTGCGTGTGCACGTACCTACACATCAAGCAAAATCAAATTCATAATTCATAATTCATAAATTCTTTATTGCACACAAAATAACATACATACAAGTTAACAAATACTGGACATGTACAAAGGCGAGCTTAACCCTAAAAGAGTTTTCTTACAGCAAACCTATGCTAACAGAGAGAGTTTATAAAGCAATTGTGGATAGATATAGTGTACATACAAGACAAAGAGAGAAAATACTAAATATACAAATAGTATTTTTTTAAAACTACATAAAAAACTATCCTAAACTTAATAAAGTAAAATACGTAAACATCAAGTTTTAATCCATCCACGATAAGTTTAATATTGTCACATTAGAAGACTAGTTTTACATAGTAACGTCCAATTTGGATGCGTTCATAAACTGTTTGCAATAAAAATCTAGTAGTCAGTGTAGGTAGCTAGTAGGTCGTACACGACCTTCTAGGTACATAGACTAGGTACTAGATAGGCACTAACTGGATGCGATAAATATGAACTTATTACCAACTAGTACCAATTACCAATAAAGTTAATTACAACGGGATATTCACCATGATTTGAGTTTCATTCCGTGATCATGGCGCATGAAACTGCGCCGAAATATTGGAAAGGTAAGAACTCAAATCTTGGTAAATATCCCGTTGTGAATAACTTTAGTATTAATAACCATGACGCAAGCAAGTTTTACATGTCAGAATTAGTAATTCACTGATATGTGACGACCTCTGTGGCGCGGTGGGCGAAGGTTCGTCTGCGACGCATGAGGTTGCGGATTCGATTCCCGCCTCGGGACAAATATGTGTACGATCTGCAGATATTTGTTCAGGGCGTTCTGGATGTTTTCTAGGTAAATAAAAAATATATTTATCTATGAAGTGTATTGTGTATCTGGTACCCAAAACACAAGCTCCGCTTAGCTTGGGGCTAGATAATGCTGTGTGAATTGTCCAGCATTATTTATTTATTTATTTATGTGTCAACATCATCAACACCATCGCCGACCGAGTCTTCAACGACTTCGACTTCTCGACCATGTCTTAATTTTTTTGTAAGTTTTCTAAATAAAGTTTTTTCCCAACTCTATGTATAACTTAAGACGACTTAAGTTTTCTCATTACATTACCCATACATTACCCACTCCCATTACCTGTTAATTCAGGGCAGAGCTGTTTTTAAGTCACCGGCTGATTACGTTGGGGCCACCTCCAAACTTCCAATACCAAAATAGTAATAATGAACATAAATAAATAATGCTGGACAAATATGGAAATTGAAACACCGTTTGAATTACTTATGCCCTCCATTTTCTATCACAGTGTTCGACATTCTATTATGCAGTGAAAACTATTTATTATGTATAGCACAGGGTTATTGCTAATTCACCGACACTGTTGGATTGGCAGGTTATTATTAGCCTTAGACGAGCTTTGTGGCTTAGCTGGCGAGAGCGCTGGATGTTTGTTCAGGATGTTCTGGATGTTTACTACGTTCAATAAAATAATGTATATGTATTTAATTATAATACTTATCTGATTAGTACCCATAACACAAGCTCTGCTTAGCTTGGGGCTAGATAATGCTGTCATTTGTCCCACGTTTTTTTATTAGCTAGGCGAATAACTGTCAAAGTCATCAAAGTGCTTCTGTCAGCTTCGAATGTGTGTGTTGATAGTGGTGTTGTTGCCATGCCATCTAGGTGCATTTCGGAACGTCAAGTGGATAAAAACGATTTACTTGGGTAAGCTTTGACAGGGATACCACAGGCGTGGGTCCCCCGGAAGGGTTCCCGCTTTGCTGGGGCGGGGGGCTTGGTAATCGCGGCCTGGTCACCACTTTACAACCGCGAACTTGCTACAAAATTCGTTTACTTACGGCACCGCAACTGAGGCGGGTGGCCTGGCCTGCTGTATGGGCAACATGGCCGCAGAGAGGTCGAGAAAAGAGCCGGTATTGAGGAAAAGTGCCGGTATTGAGGTATACCGCTCTCCCTGCATTCTGGCGACGGGGCCACTCGACTGACCCGTCGCACAGGGACCAAGGGCGTTCGGGTTCGTGGAAGAAAGCGGAACCCATGTTCCCACCACAAGCGGCAGAGGCGGAAGTACCCTGAGGGTTTAATGGTATTGGAGTCCCACATAATCATACTGTCTCCCCGTAGCAGTACGACACAGTGCGTGTCCATTTTCCTTAGGATAATGAAGGGTGGGGGGGGGGGGGGGGGGGGAGCAAAATCGGGCGCTTCCGTCATCGTTCAGTAGGAAAACACGAAGTATGTCGGTAGCGAGACACTCACTTCGGAGGAGGCTTGGAGAACGGTAGTACCTACTAGGGTGATAATCTTGGTGTCAAACTTATCACGTTCTTTATGCGTTTCCAATGTAAATCGTAATAAATCTAGTCGATCGTACGATCAACGTGCTTGCTTGGATTGTAATCGAGTGATAACCGATTGGTTTGTATTGATTTGGTTATTTCGTGGTTTTGGATATTATTCTCACTCCGTCATATATTTTTATTATACCTGCATAGAAAACACCCCGAACACCCGGTACAATTTTGCAGATCGTACAAACATTTGTCCAGGAGCCTGAATCGAATCAGCAATCTCATGCATCACCTTATGCCACTGAGGTCGTCGATCAACCGTATTAACACAATACTTACCATTCATTTCATAATAATTAATTACAGACTTCTAAAAAAGGAGGAGGTTCTCAATTTGACTGTATTTTTTATGTTTGATACCTTAGAACTTTTAAATGAGTTATCCGATTTTAAAGATATTTTTTTAAAAGCTTTCGTGTTGTTTCATTTAAATTTGTTCCAGTTCTGATAATGTCATACGTTAGAAAACTATACAATTTAAGTCGGTTTATAGTTTACTTAAACTAACCCAATTGAGTTCCTCCACAATTCATATCCACATCATTCCCGTGTCCTGCGGTCGTCAGAAAATTTGGTTCTAAATATGCCACCTCACAAAGCCAGTTTCTACGACAAATCCTTCTCCATCCAGGCCATAAGGTTGTGGAATGCACTACCAGAGTCTATTAAAAAAGCAGTATCTTTGGCAGTTTTCAAAGCTCGTGTCAAGGAGTTTTACCTGTCAGAGAGGTGAATATTGGTACTTACTACTTTATGTATCATATACATCATGTATATAGAATGTTATGTTATTTATTTTATATATATATATTAAGGCCAAGCATTGTACTCATTTTATATATTGTATCCATGTACGTGTTACTTTTATGGTGTACAATAAAGAATGTTTTTTTGTATCACACTAATATTATAAATGCGAAAGTTTGTATGGATGTATGGATGTATGGATGGATGTTTGTTACCTCTTCACGCCAAAACCACTGAACGGATCTGGCTGAAATTTTGCATATAGGTAATTCTAATACTGGAATAAAACATAGGCTACTTTTTACCCCGTAAATCTGTTCCCGTGGGATAAAAATCACCTTTATACGATTCCATACGAACAACGCGTGCGAAGCCGCGGAGCGCAGCTAGTTTGCTTATAAATACCTAGCAACGACTCGCGGTTTCACCCGCGTAGTTCCCGTTTCCGTGGGATAAAATATAGCCTATGTCACTCAAGATTTTTTTTTAATCGGTCCATTAGTTTCAGCGTCTATTCAGAACAATCAAACAAACAAACAAATCTTTCTCTTTATATCATTAGTATAGATATAAAATAGCCGACACAATTTTATAAACAAAATACAAGTTAAATGTAAATATCATTATATAAAATAACTTGGTCCGGTGTCAACCGTCTGTCTACGTGTGATCTTTAGAATCAAGTCCGGAGTTTTCAACAGAGAATCCAAGTGGACGCGGAACCTGATAACTTTACATAATAATAATAAATAATAATTTATTCAAAAACATCTTAGGAACACAGGTTAACAAAAGAGCAACAATAACTTATATAGTATCGTTTATACTCGTGCCTGAACTATATTAGATTTTTTTAAACCCTGTACAAAAGATAAACAAACCCGCAGTACTTAACCTCAAATTAACTTTCTTGTTGACGATTTTTAAACATATTGGAAAGTACTTGCTGATTTCAGATCCTTTCTTCAATAAATATTGTCTAATTATATCTCTTTATCTCGACTCCAAGCAAGTGAATATTAATTTATGTTATTGGAATCCATTGACATACCTAATTTGCAGCTTTATGACAAATAGATCATAGGTTAAATCCAGGTTCTCAGGCGGAAAGTGCTAACAACTTAAAAATGAACAATCATCACATTAGGTACCTACTTAAAAAAGTAATGCACTTTTTTTAAATCATAAGCCCCAAGCTTACTACACTAAACTATGGTTTATCCATTTTGAATGAAGCATGTTAGTAAACAAAATACGACACAAATAACAAAATCGCACTTGCTTGGCGTCGAGTTTCAGATATAATTGTAAGCAATTTTTATTGAAGGGAGGATCTAAAATCGACAAGTAATGTAAATTACGTATAAAAGGACGCGTCAACATAGTGAACTTTAGGTTAAGTATGGGCGGTTTGTTTACGTTTATGCTTCATTCAAAATGGACACGGTATAGATCACATGGGTACTATTAAATAAAATCTATTATAACATCTCAGAGTAGCCTGTCGCACGCACGCCTCCGGTGCACAAAGTTAGGCTCCACGTAAAAATGCCAACGCTCTCCTAAGACGAAATCCGGTCATTCCCGGAAAAAGTAATAAATCCTATAGATGAGGATAGTCCCCCGGTCCTCCCCCCCCCTCGCCGCAGATGAAGGGGGTTTGGGTACGCGCACTGACACAGCCACTGGCGGCTTGAGAGCGGGGATGCCAACTGCGATTGTTTACCAGATTTAACAGGACTCGTTACTGAAACAATTGTAGCACATGCAGGTGTTAACGATTTCCCATTAAAGTTTTTTTTTTCAGAACCTTCATAGCCTGTATTGTTCCACTGCTGGACCTAGGCCTCCCCTTGATAAGTGCCTTGTCGGCGTTTATCTCATGTAGAATAATACCTATAATACCCACGCTGGGTATGCGGGTTGGGGATCGCAGTTCGGTGGTAGAATTGTTCTGCAAGGGGAGCTGCTGCCCGCCCCCCGGTGGATATCCTTTAGTCGCCTCCTACGACACCCACGGGAAGAGTTGGGGTAGCGCAAATTGTAAACCAGCACCACACAGCTTTTTTTGCAGAACCTTCGCTATAATCTATTTTTATTAATATTATTGCATATGTAAGGTTGGGTCGCCTAAGATCGGACGCATTTTCCGAAAATTTTAGACGTACCTACTGCGTTTTTATATAATTTTTGGCCCCTTCAGGGTAGCTACCGTTTCTTTTGTAGTTTTAAGGTTTTGTTCTAAGGAACCTTCTGTTTTATTTTAATAAAAAAAATACTGCCATTTTTAGTTTTTTGAAAAAAAAGTACGGTTCGCCCAAAAAATTACATTTGTCAAAAAAAAAAACAAGTTGGTTTTAATCGACTCTATTTCCAACCCACTTTAACACTTTTCCCAAAGTAATAACCCAAATCAAATCGTAAGTTTTGGCAATAATTAATAAAAACAATTCCCATACATTTTCTATGAAAAAACGAGTAAGTGAACAACAATGTCACTCATTCAATGGTTCTTAATTTAAACTCGAATGTAACTACTTTTTTATGTTAGTAGGCTAATTTTGAAGGCATCTCAGGAATTAAATTATTACTTATTGGGTTACTTGAGAACCACTGATTATTTTTGAGAGGGGCAGAATAAAATGGCAGATCTAGTAGTCTAGTCAGCAGTAGAAAATATTGCCTAATTTGCCTAATATTCCATGCATCCGATCTTATGTCACATCTGATCTTAGGCGACTCAACTCTATTGTATTATAAATATGATAACTTTTTTCTTAGTGGAGTTTATTCTACCATTCATTAAATGCCAGTATTCATTATTATTACTTTGTATAGTATTATTATATTTATGAAATGATTTAATAATATTTCTTATTTTATCAATTTATTATGTTTCATCTTGGCCGACATAATATTAAATGGAGTTTGTCAATACCATGATATTGACCTTTATTAAAAAGGAAACTACAATCAAATAAAAGAAATAAATTAGGACTATTATTAACAGTTGAAACAATTGAGCTAACTGGCGACTGTTGCAAACAATCTACAGGTAGCTCAACTGATCCATATCAATACCATTCGGAAGCGTACCTACTCAAGGCGCTGGCTGCAAACTAAAGTTCATTTTTATTATATCTCTAGGGAAACGTAGAAATAGAAACCCACAGTTCAATCCGCTGCAAGTCCGACCAGCCTTTTCGTAAAGCGGCCACTTAACCTCTGTAGCTCGCAGAGAAAAGGAACAGTCTTGGTTTGTCAGTCCACGCTGGCAACCCCCGAGGCGGAGTGTTCCCGGCACAGCACGCCGATCGATAGGACGCCAAGAGGAACCGGGGACGACTCGGTCCCGCGCTCCGCCACCGTCACTCGCAGCCCGAGCGTCGCCGTGGAACCACGTCTCGACTCCGAGCGAACTTGCGCGCGTTACACTCATCGATGATGGAGGTAGGTTTTTTTTAATTTTCTGTTTGTTTTTTTAACGCGAGTTTTTTTTTTATTTTGTTTTCGTGATTTTTTTAATTTTTGTTACTTTTTTGTTAATGCGGTGTAAAAAAAAATGATTTTTGTTTACAAAAAAAATAGAAAACAAATCTTATTTATACTAAAATATGAGATGGCGAATCGACACAGTTCGTAAAAAAATTAAGTAAATAAAAATATTAAATGTTGTGCAGTATTAATTGAAGTTTGAAGTGTCTACGGCTTATGGGGTGCCAAAGAAAGTGTTTCGATAATCGTTACATAATGTTAAATTAGTGCGCAGCGGGCGCAACCCTAAGGGTGTGGTGCCCTGTTCTCCACACAAACATTGTACTCGGTCGCTATCCGTTGCAATTTAGACAATCGCCTGACCTCATTTGACACTACGGCAACCCTATACTCCTCTGGGACTCTGGCTCTGTTTATTAAGCTATTGTTTTTCATTATTTTACGCCACAGGTATGCACAAAAAATACTGTGTTCGTTATTTTGAGATAGGCGCGGCGCGGCGATGCGACAACGTACATAAAAACCTACTAAGTTATTATCATAATAAACCTTCAGAACGTAAACGCGTAGAACAGTGCTCAAGTGTGGTTTTATTGTAACAGATCGGTTTGTTTTGCTTAAATTCAATAATAAGATTACTGTCAATATAATTACCTAGGCAGGTACTTGTTTCAGTAAAGGTGTATTTATTACCACGAGATATCACGTCGAATATATTATACAATTACCTCGAAATATCAAAATCTGAAAAGGTATTTACATTTTGAACAAAAGGTAACAGAATATTGGTTATGTGATGGAGAAGCGTACAACAAAATGAAAATATCGCGTTTTATACGATTGTCAGCTTTAATATTTATTAAATCTTTGTTTAATACTATTTTCCATTTTAGTATCTTATACTTACAACTGTCCACTATAGTACGTATTTGTGTTTTACGCAAAGCGTTGATACTTAGTCAGCTATTCCCTAACATTCGTACATACATTACTAACGTAGAAGAGTGCTTTGTTTATGTGTGTATGACCCTTACCTCTGTATCACTTGTGTTTTCAATATTATCATTCGTACCTACACTTTGAGACCTATAAACTAGTAGTTCTCCGAACCTATCTCGCGAACACTAACTTTTAACAATTACGAAATGAGATAATTGTTTTATTAAACACAAATAATAACAATAATAAAAAAAAATAATGCCAAAATCCTGATCAGATCTCTACCAATTTTTTGTAACAATTATAATTATCTTTTACCTTTCAATTTAAAATAAAATCATCGAAATCAGTTGTCTAAAAGCGGATATATTCTAAAACCCCTCGTTTTGCCTTTATTGGTGAAAGTACTCTTTTAATCAAAAAACCCCGACTGCAAAAAAATCTATAAAATCGTAGAATCAGTACACGAGATTTCGCAACGATCGGTTGTAAAATACGACCTGTAGAGGTTTAGGTACGGACATACTGACAAAGAGAAAAAGTGTCTAGTCGAAGTAGAGAGCTTTGTTCACTAACGTTCACTCCGTCAGTTAAAAGTAAACGCTACTATTCCCTACCAAGCTCGAATATAAGAGCGCTTCCCACCAGGAGCTTATTTTGTCGGTCACAATCACAGCAGCGTTCAACTGCCGCGTCAGCTCAACGGATTATCTTGGCTAATAACAACAAACCTAGCGGTGGAAAAGCGCCAGTCCGTTTATTTCACTTTAAAAATATTTAAAAAATTGTTCATATCCACTACTATCCATCCATTGTTTATTAAATCTGTTATACTGTTAGTTATTGTTTTGGGATTTGAGGTGGGTACATTATAATATACAGCTTGAAACCTTTTTAATAACAAACGTTGTTTAACATCGTAAAGAAACTTGCATGCATTGACCGACGAAAAGTGTTTAAATATTTTATAACAATGCCGATGGATGGATTCCATTGCAATAACAGATCCAATTTGATGTCTATAAACGATAATTAACGGAATTGAAATGATTGGACTGCTGAAATTAACGTGTTCACATTAAATTTTACTAATCAGGATAATTTAAACTAACCAGATACATTAAAATACACTGCTTCATCGTTTGTAATAAGTTTTCAATTATATCGGTTAATAAAGTCGTAGCTTCTAAATTCCTGAACAGTTAATAGGAGAAAAAACCATTAAAGCACACGAAAAAACTAAAATAAAATGTTTTAATAAAGGTTAATCATTTTTGTAACTCGATCGCAAGCACAGTTCCATTTAGTGCGGTTAGCCTAGCATGTATATAATAATTATATTTTGCTCACTAATGGATTGGCTTGCCAAATTTAATTAACGTCGATGGAAGTGGTCAATTTGTAGCAAACAATAATATTTAACTGACGTATATTCATATGTAAAATTAATCGATAATATTCTGAGCGGAATCAAATTGTAAACTGAAATAGGGTTCAAATTAATACCATACTCAGGGTTTCCGCAGGCGAGCTTTTCAGTTAGTTCTTTTGTTAATTTTTATTTCGAGAATGGGGAAAGGGTATAACGGGACAGGTTTGGAGTAAAACTTTTGTGTGGCTTGACTTGACCGTTTTGAGTTATAGTTGATAGTAATAAATCATAACATTACATACGTAAAAATACTGTCAGTAACGGATGAAGCTATAACGTATATTTATGTAGTTTTTTGCTATTTGACCTTGACACAGTAAATAGGAATAAGATAATTAGAAAAAAAAATAACCTTTGCTTCAATTTCCCAATTTGTTAGGGAAAAGCCATTCACTTAAAAACAATTAAAAATAAAAACCCCCATGGCACCTAGGTAAGGTACTTCAATCATATTATCGCGCTATCGCGTATTCAACTGTATAGAGAAGCAGTAATAACGTTACATATAATAAATATGCACGAACTTGTTATCTGACCCAAGTCCAAGTTAATTTTAGCACAGCAGGAATTAAAGTTGAGTGACTCGCAGTTTATCTCCTTTGTTTTCCTCAAGACGTGCAGAATGAGCTCAGTATGGATTCGGTTCTAGCCACTCATTTTTTCATACAAACGTGGTAACTACCAGGCTGTTTGATGTTGACCATCCAAAACTAAGGATGGAATCAATTTCGGGGTATTTCCATCCCTCGCCAAATACCATAGTTATCATAATTTTAATTTTCATACATTGATTCCACCGCGCTTCAAAAAATTGAAGAGTTTGCATAAAAATAAACTTAGCATGAAACATAAGCTAAGATTATACAGGAATACTTTACATTCAGCTACTTAGTACGCTACGCCTTTTCCTTTCTATGGCTGATGGTAAAATGAAACGAAGTAATGCACGACACCCTATGTGCAATCTGTGACACCACGGGACCCCCACCGCAGAACCGGCTAGTTTCATCACCTCCATAGGCAAACATGATGATGATAGCAATGTAGAATCAATTACATCAAAGAAGTAATTTCATGGGATTCCACCCACTGTCTGAATTCTTTATTAAAAGCGTAACTTATTGCCTAAAAGATCCGTCTACTCTCCGATCAAAATTTAATTAGATTGATGTAATACAAAGATAGACTCGTTGGAAAAATATAATACGTATTGGGTAGGTATTATATTGTTTCAGAATATTACCTAGGAAAAATAACGTCATTCTTCGTGGAAACTTGACCACAAACAACGTACATCAGTCATAAGTATGTGGGTATAACTCTAACTATTAAAGTTAAACCCTGTTCTTCCGAGACAAACGGCAAACAAGTGATTTTCCAAAACATTTATTAGGTACCCGCTTTTTTCTACATTACTTTCATCTGAACACAGTTTCTCAAAAAAATAACTTAAAAAATCCACTACTGGACATAAGGATTCTCCCAACGCTCGCAAGTCGCAACATATGCTGGTCCTGCGCTGCATTTATCCCACTTCTGATGAATAACGGTATATAGACTCCATTCGCCTTTCCTGTCTCTCCTTTTCTTGCCCTTTCTACAACACCCACTGTTCTTTCTTTCCTGCCTTCTTATTTTCCGGCAATTCTCCTATCCTATAGGTATTTTTATTACTGTTGAGCATCAATTATAAACGACAGCATATTAAGACGGACTCATACACCTTATCTTTCCCCAATAAGTTGTATCTACCATTCCCTTGCTCCCTACACTTTTCTAGTCTCTGTCTTACTTAACCGTTACAGCAGTTATAGAGAACAGTACTGAAGACTTGTATTGATGGTTATCTTCTTGCAGAACAAGTTGTGGTGGCGTTTGCTGGCCGGCCTGGCGGTGGTAGCCATGGCGGCGGTGGTTGTGGAGGGAAAACCGTGGGATGAAGGCGCGATGGTGCCTGCCTCCGCGGAGGGTGCCGCCACTGCAGATACTGCCACCCTTCTGGATGGCTCGCAGCCCGAGCAACCGCTCTACCTTTTCCGCGATAAGCGCGCCTCGAAGGACAAAGGTAACTTTAGTGGAAGTGGAGCGAGGGGATGTAGCGGAGGAGGACAATAAATAAAAATAAGGTTGTTGTATTCCTTATAGGTCAAGCAAGTAAGTCAGTCTTTCAGGTGTCCAAGTCAGGATTAGCGAGGAGTTGGATAACGGTCGATGGTTGGTTATGTTGACAAATCGGTATTGATTTGTTCGATTACTGTTGCATCTATCCGCGGTACGCGTGCATTTTTGTAAAATAAACTTATTACGTTTAATTCGGATTCAAATGCATATAATTATGCAGCAATTTTACTGTAATTAAATAACAACTCAGTTTGCATCGAGACACCTGAACCACCCTTTGTTCGGAAACTGGGCTTCTCTCGCTGTGCGGAAACGGCGTAGGTGTTGTAGGCTTGTACTGGTTTGAGCTCTGTTCTGCACAGCGTAGAGACGTAATTAGAGTGTCTGCAGGTGGGCTGGCCTGTGAATGAGGATAGCAGCGGTGTAATCGGCTGTCTGTCTGTCAGTCGCACTGGCCGTGTGCTGCCGACTCAATTATTATAGTTAGTTAGTTAAATAGTTTGCTCGGTATTGTGCCGAGAGACAGTTTGCAATGCACGATATAGATAGCTATGGTTTCATTGTTATATCATAACAAAGTAGATGTCCAAGTCGATGATTGATAACCAAAACAACGTAACGGTATATTTTAATAATTCATAAGGAAAAGTATTTTAACATCGTTTCCTTTTGAACATTTTAAATACATATTAGTAAGTGTTCAAGACATAGTTCGCCTTTCCTAGTCAGGTGGTCAAGTGTGATGAAGATGCGAGGCATCTCCTGCTAAATCCCCTTTTAGATTACCCTCATGGTGAATATTCAATAAAGCTTTATCGCGCGGTTTTGTTCCTTTGACACGGATTTAATATTGTAATCAAGCCGTTAATTTCGCAGAAATAGAAAAGCTTCACAAAAGTAAAACTATTAGTAAAATCAGTCTCATTGTTGAGAGATTCTAGAGAAATAGACTTCACTAAACTGGTAGTAGGTAATCTTCTTTCACACTTACACAATGTTTCGATTGACATTGTCAAACTGTTTTGTTCTTATTAACAGGCAGGTTGCACTGGACCTTATAAACTAGGACACAGCGTCAATGTGGATCAGAGGGTCTCTGGAGTTGACCTTTATCATAAACTGAGTAGATTGTGCTGCATATATAACTGGGATTCGGTGTGAATTCCGAAATAACTTCTCAAAAGTAGAAAATAGTAATCGGAACTATGTACGAGTATAAACACTATTCAAAATTGCAATCCATTAACATCATTAAGAAATGCCAATTTAGTAAATTTTTTACGTTTTTTTCATGAGATTTGAAAATATTAAAATACTCTGGTAATACATATTCTGGTTTAATTTACTAAACTATAAAACAATAAAGTTGTAATCTTTAAGATGATTCATAATTTCTTTTGATAATCTAAAAAATATCGTAGGTCAAACTATCGGCCAATGCTACGTCCGTGTAGTCATTTTCCACCCTATGCGGCGGCATAGGGTGGAAAATGACTGAGCGGCGGCGGCCGCCGGGTTAAAATGTGACGGTAATAACTTTACAAGATGTGTGGTCTTAATCGCGTCTTAGTCCATGTGGCTACCTGTAGTCATAACGTTGATGACAGTGTCCACTAACACAATGAAGGTCCGTTTACTGTATCCCAGTTAAAGCATCGGATCTCATTAAGGCTCAGCTTCACCGTTCGCTGCCAAAACTTAGTCCAACAGAACTTAAACTTACTGAAACATTAATTAAGCTATCGAAAACAGATTAGAACTAATATTTTTCCTAACTGAATAAATTGTGAACTTTTTTGTTAAGATCCGTGGAGCGAGAGCACTGGTGACCTGTAATACAGGTTTCATTACCCTTTTCAGGCACCAGTATCTCACAAAACAGGTTAACATTAGAGTGGATCACTATCCTACAAACATAGGTAACCTTTCTATTTATAATTATCGCTTAACCTTTGTGAGAAACTTAGTTAGTTAAACATGACATTTACCACGATTTGAGTTTTGAGTTATACATAACACAGAGCCACATTTGCCTCCCTTGGAGTCGAGACCCTAAGTTCGTGAGATTCCGCAGTAGGTAGGTACTCTTCGGGTTTTTAAAAATTAACTGATCGTCTGACGCGTGACGCGAGCTGGTGAGTATCTGGCGCATCGCATCAGCATTGCCATACAGTGGGACAATGCAGCCAGCCTAGACGCTTCCGGTTGGTATTGATATTGTACTATAGATTGCTTTCAACAATCTTCTGCGTTCTATTTTATTCCTCTAAGTTGATTGTAATTTTATTTTTCAATCAATCATACTTATTATGAAAAATTAAAGGTGGAATTCACCGTCTACATTTTGATCGCGTTTACGAAAACGTAGCTTAGATCCGACAAAGAAGTGTGACATTATGTGAGCGACGTGACAAAACTTGAACCCGATTTAGCTAGGCTGATCTCCGATATTCAAGCGTTCATAAATAATTAAGCAAACTTCAACCTGATCCGGATGAACTTTATGCCGGTAAAATGCGGCAAACTGCTATACTGAGTTTATGCAATCTCGTTCAATTGCAACCGTGAACTTGGTGGTTTAAATGGACCTGGCATTGTCAACAATTGTTAGACGGGCTTCACTAGTTGGATCTATAAATAAATGTATTTTTCTTTAATGGAGAAGATCGCTGTGCTATTCCGTAAGGTCAGGGCAGCGGTCCCGGCGGGCATGGCGATAAGAACTCAGTTTTCCCCTTTCCAATATTCTTTGAAGTCTAGTTTTTTCAGTGTGAAAAACTGGAATAACCCAAGAGCTCGCATTCAGAGGTATCCTAAACTGATAACATCTAGTTTTTCAACGAAATAAAGTAATAGCTTTGCCAACCGGCTGAGAACAGTATTAAAACAAATCTCAGCTGGCTTTTGATAACTTGTAATGAACTTTGCCCGCGGCGGTAACTTATAAAAATATAAAGTTTATTGAACTAATTAATGACAACCATAATCATCCACAGTCGAGATACATTACAATTTACTAGTCTGTGTTTTAGCGTTCAATTAGGTTAGGTTTTTTATGAAAAGTAAAAAAAAAAGCCTAAGTCGGAGAGTATAATTAGGAACTTTAGATCGGTAATTATTGTAAAACAAAATGTTTTAACCTGTCTAAAAGATATCGTCCATATTTTGTGATTTGTTTCAGTACTAATCTTTAGGAGAAATCTTTAAAACGGTGAGCACAAAATAAGGCAATTCACCACAGCCCCCTTAACAAACTCTAAAATATATCAACGGCGCATAAAAATGTTGATATTGCAAACTTAGTAATTCGATTGAGATCGAACGACTAAAATAAAAACTATCTGATGCAAAAACAAGTCGTGAATTGAATTTATGAAAGGAGACAAATCCTCAAAAGGAACGAATCATTTTTCTTTAATATTTTCTGCTTCCGTAAAGTCTGCCATTTCTTTCACTTTAGCTGAGAGAGGCTTTGAAGTGAACATACAAAGAACTTTGAGATGCAAGAGAAATGTTAAGATGTTATGATTCGAGCTTGACTTCACTTCTTCTTGTTTGAGAATCGTCTAGTGGCTGAACACAATTCAACTGCGGAAAATGCAAAGTAGCCTTTTAGATACGTAAATCTTTTTTTGAAAAACATTGGTTCAATTCTAGAAAAAGCATCGTCTAGCTCACTTATGCAGAGCTTATGTTCTGCGTACCAAACGGCTGATATAAAAATATCTTACCAGTATTTGATGTAACTTTCAGTGAAAAAAATTAACCGACTTCAAAAAAAGAATGAGGGTCTCAATTCGACAGTTTTTTTATGTTTGTTACCTCAGAACTTTTTACTGGATGGTCCGATATTCATGATTCTTTTTTTATATGAAAGCTAGTGCTTCCCGTGTGGTACCTTTCAATTTCCAGTTCCAGTTCCAGTCTCCAGTTCTGACAATGGGACCCATGAAAATCCATGCAAAAACTACAAAAATTGGTTTATAGTTTTTTAAAACAAAATTACTTATCAAAGAAGTATTCTGTACTTTTTTTGGCATAATGCACCATTATGAATTTCTCTTATTGTTGACAAGTGATTTTGAATTTACAGAATGAAGTATTGAATAGAAAATGTGTCTGCTGACAGTATTTGATCACTTGTCAACAATAAGATAAGAAGACCTGATTCACTGTGGTATATCCTACAAATATTATAAACGCGAAAGTTTGTAAACATACATAATATATGTATGTTTGTTGCTCTTTCACGCAAAAACTCCTGAACGGATCGGGCTGAAATTTTGCATACAGGTAGTTCTAAGCCTGGAATAACACATAGCTACTTTTTATCCCATAAATCAGTTCTCGTGGGACAGGCGTGCGAAGCCGCGGCGCGCAGCTAGTTATGTCATATAAGGACACTTTTCGAAAGGGTTATAATAGGTATAGTCAGCCATCATGAATCTAGAAATTTGCCGATGCGCCGGTTATTGACAGTGACATCTATAATACGAGTATAATTGAAACGCCGAAGTAAATGACGCTCGATCGCAATATTTAATTAGAAACCATCTTAAAATCATTCAAATTACAAAGCTGCTTGTAATTGTGATGCCTCAACGTCACCGCCGTCTTTAAATAGCCAAAGCACATGTGTGTCTGAATTCCCCGTCTTAAGCTTTTTGTAAGGGTATCGAATCGACGGTCGGCGGCCTTTGCGATCCTGCAACTTTTCACTCTGAAAGCTATTATAATTTTAACTCATTTTTATGATTCCGTACCCATAAGGGAAAAACGGAACTTTAGTAGAAGATAATGGTACTTATATAACCCTTCGTACGCGAGTCCTTACCTCACTTGGCCGGTTTTTTTTCAATAAAGATAGATAGGTTTCGACTACCTACTCCAAGTAGGTAGTATATGTAGTTATCGCAGTTGAACACTAAGCCAACATTCAAAAAACTGTGTTGGTCGCTAGCCCATCAAAATGGTATGTTACCTACAGACTTAATCAATGTAACAATCGATGTCGAAAGCGATAGTAGAAAATTTCAAAATGTATGGGTTTGACAATTAATCAATGGGTTTTGACACATGCCTATGTAACGTGATCTGTTTCGATTTTTTTCCCCTATGCATCGTTCAATTGTTTTCGATTCGCCGGATGGCTAGGCCCTCTGTTATTTCTTCCGTCCACATTATAAATTGATACTCTGATACTAACTTGGTACAGCTTAATGAACTTTTCCTCAACTTTTAGTTCTGTATTTTTTTGTTTTACAACGGCAGATAGAGTAATTATATCTTAATGCATTCATAGCACTACCCAGCCTCAGGGGTGGTAGTGACTACCTGTGTTTGACAACTAAATAGGTTTAATTAGGTAAGGGGCGTAGTAAGGCTTACGTAAGTGGGCACGCATGAAATGATCGGTTACCTAGTTAACTCGTGACAGGCTTAGTATTATCTCTCTAGACGGGCGGCGGCATGTCTAGTTTAGTTAAGACAAACATGGCATAGAATCGTCATCGAATGCGTTAAATATTTGTAGGAAATAGATAAATGGGCTGGTTCACCAGTTCAAATTCACTCAGTGAGCTATGGCTTTCCATAGCTCGGAGTCTCTCTGATAGATTCATAACGAATACATCCGACAGAGAACCAAAGTTATCGATATAGCTCTACTACAAGTAGTAAGCTAAAGTGGAAGTGGGCCGGCCATACTCGCGAAGAATCGACAACCGCTGAGAGACCGCGACTAGGCAAACGTAGCGTTGAACGCCCGCCGACCACGTGGGATGGCAATTTACGAAAGACTGCAGGCAGATGTTAGATGCGTCAAGCTAGGAAGACAGGGCGCTGGGGCTCCTTAGTGAAGGCCTGTGTCCAGCCCTGGGGCCTAATTCCAATATTTTTTCAACAAAATGCTATAATGGCGTCATACGATTAAGATAGAGATTTAGTAGTAAATTTATTTGGTATTCCAATACCATAAGATTACAATCTCTATGACTTATAATATCGGGTCAATAATGTGGTGGGGCATATAATCATAATCGTAATAGTCATAGGTATAGCATAAACAAAAAAAGATCGTGTTAGTAGAATACCAAAAGGTGTCAATGGCGGTGATTGTAACGCGATAATGAAGCGATAATATTGTCATAGTGAGGCGATTTTGTTAGTGGAATCAGGCCCCATCCTTTAAGGTTGATGATGATTAGTAGGAAAATAATGTAGGTAGTACATAGTTTAAGACACTTCCTGATGTTGAATCCATTGTTAGCAGAGCCATGTCGCTACAGCCGTGCTGCATGGAGCGAGTGCGACCTCAAGACCAACACGCGCACTCGCAAGCTGACCCTGAAGAAGGGCGATCCGGCCCTGTGCCAGAACAGCAAGACTATCCAGAAGAAGTGCAAGAAATGTAAGTGCAGAAATACAGAAATACAATTTATTCATAAAGCCAATTTAAATGTCATTACCCCTTTTAAAGTATATACAGCGTACACAAGTTTTTAAAATAAAAATTTACATTGATCATTAAATTCATTACAGAAATTTGTAATTAGTAAGAAATAAATAAGTCATTAAAAGGTCAATAAAAGGCATGCACTGGGGTGCCTAAACAATGAATTATACTCGTACTTTTTGGCATAACGCAGCACTGTGATTGTCTCTAATAGGGTATATGCATCGATTTTTTTTATTGTTTTAATCGATTCTTTAGGTCTTTATTTAACCCAGGAATGATAAGACGCTCACTGAATTTCGCATTAACAAGGTAAAAAAAACAAATCAAAACTACAATCATTTTCGGGTGATAAAAACGCTGGCATATTGGCGCCATGTTTATGTGACGTCGACGTACACACTTGATTAAAACCTTTGGTGACGACCTCGGTAGTGATCATCTCAGGAAAGAGGTTTTCCGAAAAAACTGAAAATAATCGACAATACGAAATGTCAAGTGGGCAGACTAGTGTCAAATCAAGGTGCAGCAAGCATAATAAAAAAAGAAGAAATGCGTACAGTGATGTCACGTCCGCTCTAGTCAATGGTGTAGCGTTTCGAAATTTTGCGATTGAGATTTAAAATATCAATTTTTCAATGATTAAATTCTACAATAAAAACATCTCAAAACGCAAAAATAAATATGTTGATATGTTTCTATATCAATAGAGAATACGCATATATTTTTATAGCCATTTTGAAATCACATGCATATACCCTATTGTTGAGTCAGAGTCAGAGTTAAATCTTTTGTTTCTTTAGTCTTCTAGAACTCAGACAAGTCAATTTTTTAATATATAAACAGCTTGATAAATAGTCATTACTATCAAATAAGAAATAACGTGCAATTGATTCTAATTCACTTCATTTTTTGTGTACTAGCGGAAGAAGTTAATGAATATTTTATGGATATATACTAGATTAAAACAGTTCTTTGATTATTAATTAATAATTGAGATATTGACATTGTATTAATTTGAACACGGTATTAATTAGAAGATTGTTTTACATACATTTATATTGTGACATTGCATGCATTATAATTGATCATGGTTGTGCTCATTCTACTTTAATCTAACATCCTTGTAACCCATGTTTCGCAAAATTAATGAATTTGATTCAATTTGAAGTAAAAAGAAACCACTAGCAAGTTTATCGCTTGTCAACTAATACAATATTTGAAAATCTATACCGTGTCCATTTTGAATGAAGCATAAACGCAAACAAACCGCCCATACTTAACCTAAAATTCAATTTGTTGACGCGTCTTTTTATACGTAATTTACATTACTTGTCCATTTTAGATCCTCCCTTCAATAAAATTTTTATAATTTAGCTTACAAATATCTGAAACTTGACGCCAAGCAAGTGAGATTTTGTTATTTGTGTCGTATTTCGTTTACTAACATGCTTCATTCAAAATGGATAAACCATAAGTCTAAATGTAACATGTTGTTCCAAAGCTTGCCGCTACGAGAAGACTCAGTGGAGTGAGTGCAACGCCACCACTGGCGAGATGTTCCGCACCGATAAGCTGAAGGCCAACAGCGACCAGGCCTGCGAGAAGACTCGCCGCGTCGCCAAGAAGTGCAACAAGAACAAGCAAGCCAAGGTCATCAAGGACAAGGGTAAGGGATTTACCTTTTCAGCCGACAAAAAAACAGAGGAGCTTCTAAGGTCGACCCATTGATTAATTTAAAAAAGGAATATAGGTTACGTTCTCCCAGCGCTTACTTAAAAATTGGCATGAGTTACAACTACACGCAAACACATACGCTCACAGTTATATTTCCTGTCCTGTGCAATACAAAGAAGAACAAAGACGGAAAGTATCTGAGACCGAAGTGAGAGCGAGACAACAATATTTCAAGCGAAACACGACCGCCCGTGCCGCCGCCCCGGTCCGACGGTTACTGAGGCACAATTTTACACAATATAAGGTTGATTTTCGAGAAACTAGTACCTCATCTTCCCTTTTTAATAATCAATGGGTCGACCTGTATTTTTTTCACAAATGAACGGATATTTTGTTCTATGACATATTAGTTATCAGTTATTATACTACGCATAACTTTTTAAAGATCACTCTGATTTTGTTATCATTGTTCGTTATTTTGTAGATGTATAATAACTGCGTTTTCACAAACAGTTTTTGTATGTATTTAAACTTTAAATTTTTGTTCGCAGGTCGCAGAAATCGCCAGTAAGCTGAGTTATCTTTAAAACATATTATTGTAACGTTCGTAAACGGTTCTAACTCATATAAGAGTGCCAAATAGTCACACCTAAAAATGTATTCACTCAATACTCGTTTTACTATAATATCTTAATCAATAAATAGTAGCTGCAGTACAAAAAGTACAGTCATTATGTAATATGTTCTTTAGGAACGTAGTCTGTATACATTTTATTGTCATCTCAACATGATATTAAAATAAACAAATAAGTACTTAATTTAAATCGCTGGTTTTATTTTTATATCCCTGCCTTTTTCACTTTCTGTAAGTAGGTCAAAAGTTTCAGAATTACTCGTATCTGGTTTCAGTGTGTCTACCACGAGTGGTCATGCACAGTTAAAACGCCTGACGTTACTATACTACATTGGTTAGAGTTATCCACAGCGCATATTAGTACCCAACTACCCGGTAGAGGCGCTATAGAAGTTTCCATATATTTGTTTAACTACAGTCGCTAGCGAGTATAGATTGTCAAAACTCATGGTAGACGTAGACATACCGTTTGCCTGGAACATTATATAGCTGTGAGTTGTAAATAGTTTGCAGTAGGGTGCCGCGCACCACTTGAAACTCATTTAACTCAAGGATTCAGCAAGAATGAAATTATTACACGTTATAAATACAGGAGGCCTACTCGGCAAAGAAAAATCGAAGTTTCGTTTTCGTTGTCGTGCAAAAACGACGTTTATGTCGCTTACATAAGATTAGCGTTTGCACAGAAACTTCAATTTTGTTTTTAAGAGTAAAGACTCAGTTTTAATACAGGTTTATGGAAAATATGGGTACAAAAAGATCCATCAAAGGATCTTTACAATGGAATTTAGTGGAGCTAAGGGAAATTAGGCGATACCCTGACACAAGCTTGGTCTCCCTTTAGTGTTGATAATGTACCTATACCGTATCCATCGAGCATGTAGAATGTTAGTAAACAAACCACGACACAAATAACAAATCTCACTAGCTTGGCGTCGAGTTTCAGATTCTAAGCAATATTTACATAAGGAAGGATCTCATATCAACTAGTAATGTAAATTACGTAAAAAAATTACGTGCCAACCATCGATCAAAAATTTTGCGGGGGCCGCCGGGGTAATTTTTGATCGATGGCGCCAACAAAGTGAAATTTGGGTAAAGTATGGACGGTTTGTTATGATACGGTATAGATATCAAATTATATCTAGTAAATTTGATGGGTAATTGTAAAAATGTAGGCAAATGAAATAAAATACTTTTGCTATGTAAGTACCTTTAATTGAATAATTTAATTGCGTCATCCATCGTGTCTTGGAGCCTCATTCAATTTCTCGAATAATATGCACCTATATTCAATACGTCTCCCTCAAACATTGAGTCAGAATCCAAAGCAGGACAGATAGCGCTTTAATAAATAAATAATTTAATCTTAAAATAAACAATAAATAATGAAAATAATAATAGAAAAATCGTAAAAAAAATCGACAGTATGACTGTCTTCTAATACTATCCGCAAACTAGAGTTCCGCGGGACAACGTCGAAACGATCGTCTCGAGGAACGAACATGTCGTCGTAAATATCACAGGTTAGGGTGCTCCCACACTAGCTGCCAGCGTCAGCAATAGCTGGTCATCTCTTGAGTTCCACCGTTCCTTTAAGACTGATGCTCCATCGCCGTAATATACAGCGTAAATATGACTAAACAGAGCAACGAAACTAAACCACAAAATCATTAATGAGTTTAAGAATCGCGACAGCCTTATGCCAAGGTAGAAACCGTGAAAGCCTTTGATATCAAGATGAAACCGCTGATTTGAGTGGAGAGCACAGACGTGATCTAGTTGATCACTTGAACAGCTGTTTGGCGTAGTGCCATATCCTGAAGAAGTACTCGTCGCGGCGTAGCAGGGAGCCGCGCGCGTAGGAACGGATATCGGCGTCCATGTTGTGGTCTCTTAGCCAGGAGGTGGTGGTCTGACTGAAGGACGTGGGTTCCGTACCCTCTGTCAACTCGCCGTGCTCGGCGTCTGCCTGCGACTCTGCACACAGAAACATCACACTTTTATTATACGTTACTACATTTTAGGGTACATTACATTAGGTACTACATTACTTTTAGGGTCTAACTGTTTAAAAGTCACTCAAATCGTTTATTTCTTTAGACTTAAAAAATAAGCACTTAGACACGTCACAATTTTACTATACAATATGACTCTGTCTCTGACCCTATTAAAAATCGACTTGCAAGACCATAATTGGTTTTCTGCAGTGAAAAATGAAGTTGAATTGTAAAAATGAACAAAACATCATATTGTTCATGTTTTACAATTCAGACAGGTTAATTAAAATTGTTCCTAACCACTCGACGTTCAGAACTATTAAATGGAGCTCTCAATTGCAGCGACCGCGGCAGTGTTCCGTATTTAACTTTCAATAGGAACACGGAACTATGAGTGGTTTTTCAATTATCTGGTTTAATAGACTAATAGCCTATTTTCTAACTCCTGTTTGCTTGCGTTTGTATGTAAAAGTAGTCTAAATTTCAGTCCGTTCCGTAGTATTTGCGTGAACGAGCAACTTACATACATACAGACATTTCTACAAACTTTCGCGTTTATAATATTAGTAGGATAAAGATTTGTTCAGATTCACTACATCTTTTTTTATAATAATATGAATGTCTAAGCTAAAGCTAGGTCAGCTGTCATCTTGTCACATCATTGTTTTCTTATTTAGCCAGTTATACTAACAGATTTAGCTAGTACAATAAAAGATTTAGCTAGTATAATAACAGATTTAGCTAATATAGTATACTAACAGATTTTGCTAGCACAATAACAGATTTTGCTAGTATAATAACAGATTTAGCTAGTATAATAACAGAGTTAGCTAGTTTAATAACTGGCTAAATAAGAAAACAACAATGTGACAAGATGACAAGGCTTTCAAGCCCTTGAACGAACTTGATAGCAATATCGTAGCGGCTATTGCTCAGAGTTTAAACTCAACAGCCTGTATCGGTCCACTTCTGGACATAAATGGATTATACACGAGTTTTGCTCCAAGACAAAGTAAAAAGTTCGAGAACCAGATATCATGACATTTTATCACGAGGGGTAACATCAGACAATCCAAAACAAAAGAAAATTTTCTGTTTTCTATGTGTAGAGTAATTCTCCTATTTTTTATTGTTATTGTTATGCTAAATAAACATTTAGTGCCACTACCACCACAATTATGTACCTACCGACAGGTATTTAGTGATTATGTTTTTGTTGTAAAAATGTTCAATTTCGAATATATTTCTGTGTGGACTTTATTCTCTGAGCAGCAAAGGTTATTTTAAAATGTTGTCCGAACTTGCCCCGTTGTGATATTTTTCATCACACTAAAAATACATTGACTTTGGTTGGGCGCATTAACCAAAAACTAATGAGTTTAAGTACAAACAAAAACCGACCAAATACGAATCGAAAAAAAGGAAATTTTAATTGTCTAACTATCACGGTTCTTGTGATACAGCCTGGTGACAGGCAGACAGGCAAACTGACAGACAGACGGACAGCGGAGTCTTAGAAATAGGGGCCTGTTGTACCCTAAGTAACATAGGTACCTATAAGATACGTTGACATATTCCTTTACATTTTCCGCTTTATCACAATACTAGCTGCGCCTTCGCCTATCCCACGAGAACATTTTAATAAACAATAAACAGATTTTTGGGAAGTAAAAGCCCATGTGTTATTCCAGGCCTAGAACTACCTGTATGCAATTTCAGCCTGATCCGTTCAGTAGTTTTTGCGTGAAAGAGCAATAAATATACTCACAGACATGTTTACAAACTTTCGCGTTTATAATATTAAGTAGGATTCTGACGTAAACTGAACACAAGAAAAAAAATCCTTCGACCAAAATTAAAAATATAAACTAGAAAATTCAACGTATCGTAGGTATAGGTACCCCAGCGCACCTTACTTTGATGCTACGAATAGAGCTTCATTGAAAGTTTTCAGACTCATGGAGGCAATAGAAAAGCAAGATCTACGTCAAAAGGTAAAGTTATGTTGAAAGCGGGGCGAAACGAACAAACTCGATACACGGGCAGAAAGTTTTCAATGGAAATATGAAACGAATTCCAACAACTTTGAGAAAGTGCACGCCGGTTCTGCCGTTAGCTAAGGTACGTACATATCAAGATAAAGTTAAAAGCTACGACCCGACTACGTAAAAGTTGCAAACAAGCGTTCAACACTTTTTAACACTGCCCGTGTTAAAAAGTGTTGAACGCTTGTTTGCAACTTTTACATATGCTGGAATTTTCAACCCCCACTTAGATTATCTTGTTCCTGACTGACTCCTTATTTTGTTTGATGTCACCTAGATAACCATCGGCATGCCGAGACGAATCCAACGATACGTCATTTGTTATTAACGGACTTGTAGTTTAGTTTCAGACACAAAATGGGGCTAAAGTCTACGCCTATTTTCAGAAAATTTAGAAGTAGTTTAAAGTTAATGATTAATACTTAAGTATGTCACATTATTTTTTGTTTCAAATATTAGTTGAGTTGCCTTCATTTATGCGCATGTTGCGGCCGCCTATAATTTAGAGAGCACTAGACCTAAGAACCTTGTGAGTGTATTTTATTTTTTATTGTGTTATCTCTAGTTGGTAGTCCTATAAATAAATAAATAAGTGTCTCATTGAGGAATCAACCCCATCCACACTCACAGAAAAACTGAAACGATGTTATCAGTCACCTAAACTCCTGCTCCGATAGTTCAAGGAGCTGGGCTGGTTAGTTCCTACTTATGCACAATACACTCCTATGCGAGACATCCGTGCAGATCTTAGTTCCCCCACTTAGAATTAGAATTAGTAGTTTCAGAACAAAAAATCGGCTACATACAAACAAACATAGTTTACCAGCCAACCTCATAACATAACATCCTCCGTTGGTAATCGGTAAAGAATCTTACCTTCTCCAGGAAGAACTTTGAATGGATCATCAGACTCGAGTGGTTCACTGAGTCCGATCTCATTCCTCGCGTATATCCTGATCATATACGTGTGATCTTCGCTCAAGTCTCTGATGTTGAACTTGAGGGTGTGTGCGTCGACCTTGCCAACTTCCATCCACATGGTCTTGGTGACGTCACGGATGGCGATGTTGTACCCGAGCAGCGGGGCGCCGCCGTCCCATTCAGGTGTTCCCCATGACGTCATTACAATGTTGTTGCCGACGGTGCGGATTTCGAGTGGCGCAGTCGGGGGCGATGGTACGGCTGGAAAGGAAAATTGAACCTTATTGATGTGATTCATCAGAACTCCTATCAACAACTTGCATGTCATCGCCTCAAGGGCATCATCAATGGGACCCATTTAGTTATTCAAACAACAAAAAAACGTACACACGTATTTTTGTACACGCATAACTTTTACAGGGTAGTTATATTTCGATTTTTATTGGAAGGGTATAGGTACCTCGAATATGGTTCCATAGAAATTTCGGCGGTTATTTTTTTTGTTATAAAGTCTTATTAACTTGTTGAGTAGGACTTTTCTTTTAGGTATAGGTATTTAGGATACAATTGTGCCATAGCAGCTATTTGAGTGACGATTCATTCTTAGTCGACATTTTATTGCTGAATTATTCTGTAAAGTTGGAGGTATAACCCCCGGTTTCTCGAACGCTTGTCACATTGAATGAATAGTCAACGGCTTGTTATATACGCACTGCGGAATCTAACAGCGTGAATTTTAATCTCGCGGAATATAACCTGCGTGCTTAACGTAACTTACACGTACGACGAATAAAATTCCTTGCTGTTTTAGCTACCTACAACTTTATAGTGCTCCTAACATTCATATTTTTCCGCTAGTGAACTTCCATTAAGTTACAGAATTCTGCAAAAAAAACCACGCAAGTAATAAAAGCAGTGCGTGTACAGCCTGACAAATTGTCAACAATTTATCTAAATAATAAGCGTTCGAGAAACCGGGGGTAAGTGAGGAAAAACTATTACACATTATACCTAAGTTGTTAAAAAATAGTTTGTAAACCTAAACCGTCACTGTTTATAATTTTGGTATGTTTTTTTTGCGTTTACTGTGTTTTCTTTCTCTTTAATTATCTTACATTCATAACGTTTTCTTTTGATTAAAAATGTAACATAAACGATGCACTGCGTAAAGTAAGCTATTGCCGAGGTAGCCCTTGCGTCTACATTAAGTCGAACTTAGTTAGAGCGAGGGGTTGAATCTAAGACTAAGATACTAGGTCTAAACTCTGTATACTGTTAGGTACTGTTATTAGCACCTTTTGAAATAAACGTTTTTTTTATTTATTTTTTATACATTCAACACCGCTACAGTACAACTGATGCCGTCGTAGCAACGTCGTATTAACCTGGGGTCCCTTGAATTGCATTACTGTTTCAAATTTAGAATCAAGGTAAATTCAATAATGGAGATTTACGCGGTAGTGGGCTAAGTTAACTTAAAATGGGTCAAGTTCTGGTACCGGACAGTGAAGCGTTACATTTTTAATCGACTTCAAAAAAAGGAGGAGGTTCTCATTTCGACTGTATTTTTTTTTGTTTGTTCCTCAGAACTTTTGACTGGGTGGTCCGATTTTCATCATTTTTTTATGAATGCTTCCCGTGTGGTTCCATTTTAATTTTATTCAGTTCTGATAATGGGATCCATGAAAATTCATGAAAAAACTGTTAAAATTGAAGTCGGTT
Source organism: Eupithecia tripunctaria (assembly GCA_955876795.1). Lineage (NCBI taxonomy): Eukaryota > Metazoa > Arthropoda > Insecta > Lepidoptera > Geometridae > Eupithecia > Eupithecia tripunctaria. Next base: position 1,278,287 of record OY041599.1, on the reverse strand, counting down.
TATGGTTTTTTCAAACAAAATTAATTATTATTTCATCTTTAGTCCGAACCACGCAGAGTGCCGCACTGCTACCGCACAGCACAAAAATGCCCATTAAAATATGGGCTTTAACTCGTTACATTTCCCGCAGATATTGAATACCTACTGATACATCAGTATCAGTAGGTATTCAAGTGGAACTTATGGAATATCATCCATCATAATGAATAATACCAATAAATAATGTTGGACAATTCACACAGCATTATCTAGCCCCAAGCTAAGCTGCTGAGAATGTGTTATGCGTACCTACTAGATAACTGATATATGTAGATTTTAGTCAACTTTAGTAAGAGTTTCCTTTATTTTCCATCAATAATTACATGAAATTGTGTTGTCGATGTTTTTTTTATAATGTGACGAATTTACTTTGTGGCAAATGTACATTAAAGCAAACGTTACAATACAATTTCCCTCGGGGAAATCAAAACTTGCGTCGGCGGACTTGACTTGATTTGATTGCCTGCCCGTGGGTTGGTTCCAACACTGCAGTTATTTCAATTGTAAATATTAGTTTTAATTTATTTTATATTATTTGATTGTGGTTTTATTTGCTGTTGATTGTCAACTACCCTTAGTTCACCGCTCCAAGAGTTCATTCCACCGGGTTCAAAATAAAATAATATTTTATAGGTATGTACCGAGGCGGTTGATCGATCTCCAACCCGCATGCTCACAGCGTGGGATTATAGTTCAATTCGATTCAATTCAATTCATTTATTCATTTGTGATACACAGGTATTAACATGGATGTTCAGACATAAATTAGAGCACTGTGATCTGCCATTTCGCGTACAAATTTTCTTATTACATATGTATAACAAAATCTAACAATGGAGCAAAAGTAATAATAGTAAATCTTACATCGGAAAACTATAAGAATTGAAAATAATGCGTTACATAAAATTGTCAATGAGTAACAACCACTCTGTACTCTACATTTAGTTAATGCTAAATGCTAAACTGCGTCAAAATATTCATTCAAATTGTGAAATGTCTTGTATATTTAATAATTAAAAAGGTTAGCTTTAAATTATAAGATGTCATTACATTTCCTTATGTCAGTTGGTACTACCCCGCATGAGATAACAGCCAATAAGCTGCTTATCAGGGGGAGGCCTGCATCCAGCTGTGGACCAGGCTGGACCGCTCCTGAACCAGGCCACCCCTGATGCTGGACGAAGAACCTTCTTACTTACCTTGAGGTTAAGGTGAATAAGAATGTGCTTATCAGGGGGAGGCCTGCGTCTAGCAATGGACCGATATGGGCTGGGCTATGGGCTACTACGCCTATTGTAGCGCTTACCTGCCTACGACCGCTCTATCGCTCTAGTTGCTAGTTCATTATCTGGCTTTCGTAAAATAGTTTCGACTAAGTACCCGCTTTATTTGTGTATCAAACAATTAAGTTGGACTTTTGCTATAATCTCTTTAATTTACTTACCTATATAAAATGTAATGCTTAACTAAAGCTTTCATATAGTTAAGTTAAAATGTTTTAATGGTCCAATAACCAATGTATGCTCATTTATTTTATTCTCTATAATTTATAAGTTTGAAAAAGCTCATACAGCTCTCAAACGTGTTTATTTTCGTGTTCAATATTGTCTAGGATAAATGTACACTGGATTTGTATTACTTTTTATTATTTTATTTTATAAATAAAGATCTTTTAAAACTGAACTAAACTGATATAGGCTGTTGAGGTTATGGTAAATAAGAAGATGCTTACTAGCATGCTTTTCGAGCAGCACCGGCTGCGTGGGCGTGGGTAGGCTGACCCCGACTGCGTTCTCGGCAGACACCCTGAAGACCAGCTGTTCCTTCTCCCTGATGTTCTCCACGCAATGCTCATACACAGAGCCGCTGACCGTGATGATCTTCGTCCATGATTTCGCTCGCACAGTCTTGTACTCGATGATGTAATCTGGAGAGTTAAGTAAATAATGTTGAATAGTTAAGTTCAGGCTTTTACTATAGATAGATCAAGAGGTCAATTACGTATCTTTACGTAGGAATAAGCACTGAATCACAGCTTAATGTATTTGTTTCAGGCTAGGCTAATCATCCTATGTACTTCATCCAGACAATGCACAACACGCTGCTTTAATTTATTATATTGTGTCCATGACATTGAATAAGTTTTGATTATGTTACACCTCTATACTCTATCATAGGCTAGTCCACAAATGACAATGCATTTTTAGCAGCCATATTTTACCTAGGTAAGCTAACTGTGATAATTATATATTATTTCTAATTAATAATGACAGACAATGCCATTTTCCAACAGCACCATTAATTATTATTTGTACATGACATGTTTGTACATGACATGTATTTATTAATTTATCTTTGTTATGTGTACAAATTAGTAACTTGATTATTTTTAATAGCAATTACTATCAAATAAGAAATAAGATGCAATTTACTCTTTTTTACTTCAATTTTTTGTACATTAGCGGAAGAAGTGAAAAAGAAACCCCTAGCTAGTTAGAATTTTGTTGTGTATAAAAAAGGGCCTATATACACGGTCGTCAAGTTGCAGACTGCAAAGCAATTGCATCTGTCAACTGCAGGCGACAGCATCCGTCGTCAACTACAGTCAACGGCAGTCGACGACTGTAGTTGACTGCAGTCGAGCCTTGCATTCGGCAACTCGCCGTCGTGTATTTAAGCTGGGTATACGACGTAATAACTGCGCTTATACACTTAAAACACCCAGACTATGGTTTATCCAGCTTGAATGAAGCATGTTAGTAAACAAAGTACGACACAAATAACAAAATCTCACTTTGCTTGGCGTCGAGTTTCAAATATAATTAAATAAAGCAACTTTTATTGAAGGGAGGATCTAAAATCGACAAGTAATGTAAATTACGTATAAAAGGAGGCGCCAACAAAGTGAATTTTAGGTTAAGTATGGACGGTTTGATTACGTTTATGCTCCATTCAAAATGGATACGATATAGAAACCAATATTTACAGATTATGCAAACATTTATCTGTGTCGAGAATCCAGCAATCGCTTACATTGAGAGCTGTCTTTTCTTAATTGGTATATTTTATTTTATGTTTTTATAGTAAACTGTTTCTGTGCTTGTTCCTACGTAATGATACGTTATTGATTGTACCTCTTGATTCTTGATCTAGCCATAAAACAGGCCCTGTTTAGCTTCGGCTAGAAAATGATGTCTGAAAGATCATTCACTGATGCAAATGTGATGGAAATCACGAGTTCTCATGCAAGTGAGCGTTGAAAAACCAGATACTTAATACCCACTGGGGCCTAATTACACTATTTTTTAAACAAATGCTATAATGGCGCCATACGATTATGATAGAGATTTAGTCGCAAATTTATTTGGTATTCTATTACCATAAGATTACAATCTCTATTACTTAAAATTGCGTGTCAATGTATAATAATTTATTTAATTATGTCTATAGCCACACTTGCCCCACCACACCATTGAACGATCAAATTGTCAAACGGTTTTCTTAATAGGGTATATGCAATGTGACTTCAAAAAAGCTCATATTTTTATGACGTATTTTCTATTGATATAGAAATATATCTGTTTGATGTTTTTATTGTGAAATTTAATAATTGAAAAGTAGATATTTTAAGTCTCAACAGCAAAATATCTAAACGCAACGCTATTGGCACCTGAAGCGTGACGTCATAAGGGCACATTTTTGTATGGGCATGAAGTTTTGACTTTGAGTTGACCTAGGGGATCCGTGGCAGCGTTTTTATCACCCGAAACTGAGTGTAGTTTTACTTTATGTTTTTTACCTCAATAATTTAATTTTTTTTGGCTGTTATATTTTTATTTGTTTATGCATTAACCTAAATAATCGAAAAAATAATAAAAAATCCATGCATATACCCTATTGTAATAATCATAGCTATGTCATAAACTAAAAAAGATCTTGCTAATAGAATAACAAAAGGTGTCAATAGCGGTGATTGATACGCGATAATCAAGTAATAGAGAGGCGATTGTCTTAGTGGAATCAGACACCTGGGGCCTGATTCCACTAACACAATCGCTTCACTATGACAATGTTATCGCTTCATTATCGCGTTACAATCACCGCCATTGACACCTTTTGGTATTCTACTAACACGATCTTTTTTTGTTTTTGCCATATCTATGATTATGATTATATGCCTCACCACATTATTGACACGCTATTATAAGTCATAGAGATTGTAATCTTATGGTATTGGAATACCAAATAAATTTACGACTAAATCTCTATCTTAATTTTATGGCGCCATTATGGCATTTTGTATAAAAAATAGTGGAATTAGGCCCCTGAAGCTCAGTAGTCTGCCCTACAGAATGTGTCAGAGGCATGAGTAGGCGGACTCATGGACAATAAGCTGAGAATAGATGTGACACTATTGTTTGAGGAAACTTACTGGTGACGACACTTCCGCCATCGCTCTCCGGGGCGCGCCACTGCAGCGTTACTGATCGTGACGTCATTTCCTTTACCAGGACGTCGCGTGGCGGAGACGGCGCGGCTGAAACACGAGATAAGTCGTATAATATTATAAATGCAAAAGTTTGTATGGATGTGTGGATGTATGGATGGATGGATGGATGTTTGTTACCTCTTCACGCCAAAACTACTGAATGGATCTGGCTGAAATTTTGCACACAGATAATTCTAATCCCGGAATCAAATATAGGCTACTTTTGATCCCATAAATCAGTTCCCGTGGAATAAAAATCACCTTTAAACGTTTCCAAAGGAACAACGCGTGCGAAGCCGCGGGGCGCAGCTAGTTAGTATATATATTCATAGTTCCGGTACCTACCTACTTCTGGAGCATGAATGGAGGCGTATAGGACCGTTCTATGGCGTCGTTGGGGAGGTAAGGTTGGAGTTGATTCGTAATTATGTTATGTGTATCGGATAAACGTATTCGAAGCTCTTGCTTTTTAACCGACTTCAGAAAATGAGGAGTTTCTCAATTCGACTGTTGGTGGCACATTATGATCGGTCGGTTAACTCCAGCTACGAAGAAAAAAGTGTCTGTCTTTGTTACTCAAGAACGACTCAAGTAACTCGTGTTTGACAGTTTCCATGAAAATCCGCGACAAAAACGTCATTTCAGACCGGCTCAAATCCGATTTGCGTTTGTTTATTCGTAAGTTTGACTGTATTATTTATGATTGGCTTATACGATTTTAATAAAATTCAATAATAGATTCTAACATGGGGACTAAACTACAATTATTGCTGGTGTAAAGCTACGCCCTGAATGAAGCCAATCACACCATAGTGATTGGTTTGATAGATATAAATACACTAGTCGATTCATCACGGCCGAACTACTGAACGATTCTAGCTGAAATTTAGCATAGATGTAGGTCTACCTAGAATAACACCTGGCCTACTTTTATAGTACCCATGTTTCGAAGTTTCGAAGCGGCTGAAGTTGCGGGGATAATGCGCTTTAATATTATCAGGATTAGATTTAGATTAAAATGCTTTTTATGAATTATTAGTTTCTGAGTTTCGTCATAAAAGTACGTGAACGCGCCTGTTGTATTTAATTTACTATGGCACATTGTTGTTGCATTAGAATCATCAGTCTATGATAGTCCACAGCTGTACAAGCCTCCCCTAATGAGCGGCATAGCCCTCTTTCTTCAGCTTGCCGCATCCAGCATCAGCAGTCTTCCGCAGATCGTCATCCCACCTGGCTGGAGGGCGTCCTACACTACGTTTGCCGAGACGCGGTCTCCACTCGAGAACACGTTTACCCCCTTAGAATAGAACCCGCTAAAGAGTCTTTGTAGCGTTCGACTGAGCTAGTATAAAATGATTTGTAAACCCTACATGTACGATATTAAGTTTAATAAGTAACACAAATAAAGTAATTTCTGCCAATATCTATATATATCAATCAATAATAATCAGTAGAAACTGCGTGTAGCGTTCTAATACAGTAACCGACGACTAAACATTCTCAGAACTATTTCTAAGTGTGTAAAAGCATGCTATTTAAGGGCGTATTATGAAAGCTTCCCCAAGCATTACTTATGCAGTCATTACGTAAGTTTTACTCAAGCTTAGAACCTCTGCTCAAGTAAATCTTTGATAGAGAATTTAACTCTGACGCTACTTAGCTAGCTGCATGCACTAGCAAAATCTCTACTTGAGTGAGTGGGGTTTTGTCTATGGTCTACATCTACACATTTATCTAGGCAAACAACGTTCCTTTACTTTTTAACCTGACTATCACTGTTTATTTTTTAGAGCTTTTATGTTATACGATGGATTTTGTGAGACGAAACGCAACGATTTCAAACATGTTTGGCGTTTTATTTAGAACAAAAAGCTTTGGCGCGTAGAAATCATTTCAAAGTCTTACTCAAGCGTGGTCCAGACCGGTCCAGACCACACTTGAGAAAAGATGAGTTCACAGATTCACTAGGCAGAGATATAAAAGTATGAAATCGTTCTAAAATAGGTAATTACTCCAATAATGCTTGGTAACCGATCAATAATACGTCATAACGTGGCAAGAAAAGAACGCATCGTTACATTACTTGAGAATTACATGAGTGAGTGTAGATTTTGACATGAGTTCCCAAGTATTGTTTTAAAATTTATCTCTTATTCAAAACTATACCTGAGCGTCACTCAAGTCTAGATCGATGACTGAGCATGTTTTCATAATACGGGATTGAATACCTTAGAAAATACTAGCTATTTATAAAAAAAGTATAGAATAGCTAACGGTAATGTAGATACTTACTCTTCGTCTTTCCAACGACAACTTTCTGGTCCGACTCGTAAGCTAGGCTGGTGCCTATCTCGTTTCTGGCATATATCCTGAACTGATATGTTGTACCCTTCATCAGTTTCAGTATCCTGGCCCAAGTGGTGGCAACCGTGGCTACCGTCTGCCACTCCTGGCCGTCAGTCATCTCCACACGGTAATCGATGATGGGCGACCCGCCGTTCCTTTCTGATGGATACCAGGATACGGTGACAGAGTCTTTGGTCATGCCGTATAGGCCTAGAGGACCTAATGGAGGTGATGGTACGTCTGTTGAAGAAATGTTTGATTAGTTGGCTATCCCATCTCGTAAACATTTTTGTAATGAGTGATACAGTTCGTTATATGATACACACACAACAGCCTGTATTGGTCCACTGCTGGACGCAGGCCTCCCCCTGAAGAGCACCTTATTGGCGTATCTCATGAGGGGATAATGCCCATAATCCCCACGAGATGCGTGTTGGGGATCGCAGTTCGGTGGTAGAATTGTTTTACAAGGGGCGCTGCTGCCCGGCTCAAGGTGAATTTCCCTTAGTCGCCTCTTACGACACCCACGGGAAGAGTTGCAGTGGTGCAAATTCTAAGCAAGTACTACATAGCTAAATTAGCGTTAAATGATAGTTGCTCGGTAAGGTTTGTGTCTTTCAGTTTGTTACAAGCAATAATTACAAAATTGGAAAAACTTCGAACGCTACGGGCATAGAAACCGCAATGTAATGTAGGAGGATAATGAAGCTTTTATCTGATGCCCTTATTTAAATGCCACTGCAGTAAATATTACTTGAAAACGGTACTAATTACAAAAAAAAATGGGACAATTCACACATCTAGCCCTAAGCTAAGCACATATGGTGTTATGGGAACTTGACAACTGATTTACTTAATACAAAGAGAACATCCAGATCACCCTGAACAATTATCATATCCGCAGATCGTCCAAACATTCGTCCCGAAGCGCGAATCGAACCCGCAACTTCCTGTGTCACAGGCGGACCTTCGCCCACCGTGCCACAGACCTCGTCACACAGTTAATAACAAACTTTATACAATAACAATGTTTTTTAGTTCCTTACCTAACGCAGTCTTGATCACTATAGGTTCGCTCTCCAACGCCTCTGAGAGGCCAACGGGGTTTTGCGCCATGACCCTGAACATATATTCGCAGTTCTCATTCAGCTTCTGAATGCAGTACGTCTCCACGTCCCGGTCAACATCAGCGACCTTCACCCATTGGTTCACCTCCGGGTCGTGCTTTTCGATGGCATATTTGGTCAGCTCCAGGCCGCCGTCGTCAACTGGCGGTTTCCACTCTATGGTCACAGACTCTCTGCTGATTTCGCGCATTATTACCGGACCTTCGGGTCTGCTGGGCTTGTCTGGGGAGGTAAGTAAGTTATAAATAATAATTATAATTAATGACAATCCTTATTATCTAGCCCTAAAATAAGCAGAGCTTGTGTTATGGGTACTAGATGACTGATATACGTAATACAACACATAGAGAGATATGTTTTTAGTAAACATAGAAAACGACCAGAACACCCTAAACAAATATCTGCAGATCGTTCGTCAAAGTAAAAGCATTGAATTGCTGGTTGATATGATAGAAGAACAATTGAAAACTTACCATAAACCTTGAGCGTCGTATCAACAGTCTTTGTCGCCGCCTTGTTGGTCGCCTCGATCGTATATTTACTGCTATGCGTTCTCTTACACGACTTTATTCTAATCGTGCTAACATTGTCTTCAGTTTTTATAACAATTTCCTTAGATTTCTCTATCTTCGTGCCATTTCTGTACCAAGTCACTGTAGGCTTCGGTATGCCTTGTATCACAGCTGATACCGTCCATTCGTCGTCAACCTTGCGTTTCTGGTTGATTTCCTCCTCTGTTATAATGATAACAGGTTTCTGTTGCACTTCTAGAGCGCAGGAGGTCTCTGCTTCCCCTGATTCATTGGTCGCTACGCACTTGTAGACGCCTTCGCTTGTGAGCGTACTTGTCACAACCAAAGTCGCGATGCGGTTGACATAGGTAGCTTTGGCTGTCTTGAGGGCTTTGTTGTCTTTGAACCAGGCAACTTTCGGTTGCGGCACGCCTCCGAATATGCAGCTTAGCTCTATGTCCTCCTCTGGGGAACCTACTACATCCCGTAATGGTTTCTCCACCGTGGGAGGTTGAGTTTTGGTGATTTTCTCTATTCTGTAGTATTCTGATATCTCTGAGGACTCGCTAACGCCTACTTCGTTGATGGCAAACGCTCTAAATCTGTATGAGGATTTTGTTTTCAGATTCTTAACGTAGCATTGTGTTTTCAATATTTTCTCGATCGATATCCATCTAGAAAAATAAACGTTAAAGACATTTTACTTAAAGCGCGGTCAATACACGACACATGTTGAGCCTTCTTGAAGTCTTAAACATACAGGCAGACTGATTTTTTAAGATTGATTTAAAGTTCTGTGTGTTTACTATGAGTTGTCACAGTAAGATCGACTGATGTTACTACAATAGTTATACGCTATAATAGTTATATAAATACGCAGATAGTCTGTTCAAAAAGAGAAGAATCGTGGCGTTATGGTGAACTAACACTTTTAGTCGTGCTGCAATGGCAGATCAGTGTTGTAAGCGGAACAAAAGTTGACAATTGGCACAATTCCCACGACGCTTTTCTTTTCGAACAGACTCTAGTATATTTAGGTTCTTTGTTGCTCCCATCAGTTATGTATCCCTTTTTAGATAATGCACGTTTCACAGTAGCAATATTAAGTTACTATGACATTTGTCAAATTTGTGACTGATGGTACCAAATTCTAAGCAAATGAGTTGAAACTACAGTCGTTGTTACTACACTGTGACGTACACTCATACTGCGCATTTTAGTACCCAACTATCCGCTAGAGGCGCTTTAGACGTTTTGCATACATTTTTCATACTACAGTGTCGTCGTTAGCGAGTATACCCGTAGATACTGAAAACTCATGGTAGACACACTGATCTTAAAGTCGATTAAAACTACAATAATTTAATTTCTCTTTCGTCCGTGAACAAAATCCCTAGGTAGTAGGTAGTGGTGACTCACTCAGTGGTGTCGATCTCCTGGTACTCCAGGATGTACGAGTCGATGGTCGAGTTGCCCGAGTCTCTGGGCTCCTCCCAGCAGACGTTTGCCGATGTGTCGTCGGTCTCGACCACAGAAGGCTTTCCAGGCGGAGATGGAATATCTATTATATAATAAGGTTTGATTAAAAAAAAACTATAAACCTATTTTTCTTTCTTCTTCTTTCTTTCTTTCTTTCTATTTTTTAATCGGATGGGGTCGTTGATGATGATTTATCGTTAAAGCAATAATAGAAATATACACGCAGTCAAAATATTCACTGAATAACTATTACATTTATAATAAATATTACGGTTCATAAAATACAGCCCGCTGACAGACAGACAGGAGGCTTTGTAATAGGTACAAATTTTGAGACCCTATTACGCGTACAAAATCCTAACAAAATCATCAGTCCAGAGCTGATCTTTCTTCATTCTATGCTATCAGTCTTTATTGATACAAGTTCTTTTTGGCTATCCTCCACGCAAATGCATCAACTTTGTAAGCCTCTTGTTTACGTCCGTTGCTATGGGAACCGCTAGAGATAAATAAATAATTTCACTCATTTTAATGAGTGAAATTATCATGAGAAGAGAATATTTCCGAAACTTGTTCAGCGCACACATACAGGTGATCAGTCAAAGTTGCCCCCGAACCAACACGTATGAAAGTTTGTTCATAATTAATATTATAATTTTTCAATAACCGATTAATCAATACAATGAAACATACTACTTCTGAATACATTTATTACCATCTTCCGTGTCAGAGATAAAGGCTCGTTGACACTAGGTCAGTGGTTTGTATTAAACTCAGAATTCAAAGTCAGCGCTGTCCCGTAAAAACCTAATGTGAATTGATTTGAAGTCAGCGCTGACTTCTATATTCGCGTATGCTTATTCGCGAAGGTGCACGAAAGTAATTCTATCATTATTTCTGTTGTTCTCGCGAATATTTTTTTCTCACTGACTTTCTTTGAAACAACTTCACAATACGTTTACCATGACTATAACTCCCCATGTAAACAGTTGAAGCCAATGTCGGCGCCGCGCCGGGGTGGCGGCGCATTAGCACCTCTACTGTCTTGTGCACTGACCTGTAAACGAGCCTTAATGGCCTCTCACACAGGCAATGCAACCTTACATCACATGATATGCCAATAAATCGTCGGCTCTGAATGGTAATTCTCGCTACCATCACTCGATAAATATGGCATAATATCGACTGATTTATTCGTAGCAAACAAGCGTTTTCTCACCGTCTGCAATTCGATATAGTATAACAAGGGATAATCTTTGATAAGTCGCTCGATACGTAACGTGTAGTCGCGGGCACTCGTTGGTCTGTATTGAAGAGAAAAAAGTACCTACTCTATTTCTCTGTCGCTCGCTCACTTAAGGCCCATAAACCAGCGAAAGTGGCGCCCCCAACTATTATATCTTATTATTACGTTGATCGCAGGAATTTTTAAAAATCCTACGTTCAGTTTGTGGTATCTATTATAAGCTATTCATTAATGCCTCTGTAATAGTTTCATTTTGTAAAGCTTAGGAAGAGAAACGAAGTAGCGCTTTTTGGCCACCAAACTCTATTTTTGCATCTCCTAAACTATATGAGATAAAATTATAAAAGAGGTATTAAAAAATAGCTTATAATAGATACCACAAGCTGAACGTAGGATTTTTAAAAATTCCTGTGATAAACGTAAAAATATGATAAAATAGGATTGCTGTCAGATTGGCTCGGGTATGCGCCTTAAGTCTCTTTTTTTTTGAAAGTATAGAATATCGAATAGAAATATGGAAGAGCGAACGAGAATACAGTTTGTGGCGGGACTTGATATATTATCGAAGGTTCTATTTATCAGCAAACATCACGTGATACTGAAAATGGCCCTCTTGGTCGGCCCTAAGAACTTGTGCAATAAAAAATCTTAACGGCAAAACATCTAAAAAAATAATGCTGGATAATTCACACAGCACTATCTAGCCCAAAGCTAAGCAGAGCTTGTGTTATGGGTACTAGATAAGTGAGAATACGTAGGTAATATATATACAATACATAGATAGAAATTTTTTATTATGCATAGAAAACATTCAGAGCACCCTGCCAAATATCTGTAGTACAAATATTTGTGCCGAGGCAGCAATCGAACCCGCAACCTCCTGCGTCGCAGGCGGACCTTCGGAGCCACAGAGGTTTTCATTCTTTTATTCAGACTTCATTCACTCCCCCTATCTACAGTAACCTAAAAGGCTTGCATGTAGGTATGTCACATATGTAATAAATGTATGGAATGAGTATACCCGTAGCGTACGGAAAATCTACTATTTTACACGAAACTGTAGCTAAGTAATTGAGGCTTCCATAAAATAATACCTACATAAGTAATTAGTTACCTAGGTAAGACCTACCTAGCTCTGTGTTAGAGGCGTGAACGTGTTTCTTGGTTTGCTATTACCATAGATAATATGCCATAGATATTATGTAATCTTTAGTGGTACATTGTATATCCAGGAAAGAATGAGCCCCATTCTCATCGAGTGTGTCATTTGAGGCACGAGGCGCAACTGAGGGCCGCGCTACTTGACTTTGAAAAAGGAAGAGAAGTAGTGGAAGTTCAGAAAGGAGTCTTACCAAGAACAACTACGTTGATATCCGAGATCGCTTCACCGCAGTTGTTTTCCAGTTTAAGCCGGTACGAGCCGGCATCGACCTGCTCGACCTTTTTGATCGTGAGGCTCGCAGACTTGGAGTCGATGCTCGGCTTGATGTGCTTCGACTTCTTGATGATCTTCGAGTTGATCACCCATTCGTCGTTCGGCTGCGGGGAGCCCTCGAACTGAACGGTTATAGTGACGTCGTTACCGCGCCTTATTCTGTACTCGCTGTCGTAGTTTGTTATCCTAGGGGAGAACTCCACCACTGAAATCGATTACAAAGCATTGTAAACGTGTGCCTTACTTATTATGTATAATTTATTTCAGAATACAATCCATATCACATTATTACACACAAAATACTTAAGACTAAACATATTATTGTGATAAAAAATATTAGATAAAAAATTCAATGAAAGACAATTTTTTCTGATTCTTAGTCTTTGATTTTAATATTTTGTTCGCATAACATTTGTAACACATATTTGCAGTACAAGTATGGAACCCAAGGCGGGACTCGAACCCGCAACTTCCTGCGTCAAAAGCGGACCTTCACCCGCCGCGCCACTTAGGTCGTCTTGAAAATTGTATTTGTTTATTATATTTTTTTTGTACGCTTCAAAAAATAAAAATATCTAAATCTGAGCCAGACAGAGTAAGGCTCGTATTATGAAAGCCTGCTCAGTCATAGAGCTATGCTTGATTGACGTTTATGCCATAGAAAAGCGTCGCTTAAGCATAGAGGGATGGCTGAGCAAGCTTTCATAATACGGGCCTTAGAGTCAATCTGTGTCTTAGTAATAGGGTTCCGTTTTCACCCTTGAGGATGCATGAGGTACTCTAAAGATATTATAGTCAAAATTACGAACTATGAAACCAAGAGATACTTACATTCTACTCTGAGTTTAGTCGAACACTTGGCATCGAGGAGGGAAACGGAATATTCCGTCTGATCATCCTCATTGCACTTCCGAATGATAAGCGTACGTTTAGTACCATCTGAGATCAATGTAAACTTCTCCGAATCTTCAATGACAGTCTTCTTCTTAAACCAGGTCACCAGGAGTGTGTCATCTGGTATCTCAACAGTCAGATACGCGTCGGTGTTTGCTGGAACTACTATGCTTTCCGGAAGTCTCAAAGTAAAGGCCACTGATGGTTCCTCAACTGTGAGCTTAGCAGCACATCTGTCGTTGCCAACTTCACATGCATATTCACCCGCGTCGTCACCGTCACAATCGTATATTTTCAGCTTCTGTTTCTTGCCGTCGATGGTAAGTTGAATGTGGTTGGAAAACTGAATTTCTGATCCATCTTTGAACCATTGTACCAATGCGTCACCTTTGGTAAGCTCGATTTCAAACGTTGCCTTATTTCCTTTGGACACCTTTTGGTCTTTGAGCCGTGATATGATTTCTGGAGGCAGTTCCACGACTGTGACTTCAGCAGTACACGCGTCGTCTCTGAGAGTGCACGTGTATTCACCTTCGTCATGGACAGATGTGTTTCTGATATACAGTTTTCTGATATGACCGCGCTTCTCAATTTCATATTTATTTTTCTTAGACTTGATCTGCTCTCCGTCTTTCTCCCAGAATACGTCTGCAGTTTCTGAGTTCACTTCCACTTCGAGAATGGCAACGTCGCGCTCTTTCACTTCAAAGTCCTGTAGTTTACGAACAAACTCCGGTATAGTTTCGTGGACCATAAGCTTCGTATTAGTTTCTTGGTCCTTTACCACGCATTTAATCACACCTACATCTGTTAGTTTGGTCTGTTTGATTCTTAGTTTATGTACACGTCCTTCTTGGATGACTTCCCTGTGATCCATTCCACTCACTTCCTTATTGTTGTGATACCATTTTGTAGATACTGTATGTGATGTTTGACATTCCAAGGTTACCGTCTTTCCTTCCTCTGTCTCATACTGTTTGCTAAGTTTCTTGACGAATGTAACTTTGTCGACATCGATAGTGACCTTTGCGCCGTGCGACGATTTACCTGCACTATTAGCTGCCACGCACTTATAATCACCGGAATCTATTTCTGAGTCAACTTCTTTGATGATTAACTCTATATTCTCCCCGTCAAAGTTCTGTGTTACCGTTTCGGATGGTGTTATCACAATGTTATTCCTGTACCATGTTATGATTGGAACAGGGTTTCCAGTAACTTTAGCGGTAAGTTTTATAGTGCCCTTTTCTTTAACAGTTATTTCTTGGAATCTGTGTATAAAGAGTGGTGGTTCAGCGTTTTCTTCAGTCGGTTCTGAAACAAGGCATTTTTAAACCGTTACTCAACGTAATTACATTTAAGCATATTAAGCGAATAACTTTCGGATATAAATTGAGAAACTTACCTTCGATTGTAATAACAGCGCTCGTCTCCGTCGAACCTTCTGAATTGACAGCCTTTAGAGTATAAACACCATCATCCTTGCCTTTCTTAGGTTTCACAATCGTTATTGTGTGCATATCACCGTCAGATTTAGTAGGCATCGATTTGACTGGTTTGTTGTTCTTGAACCATGCTACGGTCGGTGCCGGGTTTCCTACAACTTGAGTGGATAGAACAATGCTTTCACCTTCTCGGATAGTCATGTTCCTCAGTGGCTCTATTACTTGAGGTTTCTCCTTCTCGCCGGTCTTGATCTTCAGGACAATTGGAAGGCTGGCTTCACCTTCTCTGTTAACTGCCATCACGGTATATGTACCTTCTTGGAATTTTTTCACGTTATCTATTTTAAGGACGCTACAATACATGTGCATGTCGGATTCAGTAGCTATAGAGACATGCTCGTTGGGTGTTATTTCTTCACCCTTGAATAACCATACGATGTCTGGCTCTGGGATCGCCACAAGCCTGCACTCCAGGAATATTTGCGAGCCTTCGTCAATGTACTGAGCTTTGGGCCGCTTTGAGAACGTGGGCGGAATGCCTTCCAGGATATCGGCTAGTGATGATTCCCTGGAAAGGCTCTTTCTTGAGAGGATGGTCATTTCAGAGCCGTGGTCCGATAGAGGAGCTTCAACTATGAGCTCCGTTGTACTGGAGGCAAATCCTGCTGCGTTCTTCGCCACACAAGTGAAAGTACCGGCATCTTCGGGGAACACTTCTCGGATGATCAGCGTTGCTACGTTGTCATCATCGTAATACATTTGGAAGTCTTGCGACGGCTTGATGATGGCAGTTTGCCTGAACCAGGTGATCTGCGGCCTGGGGTATCCCTCTACTTGGCATTCGAACTGGACTGTAGCACCGTCTGGGGTGTGTTTTGGTCTCAGCTTCTCAACGAATATAGGAGCAACTGCCTGTTCCTCCGATGATGGTTCTAGAAGAAAAAACATTACATTAGTAAGAGATAACTGGTACGGAAGTGACATGCGTGTATCCAGAGCCGCCGACCACCTGCTTCTGGGACCACAAAATCACATGCGTTCATAGCACATCTATTTCAGGAAACTTGTATATCCATCTACAAACAACATACATGTATGTATAACAACTTACTCTCGAAAACAGGCAGCTTGTCAATTTTCTCGTTGAGTTTCTTCTGCAGGTACAGCGTGTAGTTGGCTTCGTCCATCAAGTACTGGGCAGGCACCCAGCCCTTCTCCTCTGTCAGGTGTTTGCGCACGAACCACCAGTCCTGGTTCGTAGTTTCTGTAATTATACAGCACGGGTCATTTTCCTACTTTCAACCTTGTGTACTAAATATTAGAATGTCACTGCTTCTAGCAGAATCTAATCAAAATCCATTTATTTGGCCTTCAATTGGACTATCCTCGCCAGCGCCGACAATGTCGGTGTGACATATACGTAAATAAATGTTATCGGCGGTTGTTGACTTTGGATTGTATTGTAGATTCTCCATCCCTTACCCAGTATGTAAAGTCGTTCGCCTTCGACCAAGTTGATAGCTTCGTCTGTCTCCGCCCCGTAGGAGTACACAGCAAACACTGTGTCACCACCACGCACATCCAGCGGGGTGTCTGTCGATCAAACAATCATATTTAAAAAGACTGGACATTTCCACTACTGACTTACTTTTACACTGCTTGCACTATTATTACATACATTTATAATAGCACTGGTGTTTTTATCCACCGGGGGGCGGGCAGCAGCGCCCCTTACAGAACAAATTATACCAGCGAACTGAGATTCTCAACCCGAATGCCCAGCGTGGGGATTATGGGCACTACCCTCGATGAGATAAACGCCACTAAGGCACTTATCATGAGGAGGCCTGCGTCCAGCAGTGGACCAATACAGGCTGTTGAGGTAGTATACAGTTTTTTACCCTAGTATGAAGGTAAGGACAAGTTTTTAAAGGAACAGTTGAAAGTGTAAATGTATAGGTATACCTATGGATCAGTTCAGCTACCTGTAGATTGTTTGCAACAGTCTGCAGCTAGCTCAATCGTTTCAATTGGAATTACTAGGTAATTGTTTTAATAAAAGTATTTTTTTATTGTAATTGTAACGCAAAATAATTCATAATACAATGGTTTCCCTATATGAGTTTCTTAAAATTCGATTTGTTTTATTCAATACTAAATATTTTCTCGCCCAGAAAGTTGAAAAGTGTTGTGCCTCAGACAGGAGCAAATATATTTGGTTTCTTGCCTTCTATAAATCCCTCGCTAGATGAGCAGTCTCCAGAGCAACTGGCTATGACAATGCTTCTTACTGTAGTTTGAGTGATTCGCTAGCTCGGCACTCAAACTCACTTTCAACAAAAAACGGAATAAATATTAATAGTATTCAGAGACCAATCATCGATTTTCTCGCAGTTTTTTTATCAGCAAAGTCATCGTTTTCGAGCGATAGAGGTATCATTCTATCTAGACTACGACTACAATAAATTATGAAGAGAAAAATTGGCTGTTTGAAACTGAAAAACTGTACCAATTTCTAAAATTATTTCTCATTAAAATACTTGTCATTTATTATTGTGCCTGATTAAATAAAATATGTTGTAAAAAAGTCGAGTCGGGCCATCAATGGTCGGGCCATTAGTGTTGTTTTTCCAAAGTAGGCATAGCTTTTGACTTGACAGTTGTGACGGATATACACTTTATTGACAAAATAAATGAACGTTAATTAATAATGTATAAAAAGTTGCATGGGGGTTTGAATTCTTCTACTTTTTAATAATAAAATAAAGGTTAGTTACTTACTTTTAAATTTAGAACGTACCTGGGAATTCTTCTTCTCTGGAGATACTCATCGAAGCATCCGCTTCTGCAAAATTAATGTTTTTCTTAAAATTGATTTGTTAATATGAAGTTTGGTGCGTGCAAAGCTAAAATAAATTCAAATGCTAAAAATAGGTACATGCACGATATACTAAATATATTGAGTTAAGGAATTTTTGTTGTTGTTTATCTATGATTTAATAAAAACTTGCTTGTATTAACTCATGCTTTGAGTTACGCTTCGTGTGCTATTTATTTATTTAGGTTCGTTGGAGATGCTTCCCGTTAAAATATAATAAAAGGCAAATAGAGACTTTTTTAATGATGAATTTTACGCATGGCGAACCAGAGGGCGTAGCCAACCGGCATTCGCTATGAAGCGAATCGAAAACAATTGAATGATTCGTAGGGATAATATCGAAACAGATCACGTGACATATCTAAGGATATGCCTTAGATATGTCACGTGATCTGTTTCGATATTATCCCAACGTCAAACCCATACATTATTGTACTTTTCTACTATCGCTTTCGACATCGATTGTTACATTGTCTAAGCTCTCTGATTTTTTAAATTGTACTCTATACTTAATGCTTGGTTCCAAAAAAAGACTTTTTATTTTATTCCAAGTCAATTAAAAGAAAAATACATGGTAATTATATTATTGACTTGAATTGTTGACCATAAATAAATTAATATTATACTAGCTGCGCGTTGCAGCTTCGCAAGCACGTCTATCCCACGGGAACTGATTTATGGAATAAAAAGTAGCATATGTGTTATTCTAGGCCTAGAACTACCTGTATGCATCATTTCAGCCCGATCCGTTCAGTAGTTTTGGCGTGAAGAGGTAACAAACATCCATCCATAAATCATACCAACTTTCGCATTTATAACATTAGTGTGATATTAGTAGGATGTGATGATGACATTACATTAATATTAGATTCCAAGTTTTCGCATATCGTTTTTTACTTAAAAAACGTACCTATGTTAAAATGAAAAGACAACACGTAGCTTTACAAAAAGATTTAAATTTTATTTTAAAAGATTAATTGAATAATATAACATTAACTGGTGAACGGGTTATCATAAAATATAATGCTTATTTTGGTTATTAATCGCTGTCTAAAAAAAATCACCCATAGCTATACGATTTATTGTAATGTAGATAATAAGTACACTTAATTAAGACACTCTGATACTTAATTCTTATTTGTTTCCTCTAATTTGGTTCGTTATGATAATTAAACTAATAACTTCTGGGGCGATAACTAAACTTTAAAAATATTAATTCCTTTTTTCGTTCTAAGGTGGATTTTGAGGAAGGAAAACTGTTTTTTTTTTTAATTGCACTTTAAATGCACTGCAATTTTACTCCTTACGGACAATCTCCAAAGAGAAGAAATGGAATTCATTTGTTGAAGCCCAGTTTTTTGTTTTAGGGGTATAACAGGATGGAGGATTAGAATAAGCCTCATAAATATATAAAAAAACCTTCATTTAGGTAGCTAGCAGGCTTTTAATTATTAGTAAGCACCCTGTTGCAGAAGCATTATTGAATATAAGCTGTGATCATAATATACGCGAAGACAAAACAATACCTTGCAGTTGAGAAGGTTTGCGAGGCTTGCGCTTCGCTGAAATAGTAAGTTGCTCTTCTTGATACGTTTCTTCCCTGACTGGCTTAGGCTTTATTTCAACACTCAATTCTTCTATTTCACTGACCTCATACGCAAGTTTTTTAGGCTTACGCCTTATAACCATTTCGATATTTTCATCAGACTCAGATCCGCTCAAAATTATGTCTTCTTGTTCGTCGTCATTTTCAACTTCTTGAGTTATTCGGATAGATGTTTCGTCGGCAGCTTCAGTTAAGGTAACTTTCTTCTTAGGCTTCAATTTGATCTTACTGGAAAGCGAGAGTTCCTCAGTTGAATACTGTTCTGTTATTGGTTTCACTTCGAAACTGACTTCTTCTTGATCATCAACAATATATTTAGGCTTTCTCTCTAACTTAATGCTGACATCTTGTACAACTTCTAAAGGTTCTTCAATAGTTTTTGGTCTTGAAACTGTTACACTAGACATAATATCCTCAACCGCTTCTTCCTTCTCAAGAACTGGTTTTTTAAGTGGCATCAGGAATTGTGTAGTCTTTTCATCATCCTCAATATCAGTCTCAATTATTTCTACGATTTCGGGGCCTTCTTTTTCTTCGTAAAATTTGATAGAAGTTTCGTTTGCTTCCTCGCTGAATGTAGGTTGCCTTTGTGGTTTCAGCTTTACTTTACTCGACATTGAAATTTCTTCTTCTGCGTAAGAGTCGAGCTGAATATTAAATTCTTGTTCAACGTCTTCTTTTGTTTTTGTACTTTTTGGACGGAACGTAACAGTTTCTGGCTCAGTGACTTCAGGCAGAATAATAGAAGACTTTCTTACAGGTTTTAATTTCTTTTTGATAGTGACTTCTTCAGATATTTCTTCGGTCTTTTTAACACTTGGGCGTCTTGGTTTTATAGTAAATTGTTGAGGCTTATCTTGTGCATCTTCTGGTTCATCTTCTTCTTCGGGCTTGGGCTCAATTTGTTTTGTAGCTTCAATTATATCTTCATGACCAAACATTGGTTTTTCTAACTCAGTTTTTTCAACTTCAGGTAATTCAGGCTGTATATATTTCTTTTTCTTTATTTTAGCCGCTTCTTTAACATTTCTTGACAGAATGCCATTTTGTCTAACACTGCCCATGAAATTGATCACTGGTTTTATTATCTCTGGTGGCCACTCATTATTATATGTGATACGACTTTTTAGTTGGAATTTGGGAAGCACCGGTACCTGAGTATCTGCTTTTGCCTTTGGAGCTGCTTTCTTTAGTTTTAGTTTAGCAAATTGTGGTCCATCAATATTTTCTGCATGCTGAGCCTTTCCAACTTCAAGAACCTTTCTTTCAATTTTTAGTGGAGTTAACTTGGGCTTAGTTTTCACATCTGATTTCTGTTGTGGCATTTCTTTTGTTTGAATTTCTTCTTTAACGTCTGGTAATGGTATTCCATTATTAGCTAAGATTTTTTCCTCAAAATGTACTTTCGTTTCAGGTACTTTAACGACTTCAGGTTCATTCAGGATTTCAGACTGTTCTTTTTCTTTTGTTTTATCTAGTTTCTTAGATTTCTTGTGTACCTTTGTATCTTTTTGTTTTGGAATACATTTTTCAGTAGAGACAGCTGATAGATCTGTTGGTGTTATCTCTTTAAGCTCGACTAGTTTTTGTTCTGACTCAGGGACTTCAGGTACATCATATTTTTCTGGAACAGATTCTTTATGTTGTGGTTCTTTTTTACGTAAAGTTTCTATATCTTGGGGTTCAAACTTAGATATGGCTTTTTCGTCTTCAGATTTTATATTACGGATAGATTCTTCCTCCTGAGGTTCACTCATCTCATTAGTTTCTTTTCTTGGTTTGGCAGCTTTGGGTTTTTCTTTTTTCTTAGGTTTTTCAGGTTTTTCATCAGTTTTCGATGGTTTAACTTCTTTTATTTCTTGTATATCAGAAGTGACTGGTTTTGGTTGTTCGACAAGAACAAGTTCTGATGACGATTTTTCTCGAACAGTTTCCAGTTTTTCATCAATAATATCAGTACTGTCAATTTCAGGTGAAATGCTTTTAGGTCTTAACTCTTCAGTGACCAATTCAGGTTCTGATTCGTGCTCATCTTTGGGTTTTGCTTTAGCAGGGGCTTCTTCCTTACCAGTCTCAGAGGCTTCAAGATCAATTACGTCTACATGTTCAGGTTCTTCGTCTACAGTTTTCGGTGAAAAATCAAATTGTTCTGGCTTTTCAAGTTCTACCTTTTCTAGGTCAGGTATTTTGGGAATTTTGATTACTTTCTTTTTTAATTTCATAGCCTCTTTAACGTTACGAGACAAATCTCCATTTTGTCTGACGCTTCCTAAGTGTGTTACAGCGGGCTTTATGATTTCTGGAGGCCAATCGTTAATATACCTAATGCGACTCTTCAACTGAACCTTAGGAAGTGTCACAGTCACTGTTTCTTGTTTTGGTTTAAGAGAAGGCTTTCTCAACTTTATTTTGCTAAATTGAGGGCCTTCCATTTCTTGTAAATGTTGAGGCTTGTTGTCACCTAAAGTTTTTTCTTCGATTTTCATAAGCTGAAGTTTCTCTTTGGAGTATTTTTTCTTTGAGATCGGTTGTTCGGATGGGAAGTCTTTCACCACTTCCGTTGGTTCTTCATAAGTAATTTCAGAAAGTAATGAATCTGTAAAAACAAATTTAGTTAGCATAAATAATTGCTTATAATGTTATGAATATTTTTTGTTTTAACCAACCCTATATGACACACATTAAACGTCTATTTTTATTTCTTTATTTACTATACTATTAAATTGGCACAATAACATGGACAGATAAGTAAAACGTATGTAAAACTGGTGTGTGCTCTGTGTAAAGTGTGTGAGTGTTGTGTGGAAACTTTTCACATGTGATATGTTTTCGTCAGTTGTATGAGTAATCCAATAAGAATCCAAATAATAACCACCCTACAACATAATCAAGATTAGTCACCTTGTAACGCCTCAGTAAAAAAAATGAACCAGCAACGATAAAATTAAATGATCCTAAGCCTCCATTACATGTTGCCCCAACATTGCCGAGTAAAAGCCTTGCCTTGCATTGCCTTGTCATCCCTCAGTATCGCTCGCCTAGATGGCCGATGGCCGATGGCAGATGGGATGGTGAATACAAGCGCCAACGTGTTATGAGGTCATTTGCAGTGACTTGTCACCGCTCGCAGTCACTCACGGCACCTCGCCTCACTTCGGAGCTCATCGGAGTGATATGGATAAGAATGAATGGAAAGTTGTAAACAAACGACGCAGACGAAAACAACAGACTTCCGCCGTGATTATCGGCACGGCTGAGAAAAATGACGGACTGCAAGCGGCAGAGAGAATTAAGTATATACAGGCTTGGTGCTTTAGGCCTAATACCACAACTTCGACCGTACTTGAGTTCCTGAATAATATGATTAAATCTGATTTCAAAGTGGAGAAGCGCGAGATAAGATCAGACACACACGCATCCTTCCTGATTGGAATGCCGGAGACAGTGTACGACGTGGTCACCGCGCCTTCAGCCTGGCCCTCTGGGATTCGTTTCGTGGAATGGTTTCAGGCCCGGCCCCGCGTCCAGCGGGGCAGCGAGCGCCGCGCCGCCACCTCCGCCGGCACCCCCAGCGCGTGACTCACGCAACAGGAATGTGCCGCCGCCGCCGCCGCCGCTGCGAGCGTCGAGCTCTTATAATCGGATCGTAATTTGTCAACAGAACATTGCTGCACTTAAAAATAAATCACGTAAGCTAGAAGTGTTATTAGAGAAAAGTTTAAAATGTGAAGTTCTATGTTTAACTGAACACTGGTTAAGGGACTCTGAACTAAGAGCAATTTACCTAAACAATTTCAACTTAGGTTCCTATTATTGTAGGCAGTCTATTGCTCACGGTGGATCATGTATCTATGTTAGGAGAGACATAAAATTTAAAGAAATTGACTTTACCTATATTTCGATAGAACAGATATGCGAGATATCAGCGGTAGAACTTACCGAATACAATTTAATTATAGTTTGTGTTTATAGGTCAAACTTGACAAATGTTTCACAGTTCTATCCTTGCTTGGAACGATTGTTGGATGAGCTAGTTCAGTGTGGGAAGGATTGTGTTGTTCTCGGTGATTTTAATGTTGACAACTTATGCTCATTAAATAATAACCAGAAACGACTTAACGATATTTTACACGCCCGTGATTTTAACAATTTTATAAAATTTCCCACCAGAGTTACAGACACGACAAGTACATGTATCGACCACATGTATGTGAGCGGAGAGCGTGCTCGTGCGGGAACGGTCAGCGCGCGCGCGGTTGACTCCCAGCTCAGCGACCACTACGCCGTGCGAGCCGAGGTGACGTGCGAGAACGGCGCGCGCGCAAGCGCTGCGCACTTTTCCCGCTCATTTACAAACGCAAATACTAGTAACTTTGTAGCCGCTATTGAAAGCGTTGACTGGATTGAGGTGAATGGAAGACGGTTGCTTGCGGATGATTTAGCTACAACAATTTTAAATATTATTAAAAGTAAATTACAGATATGTTTTCCCTATAAAAGGGTTGAAATAAGAAATAAAATCAAATCGTGGGTTACAGAGGAAGTAGTAAGCTTGGAATTTTTGATTAGAGAAACTAAATCTTTAATCACCAAGTTTCCTTCGAACACTGATCTGTCGAAAAAGCTTAAATATTTTGAAGTTAAATTTAATGATGTGATACGAAAAGAGCGAAGTAACTTTTACTGTAATTTAATTAAAAATGGAACAAACACGACTAAATCGATGTGGGACGTAGTTAAGCTGGAGACCGGGCGGGCTGGGCAGAATCAGGATGTCCTTAAGTTCATTAGGAAACCTGACGGCGCCAAGTATTCTTCGGACTCGGAGGCAGTCGACGCAATCAATGCGCATTTTGTAAACGCTGCAGAACTATGCGGCGCTCCTCGCGCGGACGTTAATGCAGCGAAGCAAGCATTAATTGATGCGTGCCCACACGTGGACTCTTCGATCAGATTCCGACCTTTCACACCCGCAGAGGTTCTGAAGATAGTGTCTCAAGGAGTGGCGCACAAGCCCACTAAGGACATTTATGAGATGTCGATGTCTCTATTGTATGCCGCAGCGGCACCATTATCTTTTACTCTCGCGGAGCTCTTCAACGCATGCATCAGGGAGGGGCGATACCCTCGAACATTGAAAAATGGGTTGAGAGGTCCGTCACTGGCACTTCTAACGGACTTCATGGCTGGCCGGTGTCAGGTTGTCACGGGGGCCGGAGGAAAGGTGGCTTCAAAAGCACTTAAGACTTCAGTAGGAGTCGCGCAGGGTTCTTCTCTCTCTAACATCATGTTCTCTCACCTCCTCAATGATCTACCGGGGTGCTTAAATACAGCGGAAGTATTCATGTACGCGGATGACGTTGCCGCTGTAGTCAAGGCGCCCACAGTAGACTCATTGGAGGGGAGATTGAGCATGGTGGCACACAAACTAAACAGTTGGTTCAGAATTAATGGCTTCCTACTGAATGTCTCTAAGACCAACTTTATGGTGTTTAACCTGGCTGGGCGCGCACAGAGGTCCTTAAGTGTAAGCTTAGGGGGCAGGCGTGTCAACCAGGTCAAGTCAGCGACTTTCCTAGGCTTCCAGCTCGATGAGGGTCTGACGTGGGAGCTCCATATCGACAAGCTTTGTGACAAGCTTGGCAGGGCGTGTTTCGCGCTGTGGCGATTGTCTTCTACTCTGGATCAGAGCATGACAAGGAGCTGCTACTTCGCTTCTGTGCATTCGCTCCTTCAGTACGGTGTTGAGCTTTGGGGCAAAGCCGCTGATTGGGGGCGAGCGTTCAGAATGCAGAAGAGAGCGGTGAGAGCGATAGTCCGCGTTCCGTGGGACACTCCTGCCCGCCCTATTTTTATTAAACTAAGAATCCTAACGGTCCCCTGCCTGGTCATCCTGCAGGCAGCCATGTACGCCCGTAACCACCTTAGCGAGTATGCTAAATTCGGTGATGGTCATACCTACATCACGAGGAACAGTCAGAAACTGAGGGCCGTGCAGCGGCGCCTTGATAAAACCTCAAAATTGGTTCACGTGATGGGTCCGACGGTCTACAATCGCCTCCCGACAACGATTACGAGTGCGAAGTCAACGCAATCCTTTAAAAACAAATTAAAGAACTGGCTGATCGAACAATCCTTCTACAGGATTAACGAATTCGTGCAATAAAATAGGACGTTGCTATCTTTAATTATTTTATTCTAATGATACAATTATTATTGATTAATTTTAATTGATTTATTTGTAATTTTAATTGACTTATTTATAATTTATATGATTTTATTTATAATTTATATGATTTTATTTATAATTTCAATTGATTAATTTTTTAATGTAGGTAATTGATTTATTATTTTTATTGAAATATATACTTAATTGAATTATTATAATTGGATGCACCTACCATCGATATACTTCAGTATATTTTAAGATGTGCTTTGTGTACCTACTGTTTGACGTGTAATTATATATTTTACCAATAAATGAACCATTGAACCATTGAACCATTGGAGCCGTGTCGGTTTTTCTGCACAAATCAAAGGAGCTTGCCTGCGCGCTCAGCCAATCGTGTCCACATGCTTGTGTAGTTTATAGTGTAATAGTTTGCGTAGACTTTCCAAAGGTTCAGACGGTGGCATTTGCTTTGTATCGATTTGCCTACGCTCGCGTTGGCTCTAGCTTGGCCAACATGTATTGGGGGCTAACGAATCGAACGAAATTAAATTTAATGAAACAATTGATTTGTTAACAGTATCAATTTAACCAAACGCCAAGCCAGATCCCACTTACCTGATTGAAAATCTAAGACCTTTCCCGAACGATCAACGATATTAAACAAATCTTCTCCAAGTGACTCTTCAGGTTTCTGTTCTTCAAACACAGTTACAGTAATAATGGGATCTTCATTATCCTTTTGTATTGTTGTGATTTCCGTGAACTCTACTTTCGGGCCCTTCACTTTCTTCATTCGTCGCTTTGTCGTCTTCACGGTATTAACATCACCATTTTCTGAACGCACTTGGGTTATTTGCACTTGCTCCGGTTGTTCTTCAACAATAGCTAAATCGATGGGTTTGTGTAAATCTGTGAGTGGTATGGTAGCATCATCAGTGTATTCAACTGTAGTGTGTACGTGTACAATAGGTGTTTCGTTATCATCTTGTTCCGTAGTGATTTGAGTTGTGTCAATTTTAGGACCTACCTTTCGTTTGATAATACGCTTTGTAATTTTTTTGTGTTTTGGCTTACCCACAGGCGTTTGAGTCTCCTCGACTGTCGTTTCCTCAGGAAGTTCGACGATTTCGACTGATTCGACTTTTTCTGGTATAAACTCTTCAGATACAGTAACAATAGTGATTGGCTCTTGGTTATCTTGTTGAATTGTTGTGATTTCAGTCACCTCTTCTTTCGGGCCCTTAACCTTCTTGATTCGTCGCTTTGTCGTCTTCACGGTCTTAACATCACCAGTTTCTGAACGCACTTGGGTGATTTGCACCTTTTCCGGTTGTTCTTCAACAACCGCTGCATTAATTGGCTTGTGTAAATCTGTGAGTGGTGAAGTTGTGTCATCAGTGTATTCAACTGTATTGTGTACGTGTACAATAGGTGTTTCGTCATCATCTTGTTCCGCAGTGATTTGAGTTGTGTCAATTTTAGGACCTACCTTTCGTTTGATAATACGCTTTGTAATTTTTTTGTGTTTTAGCTTACCCTCAGGCGTTTGAGTCTCCTCGACTGTCGTTTCCTCAGGAAGTTCGACGATTTCGACTGATTCGACTTTTTCTGGTATGAATTCTTCAGATACAGTAACTGTAGTGATTGGCTCCTGGTCATCTTGTTGAACTGTTGTTATTTCAGTAACCTCTTCTTTTGGGCCCTTAACCTTCTTGATTCGTCGCTTTGACGTCTTCACGGTCTTAACATCACCAGTTTCTGAACGCACTTGAGTTATTTGGACTTGCTCCGGTTGTTCTTCAACAAGAGCTGCTTCAATTGGCTTGTGTAAATGTGTGAGTGGTGTGGTTGTGTCATTAGTGTATTCAACTGTAGTGTGTACGTGTACAATAGGTGTTTCGTCATCATCTTGTTCCGTAGTGATTTGAGTTGTGTCAATTTTAGGACCTAACTTTCGTTTGATAATTCGCTTCGTAATTTTTTTGTATTTTGGCTTACCCTCAGGCGTTTGAGTCTCCTCGACTGTCGTTTCCTCAGGAAGTTCGACGATTTCGACTGATTCGACTTTTTCTGGTACGAATTCTTCAGATACAGTAACCGTATTTATTGGCTCCTGGTCATCTTTTTGAATTGTTGTGATTTCAGTAACCTCTTCTTTCGGGCCCTTCACCTTCTTGATTCGTCGCTTTGTCGTCTTCACGGTCTTAACATCACCAGTTTCTGAACGCACTTGAGTTATTTGGACTTGCTCCGGTTGTTCTTCAACAAGAGCTGCATCAATTGGCTTGTGTAAATGTGTGAGTGGTGTGGTAGTGTCATCAGTGTATTCAACTGTAGTGTGTACATGTACAATAGGTGTTTTGTCATCGTCTTGTTCCGTAGTGATTTGAGTTGTGTCAATTTTAGGCCCTACTTTTCGTTTTATAATACGCTTTGTAATTTTTTTGTGTTTTGGCTTACCCTCAGGCGTTTGAGTCTCCTCGACTGTCGTTTCCTCAGGAAGTTCGACGATTTTGACTGATTCGACTTTTTCTGGTTTGAATTCGTCTGATACAGAAACCGTAGTTATTGGCTCCTGGTCATCTTGTTGAATTGTTGTGATTTCAGTAACCTCTTCTTTCGGGCCCTTCACCTTCTTGATTCGTCGCTTTGTTGTCTTCACGGTCTTAACATCACCAGTTTCTGAACGCACTTGGGTAATTTGCACCTTTTCTGGTTGTTCTTCAATAATAGCTGCATCAATTGGCTTATGTAACTCTGTGAGTGGTGTGGTTGTGTCATCAGTGTATTCAACTGTAGTGTGTACGTGTACAATAGGTGTTTCGTCATCATCTTGTTCCGTAGTGATTTGAGTTGTGTCAATTTTAGGACCTACCTTTCGTTTGATAATACGCTTTGTAATTTTTTTGTTTTTTAGCTTACCCTCAGGCGTTTGAGTCTCCTCGACTGTCGTTTCCTCAGGAAGTTCGAGGATATCGACTGATTCGATTTTTTCTGGTATGTCTTCTTCACATACAGTAACTGTTGTGATTGGCTCTTGGTTATCTTGTTGAATTGTTGTGATTTCGGTAACCTCTTCTTTCGGGCCCTTCACCTTCTTGATTCGTCGCTTTGTCGTCTTCACGGTCTTAACATCACCAGTTTCTGAACGCACTTGGGTGATTTGCACATTTTCCGGTTGTTCTTCAACAATAGCTGAATCAATTGGCTTGTATAAATCTGTGAGTGGTGTAGTTGTGTCATCAGTGTATTCAACTGTAGTGTGTACGTGAACAATAGGT
Source organism: Eupithecia tripunctaria (assembly GCA_955876795.1). Taxonomy (NCBI): domain Eukaryota; kingdom Metazoa; phylum Arthropoda; class Insecta; order Lepidoptera; family Geometridae; genus Eupithecia; species Eupithecia tripunctaria. The sequence continues at coordinate 1,249,335 of OY041599.1, read as the reverse complement.
GTTTCGTCATCATCTTGTTCCGTAGTGATTTGAGTTGTGTCAATTTTAGGACCTACCTTTCGTTTGATAATACGCTTTGTAATTTTTTTGTGTATTGGCTTACCCTCAGGCGTTTGAGTCTCCTCGACTATCGTTTCCTCGGGTAGTTCGACTATTTCGACGGGTTCGACTCTCTCTGATGTCTGTTCTTCAGAAACAGTTATTGTTGTGATGGGCTCCTGGTCATCTTGTTGAACTGTTGTTATTTCTGTGACCTCTCCTTTGGAGCCCTTCACCTTCTTGATTCTTTGCTTTGTCGTCTTCACGGTCTTGACATCACCAGTTTCTGAACGCACTTGAGTTATTTGGACTTGCTCCGGTTGTTCTTCAGCAATTGCAGCATCAAATGGCTTGTGTAAATCTGTTAGTGGTGTGGTAGTGTCATCAGTGTATTCAACTGTAGTGTGTACATGTACAATAGGTGTTTCGTCATCATGTTGTTCCGTAGTGATTTGAGTTGTGTCAATTTTAGGACCTACCTTTCGTTTGATAATACGCTTTGTAATTTTTTTGTGTTTTGGCTTACCCTCAGACGTTTGAGTCTCCTCGACTATCGTTTCCTCGGGAAGTTCGACGATATCAACCGGTTCGACTTTCTCTGTTGTCTCTTCTTCAAAAACAGTGATCGTAGTTATGGGCTCCTGGTCATCTTGTTGAATTGTTGTGATTTCAGTAACCTCTTCTTTCGGGCCCTTCACCTTCTTGATTCGTCGCTTTGTCGTCTTCACGGTCTTAACATCACCAGTTTCTGAACGCACTTGAGTTATTTGGACTTGCTCCGGTTGTTCTTCAGCAATTGCAGCATCAAATGGCTTGTGTAAATCTGTTAGTGGTGTGGTAGTGTCATCAGTGTATTCAACTGTAGTGTGTACATGTACAATAGGTGTTTCGTCATCATGTTGTTCCGTAGTGATTTGAGTTGTGTCAATTTTAGGACCTACCTTTCGTTTGATAATACGCTTTGTAATTTTTTTGTGTTTTGGCTTACCCTCAGACGTTTGAGTCTCCTCGACTATCGTTTCCTCGGGAAGTTCGACGATATCAACCGGTTCGACTTTCTCTGTTGTCTCTTCTTCAAAAACAGTGATCGTAGTTATGGGCTCCTGGTCATCTTGTTGAATTGTTGTGATTTCAGTAACCTCTTCTTTCGGGCCCTTCACCTTCTTGATTCGTCGCTTTGTCGTCTTCACGGTCTTAACATCACCAGTTTCTGAACGCACTTGAGTTATTTGGACTTGCTCCGGTTGTTCTTCAACAAGAGCTGCATCAATTGGCTTGTGTAAATGTGTGAGTGGTGTGGTTGTGTCATTAGTGTATTCAACTGTAGTGTGTACGTGTACAATAGGTGTTTCGTCATCATCTTGTTCCGTAGTGATTTGAGTTGTGTCAATTTTAGGCCCTAACTTTCGTTTGATAGTACGCTTTGTAATTTTTTTGTATTTTGGCTTACCCTCAGGCGTTTGAGTCTCCTCGACTGTCGTTTCCTCAGGAAGTTCGACGATTTCGACTGATTCGACTTTTTCTGGTACGAATTCTTCAGATACAGTAACCGTATTTATTGGCTCCTGGTCATCTTGTTGAATTGTTGTGATTTCAGTAACCTCTTCTTTCGGGCCCTTCACCTTCTTGATTCGTCGCTTTGTTGTCTTCACGGTCTTAACAGCACCAGTTTCTGAACGCACTTGAGTTATTTGGACTTGCTCCGGTTGTTCTTCAACAAGAGCTGCATCAATTGGCTTGTGTAAATGTGTGAGTGGTGTGGTAGTGTCATCAGTGTATTCAACTGTAGTGTGTACATGTACAATAGGTGTTTCGTCATCGTCTTGTTCCGTAGTGATTTGAGTTGTGTCAATTTTAGGACCAACCTTTCGTTTGATAATACGCTTTGTAATTTTTTTGTGTTTTGGCTTACCCTCAGGCGTTTGAGTCTCCTCGACTATCGTTTCCTCGGGCAGTTCGATGATATCCACCGGTTCGAATTTCTCTGGTGTATCTTCTTCAAAAACAGTGATCGTAGTGATGGGCTCCTCGTCATCTTGTTGAATTGTTGTGATTTCGGTAACCTCTTCTTTCGGGCCCTTCACCTTCTTGATTCGTCGCTTTGTCGTCTTCACGGTCTTAACATCACCAGTTTCTGAACGCACTTGGGTGATTTGCACCTTTTCCGGTTGTTCTTCAACAATAGCTGCCTCACTTGGCTTGTGTAAATCTGTGAGTGGTGTGGTAGTGTCATCAGTGTATTCAACTGTAGTTTGGACGTGTACAATAGGTGTTTCGTCATCATCTTGTTCCGTAGTGATTTGAGTTGTGTCAATTTTAGGACCTACTTTTCGTTTGATAATACGCTTTGTAATTTTCTTATGTTTTGGCTTACCCTCAGGCGTTTGAGTCTCCTCGACTGTCGTTTCCTCAGGAAGTTCGACGATTTCTACTGATTCTACTTTTTCTGGTATGAATTCTTCAGATACAGTAACCGTAGTGATTGGCTCCTGGTCATCTTGTTGAATTGTTGTGATTTCAGTAACCTCTTCTTTCGGGCCCTTCACCTTCTTGATTCGTCGCTTTGTCGTCTTCACGGTCTTAAGATCACCAGTTTCTGAACGCACTTGGGTGATTTGCACCTTTTCCGGTTGTTCTTCAACAATTGCTGCATCAATTGGCTTGTGTAAATCTGTGAGTGGTGTGGTAGTGTCATCAGTGTATTCAACTGTAGAGTGTACATGTACAATAGGTGTTTCGTCATCATCTTGTTCCGTAGTGATTTGAGTTGTGTCAATTTTAGGACTTACTTTTCGTTTGATAATACGTTTTGTAATTTTCTTGTGTTTTGGCTTACCCTCAGGCGTTTGAGTCTCCTCGACTGTCGTTTCCTCAGGAAGTTCGACGATTTCGACTGATTCGACTTTTTCTGGTACGAATTCTTCAGATACAGTAACCGTATTTATTGGCTCCTGGTCATCTTGTTGAATTGTTGTGATTTCAGTAACCTCTTCTTTCGGGCCCTTCACCTTCTTGATTCGTCGCTTTGTTGTCTTCACGGTCTTAACAGCACCAGTTTCTGAACGCACTTGAGTTATTTGGACTTGCTCCGGTTGTTCTTCAACAAGAGCTGCATCAATTGGCTTGTGTAAATGTGTGAGTGGTGTGGTAGTGTCATCAGTGTATTCAACTGTAGTGTGTACATGTACAATAGGTGTTTCGTCATCGTCTTGTTCCGTAGTGATTTGAGTTGTGTCAATTTTAGGACCAACCTTTCGTTTGATAATACGCTTTGTAATTTTTTTGTGTTTTGGCTTACCCTCAGGCGTTTGAGTCTCCTCGACTATCGTTTCCTCGGGCAGTTCGATGATATCCACCGGTTCGAATTTCTCTGGTGTATCTTCTTCAAAAACAGTGATCGTAGTGATGGGCTCCTCGTCATCTTGTTGAATTGTTGTGATTTCGGTAACCTCTTCTTTCGGGCCCTTCACCTTCTTGATTCGTCGCTTTGTCGTCTTCACGGTCTTAACATCACCAGTTTCTGAACGCACTTGGGTGATTTGCACCTTTTCCGGTTGTTCTTCAACAATTGCTGCATCAATTGGCTTGTGTAAATCTGAGAGTGGTGTGGTAGTGTCATCAGTGTATTCAACTGTAGTGTGTTCGTGTACAATAGGTGTTTCGTCATCATCTTGTTCCGTAGTGATTTGAGTTGTGTCAATTTTAGGACCTAACTTTCGTTTGATAATACGTTTTGTAATTTTCTTGTGTTTTGGCTTACCCTCAGGCGTTTGAGTCTCCTCGACTGTCGTTTCCTCAGGAAGTTCGACGATTTCGACTGATTCGACTTTTTCTGGTATGAATTCTTCAGATACAGTAACCGTAGTGATTGGCTCCTGGTCATCTTGTTGAATTGTTGTGATTTCAGTAACCTCTTCTTTCGGGCCCTTCACCTTCTTGATTCGTCGCTTTGTCGTCTTCACGGTCTTAACATCACCAGTTTCTGAACGCACTTGGGTGATTTGCACCTTTTCCGGTTGTTCTTCAACAATAGCTGCCTCACTTGGCTTGTGTAAATCTGTGAGTGGTGTGGTAGTGTCATCAGTGTATTCAACTGTAGTTTGGACGTGTACAATAGGTGTTTCGTCATCATCTTGTTCCGTAGTGATTTGAGTTGTGTCAATTTTAGGACCTACTTTTCGTTTGATAATACGCTTTGTAATTTTCTTATGTTTTGGCTTACCCTCAGGCGTTTGAGTCTCCTCGACTGTCGTTTCCTCAGGAAGTTCGACGATTTCTACTGATTCTACTTTTTCTGGTATGAATTCTTCAGATACAGTAACCGTAGTGATTGGCTCCTGGTCATCTTGTTGAATTGTTGTGATTTCAGTAACCTCTTCTTTCGGGCCCTTCACCTTCTTGATTCGTCGCTTTGTCGTCTTCACGGTCTTAACATCACCAGTTTCTGAACGCACTTGGGTGATTTGCACCTTTTCCGGTTGTTCTTCAACAATTGCTGCATCAATTGGCTTGTGTAAATCTGTGAGTGGTGTGGTAGTGTCATCAGTGTATTCAACTGTAGAGTGTACATGTACAATAGGTGTTTCGTCATCATCTTGTTCCGTAGTGATTTGAGTTGTGTCAATTTTAGGACTTACTTTTCGTTTGATAATACGTTTTGTAATTTTCTTGTGTTTTGGCTTACCCTCAGGCGTTTGAGTCTCCTCGACTGTCGTTTCCTCAGGAAGTTCGACGATTTCGACTGATTCGACTTTTTCTGGTATGAATTCTTCAGAAACAGTAACCGTAGTGATTGGCTCCTGGTCATCTTGTTGAATTGTTGTGATTTCAGTAACCTCTTCTTTCGGGCCCTTAACCTTCTTGATTCGTCGCTTTGTCGTCTTCACGGTCTTAACATCACCAGTTTCTGAACGCACTTGGGTGATTTGCACCTTTTCCGGTTGTTCTTCAACAATAGCTGCCTCACTTGGCTTGTGTAAATCTGTGAGTGGTGTGGTAGTGTCATCAGTGTATTCAACTGTAGTTTGGACGTGTACAATAGGTGTTTCGTCATCATCTTGTTCCGTAGTGATTTGAGTTGTGTCAATTTTAGGACCTACCTTTCGTTTGATAATACGCTTTGTAATTTTTTTGTGTTTTGGCTTACCCTCAGACGTTTGAGCCTCCTCGAGTATCGTTTCCTCGGGCAGTTCGACGATTTCGACTGATTCGACTTTTTCTGGTATGAATTCTTCAGATACAGTAACCGTAGTGATTGGCTCCTGGTCATCTTGTTGAATTGTTGTGATTTCAGTAACCTCTTCTTTCGGGCCCTTCACCTTCTTGATTCGTCGCTTTGTCGTCTTCACGGTCTTAACATCACCAGTTTCTGAACGCACTTGAGTTACTTGGACTTGCTCCTGTTGTTCTTCAACAATTGCAGCATCAATTGGCTTGTGTAAATCTGTGAGTGGTGTGGTAGTGTCATCAGTGTATTCAACTGTAGTGTGTACGTGTACAATAGGTGTTTCGTCATCATCTTGTTCCGTAGTGATTTGAGTTGTGTCAATTTTAGGACCTACCTTTCGTTTGATAAAACGCTTTGTAATTTTCTTGTGTTTTGGCTTACCCTCAGACGTTTGAGTCTCCTCGACTGTCGTTTCCTCAGGAAGTTCGACGATTTCGACTGATTCGACTTTTTCTGGTATGAATTCTTCAGATACAGTAACCGTAGTGATTGGCTCCTCGTCATCTTGTTGAATTGTTGTGATTTCAGTAACCTCTTCTTTCGGGCCCTTAACCTTCTTGATTCGTCGCTTTGTCGTCTTCACGGTCTTAACATCACCAGTTTCTGAACGCACTTGAGTTATTTGAATTTGCTCCGGTTGTTCTTCAACAATTGCTGCATCAATTGGCTTGTGTAAATCTGTGAGTGGTGTGCTAGTGTCATCAGTGTATTCAACTGTAGTGTGTACGTGTACAATAGGTGTTTCGTCATCATCTTGTTCCGTAGTGATTTGAGTTGTGTCAATTTTAGGACCTACCTTTCGTTTGATAAAACGCTTTGTAATTTTCTTGTGTTTTGGCTTACCCTCAGGCGTTTGAGTCTCCTCGACTGTCGTTTCCTCTGGAAGTTCGACGATTTCGACTGATTCGACTTTTTCTGGTATGAATTCTTCAGATACAGTAACCGTAGTGATTGGCTCCTGGTCATCTTGTTGAATTGTTGTGATTTCAGTAACCTCTTCTTTCGGGCCCTTCACCTTCTTGATTCGTTGCTTTGTCGTCTTCACGGTCTTAACATCACCAGTTTCTGAACGCACTTGGGTGATTTGCACCTTTTCCGGTTGTTCTTCAACAATTGCTGCATCAATTGGCTTGTGTAAATCTGTGAGTGGTGTGGTAGTGTCATCAGTGTATTCAACTGTAGAGTGTACGTGAACAATAGGTGTTTCGTCATCATCTTGTTCCGTAGTGATTTGAGTTGTGTCAATTTTAGGCCCTACCTTTCGATTTATAATACGCTTTGTAATTTTCTTTTGTTTTGGCTTACCCTCAGACGTTTGAGTCTCCTCGACTATCGTTTCCTCGGGCAGTTCGACGATATCCACCAGTTCGAATTTCTCTAGTGTATCTTCTTCAAAAACAGTGATCGTAGTGATGGGCTCCTCGTCATCTTGTTGAATTGTTGTGATTTCAGTAACCTCTTCTTTCGGGCCCTTAACCTTCTTGATTCGTCGCTTTGTCGTCTTCACGGTCTTAACATCACCAGTTTCTGAACGCACTTGGGTGATTTGCACCTTTTCCGGTTGTTCTTCAACAATAGCTGCCTCACTTGGCTTGTGTAAATCTGTGAGTGGTGTGGTAGTGTCTTCAGTGTATTCAACTGTAGTTTGGACGTGTACAATAGGTGTTTCGTCATCATCTTGTTCCGTAGTGATTTGAGTTGTGTCAATTTTAGGACCGTTTCGTTTGATAATACGCTTTGTAATTTTCTTATGTTTTGGCTTACCCTCAGGCGTTTGAGTCTCCTCGACTGTCGTTTCCTCAGGAAGTTCGACGATTTCTACTGATTCGACTTTTTCTGGTATGAATTCTTCAGATACAGTAACCGTAGTGATTGGCTCCTGGTCATCTTGTTGAATTGTTGTGATTTCAGTAACCTCTTCTTTCGGGCCCTTCACCTTCTTGATTCGTCGCTTTGTCGTCTTCACGGTCTTAACATCACCAGTTTCTGAACGCACTTGGGTGATTTGCACCTTTTCCGGTTGTTTTTCAACAATTGCTGCAACAATTGGCTTGTGTAAATCTGTGAGTGGTGTGGTAGTGTCATCAGTGTATTCAACTGTAGAGTGTACATGTACAATAGGTGTTTCGTCATCATCTTGTTCCGTAGTGATTTGAGTTGTGTCAATTTCAGGCCCTACCTTTCGTTTTATAATACGCTTTGTAATTTTCTTTTGTTTTGGCTTACCCTCAGACGTTCGAGTCTCCTCGACTATCGTTTCCTCGGGCAGTTCGACGATATCCACCAGTTCGAATTTCTCTGGTGTATCTTCTTCAAAAACAGTGATCGTAGTGATGGGCTCCTCGTCATCTTGTTGAATTGTTGTGATTTCAGTAACCTCTTCTTTCGGGCCCTTAACCTTCTTGATTCGTCGCTTTGTCGTCTTCACGGTCTTAACATCACCAGTTTCTGAACGCACTTGGGTGATTTGCACCTTTTCCGGTTGTTCTTCAACAATTGCTGCATCAATTGGCTTGTGTAAATCTGTGAGTGGTGTGGTAGTGTCATCAGTGTATTCAACTGTAGAGTGTACATGTACAATAGGTGTTTCGTCATCATCTTGTTCCGTAGTGATTTGAGTTGTGTCAATTTTAGGACCTACCTTTCGTTTGATAATACGCTTTGTAATTTTTTTGTGTTTTGGCTTACCCTCAGACGTTTGAGTCTCCTCGACTATCGTTTCCTCGGGCAGTTCGATGATATCCACCGGTTCGAATTTCTCTGGTGTATCTTCTTCAAAAACAGTGATCGTAGTGATGGGCTCCTCGTCATCTTGTTGAATTGTTGTGATTTCAGTAACCTCTTCTTTCGGGCCCTTAACCTTCTTGATTCGTCGCTTTGTCGTCTTCACGGTCTTAACATCACCAGTTTCTGAACGCACTTGGGTGATTTGCACCTTTTCCGGTTGTTCTTCAACAATAGCTGCCTCACTTGGCTTGTGTAAATCTGTGAGTGGTGTGGTAGTGTCATCAGTGTATTCAACTGTAGTTTGGACGTGTACAATAGGTGTTTCGTCATCATCTTGTTCCGTAGTGATTTGAGTTGTGTCAATTTTAGGACCTACTTTTCGTTTGATAATACGCTTTGTAATTTTCTTATGTTTTGGCTTACCCTCAGGCGTTTGAGTCTCCTCGACTGTCGTTTCCTCAGGAAGTTCGACGATTTCTACTGATTCTACTTTTTCTGGTATGAATTCTTCAGATACAGTAACCGTAGTGATTGGCTCCTGGTCATCTTGTTGAATTGTTGTGATTTCAGTAACCTCTTCTTTCGGGCCCTTCACCTTCTTGATTCGTCGCTTTGTCGTCTTCACGGTCTTAACATCACCAGTTTCTAAACGCACTTGGGTGATTTGCACCTTTTCCGGTTGTTCTTCAACAATAGCTGCCTCACTTGGCTTGTGTAAATCTGTGAGTGGTGTGGTAGTGTCATCAGTGTATTCAACTGTAGTTTGGACGTGTACAATAGGTGTTTCGTCATCATCTTGTTCCGTAGTGATTTGAGTTGTGTCAATTTTAGGACCTACTTTTCGTTTGATAATACGCTTTGTAATTTTCTTATGTTTTGGCTTACCCTCAGGCGTTTGAGTCTCCTCGACTGTCGTTTCCTCAGGAAGTTCGACGATTTCGACTGATTCGACTTTTTCTGGTATGAATTCGTCAGATACAGTAACCGTAGTGATTGGCTCCTGGTCATCTTGTTGAATTGTTGTGATTTCAGTAACCTCTTCTTTCGGGCCCTTCACCTTCTTGATTCGTCGCTTTGTCGTCTTTACGGTCTTAACATCACCAGTTTCTGAACGCACTTGGGTGATTTGCACCTTTTCCGGTTGTTCTTCAACAATTGCTGCATCAATTGGCTTGTGTAAATCTGTGAGTGGTGTGGTAGTGTCATCAGTGTATTCAACTGTAGATTGTACATGTACAATAGGTGTTTCGTCATCATCTTGTTCCGTAGTGATTTGAGTTGTGTCAATTTTAGGCCCTACCTTTCGTTTTATAATACGCTTTGTAATTTTCTTTTGTTTTGGCTTACCCTCAGACGTTTGAGTCTCCTCGACTATCGTTTCCTCGGGCAGTTCGACGATATCCACCAGTTCGAATTTCTCTGGTGTATCTTCTTCAAAAACAGTGATCGTAGTGATGGGCTCCTCGTCATCTTGTTGAATTGTTGTGATTTCAGTAACCTCTTCTTTCGGGCCCTTAACCTTCTTGATTCGTCGCTTTGTCGTCTTCACGGTCTTAACATCACCAGTTTCTGAACGCACTTGGGTGATTTGCACCTTTTCCGGTTGTTCTTCAACAATTGCTGCATCAATTGGCTTGTGTAAATCTGTGAGTGGTGTGGTAGTGTCATCAGTGTATTCAACTGTAGAGTGTACATGTACAATAGGTGTTTCGTCATCATCTTGTTCCGTAGTGATTTGAGTTGTGTCAATTTTAGGCCCTACCTTTCGTTTGATAATACGCTTTGTAATTTTTTTGTGTTTTGGCTTACCCTCAGACGTTTGAGTCTCCTCGACTATCGTTTCCTCGGGCAGTTCGATGATATCCACCGGTTCGAATTTCTCTGGTGTATCTTCTTCAAAAACAGTGATCGTAGTGATGGGCTCCTCGTCATCTTGTTGAATTGTTGTGATTTCAGTAACCTCTTCTTTCGGGCCCTTAACCTTCTTGATTCGTCGCTTTGTCGTCTTCACGGTCTTAACATCACCAGTTTCTGAACGCACTTGGGTGATTTGCACCTTTTCCGGTTGTTCTTCAACAATAGCTGCCTCACTTGGCTTGTGTAAATCTGTGAGTGGTGTGGTAGTGTCATCAGTGTATTCAACTGTAGTTTGGACGTGTACAATAGGTGTTTCGTCATCATCTTGTTCCGTAGTGATTTGAGTTGTGTCAATTTTAGGACCTACTTTTCGTTTGATAATACGCTTTGTAATTTTCTTATGTTTTGGCTTACCCTCAGGCGTTTGAGTCTCCTCGACTGTCGTTTCCTCAGGAAGTTCGACGATTTCGACTGATTCGACTTTTTCTGGTATGAATTCGTCAGATACAGTAACCGTAGTGATTGGCTCCTGGTCATCTTGTTGAATTGTTGTGATTTCAGTAACCTCTTCTTTCGGGCCCTTCACCTTCTTGATTCGTCGCTTTGTCGTCTTCACGGTCTTAACATCACCAGTTTCTGAACGCACTTGGGTGATTTGCACCTTTTCCGGTTGTTCTTCAACAATTGCTGCATCAATTGGCTTGTGTAAATCTGTGAGTGGTGTGGTAGTGTCATCAGTGTATTCAACTGTAGTGTGAACATGTACAATAGGTGTTTCGTCATCATCTTGTTCCGTAGTGATTTGAGTTGTGTCAATGTTAGGACCTACTTTTCGTTTGATAATACGCTTTGTAATTTTCTTATGCTTTGGCTTACCCTCAGGCGTTTGAGTCTCCTCGACTGTCGTAACTTCGGGCAATTCGACGATATCAACCGGTTCGACATTCTCTGGTATCTCTTCTTCAGAAACAGTAACTGTAGTGATTGGCTCTTGGTCATCTTGTTGAACTGTTGTTATTTCTGTGACCTCTTCTTTCGGGCCCTTTACCTTCTTGATTCGTCGCTTTGTCGTCTTCACGGTCTTAACATCACCAGTTTCTGAACGCACTTGGGTGATTTGGAATTGTTCCGGTTGTTCGTCTACTACAATTGCCTTGTCTGGCTTGTGTAAATCTAAAAGTGGTGTGATTGTGTCATCTGTTTGTTCGACTGAAGTGTGGACATGTACGATTGGTGTTTTGTCAACGTCTTGTTCAGTGGTGATCTCAGTTGTTTCAGTGTTTGGACCCACTCGTCTTTTTATGACACGTTTTGTTATTTTCTTGTGTTTTGGCTTACCTTCGGGCGTTTGAGTTTCCTCGACTGTCGTTTCCTCGGGTAGTTCGACTATTTCGACGGGTTCGACTCTCTCTGGTGTCTGTTCTTCAGAAACAGTTATTGTTGTGATGGGCTCCTGGTCATCTTGTTGAACTGTTGTTATTTCTGTGACCTCTTCTGTCAGGCCCTTTACCTTCTTGATTCTTCGCTTTGTCGTCTTCACTGTCTTAACATCACCAGTTTCTGAACGCACTTGGGTGATTTGGACTTGTTCCGGTTGTTCGTCTACTACAATTGCCTTGTCTGGCTTATGTAAATCTGAAAGTGGTGTAATTGTGTCATGTGTTTGTTCGACTGAAGTGTGGACATGTACGATTGGTGTTTTGTCATCGTCTAGTTCAGTGGTGATCTCAGTTGTTTCAATGTTTGGACCCACTCGTCTTTTTATGACACGTTTTGTTATTTTCTTGTGTTTTGGCTTACCTTCGGGCGTCTGAGTTTCCTCGACTGTCGTTTCCTCGGGTAGTTCGACTATTTCGACGGGTTCGACTCTCTCTGGTGTCTGTTCTTCAGAAACAGTTATTGTTGTGATGGGCTCCTGGTCATCTTGTTGAACTGTTGTTATTTCTGTGACCTCTTCTTTCGGGCCCTTTACCTTCTTGATTCGTCGCTTTGTCGTCTTCACTGTCTTAACATCACCAGTTTCTGAACGCACTTGGGTGATTTGGACTTGTTCCGGTTGTTCGTCAACTACAATTGCCTTGTCTGGCTTGTGTAAATCTGAAAGTGGTGTAATTGTGTCATCTGTTTGTTCGACTGAAGTGTGGACATGTACGATTGGTGTTTTGTCATCGTCTTGTTCAGTGGTGATCTCAGTTGTTTCAATGTTCGGACCCACTCGTCTTTTTATGACACGTTTTGTTATTTTCTTGTGTTTTGGCTTACCTTCGGGCGTCTGAGTTTCCTCGACTGTCGCTTCCTCGGGCAGTTCGACTATCTCAACTGGTTCGACTCTCTCTGGTGTCTGTTCTTCAGAAACAGTAATTGTTGTGATGGGCTCCTGGTCATCTTGTTGAACTGTTGTTATTTCTGTGACCTCTTCTTTCGGACCCTTTACCTTCTTGATTCGTCGCTTTGTCGTCTTCACTGTCTTAACATCACCAGTTTCTGAACGCACTTGGGTGATTTGGACTTGTTCCGGTTGTTCGTCTACTACAATTGCCTTGTCTGGCTTGTGTAAATCTGAAAGTGGTGTAATTGTGTCATCTGTTTGTTCGACTGAAGTGTGGACATGTACGATTGGTGTTTTGTCATCGTCTTGTTCAGTGGTGATCTCAGTTGTTTCAATGTTTGGACCCACTCGTCTTTTTATGACACGTTTTGTTATTTTCTTGTGTTTTGGCTTACCTTCGGGCGTCTGAGTTTCCTCGACTGTCGTTTCCTCGGGCAGTTCGACTATCTCAACTGGTTCGACTCTCTCTGGTGTCTGTTCTTCAGAAACAGTAATTGTTGTGATGGGCTCCTGGTCATCTTGTTGAACTGTTGTTATTTCTGTGACCTCTTCTTTCGGGCCCTTTACCTTCTTGATTCGTCGCTTTGTCGTCTTCACTGTCTTAACATCACCAGTTTCTGAACGCACTTGGGTGATTTGGACTTGTTCCGGTTGTTCGTCTACTACAATTGCCTTGTCTGGCTTGTGTAAATCTGAAAGTGGTGTAATTGTGTCATCTGTTTGTTCGACTGAAGTGTGGACATGTACGATTGGTGTTTTGTCATCGTCTTGTTCAGTGGTGATCTCAGTTGTTTCAATGTTGGGACCCACTCGTCTTTTTATGACACGTTTTGTTATTTTCTTGCGTTTTGGCTTACCTTCGGGCGTCTGAGTTTCCTCGACTGTCGTTTCCTCTGGTAGTTCGACTATTTCGACGGGTTCTACTCTCTCTGGTGTCTGTTCTTCAGAAACAGTTATTGTTGTGATGGGCTCCTGGTCATCTTGTTGAACTGTTGTTATTTCTGTGACCTCTTCTTTTGGGCCCTTTACCTTCTTGATTCGTCTCTTTGTCGTCTTCACTGTTTTTACATCACTAGTTTCTGAACGCACTTGGGTGATTTGGACTTGTTCCGGTTGTTCGTCTACTACAATTGCCTTGTCTGGCTTGTGTAAATCTGAAAGTGGTGTAATTGTGTCATCTGTTTGTTCGACTGAAGTGTGGAAATGTACGATTGGTGTTTTGTCAACGTCTTGTTCAGTGGTGATCTCAGTTGTTTCAATGTTTGGACCCACTCGTCTTTTTATGATACGTTTTGTTATTTTCTTGTGTTTTGGCTTACCTTCGGGCGTTTGAGTTTCCTCGACTGTCGTTTCCTCGGGTAGTTCGACTATTTCGACGGGTTCGACTCTCTCTGGTGTCTGTTCTTCAGAAACAGTTATTGTTGTGATGGGCTCCTGGTCATCTTGTTGAACTGTTGTTATTTCTGTGACCTCTTCTTTCGGGCCCTTTACCTTCTTGATTCGTCGCTTTGTCGTCTTCACTGTCTTAACATCACCAGTTTCTGAACGCACTTGGGTGATTTGGACTTGTTCCGGTTGTTCGTCTACTACAATTGCCTTGTCTGGCTTGTGTAAATCTGAAAGTGGTGTAATTGTGTCATCTGTTTGTTCGACTGAAGTGTAGACATGTACGATTGGTGTTTTGTCATCGTCTTGTTCAGTGGTGATCTCAGTTGTTTCAATGTTTGGACCCACTCGTCTTTTTATGACACGTTTTGTTATTTTCTTGTGTTTTGGCTTACCTTCGGGCGTCTGAGTTTCCTCGACTGTCGTTTCCTCGGGCAGTTCGACTATCTCAACTGGTTCGACTCTCTCTGGTGTCTGTTCTTCAGAAACAGTAATTGTTGTGATGGGCTCCTGGTCATCTTGTTGAACTGTTGTTATTTCTGTGACCTCTTCTTTCGGGCCCTTTACCTTCTTGATTTGTCGCTTTGTCGTCTTCACTGTCTTAACATCACCAGTTTCTGAACGCACTTGGGTGATTTGGACTTGTTCCGGTTGTTCGTCTACTACAATTGCCTTGTCTGGCTTGTGTAAATCTGAAAGTGGTGTAATTGTGTCATCTGTTTGTTCGACTGAAGTGTGGAAATGTACGATTGGTGTTTTGTCAACGTCTTGTTCAGTGGTGATCTCAGTTGTTTCAATGTTTGGACCCACTCGTCTTTTTATGATACGTTTTGTTATTTTCTTGTGTTTTGGCTTACCTTCGGGCGTTTGAGTTTCCTCGACTGTCGTTTCCTCGGGTAGTTCGACTATTTCGACGGGTTCGACTCTCTCTGGTGTCTGTTCTTCAGAAACAGTTATTGTTGTGATGGGCTCCTGGTCATCTTGTTGAACTGTTGTTATTTCTGTGACCTCTTCTTTCGGGCCCTTTACCTTCTTGATTCGTCGCTTTGTCGTCTTCACTGTCTTAACATCACCAGTTTCTGAACGCACTTGGGTGATTTGGACTTGTTCCGGTTGTTCGTCTACTACAATTGCCTTGTCTGGCTTGTGTAAATCTGAAAGTGGTGTAATTGTGTCATCTGTTTGTTCGACTGAAGTGTAGACATGTACGATTGGTGTTTTGTCATCGTCTTGTTCAGTGGTGATCTCAGTTGTTTCAATGTTTGGACCCACTCGTCTTTTTATGACACGTTTTGTTATTTTCTTGTGTTTTGGCTTACCTTCGGGCGTCTGAGTTTCCTCGACTGTCGTTTCCTCGGGCAGTTCGACTATCTCAACTGGTTCGACTCTCTCTGGTGTCTGTTCTTCAGAAACAGTAATTGTTGTGATGGGCTCCTGGTCATCTTGTTGAACTGTTGTTATTTCTGTGACCTCTTCTTTCGGGCCCTTTACCTTCTTGATTCGTCGCTTTGTCGTCTTCACTGTCTTAACATCACCAGTTTCTGAACGCACTTGGGTGATTTGGACTTGTTCCGGTTGTTCGTCTACTACAATTGCCTTGTCTGGCTTGTGTAAATCTGAAAGTGGTGTAATTGTGTCATCTGTTTGTTCGACTGAAGTGTGGACATGTACGATTGGTGTTTTGTCATCGTCTTGTTCAGTGGTGATCTCAGTTGTTTCAATGTTTGGACCCACTCGTCTTTTTATGACACGTTTTGTTATTTTCTTGTGTTTTGGCTTACCTTCGGGCGTCTGAGTTTCCTCGACTGTCGTTTCCTCGGGCAGTTCGACTATCTCAACTGGTTCGACTCTCTCTGGTGTCTGTTCTTCAGAAACAGTAATTGTTGTGATGGGCTCCTGGTCATCTTGTTGAACTGTTGTTATTTCTGTGACCTCTTCTTTCGGGCCCTTTACCTTCTTGATTCGTCGCTTTGTCGTCTTCACTGTCTTAACATCACCAGTTTCTGAACGCACTTGGGTGATTCGGACTTGTTCCGGTTGTTCGTCTACTACAATTGCCTTGTCTGGCTTGTGTAAATCTGAAAGTGGTGTAATCGTGTCATCTGTTTGTTCGACTGAAGTGTGGACATGTACGATTGGTGTTTTGTCATCGTCTTGTTCAGTGGTGATCTCAGTTGTTTCAATGTTGGGACCCACTCGTCTTTTTATGACACGTTTTGTTATTTTCTTGTGTTTTGGCTTACCTTCGGGCGTCTGAGTTTCCTCGACTGTCGTTTCCTCGGGCAGTTCGACTATCTCAACTGGTTCGACTCTCTCTGGTGTCTGTTCTTCAGAAACAGTAATTGTTGTGATGGGCTCCTGGTCATCTTGTTGAACTGTTGTTATTTCTGTGACCTCTTCTTTCGGGCCCTTTACCTTCTTGATTCGTCGCTTTGTCGTCTTCACTGTCTTAACATCACCAGTTTCTGAACGCACTTGGGTGATTTGGACTTGTTCCGGTTGTTCGTCTACTACAATTGCCTTGTCTGGCTTGTGTAAATCTGAAAGTGGTGTAATTGTGTCATCTGTTTGTTCGACTAAAGTGTGGACATGTACGATTGGTGTTTTGTCATCGTCTTGTTCAGTGGTGATCTCAGTTGTTTCAATGTTTGGACCCACTCGTCTTTTTATGATACGTTTTGTTATTTTCTTGTGTTTTGGCTTACCTTCGGGCGTTTGAGTTTCCTCGACTGTCGTTTCCTCGGGTAGTTCGACTATTTCGACGGGTTCGACTCTCTCTGGTGTCTGTTCTTCAGAAACAGTTATTGTTGTGATGGGCTCCTGGTCATCTTGTTGAACTGTTGTTATTTCTGTGACCTCTTCTTTCGGGCCCTTTACCTTCTTGATTCGTCGCTTTGTCGTCTTCACTGTCTTAACATCACCAGTTTCTGAACGCACTTGGGTGATTTGGACTTGTTCCGGTTGTTCGTCTACTACAATTGCCTTGTCTGGTTTGTGTAAATCTGAAAGTGGTGTGATTGTGTCATCAGTTTGTTCGACTGAAGTGTAGACATGTACGATTGGTGTTTTGTCATCGTCTTGTTCAGTGGTGATCTCAGTTGTTTCAATGTTTGGACCCACTCGTCTTTTTATGACACGTTTTGTTATTTTCTTGTGTTTTGGCTTACCTTCGGGCGTTTGAGTTTCCTCGACTGTCGTTTCCTCGGGTAGTTCGACTATTTCGACGGGTTCGACTCTCTCTGGTGTCTGTTCTTCAGAAACAGTTATTGTTGTGATCGGCTCCTGGTCATCTTGTTGAACTGTTGTTATTTCTGTGACCTCTTCTTTCGGGCCCTTTACCTTCTTGATTCGTCGCTTTGTCGTCTTCACTGTCTTAACATCACCAGTTTCTGAACGCACTTGGGTGATTTGGACTTGTTCCGGTTGTTCGTCTACTACAATTGCCTTGTCTGGCTTGTGTAAATCTGAAAGTGGTGTAATTGTGTCATCTGTTTGTTCGACTGAAGTGTGGACATGTACGATTGGTGTTTTGTCATCGTCTTGTTCAGTGGTGATCTCAGTTGTTTCAATGTTTGGACCCACTCGTCTTTTTATGACACGTTTTGTTATTTTCTTGTGTTTTGGCTTACCTTCGGGCGTCTGAGTTTCCTCGACTGTCGTTTCCTCGGGTAGTTCGACTATTTCGACGGGTTCGACTCTCTCTGGTGTCTGTTCTTCAGAAACAGTTATTGTTGTGATGGGCTCCTGGTCATCTTGTTGAACTGTTGTTATTTCTGTGACCTCTTCTTTCGGGCCCTTTACCTTCTTGATTCGTCGCTTTGTCGTCTTCACTGTCTTAACATCACCAGTTTCTGAACGCACTTGGGTGATTTGGACTTGTTCCGGTTGTTCGTCTACTACAATTGCCTTGTCTGGCTTGTGTAAATCTGAAAGTGGTGTAATTGTGTCATCTGTTTGTTTGACTGAAGTGTGGACATGTACGATTGGTGTTTTGTCATCGTCTTGTTCAGTGGTGATCTCAGTTGTTTCAATGTTTGGACCCACTCGTCTTTTTATGACACGTTTTGTTATTTTCTTGTGTTTTGGCTTACCTTCGGGCGTCTGAGTTTCCTCGACTGTCGTTTCCTCGGGTAGTTCGACTATTTCGACGGGTTCGACTCTCTCTGGTGTCTGTTCTTCAGAAACAGTTATTGTTGTGATGGGCTCCTGGTCATCTTGTTGAACTGTTGTTATTTCTGTGACCTCTTCTTTCGGGCCCTTTACCTTCTTGATTCGTCGCTTTGTCGTCTTTACTGTCTTAACATCACCAGTTTCTGAACGCACTTGGGTGATTTGGACTTGTTCCGGTTGTTCGTCTACTACAATTGCCTTGTCTGGCTTGTGTAAATCTGAAAGTGGTGTAATTGTGTCATCTGTTTGTTCGACTGAAGTGTGGATATGTACGATTGGTGTTTTGTCATCGTCTTGTTCAGTGGTGATCTCAGTTGTTTCAATGTTTGGACCCACTCGTCTTTTTATGACACGTTTTGTTATTTTCTTGTGTTTTGGCTTACCTTCGGGCGTCTGAGTTTCCTCGACTGTCGTTTCCTCGGGTAGTTCGACTATTTCGACGGGTTCGACTCTCTTTGGTGTCTGTTCTTCAGAAACAGTTATTGTTGTGATGGGCTCCTGGTCATCTTGTTGAACTGTTGTTATTTCTGTGACCTCTTCTTTCGGGCCCTTTACCTTCTTGATTCGTCGCTTTGTCGTCTTCACTGTCTTAACATCACCAGTTTCTGAACGCACTTGGGTGATTTGGACTTGTTCCGGTTGTTCGTCTACTACAATTGCCTTGTCTGGCTTGTGTAAATCTGAAAGTGGTGTAATTGTGTCATCTGTTTGTTCGACTGATGTATGGACATGTACGATCGGTGTTTTGTCATCGTCTTGTTCAGTGGTGATCTCAGTTGTTTCAATGTTTGGACCCACTCGTCTTTTTATGACACGTTTTGTTATTTTCTTGTGTTTTGGCTTACCTTCGGGAGTTTGAGTTTCCTCGACTGTCGTTTCCTCGGGTAGTTCGACTATTTCGACGGGTTCGACTCTCTCTGGTGTCTGTTCTTCAGAAACAGTTATTGTTGTGATGGGCTCCTGGTCATCTTGTTGAACTGTTGTTATTTCTGTGACCTCTTCTTTCGGGCCCTTTACCTTCTTGATTCGTCGCTTTGTCGTCTTCACTGATTTTACATCACCAGTTTCTGAACGCACTTGGGTGATTTGGACTTGTTCCGGTTGTTCGTCTACTACAATTGCCTTGTCTGGCTTGTGTAAATCTGAAAGTGGTGTAATTGTGTCATCTGTTTGTTCGACTAAAGTGTGGACATGTACGATTGGTGTTTTGTCATCGTCTTGTTCAGTGGTGATCTCAGTTGTTTCAATGTTTGGACCCACTCGTCTTTTTATGACACGTTTTGTTATTTTCTTGTGTTTTGGCTTACCTTCGGGCGTCTGAGTTTCCTCGACTGTCGTTTCCTCGGGCAGTTCGACTATCTCAACTGGTTCGACTCTCTCTGGTGTCTGTTCTTCAGAAACAGTAATTGTTGTGATGGGCTCCTGGTCATCTTGTTGAACTGTTGTTATTTCTGTGACCTCTTCTTTCGGGCCCTTTACCTTCTTGATTCGTCGCTTTGTCGTCTTCACTGTCTTAACATCACCAGTTTCTGAACGCACTTGGGTGATTTGGACTTGTTCCGGTTGTTCGTCTACTACAATTGCCTTGTCTGGCTTGTGTAAATCTGAAAGTGGTGTAATTGTGTCATCTGTTTGTTCGACTAAAGTGTGGACATGTACGATTGGTGTTTTGTCATCGTCTTGTTCAGTGGTGATCTCAGTTGTTTCAATGTTTGGACCCACTCGTCTTTTTATGACACGTTTTGTTATTTTCTTGTGTTTTGGCCTACCTTCGGGCGTTTGAGTTTCCTCGACTGTCGTTTCCTCGGGTAGTTCGACTATTTCGACGGGTTCGACTCTCTCTGGTGTCTGTTCTTCAGAAACAGTTATTGTTGTGATGGGCTCCTGGTCATCTTGTTGAACTGTTGTTATTTCTGTGACCTCTTCTTTCGGGCCCTTTACCTTCTTGATTCGTCGCTTTGTCGTCTTCACTGTTTTTACATCACCAGTTTCTGAACGCACTTGGGTGATTTGGACTTGTTCCGGTTGTTCGTCTACTACAATTGCCTTGTCTGGCTTGTGTAAATCTGAAAGTGGTGTAATTGTGTCATCTGTTTGTTCGACTGAAGTTTGGACATGTATGATTGGTGTTTTGTCATCGTCTTGTTCAGTAGTGATCTCAGTTGTTTCAATGTTTGGACCCACTCGTCTTTTTATGACACGTTTTGTTATTTTCTTGTGTTTTGGCTTACCTTCGGGCGTTTGAGTTTCCTCGACTGTCGTTTCCTCGGGCAGTTCGACTATTTCGACTGGTTCGACTCTCTCTGGTGTCTGTTCTTCAGAAACAGTTATTGTGGTGATGGGCTCCTGGTCATCTTGTTGAACTGTTGTTATTTCTGTGACCTCTTCTTTCGGGCCCTTCACTTTCTTGATTCGTCGCTTTGTCGTCTTTACTGTCTTGATATCACCAGTTTCTGAACGCACTTGCGTGATTTGTTCTTGTTCTGGTTGTTCGTCTACCACAGTTGCTTTATCTGGCTTGTGTAAATCTGAAAGTGGTGTGATTGTGTCATCTGCTTGTTCGACTGAAGTGTGGACGTGTACGATTGGTGTTTTGTCATCGTCTTGTTCAGTGGTGATCTCAGTTGTTTCAATGTTAGGACCCAATCGTCTTTTTATGACACGTTTTGTTATTTTCTTGTGTTTTGGCCTACCTTCGGGCGTTTGAGTTTCCTCGACTGTCGTTTCCTCGGGTAGTTCGACTATTTCGACGGGTTCGACTCTCTCTGGTGTCTGTTCTTCAGAAACAGTTATTGTTGTGATGGGCTCCTGGTCATCTTGTTGAACTGTTGTTATTTCTGTGACCTCTTCTTTCGGGCCCTTTACCTTCTTGATTCGTCGCTTTGTCGTCTTCACTGTTTTTACATCACCAGTTTCTGAACGCACTTGGGTGATTTGGACTTGTTCCGGTTGTTCGTCTACTACAATTGCCTTGTCTGGCTTGTGTAAATCTGAAAGTGGTGTAATTGTGTCATCTGTTTGTTCGACTAAAGTGTGGACATGTACGATTGGTGTTTTGTCATCGTCTTGTTCAGTGGTGATCTCAGTTGTTTCAATGTTTGGACCCACTCGTCTTTTTATGACACGTTTTGTTATTTTCTTGTGTTTTGGCCTACCTTCGGGCGTTTGAGTTTCCTCGACTGTCGTTTCCTCGGGTAGTTCGACTATTTCGACGGGTTCGACTCTCTCTGGTGTCTGTTCTTCAGAAACAGTTATTGTTGTGATGGGCTCCTGGTCATCTTGTTGAACTGTTGTTATTTCTGTGACCTCTTCTTTCGGGCCCTTTACCTTCTTGATTCGTCGCTTTGTCGTCTTCACTGATTTTACATCACCAGTTTCTGAACGCACTTGGGTGATTTGGACTTGTTCCGGTTGTTCGTCTACTACAATTGCCTTGTCTGGCTTGTGTAAATCTGAAAGTGGTGTAATTGTGTCATCTGTTTGTTCGACTGAAGTGTGGACATGTACGATTGGTGTTTTGTCGTCGTCTTGTTCAGTGGTGATCTCAGTTGTTTCAATGTCTGGACCCACTCGCCTCTTGATGATACGTTTTGTTATTTTCTTGTGTTTTGGCTTACCCTCAGGCGTTTTCGTCTCCTCGATTGTCGTTTCTTCGGGCAGTTCAATAATTTCGACCGGTTGAACTTTCTCTGTTGTCAGTTCTTCAGATACAGTGACGGTTGTGATGGGTTCCTCGTCATCTTGTTGGACTGTTGTGATTTCTGTGACTTCTTCTTTTAGGCCCTTAACCTGTTTGATTCGTCGCTTTGTCGTCTTCACGGTCTTAACATCACCAGTTTCTGAACGCACTTGGGTGATTTGCACTTGCTCCGGTTGTTCATCTACCACAGTAGCTTTGTCTGGTCTGTGTAAATCTAAGAGTGGTTTAATAGAATCATCTGTGTATTCGACGTATGTGTGGACGTGTACGATAGGTGTCTCGTCGTCGTTTTGTTCTGTCGTGATTTCAGTTGTTTCAACTTTTGGGCCTTCTTTTCTTTTGATAATTCGTTTTGTCATTTTGTTGTGTTTTATTTTACCTTCAGGCATTAGTAGCTCTTTGACTATTATTTCTTCTGGCAGTTCAATAATATCTACGAGTTTAAAATTTTCATCATCTAAGTCGAAAGCAGCATGAGTTTCATCGACTTGAGTGTTTGATGTCTTTTTCGTAGATTCTAAAAGATTTTTTTGTGATTTTACTTTTCTCTTAGTTTTACTTGGTGTCAGTATTTTTTCTTCACCGACCAGTTTTTCTTCGAGTATTTCTTCAATTTCAAGTTTGTTTATCAGTTTTGGTAAGAATAAATATTCATCTGGCATTTCTATGGTTCCTTTGTCCATGTCACTTGAATTAGCAATATCATCCCCTTCATATTCTTCAATTTCTACTTGATGATGGGTTTCTGTTTTTGGTTTACTAAAATCTTCATCCAATGTTTCTTCTATAACAACATCTCCTTGTTCGTCTTGGTCAATTCTTTGCTTTTTCTTTTTTCTTAAAATAGTTCGTTTTGTTTTGATTTGTATAGGTTCGCCATTTCCGGGTGCTTGTACGAATTTCGTTATAATTTCTTCGGTTTCTTCTATATCTGATGTTTTTGGTGAGGTTTGAGTCACGTCAGCTTGTTCTGAGTAGAAAAAGTAGTACTTTTTGAATTATGTTCCTTGTATTCATATTAAACAACATCTAATAAATAAATTGTTTCTTCCGATTTCAAAGTAGATTTGAATATTTTATTTTTACTCCTGAACAGAATTGAGGGCAGTACGATATAACTGACTACAAAAAATAAGGAAGTATTCAATTCAGTGTTGACTAAAATAAGGTATGGTAGTTTATAATTATGTATTAATTTAAAATCAACATATAATATGTATTAACTTATAACTAAAATCAAATATTTTCGTTTTATCATCAATATTGCAAAAACTTATACAAATAAAATATTTTTATGTTTATAGTTTCAGAATCAGAATCTGAATCAAAGTATTTTTATTGTAAACTTTACAATTATGTTTCGTGTTTAATCTGAAATTTTAGTTTTGCCATAAATAATTAATATTTTATTGAATAGTATTTAAGACTCTTACCTCTGTTATATACTTCTTGCGTCCGAATAGTGATTTGCTCATCATTTCCAACATTTTTTACGATGCCTGTCAAATATTCTGGATGTTTTTGAGTGTATGGAATAGTTTGTTCATCCACAAATTCCTCGGTCACGTTAATTTCTTTTGTTATAGATAATGCTTTGCTTGGTTGTTTTATTTTTGGTTCTTGTATGATCAGTTCTGTTTCATGTTGCAAGGTTTCTTTGTCTGTTATTATCAAAGGTGTAATGCTTGTTTGTGTTGTTTTTGAGGTTTCAACGTTGAATGTAGGTGTTTTTAGTTCATCGGTTTGAGTTTCTGGTACACTTTCAGAACATTGAATGTGTGATAATGGTGTCAAAGTTTGTTCTGCTTTTACAAGTTTACCTGGAGTTGGGATGAAGTAGTCCTGTGAATCCTCTTCAGTGACTTCATGGACTGTTATGCTCTCAGTGGTTTTCACAGATACGGACGCCTTTTCCTTTTGCTTGAACTTTTCAAAATTTGATTCAATTTCTTGTTCATGAATGAATACGTCGTTTCGACTAACAGGCTGTAACTCTAAAGGTGTAGGACTGATGGTTTTCTTGTCATGTGTTAATGTTTTAATATCTGATATATTTTCTCCAACAATGATTTCAGTCTGTTCGACTGGATTCAATTCTATGACTTGCTGTGATACTTGCTTTATAGAAGTTTTTTCAGTTTTGATATAGTTTGGTGATTCTTGGACTACATCATCGGTTACTGTATAGCTTTTGTGCATTTCCAGATTAACATCTGCTTTGTTTTTATCAACATCCACGCAATCTGGTAGCTCACCGACATTTTCTAAAAGTTGAGTATCAGTACTAGATATTTCTTGTAAAGAAATATGACTTTCAACCGCCTTATCTTTTTTAATATTCAAAACATTCACAAACGACTTTGAATTTTCACCTATAACAACTTCAGTTTGTTGTATTGATTTCATTTCTGACAAATACTCTTGGGCCACCTTGTGTTCAACGTCATATTCTCGAATTCTTTCTGAATTTTCGTGTAGTATTCTTTCAGACGTAGTGTAACTTTTGTGAAGTTCTAACTGCTGTTGTACTTTTCCTTGTTCAGGTGTATATTTTGTTGGCAGTTCACCTAAGCTCTCGAGCATTTCAGGCTGATTGTTTATTATTTCAAGCATTGTTGTGGATTTCGAGATTGCTTTTGTAGTTTTTGTTGCCTTGTCATCAAAAACATCGAAGCATTCAATGGGTGTTGTTTCACTGGTGGTGATGTAATCATTTGTTTTTATTTCTGATTGCTGCTTTGAAACCGCAGGTATGTTTTCGGGTAAATACTGGCTTTCCATTTCCCTGACCTCAGTACTTGTCACTGTTAAATGTAACTGAGAATCAATTTTAATATTAGTTTTCTCTCGAAGTATTTTTGATTCTTCGAAATCACTCTCAGATTCCTTTACCTGAACTTCTTGTACTTGAATCGGTAAATTAGCCTCAAACAATATTTCACCTTTTTGTGACGATTTTGCCTTTATATCATCCAATAAGATCTCTTTTTCTTGTAAATTGACTTCCGTCACCGTGACATGTTCATCGATTTCCACCTCAAAAGAGGGGGTGACCGTTTTCACCTTGCTAGCAGTTACTAGTTCTTCGTGTGTTTCCTCAGTCTCAATGTTTGTGATTTGAAGTGGTTTAATAGGTTCAATCGAAAATTCTCTTAACTTATCGTTAGCAACGGCAAAGCTAGGCATTATATCTCCCGTTTCAGATAGCTCTAAAACTTCGATGTTTAAATGCCGATGAGTATTTACGTTAACGCCACCACTAACAGCTCTGGAAGTAACGAATTTTGAAAGTTCTTCTTCTTTTTCAGCAAAAACATTTTCTGACACATTGATATGATCAGTTGAATGTACGCTTACACCAGGGGCTATAGATTTATAGTATAGACTGGCCATGTTTTCTTCACCTTCCCCAATAAAAGTTTCAGCAATATGAATTCCGGTCTTTAACATAACATCCGTATGAGGAGCAATAGTTTTGATCTGTGTCGTAAACTCTTTTGGTTGCAGTATCTCTTCTTTCTCCGAAGATAGCACTTCAGTGACGCTAACATAATTTTTACCTTGTATAGATGGTTTTGAATTTTCGGTCATAAGAATCGGTTTTTGATCAAAAGGTGTTTCAGATTCATTTATAACAATTTCCGTTATATCTACTGATTTTTGTTCTTCAACATTAGGTTGCGTCCTCTTTTGTAAGGGCACTTCTTCTATAAACCCTTTTTCTACCTCTCCAATAAATGGTTCTGATTTGTAAATTGCTTCCTGTAATCCATGGGACTTAGCTGCAGTAAACAAACTTGTTTCAGTGATCTTGAATTCTTGTATTGTTTGATCAACAATGACTTCTGTGTTTAATAATGATTGTTGTTCGTTAACTGAAGACAAAGCTTGACCAACAATATTCTCGGAATGTTTTTCGAAAATATTTTCATTTTCCATAGCTTGTATTTCAGTGACTTCTTTAGCTGAAGTTTCAACGATTTGCGTACATGCGTTCCGCATATCTTTTTTAACTGAAGCAAGATCTGTTTCTTTTTCACCGTGTAAAACTTCAAGTCCTTGGATATGTCTTTTGATTTCATCTGTAGTTATTGTAGCATTATTACTTTTTATGCTCTTTTCAACAATATCTTCAATGTTTCCTGAAGTGACTACTTCAGTATCTATCGTACTACGTAGTGGGATAAAACCAATTGAAACATCATGTTCAGATAAGTTAATTGATTTATCAAATGGTTTTTCCTGATCTATGGCTTCCACAGTGCTAGTTACTACCGTTTCGATCTCATTAAACTTTTGAGTTACTGTTGAGGACAACTGAGATGATTTTTCAATAGAACTTTCTTTTTCAGCAGTAACCACCTCTAATTGTTCAAGAGCTGTGGCAGAAACCGATGTGACGTTTGATTTTTGTAAAGGTATATCATCTTTTTCAAAGTTTATACTAGATTGATTGGGAATAATTTCCTGAGTATGAGCAGTCTTTCCGTAAATTTCGTCCATTTTAGTCGTTGCTTGTTTAAAGTTAACTTTAAATTCTTCAGTACCTTGCAAATTATCAGATTGTGATAAAATTTCTGTTGTTTCTAGGCTCAAGTGACCAGTTACAGAAAAGTCAGCATTTTGTTTATCGGGAGCTAATGTTTTACCCAAAATGTCTTCGCTTTCAATAACAATACGATAGTCGCATTCAGGAGCTTGTAAGCCCGTGAAGGAAACATTTGGCTTTTCTTTCATTTCAGGTTTCTCAAGAGTTAAAATACCTTCAGACGAATTAACGAAAATTTCATGATTTGATACAGCCTCTGATATAATAGGGGCATCTTTTGTTTTGGCTTGTTGTTCGTTGATATTAGTTTCAAATGGTGACGAGGTTATTTCCGAAAGATTTTCTTCTATTATAACTGCTTGGTTAGTATCAACATTAAACGATGCCGAGGCGGAACTCGGGCCAGGTTTTTCTCTAAATGTTGATTCTTTTTCGCTTGATTCAGTTGTTGTGACTATAAGTTCTTTGAAGGGAACATTTTCGACAATAGCTTTCCTGCTGTTTTCATGTGTAAGATTATCAGTAAAGCCTACGCTTGAATCAATTGTGACCTCTGTTAAAATTGCCACAGGTCGACTTATAACATCCGCTAATGCCTTGAAAGACTCAGGAGAAGTAGCTTGTTCATATATACTTTCCTTGTCACTTTGTATAACTTCTGTTACAGTTATGGTTTCTCCTGCTGGTACGAGTTGAGGATTAATAGACTTTGTATCAGGTTTAGTGTCATTCTGTAAAGGTATTTGTGTATCGTAAGTTTTTTTCTCTTCAATTTGAATGGAGCTTAAAACAGTGGAGGCAATTTGTGCTTCCTCGTATTGGTGTTTCAGTTCATCAAGTTTGGATAGCGCATCTCCTGCGTTGACTTCAGATACTACTGCAGTTTTGTGTCCAAAATTAACGTCAACAGTAGCGAACGAAACTGGCTTGTGTAAAGTAGCATCCAAATCTTTGCCTGTGTATGAAATTATTGTTTCACTGATGTTAAGGGATTCATTGCCAATAAAAGAAGTGCTGGCTTGGGAAGCAGAGTATTCTGCCTTACTAAGCTGGTCAAGTTGTTCACCTACGGTGGTTTGAAGAACTGTTATTTCTTTTTGCAAGTCTCTTTGTTCCGATGCCGTTTCTAAAGTGTTTTCAGGTATTTTCAGTAAATCTAATGGTTCTGCAGTGTTTACTTCTTCAGACAAAGGAGTTTTAAGAAGGTGAGATGATGTCTGTTGAATTTGTATTTGCTCAGGCGTTTTATTTATTAGAAGTTTCTGTTCAAACTCCGATGTTTCTGTTTCAGATACAGTTAGTGGAGTGTTGGGTACAAGGGAAAATGTTATTTCCTCTGAATTAATCGCAGCAAACTCTTTACTGTCTTCTTTATCATGAACATCAGTAGTAGACACAATCGTGGCTTTAGTTGTTATTATAGTTTCACTTGCTTTTTCCTCAACAAATTTATCTTGTAACTTTATGTCTTCTGTGTTGGTCATTGGTACGTTTTCTGATGTTATTATGGACTCATTGGCTTTATAGTCGACATCTGCAGAAGCAGTATATTTTTCATCTTTTATTATGAGATCTTTTTCGCTCTCATGAACATTTACTTCTTCCACGGTATTTTTATCTAAAACGGATATAGATATACCGGCTTTAGAACTAAACGCAGTATGAACATCTTCAAATATAGTCTCTGATTCGTGTACGTTCGTCTCCGTGTCAAATTTGTGTTGTAGTTCGGTAACTCCGACAGTTGCCTGTTTATTAGGATGGCTTTCAGATATAAATTCCGATTCCTTTGTATGGGCTGTTGTAATTGTACTTGTCAAACTTGAATGTACTACAACTTCTTTTTCCGGTTTTACTTCTGATGGTTTTTCTTTTAGAGTTAACTCAGCTTCTTTTTCATGCAAATTTCCAATAGAAACTACCAAACTGTCTTTTGACGTAAAATCAATTAGCGCTTCCTGGAATGGTGGAAACTTTAGTGCTGACAATAAACCTTCGCACTCTTGTACATCGTGAACTTCTGTCACGAGTTGATTTGAAACTAGTATGTCCTTACGAGCTGATTCTGTTGGAACAATAAGCTCTGGATAATATTTCCCTGACTTATCTTCAACGAACACTTCACCCACTTGGTAAGATTCATGCAAATTGAAATTTAATTTTGATGTCGCTTCTTTTTCACTTTTTATAGTTGACACTTCACCTTCTTTGACATCCTCACTTACTTCTAAAACATTAACACTAGTCAATGGTAAAAATGTAGCCGAAGCGTGAGATTGCTTCGGTGAAATCGATTCTAAAGGTTCTTCATTGAGTGATGTATTTTGTTCAAAAACTTTAACAGCGTCTGAGAGCATAACAGTAGTTTTTGCTTTCTCTAAGAGTTTTAGGTCCTTTTCTAGATCAGATACTGGGGCATGTGCTTCTGTTTCAGTAGTCATAAAACTTTCAGTAGGAACGCAACTTTTGTTGGCATGACTAACAGGTATGACCTTGTCAACATGATACTCATCAACAGAGCTATTCACATCTGTTTCAGTAACAAGCAATGATTCGTTTTCAGGTAATGTTGGTCTGATTAGAACTTTCTGACTTTCTTTAATTCGTAAAGGTATTTCTGATTCTTCAGTTATAGGCATGCCAGCTATGATTGGGTGTAGAGTATCGACCTTGAAACTAGCATTGGCATCTTCGCTTTTGTCTGTACACATGTGTGTAACTTCGCTTGAAGACACCACTTCTACTTTATTATCCGGTATATCCGTTGCAACCATTTTATTGTAAACCACTTCTTCCTGTTCCAGTGGCTCAGTTTCATGTACCTCAAACGGTTGATTTTTTTCTTTCGTTGGTTTGATTGTTTTTATCTTTTCTGCAACTACTTCCGTTTCTTCGAATATTTCTTGAGATCGTGATTGTTGTTTAATGTGTTTTTTGCTTTTAACTTCTTTTTCTTTGGAATCTGTGAAATATAGTAAGTGTTTTTGACTTCAGTATTTGTTAGATTAATTACTAATCTGTAAGTTTTATATTGAAGTGTTAGCAAGCATTAGATAGAGAGTGTAGAATAGTACTTAGACAGATTGCGTGTGTTAAGTTGCGTGGCGTGATACTTACTCGCAGTCGATTCTAAATCCACAACACTTATTTATGAGAATCACTTCGAAGCGCATCACATTCAATCTGAAGCTGCATTAAAAAGCAAAAATATTCACATGTTATTATTGAAATAAAATTGTACGATCCAAGATTATAATAAAGTGTCCGTTTGCATTGTATGCATAGATTCTTCACGCACGACCAAGACCGTTACACAATCGCTGGAATCCTTGCTACTGTTAAAACTAGTATTGTTTAAGGATCTAGTAACCTCTTGGGTGATTTGGCTATATGGCATAATATTAAACATTGTTCCTAATAAATTATTTCTATTTTTGTATATGTAATGTACACTGTGCAGATGAATAAGTCTAGTAAAATGTGTTGGTAACTTATTGAATACCTATATAATCCGTTGACGGAGCAAAGGGGGTAAAATCAATCAATTAATTCAAATGCATTACAAGGCTAATAATAAGTACTTGACCATTTTCAAAATGTTTTGTTTTCCAAAGTTTTGAAAATATTTTCAAATATTATATTTAGGAGCCATCTAACAAGAACTTTTTTAGGTAGGCTCTATGACGTCATAGTTCATTCGGTTCATATAACTACACCGAGTATAGTAGGAGTATGTTCCAGTAAAAGGGCTCATTTGTTTTGTTCTCAATACTAAATCGTATACGAGTACGTACCCACTCAATTCTATTTTTACTCGGTCATCATACGTAATCTTCACATTATTTCGACGATCTTCTTCGAGCAAAGTAAATCTTTCCGGCCTAAAGTTAATCAGGTAAAACTTCCCTTGTATTGTATTGTATTGTAAGTTGTTGTTCACGTCCGTTAGTATCACCTGTACTAAAAGTGTACAGTACCATCATTTGGAACTTAAACCGATATCGAGAAAAGGAAGAGGCTTCAGTTTAAGTCGTGTTGTGTTGGTTAACTATGTAAGTTCGTCTATTTCTCTGTAATTATGGACGGAGTTGAATGTTTATTTTGGAAAGTTCTAGTTCGGAGGATCCGGAGATAGTCCCGTACAATTTTTATTCCACGCTGCATGAACCACGGCGATATTGTTAGAGCGTAAAACTTGTTTAGACGCATTAAACCTCGTTTGCAACAGCTTAAAAATAATGTTAGCTTGTGAATTCCATTCCTCACGACAAGCTAGAACGTTAAGTTTGCAACTCTAAAATAAATGTATAAATTCAATTAGCGCAAACCAAAGCATGAGTACCTTTTGAGTAAGCAAGCAGATGTTAAAAGTAACGAAGAAAGCGGAATAAAAATTACAATTTATTTCGTAAATATCTCTAAATCTAGACCATTCTCTAAATCTAGTCATACCTTTGATGACTTCCGTCGTGTGCGATTCTGCGATGTGCTCTGCCATAGATATCACCGTTACCTGCAGACGTGGATGGGATTAACAAAAATGAAACCATACGTTATAGCCGAGACACCATACCACATCAAGATGCTAGTCCACTTGTGGACAGGTCATTCAAGAAGGCTGGGTACACCTTCATGCTGTATTGAACAAAGGTCTGTCTGTTAGCGTCTAGCGTTACTTAATATCGTTTTATTTTAATATATATTTATTGGAAAAGAAAATTACAATCATAGGTATAATAGAAATAAATTAAATTAGTGTTTACAATTGAAACAATGTATTTCTATGAACCTATGCTACAAAAATATTTCGATTTATTATTTAAAATTAAAATGTTTTAAGATTAAAACTTTTAATCCATCGTGGTTTATACTTGGTTTATGATTAATACTAAAGTTATTTATTAGTTAATGGAAAGCTCAAAACTTAAATCATGGTAAAACTCCCGTTGTAAATAATTTTAATGTTCTAAGATTAACCTCGGAATTTATAATGTGAGGAATAATTAATTTTGTTTTAAAAAACTATAAACCGACTTTAATTTTTATAGTTTTTTCATAAATTTTCATGGATCCCAGTGTCAGAACAGAACCAAACTAAAATGGGACCACACGGGAAGCACACGCTTTCATAAATAATTCTGAAAAATAAATAAAAAAGACGTGTGGTCCTTGGGGACTGCCGCGGTAAAGCTATTGCATAGTGTTCGGTTATTTTCGTTACGGAATTTCTGGATTCGGTCTCGACGCTCAAGGCCCACGATAGAAGCTATGCAAAAGCTTAAAATCTGCACTAGTTTTCATAAAAAAATCTGGTGCTGTCAAAAATTCTGAGGTAACAAACATAAAGATATAAATAAATAAAAAATACAGTCGAGTTGAGAACCTCCTCCTTTTTTAGGAGTTGGTTAAAAATAGTCGAATACAAACCTCTTGAGCTTCCTTTTGCTCCCAAGCACGAGGTTTGAAGTCCTCTGGGTAGAAATGGGCAATAACCTCTTCCACGGAATTGTGTTTCAGCTCAACCATCTTGAGGAAAGCCCGGAATCCAGCCTTCGCCGCTATTATCTCTTCATCTTGAATACAAAACACAAATTAAATAATATCCTAATAAGGTTCGGCTTTGACGGGTCTCGAATCCGGGTCGGCCCCTCAGTACGGGGATGTGATGACCACTACACCACGACACGAATTAGTCGGGACTTTGCTACAGGGGAAACATTGAAGTTTATCCAATCCTGTTTTTCTCAAATTACCCATAGTGTAAACTATAATGTGCTCAGTGAATCATTCCATCCCTTTACCTAATTCGGACTTAACTTCGACATACGACCATTTTAATTTTTTTGCAGTACATCTAAAGTGTTATTTTACCGAAACGCCACGACTCTTCTCTTTTTGAACGGACTCTACCCATGTTCATCGATTTGATAGAAGTTATCATGTCAATAAGTTAATATTACAATAAGTAGGTTTGTTTTATTACACCTTGGTTATCTACAGAACACAGCGCTTTCTACAGCTTCGGTGAGTTACTAGAGCTACCCGAACTGTGAAATACAGTCCCCGTGCCTGATAATAATATAACGATCTGAAAAATGTTGGGTTCAAAACATAGGTAATATAGCGTGATAATTATAGCGGATTGAATCAGATTTGGTATATACTTTGAAGCAAATTAAAATTAATTAAAATAAAATAATATAAATTGAAAATAAGTTAACAATAATGTAATGTAACCTGATTTAACAATGTAAATTTAGTGCGAAACAATTAAAGGAAATTTCATTTGTTGAGGGCGTAGCCAACCGGCATTCGCTATGAAGCGAAGACAAGACAATTGAAAGATTCGAAGACAATTGAAAGATTCGTAGGAAAAAAAATTAAACAGATCACGTGACATATCTAAGGCATATGTCAAACCCATACATTTTTTGACTTTTCTACTTCGACATCGATTGTTACATGGTCTAGGTTATCTGGACCCGTTTTTTTTAAACAATGGAGTTGTGAACTTCTGGGAACAAGCCGTATTTATTAATAAAATGTTGTATCTTGTAAGTTATACTTCTATATCATTATTATAACGTGACATACCTTGAGTAGTTTCCTCTGTCAGCACCTCTGTAATAAGCGCCCCATAGCCCTGCCTCTCCACCAACTGCACCAGAGCTGATTGCGACTGCGGCACCCTCAATGCAGGGAAATACTGTGAGTCGTAAAGACTGTCGATCTGTTCTGTCGTCACGCCCTTCCTTAACATGTACCCGATCTTTGCCAGCTCTCGCAGAGGCGATTCTCCTGGTCCGAACTCTTTCGCGTTTATCACTTCTAGCAACTCATTGATCTCGGCCACGCAACGCGAGTCACCCTCGACCATCTTGGTGATGCCTTTTTGCGTTTTTATTTGTTCCTCGAAAGGCTCCACCTCTTCGTCTTTCTCTGGTTTGATCTGTGCAATGACGGCTTCTTTCGCTTTCACCGTTTTCGGTTTTTCAATTTTTTCTTCTTTGGTTTTCTCGACGACTTTTTCCACTTTAGTTTTCTCAACGACTTTTTCTGTTTTGATTTTTTCGATGACTTTTTCGGCTTTTAGTTTCTCCGCAGCCTTTTCTTCTTTCTTCTCTTTTAGTTTCTTGGCAATCTTCTCTTTTTTTAGTTTTGCCATCTCCAATTCTTCCGCGGATTGGAATATTTGCAGTTTGCCTTTCGTTATTGCCATTCCAATGTCACTAATTGCCTTGCACATGTAGGTCCCTTCTAGATCTTTGGAAGCTTTTTTGACCGTGCAGGTTGTCTTATTGTCCACTGTTTCGATGATAAAGCGGTCATCTGTTAGAACTGCTTTATCGTCTTTGTACCAGATGATATCTGCATAAAAGTTAAAAATCAAATTATATATTATACTTATTAAGATATATGTTTATAAATTTGTCGACCGAAACAACTTTGGCATTCATTATATAGCTAGGTGTTAAACCGGATTAATAATAAATAATAATAATAAATAATAATAATGCTGGACAATTCACACAGCATTATCTAGCCCCAAGCTAAGCAGAGCTTGTGTTATGGGTACTAGATAACTGATATAAATAATACAATACACTACATAGATAGATATTTTTTTATTATACATAGAAAACATCCAGAACGCCCTAAACAAATATCTGCAGATCGTACAAATATTTAATTAATTTAATAGATTAAGCCCCCAAAACCATCAGCGATCAAAATAAGACAAAACGATAGTCTCCTAACGTTCCTAGGATGAAACATAACATTTAACCCTCCGCTTTTGTATAGTCTAGTCGGGTAAGTATCAACAACCGTGCAAAATATCCAGAATACCCTGTACAAATATCTGCAGATCGTACACTTATTTGTCCCGAGGCGGGAATTGAACCCGCAACCTCCTGCGTCGTCCAGTCGAGCCTTGCAGTCGCAAACTTGCCGCTCGTGTATTTGACACGCGCAGTCCATTTATAGGAGCTATTAGTTGTAATTGTCCCTTGTTTGGTATTTCACATCAGTCAATTTCATAAAAACGGGTCGAAGGTTTCAGTTTCAGTTTCAGTTCTCCGTGCTGTTACATCCCCATTAGTAATGTTTTTGGTTTTTGCAATCCGTCATGTATTAATGTTGTTACCAGGTGTTGGAGTGCCGCTGAAGATGGCCTCGAAGGTGACAGTCTCTTCCACTTGCACGCGCTCGTGGAGGATGTCCTTCACAAAGGTGGGTACCGCCTGGGAAGCTGTACGAGAGACGAATATTACTATATACATATTATATTCGGCCAGTCTGAAAACCAGCGCTGTTTTATGCCTATCGAAGTTGCTGAGCTTGAACTTGTGTTATGCGTACTAACTGATATACGTAACATAATACACTACATAATATTTTTTTTTCTTCTATACATAGAAAACACATAGAACGTCCTGAACAACTATTAGCAGATCGTACACACATTTGCCCCGAGGTGGGAATCGAACCCACAGAGGACGTTGATTGGCTGATAACGATGATGATAACAGCAAATGGTTTTGAAAATTTTAATTATAAAGGGCCGAGCCGATATGACAGCGTCACCTATTTTGTAATTATTAGGTACGTTAAACACAGGAAATTATAAAAATCCATCGTACAGTTTGTAATATCTACTAAAAGCTATTTTTTAATACCTCTGTAACAGTTTTATCTAGGAAGTTTTTAGTTTAGGAAGAGAATGCGAAAATAGTTTGGTGGAAAAGCGCAGCTTCGTATCTTTGCCTTACAAAATGTAACTATTATAGAGGCATTATTAAATAACTTAAAAAAGATACCAAAAACTGTACTTAACTGTGGATATTGAAAATTTCCTGTGTTTAACGTAACAATAAGATAAAATTTCACTAGTGTATGAGCCTTAATCAGCGTCCATGCAACGCGATTTGATTTGAGCAGTGTATGTCAAGTTAATTACCTCGTCAACTGATTTGGGATTCGATTAGCGTACGAGAAACCGGCTGACAGAGGTGTACATAATATTGATTGGAGGTACCTACCTTTCAGAGCAGCCTGGAGTTCTTCCATATGAGAAACCCATTCCGGTTTCCTGTACTCCTTCGTTCCCACGATACCTGGAAGCAGATCAACGCTTACAAACTCATCAATGTTACAAAGTTATTAGTTTCAGATTCTCCAATCAATACTAAGCTATGTATTCATTGGGAATGTGTTGCCACACACAAATAATGATATATTCCCATCACAACATTAGCTCAATAGGGCTGACGACTAAAAAAATCTAATAAGTCTGTCAGTTAAAGGACACGTTTTTTTTGTTTAAATAAAACAAAAAAAAGCTCGTCAAAGTTTGGGGAGTTTCGTTATTCCAATTAATTCAAATTATGATTAAGTATTTACAGAAGACACGGGATCATTAAATAAATTAGTCATTAGCTCAATAGGCCGAACGACTAAAAATTCTAATTAATCCGTCAGATAAATTATCAGAATATATTGGACACGCTTTTTATTCTGTTAATCATATAATGGTTTCAACGCTAGAGGCTTTGCCTAATGTGACTGCAGGAAAATCTCTGTGAGATTTATTGTTACAAAAATAATTATTTTTCATTTTCATATAATCATTATCTTACCTGTGTAAAGTTTTGTTAGTTGTGTAATGGTCATTGTGTTATTTGAACGTGTAATAGAAGAGTGTTCATCAAGGAGGTGGGGGAGGAGGGAAACCTTAAAAATAAAACAAACGAAGCAGGCTCCTGTTATGCGCACACTGAAATAATAACAATACTTTGGTTATTAAAAAAGTTTAAGCTCTTTAATACAATTGTTTTTTAAAAGTTTTTTGGTTTTTTGCAGCAGTATGTTTTAGTAAACGAACTCTGTTGTACGAGTATTACTTGAACGAGGCTTACAACATTTTGAAATTGGAACACACACGTTGGCGGCTGGCGAGTCGTTATACAAAGTCACTGGCCGGCAACTAAACTATTCGTTCGAAATTCAATAATTATTCTGATTGATCGGAGTTCGCTTTAGATGGCGTTTATTTTTAGCGCTCGATGTGGCTCGATTATTATACTGATTTTTGTAGGAATAAGATGATACATTTTCCAGAAAGACAAAAAACATATTGACCTTAGAAAGCAATATAAGGCGGGTTTTATTTCGCGGAGAAGATTTCAACCCATACTAACTTAGCTTGTATTCTGTATCTATGGGCTATGCTTCTTTCAGGCGGTACCCCATACCAACTATTTTATCTTAGGTATTATTACGTTAAACCATCGAATTTTCGAATATGCTAGTTTATGATACCTACCATAAGCTTTCTTTTAATACCCCTGTGATAGTTTTTTTTGTATAGTTTAGAATTTAGAAGGCGATACGAAAACAGAGTTTTGTAGCCACCAAGTGCAATTTTGCATCTCCTCAAACTATACAAAAAAATTACAGATGTATTAAAAAAAGCTTTTATTAGGTATCATAAACTAACGTTATAATAAACAAAACAACGTTATAATAGATAAATATATAAATGACGATTTGATGGCCTCAATTAAAAAAGCGCGCCTTTTGAATGAAAATTTGATGGCCTCAATAAAAAAGCACGCCCTATTACAGCCTTTAAAGTTTAAACAGTGGCAGATTAGCCATATAGCAGGAATAGAAAATGCTACGGGCCCCGCGCTTGTGTCCAATTTTATGTGCTGGTTAGCCACCCAAATGTTTATCAATTTTTGCCGATAGAAAGAAAGAAAGAAAGAAAGAAAGAAATACATTTAATTA
The DNA here is from genome assembly GCA_955876795.1 of Eupithecia tripunctaria. NCBI lineage: Eukaryota > Metazoa > Arthropoda > Insecta > Lepidoptera > Geometridae > Eupithecia > Eupithecia tripunctaria. The sequence goes on along the minus strand of OY041599.1, from coordinate 1,212,560 downwards.
TAACAACAGAAGAAACGATACGAATATTGTATCCTACAACTATGAGTAAGTAGAATCAAAATACAATCCTAAAGGATGTAGTTATATAAAAGTTGTTATAAAAAGGCCCTAACTCAGCTTAAATGCTTGCTAGGTTCCCGGAAGAGTTCTAGCCTGCGCTGGTCTTCCGTTAGAGCCCGAGACAGTGACGTCACGAACAGACAAAGTAATAAAAGAAAAAACTAAATAAAACGATTATGACAAAGTATGTGAGAACGCAGCGCAAAAACAACGCGCCATGGTGGTAGTAATACACATTGACATTTACATTTGACATTTCTTTGCATTAGTCAACCTAGACAAGATCAGAGTTGTGGCAGCAAAGACATAGCAAGCCATGAAATAAGAAGTCGATAGCTCCAGTTGCCTCCCATTTGTTGTCTATACTTTTCTTATAAAGTCCAAAAAATTCCCCCCCGTTAAATTAACCTTCATTCTAAATTTGAAACAGTTATGCAATTCAAGGGCCGCCAGCTCTCATTTGATACGAGCCCCGCGCTGGCTTAATGTTGAACTGTACTTATTTTTTTTATGAAAACGCAGATTTTTACATATACAGTAGAGAAAATCCGATAATATTTTATTTCTTGTACGCGCGTATCATACAACCAGTGGGTAAATTACGCGCGAAGTTTATCTTCAAACTTAGTGCTTCCGCTACCCGGAAGTCAAACATATAACTTTCCAATTTCATATGAATATCGAGTTACATCGAGCGCACGAAGTGTATAGCATAAACACGAGTTTATTTTTACTAAAACGTACCACCAATAATAAAAAAAAAATAGCATAGCTAAGCAATAAGGTTCTTTACTTCACTTACTTTCAACCGACAAAGCAGCAATGGTGGATGTCACCCCGAGAGGGTTGCATGCCTCGAAGACGATATCACCTGTGTCGTCTTGATACACCTCTGGTATGATGAGGATGGAAGTGCCGTCCTCCATCTCTTCTATCTGATACTCCTGAGACTGTACGATCTCTGTTCCTTGCTTCAGCCATCGCACCTCTGGTTTTGGTACACCAATGGCTTTTGCTTCGAGTCTGAAATTAGATTTGAGAAATTCCTTTTTTAGCAGTGTTTAACAAATATTGTTTAACCTACTTCAAAAAGGAGGAGGTTCTTAATTCAACTATTTTTTCAAATGTTTGTGGCTAATTTTTTACCTGACTTAAAGGACAAAAAGGGTAGATTTTTAATTCGACTGTATTTATTTTTATGTTTGTTGCCTCAGAACTTTTGACTGGGTGATCAGATTTTGTTGGTTCTTTTTATATTTGAAAACAGATTCCCGTGTGGTCTTATTTATTTTGGTCCAGTTCTGACAATAGGATCCACGAGAAAAACATAAAATGGAAATCGGTTTATAGTTTTTTTTTAAACAAACTCAATTATATTTTCCAAGCTAAGCAAAGCTTGTGTTAAGAGTACTAGATAACATACAATACACCACAGAGATACATAGAAAACATCCATAAATCCCTGAACAAATATCTGCAGATCGTACACACATTTGTCTCGGTAATCGTACCCGCAACCTCCTGCGTCGCTGGGGGACATTTGCCCACCGCACCACTGAGGTCGTCAAAAATTATATACGCTTTAAGTAAATTCAGCGCAAGAACTACATGAACATGATATGAGTATACCGAAGTAATTTATAAGATCGATGCGCTTATTAATTAGTTGGGAACTTGCACTTTATTAATTAGTTGCGAACTTTGCGAGCAATGAAAACAGCGTTATGAATTTTGTGAGAATGTTTCGCTCGCTAACGATACCTTCAAAGCACAAAGCTGTGCAAAACTTTGATACATTGCAATTTGCTTGACATACAAACTTTGACTTGAAACTTTCAATGCTTCGCTTTGTAAACGAGATATTTCAGCCTCGCTTACATTGAAGTTGTCAACACGGCACAGTAAAACGGGGTGAATATGAGCTCCAGGATGAATAGAAAAGACGAAATACTGGAGCCAAACATTACCTGGCTGGCAGTGGTATATTTTACTATCTGTAGTTGTTACTGTACCTAACTTAGGTCGAGCGAGTTTCGCCGGGGGAAATGTATTTCCAGTCATATGGGTTATAGGATATATTCTAGTTTTTCCCCTTGAAGATTTTTTGTAAGGGGAAAACTGGAATATGTACTATTTTTTATGATTATTATTTTATGTATTCAATCTATATAATTTCGAGTGGAGAGTCGAGAGAGGTAAAGTCATGGAGTTTCGGTGAACTAACACTTTTAGTCGTACTGCAATGACAGAACAGTGTTGTCAACGCAACGTTGGTGTTCTTCCAACACAAACAAGGTTCGTAGTTAACCCGCTTACATTCATAATGAATACAACCAAAGTTGTTAATTGGTACACACGAGCGCCCCACCCAACTGTTTGTTTTTACTCTGTATACTCTTTTACTCTCTGTACTCTGTTTTTGCAACCTCTTTGCGCCTTTGAATTGCTACGCTTCTTCATGTTATATAATGTCACAAGGAAATTCGAAAAGAATTCGTGTAGTTTGTGACTTGGTCCAGTATTTGATGAACTATTTCATATTCATGTCCAACTCCAGCTTGCGCTATTCATTACTATGCAAAAGTTTATCTGTTTAAAATCCAGGAATAGTTTGAGCTTTAATGAGAAATATAAAGCAATTTTATTAATTCAGGCTACGTACCTTTCCACGAACGAAATTTTCATTACTTATCAAATTGTTCGTGATTTTAACATTCTATTCAACGAAAAACTATACTCAACAGATGAAATATTGGATTGATTGAATTGACGACGACGACGGGCGAAGGTCCGCCTGCGACGCAGGAGGTTGCGGGTTCGATTCCCGCCTCAGGACAAATGTGTACGATTTACAGATATTTGTTGAAGGCGTTCTGGTTTCGCTATGTATAAAAAAATCTATCTATGTAGTGTACCTACCTATTGTATTGCTTAGCTTGGGGCTAGATAATGCTGTGTGAATTGTCCAACATTATTTATTCATTTATTTATAGACATTTTCCATGAACTGAGCCGTATGAAGAAGGTAAGTGAATAAGTTCCTACCAATAATTTTAGTTTTGCTATGTGGCATAGAATTTGCACTACTCCTCGGTGTCGTAAGAGGCGACTAAAAGATATCCGCCGGGGGCGGGCAGCAGCGGCTTATGCAGAATAAGTCTACCACCGAACTGGATATTCCCAACTCACATTATCAGGGGAGCCTGCGCCCAGCAATGGACCAATCGTAGACCCACCCGTGGACTGACGCGGTTGGTGCGACATTTGCCTTTGTCTAATTTTAACCGTCTTCGAAAAAACAAAGAAGTTTCTGGCTTTGTGTTTGTCCATCTATTTCTACGTATATTCGTATAAAAAAAAATGCACTGTATGTGTTTTATTTTATAGTTAATAATATAGTCTAATATTATAATAAAAATAAAAATGAACACGTTACCGCTTAATTTTTCGTTTTAGAGGGTACCAAAGTCGAATTTTTAGCGATAGCGATTTTTGGCCGGTTTTTAATTTTGATTCGATCACTAAATAAAAAGTTTCCTCTATGCCTCTATGGATTATTATTGTGGACTGACAACACTGAAATCCTCTTTCAAATAAACATACACAACATCCGGTGTGTGTACAGATTATGCGTACTTTTGACCGATTTTGGAAGAAACAAAAAAATAAAACGAAATGCCCATCCGTGGTTCCGTGCCAGTCAGTAAAGAAAGAAGAAAAGAAGAAAAGTCTAGATATTGGTCTTTATCCCGTAAAACCTAAAAACAAGACCACTTAAAACCTCGGGGGACTTGAAATCTGTTTTTAGTTGTTTCAAAACGATCAAATTATTGCCCGTCAACATGTCGCCGGCCGTTAAATCGCCTGACAACCCACTGCGCATATTAGTACACAACTATCCGCTAGAGGCGATTTAGAAGTTTCCATACATTTTATTATTTACAGTCGCTAGCGAGTATAGATTGTCAAAACTCATGGTAGACACTCAGTTACGTGGTTGTCCCAGCGGACAATAATTTCCACTCAGACAACTTTGTCAGCTGTCTAGTTCGGTTATCGGTGAACAAACCTTGAAAACATAGTTGAAGCATATTCACGAATTGGATATGAGCAGATTGTACACCGAGCTGAGAAAGTGGTCAATTCCCACCGAGTGTGTCATTTATGCACGAGGTAGGAATCGCACTTTCTCCCGAGTGATACGTAGTGCCGATATTATAAGAGAGTTTTAAGTAGAAACTTTTTTACATCTGACCTTTATAAAAATAACCATAACCACCTGCAAACTCATCCTGTAAAAGTTTGAATTCAAACTCGAACTTACTTCGAACGTCATTACCATTCTGGTCACTGAGGCGCTACAAGCATTATCGAGTTTTACAGAATACAAAACTTTAAACAAACTTTAAAATACACGTTAGAAATGGATTTTCAAACATTTTTCTCTCCCCTGGGAAATGAAATTCCATAGAGTTTATCCAAGCTGTTTTGGACAAGCTTTACTATAAAACCCGAGGGAAGGGAACGAGGGAAGCGCTCTCATTCCGCCACAAGCCGTCGTGCTGGTCGGACGTGTACTCTCGCTTGTTTGTTGCATTCGTTGCGATAAGTACCTTAGTGTAGTTGAAATGTTGAATTTGTTATTGCCTTGGTTAATTGATTTTCCTTTGAGTAAAATCCTTATAGGTTATGAAAATGTGTTTATTTTAAAATAAACTAGCTTTTGATAGCTATAAATTGTTATAAAGGAGGTAAAAGCTTACCTGGTGAACTCTCCTTCGGTTGTGGTAACGACCGTAGGTAGAGCCTTCACGATGCGAGGGGCGAACTCCTCAATGTCACTCGTTTTCTGCACAAATAAATTAGAGTCAGAGTCAGAGTCAAATTGGACTTACAAAAAAGCACTTGGACAAGTCAAATTTTACTATATAAACAGGTTGATAAATAGTAATTACTATCAAATACGAAATAAGGTGCAATTGACTGTAATTCACTTCAATTTTGTGTCCACTAGCGGAAGAAGTGAAAAAGAAACCACTAGCAAGTTTATCGCTTATCAACTAGGTAATAAAATCTTTGCATATAACACAACAAATTTATGTTTTTACATACTATTGTCGGTGTGGAACTGGACGACATCTGGCCAAGCATCAACATCATAAATGTAATCATCTATGGAGTAATAGGCTTTCTTAATAAGATTTCGTTTTATGTACAGTTTATATTCATTATATAATTATTAGTGCTGTTATTTTATTACACACTAGTTTAGTTGCTACAATTGCACCTCATTTTTTATTTGATATTAATCACTATTTATCAAATTGTTTATGACTTGATGACTTCAATGTTTTGCATAATGTTTATAAATCCTACTATTATTATAAACACGAAAGTTTGTATTGATGTCTGTTACTCTTTCATGCTAAACTTTAGAACGGATTAGGCTGGAGTTTTGAATTCATGTAGGCCTGGAATAACACAGAGACTATTTTTTATCCCATAAATCAGTTCCCGCGGGATAGAAATCACCTTTCAACGTTTCCATATGAATAACTAGTAAATAATAAATAACGCTTGAGTACCTAATCGTAATCATACATCTTATAGTTACAAATTAAGAAGAGTTTGTGTTATATATAACTTTCTATATTTAAATGGTAGAAATGTTTGTATAAATGGTTAAGGCTCTATTTCATGTAAATTCTGAATGAAGAAGCTCTGCTTCGAGTGAAACGATTGCACTTTATATTTCAGTAAACGGCAGTCGTATTTCATTGCACCGTTATTCATAATAGTCTGCTAACTTAGCACACTGCTAAATCTCGCTCTGTCTTCTTCTAATGACATAATTCAGACTGAGAAATAACAATACTTAGTAGCTGTTTTATGTAAGCAGACCATTATTAACAAGGGGGTTATTCTGCCTTATAAACGTTCATTGAACTAACGAGTCATGTTTGCTAGGTCATTTATGATCTATGAAATAATACTTTTATCGAAAAGTGAAAAAAATATCGATATCCTACAGCAACTGATTTATTGGATAAAAAAGTATCCTATGTTTTATTCCAGAGGGCGAGATAATCGGCATTGGCCATTTTTCCATTAGCTGGCATCGGCGACGCGACGGCACGCCCCGCCGCAGGGCTATTAACTGGAAAAACGGCAACTCGATATAAAGCGAATCGAAAACAAGTAAGACAAATTAAGATTCGTAGGAAAAAAATCGAAACAGATCACGTGACATATCAAAGGCATATCAAACCCATACATTTTTAGACTTTTCTACTATCGCTTTCTACAACGATTGTTAAATTGTCTAGGCCCTAGGGGTATATATTCATTCGATTCGTTTCTGAAGCGAAAACGTCAGATTCGATGGGGTCCTTAGAATGAGATCCATATCGAAATACGATCTCAACTCTGTTCAAAAAGCGGAAAAAAAAAACGTATGCCGCTAAACACAAACTTTTACTGTTTTCTTGGAGAAAGCCCGAAAAGCAGAGTATTTCCTCGCACATTAAGATGTCTTTGTCTTGGGCTTCATAAAATAAAATCCCTCTCGCTCTCTGGTTTCTAGAAATTCCCTCGCTTCGCTCGCGGGTTATTCTAGTATCCTGAGTTGCGGTTGGGGTAATGAGAATGATAAAATCTACATACCTCATCGCTCAGGATGTCCTCTTCTGACGCACTCGGAATATATTCGTAGGCTACAAACATAAAACACATTTAGTACGGAAGATACACAAAAAATTCATGAATTTATAATTTTGGCTTGTACATCAAACAATCACTGAGCAAGACAGTGCAAGAGTAAATTATCATTTGATTTCAGCGCCTGTTCTTATTGAACTCTATGAAAGCCAAATTCATTAGTCCAAATCGTGTTTTCTTTTAGTTCAAACTGGTGCTGGCGTGTAAAATGTGCCTGATAGACAAAATCTGTGTGTTCTGTTTTATAAGCTATACTATACTAATCTCAATGTGTATCTACGAATTTTGTCCTACAGATGCATGGAACCAATCGTAAAATGTGATCGTGCAATAAAGGGCATGCGGTTAGGTTTGAGTTTGAATAAATGTTTTCGTGTACTCGGTATTTAGCACGTGATGAAATTTTCATGCTGAAACATTCTTAGTGCATATGTCGCAGCCGGAACGTAGAATTAGCCCGTTTGTAAAACGGCTAGGCCGTTTACAAAACGGCGCCATTCAGCTAAATGCCTAGGCCAATCGTTGAACGATCGGTGAAATTAACGTTCTACGATATGGCTGATCGTCTGAATTAGCCCGTTTATAAAATGGCTAGGCACCGTTCACCGTGCCCAGGCCGATCGTCAAATGAAGACAACTGTTTTTGTGTACGAGGCACCGCCTGCGCAGAATCTACAATTACCTACCTATATTACCCGCTATGATATCAATTAGGTATCTGCCAAGGAAAGTGGCTTCGAAATTGGGTTCGGAGTAGGTACCAAAGAGACAGAGATACCTAGCTAAAGTAGAACAAACTTTTAAAAGTTGGTCGTTTGTTACCGTGGATACTATATCATCCATTTAAACTGTTGCTGCTGTTATTTTATCTTTACTACATTCTCAAACTCAACAGGCTGTACTGCTGGACGCAGACCTCCCCCTGATTAGCTCCTTATTGGCGTTTCTACTTATAATCTAAGGCACTGGACACTACTGAATTTTTTATGGGATTTTATGGGTTATACTTTCATCCCATAAAATAAGTTTTTTGGTACCTAAATTTCAGCGTTCTGAAGTTTGGTTAGGAAATATTTAAGCAGGTATTTCTCGCACAAGCAAAACCGCGCTCCATAACTTACTACTAATTAGTGATCCATGGTGAAAAATGACATTCTACCCCTGACTTGTCCTTATGATAGTGACTTATCATGACATTTCTTTGTTTACAAAAAATATCCAGGTTTCTGAATCTCTCTGTTTTACAATCGGGCTAGTTTTGAGTCAGCCAAATCGTTGAACGTTGAGCGTTCTACAATCGGCCTAGGCGTTTAGCTGAATGGCGCCGTTTTGTAAACGGCCTAGCCGTTTTACAAACGGGCTAATTCTACGTTCCGGCTGCGACACATATACACTGAAGCAACAAAGAACTTTTCTACCTTCAACATCGACAACGCTTTCGGTGTAGCATGTTCCGAATTCATTTGTGGCTACACATCTATACGGGCCGCTCATTTCTGGGAAGGCTTCTTTAATCCTGAGCTCGCATAGACCCGACTGAAGACGAGCCACCGAGACGTCCCTTGCCTTCTGGAGCTGCCTGTCGCCGTGGTACCAGTCCACTTTGGGCCAAGGCGTCCCGGCTATCTCACACACGAGCTCTATTGGCTCTCCATCCATCACAATGCTCTGAACCAACGGAGCTATGACCACAGGCGCTTCTCCAATCACTTCCTCCGGCTGTTCTTCTAGAAGCACTGAAGCGGAGCAAGCCACCGATCCAGCGAAGTTTTCAGCCCTACATGTTATTACTCCTACAAAATCTTTGCTTATATCTTCGATGCACAGACAAGATACATTGTCTTTGTTAGTGATCGTGATGTTTTTGAGCTTGTTTTGTTTTGCGTACGACGCTATTTCTGTTGTGCCAATGAACCATTGGAACGAAGCGCATGGAGCCGATTCCACTTCTGTTTCTAGCAAAACGATTTCCCCTAAGTGTATTCTTGTAGGTCGTATGAGTTTTGTAAATACTGGTGGAGTGATTTCACTTTCATCGGGTGTTTTTAGCAACTTGACCGTACTAGCTGATTTAGCCAATACATGATTACTGTTTTCGATGACTACTTCGTATTTGCCTACTTTCTTTTTATCTACGTTTTTGACTTTGATTTTAGAGACTCCATTTTCGACGGTGACTTCGCAATCATCGGTTGCTGATAGTGGTTGGTTATTTCGGTACCATACCACATTCTCTACATCTTCGGGTTCAAATGTGATGCATAACTCAAAAGCATTATTTTCCAAAACTGTCTTTGCTACAAGTGGTTCTATTATAACCGGTCCTTCTGCTGTAAAACATTGATTAGTGTTATTAAAATGTTATACTAACCTGAGTTCGTCATCCTAATTTTAAGATTTCATTGTTTTATGTTTAATTTTTGTTTGCTTTGAACACAAGGTAGACACGTTGAATGGTCTTAATATGTTTCGAAGATAATAAAAACACATAACAATCTACATTAATATGTACACGTACATAAATCATCTATGTTTTAGTCGTAAAAACAAATATGTACAATGATGTTATGAATATGATGAATTTTACTTTGTCCTTGTGTAGAACCATGCATCCGTATTTATAAAATATTGCCGTTATTGAATCTAAACATTGAGATTATTTTGCTCTGCTGATTTGTGTAGAATATAAGACAATGTGTACTGAGTAATAGTAATAATAATATTAATAAAAAATGTAAGTGTATTTACACTTATTACTTGCCTTTTTTGCTTTCTTTCTGTCGCTTTTTCTTGGTGATTTTGGTAACGACTGTCTGTTGGACTTCTTCTTCTTCTTCTTCTTCAGGTTTTACTTCTTTTACAGTAGTATCTTCCACCACAGTGACAGTCATTTCCTTCTTTACCTTTGGTTTTTTCATTTTGACTTCAAGCACTTCTTCTGGTTTTTCTTGCACCATCCCGGGTTCTTCTTTTGTGAAAACTTCTTCTTCAAAATCACCTCCGCTAACAGGCTTAGTTGTTTCTTGGATAATTTCTTCCACCACTCTCACAGTTTTGTCCTTCTTGCCCTTAGACTTTTTCTTTCTGAATTCCACTGTTTCCTCAGAAACGTCTTCAGGTTTTTCTTCTACAAGTCCTGGTTTCTCGGTAGGAATTACTTCTTCTTCAACTTGTTCAACTTCATCAATATCAGGCTTAGCCTCCTCTATCATTATTTCTTCGACAACTTTTACTGACTTTTCTTTCTTTATCTTCGACTTCTTTTTGGTGTCAATCACTGTGGGAACTTTTTCAGTTTCTTCTTCAACTACTTCATCTTCAATATCTGTTATAACTTCTACAGAACCTTGTTCGATAATATTGACAACTTTTTCTTTCTTCACCTTTGATTTAATCTTTTTGATTTCTACTTTTTCTTTAGGAAGCTTTGGAACGATTTGCTCTTCAACTTGTTCCTCTACTTCTTCAATGTCGGGTTTTATCTCTTCTGCAGTAATTTCTTCTATAATTTTAACAGTTTTTTCTTTCTTAACTTTAGACTTCATCTTCTTTACTTCCACAAGCTCTTCATGTTTTTCTTCTGGTTTAATAGTTGCGACAAGAACACTTTCTTCCTCAATTACTTCTTCATCTTCTTCCTCCCTAACAATAGGTTTGGTCTCTTCTATCGTGACTGCTTCTTCTATTTTCACAGTTTTTTGCTTTTTAGCTCTCTTTTTCTTTTCATCGACTATTACTTCTGAAGCTACTTCAGGAGTGATTTCAGCTTGTTCCACTGGTTCTAAGGTTTTAGTTGAAAGCTGAACAATATTCTCTTCTATGACTACTTCTTCTTCTTTGGCTGGCTTGGGAATCGGTTTTAATTTAATCTCTTCTGGCCGGGTCTTTTCGACTGGTTCTTTACGTTTTGATATTGGCTTAAGTACGACTTCTTCTTTCGGTTCTTCTTCTTTAAGTATTTTTTTGCCAATTGGTAACTTTCGTTTCTCAGGCTCATTTATCTCTTGAGGTTCATCTTTTTCTACAGGCTTAAGATGAATTTCATCAGGTTTATCCTCTGACTGTACATGTTTTTGTATTGGTTTAAGGATAATTTCTTCATCTTTAAGTTCTTCTGGTTTTGGACGCCTCTTGCCTCTTAGCCATTGGATTTCTTCAGGTGCTACCTCTTCTTGAATGTTTTCCTTTTTCAATGGTTTTAATTTAACATCTTCTGGTTTTTCTTCTGATTCTACTGGTTTTGGTATGGCTTTAAGAGTTACTTCCTCTTTTGGTTCTTCTGGCTTTGGACGTCTTTTACCTCTTGGCCAAAGTACCACCTCAGGTTCAGCTTCTTCCAAAGGCTTTTCACTCCTTTCATATTTCAACTTGTCTTGTTCAGAATGCTCTTCAGGCTTTACTTCAGATCTTTCTCTTTTCGTTATTGGCTTAAGAGACACATCTTCTTCTTTAAGTTTTTCCGGTTTTGGACGCCTCTTTCCTCGTGGCCAAAGTACTTCTTCTGGCTTAGCCTCTTCTGCAACCGTTTTATTCTTTACTGGCTTAAGTTCGACATCATCAGGTTTTTCTACTGATGGTTCTCGCTGTGGTATAGGCTTAAGTGTTACTTTTTCTTTGGGTGCATCTGTTTTTGGCCTTCTTTTCCCTCTTGGCCATTGAACCTCTTCAGGAGCGATCTCTTCAAGGCTTTTTTCTGTTTTTGGATGTTTCAAATGTACCTCTTCTGGCGCCACTTTAGGTTTTTCTTCCGACTTTTCTTGTTTCGGTATTGGTTTAAGGGTTACTTCTTCTTTAGGTTCTTCTGCTTTAGGTCGTCTTTTCCCTGTAGGCCATTGAACCTCATCAGGACCAATCTCTTCTGGAATATTTTCTGTTTTCAAAGGTTTAAGGTGTACTTCTTCAGATACAAGTTCCGGTTTTTCTTCTAACATTTCACGTTTTGGTATAGGTTTGAGAATCACTTCGTCTTTAGGCTTCTCGGCCTTTGGACGCCTCTTTCCTCGAGGCCAAAGTACTTCTTCTGGCTTAGCCTCTTCTGGAACCGTTTCTTTCTTTATTGGTTTAAGTGAAGCCTCTTCAAGTTTTTCCACAGATTGTTCTCGTTTTGGTATGGGCTTTAGAGTTACTTCTTCTTTCGGTTCTTCTGTTTTGGGCTGTCTTTTTCCTCTTGGCCATAGAACCTCTTCAGGAGCAGTTTCTTCAGAAATATTTTCTGTTTTTAATGGTTTGAGATCTACTGCTTCAGTTACTATATCGGATTTTTCCTCTAATTTTACTCGTTTTGGTATTGGTTTCAGTGTCACTTCTTCTTTAGGTTCGTCTTGTTTAGGCCACCGTTTGCCTCTTTTCCATTTCACTTCTTCTAGTTCGACTTCTTCTAATGGTTTATCTTTTTTCACCAGTTTTTGTTGCGAATCTTCAGGTTGTTCATCTAGCTTATCACCCGGCTTTTCTGTTTTGGGTATCGGTTTAAGAGTAACCTCTTCCTTAGGTTCCTCTGGTTTTGGACGTCTTTTGCCCCTTGGCCAAGAAACTTCTTCTGACGGAACATCTTCTAGAGGTTTATCCTTCTTTGCAGCCCTAAGTTCAATGTTTTCTGGCCTTTCTTCGGGTTTATCCTGTGTTAGTATCGGTTTTAGAATAACTTCTTCATTGGGTTCTTCCGGCTTAGGATGTCTCTTGCCTCTTGGCCATTGAATTTCTTTTGGCTCATTATCATCTCGAGGTTTATCTTTTTTCATTTGTTTCAGTTGAGCATCTGTCTTCTCCTCGGACTTTTCACGTTTCGGGATTGGTTTAAGATTGACGTCTTCTTTTGGTTCTTCTAGTTTTGGACGTCTTTTACCTCTTGGCCAAAGGGCCTCTTCTGGTTCTGATTCGTCAACAGGTTTGTCTCTTCTAATTGGTTTAAGTTGTACTTCCTCAAGTTTTTCTTCTGGTTTTTCCTGTGGCTTCCCTTTCGGTATTGGTTTAAGGGTCACTTCTTCTAGTGGTTCTTCTGGCTTTGGACGCATTTTGCCTCTTACCCAAAGTACTTCTTCTGGTTTAGTATCCTCAGCCAATTTTTCTTTTTTAGTTGTATCCAGTTTCACTTTTTCAAACTTTTCTTCAGATTGTTCACCTTTTTGTATTGGCTTGAGTGTGATATCTTCTTCGGATTCTTCTGGTTTTGGATGTATCTTCCCTTTTGGCCATTGGCTTTCAGCTAATTCTATTTCTTCTTGTGTCTTTTTTATTTTCAAAGGTCGAAGTTTTACATCCTCTGTTTTTTCTTCTGGCTTTTCTTCTGATACCACTGGTTTTGGTATAGGTTTGAGAGTAACTTCCTGTTTTGGTTCTTCTGGCTTCGGACGCCGTTTGCCTCTGGGCCAAAGAACCGCTTCAGATTCAACTACTTCCAAAGGCTTTTCCTTCCTTTCATTCTTCAACTTGTCTTGTTCAGGATGCTCTTTAGGCTTTTCTTCAGATCCTTCTCTTTTCGGTATTGGCTTAAGAGATACTGCTTCTTCTTTGAGTTCTTCTGGTTTTGGCCGCCTTTTTCCTCGTGGCCAAAGTATTTCTTCAGGTTTGGCTTCTTCTACAAATTTTTCATTCTTCACTGGCTTAAGTTGAACTTCATCAGGCTTTTCCTCTGATTGTGCACGTTTCTGTATCGATTTGGGAACCATTTCTTCTTTAGATTCATCGGTCTTAGGATGCCGCTTGCCTCTTTGCCATGGAAAATCTTGTACTTCAACTTCTTCTAAAGGCTTTTTTACAGGCTCAAGTTCAGTTTGTTCTTGTTTCTCTTCAGACACCTCTCGTTTTGGTATCGGCTTGAGAGTAATTTCTTCTTGGGATTCTTCTGGTTTTGGATGTCTCTTGCCTCTTGGCCATAATACTTCTTCCGGAGTGTTCTTATCTTTAGGCATACTCTTTTTCACAGGTTTTAGTTGCACCTCTTCGACTTGCTCTATTTTAGGCTGTTCATGTTTTACTCTAGGGACAGGTTTGAGGACTATTTCTTCTTTTGTTTCTTCTGGTTTCGGTTGCCATTTTCCCTTAGGAACCTCTTCTAGCGTAGTCTGGTCTTCTTCAATCAGAGTTTTAACCGTATCTGTTTTTTCTTCCTTGATGTCCTGACTTAGCAAGGGTTTTAACATTATTTCTTCTTCTTTTGGTTCTTCTTTATTCGGGTGTCGTTTACCTGTACGCCAAGTAGGTGTTTCGGCGGATTGTTCCTTTGGCTTATCTGTTTTCTCAGGTTTGATAGTTTCATCAATAATTTCAGTTTCATCTTTTCTAACAGACTTAAGCTGAAGCTTTTCCACTTTGTTTTGTTCAATTTGCAAAGGTTTCGATTTCAAAACCGGCTTTAGAATGACTTCCTCCTTAAGTTCATGCTCTTGCGGCCTCCGTTTCCCAAACGGCCACTTTGTTTCTTCTGCGGGTACTTTTTCCAATGTTTTCACTGGCCTAAGCTGCTTTTCTTCTAGTGTTTCTAGTTGTTCATTGATTTGTTTTGAAACTGGTTTCAAAACAACTTCCTCTACGGTTTCTTTTTCTTTAGGATGACGTTTACCTGTAATCCATTCAGGCTGTTCTGATTTAACTTCATTTTCGAGTCTTTCTCTCTTCGTGGGTTTCAATCGAATTTCTTCAACTTTTTCTTCTGACGACGGTTGTTTTGTTGTAGGTTTTAGTGCTATCTCTTCTTTATATTGTTGTACCTGCTCTTTTGACTGTCTCCTTTTTGTGAGTAACTGATTGATAGAATCTTCTTCTTGTTTGTCACGTATTCTCAAAATGACTGTGTCTTCTTCACGGATCATGGACTCTTCTACAACAACAGTTTCGCCTTTTTGGAGAGATTGCTTTCTTACCTGTTTAAGTTGAACGTCCTCTAGCTTTTCTTTAGTAATAGGAGTTTTTTCAACTTTAGTTGGTCGTAATTTAACACTCTCTTGAGTCCAAGGCACTGGTTCTTTCTTTTCTTCTTGAAGCTTTGTAGGTAGTTTCTCTTCTGGATGCGGTTTCCGCCCCTTGGAAGTATCGACTTGATCTTTTTCCTCGTGTTCTTGTGTGTATTTGGAAATTACAGAATCTTCTGTTATTTTCTCATCTGCAACACGCTGCCTTGGTTTCCTCCATTCCTTGACTTGAAGAGGTTCTTGTTTCTCTGAAATCGTTTGTGAATCAGTATCTTCGATAACTGATTGCTGTAGAATGGTTGAATCTTCAGTGGAAACAATCTTTTCTGCAATCTTATCTTGTGGTGTTCGTGGTTTTCTCCAAGGCTTAGCCTCTAATTTAGTATCAACAGATTCAATGGATCTGACATCCAAAAAAGTGCTGTCTTCTACAGCGGAGATCTTTTCCATTTGTGATCTTTGTTCATGCGATTCCTCAGGCTTCTCAACTTCCTGTCTTGCTTTTCTCCAGTGTTTGATTTCTAGTGATTCTTCTGTCACAGTTGTGGTGCTTTTCCTTCGCCAAGGAACCTCAGATCTAGTTCTCTTGGTGTCGGTGTCCTGAACACTCTGTACATTCAGAATGTTTGAATCCTCAGTGGATTGGAATGTGCTCCTGCTTTGGCTTACCATCACATCTTCAGTAGCACTTGATTGAATTTCAACTTTTTCATCGTGTGATTTCCGGGTTACCGTTTTGCGTGATTCTGGAAAATTTAATGGAGGTTTAAGCCGTTGATCAGTTAGGTAGTCACTATTAGAGGCACATTGGCACATTGGAGGGAGTATTTTATTGATAGCAACGATTAATAAAATTTCCTATTTTATTGAAACTACTCAAATTACCGGGAACTTGACTCTTCTTATTTATAAACTTAGGTGCATGAATTGAATTAATGTAATTATCTTACTACATACAAACCTTCCCACTTTGTTACAATTTTTTTGTAACACCCCTAAATAATCAATACGCAATCATTTATTGTATACCATGAGTGTACACAGGTTTAAATTTATTTAATTAACTTTCACTATAGACCCTGCTAGGCACACAACATGTATGGAAAGGGACGTCATTGGTAACTTATAATGAATATTTTACTTATTCACGTATATGCGAATGGTTGGCGAAGCCGATGAAATCGCTTTCAAGGCCATTTAAATGGCTCTATATGTGACTAGCTGCGCCCCGCGGCTTCGCACGCCTATCTCACGGGAACTGATTT
This sequence comes from Eupithecia tripunctaria, assembly GCA_955876795.1. Lineage (NCBI taxonomy): Eukaryota > Metazoa > Arthropoda > Insecta > Lepidoptera > Geometridae > Eupithecia > Eupithecia tripunctaria. The sequence continues at coordinate 1,196,608 of OY041599.1, read as the reverse complement.
ATGGGATAACAAGTAGCCTCTGTGTTATTCAAGGCCTAGAACTAGACAGATAGACATTTTTTGGTAAAAAGAAAATTTACAGATCATAAAATAGTCATAAAAAACAATAAGTAAATTTAAATTAATGAACTTAATATACAATAATAATTTACTTATGAATATTATATAAAAATTGAAATAAATAATGTAAACAATAAGTTCATGATAATAGTTTAATTAATTAACAAAAGGATTAAGAATTTAAATTATAGTGTGTAACTGCTTTGTCCAACTACCTACCTGTATGCAAAATTTGACAGAGTTGTTTACAAACTTTCTCCTTTATAATAGGATCATAGACTAATTAAATTCGTCTATGGTAGGATTAAAGGATGTACCCAACCGTAAACGCACTTTACTTTTCGTACTTACCCTAGATTCTCACGGAGCTAAAACCTCGATTTACAAAAAAGTCAACACTATATCTTCGGTAGAAAAACTATAGGGTATTTAGTTTAGATATATTTGAATAGACTTACGTTCTACCTATACTTTCGGTTTTCGAAATTTGCTATTGTATAGATATCATTTAAATGGGTTTCAAATGTTTATTATGTATTATTATTATTTATTATTTATGTATGTTGTCCAATCCATTGTCTGAAGAAGCTCGAAAACTTTACAACCTTACTTTAAGTTTTTTCTGTCGAAATTAGTTTTTAGTTTTCATTTATATAATATGTTATAAATAATGTAAATATGTACCAATTAGGCGATGTGGTCGCTCTGCGACAAAGCCTTTTGTTGTGTAGTGTAAAATAAAAATAAAAAAAATGTTTATTATGGAATAGGTAAATTATAATTGCACAAGGGAAAACATATGTACAAATAATCGGAAATCGAACCCTCAATACAGAACAGTACGGTAGGTATAGCCAGCTACGAATGTCACCAACATAAAACGGACATTTATGAAGATTAGTATTAAAAAAATGGGACAATTCATACAGCATTGTCTAATGTTTAGCCCTAAGTTTAGCAGAGCTTGTGTTATGGGTACTAGTTAACTAATGTAGTACTTTATACAATACATTATATGGATGGTTTTTATTATACATAGAAAACCATCCAGAACACCCTCAACTAATACCTCTATATGCAGATCGTACCAACTATTCTCACTGGGCGGGAATCGAACCCGCAACCACCTGCGTCGCAGGCGGACCTTTGCCTACCGCGTTAATGAAGTCGTCGGCACCAAAGAATTAACGAAATAAATAGAATAATAGCTCCTCTTCTTAGTTTACTCCCCTTACGGTAAATCTTTTAGGGGGAAAACTGGGAGTAACTTTTTTGAAGTTCGGTTTTCTCTCTTAGGGGGATTTCAGGGGGAAATGGAATAACCCTTTTTTTTCAGGTAAATTACCAAATAAGGTAAAGGTATTAGAAACCTCACCAGAGTAGATTTTCTGTCCTTGCTGAGTACATTAGGAAAATGTTAGAGAGAATGCTGCCAAACTTAACCACAAAACTTTAAACAATAGCTAATACATTAGATCTTTTGCACCACCCCAACCACCCCTCTTCCTGCGGGTGTCGTAAGAGTCGACTAAGGGATATGCACCGGGAGGCGGCAGCGCCCCCTGACCAACAATAAAATTCTATCTAACTAGCTCAACGAACTATAGATGTATTCTGACTGACCCAAAGATTTAAATCTTTAGATGGCCCTTTCCGTGGTGAGACCGCTCCATGTTTGTTGCCAAACGAAGTTTGTGAACTCACCAACTTGTCTTTGTTATTCTAATCAGAGAATTGTGTGTTTTTGTGTTGTTGTGTTCACAAAAGTTCGTGCTCTATGATTGTACCTTCGATCAAAATATTGATCGAAGGATTGTACAATAAATAAAGCAAAAATAACCTCAACCTTCAACAGCCTGTATCGGTCCACTGCTGGACCGCGCCTTGGTATGCGCGCGGCGAGACGGGGGGGAAGAAGTAAGACCCACACGAGATAAATATCCAAAGATGGATCGAGCGCTATCTCGTGATGTCAAGACCATCATTTTTAAAGTGGCCGAATATTTAAAGAAAAGAAGAAAGCTTTGAATATAAAAGTGATCGCGATAGTAGATTTAATATTATTTATCGATCCATTAAAAATAAATTTGCAGAACGACTCCGATTCAAGTTCCAATGGCGAAACGGGAGATGAAGTTGAAGCAGAATCTAATATATAATTTAGTTATAAAAAAATATAATTGTAACATAAAATAAACATTTTGTATAACTCGATATCCCAAGATCTATCCGACAATATCGATCTCATGTTTACTCTTACTCATTTTTTTCCCTGCCTCCCACCTCGCCACTTTCCTAAGGAGCGGTACAGCGGTTGCGGTCAAACTATAACGCACGCATTTATAGATAGGTAATGTCACAGTTTTTGGGCGTAAGGTATCTAACTATTTAAATCCTTGTTCTGACCAATAAAGTTCATCTGGGACGATGCGTAATCAACCGTTTACACCGCATAATTACGTTCCTACTTCAGGCAAACTCCACCAGTCAGGAAATTCCCACTATTTGCACAGGTATTGTTTTACTCCCCGCTTTTATGTCCAATACTCGTTTAAGTTAATTGGATCTCGGCTTGCAATTATTCTGATCTCGTGCCATCGGGGTTTTAGCTTTTGTACATCTATGACCACTACCAGATTATAGAATCTTATGAGTGTGCTATAGAAAAAAAATATAAATAGAAAAGTACAGAGCAGATACGTGCACCGAATTTTCTATGCGCCAAAACTGTTTTTACCTAATTACAAGTTATTGAAACAACCACTTCTAGGTTTCTTACTAAAACAAAAGCTGAAGAAAAAAGTGCGCTGTTCCTAGGTTGCAAAACATCTATTTAAAAAAAACTATCGAGATAACTTTACCAATCGTGTTTTCAAAGCACATAATTAATTCCAATCAACATTTCCCTAAATATGAAGATGGCAGCTTTCACAGATTCTGTGATAAATAACGATTTTGAAGTACATTTTTTTACAAAAACCTACGCTACCTATGTTTTTATCTATAATCCTTTTTTATATGTAATTCAAAGTATGTGTAGGTACTTCTGTTCTAAGTATTCTATAGACCCATTTCACTTCTAAGTTTCTACACCTTGCTATAACTATGTTCAAGACTTTTAATGTAGACGCAAGGGCTCTTTACCTCGGTAATTTAGTACCTACGTTTACATTTTTTTTACTTAGACAATGTTAAAACCTTAAGAAAACTATTCTACCTTAAAAACTGTCGTAGTTTGACGAATGCCGGATGCAAAGAACACAAATAAGGTGTAAGTAAGCCCACGTACATCCGTAATGAATTGAAGAAAACTTACTTTCAATACCTACTACATTTGATTTGTTATGTACCAAGAGTATTTATACCTTATCCATCGAGCATGTAGCAGTGTTTGTAAACAAACCGCCCATACTAAACCTAAAATTCACTTTGTTGGCTCGTCCATACGTAATTTACATTACTTGTCGGTTTGGGTTCTTTCTGTCAATAAATATTGCTTACAATTACATCTGAAACTCGACGCCAAGCAAGTGAGTTTTTGTTATACGAGTATGTGTGGTGGTTTGTTTACTAACATTCTACATGCTCGATGGATACGGTATAACACAAGGTTATCAACATACCCTCATAATAAATGCAGGTAGCTTTAAGAACTACGACTTGAAGTTTGAACCTTTTATTTTTTCTCGGAAACGATACTCACTCTGTAAAGTGAGCTAATCCCATGATTAGCTCACTTTACAGAGTGAGTATTTCAGGGAGTACTTCAGGGAAACTGAGGTAGGTATGTCTGAAACCGCGAGAGTAATCAAAATGTCATGTCAGGGGTTACGTGCTCGTTTTAAAAAAAAGTTCTGCACTAATAAAGTCGATAGTTTTGTTTGCTTATAGCTTGAACGTATAACCTTTATCATCTCATTTTTCAGAAAGCTTTTTTTCACGCATAACTTAAGCACATAATAACTTCTAGGATGTTTTTTCGCTGACTCTGACGGTTTCAGACTTGCCTTTAGTGGCCCAGAAAAACAAATCATCCAAGTTGGCACGGTGTAATCACTTAGGTTTGTTGGCTTATCAGTACGCGCTCGTCTATTTGCCGTTTCTAAGCGGGAATCAGGACACAGTTTACCTATACGTTTCGCCTTTTTTTCAATAATAATATTATACCTAATATATATATAAATAAAACCTAATATTTAATTAGGTTACTGGGTACCTAATAATTAGACCGAGTTTCGCTCGGTTTTTTTGGTAAATTTAGTTTTTTAGAAATAATAGTATTATTATTCGACAATACATGTCAGAAGGGCATTGATTTATTAAAAAACGAAGATCAGGTACTGGTTGCTCGAAAGTGGCAACCTGAAATTGTGTAAAATTGTGTTCTCCCACATCAGTCACCGTCTGACCGGCGGCACGGGCGGTCGTGATTCGCGTGAAATATTGTTGTCTCAGTCTCACTTCGGTCCTAGATACGTCTTTCCGTCTTTGTTCTTCTTTGTATTGCACAGGACTGGAAATATAACTGCGTGCGTATGTGTTTGCGTGTAGTTGTAACACATGCCAATTTTTGAGTAAGCGCTGGGAGAACGTAACCTATGTATCTTCCCTTTTTAAATCAATGCAGAAGGGTCTTATTTTTCAGTTCAGTGTTTAAGTTGATGACGATAATGTTCATTTTTGAATATACGAATAACATAGTTTTACTATTCGCCAATGTATTATTCGATGTCAGGAAGAATCAATTGATTACGATAAAGTTTATGATTTATTGAAAACACGAATAAAACGACATTTTCTAAATATGAATCCTAGCTAGATCGATTATCGCCCCCGATATAAACAGTTTTTTCAACATCTGTTACGAAGAATAAAGAAATACTCGTAAATAACTATAGGATAGGATATAAAAAAGTTTTCTCGAAACTAGTTAATTTAAATTAGTTTTTAAATAGTATATAGCACCAAAACGACATGTAAGGGACATGTAAACAAATAAATAAATAATTCTAATTGATACTATGGGCCAATAACATAATTATTTCAGACCACTACTTTGCGAGGCTTTTCTGGCCTAGTTGCTCAGCGTAGCGAGCTTGGTGTAACTGTTGCTTTTTAACCAGCTTCAAAAAAGGAAGAGGTTCTCACATACCTCAGAACTTTTGACTGGTTGGTCCGATTTTCATGATTCATTTTTATTTGAAATGTGCTTCCTTTGTGGTCCCATTTTAATTTGATTGAATTCTGACAATGGCATCTATGAAAAACCTGTATAATTGAAGTCGGTTTATAGGTTTTTAAAACAAAATCATTATTTTTTCCTATATCCTAAAGCTTAAGTTTTCTAGGATATTCACCGAAGAAAATAACTTAATTTTAACTTCGTAAGTGAAATCCTCAGAAATATGAGACATTATAAGATTTTTTTGTGCGTTTTAGTTTTTTTCTATGCGAATATGCGAATATCCGAATATATTACATGTGGGCGGAAAAAAAGTAAACAGTGACCGATCTTAGGTCATACAATCATCAAACCTTTTTAATATTTGGTTTTAACTTCTTTATCGACGTCGATAAAATAATGAGAGTCAGACACTGGATCCTTATGAACGGAAAGCTGTCTGATCATGATTCTTCGCAAAATTCACCATTATTGCTTATCTATAACTTCCCTGGTCGTAGCTTTATTGAGTAGTGAATTTATGTGACAAATTCCTAGTCAAAGAAGGATGGCAAAGTTCCATACATCTGCTGACCCAACTTTTTTGGCGACGAGCATCACCCCGGCCTTATAAAATATACAATACGTACCTAAAGGATTCAGAAATCAATAGAATAAACCTTTTACAAGTTGGCAGAAAAAAGTTATTATAGGTTACATGACTGTTAGGCTGCATTTTCATCCGCCAAAGAATGCCTTCTAACACGAAATACCCGACCGAAGCCGACAATTAATACATCGCAAAGACATCATTACATCTTCAGTCAGTCCAATCGTAACGTAATCTAATCAATTTATCCAGGGAATGCCGTGGTATCAATTTGTAAGATTTTCGTCGAAAAAAAGTAGGTAGACAACAAATCTATCTACTCGCCAGGAGACAATGGTGTCTATTCAGATGTTGCCAAAACTAGACTAAACTAATCTGGCAGGACTAAAAATGATGCCATCCTTATTATTTTTATCGTTATGAATGACAGGGACAGCGACATTTTTAGAACTGTCAAATTAGTTTAGTTTTGGCGACATCTAAACATCGCAGCCAGCAGGATGCAGAGGCTGCTCGACATCCTGCCGCCATGGCTGGACAAATGGCGCATGGCCGTCAATGTGGGAAAGACGGCCGCGCTATTCGTCACCCGCCGGATCAAACACCCTCAACAATTGACGCTTCGGGGCCAGAACGTGGCATGGAGTCCGCACACTCGGTACCTAGGCATCGAGATCGACAGGTCGTTGAGGATGCAGCCGCAAGTCGACCGCACGCTTCACCAAGCGCGCGTCGCCCGCGCGCTCCTCCGACCTGTCCTGGGATCTCGCCTACCGCTGAGGACCAAAGTGCGGGTCTACAAAAGCTACGTTCGGTCCCGACTTACATATGCAGCGCCGGCTTGGTACGCCCTCATCTCCAGGACCAACAAGGACCGGCTCCAGGCGCTGCAGAACATCGCCCTGAGGATCTGCACGGGCGCGGGCCGATACGTCAGGAACGACGTCATCGCCCGCGACCTGCAGATCCAATCCATCGAGGATTTTGTCGTGCAGTCGGCGCGGCGGATGTACGACCGCGCCGACAACGGCCTCCACAAACACCTTCACCACATCGCGCCGCCCAGCCCCCGGCCCCCAGACCACGACCGCCCGTGGCGACCCCTCCCGCGGGAACTTACCCCGCCGGAACCACCATGAGTTCATGGGTTATAAAAAAAAAAAAAAAAAACAACAACAAATGAAACCTTACAAAAAAAAAATGCAGCCAAAAAAAAAAAACGTATATTTTATTTAAATAGGCAATAAAAGAGCATAATTGCCTTAACCCAAGGACCGAGGGGTCGTCACCTCTCGAGTTGAAGCCGGGGTAAAGAGGCCACGCCTCGAGGCCCCCCTCCGTGCCCCCACAAGGGCCGGAAAGAAATAAGTTGTTGCATCTAAACTAATTTGACAGTTCTAAAGCAACACACCGACAGTTAAAAAAAAATGCAGCCAAAAAAATCTATAAATAATATAGGCAAAAAGAGCATTTTTGCCTCAACCCAAGGACCGAGGGGTCGTCACCCATCGAGTTGAAGCCGGGGTAAAGAGGCCAAGCCTCGAGGCCCCCCTCCGTGCCCACACAAGGGCCGGAAAGAAGAAGTTGTTGTTGTTGTTGGCGACATCTGAATAGACATCAATGTCGTTGTTTCAATTTGTTGATTTACGATGACATTGACAGTCACAAAAGAAGTCACGTTCTAAGCTTTATGGCGGCTAACTAGCGTTTCTTTGTCGCACAAAATAAAAATAAAAATATATTTTGACTCCCAGCTAAAAATGTAAATGATGGTTAGAAATCTTCATTCTTTAAAAAAATAATTTATCCGTCATTAGTTATTACATGTCTGCACAGCCCTTGTTTGTTTTTACTCGTGCAGGGGCGGGTGCTGCCATCCTTCTTTAATTAAATGCACTTCACCTGTCACCGAACGTTCTTCTTCTTCTTCTTTTTATTTTTGGCTCTGCTGCCGCATGGTTTGACACAATAGGGTATATGCATTTTTTATATCGATTATTTAGGTAACATAAACGAAAAAAAAATATAACAGCCAAAAAAAATTTAATCATTGAGGTAAAAAACATAAAGTAAAACTTTTTCCACTCAGTTTCGGATGATAGAAACGCTGCCATGTAAGCCCTTGCATTTTTAGACGTCACGGACCATCGAGTCCCTATGTCAACTCAGAGTCAAAACTTCATACCCATACAAAAATTTTCAAATATGACGTCACGTCACGCTTCAGGTGCCAATAGCGTTGCGTTTAGACATTGTGCGGTTGAGATTCAAAATATCTACTGTTCAATGATTAAATTTTACAATAAAAAAACATAATAAAATAAAAAATAAGTATACAGATATATTTCTATATCAATAGAGAATACGTTAAAAAAACTTTTATAAATTATTGTATTTTTTGAAGTCACATGCATACACCCTGCCAATGTCAGATATCAATTGCACAAAAAAGAAGGAATAGGAAGGTTCCGTCGGGAATGTGAACTTATCCAACATTACCGTACAAATACGCCTATAATTTTGTCATTTTCTTATATCATTTTGATTAGCATTTTATCGAAGAATTCACTTCCTCTATCTTTTTTACCGTACAACGTTGCTTTTATTTTTATTTTACTCTCATAATACCTACGGAAAATTACGTCGACCAGACGTAGACGCCTTTAAAAGAAAAAAATAAAGAAGGAGTAGATAAGGTTTTATAAAGGTTGAGTTTGTATTGTCTCAAAATAGGATAATTTACATAAACTCTATCAAGTTCATTATTTATCTTAGGTGAAAAGACTATAAACCCATGACAGATGATACTGTCGTCACGCTGGAGAAATCTATCGTTCAATGATTTGAAAAATTATACCTATCCTTTTCTTAGGCACTACCGCTTGGCACTACTAGTAGAGTGAAGGGAAATTATACTTTCCTGTGACACTACTGGTAGTGCTACGGGTAAAAGTAAATTTCCAGTGACAGTTTGTAGTTTCAATGATATTTCCGGTGGTACAAGTGGCATATGTATGAGGGCTATTAAGTTCTTCTTTGTCATAACTGCAATCTAAATTTACGACGATCTCACTACGCAAATATTGAACTTACAACTTTTACTTCTTTGAGCAATATAATCGCAGTGTAATTATTAAGTTATTTAAATAAAGATGAAGAAAAATAGCTTTAATATTGAAAGATGTTTCTTAATGAAAAACTTCTGGATAAGTCTTTCTTCCAACTGACTGGACTGTTTTTGAACGCTCATTATTTATATGGAGAACTTCGTAAGTTAACCTTTCTAATTCACAAATTTGCTAGGTTCGTAACCACGTTGCGAAATGAGTATTTTTTATTGATAAGCAGTCCCTTTAATCTCTGCAATTTGGTTACGAAACTATTCTAATAATTGTAATTTCATAAATAGAATCAAGTTCCAATAGTTTCTTTCATAATTTTGAGATTTATTAGAAGGTGCTTCAAACATATAATAAAATAATGTTAAATATCTTACCATGCACAAGTACTTACGTATTTGGGTCCAAGATCTTGATCGCCGTTGTAAGAAAACTAAAACTTCTTGTTATTGTATATCTCTGGTGTGACTTAGGTAGGTAACTGTTTGTGAATTGCCTACCAAAATAACTTACTAACTTTAAAACAAGCAAAAGGCTCTTTATTCTTAATAAATTACCTACGTTTTGAATATCTTAGCTGGGATCACTTCTTACGTTGTGTAAGGTACCTGATGTAACTAAAGAATTTAAAAAATCATCATCACATCAATAATGTAGTTGATTAAAATCAAAACATTGACAAAGCTTTCAAAACTGGCATTTGTTTACAAACATGGGTCAAAAGAAAACCATCAAAGTTAGGTATATTGTTTAGTTACGACAGTTAAAAAAAACTGTGATAAATAAATTAAATCACAACTGCCATTCAATGAGAATGAAGAAAATAAGTAGCTTAGATAGAATTATGCCATTTGATGGAGTGAAGCAACTGATAGTGTCCTCTCTATCCATCAATGATGAAGCAAGTAGTTTGGCGGATGGCAGACTTAAGTGTGTTAATGTTTGGATGTAAGTACATGGGTGTGTCTGTGTCCTCCTGGCTCAGTGTCGACTACTGCCTGCCTACAGCTGCTGTTGTGTACAATAATGCGAAATACAATCAATTTCATTGCATTTATTAAACATTTTTCACATAAAGGTAACATACAAATAAATTTCTTTCATAAATTATATTATTAATTAAGCAATACGTAATAAATTCATAAATTAATATTATTCTTTAAACTATACTATATGCTTTAGTCATAAAAAAATTGCCACGCCTAATTACACAAGGAGGTGTAGAGAGCGGAAGTGAACCTGTATCCCAATTAATAAAACTACGAACGCCAAACATTTACATGATTCAATTCGCAATTTTCATAAATAGGGCGGGGGTACCACTTTTCTTTCCATAGCTCCTTAATACAAAAAGGAGAAACATACAAAACAATTCAATTTAACAATATCGTGCACTTATATATTCCATTTAAGTTAAGATCACGTTAAAGTTACACTAGGATATCTCTAAAACTTGTTCGATTTGGATTTGTACTTTCAGAATTTAGATCGTCAATTGAAAACATAGAAACTGGCAAGGCAAATTATGCGTGCGTACTGTTTCGCCAGAGGTTTAAGTTTTGTTTCTTTGTTGCAATCTATGTACCATAAATCAATTATCTGAGTTGACAGCGTATCAAAAGACACGGGCAAAACAACCACGGATAACTTAGAGATGTGAGCCCTAGTCGCCCCGTGAGCCCGCTACCACTGCCCCACAGACGAATCCCGACGCGACCGACGACGTGGCAAAGTTAGTCATAGTTAGCATAGGTGACACACAACACGGTGCAATCGGACAAGCCGTTGCCTACGTGCAACTAATGTTAGCTTACAGATCATATATAACTCAACAATACGAAACTGAACAGTACAAACGGTGACTCATGCTTAAGGTTAAAGCTGAAGCGGGGACTTTCTCCAATTGTACACTTTGTGGTCTCAAAAGTTTATTTACAAACAAATGAAGAATATTATTGTCTAGACCACAGAAGCTGACGCAAGTCCCAGTCCTAGCGGCGCTGCGGAATACGCATCAGAACGTCCATCAGATAGTCCGCCCGTAGGTTTAAATTACTGAGATCAAGTGCATAGTTTCAAAGGTCTGATCTCAACACAAAAAGCGAAAAAAAAACCTTTTTATTCTTATTGTTAATATGCCAAATAAACTTAAGCGCAGGCTTATAATTATTTCATGAGAGTATTGGGTGAAAAATACATTTGACGACGCGTCCAAAGACGCGGCTCGCACAGTTCGCAGTGTTCTAATTTACAGTATGATCGATATACATCATTTAGTAGACATCGTAGCGGTAAAAGCAAAACAAAACAGTTGTAGGATGTCTCGTGTTCGTGTTAATCACATGTTACTGTGTGCGGCGCTCGGCAGCGCTCCTCGCAGCGGTCGCTCTCCACTTCGCAGCTCCCTCTAGGTATCTACTAGATAGGTATTTACACAAAAAGCTTGTATGTACAGCGTTGTTAATGCGAAAATTCGCCCAAATTACGCTACTGAGTTACGTAGGTATAGTTGGGTCGACTCGTGTTAGAAAGTGCGCGAAAGGGGTCGTGTGGTTTTCGCGCTGGTGGTTTTTGTATAATATGCTGGTTAATGTCACCGATATTGATAACTAGATGCAATAAAGGGAATGAATTTTCTGATTCACAACTGGTAACCTACGACGAATTTTACGACCGTAAAAATTTTTCAAAGACGAAATGGAGAACAAAATAGCCTCAAGTAAAATATATATTAGGAACAGTTTATCTAGACACTAAAAGAAAAATATGTTACAAAAATGAAAACAAATTGCAGCAGCCGGTCTCGTGCACCTTCAAGACTCATTCTTCGTTCGTAACCAGTTGCGGAACCAGAAAACAATCCTTTACAGCATTTAGTTACAATCGGATGCCAGTCAAGGGATGTCACAGGGCGAGATCGAACAATAAAGTAATGGGATAGTATTGCCGCTGTGTCCATAGTATGGGCGACATTGATGATAGTGTGCCTGAGGCCTAAGCGGGCGAGTTATTTTTATGACCGCTACGATCGTTAAAGACGCTTGTCAACTTTCTACGAGCATAAAGTAGTTTTCACCCGATCTCTTGAAGAAATGGAACAAAGAAACATTAATAGATTTAGTGCGCGACGCTCGCTGCCTGTATCTATGTCTTACTTTTGACGACTAGTTTCGCCGAGGTCTCGACTTGGCCAGCACTGGAGGTGGCTCGACAGGTGAATGTGCCGGTATCCTCTTCGTACGTATTGCCAATCAGCAACACGGCGTTGTTGCCCTCATGGATCATCTGAAGGTGAAAATAACGGTTCATATAATATCCTAGCGTTTTGTCGTGTAAATTTTACTTTTAGCTTAATTTTTGACGTGATAACGTCTATTAAATCGATGAATGACAAGGGGTTATATTCAAAAAAGTACCACGTTGTTGATGATGTTGCCATGAAGACTGAAGGACTTGACTGAAAATTGAAGTTCTAATTTCGTCTAATAGATAGCACTGATAGCTACCTAACACCAGAATGGCAAAACCAGTATATAAACTACGAGGTAAGATTTTCAATAGATCAAGTAAATGACGTTATCACGTAAAATTATCGTTCCTAAACCGACTTTAGTGACAGCCATTTTTTATATTGCCATCATTACATCAGACGAAGACGAAAACAAGTGCAAACAACAAGTGTGGAACGTCACCTAGCGTACAGAATTGTTGTTGAATGACAATTACCTGGAAATCTGGGGTGACTGGTATCAGTGCACCTTCGCGGAGCCACTGGATGGTCGGCTTTACTTTCCCAGAGATCTGAGTCTTGAACTGGGCCGGTTGTCCTTCGAAGACTACGATGTCCCTCAGTGGGGTCAGCGTCGGCAGACTGTCAGCCTGGTCCGGCTGCGTGACCTTGAGCTTGGCTGCCACGGTCACCCGCCCGGCGGAGTTGTAAGCCACGCATTTGTAGTCGCCTTCGTCTTCAGGGAACGCCTCTGATATGCGCAGCGTGTACTCATCAGCAGTTCTCGACATTTGGAAGTACTTTGAGGGCTTTATCAGCTTGTCACCTTTGTGCCACTGCACGGTCGGCGCTGGTTTGCCCACGATCTTACAGCTGAACTCGATGGATTGACCTTGAGTAAAGAAATGTAGTTGTAGTAAAGACAGAGTAAAATCAATATCTTAGCTGAGTAATTTCGTGTTGAAGAGAAAGTTAAGTATCAAACTTTGACCTGGCAAATAGATAACCTTGCTATATCACATGAATGTAACAGAAAAATGCAAACGATTGAAACCAGACTTAATTAGCTGATGTAGTTGTTACCTTCAGTGACAGTTTTGTCCTTCAGGGAATCAATGACCTCCGGTGGGGCGTTTGCGGCTTTCGATTGAGGTTTCGGCTTCTCTTTGGTAGCGGGGGTGTTGACGAGGCACTCGGCGTCACAACGGGCTTCACCCGCGCTGTTTATGGCCACGCACTCGTACTTCCCGGAATCCTGGGGGTAAGCCTCCAGGATGAGGAGAGTGTAGGTACCATCCTCCTCTAAGATCTTGTTCCTGATATCTGGCTGTACTTTCTTGCCGTTCTTGAGCCAGTAAACGTCAAAAGGCTTCGTCCCGGTGACCTTGGTGTCGAACCGGACCAACTGGCCGGCGGTCACGTTTACGTTCTGCGCCGTCAGAGTGAAGCTAGGGGTAATCACCCCGCCCCTGCCCTGCCTCCTGCGTTCCTCCACGACCAGATTGGCGCTGCATTTGGCAGTGCCTCCTCTGTTCTCAGCGACCGCTGCGAACACGGCAGAGTCCTCGACAAACACCTGCCTGATGATGAGGATAGACTTGGTGCTGAGGGTGTGGATCTGGAAGTCGGGGGAGTTCTTGATTGGGAAGTTCTCGCGGTACCACTTGATGGTGGGGAGTGGGTCTCCGTCGAACTCCACCTCGAACCTCGCCTGCTCTTGCTCGAACGCGCGGCAGGGCTGCATCTTTTTGGTGAAGACGGGCGGGTTGCTCGGCTTGACGGGTCCTTCGACGACTCTCTCTTGGGTCTGCGCTTTGTGTTCGACCTCCGTGGTCTCAGTGGAGGTGATCTTGCGCGTGATCTCCGTGTCGCCGACGACCTCCTTTTGCGTTTGTTTCTGCTTCGCAACGTGCACTTCCTTGCCATGCACGGTAGACTCCGACGGGTCAGGGATCTTTGGTCTCCTCACGACCTTCTTAGTGGTTTCATCCACTACCTCTTCGGTTTCCCTGAAAGTTAATTAGGTATTAGTATTTTTTGAACCTACACAAAATAATAGAAGACTTGTGAGCTCATTTAGTCAAATTAATATACTCACAAGCTATCCTCGTATCTTTGGGCCATTCCCTTGGCTAGTGATGAGCTTGCCATTTTTTCCCCCGGAATCGCGTACTGGTGAGTGGACTCCCTGAGCCTACTCTCCTTAATGACCTGTTCGTTTTCCAGCTCTTGTATCTTGTTGTAATACTCCTCGCTCTTCTTCTTCTTGACGGCGTGCTGCCATTCAGTCTCGGGCTCTTTGATAACTTTAGGTTTCAGTTCGGGCCTATGGTCGATCTCACCCTTGCGTTGCAACGTTTGCCTCTCTTCAAATGTTTTTTCTAGCTCGGTACCGCTGCGTTGGTACTGAGTAGTCTCGTCGTACCAAGCTGCGATATTGAAATAATCGGTTAGAATTTACACAAGATAAAAATCATACTTCATGAGATGCTCGACATACCTTTCTGCTCCGATGATAAAGCCGGTAGAAGCAGGAGTTGCACGCCTTTGGAAGTAGTAGTAGATCGAGAAAGGGAAGCGGGGTGGGCTTGTGCATAAGCGTGTAGATGTGTGTTGGGTGTGACCATAGAGTTAGCGCAGCAAAGAGGGTCGAATTGAATCCATTCATTGGATAGTGTGAATAAAACAAGTGCCTGGTGTGACGGTGCAAAGTAAGCGTGTTGTTCGACTGGTGTCGTGTACTCACGTCGCGGTGCGTTCTTGAGCACCCCCCTGTAGTCGTCGTGGCGAGGGATCACCTTCAGCTCAGTGGAAGCCAGCGCCTCGCCGGCTGAGCTTCTGGCGATCACCTCTATTTTACCAGTGTCGTATTGTCTCGTCTTCGGGATGTCGAAATGGTACATGCCGTCGTATGTCAACTTGTACCGGGAACCCTGGAAATACATTTTGCTGAGCTTCTATTGCTTGTCATCATTTTTAACCGACTTCAAAAACAAGAGGAGGTTCTCAATTCGACTGTATTTTGTTTTCTTTTTTTATATATTTGTTACCTCAGAACTTTTGACTGGGTGGTCCGATTTTAATAATTCTTTTTTTATTTGAATGTTGGTGCTTACCGTGTAGTCTCATTTTAATTTGGTCCAGTTCAGATACTGGGATCCTTGAAAAACTATTATGATTGAAGTCAGTTTATAGTTTTTCAATTCAATTATAATTAACAAGATTATGCTCTCGGCAATGGTTTGTGGTAAGATTATTTATTTGCACTAGCTTGGTTTGGATGAAAGTTACTATCAATTTACTTGAAGAAGAAATTATTACTATTATTTTCAAGTAATAATAATAATACCTTTGGTTACAGTAACAGCCACCATCCGAAAAAATAGCACGATTTAATAAAAAACTTGTCCGTCACTACAGTTGATTCGTAATGATATTGGCTAGACCTTGTACCTACTATGTTTTTTCATTAAAATAAATAATTATTAAATAATGCTGGACAATCCACAACATCATCTAGCCCCATTAAACAGAGAGATATTTTTATCATACATAGAATGACGGCCAACGAGAACACCCTGAACAAATATCTGCAGATCGTACAATAATTTGTCCGAGGCAGGAATCGAACCTGCTACCTCCTGCGTCGCAGGCAGACCTTTGCCGCTGCGTCACAGAGGTCTTCCGCAATGTGGAATGCCTCAAAAGATCTGAAGGTTTGAGAGAGATAGGATCAGAAAAAACATTACGTTAACAATGGTGTTGCCGTTGACAATCCACATAACCCTCGGCTTGGGGTGTCCGGTGACGCGGCAGCAGAACCGCGCCCACTCTCCTTCCTCCACCGTGGCCGGCTCCGGACGACTGACGAACACTGGAGGCGAGCGTGCCTTCGCCTCGTCTACCACTTGCTCTGGCGTACTGTCAAGACAATACCATAATTTTAAATCGGTCATCAAAACCCCTTCCCCATCCACACCCACAGAAAAGCTGTGATGTAGGCGCCGAGTGCCGACATTCGTGCTTTGCTGGCTTTTGCAATATTCAATGTAAGTATAAGCGGAGTGCCGACTGTAAAAAAATCTTATGCTAGTCGCTTATCGACTACTTATTCTGCAGGGGGCGCTGCTGCCCGCCCCTACGACGATCAGGGGTGAAAATTCTAAACCGCTAGGTCGCACCACACAGCTCACCACAAAGGCATCACCTGTTGCACTTAAAAGGCTGGTGACCCCAGAAACACCTCACTCAACGCGCACTCTAAACCTTACGTAACAATTTAATCTAGGTTAGTTTTAATGATACAGAGTGTTTCAACGTTTGCCATATGAAAACATAGGGGTAGGTGGAACCAAATGCAATAGGAATGCAATGTTTTTATATGGTGCTTTGAACCATTTGGCATACCGTTAGAAGGCCATGAGCTGTGTTTTAACGAATTCGAGATCAAGGGCAAGCTACGATTTTATATAAAATTAAAACCGAAGTTAAACTTCAATTTTAAATTACATGCACCTGACTTTATTTACCTAATTCTCACGTAATTATTATTTTTATTAGTAAGGGGCTCAGGGCTAACATTCTAGATGTAAATAAAAAAGATTGTAAACCATTTTATTTCGTAAAATCAAGTTACGGTACTAAATCGTTACAAAAAATTTAAAATGCTTAAAAAATCTCAAATTGGCGCTGGGCTTTTAGGGATTAAAAATGCCGCCGGGCTATTGCAATTGGTTCCAGCTACCCCCAGTTTTTATTATGACAAACGTTGTACCAAACACCCTGTATACTTTTTTGAGTTTTGGTCTATTTCATTTTAAAACAGCAAGTTATTACATTGCTACATATTTGAGAACTTTTAATACAGGTTATAAATAAAAATGCTTAAGGCCCATACACCAGCGAAAGTGGCGCCCCCAACTATTATATTAGGTCCTTACATATGAAATTGGCGTTTTGTATGGGAGGAACAAAAAGTCGAATATTTTTTAATATAATATATTTAATTAATCAAAGTATGAACCATTATTTTCTATGCACTTTTGCCATCTTATAGGTAGTTCATTGATCCCTTTACTAAAAAAACCAGTCGGACGGGAATCAATAAAATCGTTGAAGGCGATTTGGACTGCCCCATCGGAGTTTAATTTTTTCCCTTGCAAGAAGTTATCCAAATTTCGAAAAAAATGGTAATCTGTTGGAGCAAGGTCCGGGGAGTACGGAGGATGTCTTAGACTTTCCAATTGAAGCTCTTCTAATTTAGTAGCCGTCTGTTGCGCAGTGTGTGGTCTAGCGTTGTCGTGAAGCAGCAGTGGCGTGGAGCGATTGACCAGCCTAGGTTGTTTAGCCGCTAGCTTTTCCATCATGGTTTGCAATTGCTGACAATAGACATCAGCCGTAATAGTCTGGCCAGATTTGAGAAAACTGTAATGAACAATACCGGCACTAGTCCACCAAACGCTTACAAGTAACTTTTTTGGGGTTAATTTTCGCTTGGGGCAGGATTTGGCTGGCTGGCCAGGATCCAAGCATTGCGCTGAGCGCTTCCGATTATCGTAAAGAACCCATTTTTCATCACAGGTAATGATTCGGTTTAAAATACCTTCATTATTGTGCCGGTTTAGTAATGTAACGCAGCAGTCGACGCGCGTTTGCCGGTTTGCTTCAGTCAATTCGTGAAGTACCCACCTTTCAAGCTTTTTAATCTTCCCAATTTGCTTCAAGTGAATTAAAACAGTTTTATCACTAACATCGCAGCCTGCAGCTAACTCGGACGTGGTTTGCGATGGATCCGCTTCCACAATAGCCTTCAACTCTTCATTATCAACTTGAGTCTCAGGCCGTCCACGGGGCTTGTTCTGCAGGTCGAAATTTCCAGAACGAAAACGTTGGAACCAAAAACGAACTGTGTTTTCTTTTGCAACACGACCGCCATACACATCATTCACCCTTCGAGTTGTTTCCGCAGCACTAGTGCCACGGCGGAACTCGTACTCGTAAATAATGCGATATTTTAAGTTTTCCATTTTGTAAAATGAGTGACGCAAACAGAAAAAAACAGAAAAAAAAACAAATGAATGACGATCATCGAAGCACAAATACATGAGTCTATAGCTGTACAAATTTGAATTTGGAATTCCTTACCAAAGAGGAGAAATTTGTGATTAAAGTGGCCAGTACGAAAAACGCCAATTTCATATGTAAGGACCTAATATCTTATTATTACGTTGAACGCAGGAATTTTAAAAATCCTAAGTTCAGTTTGTGGTATCTATTATAAGCTATTTATTGATGCCTCTGTAATAGTTTCATTTTGTAAAGCTTAGGAAGAGATACGAAGTTGCGCTTTTTGGCCACCAAACTCTATTTTTGCATCTCCTCCTAAACTATATGAGATAAAATTATAAAAGAGGTATTAACAAATAGCTTATAATAGATACCACAAACTGAACGTAGGATTTTTAAAAAATCCTATGATACGTAAAAATATGATGAAATAGGAATTGCTGTCAGATTGGCTCGGGTATGCGCCTTAAATCTGCAGCTATGTTTCTTCTTTCTGGTATGTGCGATTAAGCTTGCTTTATTTCGATATTGAGAGAAAATAATTAAACTTTATTGTTATGTGAAATAAGAGTCAATTGGCCACGTTTTGCTTCGACAAAAAAGCTCTGTATACATAGACAGGTTCGTAATACCGAAATTTTACACGACTAGAGTTTCCTTTGTAGAACATTTTTCATTTGAAAATTCTGCACGAAGCGCACAAAACCTTCGTTTCTTTGTTAGCCAATACACTCGACTAATTGAATGGCACTCTATTGTGAGATAAAAGTTGAAATAAAGCAAATTCTTCTATCCATTGTTACAATTCGACGATAGGGACCGGAAATTATCGATTTCTCTATGAAATTTAGGTCAAAATAACTGCTGAAAAATGTAGCGTTATAAATAACACAAAACTATATACCTCTAGTATGTACTTCAAAAAAGGAGGAGGTTCTCAATTAGATGTATTATGTTATGTTTGTTACCACAGTACGTTTGATTGGGTAATCCGATTTTGGTGATTCTTTTTTTATTTATAAGCTGTGTTCCCCATTTTAATTTGTGGCTGTGGAATTCATGAGAAAACCATAAAAATGAAGTCGGTTTATAGTTTTATTCCATTCTTATTCACTACGCAATTCCATTATTGGATTAATTTCCAGTTATTATTTTCCATTGTAATCCATATTATTAGTTGCAATTTTCTTTTTTAAATAGGTGCTATAAAGTTATAAAGGTCTATAGTTTGTCTTTGTATAAATTAATTCTTTCAATTGAAATTTCTGGAAAAGAAAAACCTTTTGTTCAACTATCATAAAGTTGTTTGTTATCCCGAATAAATAAAAAGTAAATCACTTACACCAGCCAGGAAGCTTCCATTTCCCTGATTTTCTCGATACTCTTCATATGCTTGGGCAGCTGTGAGTCGTACACGATGCCGGGTTTGCCAGCGGTCTTGATGACAGCCCGGGTCTCATCCATACCGTACAGATTGGTGGCTCGACACAGGTACTCTCCACTGTCCTCCGGGTACACCCAGCCGAAGTTCATGGCCACGTAGCCGAAGTCATAAATGGGTAAGAAGCGGTTCTCTGTAATAATGTTATTAGTTAGTAATGATGGACTTGACACGCCATTGTCATCTAGCGCCAATGTAAGCAGAGCTTGGGTTATGGTTACTAGATAACTGATTTGCCTACGAATAACACAATATCAGATCGTACAAATATTTGTGCCACGGTGGGAATCAAACTCGCCACTATTCTTGCATCACAGCCAGACTTACGCCTACACTGAGATGGTGTTGTCATAATTATTATGAAAAATAGCGCATGAGTCCGCAACTAGGTCTTTTGTGAGATTCATGCATTCTTGTAGGCTTATGACGTCTTGTACTCACTGTGTAATAAGGGCTTGCCATTGAAGAACCATTCAACTTTCATGTTGGGATCGCCAACAGGCGCCAACTGGCATTCGAACTTGGTGGTCTCCATCTCAACCAGGCTGGTCTGGCTTTGGATCTGCGTCACGAACCGCGGCGGCTGCTTTTTATCAGCGTCGTACAGGTCGTCTTCGGTCAGGAATATCTCTGAGGTGTACTTCTTGATGGTAGCTTCCATCTGCGTCAGTGCCTCGGACCGCTTCATTCCGCGCGGGACCTGGTTCTGCAGGATGATGTCCGGTAGCTCTGTAATAAGAGATGTAACTGCAAAGTACTGTTTTATCGTTACATGTGTAACCTAATTGATTTTGCATTATATCTGTGTGATTTCTACGTGATTGAATGTAATGAATGAAAGTGCTGTTCTTAGATATATGATAGTTCTTAGGTACATGAGCGTTTATGTTTTCGATCTAACTAGCGATTTTGTAACCAACTTGGTTTAAAGAAACCACTGAGAAAAACTAGTACGACAATCCAATTGATAAACTTACGTTTGCATGAAACAGTAGCTTTGGTGAAGTCTTCTCCGAAATCGTTGACCGCGCGGCAGACATACTCTCCAGAGTCCTCGAAGTACACGTACAGGATGTCCAGCGAGACAAAACCCATGTCGTAGACCGTGCGGTACCGGTGGCCGGATGGCAGTAGCTTCCCGTTCCGGTACCACTCAATGCGCAGTCTTGAATCCTCCTTAGGCTCGACGCGGCACTCGAAGCGTATACTCTCTGATTCCTCGACGGTGTGCGACTGAATCTGAGTGATGAACTTGGGTGGAGAGTTGATGACAGGATCTTCTTTAGGCGCGTCAGCGACACGGCCTCTCTCCAACTCTTTGATCTTTTCCCCGCTCATCCCTTGAGGCAGCTGCGATTCTAGCACAATGTCGCGTTTCGCGCTGCAAGTTATCTTGGCGGTGGTAGTCGCTGAGCCCCACCGGTTGGTGGCACGACAGGTGTACTCGCCGGAGTCGCGTGCGTAAATGTAGTCGATGTCTAAGGCTATAAAGCCGAAGTCGTTGAGCATGTGCACACGTGACCCTGTCGCGAACGGGCGCCCGTTGTGGAACCAATCGATCCTCATCGTCGGGTCTCCCACGGGCTCGACGCGACAGTCGAAGTGAATCGGACCACCTTCAGGAACGTCGATGTTGTCCTTGATGTCAACGATGAACTTTGGAGGATTAGGTTTTTCATCTTCGACGGTGATCTCATCACGCTTGTGAAGCGTTTCCTCCAACTTCTGGATGCTTTCAGTTCCTGATTTGAAGTGAGAAGGCAACTGCGGCTCTAGGATGATTCCTTGCCGACCCTTCACCTGTAGTTTGCACGACACGGTGGCCTCGCCGTGACGGTTCGTAGCTTTACAAGTGTACAAACCGGCATCACGTTGGTATACTCCTCCGATTTCTAAGATGACGAATCCGAAGTCGTTGATGGTTTTAACTCTAGATCCTGTCAGGAGAGCTTTGCCGTTATGGTACCATTCTACCCTCATGCTCGAATCGTTGATTGGTTGCAGTCTGCACTCGAAATGCGCCGAGGAGTTCTCTCCCAAGATGAGATCAGATGGTGTGGTAATGAATTCAGGTGGCATTCCGGTCTCAACTTCCGGTGTCAATTGGTCTGCAGAACCGTTGTAACCTTCCAGCGCAGCGATCTTGTCGATGGTGCCCTCCATGCCCTTGGGCAGTTGAGACTCAAGGATGATGTTACGCTTTCCTTGAACTTTCATGCTTGCCGTAGTGACGGCCTCGCCGTAGTTGTTGTAAGCTCTGCACAAGTATTCTCCGGAGTCCTCGGGGTATGTCGGAGAAATTTCGAGGATGACGAATCCAAAGTCACAGAATGTCCTGAACCTGGAGCCAGTCTTTAGTGACTTGCCGTTCCAATACCATTCGACCTAAAACAAAGGTTCATTTATAATTTCAATAATAAAGCTTATGAACTAAGGTACTTGTATTGTTGGCTAGAATTGGAACCTATTTAATACGTAGAGCTTAACTAACCTTTAGGTTGGGGTCATCGGTGGGTGTCAACCTTGCCTCAAAGTGAGAGTTTTCTCCTTCTCTCAGATTGTCGATGTTGGACAATGGGACTGTGAAGACAGGAGCTTTACCGCGTTCCTCATCTACTGTAGTATCTTTTCTGCGAACCAGAGAGTCTTCCAAAGTTTGCAATTTTTCTAACCCACCTTCCATGCCCTGCAATAAATAATAAGATTAATACTACGTTTAATTTTAAACATGATATAAAATACAGTTTTGGACTAGTAACTTGACTTACCCGCGGCAGTTGCGAGTCCAGGATCAGATTCTCCTTCGATGTGCACTTCAGTGTAGCTTTCGTAGAATCAGTTCCTAGTTTGTTTGTGGCAATGCATTCGTACACGCCCGAGTTCTCCTCGTAGCAGTATAAGATGTCCAAAATGACAATTCCAAAGTCATGGAATGTTCTGTACCTATGGCCATGTGGCAGTTTCTTGCCATTGTAGAACCATTCGACCTTCAGGTCGGGGTCATCGACTGGTACCAACCTCGCTTCGAAGTGAGCGCTTTGGCCCTCAACAAGCTTAGTCACGTCCTGGATTTGTGTAATGAACTGAGGTGGTACAGCAGATGCAGCAGTTGGTGCTTGATGCTGCGCGCCTTGCAAGCTCTCCAGCTCTCTGATCTTGGCGAGAGAGTCAGGCTGTAGACTGTCAGAGAACACTCCACTCCTTCCGTAGCAGTTAATTGTCGCCTTGGTAAAGTCTTCACCGTACTTGTTGTAAGCGCGGCAAACATATTCACCGCTGTCATGGTTCTGCGTGTACGCAATATCAAGATGGACAAAACCGAAATCTGACACTGGTTTGATTCTTGTAGAGTGACGCATGGGTTGGCCGTTGTGGTACCATTCGATCTTCATTTCAGGATCGTCAACGGGGACGACAGTGCATTCGAAATGCGCTGATTGTCCATCCTGCAAATAACATAAGATTAGTTAAATCGGTTAATAATATGCACGCCTTTCAACCCTTAAGAATATTATGACAAGGCGCATATTTTTATGTATGTGACCTATAATTTTAACATATTATTATCCTAGCAAATCACACATAATGAGGATCTTACCTTCAGGCCCTCAATGTTCTGGATATGTGTGGTAAACCTCGGCTTCTGGCCCTTGCTCTTGTCGATGCACTGGAGCTTGACGCTGATTTCTGCCTGGCCCCATTTGTTAGTAGCTCTGCAAGAGTATGTTCCAGAATCGGTTTCCTTCGTACCGAGGATTTCAAGAATAACCATGCCAAATGCGTACACCGTGCGAATACGGTGACTGGCTTCAATAGATTTTCCATTGTAGAAGAATTCAATAACCATGCTTTGGTCACCAGTAGGGATAAGTGATGCTTCATAATGAGCAATTTGTCCCTCGCCAATGTCAAGAATGTCCTGGAATACAGTGGTAAACTCAGGTGCTCTGCCATTGTCATCTTCTGGCCTCTGCGTGGGCTCTTTACGAAGAGAATCCTCAAGGTTCTGGATCTTTTTCAATCCCTCTGTTCCTTTGGGATGTTGAGTTTTTTCGATGAGATTCTCCTTGCTTGTACAGAAGGCGGTAGAAGAAGTGAAAGCTTCGCCATTCCTGTTGTAAGCTTTACAGGTATAAATACCACTGTCTCTTTCATACACATCAGTCAGATCCAACGTAACAAATCCAAAGTCATTGTTAAGCTTGAATCTTGCTCCTTGTTCCAGAGCTTTTCCGTTGAAGTACCACTCGATCTTCAGGTTAGGATCATTCTTGGGTTCAACTTGACCTTCAAGATGGAGAGGCTGTCCTTCCACAAGTTGTAGTTCAGCAACGACCGGGACCACCCATTCTGGTTTCGGGTAATCAGCGTCAGGAAGAGAAGACTTCCTGCCTTTCGCTAATCTAGCCTCTTCAGCTTGTTCTACTGCTTCCAAGCCTGCTTTGCCTTGAGGGTGCTGGGTATCAAAGTAGATGTTCTTATCTCCAGTGCACCTCAAGGAGCCAGATGTAGTCGCTGAACCCTTGCTGTTAGTTGCCTTGCAAGTGTAAATGCCAGAATCTTCCTCATACGTGTGGGTGATGTCTAAAGCTACGTAGCTAAAGTCGTGTGTGCTCTTGTAACGCGTTCCAGACGGCAGAGGCTTGTTGTTAAAGAACCATTCTATCTTTAGAGTAGGGTCCTTTGAAGGCTCGACGTTGCATTCGAAATGGCCGTTATCACCTTCCTTACACAATATATTATTCAAATGTGAGATGAATACAGGTGTTTCATACACTGGCTCGGGAGCATCCGTCTTTCCTGGTTTAGGCTGTTCCAGTGCTCCGATCCTATCTAGAGATTGAGGATGTAGAGATTCACCAAGAAGCCAATGTCTGTCTTCGATCTTGATGGAAGCGGTGGAAACTGCTTCTCCCATAAGGTTAGTGGCCTTACAGGTGTAGATACCTGAATCATCAATTCTCAATCCATTGATCGACAGTGTCACTAGTCCAAAGTCGAAGGTGCTCTTCAACCTTGACCCAGTAGTAAGACTAACACCGTTCTTGAACCATTCTATCCTCAGGTTAGGATCCGTACGAGGTTCTACCTGAGCCTCCAGGAAGACATGTTGTCCTTCAACGAGTTTGTCGTAACTCTTCAGGTGAGTTGTGAAGATGGGTGCCTGCTGCACTCCAGAGTCGATGAACATCTCTGGCACTTTGTTCATCGCAGCTTCCTTGAGCTGGATCTGCTCCCAGGACTCTGGCCTCATCGTCGAGTCGACGACCGTAGACTTGGTCTTCACTTTGAGAGCAGTTGAAGACACAGAGCTGCCTGCTTTGTTGATAGCTTTGCACATGTACACTCCAGCGTCGCTCGGCATGACAGAGTTTATGTCCAAAGTGACGAAACCGAAATCGTGAGTGGTGCGGAATCTTGATCCTGAAGACAAACAAGTAATTTATTCATAGAAAGATATAATAAAAAGAATGTCTTTTTTATGCCTACTTGAATCAATCAATAAACCCTTTACCTTATGCACAAAGTGTGTTTATCGGTTTACAGATTTTATGATTAAAATGAGGGTAGTTGAAATATATAAGTTAATAAGGTGGCAAAAATATCAGTTAAGATATTGGCCTGAATTATGTAGGATTATAATGTTGTTGTAATCTTTAGGATGTGTTATTTTAAAGAACTAGTATAAAATTATTTATTTAAAAGACCAACAGTTACAAATGCTAGTAATACATAGGTTGACAAATAGTGTCTTAACTTTTATACAACCTTAAAGGGTAGAATTATTACGGAATCAGTTACGTTCCTAATATTTTGAGTTTGCACATAGAAGAACTTACCCATCTTGAGTTCCACACCGTTGATGTACCATTCGAACCTCATGCTAGGGTCACCGACCGGGACCACCCTCGCCTCGTAATGCGCGTGCTGTCCCTCCCACAGCTCCGAGGGTCCGGTCAGCACCTGGGTGAAGATGGGCTTCTCGAACTCTTTCTCGGGCTCGTCGGACCGCTGCTGGAGCGGCTGTTCCAACTGCTGGATCCTCTTCATACCTTCAGGGTGCTGGGTTTCCAGCTGGATAGCTGCTTTGGCTACAGGAATAATACGAAGTTTTATTTATAAGAAAAGGTATTAATTACTAGCTAACACCCGTGACAAAATTCACTTGTAGAGACAGTACAGGTAATAAATAAAAATCTTACTCTTGATCTTCATAGCGGCGGTGGTAACGGCTTCTCCCAGAAGGTTCGACGCTCTGCACATGTAGACGCCTTCATCTTCGTCGCGAACGTGGTTTATCGTCATGGACACATAACCGAAGTCATGCGTCTTGGTGATCCTTGAGCTGTCTTCAATGAGTTTCTCGTTTCTGAACCACTCCACTTTGAGGGTGGGGTCACCGACAGGGATCAGTCTGCAGTCGAAGTGCGCAGTCTGTCCTTCCTGGATGTTATCGATATTCTGCAGCGGCTGCGTGAACACAGGCCGCTGGCGGGTGACTGGCTCTGGTATCTCAGGTCGTTTAAATGGTTCCGCTAATTCTAATTCTCGGATCTTCTCTAAGCCTTCAGGACGCTGAGATTCCGATATTATGCTACCTTTTGCGGTTACCGTCATGGAAATAGCTGATGTGCAATGTCCCAAGGCATTGATAGCCTTGACGGAGTATTCGCCGGCGTCTTCCGGTACACAATGCTGAATGTCCAATGACACGTAACCAAAATCAAAAGTGATATGGAACCGCGATGCAGATTGCAGGGCTTTGCCGTTGTGGTAGAACTCTATACGCAGGTTGGGGTCGTGTACTGGTTCTACTTGACACTCGAAGTGAGCCGTCTGGCCTTCGAATACGTGTGTTGTCCCTCTGAGCTCTGTCACGAACCGAGGGGAGGTGGCCTGGGGCTCTTCGACCTCCAAGCGCGTGTTGTGGCCTTGCGCTTCCAGTTGTCTGATCTTTTCAAGACCATTTGGATGCTGAGTGTCCATTACAATGCTTCTATGCCCTAGAACAAGTTTTTTTAAAGATAACTGCGTTACAAAATTATACATAACATTGTGTCTAATGAAACTAGTGTCTTGCAGTAGTAGTAACTATGCAGGTAATTGTTAAACCTTACCTGCAACCTTCAACGTGCATGTATTGACTGCTTCACCGAGTTTATTTGTGGCTTTACACATGTATATTCCAGAGTCTTCGGCATACGAGTAAAGGATGTCCAAAGCGACGTATCCGAAGTCATGTGTAGTTCTGTATCTGTGTCCAGCTCTGATCTTTTTGCCATTGAGGAACCATTCAATCGTCAGATCTGCGTCATTGATTGGTTCAACTCGGCACTCAAAGTGGGCGTGGTCTCCGTCCTTCAGGTTTTCGAGGCTGGTCAGTGCTGTGAGGAACACAGGACGCTGGCCAGGCTTCTCTTCCTCGGCGACCTTCGGCCTTTCGTACCTTTCGAGCTCTTGGATCTTTTTAAGCCTCTGTTCATCTAGTGTGTCGAGGTATAATCCCGATTTTGCTGTAATAAATTACACGACAGTAAAATACATTTATAGGAGCTATAAAATTAAGCAGTTCAAAAATTTCACTTAATAACTCACCGTCAACCTTCACTGAGCTAGTGGTAACCGCTTCACCGACAGCATTAGTGGCTTTGCACATATAAGTACCGGTATCTTCAGCATACGCATAAAGAATATCCAGCGCTACGTAGCCAAAATCGTAGGTCGTCTTGAATCTGTGCCCTTGCTGGATTGGTCTGCCGTTGCAGTACCATTCTACGCGCATTGTGGGGTCGTTAACCGGGGTAAGCGTGGCTTCCAGATGTACAGGCTTGCCTTCAGGAACCTCGGCATTCTTTAGTGGTTTACCGAACTGAGGCTTTTCAGCAACAAAAGTCTCTTCGCGAGCCACGCGTTTATTCCTGCTGTCGTCTTCTAGGTATTGAATCTTCTCCAAAGCACTGTCATGAAGTGTATCACGGATGATAGATTCCTTAGCTGTAAAAAATCATTATTGATCAGAATTTAGTCATAAAAAAACGAATTGGGTTATTTCACTCAATCGACGTGTTTAACTTACATTGCACTTGCAACTTGATAGATGATGTGGCTTGTCCCAAGTTGTTGATGACCTTGCATGTATATTCACCGGAATCCTCTCCGTAGACGGTAAGGATGTCAAGGGCTGCGAAGCCAAAGTCATACGCGGTGCGGTAGCGGTGACCACTCTGTAGGACTTTGCCGTTAAAGTACCACTCGACGCGCATGTTGGGGTCGGGGTAAGGCTCGATCCTACACTCGTAGTGAGCACTCTGTGCCTCCACCAGCTTCGTGGGCCCGTTCAGTTGGGTAATAAACCGTGGGGCTTGGTTCACGGCCACCTCCATATCTTCCTTGCGAGCGTAACGAGATGCGTCCTCCAGTTGTTGAATCTTGTGGAGAGCTGTCTCGTGCTGTGACTCTAGTTGCAATGATGCTTTGGCTGTAAGGGTAGAAAGAAATACCTATATTATAACATTTATTTATCAGTGCAGCGAATATAGATAGCGGATAAAAAATGAAAAACATGACTAACAACTAAATGTTATTGAATTGGGAAAAATAAACACCAATTTCAAATTTGTCTTAATGTTTTGTGCAACATACTCATTCTTAGGAAATAAAAATATTAAGGGACCATCTCAAAATCATTTCCTATACAATAGCAAAAGGATCATTGAAATCGTTTCTTATTTTACCGACAAATCGAAGGAAATACATAAACGTACATACAGCCAAACCACCTCAATTTAGAAGTCGGTAAAATAAGAACGCTTTAATATATGTTCGCGCCTCGCTCGCACTGTGTACGCATCGCTGCCGCGCTCGCTGACGACTTATATCCGACACTTTGAGTTTTTTCTCGAAATGGTAAAAGTATCTACCATCAAACTATACACCTCTAAAAACACCATGGAACAGTGAAAAAAAAACCAGGAAATATACCTTGTGAAAAAGTTACGAGCCAAAACATTTTACCAAAAGCCGTTAAACAAGCACATCGCTCACATTGACGCGGTGAGTCACCGCGCCAGCTGATCCCGCTAGGCCTAAACTGCCGCCGACGGACATTGCTTCGTTTTACGAGTACAAACACAGAGTACAAACTACAAACGCAAGTAATTACACATCTAAAGCATGAACTGTGCTGCATGTCACACAGAGATAGAACGAGCAGCATTGCTGCCATGTTCGTCATGCAAGACCACCTATCATTATCATTGCTTAAATATACTAACAGCTACTTTTGCTGAAAATAAAAGAACATTGTATAGTTCTTGGCGCTGCCCTGGATGTGAAAATGTCACTAAGCGCATCCGAAATGATGAAACACCAACGAGAAAGCAAAATGAGCCCTATATACTAAATGAAACGACTATGTCGATAGATGAATACGAACAACACGATAACAGCATACTTGGAAATACAATGGGTCTAAGAACGCCACAAAATGAATATAAAAACCTCCGTCAATCAAGCACCATTGATATCGATAAATTTAAGCAGCTACTAGAAACATCATTGAAAACCCACAAACGGGACATAATATCCCAACTGAAATCAACTTTCCAAAAAGAAATTAACAGAGCAATACATACGCTCAGAGAAGAACTAACATAACATACCGACAACCTACAGGAAGAACAAATGGGTATAAAAGAAGACATAAAAACAATCCAGGAAAAAATTGAAAAATTTGAAATCTTAAACTAGAAATAGAACAAATAGTACACGAAAATGGTAGACAAATCACTCAAACGGCCAAAGGATGAAAACAAAACAATCGTAATCTACGGACTTAACGAACACTATAATGAACACGAAAATGACCTGGAAAGCAAGGTTGTACACGCTTTCATGACCATCATGAACACCTCACGGGCTATGTTGAAGCTATCTCTAGATTGGGCAAAAGAGGCAATAGAAGGCCTATTATGGAAGAACTGATTAGCAAACGCATGACCAATCACATACTAACCAACGTAAGACAATTCAAATCCACCGGACGTCGGACTGACCGTCTATACGTGTCTAAGCTGCTGGACCAAGAAACCCTACAGGATAGAAGAGCCCGACACGGAAACAGAAACATTGCTTCGGCATCTCATGCGGAACGGCGGCCTGACAACTTATCGAGAATAACGCAAACACAAAAAAAAACAAATCATACTTCAATATACCTACGCCGGCAACACGTGCCCGGCTCACCATGAACCCTGGTCCACCGATAACATCGACACAAAACAACCAAAACACTAGAGATAAAACATCCCAAAAAATAGACGTGTGGCACTCGGGGACTGCCGCGGTAAAGCTATTGCAATGCCATCTAGAGGCGAGTTGCTGAACTAAAGAGACAAACGTCAAGGTTTTTTCGTTACGGAATTTCTGGATTCGGTCCCCGCGCTCAAGGCCAGCGATAGAAGCTATGCAATAGCTTAATAAAATCGGAGGTACGTTTCGATCTTAATATTCTGGTCCAAAATGTACAGAGCATAAAAAATAAAACTACCGTCCTTGAAAGCATATTGAGAAATTCGCCGTACCAACTTTTATGTCTTACTGAAACATGGATCCAAGAGAACCAAAGAAATTTCATTACAGTAGAAGATTTCCAATTCGCAGCCTCATTCAACAGACAGGACCACCAAATCGACACTTTTTTAAGACCTTAAATGAAATTCTAATGTTCATTAACCAAAAGTATGCAAACAGAAACATTATAATTACAGGAGACTTTAATATAGACTTGTTATCAAAATGTAAAGAAGCTAGAATACTGACCGACAAAATGCACGAATAGTAGTAGTAGAATAGTAACCTCCACCAAATTGTAAAATCACCGACCCGTGTTACTCTAAATACTTCGACATGCATAGATCTTTTATTTACAAACATAAAAAACGGTTTCATTAAGGTAGAAAACAACGGAATATCTGACCACTATTGTCTTATCTACATACACAAATTATTGAAAACCAAAGTAAATACAGGACCTACCTAAGTACTGAAAACAATATTCGACGAAAAAAGTGTAAACCAATTTAAATTAGACCTTACGAATATTGAATGGAATAACATACTAATCCAAAATAAAAATGTTAACTTAAACTATGACCTTTTCAGTAAAACATTAAAAAAATACCTCGACACGCACTTTCCCATAAAACGACTCAAACTGACTAACAAACCAAAAACACTTACCTAACTAAAGGGTTGAAAATATCCTGCCAGCACAAAAGAGCACTAAAAATGATCACTACACAAACTAAAAACACTATTATCAGAAATCACTATAAAGCATACGAAAAAATTCTTAAAAAATGTATAAAACAGTAAAAAAAAAATAATTTCTTACATAATATGCGCAAATTTTCGAATAAAACTAAAACCATGTGGCATACGGTCAAACGCATTACAAATCCACAGAACAATAAAATAATCGCAATCGCATAAAAAAACATTGTCCTCTCGATAAACAACCAACGATATGATTCACCACAGTTAGTAGCAAACTTGTTTAACGAGTACTTTGCATCGGTCGGCGCGCCTGGCCCGGGGTGCAATGGGTAGGCGTGCGGGGCGTGCGGCTGCCCGGGGCAGTCGCCCGTCACTAATTCAATCTATCTAAAACCTGTTTGTGCTCGCGAAATTATAGGCATAATTAAAAACTTAGACATTAAAACTAGCTTCGGCGCGGACGAAATTCCTCCTACGTTAGTAAAAAAATGCGTTTATGAACTTTGTAATCCATTGACAACTTTAATCAATCAATCGTATGACCAAGGAACGTTTCCAAATAGTTTAAAAATAGCAAAAATTAAACCTGTCCTTAAAAAAGGCGGAAAACCAGACAATCCTTCCAACTACAGACCAATAGCCTCTCATGTCGACGATATCTAAAATATTTGAAAGGACTATGGCGAATCGAATATATAATTTTTTTTAAAAATATGACGTTTTTGACAACTGCCAATATGGTTTTCGGAAAAACCGTTCAACCACATTGGCAGTATATAATTATTTAAAGGAAATATATGACATAATAAGTATTAGACAATACGCTTTAGGAATATTTTTAGACATGACAAAAGCCTATGACAAAGTAAGCCATACAATTCTCCTCCGTAAACTATATGAATGTGGAATTCGGGGAGCTGCTTACAGATGGTTCCAAACCTATTTAAATGACCGACAACAATACATAGAAATACTAAACCATGACATAAACAATAAATTAGAGAATAACGTAGTATCTGACATAAAAACAGTAAATAATTCAATACCCCAAGGATCTGTTCTCGGATGCTTAATTTTCTTAGTATATTATTAATGATCTTCCAAAATCAATATATCCAAAATCATAAATTAAAGAACTGGCTGATCGTACAATCCTTCTACAGGATTGATGAATTTGTGCAATAAAATACTAAGTTGTGATCTATAATTATATTATTCCCATGACCAATGATAATCATTATTAATTAATTTTAGTTGATTTATTATTCCAATGACATAATTATAATAGATTTATTTTAATTGATTTATTTATAATTTTAATTTATTAATTAAATATTTTATTTGAATTATTTATAATTCTCATCGATTTATTTATAATTTCAATTGATTATTTTTGTTATAACGTAACAAATTGATTAACTTACTATTTTTTATTGAAATGTATAATTGAATGTACCTACCATCAATATACCGTAGTATATTTTAAGGTGTGCTTTGTACTATTTGACGTGTAGTGATATTTTTTTTTACCAATAAATGAACCACTGAACCATTGAACCAATAAATACCACGACTATTTTATTTGCTGACGACGTATCTCTCCTCTTTTCTTGTGACTCATCAATCGACTACTTACATAAAAATACTGTATTTAATGAATGCCTCTCATGGCTACAAGACCAAAATTTAGAAATTAATTTACTTAAAACTAAAATAACACAATTCAGGACATACAAAAGAACCCCCCTTGACCTTAGCTTACTTTCAAAACATCTTTCTATGGACATAACAAATGAATTTAGCCGGTAAGGAATAACACTTGACACAAACTTAAATTGGAAGGCCCATGTACAAAAAATTAAAACTAAACTTTTACAATTTGTCTACGCCCTGAGTATTTTAAAAGCTAAATACTAACTACGAGACAGCTTTGTCTGCGTATTATGCGTATGCCTATAGTTGGCTGAATTATGCCATAATTCTATGGGGTGACAGTGTAGAATTCGAACAACTATTCGTCATGCAAAAGAAATGTGTAAGAATTCTCACCAATACTAAACCAAGGGATAGCTCACAGACCTCACTTCATTAATAACAAAATACTGACATTACCATCTATTTATATTATGCAAGCCTGTTAATTGTAAGGAAACATAAAAACTTTTTTAAAACCAAGCAGGATATTAATATTGACTACAATCGACGTAATAGGAACAAAATAGTACTACCTACAACTAAACTGAAACTGGTAAGCCAAAGCCCATACCATAGATTGGCAAAAATCTACAATAAAATACCTGAATATTTAAAAAAGGAAGAAAGAGACACTACCTTTTACAAAAAGACTAAATTATTTTTATTAGGAAAATGTTATTATTCTGTTCAACAATTTGAAACAGAGAAGCAGAAATGATATATAATATTTATTATATACCTATAGTATACATATATCATTTTTGTTTCTCTACTAAGGTACCCCTTTGACTGACTGACAAAAGATTCTGGCTTCTTAGTTTATAATTTTAAATCTAATGTATTACTTTTAATTATGCTTGAAAATTAATTTATAATATTTGATAATAATGTTTTGACTATGTATTCGAACTCAAGTTTGCAGTGCCCTTCCAGGGTGCATGTACATAATAACAACTAATTCACTTAGACTTAAGAATGAATTGTACATGTAAGCAAAATAAATGAAATATGAAATATGAAAAATATATTGTGTATACTTACATTGGACAAACAAGGTAGACGATGTTACTGCCTCTCCAAGTTCGTTTATAGCGCGGCAGGTGTAAGTGCCAGAATCTTCTGGGTTGACATACTTCATGTTGAGAGCTACGTAGCCAAAATCGTGCATGGTGGTCAAGCGGTTGGCTGCAAAAATATTCAAGTAAGTTACCTACTAAAAATAAATCAATAATATTCATCTTAATTGGTTTTTACATTGTTTTAGGCTACTTACAGGCTTCAACGGGTACTCCATTGCGAAGCCATTCTACGCGCAGCTTGGGATCACCGACAGGAATGAGTCTCGCCTCAAAGTGAACAGCTTGATTCTCTGCTACTTTGATGTCCTTCATTGGCATCGTGAAGACAGGTGCTTGCGTGATGACCTCATCTTGAGCACTATGCCTCTGGTTTCTTGAGGTATCTTCCAGTTGGTTAAGTCTCGGCAGAGCACCCTCGTGCTGCGACTCCAAGTAAATGGACTTTTTGGATTGTACAACAGCAATTCCAGAAGTGACCGCCTCACCTAGAGCGTTGATTGCTCTGCAAGTGTACGTACCGGAGTCATCAGGCAAACACGACATGATGTCTAATGCTACAAATCCGAAATTGTTTGTTTCTGTGAACCGCGACCCACTCTTCAATGGCTTGTTGTTGTGGTACCATTCCACTTTCATGGTGGGATCGGATACAGGAATCAGTCTGCATTCGAAGTGAGCTCGCTGGCCTTCTTTGATTTCGACGTTCTTCAACGATGTCGTGAATATCGGAGCTTGTGTTGTCATTTCGTCAATAACATCAGTTCTGTGGTATTTAGATCTGTCTTCCAAGTGCTGAATTTGTTCCAGACCAGCTTCATTTTGTGAAGCCCTAACGATGTCAGCAGTACCGCGGCATGCTAACTTGCAGTTAACTTCATCAGTGCCGACATGATTGACAGCTCTGCAGGTGTAAATGCCGGAGTCTTCAGCGATTAAATCGATAATATCTAGTGCAACGTATCCAAAATCATGGATAGGCCTGAATCTGTGTCCAATAGTTACAGGTTGGCCATTCTTGTACCATTCCACTTTCAAGTTAGGATCAGTAACTGGCTCGAGTTTGCATTCAAAGTGCACATGATGTCCTTCTTTTACGTTTTCAATGGACTTCGGACGTGTAACAAAGCGAGGTTTGACATTAATCGATTCATCGACGACTTCTGATTTCTTGTATCTTGAAGCGTCTTCCAAATACTGGATCTTTTCAAGTCCAGATGGATGTTGAGATTCCAGATATAGATCTTTCTTAGCGATAACACGGAGAGCGCATGACGTCACAGCTTCGCCGAGCTGATTCGTAGCTTGACAAGTGTATACACCAGAATCCTCAGGGTACACACTAAGAAGGTCAAGAGCAACGTAGTCGAATTCATAGGCTGGTCTGAATCTGTGTCCTGTCTTGATGGGCCTGCCATTGCAGAACCACTCTACCCTCATAGTAGGGTCACCGACAGGCTGTAATCTGCACTCCAAGTGCACGTTAGTGCCTTCAACAGTCTCAATATTATGCAGAGCTCTTGAGAACTGAGGTGCTTGCATCACGGTTATATCTTCGTGGACCTGCCTGGTCCTCCGAGCAGCATCCTCGAGCATTTGTATTTGTTCTACAGCTTGCTCGTTCTGTGTGTCAGTAAGGATATCTGATCTCTCAATGACGCGAACCATCGCGGACGTGTGAGCTGATCCGAGGTGGTTCACCGCTCGGGCTGTGTATTCCCCGGAGTCAATAGATGTGGCGTGAATAATATCTAAGGCCACGAAACCAAAATCGTAGTAGGTTTTGAAGCGAGAGCCGACTGTCACAGCTCTACCGTTGTGGAACCACTCCACTCTCATCGTCGGGTCGCCCATGGGCTCCAATCTACATTCGAGATGAATATTTTTACCTTCCGACACCGACGGAGGATCTGATAGTGGTTGTACGAACACTGGCTTTGATTTTGATATTTCTTCTATTTGATACATTGGCTCGACAAACTTGTGTTCTTCAATGTGTTTAGTTTTTTCATACAATCCACGATGAATACTGGATGTGTCGATGCTGGAGCGGGCTGTAAAGGAATACAACATTAGTAGATTCCACAATATAATACCAGAAGTAACGAATTATTACATTATTGATATACCTTTATACGATTGATTTTTTTAAGAGTACTTACTTTCGACCACCATGGAGGCACTGAGTTGTGCTTCGCCAAGTGCGTTGCGAGCCACGACGGTGTAGACGCCGGAGTCATCGGCGCGTACGCTCGAGATGTCCAGAGCGACATAACCAAAGTCATGGTATGTCGCGATGCGGTTGGCGCTCTTGATAGCTTGACCATTGAAATACCACTCGATAGTCATGGTCAAGTCACTTTGAGGCTCAACTCTAGCTTCGAAGTGAGCGCTTTGTCCTTCAACTATTTTATTCGTGCCCTTCAGGGGTCCTAGGAAACGAGGTTTTTGCGTGACTCTAACCTCTTCCTCCGCACGTCTCGAGAATTTGCTAGAGTCCTCAAGATGCTGGATCTTTTCGAGACCACCTGGGTGCTGTGATTCAGCTATAATATCTCTTTTGGTCACAATAGACAAATTGGCGTTTGTTGTCGCTTGACCAATTGCGTTGTACGCACGGCATGTGTAGTGCCCTGCGTCGTGAATAGTCACCGACTTTATTGTCAGTGCTACGTATCCGAAATTGAAGAATGTAGTGATACGTGAACTAGCCTCAACTGGGCGTCCATCCTTCAACCACTCCACCCTGAGGGTCGAATCGCCCACTGGCTCAAGGCGAGCTTCAAAGTGAGCGAACCCTCCTTCCTTAATATTAATTTGATCTTTGATCGGCGTTTTAAACTCTGGCTTTTGTGTACTTTCTGGAACCTCCTGGTAGTACTTTTGATTTTGTTGTTGCTGGTATGCTTCTAATTGCTCAGTCTTTTCGATGTATCGTCGCTGTTCTGGTATACCTAAGTCTGCAGTGACTGTACTTCTCGCTGCTACTCTGATCGACGCTGTGCTAATGGCTTCACCCAATTTGTTCACAGCTCTCACTGTGTACGAACCTGCATCTTCAGCCCGTAGGTGCATGATGTTAAGGGAGACGTAACCGAAGTTGAAGATTGACGTGATTCGCGAGCTTGCTGTGATGGGTCTGCCATCTTTGTACCACTCAACTCTCATAGTCGGATCACTAACGGGAGTGAGTTGTGCTTCAAAATGAGCGTTTCGTCCTTCTTGGAGTTCTCCAAGATCTTGTAGCGGCCTGATGAACTGTGGCCTCTGAGAAGATGATTCCTCAATGGATTCTTGATGTTGGTATCTGGAGTAGTCTTCCAGTTGCTCGATGTACTGCAGACTCTCTGGGTGTTGACTTGTCCTCTCGATGGTCGCTCGTGGGGTCACTTGTAGCATAGCTTTCGTTTCAGCAACACCTGTTGCGCTTACTGCTCTACAAGTGTATTCTCCACTATCTTGTATATTTAGACTAAGCATATCTAATGAAATGTAGCCAAATCGGAATATTGAAGTAAACCTCGAACCTGAAAAATAACGGAGCATTAGAAAATCGGACTAATAAAGAATTTCTAGGAGTTTAAAAAAGAAATTATCGAAACATATTTGTATTTATTTACGAAGGAAGATAGAATTTACGTACTGGCTTCGATACTCTGGCCGTTTTTCAACCATTCAATTTTCATCGTTGGGTCGCCGACCGGCTCTATCCTCGTCTCAAAGTGTATTTTGCCACCCTCCATCTGCGACACGCTCTTGAGTGGCACAATAAACTGTGGCGGAGGATAGATGCGGTCTTCTTCGCCGTGCGGAATGTTGGGTCGTGCCCTTTCCACATGCCTTAAGTAGATCACTTCTGGGCCAGGGGCTGGCCTAAAATTATTAAACATCATAAAAATAAATTAGTTTATGGTAATAAAATAAGAAAATGCAAGATAGCCTAAAGATTAAATACTAGCTGCGCCCCGCGGCTTCGCACTATGGAAACGTTTAAAGGTGATTTCTATCCTACGGAAACAGATTTATGGGATAAAAAGTATGTGTTTGGTTCCAGGATTAGGATTACCTGTATGCAAAATTTCAGCCTGATCCGTTCAGTAATTTTGGCGTGACCAGACAAACATCCATCCATCCATACATTCATACAAACCGACACAAACTCACAATCATATCTTTTCTCATGTGCATTCAATATGATTTTAATAGGTACTATAAATGAACATGCAAACACACATTATTTGTTTGTTGGTGTCTCGTTTTTCTGGTCGCCTCAGAGGGGAATACTGAAAATCAGTGTTTGCTCTTCGAGCAAAGCTTTGTGCTAAGTATTGCCTTTTTGTCAGGCTGCAGCACACGCATACTGTATTCGTACTTGATTGTCTGAATGTTAAAACAAATTATGTACCGATTTATTTTCGTCATGCATCGTTCCTCTATTTATTAGTATACTATTTCCCAATTTATTTTTATGTTCTTTGTAGGTACCTCCCTTTTATTGTGTTTTTGTGTGTTGCAGTGGCAAATAAATGTCTTATCTATCTATCTATCTACAAACTTTCGCATTTATAATATTAGTGTGATACAGAATAATACTCACTCAGGCTCGATAATCTTTGTAGGCCTTGGGAGGTGCAGACGTTTCTGCTCGGGCGGAGGCTCTTTCGGTACTTCAACGTAGAGCCTCGCCCGAGTAGCTGTGGAACCTGCGACGTTCTGGGCTGTGCATTGATACCATGCCGCATCCGACGCCTTGGCTCGCGAAATGTCCAGCGTCGAGGCCCCACCTTCGGTATTGATTCGTAACTCTGGATTGGGTATAATCGGGATGCCGTCCTTCTGCCATGTGATGCGTGGT
This sequence comes from Eupithecia tripunctaria, assembly GCA_955876795.1. NCBI lineage: Eukaryota > Metazoa > Arthropoda > Insecta > Lepidoptera > Geometridae > Eupithecia > Eupithecia tripunctaria. The sequence goes on along the minus strand of OY041599.1, from coordinate 1,158,019 downwards.
GTGGGCGTGCCTAAAGCGCGGGCGTTGAGCGCGACGGGTTCGCCCTCGCGCACGCTAAGCGTGATGAAGCGTTTCACGAACTGCGGCGCGACCACCTGTTCCTTCTCGATAACGTTCAGCTTGCACTGGAACGCCGTCTCGCCGCTCTTGTTGCGCGCGACGCACGTCACCACACCACTATCATTCAGACCAACGTTTGTAATCATAAGAGCATGATTACCCGATTCGTTTACTAATATCTTATGATTATAATCGTCTCGAATTTGTCTATCGTTAATGAACCACGTGACTTCTGGGTAAGGTCTGCCTGTAACGCGGCAATCGAATCGCGTCATTTTACCTTCTGTCACATCTCTGTCCTGGCAGACCTTCACGAATTGCGGAGCGAGAGCTTTTTCACTTATTTCTATTCTTTCTTCAGTCTCTATTTGTTGAGTATCCAAGTATTGTGATTTTTGGTCCTGTACATAAGTCTCTTGCGGAGATTCGACTGCGAGGTACGCCGAGCTGACGATGCATCCGTTGGGATTCTCAGCGAGTAGAGTGTAGTGTCCGGAGTCAGACTTCTGTGTGTTCTTTACCCTAAGTATCGTTTGATTGTGACTTGTGATGATCTCGTGTTTGTTGGAGTTGACGAGCCTCTGTCCGTTCCTGAACCAGGTGGCCCTCGGGCGCGGGTTGCCGGATAGCTGCACCGCGAACTGCGCGTCGGCGCCCTCCTGTAGCTTGGAGTTCCTCGGCTTCTGCGCCACCTTGGGCGGCGACACCGACCCGAGGCTCATGTCGATCTCCGTGCTGATCTGGCTGTCGGACTCGCCGACATACCTCCTGGTTATGGATTCCCTGAACGATACTTCTCTCAGAAGTCTGTATTCGAACGTGTCCACCTTGAACTCCGTAGAAGAGTGGTCTGTGCCGTTCGTGTAGGCGACCTTCTGCGTCTTCTGCGTGCTGTCGGTGGAAAAGCCCTGCGTGCCGTAGGACTTGTGCTCGACGCTCTCGCTGACGTGCCGGTAGCTCTGCTGGTGTGCGTGCTGCGGCGCGGGCGCGCCCTCCGGCTGGATGTACACGGAGCAGATGGCCTCACCGTACTGGTTGCGCGCCGTGCACGTGTATTCACCCTCGTCGCCTGGCCCGATCTGCTTGATCAGAAGCGACACGTCGCCGGTCTGCTCGCTGTAGCTCATGCTGTACTTGTTGCACTCTACCAGCGGTGCCTTCTTCCGCGTCCACGAGACGACGGGCGTGGGGTTGCCTCTCAGCTTACCCTCGAACTTGGCGTTGCCGCCTTGCGCGAACCTTGCGTTCTTGAATATCTGCTCGAAGATAGGCGGAGAGGGATCCCCCGGCCTACCCGATGTGATCGGCATGCGCTCAGCGGAGTTCTCAACTGAAACAACATGAAACTTTCTGTTAATTTCAATTGAATTTGTTTTATTGCAGTTGAAGCACTTCATAGAATTTCTCTGAAAACGCTGAGCGAACGCAAATTAATTTTCCATTAGCAATTTCTTAAATTAATGAAATGCTTATATGAAACATGTTATGAATGAAATGTATTAAATGCAGCATTATATTATATGCAGTCGCCCTGACTAATAAATTTAAATGAATTAGTTTTTTTAATAATTCGATACATCCTCGCGATTGCTACTCTTTTTACCTTATTTTTCTCCGATCACTGTATCTTTAGGATCATTATGTAATGTAAGCGGGTTAGCTACAAACCTTTTTTGTGTTGGAAGAACACACATTCATAATGAATGGTAATAAATTCGTCAAACTACGAAAATGCAATTGTATTCAAAAATTTTATTGCCTGAAGTATCTTCAGGTGTTGCTCTTACTCTTGCAAAGGCGTAAAACGCGATCAAAGATATTCTATAACAAACTTAGCGGCGTCGGATTAATTACGCAAAGCAAAAAACAGCACTGTCTAAAAATGTACCTCAATAGAGTATAAAGTCGGATAAAATTTAGATTACCTACATAGATTTAGATTACCTACAAATAAAGTTTCAAATAATGGACCCAAAAAATGGACTCTTATAATTACTTATTTAAACATAGGTACCTAAATATCATCCAGTAAATCGTTTCTCCTATGTATAAAATTGAAAGCTTTTTAATAAAGTAGTTTGATTTATGATGGTAATTCCTACAAATGTCGTGTTTACTGAGTGATATGCGAATCAGAACAGTCTCTAATTTTTAGTTCGTTGTAATTGATTGATAAGTAAGGAGTATATTTAATTGGGTTTATTGAAAAAAAAAAAACAATAATATAAACCGACTTTGAATTCTTCTAGAAGCGTCATTTAATTATAGTTTCAGTCTAATTTAGTTTAATCTGATCTGACACATGGACAAAACGATAAATAAATGAAAGGGATTTAAAAAAAAATGATGGAGGTTCGCCGGAGGCCGACAACCTAGACGTACCTACCTATGGTAGACATGCTACTATTGTGAAAGTAAGAGGAAACATTATGTCAAAATGTTTATATAATGATCAGGTCATAATATAAATTGTGTAAGTATCAATATTTTGATATCTGCTATCAAAGTCTGATGACATCTGAAAAAATATCAATTGTATAATTTTTGGAGATTATTTTTATTTTTACGGCATAAATACTACTCCCTCGAGAATGTAATGGGACCTCCTCGAAAACGCGACTAAATGAGAACCTCCTCCTTTTTTGAAGTCGGTTAAAAATAGATACAAACCGCGTGTTGTCAAAATCGTTTTGGAATTTGAATCAAAGTAAAATAAAATGTCCAACCGCGTTTGTTTCAGTTCGGAAGGATTCCATCGTTGAAAGTGTTTTCGCGCCAGAAATAGTTTGTGCAGTGGGTAAGTAAGACATGTGCCCCCGCCGCCCCCCGCCCTGCTTGCCGGCCGGGCCGCTGACTCACGTGGCTATTTTCGGCGGCCGGCAATCGGATCGTGTTACGCGCCGTTTTGGACGATGCGTGTTTAAGTATTTACATTTTTGCTGGGATTCCAGCGAAATGTGCAGTATTTTTGTTTTATGATGCTGTAAATATCTATACTCCAGCCAAACTCGATGAAGAAGTTTTGTAAAACAACCAGGACATAAATAAGTAAAAGTTATTTGTTGGCGAAGAGATGAAGCAATATTTTATTGAAGGAAGGATCAAGTACGTAATGAAGAAAAAGTAATGTAAGTTGCCTATAAAAAGACGTAGTAACAGAGTGTTTACAAACATTATACATCGATAAAGCCTAGTTCCATTAAATCTTTGGCTAGTGGCATCTAAGGCAAAGATTTAAATGAGTGAGACCGCACCTTGTTTTTTGCCAAACGAAATGAGTGAGCTCACTCATTTGGAATCAGTGAATGGAGTGTTATTGTGGTGTGCTTGTTTACATAAGTTCGCCTAACCTACCTCTAATTAAATCTTTATTAAAATAAAATTACAATTACATAATAATTTATAATTTATTATCATAATTACATAATAATATATAATTGTTGACATTTAAATACTTTAATGACATGAATAATAATGTAATAAATAGAATTACAATCAAATAGGTGATAAAAATAAATTAGAACTAGTATTTACAATTTAAACAACCGAGCAGACTGCGGACTGTTGCAAACAATCTGCAGGTAGCTTAACTGATCTGCTATCAATAGGTATTAAATGACATCTTCATGCTTTAATTTTAATCTAGTTAGGAGAAGAGATATAAGTTATAGTAGTACCTAGTCAGAATATGATAACTTATGTAATTTTGGAATGATAATTTATTGAATGTGTGACATGAATAATTAAAATCAGTTTTTATGGTAATTAACATAGTATTTTAAGTTATTGTAGGTACTACTAACATTTATATAAATGAATTGAATTGAATAATAGAAATAAATTTAAACAAGTGTTTTAATTTATATAATTGAGCTAAATGCAGACTGTTACAAACAATCTACAGGTAGCTCAACTGGTAGCGTTCTACAGGTAGCGTCAGACGATATTGGGATCTGGGATATTACTCTTAAAAACAAAATCGCTAATCTTATGCGAGCGACATATGCGTTGGTTTTGCACGACAACGAAAACGAAACTTCGATTTTTCTTTACCGAGTAGTGTCCCGTCAGGAGGCCCTGACGGGACAGCGAGGTCTAAATAGGGGTCGAAAATTTCATCGTTAAAATACTAAGCACAATAGCCGTATTCGGGATATAGTTTATTTTATCTTGTTTAAGTATTAAAATGGCATCATACGAGTACCTAATCATAAATTTTGAGTTATTATGTTTTACGGAGATGATGACAACTTGATTTCTCAACTAGCAGCGCCTCGCGGTTACACCCGCGTAGTTCCCGTTCCCGTGGGAATTCCGGGATAAAATATAGATTGTGTCACTCTCTGCAAAGTAAGCTTTTTAATGGTTAAAGATTTTTTTTAATCGGTCAGTAGTTTCGGAGCCTATTCAATACAAACAAACAAAATCAATCCTAGTACTTCCATTGCGAAAATAAGAAAAGCAGATTACATGCACGAGAAGTGTGCGGAAAACATAATTAAATAGTTATGCTAGCTCCTCGTAAGTTCTGCATCCCTGGTACTTGCAATGAACATTACTGAGACTCTTCAGGAATTCTACAAAAATAATTTTGTGTTTCTTTCTCTAACTGTACTTTTCCAAGCTTTTAGTTCACTTAGGCTCATCACCCTTCTTGCATTTCTACTTTCCTGGTACTTCCATTGCAAAAACAAGAAATTAAGATTACATAGGTACACGAGAAGTGTGCGGAAGACATTACCTAATTAAATTGTTATGCTGGGATAGCATTGTTACGCTGCAGGGCGCTAAGCTCCTCGTAAGTTCTGCATCCCTGGTACATGCTATAAACGTTACTCTTCAGGAATTTTACAAAAATATTGTGTTTCTTTCTTCTGTACTTTTCAAAGCATTTAACTTAGGCTCTTTTATAAATTTGTGGGTTGAAACGAAACAATTATTTATAACTTTTGTCTTGTGGTGCGAACAACTTGGTGCTAAACAGAGCTACACCGATTTTACGCTGTTCTATATCTATTTTTACGCATTCCATAGGCAGTGAGTACAGGGCCTGCCTAGGTACGACGTGTAGGTTGGGCAACGCACTGCGCGCACACAGCCGGGGTCGCCCGGGGAATGCAGAATACCGACGACCGGTTCAGTTCGCAGCCGGTCGATGCCTTCTCGGTACACCATAGACACTAAAAGCCATAAATTCTTAAACCTGATATCTTGATTACTAACTTTTATAGCTACTAACTGAAGCTTTAATCTTCTAGGGCTTTACAAAAGCGGCCGCTTTACTGCGATGATTTGTCACACACATTCGATAACATTAAATTAAATAAAAAAAAAATATATAAATAATACCGGACAATTCACACAGAATTATCTAGCCCCAAGCTAAGCAGAGCTTGTGTTATGGGTACTAGATAACTGATATACATAATACAATACATTACATAGATAGATATTTTTTAGTATATATAGGTAACATGCAGAACGCCCTGAAAAAATGTCTGCAGATGTACACACATTTGTCCCGAGGCGGGAATCGAACCCGCAACCTCCTGCATCGCAGGCAGACCTTCTCCCACCGCGCCACAGAGGTCGTCTTTATTATTAAAATCGTTAGATAGGCCCTTACGCTCAAAATCTGTGGCATTTTCTTTGATATCTTCACTTTTCTTGGTATTCCTGATTCTATAGAAAGATCAAGATAAGATGATGATGATGATATTTTTCTGTGCATTTTACCATAGATATAAGAAACTAGAGATGGAGTAACCCGTTTCAAAAGTGAAGTGTTTGAAACTATTACCTATAATATCGTCTCGCCGTGTAAATAAGACCTACAGCTTCTTTCCAGGAGCATTCTGAAGTGATACCTTATCATGAAAATGTGAATTGTTCACCATTATTTATTAATTTAACTTTTTTTCTTTATTACTTATATATGTAGTAAGTTTGTTAAATACACGACTGATATGCAATGACTCAAAGTCCCCATAAATAAAGAAAAAATGTATAGGTACCTACAACTTTGAACGAAATTATATTTAAAACTAAACTAAATAATGTAATTGCCGCCTCACTCAGTGAAGCGTAAGGCTATTTGCAGGGAGAGAATATAGGGTTATCAGTTTAAAGAATTTTATTTTCTCAAAAGAACACAGTTCACTTAGATGAGAATGTATATACATTATTCTTAAGCCTATAATCTTAACTAGTTATTACAATGTTAGGTACTTATAATATAATACATAAGGTAGCTTAAGGTTAAGTTTTGTTTTTGTTATTTTAGTGAGTCAGGTACCGTTTTGTCATAAATATGATGTTTTAATTTTTTCTTAAATATGTGCATTGGTAAGCAATTTTTAATATTATCAGGTAAGTTATTATAAATCTGTGCACCTTCATACATGATGGTTCGTTTTCCATAGTTGGTTTAGTTTAAGCTTATTTTTATTTCTTAAATTGTAGGTATAGGTTTTCTTTGTTAGTATGATTTGCGTATGTATTTTATTAGTCACTATTTTCCGCACAAGAATGCACGTAAGGTAGCTGGTAATATAGCTGGTTGATATTAAAGATTTGTGTTTCCTTGTAGACAGTATGTGTGTTAGTTAGGTAGTCATATTTGTATAGCACTTTAATTAATTTATTTTGCGATATCTGTAGTGATTTTAGATTTGACACTGCCGCCGTACCCCATACTTCCAGTAGATATTGTAAATGAGACTTAGCCAGGGAATTATATATAGTCGTTCGAACTTTACGTGGCAGTTATTTATAATTCACTGATACTACTACGAGTATATAAGTGAACTGAAAACAAACGCCAGCCAGGTTTTTTCTTTCAACTCTAATAATGATGTTCTAAGCCCAAAAATAACTAAAGACCTCCCCACTCCCATTTAAATCCATATCATAATCATTGACCTATATAACATCTACGAAAGATTATTGAAGTTAAGGCCCATACACTAGTGAAAGTGGCGCCCCCAACTATTTATCTTACGTTGAACGCAGGAAGTTTTAAAAATCCATCGCTCAGGCTGTGGTATCTATTATAAGTTACTTAATTATTAATGTCTCTGTGTGTAGTGTATTTAATAAAAGCTTATAATAGATACCACAAACTGAACGATGGATTTTTAAAATGTTGTTGATAGTAATAACTATATTTATCAAGCTGTGTATATAGTAAAAATTTGACTTGTCTAAGTACTTATTTTGTAAGTCTAAAGAAATAAGCGATTTGACTTTGACTTTGACTTTATTGGCTCCTGTATTCGCCTTAAGTGGTATAAGTCTGTCCGGGAGTCACACGCACACTGAATAATTCAGGGCAGCGTCGTTTTTTACTTTTATTTTAGTTGCAGTGGTCCCACGACGACAAAGCACTCTTGTTATTTTTAGACGTTGCATGTGATGACGCTGACGCCTGGGAATTATTTAAGGCCCATACACCAGCGAAAATGGCGACCCCAACTATTTTATCTTATTATTACATTAAACGTAGGAATTTTTAAAAATCCTAAGTTCAGTTTGTGGTATCTATTATAAGCTATTTATTAATGCCTCTGTAATAGTTTCATTTTGTAAAGCTTAGGAAGAGATACGAAGTTGCGCTTTTTGGCCACCAAACTCTATTTTTGCATCTCCTCCTAAACTATATGAGATAAAATTATAAAAGAGCGAGAAATAAAAAATAGCTTATAATAGATACCACAAACTGAACGTAGGATTTTTAAAAATACCTATGTTAAACGTAAAAATATGATAAAATAGGAATTGCTGTCAGATTGGCTCGGGTATGCGCCTTAAGTGCAAAGTGGTGATTAATAAAGTCAATTCAGAAGACGCCAAACTAAACTAATTTTACAGTACTAAAAATATCGCTGTCCCTGTCATTACGATCAAAGTAATAAGGATGGCATAATTTTTTAGTGCTGTCAATTTAGTTGAGTCTAGTTTTGGTGACATTTGAAGACCAATGTATCTTCATGTATCCATAAACTATGGGGCCGTAATAAGTACTTTGTGGCCCCTTTTGCTTTTTGAGAAGAAATTATAAAAGAGCTATACATTACGTCCAATATTTTTGTAAGTCTCTTAGAGCTTATTAAAAAAATATATACCTAAGGTTTTGACCTTTCGAATTAAGCGGGTTTGCTAGAATCCCACTGCTGGGCATGCGGGTTAACAAGATTTAAATAAAAACGTTTTATATTTTTCACATTGGCACAGTCAGACCAATTAGTAAACGGCAATGTTAGAACGGTAACGGAAAACCGTTGAGCCGTCGTCGCAATTCATTGAACTTTGATTTCCAAACAAACCATCTCCTAGATAACGTCCAAGGTTACATGTTTCTGGGTCAAGGTCACTTGGTTTTCATAAATAAAGTTTTTCTTCCTTCGGTCCTTTTCTTAGAACCGGATATTGCTCTCTATTTGGTTTCTTAAACGGTCACGAAGCAACCCGTACATGCATTGGCAAAAACTTTACTGTCTTAACGATAACAAAACAACATTTTTGTCTGCAATCGCAATGTGCAATAATACTTAGATATTTTATTTAAAACTAATCTATTCTGTTTTAACCGACTTGAAAAAAAAAGGAGAAGGTCAGAACTTTTGACTGGGTGGCCTGATTTTCATGATTCTTTTTTATATGAAAACTGGTGCTGCCCATTCCTTTGTCTGAGTGCTGCCCATGTGGTCCCATTTTAATTTTGTTCAGCTTGACCTTGGGATCCATGAAGTCGGTTTATAGTTTTTTTATACAAAATTAATTATATACGTCCAGCTGTATTAAAATAAATGTTCTGTCACCTTTATGCATGGTTAACCCTCTTACCATAGCTTGCCATGAGACTATATGGTGAAACTTTTCAGTCAGTAGTGGCGTCCAGCCACAGAGCATGGTCCAGTGCTGGCATTGCCAACTGCCCGCGGATTCCTTCACGTGTGTCTTAACGACAAGGTATTTTTTTTATAGGTATATTAAATTCGTTTATTTATAACAGTATATGTTCATATTTAAGTAAGCTTTGCTGGTGCAAAGATTATTATTAATTTTAGGATATAGTTTCTAGGTTTGTTTTCGTAGTCGTTTGAGTACGTCCTCAAGCGACTAAGAAAAAATTAAAACCTATCGATCCGGAAAAAAATTTGCAAGTTTTAATTTCTGGACCTGTACGAGTAAGGTACATTGTAAAAAAATAGTTTTTTCATGTAAGTGTAAGTAAGAAATCTAAAGTTTTCAAAGTGTAAAACAACAATCTTACGTCTAAATCTCTGTTTACGTATTTCCTCTTTTATTAATATTATTACTGTATAAGCAGGAGTGGAGGAACCAAAATAAATTTGAAACTCCGAGTGAATGCAAAATTGAGCTTGGGCAAACGAGATTGCGCAACAAAATTGGTCGCTGCACTGGCAACGCTGAAAATTCAACTACAGATTTTTAACCTCTAGAAACCTCGTCAATTTTCCAGCCACATCTATTGGAGTGATAAAAGCTACCTACACAATAATAATATCCAAACGATGCGAGAGGAATCGCGTAAGTACATATTATATACAGCTTTTGAACTGTTGTTATGTCCCACATGTTTTTTATATGGAGAGTAATCAAGCCAACCGATTCCATAATAGAATTCTACCTACCTCTGTACACTACAGTATGGACAATAAACCCGGCTTTATAGAAATTACCTTGGGCAGTTTTTGAAAAGGGGATCTATATACTCGTATAATGTGAGGTGATTATGGCGATTTTTCGATCTACCATCTCCTTGGAATGTCATGAAATTTGACGCAAAGATGCAGACTTTTCAGAGATACGTGGGAACATAAAATCAGCTACAAACATACATACAAATATAGGGTGTCAGCCTCATATGTTGTTAGTTGGGTAAAAAGTAGTAGTCCCAACAAGGTAATGATTAGAATCGGATTAGGTATTTGCTAGATAACAAGCCGCAAACATGGCGGACCACTTATTTTTTTCAATTCAATTCAATTCTTTTATTATAACCAGACCTAAACCTAACATTTCAGAGTTCTCCAATGCGGTACGTCGCACCTCGCCTTCTGCTTTTTCTGGCTAACTACAACCTGGGTCTCTTCAAGACAAGGGTGCACGTGTCTTCTAGAACTTCGTGATACACCGTCGGCCGCATGTTCGCTTTCCATCAGGTGAGATTGCGGTCAAACAACCTTCCACCGCCTACTCTATTCGGCAGGGGTTGGAATGGTGTGCGTTGAGCTAACGTCGAATAAACTAGGTTTAGCAGAGCCCAGCGTTCCTGGGACATGATTCGATTGATATTCGTCCCAATAACTAGGTTATTCCCCGCCGGCGTAAGTCCATTAGGTTTTAAATTGGTTGCGAGGTTCTACGCGACTAACCGCGCATGGTTTCCGCACGGCTAAGTTACTTCGGCATATAAGTAACTTCATTTAAACGTGCACGACGCAAACATGTTGTCTGCAAAAAGCCAGAGAGAAGCATTTTGCAGTTTATTAGGTCGATTAGACTATAAATTATGACCGACACCCATTGATTTAAAAACGGAAAATAGGTCACGTTCTCCCAGCGCTTACTCAAAAATTGGCATGTGTTACAACTACACGCAAACACATACGCTCACAGTTATATTTCCAGTCCGGTGCAATACAAAGAAGAACAAAGACGGAAAGACGAAACTATTACGACAAAAATATTTCACGCGAATCACGACCGCCCGTGCCGCCGGTCAGACGGTGACTGATGTGGGAGAACACAATTTTACACAATTTGAGGTTGCCACTTTCGTGCAACCAGTACCTCATCTTCGTTTTTAATAAATCAATGCCGACACCTATTAAAATACTAACGAAGTAGAACAATATATTATTATTCTTATATTTTACATTATCTAAATTGATCCAGCCATCTCGTACGAATGCCAAAGGCCTGCCTTTGAATGAATGAACACTTTATTGTACTAACAGTAGTGGTGTTCTTAATTTTAGTGGGCTACACTGGAGTCGTGCATAGTGTGCAATTTCGGAAATATTGAGTGAACTTTATTTCTTACTAGCAGCGCCTCGCAGTTTAACGCGCGTAGTTCCCGTTCCCGTGGGAATTCCGCGATTAAAACATAACCTATGTCACTCCCTGTAAAATAAGCTTTCTAATGGTGAAAGAATTAAATCGGTACAGTAGTTCATACAAACAAACAATGAAATGTTTCCTTTTTCAATCTTATCAAGGAATCCCTTGGTTCCTAGTTGTTGCAAGCCTCTGTTCACGAACTATAGGATTCTTCCTCTCACATGTACATATGTTTATAAAGGAAATTTGTCTATTTGTAAAATCATTATCCAATATATTTTTAAAAACGTAACGATGTAATAACCCGGCAAAATAGGCCTAAATTTATAAAATTACGTTATAAACACCAGTGTCATAAAGATATTTATAAAAGAAATATTTATAACATGTGCATAACCATTTGCAATAAATTACCAGAAGAAATAAGAAAATCAAATGAAAATATATTTAGGAAAACATTATGAGGATGGAAATAAGTTTTTATTCTGTAAACGAATATCTAGAAATTTAAATTGATGCAAAATGTGTAATATAATTTTAATGTAATGTAATATAATTTACTTTAATCTAGAGTAATAATAATATGACTGGCATAATATTTGCACGCCTGCGTGCAGGCTGAATACAATCACTAAAATAGTTATAAGAACTGACATTGTATTTTATTTTTGTATTCTTGCAAATAAACGATTTGATTTGATAAACTCGTCGGGGTTTCATCAGGTGATAGTTACAGAGCTGCCACGTTAATCAGCACACGATCAAATCGGGCCTGGCACGCCACCAAGACCCGATTCCGTCGGCCCTTGTTGTGAAACACGAGTGCTTTCATCTCACCTTCCTTCCATCTGGTGATTATGCAACTGGTCTGAAGAACCGTCTTTCATTTTCAAGTGAACGTTAAATGTAAGGAAATATCGACTCGATTCAGATCGCTTTTGCGTTGTGGGCCGGATGGCACCGAGACTGTCGGATATTTCTTGAAGCTATTCAATAAATGCTTGGACATATTTATGTGCATACACTAGTAAAAGTGGCGCCACAGCCTATTTTATCTTATTATAACGTTTAATACAGAAAATTTTAAAAGTCCATCGAACAATTTGTGGTATCTATTAAAAGTTTTTATTAATGATATAGTTTTATTTTGTAATTTGGGCAGAGATACGAAATTGCCATTTTTAATTATGAAACAAAGGTACGCGATAAATACCCGATAAATAATCATTTAATTATGTACGATGGATTTTTTAAAATTTCCTGTGTGAAACTTATTATTATGATAAAATAGGTGGCGCCTATCAATTGGCTCGGGTATGCGCCTTAATTGTATTCATTAATCATCAATTTCAAGAACAACTTTACTGTACAGTTGTGTTTGAAATTGGTACACATACGAGTAAATTATCACGGAGATATTTTTAAGACTAGAGTTTTTCTACGTGATTTGAAGAATAATCCAAGTATACAAGTTATTAAGTTATTAAGTATAGGTACCTACTTTGTTTTCAATTCAATAGTCACCAAAACTAAACTAAACTAACTTGACACGACTAAAAACGTTGCCGTCCCTTTCATAACGATCGAACTTTAAGGATGGCATAAGTTTTAGTCATATCAAATTGGTTTAGTTTAGTTTAGACGAAATCCGAATAGACACATTTGTCTATCTACGTATTTATGTATACCTACTCACTTGCTTTTTAAAAGTGCGGTAGTTTAAATAAAAAAGTAAAAATAAAAGCTTATTCCCGTTGCGAAGAAAAATTGCAAAACAGAGCAGAAATTCACGATACTCATCGGAATTGCAACGTTTGATATCCGATTCAAGCACACTACAAAATTAAATAAGCCTGAATGATTTTATTTCTGTTACAGTCGTATTTTAAAATAAAAACCTGACTGAGTGGATGTTCAAGTAGGCTAAGTGGACTGTTCAGAGAGTTCCGAACGACGTATTGGCTCATATATTATGATATATTTAGTATTTTTTCCAAACTTTGCCCCAAAATTTAGAAGATAAATTATATTGGTCACCTGGTGATTATCTAGCGCAACGCATCAGCATCGCCATACAGTGGGGGAATACAGCCAGCCAGCTTCAGCCAGCAGATTCAGCCAGATCAGCCAGATTTATATAAATACAGTCGTTGCGTCCACGCAAACGACTGTATTTATATAAATCTTTTTGTAGATTGTTTGCAACATTCTGCAGTTAAATCAATTAGATACAGTTAGATAAGATCGTACACACATTTGTCCCGAGGCGGGAAACGAACCTCCTGCGTCGCAGGCGAACCTTCGCCCACCGCGCCGCTGAGGTCGTTTGATACAGAGGACTTTATTAATAAAGAAAACTAATATCAAATAATTAAAACTAGTATTCACAATTGATAAAATTGAGCGAAATGAAAAAATGACTCAACTACCAAAATTTAACTTGAACGTTCCGTTGCGGTAAACTTGGCTGAAAAATTGTAAGAGTGACAGCAAACAAGCGATTCTTTATTTTTTATTCGGACTTTTTTTATTTGACTTGACTTTATTTTTTATTCGGACGAACGGATCCCCAACAAAATACCTCAAATAAACGCTCGCTGGCTCTTCGTGAAACACAAAACAACTATGTTTTTATTTCACAGAAATCCAATGGGAAATTTATATGAGAGCCTATTTTTATTTTTATTTATAGCGTATTTCAATTCTGTAAGAACCTATACAGAACTGACATACGCTAGCAATAGCTAGCTATGGTATTCGTTTTGCGAGCTCAAAGCAACTGACAGACTGAATATTTGTACAGGCTGAATAGCAGGACACAGCAGTATCAGAATTCCGTTATATTTAATCAATGTAAGCGATATGCAAACGCTATCGTATTTAGGTAGGTAAGGCTTTGAGCGTATTGCAACAACCTTTGGACAGAGTGCGGTGGACCGCTGTTACCGCAGAGGGATCGTATACCGACGAAATTACACAATCTCCCCAAAGCTGTTTGAGCTATTTCGTGAAAAGATTAACCGAACTGGCAAACCCATCAGATCAGTGTAATGGGCAGCAGAGCCGAGCACTGGTCTCAGTCTAAGCAATAGCTGAGACCGGCTGGTTTTGTTTTGTATGCTGAAGCACAGAGACTATTCCTATAGCTGATGTATACATATCTATCTATCTATACGGATCACTTTGCTTATTAGATTTACGTTATCGTACTAGCCAAAGATTTAAATTGTTACATAGGCCGTTTCCGTAGTGAGACTGCGTCGTGTTTGTAGCCAAACGAAGTTTGTGAGGTCACAAACTTTTCGTTGTATGGCTGCAGAATGATTCTACCGCCAAACTGCGATACCCAACCTGCATGCCCATGGTGGGGGTTATGCCCAGTGGCCTGTTTCACATTTCACGCGGCAGACGAAGGAAATCTTAAAAATAAACCCCTGGTTGTGTTGTATGCAAAGAACTATTTTCTACTACCTCTTTACTGGAGGTAGGAAGGTCGGCGATTGCGAGTTTAATTCCCTCCCCTAGACAATATTTTCACGTTCTACCTTTGTGTTCTGAGTGTTTTCTGTAAATAGTTCATAGAGCTCTAGTTAGCTTGAGGATAATTCTGTGAGTTATCCAGCATTATTTATTAATTGATCGTGGACAGTAAGAGCTCTACTAACATGAGAGCTATTAGTCTAGTCTGGAGTGTGATGTAAACGCCCATTCCAATTAAAACCGTGTTCGATGACGCGCAATATCCACCTTAACGCACCGAGGGCTTTCGGTTCAGTATTGATGACTTCAATACATACACGAAGTTAAATGTTTTATAGCGCTCTGTTTAATTATGCAATACTAGCTGCGCCCCGCGGCTTCGCACGCGTTGAAACTATAGAAACGTTATAGGTGATTTCTGTCCCACGGGAACTGATTTATAGGATAATAAGTAGCCTATGTTTGATACCTTGATTGCCAGGATTAGAATTACCTGTATGCAAAATCCCGATCCGTTCAGTGGTTTTGGCGTGGAGAGGTAACAAACATCCATACAAACTTTCGCATTTATAGGTAATATTAGTGTGATGTGATGTGATTTTAACGTCGATGGGTGCTAGGCTTGACTGATCGAGTAGTAGGTACGTGTATGGTTTTGGCAGAGCTATAATAAAGTGTATATGGAAATGTAGTAGGCTTTTTAAATAGCAGGTGTTTTATTTTAGTTGGATCATGACAATCATCATTAGCCTATATTAGTCCACAGCTAGATATTTAAGGTGGATACCGAGGTGGAACTTAATCGAGGGTTCTGATTTAACGAAATATTTGCAATGAAGACCTACTTTTCAAAATGACACCCGATTTTTGTGTTATTGGTAGTTTTTTCGTATGCAGAAAACTGGTATATAAATAAATAATATTGGAAATGATAATAACTATAATAGATTTAAATGTTTTGTTTGAGGTATTCAAGCCTAATTTCTGTGGTCCCTGTCAGTTGATTCTCATATGTAAGTACGTCCATTGTGTGAGTAAGAGCATAGAAAGCACAAGACATTCATTTCTAGACAATGATGTGAACGCTGGTCTGCTCCATAGTGTTACTTTGTAAAGGGTAGAAAGAAAACTCGTTATTGCCTTCTTCACACACCACCGCACAATCGACGTAGGTACAATCACCTCAGACCGGACTGTTTGCTTTTTTAAACCCATCCAGCCGTATTTAAAAACAGCAGTTGACCGTATTTAGTGCGGTTATAGAATCTATTAGTATTTTTGGTGGAGTATAAAAATGCGGGGTGTCTTCTTTCTTGCATCATTTCAATTGCACGATTCTATAAGGAGTAACGTTGCTAGCCAGCCATGTCTCGAGTTACAGTGAGTTTGATCTTGGAAATCTAGCTATCATAAAAAATTACGAACTCACTGAATGTGTTCGTTATTTTTGATGTCTGCGTTTATTGTGAACATAGAAGCAACTGTATGATCTTAAATTCCCTAGGCTAGACCCTAGACGTAGCATTCTACCCTGATCTTATAAATTTTCAGATTCTTCTTGTCATCGCCATTGCATATGGAGTTTTCGGAGACGGTAAGCACGCCGTATTATAAAATATCAGAAATGAGATGATTATGAACCATTCCTATTAACTACTCGTACCACTTGTTTTTTTTTATCGAATTTATTTATTAAAGCAAGTACTATTACTTTACAAAGTATGTCAGTGTGGATGAATCTTCAACGGTGACATTTTCTTGATTACAGATACCGAGGATACAAGAGCTGAGGAATCAGCCATCGGCATCGGGCCAGCGATCCTCGGCGGTTACGGGCTGGGCCTCGGCAGCGGCGCCGCCCTCAACAACGCTGGCGCTGTCGGCGCGTCGCAGCTCAGCGCCATCCAGAGCGCGCAAGCTGCTCATGCGACGCAGATCGGCAAATCAGCGGCAGCGGCGATCCAAGGCGCGAGGAATACCGAAGCCGCGGCCCGCGCGGGCGCGTTAAACGCCATCAACAACGCTCGGGCGTTCGATGCGGCTAGACTTGCAAATATTCAGCGCGCGCAGGCCGCCGCCTATGAGAACGCACGGGCAGCTGAGATCGCAAGAAGAGCGGCCCTCGCCAGCGTGGCGGAGGTCGCTCGCGCGGTGGAGGCAGGCCGGCTGGCCACTGCGGCGAGGGTGCAAGCCGTGGCCATCGCCAACACGCGCGCCGTGGAGGCCGCCCGCATCGCCAACGCCGCCAGGGCCCAGGCCGCCGCCGTCGCCGCCAGCGCTGCTCAAACGCAAGCCATTGCGGACGCAGTAGCGCGCACCGCTCACGAAGGCAGCTTGCTTCTGGATGATGGCTTAGTTGGAGGAGGTTTATCTGGGCCGGCTGTTGCCGGCGACGCAGTGAGAGGCACGGAACCTTGGAAGATTCGAAGTGGATACAGCAGCAAGGTAGTCCATTAGAGGTTGATGTCATTGTTGTTTAGATCTGTTCATCGCATTTCGTTTGAAGAAATGATTCGGCAGATCTTAGTGAAATGACTGATTGTGTTTAATGTGTGTAGGATATAATAAAAATAGACGATAACCCGGAATAATTCAAAACTCTTTTCTTTTAAAGAACGTGTAAAAACTTATTAACATTTACAGTTATACGAGTACAGTTTATATAAAGTACCTATCAACTTATCAAGTACTTAATCAAAAGAGCGTCTGTTTAAAGAGTAATATAACTTATTCAGTTAATTCCTTAACTTGCGAGAAGTTGATTCCTATCAGTAATTAAAACCCTTATAGGAATTGCAAATAGTCTTGCCTATAGCAGAAATGATACAAAAAAGTACAGCCAGCATGCTTACTACCATCTGTTAAATCTTAATAAAATAATATAAAAAATTATCGTCAGGATTGGAATTCTATGTGAATAAAGATTTGGGTCGGCAAAAGCCAACACCGCCCGTAAAAAGTACAAATTTTTAATATTTTTATGTATATGATACGAAGCCGATTCTATTCCTTGATTTATATACTACCTATTTCGTTTGTCAATGGTGAAAGAAACCGTGTCAATGGTAGCTCATATTTTTCATTCCATCGACGCCATTCATTCATTTCAATTCTATCTCTTACGAAACTGAACAAAACTTTGCTTCTACTAATATAAAAAATCCGAGGATCTCAAGATGCGCAAATATACAGGTCCCATCAGGGACTGCTCCAAGTGGGGTCGAGACTGGTGGTGGGCATCTGGCGCAGCGCATCAGCATTGCCATACTGCGGGGCGATGTAGCCAGCGTTTTGAGTACGCCTCCAACTGGTATTGAGTTAGTATCAGTTGAGCTACCAATAGATGGTTTGCAGCAGTGTGCAGTTCGCTCAATTGTCAATACTAGTTTCATTTATTTGATTGTTATTTTCTTCACACTAATATTATAAATGCGAAAGTTTGTATGGATGTCTGGATGGATGTTTGTTACCTCTTCACGCCAAAACTACTGAACGGATCTAGCTGAAATTTTGCGTACAGGTAATTCTAATACTGGAATAAAACATAGGATACTTTTTATGCCGTAAATCTGTTCCCGTGGGATAAAAATCACCTTTAAACGTTTCCATAGGAACAGCGAAGCCGCGGGGCGCAGCTAGTCACACTAATATTATAAATGCGAAAGTTTGTATGGATGTATGGATGGATGTTTGTTATTTCTTCACGCCAAAACTACTGAACGGATCTGGCTGAAATTTTGCATACAGGTAATTCTAATACTGGAATAAAACATAGGCTACTTTTTATCCCGTAAATCTGTTCCCGTGGGATTAAAATCACCTTTAAACGTTTCCATAGGAACAACGCGTGCGAAGCCGCGGGGCGCAGCTAGTTTGTAATAAAAGCCTTGCCTAGTGCGGAGTCCGTTGGAATTTTTTATGTG
Source organism: Eupithecia tripunctaria (assembly GCA_955876795.1). Lineage (NCBI taxonomy): Eukaryota > Metazoa > Arthropoda > Insecta > Lepidoptera > Geometridae > Eupithecia > Eupithecia tripunctaria. The sequence continues at coordinate 1,139,468 of OY041599.1, read as the reverse complement.
GATTCTTCTTACCATAAAAAATAAACTTCATTTCATTTCATAAAAAATTACTAAAATAAATCTTAAATTTTGTCATATGAGATCATATATTGAAGCTATACACAAGTCATACAAACAAGATGGCGTGTTTGTATGACTGTACATCGGGCAGAGAAGCCAGTGCGCCATATGGCCGGCGGCCCTGGCGCTACCGTCGTCGTCGGGCTGTTCTTGAACTATAATGCTATAATTACGTAAGAGTGAAAAAAGTTCCCGTCTAGTTGGCTCGGATTGGGCAGGGACGGATCAAGGGAGACGGGGGGGGTGCAAAACTTATGATTATACACGTTAAGAATTGGATATATCTATTTCCTAATTACCTAGTTATTGGTGTCTATTCAGATATTGGCAAAACTAAAAACTAGATACTAAACAAACTAGAAACAAGACTAAACTAATTTGACAGGACTAAAAATTATGCCATCTTTATTATTTTGATTGTTATAATTTATTTCTTATGATTTGTTTCTTAGTTTAAAGTGTGTAATAAAGTATTTTCTATCTATCTATCTATCTATGACTGGGACAGCGACATTATTAGTACTGTCAAATTACTTTAGTTTCCTTTTGGCGACATCTGAAAAGGCACCATGAGCTTGAGAAAGTAAATGTCCGACTGTCATTATTTACTAATGACTGGACGTACTGTTTGCGCGCGGCGGCCTCACAACATGCAACACTACTAAACAACAATTCGACTTCGACGCGACTCTAATTAACTCGCATCCTCTCCTTAGTACGGGGTGATTTGATTACAACTACACCACGAAGTCGTGTGCCGTAGAAGTCGGACTTTATAAAAAAAACGTACTTTAAATGGTCCCGACAAGTCGAAATGTTTTGGGATTATATTTGATTTATTTATAACAACATAATAACTATATATATAACTCTTCCCGTGGGTGCCGTAAGCGACTAAGGGGGCGGGCAGCAGCACCCCCTGCAGAACAATTCTAACACAGAACTGCGATCCCCAACCCGCATGCCCAGCATGGGGATTATAGGCATTACCCTCCATGAGATAAACGACGGCAAGGCGCTTATCAGGGGGATGCCTGCGTCCAGCTTTGGGCCAATACAGGCTGTTGAGGTTGTATTATTAACCTATTTATTTAGTTATTTTAGGTTGATTACATTTCCCTAAAAATATGTTTTTTGCAGTAGGTAAGGTGCCTATTTGCCCTAGACTTAAATTATCCTAGCTGCGGCCCTGGTTCAAGTATCGCAGAGAATATCAGCATTTTATTTTTCAAGTAGGTACACTTCCATCTTGCTTCAAGTGAGACCTTTCAAGTATGTTATACTGTATTGGAAAATGTATTTTCCATTTGAGTTCATTGGGCTTCTTAGTTATCAAGAAATAGTAAAATTCTGTTGTTGTTATGAGTAGTTCTGATGAATTTTACAACTCTTACAGGTTATGGTTAAGTATTTAAATAAAAATAATAAATAATGTTGGACAATTCACACGCATTATCTAGTCCCAAGCCAAGCAGAGCTTGTGTTATGGGTACTTCATAACTTATATATACATATACATAATACAATACACTATATAGATAGATATTTTTTTATTATTCATAGAAAACATCCAGAAAGCTCTAAACAAATATCTGCAGATCGAAAATTTGTCCCGAGGCGGGAATCGAACCCGCGACCTCTTGCGCAGGCGGACCTTCGCCCACCGCGCCATAGAGGTCATTTAGTTCACAGAAAATCGTAGTCCTTTTTTCTTCGTAAATTTTTCGCGAATTTTTAGTCCAAACAGTTTTTGTATACGAATAAGTACATATCGATGATAAAAGCCTTATTATGATCTTAGCTTGGTGATATAATATGTGTGTTCAGTTTGTTTGTCTTGGCATCACCCCACCAGCACTGAAAATTGCCTATTTCTTTAGACTTACAAAATAAACACTTAAACAAGTAATTTTATTTTTAATTTTGTAATGTGACTTATCCAAGTGTACTGTATGTATCTTAATGGAATAAATGAATCTGAATCTGAATGAATATACCATTTTTTTTATACTAAGTATACAAATTTTTATGTGAATCATTATCTGCTAAAGTTCAGTGAAACGACTCCTTCGGTAGGTACCTTCATTCGTGCCTTACTTTCATTGTCGAATCGACTTTCAATTGTTGTGATAGTATTTCCAACAAAGTTCAACAACTTCCAATTATATTCTGAGCATTCGTGACGTGACCTTGCTATTCAACTAAACTACACTCGCTTGCAACTTAATCGACTCAAGCCGTAATTGCCGTATTTTTGCACAAAAAGTAGATTCAGCGAAACCGCTTTAGGAAAACTGTTCCACTGTACGTCTGTATATTCGTCCTCTTCTGTAGTTACCATGGAGACACATTCTGGTCCGCCAGTAAACAGGATGGATCCCAATTACTGAATGGAATTGAAATCTTCTGTACCTACTCGTGAAACAGCAGGCTCATGTTAGGTTCAGGGGCGACTTGTCATTGATTATAAATAATATAATACCGCATCCACATTTCCCTATCTCTGGCATTGTCATCCAGTTAGGACCAGCTCTCTTTGTAAATATGTGGAAGGAACTAGGGGAGGCCTACGCCAAAAATGGCGACTTCTAATTTTAATAAATTTAAATAGATAGTACAAAAGTAGATACATAAGAGGAAGAAACAAAGGCTATTTTTTATTTTATTTTGAATACCCCGCTTGCAACACAGCTTAAACTTGGGCTGCTGCAAATTCGAAAAGCCACCTCGCGAAAAATCTAATTATGTGCAAATTTCGGCTTGCGTCGATTCAGTTGCAAGCAAGTGTAACTTAAGATCTACTACGAGTCATATTTGTACGAAGTAGGTATAAACTACAACTACGCCGTATTACATTCAGATGCAGGGATTTACTGTGCTGCTGGCTAAAAATTTGAACCACCCCAACTCTTTCCGTGGGTGTCGTAAGAGGCTAGGGATATTCACCAGGAAGTGGGCAGCAGCGTCCCATGCAGAATCATTCAACCACCGAACTGCAATCCCCCAACCCGCATGCCCAGCGTGGGGATTATGAGCATTACCCCCATGAGATACGCCATTTGTTTCTTTGTTATAAGTTAAAAAAAGACGTGTGGCACTCGGGGACTGCCGCGGTAAAGCTATTGCAATGCCATCTAGAGGCGAGTTGCTGAACTAAAGAGACAAACGTCAAGGTTTTTTCGTTACGGAATTTCTGGATTCGGTCCCCGCACTCAAGGCCCGCGATAGAAGCTATGCAATAGCTTAAAAATCCTTTCATCATTAAAAAGCTTACTATTGAGGAAATGACAGGTGATGTTTTATCCCGGAATTCCCACGGAAACGAGAACTACATGGGTGAAACCACGGGGCGCTGCCAGTCCAATCTTATTTCTATCTAATATTATAAACAGTAAAGTTTTGTTTGTTTGTATTGCCTCCGAAACTACTAGACCGATTTAATAAAATATTTCATCATTAAGAAGCTTACTGTTCAGTTACGTTGAAAGGGATTGGATGTTGTTTTACCCGATAGGAGGAGAAACCTTAGTTTCTGATATCTGTGGGAATAACCATGCGTATGCACAGATAATCTCAAACACGGGGCCGCTCCCCGCTATGAACTATGAACTATGAACAATTTTTATTGAAGGGAGGATCTAAAATCGACAAGTAATGGAAATTACGTATAAAAGGACGCGCCAACAAAGTGAACTTTAGGTTAAGTATGGGCGGTTTGTTTACGTTTATGCTTCATTCAAAATAGACACGGTATAGAGTCCACTGCGGCGAGTGGACACGTGCAAAATCCTCTGTTTACAGTCGTGTCCGAAACGTGCCCTTTCCACCACAGCTTTCAATCCAGCTTACAGTGAGCGCAACGTTTCATTATCAACACAACGCTTATGTAAAATCTACAGTAAGTACCTGAGTGACCGAGCTTCTCTCGATTTTTTTTTTGGTAAATTGTGCCTATTAGAATTTATAGTAGCACTATTCGCCAATAGATGGCAGGAAGAGTCATATTTACAGTTAAATTCTTAAGTTGATTAGTATGTAGTTGATTTTTGAAAACTCTAATAAAATAGTATTACTATTCGCCAATAGATGTCAGGAAGAGTCAAATGATTACGATAAAGTTAATTATTGGAAAAATAATTAAACTAATAAAACGACATTTTCTGAAAATAAATCCTAGCTAGTTCGATTTATCGCCCCCAAAACCGAAATACGTATACGAAATTTCATGAAAATCGTTGGAGCCGTTTCCGAGATCCGGATTATAATATGTAGATAAAGATAATATATTATAAAGTGGAAAGATATGATTGTTTGTTTCTATTGAATAGGCTCTAAAACTACTGGACCAAACTATAATATGTTTTGACCTTTTCTAAGTGTACCTACATTTATTGTACATGGAAATAAAGCATTTTTGAATTTGAATTTGAATTTGACTCAGTAGACTCTCAAATATGGATTTGTTGTGACGTATAATGTTACTTTCTCTCCCCATGCGTGTTTATAAAATAAAATAATATCTCTCGGTCCATTCCAAAAGTGACCTTGATCCTATGATAATAAGTGTGTAATCAATGGGCGGTAGAAACCTGTGATGGCGGAGCAACGGCCGCCGGGTCCAACAGTTATTGCCCAGTGTAATACTGCGCCTAAGGAATTGCCTTGGCCAGGTGTCTGGTCAAACTAGTCCGTACTACCCGGAGATAAGGTCTATACGGTTTCAAATAACTATATTTACTAACTAGCTGTGCCCCGCAGCTTCGCACGCCTATCCCACGGGGACTGATTTATAGCATATGTATGCAAAGTTTCAGACCGATCCGTTCAGTAGTTTTTACGTGAAAGAGCAATGTTTACAAACTTTCGCGTTTATAATATAAGTAGGTTTATCCCTAGTTATTTTAAAGTTTTTTAAACGATCAGAATACATTATAATTATAAACTAATATTTTAAAGAGGAATTTTTATTTTAAAAATTCTTACATCATTTAAAAGCTTACTGCATAGTCGCCTCTGGTGCAAATTCTAAGCCAGCAATACAGCACCCATTCTGTACCTAGTTATGTCGTTGTTTTCGGCCAAACATTTTCACGGCAAAATAACAACGGAACTAACTTTCGCCTCCACAATATTAGTACTTACCTACTTAAGGTTTCATATTTTTACATCTTAACAAAACTTTCGGCTTTAATATAATTAAAATTGTCTGTTTACTGTATAAGCTAAGGTGTTATTAAATGCGTGTACAATCAGCTGCAAAAGTATTAAGATACTCGTTTTTCTCTTCTTTACATATAATGGTACTTACATAATATACTCCTCTTCAAATTATATCAAAATCAATGTAGTCAGCGATTATACAAATAAGAACGATTATTTTCGCACGCGTTGTTCCTTTGGAAACTTTTAAAGATGATTTTTATCCCACGGGAACTGATTTATGGCATATAAAGTAGCCTATGTTTGATTCCAGGATTAGAATGACCTGTATACGAAATTTCAGCCCGATCCGTTCAGTAGTTTTGGCGTTTGGCGCATCCATCCATACATCCATACAAACTTTCGCATTTATAAGATTATTGTGATGTTATGTGATATATTACTTATATGCGTGCGTCGGTAATTTCTTAACGCACGCATTCAAAGACAATGCCACAGTTTTGAAGCATAAAGGTAAAAAAAAATCGAATGATCAAAATCTTTGGTGTGTGTTTCATAATTCCCACAGCTGACTGTCCGTGTACAAGCACACTATATAGTAAATAATTCTAGTTTTTACGGTGAGTAGCTCCGAACGCAAGTGCCGAGACGTTTAACAGTTATTAAGTGGCATCTCTACCACATACTTGTATATCAATGTTTCCAACATTTACGAGACCGCGGACCATTCTAGAGTCGAGTCAGAGTCAAATCGTTTATTTCTTTAGACTTACAAAATAAGCATTTAGACAAGTTTTTTTTTTTACCATATAAAAAGCTTGATAAATAGTAATTAATATCAAATAAGGAACAAGGTCTTCCTGGGTATTTTATTACCGATTTCGAAAACAGGAACAGATTCTGAATTCTGCTGTATCTATGTTTTTTATAATTTTATAGCTAGAAAAGAATACGCACCTCAAGTACAATTAGCGTTCTTATAAACCTAGCTATAGCTATAGAAACAGCAGAATAGATAATCTCTTCCTATTTTTGAAATCATTAATATAATACCCAGCAGCGTGTATAAACACGGACAGCACGTTTCAAATACACGGTCAACAAGTTGCCGGCTTCAGTCAACAGCAGTCGACAACTGCAGTAGATACATTATTATAGTCGACGACCTCTGTGGCGCGGTGGGCGAAGGTCCGCCTGCTACGCAGGAGGTTGCGGGTTCGATTCCCGCCTCGGGACAAATGTGTGTACGATCTGCAGATATATGTTCAGGGCGTTCTGGATGTTTTCTATGTATAATAAAAAATATCTATCTATGTAGTGTATTGTATTATGTATATCAGTTATCTAGTACCCATAACATAAGCTCTGCTTAGCTTGGGGCTAGATAATGCTGTGTGAATTGTCCAGCATTATTTATTATTTATTTATAGTGTGATAGGAATTTTGGAAGACTAGCTGGGCCCCACGGCTTCGCACGCCTGTCCCATGGGCTGATTTGTGTGATTCCAGGCCTAGATTTATGGGATATATAGCCTATGTTTGATTCCAGGATTAGAATTACCTGTATGCAAAATTTCAGCCAGATCCGTTTAGTGGTTTTTGCGTGAAAGAGCAACAAACATGTTAACATACATTTACAAACTTTCGCGTTTATAAATTTAGCAGATTATAGTCGAAAGGTTTTTTTTTACCCTTTACGGAACGGAGACATCGAGATGTAGAATATTTTTAATTAAGTTAAACTACAGAAAGCGGCAAGAGTGAGTAGGTAATAATTTAGAACTTCCTTTAGACCTAGAAAATGTATCTTCAGAGCTAACAGAAAGTTTTGCAAACTTCTGGCAAAAGTTTCTACGAAATATTTCCTAACATTGCGCGACATTGCTGTGCAAATTTTAAGCAGATTTGATTCCACCTATGTTTGTGAAAAGACATTTTCAACTCTATAATATATTAAAAATAAAAATATGTCAGTAACTACAGGGCAAGCTAATTGAAACCGTTTCAAAATGTCTCATCTGTACGTTTGTTCTTCTATGCATTGCGTAGTTTAATTAAAAAAGCAGTTTAATGCCCTATAATTTTATGAAAGCGGAGTCATAACTTTGTATAATTGTTGTAAGTTTCTATCACATTGTTATCAACTATTCTGAGATCGAATAACGATATGATAAGGTAAGGTTGATAAAGTTTAGTTCTTATGCGATTTAACGCGAAACTGTGTTTTGGTAGACCATTCACTCGATGTACCGATGGTTTTTGGGCTGATCAGACTATGGTGAACTTTTGAAAAATTGAAAACGAAAAATGCTGAACTTGTAAATTTTAAAAAACCAGGATCACGCGGAAATATATCGTTAAAAACATGGTCAACGTACAATCATTTATTAAAACAGGCAAATATCTATCTACTAAAGAAATAGTATTCACTAAAACAAAACAACTTCTTAACCGAAATAGGGGAATCAGGGACCTTTTTTTTGTAAAAAAAATCAACATTTTGCATATTATAATAGGTGGATGGATATAACTCAAGTGAATCCATACCCAATAGCTAGTTACTTAACATAAAACAAACGAACCGTTAAGATGAAAGTGTGAATTTAAAAATAACACGAACGTAATTATTATTCATACACATTGCGGTGGCATTTTTCTACTATGTTTTCTAGTGGTATTTAGATTTAATCATAAAGGTGCATTCTCAGTTATGAAATTTTTTGTGGAGTTCTAGAACAAAGACAGTTTTCATTATTATAAAATTTGGTTCATCAACAATAAAGGTTCATTTACAATAAAGGAGCACTACCTCAACATTGTTTATAACAATGTGCAATCAGCTCAACAGTTTATTTTTTGCTATACATATTTTTGTGTTCTCAACTAAGTACATTTTTCCGACTTCAAAAAAGTAGGAGGTTCTCAATTCGACTGTATTATTTAAAAGTTTCTTTATGTTTTTTACCTCAGAACTTTTTCTGGGTGATCCGATTTATGATTCTTTTTTATATAAAAGCTGGTGCTTTTCGTGTGGTCCTATTTAAATTTGGTTCTGTTATGACATCCCATTGTCATGAAAACATGATCCATGAAAAACCTATAAAAAAGAAGTCGGTTTATAGTTTTTTAAAACAAAATTGATTGTTGTTTCAAAAGTTCTGTTTAATTGATTTCGGTTAAATGTGGAACAATTGGGTTAGAGCACCGTCTCCTGAGGTAGCTACGATTTAGCTGAGTTACAGGAGAGCAGTTGCTTCCCTGGTGTACCTTACATTGTTTATCTTAATATTAACTTAGGTATATAATATTATATTTAATAAGTAAGTATTTAAGCACTGTACTTATCTATAGATCGACAGACAGCGCATTTAAATCTTACGTTTTGTCTTTGTTTGCATCCAGAGAAATCGGTAATCTATTCGCTATTAGCCGCCTGATATCATCTCACTTACTACACTCACTTTAATGTGGTTTTACTGTTTCTCTACAAAAACGACGCATTTCAAATCCGATGCACTGTAAAAAGGTAAAAGTAGCTAATCTATCAAACGTATGTTTTTAAGACGCTGTGTACGATTGCTCTTTAAGGCGCATACCCGAGCCAATATGACAGCGATAAATATTTTATCATATTTTTTCGTTTGTCATAGGAATTTTGAAAAATCCTACTTTCAGTTTGTGGTGGTATCTATTATAAGCTATCCTTTAATACCTCTGTAATATTTTATTATAAAAACTATCGTAGTTTGACGAATTCATTACATTCGTCAAACTACGAGGGTTAACTACGAACCTTATTTGTGTTGGAAGAACACTAACGTTTCATCCCTTAATTTTGTGTTTAGTTATTTTGATAAATGGTTATTTCTATTTTATTCTTTTTCGGTGTAAAATAATGTGGAGCGCGTTTAAATCTTTTGTAGGAATTATTTCTTTACTGTAGGTATACATAATATTGTACCTACTTTAAGTATAGTAGATCAAATACTTATTTGCACCTAGAAACAAACATACTGTACCTATTTAATTTCTCCTCTAACTAATTTAATTGACAATTTAAAAACCCACAAAGCCTAGATTTTTTTTTAATTGTTAAAGTCTAAATAAAACCTCCGTCAACAATAAACCAGAATCGGTGCGCTGTCGAAGGAAATACTATCATATAATATAAATGTGTGTATAAATGTCTTCATCATCTCATAAATAGTTCACTGCTGGACGTAGGCCTTCCCAACCTAATGAACTGTTGGGAAATGCTGGAGGCGGCGTGCTGAAGAAAGGGAAGATGTCTATGATTTATCCATTTTGAATGAAGCATGTTAGTAAACAAACTACGACAGAAATAACAAAAATTCACTTGCTTGGCGTCGAGTTTCAGATATAATTAGTAGCAAGCAATTTTTATTGAAGGGGGGATCTAAAATCGACATGTAATGTAAATTACGTAATAAAGGACGCGCCAACAAAGTGAATTTTAGGTTAAGTATGGGCGGTTTGTTTACTAACAAGCTTCATTCAAAATGGACACGGTATAGTAAGAGTAATTACTGTAATAAGTCTAGACAGCTATATTTTGATCATCTTACGTATATAGAAGTAAGCCACTCAAGACTTCTACAAATATAATAAATGCGAAAGTCTGTGTGAATGTCTGTTACCTCGTATCTCCGTATCGAATTACCCGATTTAGATGAAATTAGGTATAAAAATAGGTTTAGGTTATAAAATAACATATTAGATAATATAATTTAAAAAAATTTACATAAATGGGTTTAACGTAAACATGGAAAATTAATATTTCTTGGTGCGATTCACTCAAATCTAAAATAAACTGTAGTAAATATTTTCATTTGTTTCAAAAGCCTATAAACCGAGTTCAACTGTTTCTCATGGAACTACACGGACCGCACCAGCTTTGAAATAAAAATAGAATCATCAAATTCGGGTGACACAGTCAAAAGTTCTCAGGTAACAAACTTAAAAAACAATACAGTCGAATTGAGACCTCTTTTTTTTCTTGTCGATTAAAAGGCAATTCGATTTCCCTGTACCTTTTCACTATTGAATCTATCTAATAAAAAATAATAGCTCTATTAAATCGTGATGGATTTGAGCTGGGTAGGATCTGCTTTGACCGAGGTAAACGTGCGAAACAGCGGGTAAATGCTAGTTTGCTATCAATAGTACGTTCGTTAAGATGTTTCTTGCTTTCCATCTTTTAGAAATCGTGACTCGCAGTTTCTATCGTTAGGTTACTGATTGATTTCATTGATTGCACGATTCATAGAATATAATAGGGATCAATTCAAACCATAATTTTTGTATATTATTGGATCGGGACATATTTATAACTAATTGCGCCTTGCGGCTCCACCCGCGTGAAAATTTCAGAATATCAATGTCAGAACTGAACGAAAAATGTGACAATTTGATCCAGTTCTGACAAATTGTGAGAATTTGATCCAGTTCTGACAAATTGTGAGAATTTGATCCAGTTCTGACAAATTGTGAGAATTTGATCCAGTTCTGACATTGGTATCCACGAGAAAACCATATAATTGAAGTCGGTTAATAGTTTTTTAAATCAAATTCATTTATTTACTACGAATATTATCAGATTTGTGAGTTGTCCAACACTATTTACAATAATCAATAAGTTCTATTTTGCAGTCGGTACTTATATAATTTCAATAAATAATCAAAACTAGTAAGTACGTTTAGACTGTTTTAAACTGCTATGTTGTTAATGGCCATTCTTGAAAAACATGATCAACAGATGTTTTAGATTGTAATATTATTATTACAATCTAAAACATCTGTTGATCATGTTTTTTTAGGAATGGCACTCCGACTGTTCTTGAGGTGAGATTAAAGAACGTGAGACGTTCTTTCGTGTTAGACTTTGGGAATAAATAAATAAATAGACGTTGGTTGTTGTAATGTAACAGGACTAATCTTGAGTAAGCGCTGGAAGAACGCATCATTATAATTCTCCCTTTATTACCTGACTTCCTAAAACGGAATAGGTTCTAAGTTCGGTTGTATTTATGTACGTTTTTTATTTACCTTTGTCCGTTGATGCCTCCGTTAATTATGGACCGATTTGTTAAATTCTTCCGCTATTGAATTGCGAACGATCCCCAGAAAAAAATATTACCTAGTATTTGTATCGCTAAACTTAAAAAAAAAAAAACAGTTGAATTGAGGATTTCTTCTTTTTTGAAGTTGCTTAAAAAATTAAAGTAAGATTTCTATCCATTTTCGTTTGCAATGCTTTTGCAGTCATGTGCAGTGGTATACTTACCTATCTTCTATGAAGTGTTTTGAAGTTCAACCGCTTTGTACCTACGTATGACTTGTAAAAAGTGAATGTATTCGCATATCATACATTCCTGTCACTCGTTTCTATTACCTTACCTAGTAGAGTTGAGATAAAGAACAACTGCGGTAAGTTACTTTATTTTTGCACTGCGGCATTTGTTTTTCGAAAGGCCATTTTCCACTCACGCGACGATAAAACTGCATATGTATTGTATATAAATTGTACACGTTGATAGTAAAATAATTACGTTGACTTTGATACAAGATTTTATACTTTTTGTGTCAAATTTAACCGACGCAGCTAATTATCAGGTTATTTAATATCAGCTGCAGCTCGCGCTTTTTATCCTTTTTTTAAATTATGTTTAGAACTTATAACGCTTATTATTATATTTTTGTCGGTGTCCGTTCAGTTCAGACTGACAGACAGAGTAACTATCAAATTTATAATAATTAAGTATGGATCAATTACTTTGAAAAGATAATCGGGCGATTACATTAACTAAGTTACTATCAAATTTATAATAAACTAGCAGCGCCTCACGGTTTCACCGGCGTAGTTCCCGTTCCCATGGGAATTCCGGGATAAAATATATAGCATATGTCACTCCCTGAAAGAAAGCTTTTTAATGGTGAAAGATTTGCTTTAATCTGTCCTGTACTTTCGGAGCCTATTCAATACAAAAAAAGAAACAATCAAATCTTACCTCTTTATGATATTAGTATAGAAGTATAGATGAGTATGGATTTATTACTTTGAAAAGATAATCAGCGATTACATTTCAAATATCGTTTTCTACCAAAAAATACGTCAAAGTTTTAGTCAAAGTATCTTTTGAGTCGAGTAACACCACCCTAAGCGTAATTTTGAGAGATCCAGCGGAACTAGTTCGTAAGCCGATTAAAATCACGCTGTATTACGCCTGAGCCAGATCTCTAGAAATGATATGGCAAAGTTAAACAAGGTGCTACAAACCAAGTACTTACGAAGCAGATAAATGGTGTTTGCGGACGGAACATGCTTTTTTAGTTTCTGATGAAATTAGGCAAGAAGCGAATAAACAGTAAGGAAACAAACCTGATAAATGTAATAAAAACAGAAGTCTTGGTGAATAAAATTCCAAAAAACAAAGTCAGTAGATTTAAGTAATACATTTGATTGAAAAACTTTACATATGTAGATCAGTTGCGCTACCTGTAGATTGTTTGCAATTATTAATATTAATTTAAATTTTTTGTAATGTTCTTTTTCAATTAAGTTTTTTTATAAGCTATTATTTTTCTAATTGTCGTTTCGTTTCATCAAAAAAATCCTTACTCGATAGATCGATAACTAAGCGGCTAACATAATACGGGTCTAAGGCCCGTATTATGAAAGCTTGCTCAGTCACAGATCTATACATGTGTGACGTTTGTGCCATAGAAAAACGTTACTCAAGCATAGTTCAATAACCGAGCAGACTTTCATAATACGGGTCTTAGTGCTGGAAAGCCAATTAGAGTCAGAGTCAGAGTCAAATCGTTTACTTATTTCTTTAGACTTACAAAATAAGCACTTAGACAAGTGAATTTTATTTACTTTAAAAACAGCTTGATAAATAGTAATTACTATCAAATAAGTTATAAGGTGCAATTGCATCAAGAACTGCAGAACTTTAATTTAAACAACAAATTATTGTTACTAATACAATAATGGTTATTGTTGTGTGTTTTTGCGTGTGTGTGTGTGTTAAAACAGGTTTTGTGTGATTGCTATTATGACGAGCTATCTGGAATTCTATGAAAAGCGATCAGATCCGACCATCCATACTAAATTTAACCTGATAAATTAATTAATTATGGTGTACAAAGTGACAATATCCATTTAACTAGCTCGGTCTCTGCGGCGTCGTTTATAATCTATTATTTTATTACTCATTCAATAACTCCTGAACGGTGTTGCAAGCTCGAAGCGTGAAATTGCCGGAAACACCAAAATTGATTACCCACACATGACACTGATATTCAGTAGCTACAATAGGTGATTTTAATTTGGAACGAAAAATATCGTTGAGTCGCTATATCAATATCGATATTAGCGACTCAACGATGTAACACGAATGAATGAATATACCCCTAGTAAATTTTGAAAAAACAACGGTGTTTAATAATTATTCTACTGTTCTTTCTTAGCAAGTCGCCTCTTCAATGTCAGCTAGAGGCGGGCGCCTCTAGCTGACATTGAATGTGTCGCTAAGAAATAGTGAAAACATCCGCGGATGGCCTTTTTACAGCAATAATGATGCCATTATAGCAATGTTCTCAGTCACTTGAAATAGAAAACGATCAATTACTTATTGATTGAAAACATCGATCTAGAACCATAGATTAACTTCTTTTTGAACCGACAAAAGAGATGAATGATATAAGGTCGAAGTGACAAATTTCAAGTCGACGCTACCTAGGTAGTAGGTACCGAAGCGACAGAAATCAAAAATATAATTTTCCATGTCACCTTGTCACTTGCACCTTAATTTTATAATTTGACCTTTTCTAAGTGTACATTTATTGTATTTATGGAAATAAAGAATTTTTGATTTTGTCTGATTGTTTGTCTGCCGTGGCATCGCGACGTGACTTCCAAGCGAATGAACCGATTCGGATGGTATTGCAATGGCAATTACATAAAATTCAACATTTTTCTTCGGTTCCTTGATTATGAAAACACGATTCAGTAAAAAAATACTATAAAAAAACATTAAAGTGCACTGTTTTGCATCTAATTTTCTCTAGATTTCAGGGGCCCCCATACAGCAGACATGACTTTTTTGCCTTTTTTTATAGATATTGGCATCTTCTCCTTGATCGACGCCTCGACGCGCACTTAGCCGGTTTTATTTCTTGTTATACCTCCTTGGCATTTCCTGGCATCTTCGCAAATTGGTATATTACCAGAATGGTTTAAAGAATGAAGTCACACACGAAATGTTATTTGTCAAACACTACGGGGAGGTACCAATAGTTACTGTACAATACCGCCACAAACACCTGTGCAAACGTAAACATCAGCAGTGTTTCACGCAGACATCCTGTAGGGGCCTTTTCCTCTAAAGACTTAGGCGAGCACGTGTAAACGCTCCGTTAAGACCAATCTGATGAGATTTTTACCTAATTAATCGAAGTTTACTTAATATACATTATTTAACACTTTTTTTATTACATTTTAAACTACTATTTTATTGACAACTTTATAAAATTTCAATAAATTCATTTGGTTTGACTCTTGGTTATCCACATTCAATATTTTTGCCAGATATGCTTTACTTTTAACCGGCTTCAAAAAAAGGAGGAGGTTCTCAATTCGACTGTATTTTTTTTGTGTTTGTCACCTCAGAACTTTTTAAGGTGATCTGATTTTGATGATTCTTTTATTATTTGAACGCTGGTGATTCCCATATCATTTAAATTTGGTCCAGTTCTGACAATAGCATCCATGAGAAAACCATAAAATTTAAGTTGGTTTATAGTTTTTTAAAACAAAATCAATTATTTCTACTAAATATTTAAAAATCACTTTTTCTGAAGAATCAATTTTATTGTGCCATATGTTTTATTTAAAAAAAATTTAGTTCTATATTTGAACAATAACCGATACTCTAATCTATTCTAATAGTTCTCTCAGCCCGCAAAATAAGAACCGTCATAGATTAAATAGTCGGTAATTTTTCTAATCATTGTTTTAGTTAACCTCTTCCACCTTGACTCTAAAACTGATTAGGTTTACCAAACTTCTTTTACATACTGCGGGCCAGAGGTCAAGTAAATAGTGAATTAATCCTGTTACGTAGCGAACTGCTGATTCAGTCAAAGAAACCACATAAAGTTCGAATTTGAATCTTAAAAACGCTAAAGTTGGATTTATTTTTTATGGCATTAATTTGGAATGTAAGTCGTATTGGAATGGTACTTAACTCGAACAGATTAGAAAATGATAAAAATTTTAGGTACTACGGCCGTACTACATTTGAGTGCCAACAATGAAAGTTACTTTGTGTAATAAATACAAATGTTTAGCGAAATGCATCAGAAAAAAATACCTGCCTACCTAAAAACTGAAGTGAAATCATCTGGTGAAAGTAGATTTTGTGCTGAGGGTATAAAGCAGTGTCCTACGACAAGGCCGTCTTCGATATCCGAGTGCAACTTAGGTTTCTAGAATAACACACGAGCGAAGCGAGGGAAATTACTAGAATCCTGAATGGTCTTTAACCAAAGTTGTCACGCTTCCTGATCGATGAGTAGGTACTAAATAGTAAAAGTTAGGTTAGGTACATGATTCGCGGTATTAATTTTGTGTTCCGAAAGTTCCGAAGGAAAATAATTCAAATTCGAAACTGACGTTTTCACTTCGGAAACGAATCGAACTGCAACAGAGGGCACCTACATATTTTGAATTTCGAACAAAATTAATCGGATCACTGTACGGGAATTCTTAGTACCAAATTTCACACATTATCTGATGTTCCAAATTCAATCTCATTATGCCTTGGGAGTAAAGTATCATAAGGGTATAATGATTTCGAATTTGTAACCACAAAGTATTGTATGGAAATTTTGACCAAGGAGTACCCGAACTAATAGATCTCATTCGATTGGTTTGAATTTGGTAAAATCTTTTTTTACCATTTTTAGATAACAGGGGCCATAATACGTGTAATAACCACTCGCTTTCGATAAATCTATGACGCATAAAGTGGGTTTCACGAGAAAACAGTGTGAAAAAGTGTTGTATGTCTCTTGAAGAATATTCTTAATGATTGATTGGGTATTGAATTCTCAGTGTATTACATGTGTAAGCTATTTTGTTATGTAAAACTGTAACAGTGACACGCAAGCTATCGTTTACAGATACGCGTGTCTCTAATAGCCAGATGATTAATTAAATCATTCGTATTAATATGGATTCATCTTACGATACTTTAGGGGCATAGTATGCTCGTAAAGTATCAATATAATATATATAATACTAGCTGCACCCCGCGGCTTCGCCCCCGTGGAATTTTCACATCCCACGGGAACGGGATAAAAAGTATCCTATGTCAGTCTCCTGGTTTTAAGCTACCTCCCGACCAATTTTCAGCCAAGTCGCTTCAGCCGTTCTTGAGTTATAAGTGTTGTAACAAACACGACTTTCTTTTATTTCTTTGTATATATAGATATATCAGCTCATATATTTATTCAGGGTTATGGTGAAATTACCAGTAAATAAATTCAATTTTAATTATGGTTGTTTCAATTAAAATTAGTTAAAAATTAATATATTTTTGTATTAAAATTGATATTTATGAACAGCAGTGTGGTGCTAGCTTAGAATTTGCACCACCCCATCTCTTCCCATGGGTGTAGTTAGAGGATATCCACCGGAGGCGGGCAGCAGCGCCCCTGCAGAACTATTCTACCACCGAACTGCGATCCCCAACCCTCATATCCAGCGTGGGGGTTATGGGCACTACCCCCATGACATAAACGCTAATAAGGCGCAAATCAGGGGGAGGCCTGGGTGTTAAATAAATTATTGTGGCAGGAGAACAAAAGTAAGGTTTCCCAAATAAAAATAACTAAATCTCATTAATGTTCATCATATTTGTTGATTATGCGCAACTGGAAACTGACATTGGTGTACCTAGATCTCGCCAAAACTAAATTGATTCGACGGCACAACCTGACGCCGTTCCTTTCCAACGGTGTTATAATCAAGGATGGCATAATTTTAAGTGTAAACCAGAGGGCCTAGAGGTCTAACAATCGATGTCGAAAGCGATTGCAGAAACGTCCAAAAACGTATGGGTTTGACATAATGCTTTAGAAGTTTAGATAACGTGTCACGTGATCTGTTTCGAATTTATCCCAACGAATCTTTCAATTGTTTTCGATTCGCTTCTTAGCGAATGTCAGTTGGCTACGCCCTCTGTTTCAAATTTATCCCAACGAATCTTTCACTTGTTTTCGATTCGCTTCTTAGCGAATGCCGGTTGGCTACGCCCTCAGTTTAGTTTATTTTTTTCGAAATCTAAAACGACACCATCGTCGTCAGAATTGTGTCAAGCCGTGATGCAGCGCAGAAAATGAAAGTGAGGATAATATTTCGAAGACGGAAGGAAAAAAAACTAGGTCAATGTGTTAAAACCACAGAATACTAAGGTATATCGGACCGAAAGTTATTTAAAATCTGACTTCTTACACTTTTCTTTATAAGTTACTAGCAGCCTGTCTCGTCTGCATGGTTGAACATTTATTTTTGAAACTTAAATTTATAGCCCATGTTACTCAGGGATAATATAGCTTTCTAATGGTGAAAGAAGTTTTGAAATCGGTCTAGTAGTTTATAAGTTTATTCCTTTCAAACATCTTTCCTCTATAAAATATTAGTGTAGATTTAGATAAATTCAGCATCTTTGAAATAAACAAGCCAATTTATTTTACCAACGTAAAATCGAATTTGTTACATAGTCGTTATAAATTATGTAGTTATCGAACAAGACTGTAATTATTTTGAAGAATTTCAATCAGTTTCGCGCTATTATCTTAATATTTAGTTTCGATAAGCAATTCAGATAGTTACATGATCGAGCATTCCGCTCGACTGTTTTCTCTCGACGATGAGACGCTGTTTTTACTTGACGATGGTAATTAAAAGACACGCGAGCCAAGGAGTACTCACGGCACCAACACTTCTCGGCAGCACATCACAAGATTTTGATAGCATATGTCAGTCCGCTGTATCCAGCAATTTCTTTTTTTGATATTTCTAAACGGTCTCTGTCACTCAACCTAACTAAAGCATTTTGTTTTTATTTTATCCAACTGGCCATCTGCTCCGACGATCCTCTGAACCATTCCGGTTTCGACCTACTTTCGTAATCGTAAAGCTTTCGTGTTTAGTTAAAATAATCCTTGAATGGTAGTGCCTAACACATTTGTTCGTGTACCTTATAAGGGACACCGTTCCATGTATGAAAACAAGTTCTGAATGCGTTCGCAATGCAACCTTCGTGGAGGGACGAGCGTGAGCCCGCGCTCGCTGTAAGGAGATCAGTTGCATAAAGAGGTCGCATGAGCTCGCCAGCGGCGCGGCGACGGGGCCGGGACGGAGCCGGGGCTCGAGTGGCTTTGGTTTCCTCCTCGGCCTAACTTTATTTGTACATAGCGCTTTCCCGCGGGCGAGATAGCGCGGCTATTCTAGGCGCGCGTGGGCGGCCGCCGCCCGCCGCCGCCGCCGGATGGATTTCAGGACAGGGAGGACGTTCGCAATGCCCTACTGATGCAGCGAGATGAGATGGAGTGAGGGTGGTACCGACCTTGCTGCTGCTGCATCATCTGCCGCGTGTAGTGGTGCTCGGTGCGCTGCACGCTCTGTTGCACGCTCTGTTGCACGCTCTGCTGCACGCTCTGGACGCTCTGCTGATGCTGGTGCTGCTGCTGCGAGGACTCGCGCCGCTCCGACCACCGGGATTGCTTCTCCATCACTCTAGTGCAGACGCCGCTGCGGGCACAACGCACAATTAAACTGTCACTCGACGCTACTGTTCCAGTACGTCACCTACGGCGCTCGTATCAGAAACAACGCCACTGCGAATAGAATAACTCAGTCCACGGGTTCATTTAGCAGAAGTCAAGTCATTATAACCCAGTCCAATAGCCAAGACGTCGGTCGATTGCGAATAGTTGGCGGATAGTGCGCCGGCGGCGGCGGCGGCGGCGGCTGCGGCGCGGCGGGGAGGGGGCTTGCGCGGCGGGGGACGACCGAAATACAAGGGCTATTTCGAGCGCACTCCCGCGCACCCCGCGCTCCCCGGCCCCTCGCACCGCGCGCCCCCCCGTCCTCCGTCGCCTCTAGAGAGCCTTGAGGACCTTAGGGAGAGCATGGACCTAATTTATAAAAAAATACTACTACTCTAACCTAATTACCACATCAGAAACATTCAGCAGCAGCAATGTTGAGGAACTTATGGAACTAAAATTGAAACATTATCCAATCAACATCAAGAAAGCCTTTTACTCCATAGATGATTACATTAATGATGTTAATACTTGGCCGGCTGTCGCCCAGTTCCGCACCGACAATAGTATGTACGATCATAAATTAGTTGTGTTAGACTTAGGTACCTATGGTTTATCCATCCAGCATGGAGCATGTTAGTAAATAAACCACGATACAAATAACAAAAACTCACTTGCTAGGCGTCGAGTTTCAGATATAATTGTAAGCAATTTTTATTGAATCTAAAGAATTCTTTCTTGAATCTAGGATCTAAAATCGAC
Organism: Eupithecia tripunctaria; assembly: GCA_955876795.1. Taxonomy (NCBI): domain Eukaryota; kingdom Metazoa; phylum Arthropoda; class Insecta; order Lepidoptera; family Geometridae; genus Eupithecia; species Eupithecia tripunctaria. Next base: position 1,119,626 of record OY041599.1, on the reverse strand, counting down.
AAGTAATGTAAATTACGTATAAAAGGACGCGCCAACAAAGTGAATTTTAGGTTAAGTATGGGCGGTTTGTATACGTTTATGCCTCATTCAAAATGGACACGGTATAGATGAAAGATTGTATTAGTTGATAAGCGATAAACTGGCTAGTGGTTTCTTTTTCACTTCTTCCACAAGTGGACAAAAATTTGAAGTGAAATTGCACCTTATTTCTTATTTGGTAGTAATTACTATTAAAATTTATCAAGCTGTATATATAAAAAAAAATTACGTCTATGTGTTTGTTTTATGAGTCTAAAGGAATAAACGATTTGAGTCTTGACTCTCTCTATAAACTTTATTTTTTTTAATAATTTTTAATGAAGATTATTATTTGTAATTCATAATTATGTGCAATTTATAAAGTGACCTACTTTTAAAAAGTTTTGCATGCCGATGTGTTTTGGTGAAGTGACTATTCTAATATAATATAAGGACCGTAATTTGTCTTGCAATAAATAAAATTAAATGAAACGCTCTTACAGGGATCGTGTAGATATTAATACAAAAAAGTACTTTTTTAACTCAAACATCCTTTCTAACTTTTTTACCAAAATAATGATTACGAGTATTACTATCAATTATAAAATTATAATTGTCTACGCTACGATTATATTCATAGTTGAGTTTGTTTTAAAAAACTATTAACCGACTTCAATGTCGTAAGTTAGTAGCAGTACTAATGAGGGCATTAATGCGATTGTGTCAAATAAAAATTTAAACTGACAACATCGACAACGGGAAAGCAAAATTCATTTCATGTAGTCCATCAGAATATACAAGGCTTACCCAGCAAAATCCTAGAATTAGAATTATTTTTGAATTATTTGAATGTAGATGTTATGTGCTTATCAGAACACTGGATTGTAAAAAATCAGTTACTGCCCTTTTATAATAACTATTGTTTTGCAAGTTCCTATAAAAGAAAAGCTGCAATACGTGGTGGCTCTTTGATTATAGTTAAAAATAGTCTTAAATGTAAAGAACGTAAAGATATTGTAAACCTCACTATTGAGAGGACTATTGAACTTTCTTGTGTGGAACTGGAGCGACACATCATAGTGTGCGTGTACCGCCCTCCTGACGCAAATCAAGTAGCTTTTGAATGTACTATGGAAGAGGTTTTGCTGAAATTATTTTCATGTAGAAAGGATCTCATTGTTTGTGGCGACTTTAATATAGATATTTTAGCGAATCCCCTCGCCGATAGGCTGCTTAATTTATTCAAATGCTTTAGTTTACGACATCTTTTTCATGATCCTACTAGGGTAACCCTAACATCTGCCACTTGTTTAGATAATATTTATTGCAGTCTATCTCCAACCAACAAAGCAGTAATCAAACATTTCAAATCAGACCACTATGGTCAGAGTGTTAATTTTAGTTATAATCTTAACGATAAAAACAAAGTTGAGAAATATACCTATAGGCCTATTACAGAGAGCCGTATTAAGAATTTTCAAAGTCAAGTGGAACTAGCAGTAGCTAATATAACTTGTTCCGATAACCCTAATGATCTTTTTGCCAAACTTTTAAGTGTTATAAACAAAGAACACAGCGAAGTATTTAAATATAAAACATGCACAGTTAGGGACAGGGTCGGATTTACTGATTGGGCCACCCCCGGTATTTATAGAAGTAGGAATAGACTATATGATCTTTATGGTGCTAGAGAAGCTATGTTAAATGATCCTGCGTTTCTTTTGTATTTAACAAACTACTCAAAAACATTTAAAAAAGTCTGTAACACAGCGAAATGCCTGTTTTTGAGGAAAAAAATTGTAAACTCATCTGATAAAATCAAAGCAACATGGAGACTTATAAATAACGAAACTGGTAAATCTAAGTCACGAAAAAGAGAGATAAGGTTAAAAATTAATAATTTAATACTTACACACGATAAAGATATTGCCGATGCTTTTGATTCATTCTTTTCTGATATTCCTAAAGTTGTTACCCGGTCTCTAAACTCCTCACCTTCAATCGCGGTTAAATTATTAGAATCATCTGTAGATAAATGTACCGAGGTTTTTATATTTAGTCATGTAAACGCTAATTATATTGTGAAAACATTTAAGTCTATTAACATCAAAAATACTGAGGATCTTTGGGGTATTTCAACCAAAGTACTGAGTTCTATTATTAAGGAAGTTGCTCCATACTTGGCTTACATTTTCAATAGTTGTGTTGATGCAGGAGTTTTCCCTGATCTCATGAAATATAGTAAACTGGTTCCTCTTTATAAATCAGGTAGCCACACTGATCCGGCCAATTACAGGCCAATTTCAATACTTCCTGCAATGAGTAAAGTTTTTGAAAAAATTATTCTCACACAGTTGTCCTCTCACTTCAACCTCAATAGGTTGTTACATAAAAATCAATTTGGCTTCACCAAGGGTAGATCGACAACTGATGCTGGTACAGTTCTATTAAAGCACATATTGGATGCATGGGATAAAGCGAAAAACGCTATTGGTGTATTTTGTGACCTTTCTAAAGCTTTTGATTGCGTTGATCATGGTACATTAATAAACAAACTAAGACATTATGGAATTCAAAACAAGGCACTGGACCTTATGCAATCATATTTATCGGATAGAGTCCAAAAAGTAGATATTGGTAAAGAAAGATCTAGGGGATCAAAAATCGATTTAGGAGTCCCGCAAGGATCAATATTGGGTCCTTTTCTATTTTTAGTATATGTAAATGATCTCCCATTTCTAGCAAAAGATCTCTGTGATATAGTCTTATTTGCTGATGATACTTCATTGATTTTTAAAGTTGACAGAAATAAACATAATTATGACGATGTAAATAATTCTCTTTCACAAATACTAGATTGGTTCACCGCCAATAACCTCTTACTCAATGCTTCAAAAACCAAATGCATAAAATTCATGTTACCAAATGTAAGAGAGCTCCCAACTAAGATAATGCTAAAGGATGAGATTGTTCACCTTGTAGACTCAACTGTTTTCCTAGGGTTACATATTGATTCCTCTCTTCAATGGAGACCGCAAATTGATGCTCTCGCAAACAGACTTAGTTCAGCAGCGTATGCGGTTCGAACAATTAGATACATTACCGATGAAGATACAGCTAGGTTAGTTTACTTCAGTTACTTCCATAGTGTTATGTCTTATGGTATTTTGCTTTGGGGACAGGCAGCTGACATCCAGACTATCTTTGTTCTTCAGAAAAGGGCGGTACGCGCTATTTATAAATTAAATCCACGTGACTCGTTGAGGGAATTATTTAAAGAAATAAATATTTTAACAGTAATATCGCAATACATCTATGAAAATCTAATGTATACACACAAAAACAGAGATAACTTTATGAAAAGGTGTGATGTTCACAATAAAAATACAAGAAACAAGAACAAATTACACATCCCATCATATAGATTACGAAAGGTAGGGAAATCATTTGTGGGCAATTGCGTAAGATTCTATAATAAGCTTCCATCTGAAGCAACTGAGCTCCCTATTCGTAAATTTAAACTGTACATAAAACGAAATCTTATCAAGAAAGCCTATTACTCCGTAGATGACTACGTAAATGATATTAATGCTTGGCCGGATGTCGCCCAGTTCCATACAGACAATAGTATGTAAGACCAGTTAGACTTAGTTATCCTAAGATTGTATTAGTTGATAAGCGATGGACTTGCTAGTGGTTTCTTTTTCACTTCTTCCGCTAGTGGACAAAAAATTTAAGTGAATTAAAGTCAATTGCACCTTATTTCTTGTTGATAGTAATAACTATTTATCAAGCTGTTTATATAGTAAAAATTTGACTTGTCTAAGTACTTATTTTGTAAGTCTAAAGAAATAAACGATTTGACTTTGACTTTGACTTTGACAATTATATAGTTTTCTCATGGCCTTGTTAAATCTGGACCACAAGGGAAGCACCGGCTTTTAAATAAAAAATGAATCATCAATATCGGATTACCAAGTCAAAAGTTCTGAGGTAACAAGTATATTAGCTACAAATAATACAATTGAATTGAGAACCTCGGCCTTTTTTATTTAAAAACACAACACCAAGAACTGTATACCTACTGCATACAAATTTCAACCATAAGAAGTGTACAAATTGACAATCAATAATGTATGGAATCTCTTAGTTATGTCAAGTGTACACTTGTAATAACTCCCAAAAAATAACTGCTGACAGCCCATAGTCATTATAAATAGTTTTTATTACCTATAATATTTATGACAACACTGCTGAACTGATCTCACTGAAATATTGCATAGATGAAGTTCTAGATAGATAGAAAATTCTTTATTACACACTTATTGAAAGAAATAATACAATAGATTAATTACAAGTTAATGAAACAACCAATCGAAAAATTAAAACACATAACTAAATAAAAACCTCTAGATTTCTTAGCAGACTAAAAAACAAAGAAAGTAAAGTTGTGCACTGCTCCTGAAAAAAATAGCAAAATGTTTGCAAAACATCAATTTAAAAAAAAACTATGGAGAAAACTTATGTCAATCGTGTTTATAAAACACGCAATTCAAGATAAAAGATCGAATTAATATTACCCTAAATATGATTTTGAGATTGGTAACAATTTTGAAGTAAATAGCCACACACTCATAAAGGTTTGAGGCCCAAGACAACGTAACAATCAATGTCGAAAGCGATAGCAGAAAATTCCAAAAATGAATAGCTACCATGGTTTTTATCATATATATTTATGTTAGATATTATGTATTTTTATTATATAAAAAGCATGATAGTCAGTCCAATGTAAAAGAGGCGGTTGATCAGTTTGGCATCAAAATGAGCGAAAATAACAGGTGTCTTAAGGCCCATACAGCAGCGAAAGTGGCGCCCCCAATTAGTTTATCTTATTATTACGTTGAACGCAGGAATTTTTAAAAATCCTACGTTCAGTTTGTGGTATCTACCTATTATAAGCTATTTATTAATGCCTCTGTAATCGTTTCATTTTTTAAAGCTTAGGAAGAGATACGAAGTTGCGCTTTTTGGCCACCAAACTCTAATTTCGCATCTCCTCCTAAACTATATGAGATAAAATTATGAAAGAGGTATTAAAAGATAGCTTATAATAGATACCACAAACTGAACGTAGGATTTTCAAAAATTCCTATGATAAACGTAAAAATATGATAAAATAGGTATCGCTGTCAGATTGGCTCGGGTATGCGCCTTAAGCAAAACATCCAGTTTGAAACTGTTTTGCTTTGCGTTGAAAACAAAAGATATCGAGCAAGCCGGGGTTGGCAACTATTTACTTCACAGAAAAATCACCCTAGTGGTGGTAAGGCGCAACTTTTGCTGACTATATAGCCTTTTCGTTAGTATACATTAATTAGTGTGTTCCGAAATGAACATTTCTGTGCTAAATAAAGTGCAACGAAATACGATTCAGGAACTGAACGGTACTTGAATCAACAGGGAATTGGAATTGCGAATTACTTCCGGTATTTTGGATTAAGGGCGCTATAGTGCTACGTTATGTTCGTCAACAAAATTCGCACGGTTTGGTTAAACGCTTATTTTCAAATAAAGAATGCTGGACAATCTACACAGCATCATCCGGCCCCAAGATAAGCAGACCTTGTGTTATTAACTTGTTTTACATTAGGTAGAATAAATCTAATACGTCCATGTCTAATACATTTTGTTTTGTTTACCAATCTATTTTTGAGATCCAAGCAATAACAAAAAAGGCATTTGTTATTTAAGAAAGTAAAAATGAATTAAACAGGTTACTTGATGTCCTGTATCGCGGGAGGCCGGAATACAATATGAGGTTACCCATAGATTTAAATAGTTAGATATGCCCTTACCGCAGTGAGACCGCGCCGCGCCGCGCCGCGCCTTGTTGTGTCCAAGTCGAACCTTACGCATGCATAAACTTGGACTCAGTATATGTATCTAAGCACAGTGTTAGCCGGACTTGTGAAGGACGTTTGCGAGCAGTTTATAGCGTCACAAAATGACCTGTGCCATTGGAAAGCGCAACAACAATTCTAGAAACACAAACAAAGCCAGAGGTGTAACATTTCACTCTTAGGTATTGCGAGTTAATGAAATAACTTTTATTTTTTCGTCCGCATTGTCAAAAATGACTATACGAACGAAAGAGAAAGTAGTGTTTGCAACTAATTTATGAGAAAAAGAGATTACACTATTTTCTCAGTACGCTTGTTTTGTTTGTGTAGATTGCACAGGTTTTGGACATGATACGATACATTTCAAAACATTGCTACAGTTTTTGGTGGTCAGGGCGTATCTAACGATTTAAATCTATGTGGTTACCAACAGGAGGCAGAGCAGCGGTGATAGGTTCTAAAAATCTTAAACTAATACGAAAAATCTAAAACAATATGAAAATGATAATCAAAAAGTTTTATAGTTAGGCACGTGACGAGAATACCTACATTTATTTATTTGCACCAACTTAATTAATTATTTATAGCTTTTAATAAGTACCTACATTGCAAAATACAAACATAAAATACAACACGACAGTCGGACGGTATTAGGAAAATTAAGGTAACGGGAAAAGGATGGGACGATGGGGATGGGAGCAGTTGGGAAGAAAAACTGTAAGTAAGATGAAAACTGCTATTCGTCTTTGAATCGAAAGAAGTCTTTCGGTAACGTCAAAATCTACCTTTGAACCTTCTCCTTGACTCCGTATGGGAGCATGAAAGAAGCTCTTATTGCACGATTATGAACGGAAAGGAGAAAGACCGAAAGCGTCTCCCGAACGCAAACTTGATGGAGGAACTTAAATTATTAACCGGCTTGCGAAAAAAGGAGGAGGTTCTCAATTCGTCTGTTTTTTTATGTATGTTAGTTACCTCAGAACTTTTGACTGGGTGGTCCGATTCGCATGATTCTTTTTTATATGAAAGCTGGTGCTTCCCGTGTGACAGACAGCTCAACTGTTTTATGCATTGATTCATTATAAAGGGAAGATGAGGTACTAGTTTGCTCGAAAATGGCAACCTCATATTGTGTAAAATTGTGTGCTCCCACCTCATCAGGTAGGAGCACGGTGACTGCAGTCACCGTCGGACCGGCAGCATAGTTATGGGCGTTGTCGTTGATGTTCGATAACGAAGCGCATCGTTGTTTTAAAATGACATCCGTTGTTAACAACGATGTTGTCAACAACGATGTCAGGGCTACCAACTAACTGGCACTGATTTCGCCGTAGTAGATAACTTGACAACTACGGTTAGTACTTCAACCATGATGTATTGTAGGACCTACAACGTTTTTTTATAACGACAAACGATAGGTCGTTCGTCCTAGCATCCTACTATTGGTATTGATTGTATGTCCGATTTTTGGATCGGCAAAGAATGGATGCTCGTGAAAGCAAGCCTTCGTTGTTCGTCATCCGATGCCGCTGCCGGCCGCCGGTGTGGAAGTTCGATGTCGTTGGAGATCGGCATTAGTCGGCAAAGTTCGTGTGCCCAGTATCGGTGTCGTTGGCATCCGTTGTTCTCCTATTCGTCTCGGTGTCACTTCGGTCTTAGATACGTCTTTCCGTCTTTGTTCTTCTTTTATTGTACAGGAATGAAAATATAACTGTGAGCGTATGTGTTTGCGTGTTGTTGTAACACAGGCCAATTTTTGAGAAAGCGCTGGGAGAACGTAACCTATCTTCCCTTTTTAATTAATCAATGGTTTTATGACTATTTTGTAGAAACATTATGATCTCTCTTCTCTTCATTTTAAGCGCGTCGGAACGGAGACGCGCAATGTTATTGCACAATAAAAAGCAATATTAACAGTAAAAAAAGTTTATTGACAAAAACACTAATGTTATCTACTCACAGTGTGTGTGCGTGTGCGTCGGACTTTTGTAAACGCACGCATTCAAAGAAAATGACACAGTTTTTTTGCGTAAGGGTGTGTATCATCATCAGCCTATATTAGTCCACTGCTAGACATAGGCCTCCCCTAATAAGCGCCATGCGCCATAACGCCCTGTCTTCATCTTGACGCATCCAGAATCTGCCTGCAGACTTTCGCAGATCGTCCTCCCACCTGGCCGGAGGGAGTCCTACATTTCGTGCCGAGTCGCGGTCTCCACTCAAGAACTCGTTTACCCCAGCGGTTATCGGTTCTTTGCAAGATATGGACGGCCCACTGCCACTTCAGTTTGCGCTAATTATTTGAGCTATGTCGATTACTTTGGTTCTTTAACGTGGATCTAACGATTTACGGTATAATAATTCGTTAAGGGTGAGATGATGTTTGTGTGTCTGTGCAATTCACACATGTTTCACACCGTATATTAATATAATATACGGCACAACCGTATATACGGTTAATATATACGGTTTTCACTAATTTAGTGGCAACTGGCAATGGTTCTTATGGTTGTGGTTTTAACTCACCTGGGAACGCTATGTATATGTATTTTGTGAAAACCAATGTTTCAATCTATTGCCTGAATGGTTTGATCAATAGAGACATAGTTTTTTTGTAAAAATCACAACCGTGTTTCAACTCATTTAAGGGGTTATTGTAGCATACAACAATGGTTGTCTGGTAGATATCTCTACAAGGGATAAGACCGCCAATTGCAGAATACAGTAGTTAGTTTTATATATATTTTAAAAACTTTCTAAACACCTATTGTAATCTATCTACATTTTTCCTGCAATAAAGATTGTTTATTATTATTAAGTATTATTATTATTATTATTATTCCCTTTGTGACTGCCTCGTTGGTCTAGCGGTCATCATGTTCAACCGCTGATTAAGAGGGTTCCAATCCCGGGTCGAGCCAATAGTAGTTATTGGGGATTTTCTAGCAAGAAAAAAATCACAGTAGCAGACCGGAGTTAGGAAGTTGGCGGTGTTACCCCCGTGCCTCTGAAAGCACGTTTAAGCTGTTGGTCCAGCGCCTACCTCTCCCCGGTTGTGTCGGTCTGCCATCCCATCGGATTATGAGAGTGAGGGAATAGAGTGCATTTGTGTTTGCGGGCTCACTTGTGCACTATAGTATCTCCTAGTATGCACCTGGCTAGTCTTCGTGGCCGAAATCCGGTTAGAAGGGCATTATTATTATTCCCTGTTATTATAGAAATAGAAAATCTTTATTTGTGTGACATGGATAAATTAACATAACATAATTACAACTAATATTAAATTATGTCTAACACAAAAAGGTCACCGGCTCAGCATAATGCTGCTATGGTACAATTGTATCATAGCAGCGCTGGTTTTCAGCGGTGCCAGGGAGCTAAACGCGCTACACCAATCACACGGGAAGCATATTACATGGTAAAAATTAAATTACAAAATTACAGTATAAAAAACAAAATAAAACAATGCATAAATTAAGTCTAATTACATTTAAGTATATGATAAACAAAAGGTTTCGTATGAGTGTGTATGTGTGTGTTTGTGCCTGTGCGTGTGTGTGTGTGTGTTCCTTTGAGTGCTTGTGAAGCTCCTGAGGACACCGGTCTCTTAAGAGTCCGGGCAACAGGAGCTACAAGTGTTAGAACATAGGTTAGAATAATAGGTAGGATAGGCTTGGACTAGAAAATACGAGCCAACGACAAAGTATCAGTATGAATATTGAACAGTTAACAAATGTTTTCATAGTTAAAATGCATTATCTTCTACATTAAACCACGACGAATGGTATCAAGTATGTAAATTATTGAAGAACATACCTTTGGCTATCCATTTCTGTTAGTTTTATCGATAAAACACGACCAAAAACCCGACGACTCAAAAAGACCGTTAAAATTTGATCGAAAACTAAGTTTTTGATGATGAACAGGGACTAGACAGTCCGATCACAAAAACAAAACAAACTGACCATTTTTATGACGAAGTCTATCTTATTAACTAATGAAAGAATACCAAAAATCCCAACAAAAAAAAATTGTAAGGTTTTTAAACGGCGGATCTGTTGGCAGCCTTGTGTAGGCTGTCCACATATATCCGCCATCTTTGTTTTATTTTATTTTATGCCATACCAAGCCCTTCCACAGGCGAAAAGTATACAAACAAACTATTAAACTTGACTTCATCATCATCATCATCATCATCAGCATATATTAGTCCACTGCTGGACATACTTTAAACTTGACTTGCATACAACGAAGTCCCTCGGTGACGAACAGACGACCACTGTGGCGCGGTAGGCGAAGGTCCGCCTGCGACGCAGGAGGTCGCGATCTCGACTCCCGCCTCGGGACAAAATATGTTTCTACGATCTGCAGATACTTTGCCCGGGATGTTGTTATGTTTTGTATGTTTTACAAAAATATCTTTGTAGATCGAAAGAGTTTTTATTATACTACACACAAACAGCGCAGGAAAATTAACAAAAGAACAGTAACAGTATTTGCGATACAATATTAGGAAACTTGTCCCTGCGCAATTTTAAAAAATATCAGATAAACAACATGAATGCCTATTGCCTTTACTAGGTACCTACTTTACTACTTTAATACCTACTCATTATTTTATATGATTGTAGTTATAAATAAAATCATTTTTCATCCCACCATCTCGGAAAGAGTATTTTTAATCTTCAAAATCTGAGTGGAAAAGCCGTTTTTATTCTCTAGAGGATAAAGTAAATTGAATTTAGATCATCGTGTGCACTAAGTTTGCGAATAAAAAAAAACATTAAACCTATTTACTGGTACTCTATGGTGTTAGGCACCATAGAGTACCAGTACCTATATTGTACCTACAACTTTTTTTTATTTGTTAAAAACTCAGACTCGGAACCTTCTTGGTGTTCTTTTTTCAATTTGCTTTGTACGCGGTTCTTTACGTGGCATTTTTTTCACGTCATTGTTAAACCTTATATTAAAAACAAGAAACATGAAAACAAGTGAAAAAACTAAAATGAGTGATTCTAGCGACGAGGAAGTTTGTTTTTGCATTTAGTCATTTCCTCGCTGAGGTGGAATGAAAAGTTACGTGTTGCACTCGAGTGCAAAGATTTTTCACCTCGTGCTCTTTTGATTCCCTCGCTAACGCTCAGGATTCTAATTTTGAATCACTCGCTGCGCTCGTGATTCAATTTTAGGATCCTTCGCTTGCTCGGTCATCAAAATTGAACACGCGGTTAAAAAGCAACTTTGCACTCTTGTATAACAAATAACTATTCTTTTTTAATTTACCTCAACTGTTGAGGTAATAGGCACCCATGTTGTTTATTTGATATTTTTGCCTCAACTACATGCGTATTGGTCCACTGCTGGACGCAGGCCTCCCAGTGATAAATAAATAAATAATGCCGGACAATTCATACAGCATTATCTAGCCACGCTGGGCATGCGGGTTGGGGATCCCAGTTCTGTGGTAGAATTGTTCAAGATCTACATGTAAACATAATAGTTTATTAATTAGCTGATCTAGAGGAACGGGACGCGCAGTGTAATTAATGATTAAACGAACTTCGATATCCCTTAGTCGCCTCTTACGACAACCACTGGAAGAGATGGAGTGGTGCAACTTCTAAGCCAGGACCACACAGCTGAACTCCTGCGTCGCAAACTGACTTTCGACCACCGAGCCACTGAGGTCGTCAAATATAAGTGGGTGACTGTAGGTACATAAATCCACTCGCTTGGAAGTCATCCTGAAATAAACAATGCGTCAGAGAACGCCGCGCCGACACTTATGAAAATAATTCTCATTCCGACGCGGCGATGAATCGCACCGCTTACGCATGCGATGACTTGACCACGATTTTTGCATCGCATCTAAATATAATCAACGACTAATCAAATCTAAATAACAATGCACTAATATTTATTACACAGCGAGTTTGAATGTTAGTTGGCTCTCCTACCGAAACCATACTAATCTATAACTAGGTACAACCTAGTGAGTAGGATTTGTTAAAAAAAATAGGTCTATATGTCAGTAATCACGTCGTAACAAACAAGAATTACATAAAATTTTTCATTTTTTCTTCGGTTCCTTGGTTTGGAAAACAGGATTAATTAAAAAATTACTTCAAAAAACATGAAAGTGCACTGTTTTGCACCTAATTTGGTCTAGATTTCATGGGCATGCGGGTTGGGGATTGCAGTTTGGTGGTAGAATTGTTATGCACGAGGCGCTGGTACCCGCCTCCGGTAGATATCCCTTAGTCGCCTCTTACGACACCCGCGGGAAGAGTTAGTGTGGTACAAATTCTATGCCACCACCACACGGCAAGATGTAGCTCTTAGCTAAGATTCAAATATAGGCTACTTTGTACCCCATTAATCAATTCCTAAGAAATTGAAATAACCTCTAATCGTTTCCATAGAAAGAACCAGTCCAAAGCTGCGGGCAGAAACGAGTATCTGCTTAATTTAATTCACGATTGTATTCATAATTTAATCAACGAATCAGTTCAGTTCATTTCTGTACAGACTCGACAATGTAACAATCGATGTCGAAAGCGATAGTAGATAATCAATTTCGTTTTAAAAAACTATTAACCGACTTCCATTTGTATAGTTTTTACATGAATTTTCTCAATGTCAGAGTTGAACAAAATTAAAACGGGACTACACGGGAAGCACCAGCTTTCATATAAAAAAGAATCATGAAGATCGCACCATCCAGTCAAAAGTTAGGTAACAAATATCAAAGCCCTGAACAAATATCTGCAGATCGTATAAACATTTGTCCCGAGGCGGGAATCGGACCTGCAACCTCCTGCGTCGCAGGCGGACCTTCGCCCACCGTGCCACAGAGGTCGTCATGACCGTCGTCGTGTCGAAGCCGTGAAGATGCAAAATTGCATCGAAATTGTTGATATTCATAGTGTAACTATTGTATAATTAATATTTATACACTACATAATATATGTGGTTGAGCCACTTATAGTGTTTACGCTGCCATAATATGTATGTATGTATTAAATTTAAAAACAACAGCCTCTCTAGTCATGTATTAAAATTTAGAACAAGGTAAAAATCGTAACAAAATCCAAGACTAAAAATAATTTTCGCTAGTTGGAAATAATCATACACGCAACATTGCAGCAATTTACAGATTAGGCGTTACATAGTACCTCGTCAGTTTATGATATATCTAGTGATTTGTTGTGCATGTACTCAATAAATAAATAAATGGGGGACAGTATCGCTCACGTCCGTAGGTGTTGACCCTCTGATACCCTACACGTGTCCTCTGGGTGGTGCTAAGAGCGGTACCCACTGGTGGTAGGCTTCGGCCGTGGCTTGTCACCGGACTGGGCCAGTCCGTGAAGCAACTCTGTTGTGTTTCGGAATGTGGTCCGGAGTAGCCATCTTCTAGACCTTCGTGATACATCGTCGGCCGCATCTTCGCTTTCTATCATGTGAGATTGCGGTCAAACGAAGGTCTATTTCTGATAAAAAAAAAACAAATAAAGCCATGTCGGTGTGTTTGGACCATAAGGGCTGATATGCAAGGACTGCAATTGGCCAAGTCCATCCGTCCACTGCAGGATACAACGGGAGTCGCCGATTGCAGTCAACGATAAAGAAAAACACGTTTACTGCGTATCAAGAAATATTAGTAAATAGAGAGCAAGATGGACACTTTTTATATTATATCTCCTCTACTGGAATTTAAAAAAAATCTTTTCCGCCGCAGAATCTCAAAGGGAAAAGTGGGGCCTGATTCCACTAACACAATCGCCTCACTATGACACTATTATCGCTTCATTATCGCGTAACAATCACCGCCATTGACACCTTTTCGTATTCTATTCTACTAACACGATCTTTTTTGTTAATGCCATATCTATGACTATTACGATTTATGATTATATGCCCCACCACATTATTGACACGCTATTATAAGTCATAGAGATTGTAATCTTATAGTAAGAGAATACCAAATAAATTTACGACTAAATCTCTATCTTAATCGTCGACGCCATTATATCATTTTGTTTAAAAAATTGTGGAATTAGGCCCCTGGAAAAAAATATTCTAGTTTTTCCCCTCACGAAAAATCTTCAAGGGGGATAACTGGAATTCATTATTTTGATGTTCAGTTTTCCCCTTGCGCTAGTCTGAAAACAACTTGTAACGACTTGGCACGCTTCAATCCGTTGTCATGTTTTTATGAGAAAATTTAACTAAAGATAGAATTCGGATTCATCTGACCGTTTTAACTGGGTTGTAGCCAAATATTTGAACGACGAGAGACCACTTTGTCTGTGGAAGAATTTGGAGACGAGAGCCTGAGATTTATACCATCATCATCATGCCATCTACTCCTTTAAATCCAAACTGAAGCCCTATTTTCTTTCTACAGCTCATTCATTTCATCATCTTATTCTGGAACTTTAGATGTGATTGTAGCTCAATATTTTTGGCATGAGCCTTAAAGTTCAAACAACAAATAGTTTCAACCACAGTTTTATTTATAATTCAGCTTCAGATATAGGAAATAATCACGTCAAATAACTATTTTTACAAGTCACCAATCTTTATTCATCGCTTTTTCAACTTCCTTCCTGTCCTCCATTGATTTTTCGTCCCTTCACCCCTCTCGCCCCTCGTTTTTCGCGGGGGGGGGGGGGGTCTTGTTCAATAACCTATGTTAAACTTATGCTAGTTATCGTTCAAAAACTAGATCGAACATCTTTTAAAATAGATTGCAGTATTGCTATATAAGATTATAATGGCATTTGACAAATGAAATAATAAATAGGGATGTTTCTCAATAACGCTAACAGCTCGGCCTTCCTACAATAGCACGAGAGCCTTGGTGCACAGTAAGTAGATAAGCTTTTACAAGAATTTTAAAGACTAAAACAAAACAACAATAGGAAAACTAAACCTAAAGTATCTACAACAGATGAGTGTCGATTGAATTTGACCTTCCTAACATTTAAAGTTATAATCAATATCTGAGATAGTATCGACAAGATATCGTTACATTTTTTTTTTATTATTATTTTTTTTTTTACATAATATTCACATCACTGTTGTCATTTGTGTTTATATTTTGAGCCTCATCATTTGAAACGCTCTTATCATCACTATTATTATCAGAACTGTCGTCAAAATTTCGATCAAAGCTCATCCAAAGTTGCATTTTATCTATGGCTATAACACCTTCGTAGCGACGGCCATTTTTACGTGACAAAGGTGTGTCTTCTACCAAAAACCTATCATGTTCTATATTAAATGTATAGAACATGATAGGTTTTTTTATGACACGGTGAGGTCCTTGGTATTTAACCACCAGTTTTTGAGATTGGCCATCATGAGGTACTTGTCTTTCTACTCGAACTAAAACTCCTATTTTATAGTTTGTACCTGGTTTTCTATGTTTGTTATATCGCTTAGAATATTTTTCTTTGAAGCTTCATTTCGGACAGAATCTAGTTCATCTGGTGTCATAACGTTAAGTGTCTCGTTTATTACTGTACTCAATAATCCTTGAGTAGAGCTCAAGGATTATTGAGTACAGTATTGTGTGAGTACAGTGATTCAGATTAAATCCGAACAAAAGCTCTGACGGGGACTTTTGTGTAGCTTTATGTACAGTAGTATTAATGCCTATTTGTATATCATGTATTCGCTCATCCCAACACCTATCGTCCTGCCCGTGGTTGGATGTAGCCAATGCTTCTGTTATCGTTCGATTAAACCTTTCTACTTGCCCATTGGCCCTCGGAGTCGCGACAGCATTTAATACGTGCCACACTGAGCTATGAAGTCTTTGAAGGCCTTACTGGTGAAACTGGATCCTCTATCAGTTATAAGACGTGTTGGAACTCCAAAGAAAACCAATGTGCTCTTTTAGGATTTTTGATTGTCGTTGCGGATTTAGAGTTTTTTTTTCTGGAGGTTATAAACTTAATAAAACTATCTACCATTACCAATAAATAACAGTTTCCTTTTCTGTGTCTTATAAAAGGCCCCAAGTGGTCCGCATGAATGGTATGAAACGGCACGCTAGTTTTCTCAATGGGGTGTAACTCTCCCTCACGCTTACCACCTCTCGCCTTATGGTGGGCGCATTCCAGACAAACTATATCTTTTTTTTTTTTTTTTTTTCGAATCGTCTCATATGTCCAAACCAATATTTTTTTCTAATTCGGTCTAATGTCTTTTCGTAACCATAATGCCCAACGTCATCATGGTTTCTTTTAAGAATTTGCCAACGTGCGCCTTTTGGAACAACCCACTTTATGTCGTCTCCTACAATACGGAAAACACGACCATTTTTCATCTTAAAATTTTTAAATACGTCTGCTACGTTTTCGGTATTAGGGTTGCTTAATATATCTTTAATTCGTGCAATGTCATCATCTGCCGATTGCACGGTGGCGATCCAATGTTGTTCGTCAGTTTCGATTGTTAAAATGTCTAAAACATGATCTTCATTGTATGTAGTCTCTACCGGGTTTCGACTGAGCGCATCCACATGCGACATTCTAGAACCTGGTCTGT
This sequence comes from Eupithecia tripunctaria, assembly GCA_955876795.1. Taxonomy (NCBI): domain Eukaryota; kingdom Metazoa; phylum Arthropoda; class Insecta; order Lepidoptera; family Geometridae; genus Eupithecia; species Eupithecia tripunctaria. Next base: position 1,103,145 of record OY041599.1, on the reverse strand, counting down.
ATTCAATCGTGCAGTCAAATTCTTGAAATTGGATCCACCACCTTGCGATACGCGGGACTAAGTCTCATTTGATAAGAGTCGATCGAATAGCATTACAGTCAGTCTGAATTGTGAGAGGAACGCCTAAGAGGTAGACCCTGAATCGGTTTAGAGACGCAATAATTGCTAGTGTCTCAAGTTCGAACGAATGGTACTTTTGCTCATCGACAGTGGTTTTCCGCCTCGCAATAAACGGGTACTGATCTTAGTCCATTTATAGGGACGACTATGTCATCTCTCCCTTATCAGTAAGCATTGACTGTGACCAAATGACATTTTAATTGCTTACCATTTACCTTAACGCCCATGATATAATATTTGTTATTAGCTCTATCGGAAAGACTGACTTCTGATACCTGTTCAGTTTTAGCTTTCGATCCGTTATCGACTGGTGTTCGGTTAAACTTGTTTTTAAAGCAATTTGGAACTAAATGCCCAATTTTTGTACAGATGGTACATCTGATTATAGGTTTTTCGCAATTAAAGCTAGGATGTCCCGGTTGTCTACAGTTGTAGCATATAATTTTTGGGTTACGATAACCTGGTTTGGAAGTTGTTGCTTTAGCAGTTGTATTAATTGTGCTACCTCTATCCATCCTCCGCTGAGAATTATCGGTGTTTCCTACCTTGACCGTTTTGAAATAGTTTAAAACCTGTTCTGGTTCCAAGAACCTCGCTGCTTGGGCACCCACCTTTATAGCACGGTCGTCCACTCCGTTAAGCAAACAGTCAACAGCCTTTCTGCCAGTAGGTCCGCATCGATTTATCAGGTTGATCTTAGTTTAGTAGTAATGTTCTAGAAACTCTCCGTACCTAACCCCTTTAGCTAACATTTCAAGGAGAAGTTCAGCAAAATCTTCGCGGCAAGGAAATTATTCTAAAAGTTTTTTTTTTACTTTTTAACTATGTAATAATGTCGGGAGACCCTGGTAAAACGTCTTAGCAACGCCGCATAACTTTTGCGAAGAGTAATGGATGGTTTCTTTCTCATTCCATCTATAGATTTCGGAACATTCTTCAACTTTGGTTATCCAAGTCAGTGCTGTATTTTTTTTTTTCATGGGATCAAATTCCGGTACGACATCATTATTGAATGTAAGTTTTGGTTTGTCAGAGCGTTTAACATCAATAATTAATTAATGTTTACGTTTACGTTGTTTCGAAGGCCTACCTCGCCTAAATTTTCTGCGAGACCGTGTATGCCTATCCAGTGAGAATTAAGAATCAGTTCTAACATGATGATCTATCTCTGATTCTAAATGACAAAACTTTTTCAAGTATAATATATATAGCATCAGATAATATACTATCATTACGTCTAACCCGCTTGAATTTTAAATGAGCTTTGTCAGACCTATCTGAATCAGATGACGTATTAGAATATTATTAATGTAATAATTAATGTTTACGTTTACGTTGTTTCAAAGGCCTACCTCGCCTAAATTTTCTGCGAGATCGTGTACGCCTATCCAGTGAGAATTAAGAATCAGTTCTAACATTATGACGCTTACGTCTAGATCTTCGGTTAATCGATCCTTTTCCTAGTGTTCGCTGCGCTCCCATCATCGTCCGATTGTTCTGGTGTAGGCTCTTTCTGCTTTTGTCGCCCTGTAACTCTTACCGACTCCTGCCTGAGCAACCCTTCGTCCATCATTCATTTCCAGGTGATCATCCCGGGCATGTCCAAGTCCAAATCGTTCTTGAGCATAACCGTGTTCAGACCTTTGTTCTTGTGCAAACACAAATTCGAGCATTTGTCCTTCAGTAGAACCCAGTCCCAACCCTTGGGTACTTCCTGGACTTTGTCCATCGGGAATCTCAACGTTCTGATCCTGAACGTCCAAAATCCATATACATATCATCATCATCATCATCATCATCAGCATCATCATCATCATCATCATCATCATCATCATCATCATCATCATCATCATCATCATCATCATCATCATCATCATCATCATCATCATCATCATCATCATCATCATCATCATCATCATCATGTCCGTTCCCGGGATACCGTTTACCTCAATTCAATCAAGATTCGTTCAGCCGGGAACGACATAAAAACTATTATTATTTTCAGCCAAATTATTGAGTTATAAATAATGCAACGAATAACACAACTTTCTTTTATCTTTCTATATAGAATGGTCTGGACTTGTCTTTTTTTTGATCCTAGCTTTTGTTAGTGTTATAATTCTGTTTACTCCGCTTTTTGTTTTATTTGTTCTATCTTCATTCCACCACATGAAAGTGACTTTCTCCTTTATCAGACTCAAATTTATATTAACTCTCAGTCTGCCCCTTATGCAATTAATCAATCAATAATTTATTGCATGAAATACATGTCATACAAGTTGTTTTAGTAAAATAGAATGTCACAAATAGTCACAATGTATTCTGCCCTATTGAGCGTGCAATATTTTAAATTTTACTATAATAACATTACAATTTGTGAATTACAATGTTACTTTTATGTATGAAGTTATCATCATGATGTCTAATTCCAATTAATTCCCAAATCTGTTATTATTATTACCTATGAATTAAAAAATAACACCTACCCAGAACACCTGGAATAATGTTTGCGGATGGTGCACAATTGCACATATTCATCCCAAACCTGGGCCGAACCTGCAACCACCCTTATAACAGGCGGACCTGTGCCCACCATGTCGCATTGGTTCTCTTTTATCCTAAAATGCTGTTATTGTGTCAAATACATGATATTAATGTTTGTGATAAATGATTCTCCTTCTTCTATTTTGAAATGTGTTCATCAAAAACCTTCTAGGCTTATTGCAAGAGAATAAAGTGAGGAAAGAAAAAACAATAGAACAAAATTGCCATTAGAACAATTGACTACGAAACAAAACCTAAGGGCAATAAATGTCCTCCTAGTCGAGCTCGAAACCCCAGCTCCATGTCCATTTACATGGCGACCACGCTGGTCTCCTTTTCCGTGGCGAATTGGCGATGCACTTACAGCGGCCAGCGGCAAGCGCAACGCATGCGTAGTCATTTGTAAGTCACTCGGGAGCAATATTGGATGGTCGGCCTCTATCGGAAACTAAGTAGTTTAGATAGATGCAGATTGTCTAAAAACAGCGGAAATTACTTACACATTTGTGATCGTCGTCGTGGGAAATTTTATTTATCCTGGGTGATCCAACTTCTGAACTTTTGGCATGAGCCTTAAAGTTCAAACAACAAATAGTTTCAACTACAGTTTTATTTATAATTCAGCTTCAGATATAGGAAATAATCACGTCAAATAACTATTTTTACAAGTCACCAATCTTTATTCATCGCTTTTTCAACTTCCTTCCTGTCCTCCATTGATTTTTCGTCCCTTCACCCCTCTCGCCCCTCGTTTTTCGCGGGGGGGGTCTTGTTCAATAACCTATGTTAAACTTATGCTAGTTATCGTTCAAAAACTAGATCGAACATCTTTTAAAATAGATTGCAGTATTGCTATATAAGATTATAATGGCATTTGACAAATGAAATAATAAATAGGGATGTTTCTCAATAACGCTAACAATATTTTATATTAATATGTTTATTTTGGACCTACTGTAAGTATTAGTTTATTATATTATTAGGATATTTTGTATTGTAACTAATTAAGTATGTATAATACGAGTTCTGTTTTTACTACTGTACACTATCGACCCTTTTTCTTCTTCTTATATCTTTTATTCTCATACCAAGGTTGCCTGGGAGAAATCGCTCTCAGCGATAAAGCCGCCTTTTGTACTAAATTTATTTATTATTTAGATAAAATACTTTTAATGTATATTTATTACTATTAGTACAATAAAGTTTTCATTCATTCATTCATTCATCAGCACTGCTGTACATTAGCCTCGTCTAATGGGTGATAGCACCGTGTCTTCAGCTTGCCACTACCATCTATCTTTCGCAGAGAGAAAGAGAGAGATATATAATTAATTTTAATAAATATATACGCCGATAACTTAAAAACAATCATATTCACTAGGTACATTACATAACATACCTACACTAACTTACAATAAACGGTAATGGGTAAAGTGGGTCCCTGCCTCAGCATCAACAGACAATAGTATGTAAGACCAGTTAGACTTAGTTATCCTAAGATTGTATTATTTGATAAGCGATAAACTTGCTAGTGGTTTCTTTTTCACTTCTTCCTCTAGTGGACAAAAAAATGAAGTGAATTAAAGTCAATTGCACCTTATTTCTTGTTTGATAGTAGGTAATAACTATTTATCAAGCTGTTTATATAGTAAAAATTTGACTTGTCTGAGTACTTATTTTGTAAGTCTAAAGAAATAAACGATTTGACTTTGACTCTGACTCTGACTCATCTGATTTTTAGGCAGGTGGTCACTGGTCTGGTCTTCCTACACCAGGTTTCCGAGTCATGATCACATGAACACGTTCATCATCATTGGCCCATCCGCTGCTTACCATAGGCATAAGTATCTCTATTCATATGCCATAGGCCTTCCCGACTACAAAAACCCAAAAAATCTCACATATAAATGGAAAAGGTAACTGCTGAACCATCATCTGATCTGGTGAGGTGGTCCGAGGAGCTGGTGATATTGAATATCACCAGCTCCTCGGCCCATCTCACCGACTTTTATTCTGATATCTTTTTCTCTGATTATCTCGTTCTGAATTAATGGTTAAAATTAGAATAAAGCAAAATAAAATAAATTTATAGGCAATAAGTTTTCTCCCCTAAAGATCGTCGAGGGGGAAACCAGAATTAATTTTTTTGTATTTTAGTTTCCCCTTTAAAGTGGGATTTCAAGGGAAAATACTGGTATAACCCAATAATTGTATCACAGCGGAATGGGTGAAATGTGTAACAGACTTTTAGTAAGCGCTGTGAACTTATCTAACTTAGTTAGGAACTTATGAAAAAGAAAATTACAATCAAATAATCGTAATAAATTGAAGCTAGTAGGTATTAACAATTATAACAATTGAAATAACTGCAGATTGCTACAAACAATCTACAGGTAGCTCAACTGATCGGTCGTTGCGTACCCAAGACGCTGGTTTGCCAAGCGCTTTATGTCAATGCTGATGCGCTGCTTTCTTACTTCGTATACGAATTTCTTTGAATTTTATTAAGTACCGACCTTTATTAATCTTTAAAAGCAAGTTTTATGAAAATGGCGAAAATCCTCCATCTTTGAAGTCGGTGGAAAAGTTTAATATTGTTATTTGTTCTTAGTTATAATTATAATAAGAAACAGCACTTTTTGGCTACAACTTTGTAAACAGAGATTAAAACTCGCTCCAATTAAAATCCTCGAGATATTTCCTAGAATATAACTACCTACCAACTCTCAAAACATCAACGACGATAAAGCATCGTTTGAACACTATTGAATAAATAGAGCACTGTCCATGTCAAGAGTTCTATGGTCTGAGAGTAATTAAACTATCTTATCTTATCTGATACCTATGTACATATATAATATAATTATAATCTGAATCTCGAAAACGGCTCCAACGATTTTCATGCAATTTAGTATAAAGGTAGTTTTGGGGGCGATAAATCGTAAAATATAGCTAGGATTAATTTTTAGAAAATGTCGTTATATTCGTGTTTTCGATAAACTTTCATCAACTTTATCGTACTCAACTTGACTCTTCCTGACATCTATTGCCGAATAATAATACCATTTTATTCGTGTGTTCAATAATCAACTTTATCTTAATCAACTTAAACACTAATCTAAAAAAATGACTATTCCTGTCATCTATTGGCGAATAACAATACTATAATTTCTTAAAAATAAAACGAAGCTCGGTCATCCAGGTACACAGTCAAACTCAGAGGTTTGTCTGTGAGTTAGTGCGACTCACAGATTACTCCAAAACATAATGAAATGCAATACCTAGCATCTATACAGAGATGAAAGAGGTGACATATCGAGGAAGGAGGTGGAACGTGGATGTGACCTTTATGTAGCTACAGCCATAGATCAGGTTAATCTGTACTGCATGAAAGAGTCTACTCCAAAGATTTAAATGGTAATTTTTGGTCTACACATCGTCTTCCACCCGCCTCCAACTAGTTGGAAAGTCTGCAAAAAAATGATGCTGCCAATATACCTAATATACAGGGTGTGGCAAATTTTTGGCGCCCTAATAGTAACTACCGTTTCTTTTGTAGTTAGAAGGTTTTGTTCTAAGGAACTTTCTGTTTTATTTTAAAGTAAAACAGAAAGTTCCTTAGAACAAAACCTTCTAACTACAAAAGAAAAAGTAAAACAGAAAGTTCATTAGAACAAAACCTTCTAACTACAAAAGAAACGGTAGCTACCCTTAAAGGGCCAAAAATTTGCCACACCCTGTATAGGTATGCAAATACTCGGACAGCAAAGGTACCTAGCGACTTTCTAATAATTCCTTATTACTTATTATTTTACGAGATGTAAAAGTGTTACTATCTGAAATTGTCTAAAGTTATTTGTCAACCGTTGCTTGTTTTTATGTTTTTGTATGTTTTTTATCGTTATTTTTTGATTGTTTTTTGTCGTAGTAGATGTGTTATCATCCGTGACGTCACCAAAGACCAGCGTTGATTGTAACGTGTTTACAACCAGCTCATGCTGAGACAGAGACCGTTTTGTGGCTCTAATCGACAGATGCTTTGTCTTATATTATAAGCTATGTTTGTTTTTGTTGATTAAGTTACAAATAAAATAATATTCTATTCTATTCTAATATTCTAAATTGAATGCATGACGTTCTGTATACCTACTACACACAATAACATGTTTTTATTCCCAAAACACACGCTCAAGGCGCATAGGTACCTGAGCCAATATGACAGCGCATCCTATTTTATCTTATTATTACGTAAATTATATAAATACATCGTATTGTTTGTGGTATCATAAGCTATTTTAATAGCTCTGTAATTGTTCTATCTTGTATAATTCAGACAGAGATGTGATGTGACTTTGGTGGCCAAAAAGCGTACTAGCAACTTCGTATATCTGCCTAAGTTTTACAAAATGAAACTATTACATAGGCATAAATAACTTATATATAATAGATACCACAAATTGTACGATGGATTTCTAAAGTTGTACAAGATTAAATAGGTGGGGGCGCCACTTTTAGTCGTTTATCCGCCTTAATCAATGCCTAGACAAGGTCAAGAAAACACCGTGAACACCTACAATGAAACGAGATAGCCGGCAAGTTTCATATCCGTCAATGCCTCGTCCAGCCTCAGCCTAGAGCTAGTTTTGTGCTAAGAGCTACTAAACCAGATGGGAATTCGAGATGAATGTTTTGAGAGCGTGTTATTTTCGACCTCAGACAAAGGAATATAAAGACATCTTACGGTGAACTAAAAAATGAAGCCACTTTTTTATAGTTGAGTGCGTGAAAGTGTTTCCATCTGAAAGAAAAACTCCCTATAATTTGGGAAGTAGTATTATTGGTTAGGTTAAAGGTAGATGGCGATCAGGAGAAGTCGGGTATGTTTATAAACAAATGGTATAATAAATGATGTGTGGATTTGTTTATTTTTAGGAATGAAATGAGAGACGAAATTATAATAATAAAAAAATATTCGTGATTAGCACTCTCGATGAAATTTTTGTTTAAAACGATACTCATTGGGTAAAAAAATTCAGCCATCAAAAAAATATCTGTAAAGTCACTCCGTTTGGGAGATCTCAACGGGGGCTAAAAATGGGGGTAGGGTGGGGTGTATTGTTTTTAGATTCAAGAAGATACCCTTTATACGATCCTGCAATCAGAACCCCTCGATATCTCCTCTATTTGGTAGTACTCAAAACAGGGGGAGGAGTTTGGGGGGCATGGGGGGTAAAAAAAAATGTCTTAGAAAAGTGACTTGTATTCGTCTACACGGCTGTTATTTTTTTTTAATTCAAGTCACTCCGTTTGGGAGATATACAACGGGGGCTAAAAAAGGGGCGAGAGGGGGGGTAATTAATTTTTTCCTTTGATTCAAGAAGATACCCTCTATACGACCCTGCAATCAAATTTCTTCTATCACGTCGCTATCTGGTAGCACTTACAAAGGGGGAGGGGGTCTGGGACAAGGGGGGGTTAAAAAAATCAGTTTAAATCACTTGTCCCCCTCTATACAAACGCCATAAACGTTTTGATCCAAGTTGGTCCGTGTGCAAGAAGGTTAGAGCGGGGGGGCTCCGGGAGGGGGAGCAAATCTCAAAAACCGAGGGGGACCGAGGAATTTTCCCTCGGTCCAACATGAGAAATACATTATCGCAAAAAAACAATACCTCACCCTACACCATCCGGGAGAACAATAATTATGTCAGTGAGTCCGTGGTAATCTAGCTATATCGTTGTCGGTCCAATTATCGAAATCCTCGATTAGTCAAAATTGCTATTGCTACCAATTATGTGAACCCTTGAAGCGAAAAATAACAAATAGCTTGGGGAAATCTGAAATCATACGCTGGTAACATTCGTGCTCTATGTCACTGTCATTGTCATTGTCTTTGATATCAACATAGTGTTGAGGTTTTGTGTTCCAAGTAAAACAAAAACAAGTGTTTATTAGAAAGTTTTACGGTGTTATTTCAGTGAAACGTTATTCCTTCCGACTTCTTGACCTTTCTGCTGCTATTTTGACAGTTCTTCACTGCACAGGAAACCATAGTTATCTATTTACACGTCGAAGTGTCCTGGCTCGTGCCTCGACGGGTACTGACGAGCACTGCGCACGGTTTGGTTGATATTTGTGTGCGTGAGCGCGTGTGTTTACAAGGTGAGCACGGTTTTCTACGGCTTCGTTTTTTATTTCACCGTAAGCTGTCTTTAAATTCCTTTGTCTGAGTTTTCGACACAGGTAAGTACGGCCGCTTCTGTATCTAGTGGGAAGTGTATTAATACTGCGCTATATTAAAACCACTTGGAACACGGCAAAGCATCGTATTTCGCAAAGATTTTATAGTGTTTCTATTTTTAGGGTGAATTACACAGACTGTTTTGGGGGAAGTAAGTGTCACACACGCACTGTTCATATTGGTATACCTACCTCCTTAATCTCAACCTTAACAGTCTGTATTGGTCCACTGCTGGACGTAGTCTTCCCCCTGATAACCGCCTTGTTAGCGTCTATCTCATGTAGGGTAAGGCCCATAATCCCCACGCTGGGCATGCGGGTTGGGGATCGCAGTTCGGTGGTATAATTGTTCTGCAGAAGGCGCTGCTCGCCGCCCCCCGGTGGATATCCCTTAGTCGCCTCTTACCTGCCTTAGGTAGGTCCTAACTAAAATTAGGAAGATTAGATAAAATATTGGGTAACAACTTTATGAAGCAACTAGCTGCGCCCCGCGGCTTTGCACGCGTTGTTCCTATGGAAACATTAAAAGGTGATTTTCATTCCACGGGAACAGTTTTATGGGATAAAAAGTAGCCTATGTTTTATTCCAGGATTAGAATTACCTGTATACAACATTTCAGCCAGATCCGTCCAGTAGTTTTGGCGTGAAGAAGTAACAAACATCCATACATCCATACACCCATACATCCATACAAACTTTCGCCTTTATAATATTAGTGTGATGTGAATGATGTGATAACAACAATGTCGCTAGGCCATTGATTTAAAAAGGGAAGATAGGTTACGTTCTCCCAGCGCTTACTCAAAAATTGGCATGTGTTACATTACAAACTACACGCAGTAAAAAAATACAGAGAATTAAGACAAACTTTTTCGGGCTCAAACGAAAGACCAGCGCTGGCTAGACATCCGGGAGCCTAGCCAGCATTTATGCTGAGTTAGGGCAACTATACTACTACATAATAACTATATCCTATTGATTGTCCCTTTGACGTAAGCGACAAGACAATGGCACAATAAATGGTCGTTCTGTAACCCAATTCGAGATTCTTACACAACCAACCCAGTTCAACCTCAGTTTACCATGCAGAATACCTATGCCAATTTGTTGTTTTTTGCCAAGATTTGGGTAGGTACAGGTTTTTGTTGAATTTTAGTGTTCCGTACCTACCTCGAAAGGAAAAAACGGAACCCTTATAGGATCAGTTTGCTGTCAGTCCGTCTGTCTGTCTGTCAAGATCCTTTTTCTCAGGAACGCGTGAAGTTTTCAAGCTGGAATTTATATCAAATAATCAAGTCTACTGTCTGTTTGAGCTGTGAGAACTAAGATTGAAAGCAAACGCAATCAAAAGATACAGCAGTTTATGCTGGAAACTCCCGCAAATTATCGACACTCGCAAGAGAATCAAAACCTACATAAAAAGGGAAGGTAGGTTACGTTCTCCCAGTGCTTACTCAAAAATTGCCATGTGTTACAACTACACGCAAACACATACGCTCACAGTTATATTTCCAGTCCTGTGCATTACAAAAAAGAACAAAGACGGAAAGACGTATCTAAGACCGAAGTGAGACCGAGACAACAATATTTCACGCGAATAAAATTTTGTACGAAGCAACGTACTATAAAGCACAGTTTTATCCCATGGGATATAAATCACCTTTAAACGTTTCCATAGGAACAACGCGTGCGAAGCCACACTGCAGGCACAGCTTGTATTGTAATTACCTATGTAATGCCTGCAGCAACATATTAATATACTTACATAATTCAAAATAAATGATTGTACCTACCTAATTCTATTACATGATGAAAAGACAGGTAAAGTCGTGAAAAACTAAAATCGCCCACGTTTTTTTGCAAGCGTCGCTGACGCGTCGCTCAGGCATGCGCTTACGCCATTCAGGTGACCCGCTTCTTTCTCTGATGATTTATGAATGACGTCTACGGCACGGTGGGCGTTCTGCCGACTGAGACGAGGGAGGTGCGATGTCGATTATTTCCAGGGTTGCAAAAAACTGTTTTTTTTTTATATTTTATAAAACAAACTGTTCAAAATCTTTAAAACAAGTGTTTTTTTTGTTTTATTTGTTTTTTTTTTTACTCTTTAAATTTAAGGATCAATTTCAAATCAATGATAGCGAATAATAAAATATTTAGTCCATTTCTAAACTATTTCCTAATTCACATTAGTAAAAATTAACAAAACGATAAATATTTACTTTTTGTTGCGTATCTCAACTATCTTAGTATCTCTAATCTAATTATCAAAAAATATTATAATTATTGATCAATACAAAACACTTTACATACACCTTTTATGTAGTATAGTGTAGGTATGTAGGTAGAGAATATAGAGAGAGAACGGAGAATACCCACTAATCCAGTTAATTACTTTCTTTCGACGGTCGACATAGGGACTTTATTGGCGGGGAGTTACCAGTGCACAGTGTATAAAACGGCCAACATAGAGAATTTCCACTTGTAAATTTATTTTAAGCTATTTAGAGTTATACATATTTATTCGTTTGGATTTATTTCCATTCATTTCAATAAAAGGTAGTTTTAAACACTGTTTTTTTCATCATGATTTAAACATTGTTTAAAACTCGTTTTAAACTGTGTTTCTAAACACTTAATAAAAAACATAGTTTTATTTCAAACTGTTTAAAACACGTGTTTTAAAACAACTTGTTATAATCATGCCAACCCTGATTATTTCTACAGTTGTTGACTTTTGGTTTATTTTCGGCGAGAGTATATCTTCAGCTCATCTTCGAGACAAACAGAGAGGAGATGTAGGTACGATCCGACGAATTAAAATAGCCTTACTGGTCCGATTATGAAAATTATTCTATGGATGTAGCTACCGGTACTCATACACAACAAATAGCGAATCCCTACGCGATAAATTCAAAGAAACGAATATAATGACAGTAGCATGTCAAGTTTTTTAGCAAGTTTATGAAAACTTGTTAAAAAATCAATCGGTTCCCTAAAATAGCGATAGAAACAAACAGAGGCTCGCTGTGCCCACAACACGGCTACACAAAATAAAATGTATAAAAATAAATCGAACCAATTGTCAAAAACTTGCTGTGCAAAAAGGCTAACTATAAAATATCAGATTATCTAGAGGATAAAAACAGCTTGGGACGGGTTTCGCTCCAACTCGAAAAACAACAACTAACAGGCTAAATGTTCTTCGTCGCTTCTTTATCTGCGTACTGAAGCGACAGATATCGAAAATATGACTTTATTACCTTGTCAGAGCTTAATTTTATAATTTGACCTTTTCTAAGTCTACGTTTATTGTATATATGGAAATAAATAATTTTTGATTTTGATACATTATCCCTGAGTGACCCAGGTAAGTTTCACCCTGGCTGCGCAAACGAAGCCGAGTGCAGAATGCGTGGTGGCCTCGACTCGAACCAAAATAATGCATCAGGCAAACTTCGCTCGGCGCATATTTGTTAAGAATGTATTTATTTACGTGAGCTGAAATACTGTAAACAGTTTTCAGCAAGAAATCGAAAAATCCACATCTGCCAAAAACAACATTCTTACTGAAGTGGTTACCTCACCGGAGTTATTATTATAATCAATTGTTGTTCTAATCAAAGATTTAAATCGTTAGCCGCCAGCTGGTCAAAAACTGTGGCATTTTCTTTGAATGCGCGCTTTAACAGACGCAAACTTTAAGTAGATAGATAAAATTCGTGTTTTTGACAATAAACCCAACTGTTATTATTCTCAATAGCCTAACTGCATTCAAATCACATAACACGAACTTTTGTGAACAAGCACACAACACACTTCCAAATGACCAAAGACAAGAGCTTCGTTTGGCATCAAAAACGGAGTGAACTGACTACGAAAAGGTCATAATCTAACCCCCTTATTCATAATGGTCTGCTTACATAAAACAACTGATAAGTAGTGTTATTTCTCAGGCCGACTTATGTCAATAGAAGAAGACAGAGCGAGATTTAGCAGTGTGCTAAGTTAGCAGACTATTATGAATAAGGGGGTTACTATTTAAATCTTTAGTTCTTATCATATTACCTAATAATATAAATTCGAAAGAAACTCTTTCTGTCTGACCTTTTCCAGCAGATAATTATTCGACGACCTCTGCGGCGCGGTGGGCGAAGGTCCACCTGCGACACAGAAGGTTGCTGGTTCGATTCCTGCCTTAGGACAAATGTGTGTGCGATCTGCAGATATATGTTCAGGGCGTTCTGGATGTTTTCTATGTATGATAAAAAATATCTATATAATATGTATGTAGAGTATTGTATTATGTATATCAGTTATCTAGTACCCATAACACAAGCTCTGCTTAGCTCGGGGCTAGATAATGCTGTGTGAGTTGTCTAACATTACTTATTTTATTTATTACTAGCTGCGCCCCGCGGCTTCGCACGCGTTGTTCCTATGTAAACATTAAAAGGTGATTTTCATCCCACGGGAACAGATTTATGGGATAAAAAGTAGCCTATGTTTTATTCCAGTATTAGAATTACCTGTATGCAAAATTTCAGCCAGATCAGTTCAGTAGTTTTGGCGTGAAGAGGTAACAAACATCCATCCATACATCCATCCAAACTTTCGCCTTTATAATATTAGTGTGATGTGATTTATTCATTAATAATCATTTATTTATATATTAGATATTTATCTTCACACAATGAGGCGCCTTCACTTCACAAACCTTCTCAAGGTGGTGGACCGAACCAGTCTTCTTGCAGTGTCACTGAATTACCAGTAACGCTGTATTTTGAGGGATATTTATATTTTTGGGAAAGGTGCGTTGCGCAAAAAGTACCACTTTGTGGTACTTAAAAAGTACCACGTGTACTTTTTAACGGACTTGAAAAAAGAAAGAGGTTCTCAATTTATTTTATTTTTGATATCTCAGAATTTTTGACTGGGTTGTCCGATTTTCATGATTTTTTTTTATATGAAAGCTGGTGCTTCCCCTGTAGTCTCATTTTAATTTGGTTCAGTTCTGACAGTGGGATCAATGAAAATCCATGAAAAATCTAAAAAAAATTAAGTCGGTTTAGAGTTTTTTAAAACAAAATTAATTAAGGTATAAACGATCTGCAATCAAGAACATATAGCTTGCATAACCTTTTGATCCTATATAACCTATAGGTACTTAAACTAACAACAAATAATGATTCTCCAATTATAAAAAAGTATACTCAGAACAGAATATCAGTTCCTGAAATATTGTGTAATTATTATGCAATAATCAACTGAAAATATAAGTACCGGGACCGTTCACAGAGCTTCCGATGTTTATTTCTGAACTGCTCTGAATCAGATAGATTCCTTTGACATACGAGTATATTATATTTGCTGACGTAAAAGTGATGATTGTATACAATTTTATGTTTAAAATGATCATAAATTTCAAACATAAAGTTGTGTACAGCTAAAAATTCGTTCTTTTCTTTTATAAATAACACATTAACTTAATATTAATATTGTAAATGAGAAAGTTTGGATGTATGGATGGATATTTTGCTACCTCTTCACGTCGAAACTACTGAACAGATTGAGTTGAATTTTTTGGAATCAAACATAGACTGTTGTTATCTCTATACTACTTTTTATCCCGCTAACCCGCTAACCAGTTCCCATGGGCTGGCATGGGATAGAAATCACATTTTTCACTAATAATGTTTGATTATTTTATGAAAAAGTGCCAATTTGTCCTGCTTTGATTATTTATTTTTAATTTGTATGGCGGTATTCTAGGTATGTCCTGCTGGTTTTCTTTAAGAGTGTGCCATAAGCAATTTACTTCAAAATTGTAATTCAAAATCTTTATTTATGTAAGAAACTAAAACTGAAAGCCCTTCAACATTAAGGAAAATGTTACATTGATATTTTATCTTGAATTACGTGTTTTAAAAACACGATTGGTGAGAGTTTTCTCGATCGTTTATTTTTTTGATGAATAGAAATTTTTCTTTGGTATTATTATTTAACTTTGGTTTTTGTTTTGGTAAGAAACCTAGAAGTATTTCTTTAGTTATGTCTTTTAATTTTTCGATTGGTTGTTTCATTAACTGTGTTATTATTATTAGGTAAAATCATTTTAGACGCATAGAACATTCAATGCACGTCTCTGTTCTGTACTTACTTCTCACTCGCGATTAAACCATAATTATTATCTTGTCATCCCGCTCGAATCCACCTCGTAGCGGCGTTATTGTACACTCTTATATAAATACTATATATATATATATATATATACTTATATAAATACTATTAATTAATAAATACATTTGAGCGTACTATGCATATCGCTATTACCAACATTATATTGATTTATAGAATACGAGTTCCTGAAATATTGCGTAAGTATTATGCAATAATAAACTAAAAATATAAGTAGGTACAATCGTGATCGAACTGACAGAGCTTCTAAGAGTTATTTCTGAAGTGCTCTGAATCAGATATATAGAGTATATGTCAAAGGACATATATAATATATATGTCCTTTGACATATATATTATATTTGCTGACGTAAAAGTGTTTCTAACATAAAATTGTAAGCAATCGTCACTTTTGCGTCAGCAAATATAATATTATGGTCTAAAAAATATATCTGAAATAAACCTCAGTAAATTTGTTTAAATGTGTATTTTGTAAGTAGGTACGTTATGTATAAATTACAGTCCTCTTTCCTAAATCTATTTTCTTATTTCTAGAATTATAACTTCTGCTCTTAGCATAGATGACGCATGCGAAAGTTTGAATGGAGATGTATGGATGGATAGATGGATGTTTGTTACCTCTTCACTCCAAAACTACCGAACGGAGCGGACTGAAATTTTTCATAAAGATTCTGAGAGAATTCTAATCCTGGAATCAAACATAGGCTTTTTATTCCATATATCAGTTCCCGTTGGATAGAAATCACCTTTAAACGTTTTCATAGGAACAACGCGTGCGAAGCCGCGGAATGAATCAATAAAAAAATAGAAAAATGTACAACACAGAGAGACCTTGTACATTAGTCACCCAACACAGGCTCTACTTAGGGGCCAGATGACGCTGTGTGGAAAATGTAGAGCTTATAGATGAGTTTCTAGGTAATTAATGTTTCTCACAATTCACAAAGAAAAAGTCGTTGATTTTGTTTATAAATAACACTAACTTTATTATATTAGAAATGCGAAAGTTTGGATGGATGGTAGGATGCGGATCTTTGTTACCTATTCACGCCGAAACTTCTGAACAGATCGAGCTGAAATTTTGCATAACAGTTAATTATAATACTGAAATGAAACATAGACTGTTTTTATCCCACACTACACTTCTTTTTATCCTGATAATCAGTTTCCGTGGGCTGCCATGGGATGTAAATCACGTTTAAACATTTTTATAGAAGTAACTCGTGCGACGCCGCGCGCAGAAACTAGTTTAGTATAATATTTAATAATAAATGTAATATTGCTGCGTCTTATAGCATCAACTAATAAATATAGAATTCTTCATAAAAATATAATTAAAATCAATTATAATAGAAATAATTTAAAACTGTATTCCGACGACCTCTGTGGCGCGGTGGACGAAGGACCGCTTGCGACGCAGGAGGTTGCAGGTTCGATTTCCGCCTCGGGACAAATGTTTGTACGATCTGCAGATATTTGTTCAGGGCGTTCTGGATGTTTTCTATGTATAATAAAAAATATCTATCTATGTAGGGTATTGTATTATGTATATCAGTTATCTAGTACCCATAACACAAGCTCTGCTTAGCTTGGGGCTAGATAATGATGTGTGATTTGTCCCGCATTATTTGTTTATAATTAAAACATTTGAGCCTAACTGCAGACTGTTGCAAACAGTAGTAGCAGTGCATTAAATCGTTTAACAGTGTACAGGTAGCTCAACTGATGCATATCAATACCAGTTAGAAGCGCACCCAAGGTAACTAGGTACTTGGTTTTATTACCTAGTTGGTAGCTAGTATATAAAAGATAAAATTATTACAGAGGTATTAAAAAATAGCTTATATTAGATACCACAAACTTGTAAGATGGATTTTTAAAATTTTCTATGATGAACGTAAAATTATGATAAAATAGGTATCGCTGTCATATTGGCTCGGGTAATTTTTAAAATCGGTCCAAACAAACAATCAAATCTTACCTCTTTACAATATTAGTGTAGACACACGGTTATTCCCAGGTGGGAGCTCAGAAATCGTAAGAATAAGCTACATTATTACGATTTCTGTAGGTGGGAGTGATTCACGCACAATTAGTTGCTAAAATGTATGCCAGAGTTGTTTTCTAACCTGACGCAGCAACTACGACCACACTATTTCAGTACCTACCCACAGTCGTCAGCAGCGCGATCTAGAGCTCCCCTAGCGACATCTAGAAGATTTTTACAGTACTTTTAGTACTTAAATTGTAACTAGATGTCGCCACCTAAGGGGTTCGAACGACGACGCGACGTCTTATTTCGTTTATTCTATTATGTATATCAGTTCTAGTATACATAACACAAGCTCTACCTAGCTTGGGGTTAGATGATGCTGTGTGAATTGTCCAACATTATAACTAGACTAAAACTAAAACTAAACTACTGGACCGATCTAAAAAAATCTTTTATCGTTAAAAAGCGACTTTTCAGGGACATAGGCTATATTTTATCCCGGAATTCCTACGGGAACGGGAACTACGCCGTTAGGCGCTGCTAGTATAATATATATATATACGAGTATATATTACATAAATGTAGATATAATACGAGAGAAATATAATATGAGTCTAAAGGACCCCTTAGAAAAGCCATTGAAGTCTTCAATTAATAGCGTAATTGAAGGTTATTTAAAACAACTAAAAAGAAAATTGCAAGCATAATGATGCCTTGCCTTAAGGCGCATACCCGAGCCAATCTGACAGCAATTCCTATTTTATCATATTTTTACGTTTATATTAGGAATTTTTAAAAATCCTACGTTCAGTTTGTGGTATCTATTATAATATAAGCTATTTTTTTAATACCTCTTTTATAATTTTATCTCATATAGTTTAGGAGGAGTTGCAAAAATAGAGTTTGGTGGCCAAAAAGCGCAACTTCGTATCTCTTCCTAAGCTTTACAAAATGAAACTATTAAAGAGGCATTAATAAATAGCTCATAATAGATACCACAAACTGAACGTAGGATTTCTAAAAATTCCTAATATAAACGTAAAAATAATATATAATAGTTGGGGGCGCTACTTTCGCTGGTGTATGGGCCTTAACAACAGCTTAAAAAAATTCAATGTTTCTAAGGCCAAACATAAACGTAAATTTAGCCAGATATGTCGTTTTACTTTAAAATACTCAAAGAAGACAAAAAAATTTAGTCTTGTTCATATTACAGCTCTCTGTGTATAGTTTTGACAATCTATACTAGCTAGCGAAAAATTATGGAAACTTCTAAAGCGCCTCTAGCGGATAGTTGGGTACTAATATGCGCAGTGGATAACTAGGTACATTATATCCGTATTTACGTAACTTAACTACTGTAGTAACGTCAGACAATTTAACTGTGACTGTGACACACTGCTGGCTTTGTCAATGTCTCAGAAATTATATCTTAATTATATTTTTAGATATTATATATTTTATTGTAATAATTACGATTTCTGTGGTCGATGCAGACTGGCCTTCATGTAGGTAGTTCTTGGTGGGCAGACGTAAAAAAAATGTTTAAAAAAAACTATAAGCCGACTTTAATTATATGGATCCCATTATCGGCCCACGGAAGCACCAGCATTCATATAAAAAAAGAATCATGAAAATCAGACCACCCAGTCAAAAGTTCTGAGGTTACAAACATACCTACCTCCTTCTTTTATATACAGTCGTGGTCAACTAATTAGGGACATTCAAAATAGTGCAATAATCGGTTACGAACCTACATAAAATGTAAAACCCTACTGATATCTCAGTAACTATTATTTGCATAATTTGGTCCGACTATTATGCTATAAATGGCTGTAAATAAAAGATTAAGATAAGAAACGACCAAATAATGTGTTGCTCTATACACCATCAGGTGATCAGTGATCCTATGGAAATATTTAAAAGTGAATCAGTTGGATATATCCCACGGGAACTGATTTATGGGATAAAAACCTATAGTATAGTAGCCTATGTTTGATTCCAGGGTTATAATTACCTGTATGCATAATTTCATCCCGATCCGGTCAGTAGTTTTAACGTGAAGACGTAACAAACATCCATCCATACATACAAACACTCGCGTTTATAATATTAGTGTGATGTGATAATATCCCTATAAATTTTTCTAATTACGGAGAATCAAAGTAGGTAAATAAAAGAAAATCTTCTACGATTTGCAGCAAATTATTTTTCTATTAAGTACTTTTATTTATTATTATCGAAGGCAAAAAAATTAATACCACAAATATACCTAATCGTGTACAGATGCTGTAGATTTTTTTATCGAACGATTTTATAGAATTTTTTATTGTTGTAGTTTTTTTCTTAAAGGAGTACTTCCCCCAAAAAGGCAAAAAGGGAGACTTTAGAATATTTCCGTTTTCGACATCAGATTTCGATGGTTATATTTTTAATTGAAAGGTAAAAAATATTATAATTCTTCTAAAAAACTGGTAGGATTTTTTTTTATTTCTATTTATTACCTATTTGTGTATAATAAAAAAAATATCTCATTTCGTTAAAAAAGTTGTTGTTTTGTTGTTCGCGAGGTCTATCTACAATTCGGAGAACTATGTATAATAATTTCTCCGGTGATATAATAATTCCACTAAATTCACACACAAGTAAGTATTTGTACCTATTTATTGAAGCCGGAGAAGCTCCGGTGCAAGCTCGGCCAAAGATTGCAGACTTGCTAGATTTCTTGGCATTCCCTCAAAATATTCTGCGTTGTTCAAGATAGGTAGATGCCTCCTTCCATTAAATTGTTTTCATGCTTTGTCACGTAACCTAGGTATTTTAGGGCTAAATTAAAAAAGTTTATCTTAGAACATCAGAAAAGCACTGAAGATCTAAGAAATGAAATATCTTTTCTGTAGTAAGAAGGTTCTACTAATAGCTCTACCACCGCCTCTTCCTCCTTCTACCAGTACCCACTCTCTTCCTTTCTTCCCTACCACGTTTTTAAGACATCGGTTATACTGGGTTTCATATTTGCCCGACTGCGTAAGTATGAACGTCGTTTTGTCATACTTCTGTATTTTGCTGTCATCTTGTGTTATGAATTCTTTTGTTGTATTATTAATTCTACGTGTTTGTGTTAAACTTGTTAGTGTAGGTATTATCATATACATAAATTAGCTTAGCTGGACTTTTTTTCTGTACTTCTATTTTATCTTTTTATGAATTGTGTTTCGTGTACGTGACGCGTTGGCTCCGACGGAAGATCAGCGTTGGGATAGCTATGCATAGTAGCTATTTCAACATAATGCTGAGTCGGACGCCATTTCATAGCACTAAGCCTTATAATTGTTTACTGTTGTTTGTTTTATTTGTAGTTTTTTACGGTGTAGGATAATTTCATTAAGAAACTCACTTCAGTTTATGTATGTAATAGGGTATTTTTTAAGCTATGAATAAAAATTTCTTTCTTTCTTTCTTTCTAGGTGAATGCGACAGTAAAAAATTGTTTTAAAAACTATCCCATCGTCAGAACTGGACTTAATTGATATGGGACCACACGGGAAGCACCAGCTTTCAAATAAAAATTTATGCAAATCGGATCACCCAGTCAATAGTAATGAGGTTACCACAGAACTCGTAATAATATGTAAGGTACATTACGCGATAGGTATGTGTGTGGAGGTAACGAATATAAAAAATACAGTCGAATTGAGAACCTTCTCCTTTTTTGAAGGCGGTTAAAAATAATAACACTGCGTGACCTACTTACTTAAAAGTATTTTTTTCTACCTATTTTTGGAGTTGACGTTAGTAGGGTCCTTTTTCGAAGTTAGTTTAAATACCTGTAGTAAGTACCTACCTACCTAAGTATTTTGGTGGAATCCTTCCACCACAAGAAAGATACATTACAGTTTAAACCACAGAAATCGTATTAAGTGCCTTATTTTATGGAATTCTGTGGTTAAAACCCTACGCTATGATTTACCTGAGTTTAATTAGTGTATTACTTTATAGATTAGGATGTTGTGGGTAAAAAACCAGCGGAAATAATTAATATTTCGTATTATATTTATTATTTATGAAAAAATATAGTAACCACTAAGTATACAGGGTGAGGTAAATTCTTGGCCCCACCGTTTCTTTTGTAGTTAGAAGATTTTCTTCTTAGGAAACCAGGAACACTGATTTTTCGACAAATGTCATTTTTGGACGTCCCGTAAAGTAATTTTTTTCAAAAAACAACAAAAGGTTCCTAAGAACAACCCCGCAATACAAAATTCTCACTGCTAAGAATAAACACCATCGAGTTTAGGATTCTAACTCGATGATAAACACCTAATAGTTGAATTTACATCAGAGTTGTTCAATCTATACCATAACAAGCTCTGCAGCATTATCTATCCTCAAGCTCTGCTTAGCTTGGGGATAGATAATGCTGTGTGAATTTGTCCAGAAAGTGTTGAAATTGACTAGAAAGTGGTTTCGTTAAATCTTACAGATGGCTGATTCTACCAGGTTATGAGTCTTCTCCCTGTTTTTCTCTTCACCAGTACTGTCCTTTTAGTGCGCCGCGGGCGTAGCAGCGTCCCGACGGCGAAAGGTTCAGGCGTTGAGAAGGTGGGTAGGCCATAAAAGTGGGCGCTCGTTGGAAGTCCGGCCGGAAACGAAGACTGCCCTAGGGTGGACTTTGAACCCTGGAATGCGCATAAAGCAAGGCATTACAGCCAGGTCTTGCAAGGTGACGGGCTCCCACGGCAATACAAAAAGCAGAAAGCACTAAGGGTTCATGATGCCGTGGAAGTCACAATCAGAACGGGAGATGTTTTTACAAAAATGAGAAGTAGTAGGGTAGATGCGCCTGTTATGCGTCCAGCGGGCCTAGACAATGTAACAATCGATTAGCGAAAGCGTTAGTAGAAAAGTCCAAAAATGTATGGGTTTGACATAAGTATGCCTCAGATATGTCACGTGGTCTATCTATAACGTATAGAATAATGGTAGACAATGTACACACATGACGATTCCACCAAACGAATCGACAACATCGAACGATTACTTTCATACAAATGCCTAGCCAAGATGCACTTTTGACAATCGACTACGCCCATAGTCGATCGTCTTGATGGAAACGCTGGCGAACGCCGAGACCCTGTAGATATCGACACAAAATGGTGATTTCATAAACAGCTGTAGGAAGGAATCATTGGATGGATGTGTTTATCGCGTTGTTTGTTTTGTGATTTTAAAATAATTAGTGCAAGATGCATACGCTGCGTTTGCTGTGGTCAGCTCAAAATGAAAATGTTTGGCTCAGACGCCACTTATGTAACTTTCTCGGCAGCAATTGGAAAGTATTGATGAAATGCCAGAAACATTATATAAAGAGCACTTTAGACTCAGCAAAGCCTTATTTTAAAAGCTTTGTTGTGAGTTGCGGTCTTATACGTCAATAAAAGGATCTCTAGAGATATCTCTGGAAATAAAGGTAGGTGTCTAAGAAATATTTTTGATTGTGTATTGATAACCTATGGACCTGCTACCTACCTGCAATAACATTGCTTAAATTTCCTTTTTTCTAGTGTTTTGCGCCCTAAACTTTTTAGCGCTAGCAGCTAGGTATTAAAGTGATTTTTTTTCTTGCAGGGGACTCTGGTTATCCACAGCGATCCTGGCTGATGACGCCTGTTTTAAATGCTGCACCTGGGTCTCAAGAAGACGTTTACACATCTCGCTATGTGCAAGCCAGAAACAGCATAGTGTGCTGCTTTGGTTTACTGAAGTCTCGATGGAGGTGCTTCCTTAAGACAGAGTTCTTCGCTACCACCTGTATGAAGCTTGCAAGATAACACTTGCTTGCTGTGTACTACATAACATGGCAGTCCAACACCAAGTATTAGTCCTGGCATAAGCAATGATGGCAGTGATGATTACACCTCACAACATAACATCTTTAATGCTGATAACCAAACAGAACTTATCCGAGGCAGGGCAATGCGCAATCATTTAATCAGCAGGTTTTGATGAGAATGAGAATTCTTAGTGGATTGTAAATAAAAGTACATAGTTAAAGTTACAAACATATTTTATTTTTAATTCAGTTTATTATCTATTTGGGTACACATTTGCTGTAACATACATTCATTCATATTTCTTATACCTTTAATTTTGGAGTTTAATAGTGTCCTAGAACTATCAAACTTATCTAATCACGAATGGTCATATACACAGATGACACATTGTAGACGGCTACTGTTGGCTCACGGATGGCAGGCATACATAGCCCTACTCAGATATTGTTAAACTAAGGCTTCAGCTATTTTTGTGAAACAGCCGAGGAGATTGTTTCGCTCACTATACACCTCTACTCTTTGGCCTTCAGTCTGTGCCCGTCTCCCCTCCAACTGAAGGGGTCTCCGCTCGATGGCCACAAACTCACTCTTGACTTCCAGTCTGCCCACACCTTAAAATTACAAGAAAGTTTTAGTAATGCAGATTGCAGGGTTTTTTGTTTATATAATGAATTAATTATGCATGATTTTTTTAGGTACATACTTTCTATTTACAATTGGTAGGTAATTAATTTACTTCATGAAGTCATAAAAGTGCTATAAGTACTCGTAAGGTACCCACCTTTTTCCACTTGTCCATAGTCTTTTGGACACCACCACCAACAGAATTTAAGGTGATGGCCCGCTCTTTTCACAAACGATCAGCCCTCAAACGTCCCTGCGCACCAGGCTGATGTTTTGCGAGGTCACCATGCCTGTAACATAACATAAAACTAAAGAGATCTCGTTCTTTATATTTCTTGTGAATCGAGTCATTGTTTATGTTTCTTATACCTACCATGGTTTAGGTATAGTATTGCTTTCCGGCTAGAAACTTTTTTAGGTAGTTATTTAAATTTTTGAGGTAGATAACTAGCCTAGTCCTTACAAAGAAAGGTAAGTAGGTAGGTCGAGTACTAAATAATTAATTTACCTTTCCATAAAATCCAAATGAGCTGAAAACTGCTCACCGCTGGCCCGTGCTCTTGATTCCAATTACCTAAATAATTGCAATTACGTACATCAAAGTAAGATAATTCCAATTGCGCCAAAGTTGTTTTCTTTTCATGAAGTTTATAAAACAAAACAAACAATACAAAAAGTGTTCTCAGTCTTTTACTGCGTTTCTGTGTTGCCAGATGACTTGAACTTCCCCCCAACTTTATTCCAAATCCCAAATCTCAAATTGAAATTAAAACTTCATTTATTCAGACTGTGACATCCATTTTGTTAGAAACACATTATTTTAAATTATTATTTTTTATATATTGTTAAGACTTATTTTTTTTATCATAGTAAGTTTATGTCTAAGTTTAAGCACGCCGTTGTGTTATTTTTGACCTTGTGTGGTTGGCAGGTAGAAAATGCCATCGGCATTATGCCCACCCACCATTTGTGTACTTTTTACAATTGTGTGCAATCATGTATTAAAATAAATAAATAATTAAAATTAAGAATGGTTATTATGTAACAATAAAACACCGTTATTTTTTTATAAACTATCAATCAAAAATAATTACAATAATCATAATTTCAATTCTGATATCAAATTATATAAATAAATAAATAAATAATGCTGGACAATTCACACAGCATTATCTAGCCCCAAGCTAAGCAGAGCTTGTGTTATGGGTACTAGATAACTGATATACATAATACAATACACTACATAGATAGATATTTTTTATTATACATAGAAAAACATCCAGAACGCCCTGAACAAATGTCTGCAGATCTTACACACATTTGTCCCGAGGCGGGAATCGAACCCGCAACCTCCTGCGTCGCAGGCAGACCTTCGCCCACCGCGCCACAGAGGTCGTCGAATATATTATATATGTATATATATATAAATATATGTATATATAAATATATATACATATTTAGTTATCATTTATATCTATTTTATTCAACATGTACCTACACGTTTTGCGAATTAAATGTTTGCTATGACGGATCGAAATTTACACAACTGGGTTTTTCAGTACCATCTTGTATGGTATGGTCGGTGTGGTACTTAATAAGAATCCCCAAATTTCCTCCAAACCCAGTTTTCCCTCCGAAAATCCCCCCAACAAACCTTTCGCCTCCCCCGAATCTCCGTCCAAAGTTCAAAAAATTCCGAATTTGCAGGGAATACCCCCGTCTGGCAACACTGGCGTTTCATTTCAATTGACTACGATCTTTCAATAAGTTAGTTCGAAAATGCAAATAATTTTTGATTCCATTTCAACCTATTAATTATGCTGTAGAATTTAAGTACGCTACTCAATGTATCAAAAACTTATTATAATAAGCCTCCACACGCAATAAAAAACAGAAAACCATTCATAAATAAAATCCAAGATATATAAGTTTTGCGTAGACCGGAACGTAAAAGAGACGAGCAAAATAGGCGAATGACATTTTTGACGTTTGACTACGACAACCATAGACTAAGCGCGGTATTGAGCGATCAGACGAATAGACACGGCGATCGCCACGCGAAGGTTACTTTGTCTACCAAACGTACTTCGCCATCGTTTAGGCGATGACGATTGTAGAAATCGAAACGCTTCGAAGCGCATGCCGGTTGGCTAGGCCTGCAGGCCCCATTCACGACCTTTCGCGGCACTACTGGTTACTTTTTGTCGAAAATAGCCTTATTTGCACTCTCACACAAAGACATTAAATTATATCAACAACCTCGATGTGTAAGCTACGCATACAAGCTAACTACACATCACAAGCACCAGCAATTATAGGTAAAATAAATTAATTAATTTGTGGTCCGCCGTCAACAAGACAAAAAGTGTCTATATCAACGCGAAAAATAGCAGCGTGTCGCGAATTCAACGGTAAGTTTTACATTGTCTTTATGCATGTCAGAGTTGATGGTCAAACTAATTTGACTTCATTTTGGATTAAAAAATATGGATTTGTGTAATTCTATCTAAATTATTGTCAATAAAATTGAAATATTGCGTGGACGAGAACTGTTCCACGATATTTTAAGAAAGTCCCATTTTAGACCGGGTTGGACGCGAATTGGACATATCGTGTCAATAAGGTGATTTCTTGTATGCATTATTGTATTAAAATTTATTCAAACATTTTATTAAATTTGAACCTTATGCTCGTAAGGTATCTACAAACCATATTTCGTCCAGGCTCGGAGCAACAAACCATAAAATACTGAGTTATGAAATTTCTTGTGGTCGCGAATCGGACAAGGTTAAATGACGTCCTGATTTCGACCTTAGCTTTATTGATTATGTAAACTTAACAATAATGTAATAGAATTTTGTATATTAAGTCATTGAGTTATCCAGTATTGTGTATTTAACATATTTCATTCAATTACACTTTATTTGAAATAAGCTATATGCAATTTTTTTTAAAAATATTGTGGTCGAGAACTACTATATAAGACCAGATATCGACCATCTGCGTATAATAAAATACAGTGCCAGTCATCAGAGTCCTAAATATAGAATACTAATAAAGGTTATATGTTTATTAGGTATTTTTGTATACTAGTAGCTAGTGATAGCCACTACTACTTTCAAAAATACCTATACAATACAATAAACCTCAATAACCAAACTGCAACGATTCCAAAGACTGGTGTGCTCAGCAATAACAGGCTGCATGAGAACTACACCGGGCGTTGCCCTGGAGGTAATCCTAGACATGGTGCCACTAGACTTATATATACAACAAGAGGAGACCTTATCGGCTTTGAGACTACAAAACATTGGATTCTGGGGAGGCATAGAAAGCCCTCACACTCAGATCTTAAACAGAGCCTTAGCCTATGAACCTCTCTAAGCCGCCCCCTGTGACAGAATGCCCAGCAAACCTATACAAGAGAAACACTACCAGATACAAATATATGAGGAGGGACACCTGAGATGAATATGAGAGGCCCACGTCCACTCCTCCCCTAGCATTCTCACAATTCCGAACATGAATAAGGCAAAAAACCAGAGGAACGCATGCCGAACGATGGACACACCTACAGGAGTGCCGCCAGGTAAGGCGGCCTCCCTTACCTCCGGCTTCATCACCAAAGCTACTGAAACTGACCAGAAGAGACCTACGCGTCCATGTGGGAACACTCACAGGACACTGCCCACTAAACAAACACCTCCACACCATCGGAGTAACAGGAAGCCCTCTCTGCAGGGGGGTTCTCAGTGTCGAGGAATCAGCTGCCCACGTAGTCCTGGAATGCGAGGGAGTAACAGCACAGCAACACGAAATCCGTGACCATCCGAGGTCACTCCGCGAAGCCTGTGAAAATCCCAGGAAGATTCTGCGCTTCTGGATGGAGTTAGGCTGACCATCCCGAGTCTCAGAGCGGAAAAAAGAGTACACTCACCATACCATACCATACCAAGCCAATTTTAACTGCCCGCGGTGCTTCCTAATTCCTAAATCCAACCAACAAACGAGGAAATGACAAAACAACCCACTAACACGCACTGGACCAGCGTGGTGGGTCATGGCCCAAACCCTCAATGAATGATAGATAGCCCACAAACAGGTTCAAAGTGCCCGGCGACACCAGCGGCTATGCTGGCGTTGACGGGCACCATGCCAGCTCTGTGGTCAGGGGTGCGAAGAATCCTCGGGTGAGGTCACACCGAACTTTGAGGTTCGACCATCACCTAGCGCGAGTTAGAGAACATAAAATGGCATTTTCTGGGGTTAAGTGAATTCCGTAGAGAGGGGGCGGACACCTAGACCCTAGACTCGGGCCATCTTCTCTACTTTCGCGAGGGTGATAAAACATCCCAGCGTGACGTAGGTTTCCTCATCAATAATGCCCTTGCTAACAACGTTCAAGAAATCTCCAGTACCTATGTTGACAGGTATTCAGGGAACAGTAAGTCAGGTCTACGCACCGACCTCGGCATAATCGGATTATGAAGTGGAGGATATTTATTGATTATTGATCACCGACTGTTCCGAGGCTCTCTGGATATCAACCTAAAGCTTGAAAGAAACCGTCTGATGAAATCCACGCTCCGACCTAATCCAATCCAAATCATGGCGGGCACCGAGAAGTTCCGGCAGCTTCTCGGGAATAGATTCGCTGCCTTGGATCCCTCTGATGACGCTGACGAGGCCTTACACAATCTGGTTGAAACGTGTGGCACAAGGGCATCAAGTTCTGCCAAAATCAGCGTACTGGCAAGCAATCCAAACTCTCGGATGAGTCTTTCGGGCTGATGGCAAAAAAAAGACGGGAAACCACCTAAGTGACTTCGTCAGACAAGTCCGACCTGAACCGAGGGTACAAAGTATTAACTCAGGAGCTTGGCAGGAGCCACCTGACGAAGCTTAGAATGCACGACGGGAGGACATTCTATGGCAGATTATACGTTGCACATACCCCTCGTTCCCAACGACGAGACCACAAGACCAAGATTTCAGGACTCTGAGGCCTATGTCCAGCAGAGGACTAAAACAGGCTGAAGATTATGATTATTATAAGTAAGTTTCCTATCAGATATATGGTGGTCGAGAACTAGGTAACATAGGGTCGCAAACTGGAATTTTTGGACGAGAACTGGTAAAATGAGGTATTTCGGATTAAAATATTATTTTAAAATTAACAGTTAAATTTAAGAAGAAAGTCTATTTTTCATGTGAAAATAGAGTATATTAGCCATGTGGTGAAATCAGTTTTATTCTTAAAAGCTCAAAAAAATATATTTATTTCGATATCTGAATCTGACAACTCCGCTAATTGGACGCAAACAGGCGCAATGACCCTATCATTAATTTCAGTAGGCATGCACTTACGTGCTTAGACAAAACAAACAAGAATATGAACTTTGGCGAACACTGTATCGAAAGTCATGGAGAGAGCATGACTTTCGATTCAGTTATCCCGGATTATATGGTATATTATTGTTGGATAAATTGTTGTTATCAGTGTGTCAGCAAATATATCTACCTACATCTTGGTGTCTGGGAATTGTGATTAATAGGTAACAAACTTTGTTCAAACATTGTTAAACTAAAAAGATTTTTGCTGTTAACAAACGGCTCTTATTCATTTACTTGGTTTTATCGATGAATATACATATTGGTAGATGGATCTGGAGATATTAAAGTTAACGTTCTGTCAGTGGTCACTGGTCACAGCACTGAAGGTACTGACTAAGGCATCGGTGCCTGCCTTGATTGAGACCACAATACAATGACTGTGACTGAATTGAATTAAATGCACAGTGCCTTCGGACAGACATAGTGTAATGTAAACTAAACATAAACATCATTTTTTTCAGTTGGCATGCACTTACGTGCTGTAGCCAATTCAAAAAGACATGAAAATCGGACCACCAACCTATTCAAACGAAATAGGTTGTGTTAACTGTATGGAACGTCATGGAGAAAAGCGGACAAGAACCCGAAACGCTTCGATAGCGCCTTCTAATTTGTCTAGTAGCGACATCTAGTTATAAAACGGGAAACTAAAGGGATGCGTAGAAAGAGACGGGTAGAGTGATGTTTAGATAGCGGTACCAAGGTAATCTTTACCTACTATCTATTATATAATATATATTATATATAATATTATAATGAGGAAAGATTTGTTTGATTGTTTGTATTGAATGAATAGGCTTCGAAACTACTGGACCGATTTAAAAAATTATGTTTTCTATTAAAAACTTTACTTTGAGGTCTATATTTTATCCCGGATCGAGGACCAATAAAGTTCTAGCAATTTCAATAGAATCATTTATCATTATTGACATCGGCCACAAACAACACAACAACACCTAGCCTACTCATGTAGGTACGAGAATAATTACTCATTTACCAGCAGCTCTGTTTTCACATGAAAATTTAGAATTAATGTACCTATAAATAGTGAGTTTATTTCCCTTTTGTGAGCATTCTTTTTGGTCCCGGTACTACTCTACCAAGCAAGCCGACTTTTGCTAACTTTTATTTCTTTGCCTCGCGGTAGGTATTATTATATGAAGACGCTTATGTCTACTGAAGATTATCCGCCCTCTATCTAGAGAAAAGGCACGAAATCAAAAGCACAAGTACCTACAATCAAATAGAAAAATGATATTTATCAAGTAGCGACCCACCCCCAAGCAGTAACTCCCATTTGTTCTATAGGAATGTAACGTCGTAGAACTGTTACCACTTTTTCATTCCTGCAGTTCCATGGTAGAACTATTGAAACGAAACCTATCCCATTTATTAGTTCCTACCCAGTTAATGGAAACTTTCTCTGATCCGCGATTCCTCTAACTAAGACCTGTGAAATTGAACAGCCTTACTGTTCTTTCGATAGAATTGTCACTATTCAATAATGAAGAGAGAGAGCACAGAGACAGGCTTTGAACGAGTTTAATTGCATTTTAATCCGACGTCGGATAAGGCTTAATCGAACTCTGGAACTAAAAGCTTTGGCGAGAAAGCGCAGGGAAAAATAACTAAGTGCCAAGTGCCGGGGGAACTCTGCCGAGGGCTTGCATTTAAGTTTGTTGAATTGAACAGGAAGTTTGAAACTTTATTTTAAATATTTAATTTGAAAATCTGTTCAGAATTTTTGAATTGTTCAAAGATTTTTATTAGATTACAAGCGAACTGTGTTAGATTAGAACTACAAACAAATCTCTTGAATTTCTATGCCTACTATATTATAAAGATTTGATTCTTTCATGTTTCTAACCCACTACCTACTACATAAGCTTAAGCATAAGTTAACTAAACTAACTTTTATGGTACCTACCTTTGTGAGAGAAATAAATATTTTTATTATTATTATTGAATAGGCTCCGAAACTGCTAGGACCACAGGCTAGGACCGATTTCAAAAATTCTTTCACCATTACAAAGCTTACTTTTCAGGGAGTGACAAAGGCTATATTTTATCTCGGAATTCCCAGGGGAACGGGAACTACGCGGGTGAAACCGTAAGGCGCTGTTTGTTTTTTTTATAAACTTTCAATTTAGGCTGCTGTCATTTTTAGGTATACATACATATTGCAGCTAATATAATATAGATTCTTGTCATCCTAAACTCTTCGCATAATATTTTTTGTTTGCCTTGGAAAAGTACCTATACCTATCTACGTACGTACCTAACCTACGCATACGATGGGTCCTTGCCTTACTACGCGATTCATCTAGCAGGCACGTAATAGGTTAAATCTGTAGATTTAATGTAAGGGAACTTTACATACTGACACGTCTCGTATACAGACAGCAGGCGACGACATTTTTTTTTATCAGAAATAGACTTTCGTTTGACCGCAATCTCACCTGATGGAAAGCGAAGATGCGACCGACGATGTATCACGAAGGTCTAGAAGATGGCTACTCCGGACCACATTCCGAAACACAACGCTTACGCTCTTAGTCGCCTCTTACGTGACCCGCGGGAAGAGTTGGGGTGGTGCAAATTCTAAGCCAGCACCACACAGTTACCACCACGGTACCTACTTTCGTAGGCATCTCGTAACATTTTTTTGTTATTTTGTGGATGTTTTTTGTGATGGATTATATTATGTAGGGTAAGTAATAAAAAATAAAAAAGCATTATGTTTTGGGGAAACTGCACGGATAGAGAAAAAGTCGCACAAACGATGTATACGAGCAATGTATGGCCTGAAGACAACCCATAGTTGTAAGTCCTATTTTAAATCAACGCATATTATAACAGTTCTAGCCATAGAGATACCATGGTAAAATAGAGCGCTAGATCATCCTTTGATCGCGCGGACACAAGTGTGAACAAAGTGTGAACATCATCGATCTGTCAATTATTCATGTGAGAACCAGCTGTGTGAACAGTCGTTATTACAGATTTATTTTTTGTGGCTGAAAAATGGTTCAATGCGCCATAAATCTGTGTTAAAATGATAGCGGGACGAGGACTTTATTAAATTATCGAATCACATACTACCTGTTAGCAATTTTTAACACTAAAATATTTAAAAAAAAATTCGTTTCACGGGAATGAAACAGGGCAGGGGTGGGACGCGGGAACACATGAACCCTCTAGACTAGACGAACCACTGTGCGCTGCCTGCAGTCACTGCACACAACTGCACACAACTGCACACAACTGCACACAACTGCACATGATCCCTAAGTTCCTAATAAATAAGGTAAAAACCATGTAAGTATAAGTAATACTTCAGAGCCAAGAGTTTCGGGTTATCTAATCAATCACGCAAGACTAACTTGTATTTGACGACCTCTCTGGCGCGGTGGGCGAAGGTCCGCAGGCGGTTGCGGGTTCGATTAACGCATCCGGACAAATGTATACGATCTGCAGATTTGTTCAGGGCGTTCTATGTATAATAAAAAATGGATCTATGTAGTTATATTGTATTATGTATATCGGTTATCTACTAATAACATTTTATTTTTTTCTTTGACGTTGACTTCGATCAAAGTTTGGTCGAAGACAACGTCAAAAGTACTGAACGGAGTGGGATGTGATGACATTTCACAAAGCAATAGTGACTAGTACAAATATTTTAAAATCTTCAAAAAAAATCGTCAAATGCGAGGATCAACAACAGAAGCAGGTATCAGCATTATCTTACCGAATAACATACTGATTAGGTGATAGTAATCACGGTTCTGTTTGCGACTATCCTTGCATTTTGACGATAAATTAAGTCTACTTAGTCATCAAATCAATCTTCCAAATTATGCTGAAACTTCCTTTGGTTCGCGATGATTACGTACCTACGAGTAAACAAAGTTTACCTACACATTTCAGTTTTCAGAATAACTTCAGATCTATCAAGATTTGCCTTCGACATCACAATACATCTTCATCACAGTTTGTCAAGGCGAAATGAGCTCTATTATATATTGATATATGGATACTGTTCGCTTCAATCACCTTGAATGGATCCTTGGATTCGTTGGCTGGCGTCCAAGCCTGTTCGCTATGATATCACCGGGCACGTTTTTATTTAAGCACGAAATTACCAATCGTATATCAAATCACAACACATTTTTATAGAAAATAATTGTTTTGGGCTGCAATGCACTATGGTATCCATGGTACCTACTCGTAGACCATAAATTCGCATAAACTACAACATCTGCTTATTAAAAAATGCTAAGAATAAAACATCAAGCACACTGGTACTATGGTCTAGCGTTCAGTGTGACGGGCTGACGATGACGGCTTGAATTATACTTTTGTAATGCTTGTTCTTCTGATGTAAAGGGAAAGCGGCACCAAATGTCAAGAAAACTTATTTTCTGTTTTTCTCTTTGTAAAATCTTGTTATGTTCAGTCAATTAATACTCAATCAATACTCAATCCTTTATCGTATTCCACTGCTGTACAGAAGTATTTACATTTTATATAATCAAGTTTCACTAAAGACCCTCCTGGGCACACAATATAATGTATGGAGAGAGAACTCAACAGCCTTTATTGGTCCTCTGCTGGCCTCCCCCTGATAAGCGCCATATTGACTGTAAGAGGGTAATGCCCATAATCTCACGCTGGGAATGCAGGTTGGGGATCGCAGTTTGTAGATATAATTGTTCTGCAGTTGGAGCTGCTGACTGCCCCGGTACGAGGATCTGGACATAAACGCTCAATCCAACTACAAGATTCGGTGCATAGCCTCAGGTGATTATCATTATATTGCTAGAATCAGCTGAAAAGATCATTTGTTTTCATAAACTATAAGTACACCGAATTCAATTACATAGTTTTTTCATTGATCCTAGTGTCAGAACTGAACCAAATTAAAATGGGATCAAACGGTATACACCAGCTTTCAAATCAAAAAAGAATCCTGAAAATCGGATCACCCCATCAGTTCTAAGGTAACAAACATAAAAAATATAAAAATACAATCGAATTGAAAACCTCCTCCTTTTTTGAAGTCGTCAAAAATAAAACCACTGAATCTCAGCACTAAAATTTAAGAATTTTACGACGCAAACTTGGAACTTAACGTTTCTATAAAAACAACGCGAAAAGCCCCTGGCAATATATCTCATTTGAAAACTCTGAAAAAGGAGTAAAACCACAGAAATCGTAAGTAATAATAAAATTACGTTTTCTATGAGTAGAACAAAGAGTTTCTCTTAGTGGTTATCCTATTTAATAATAAAAACGCGAAAGTTTGTAAACATGACTACATAGTCATAACATGTTTGTTGCTCTTTCACGCAAAAACTACTAAACGAATCGGGCTAAAATGTGGCATATAGGTTGTTCTAGGCCTGGAATAACACATAGGTTTTAAGCTATTGCATAGCTTCTATCGCGGGCCTTGAGCGTGGAGACCGAATCCAGAAATTCCCATAAAACAGTTCCCGTGGGATAGCCGCGGGGCGCAGCTAGTACTTATATAATTTTAAATGACTAATTTTAGCTTAAATTTTACGTACCTATCTAAATGTATGGTAAGATAACTCAATCATTTAATTTATCTTTGTGCATAAGAATGTGCTGCAATCCGCGTATGCTTTAAGGAAACTAAGGAAGGTGGTTAACCAAAAAGCTGTGCTAGCAGCGTATCATGGTAGTGTGGTCTCAAGACGGTATACGGTATAATTTTTTGGGGCAATTCAGTAAAAATAGAACGGTTATCAATCGCTCAAAAAAGCTGCATTCGAGCAATCTGTGGTATTAAAAGAACGGAAAGCTGTCGACCATACTTCAAGAAACTTAATCTCCTGACATTGACATCAATATGTATTTACGAACTTGTACTATTTATTCGACGAAACCCGGGACTATTCTTGTATAATACTAACAAGCGGCGACAAGACTGTTTACTACTTAGGAATAACGAGAACTCAGCTCTATTTAGTATAGGTATTTTTGTATTGGCGCCCTAAATTTATAACCATTTACCAACTGACAAAAGGAAATGTAATGACCTTTTTAATTATTTATTAAGCAAGACATTTTTACAATTTGCATGAATTTTTTGACGCAGTTAGCATTAACTAAATGTAGAGTACAGAGTGGTTGTTACTCATTGCCAATTTTACGTAACGCATTATTTTCAATTCTTATAGTTTTCCATTGTAAGCTTCACTATTAGTTTTTTTTTCTCTATTGTTAGATTTTGTTATATGTAATAAGAAAATTTGTACGCCAAATGGCAGATCACAGTGCTCTAATTTATGTCTGAACATCCATGTTAATACCTGTGTATCACAAATGAATAAATGAATTGAATTGAATTTATTCAATGGCGGATTACCATATACAGGTGTAGATGTAGCAGGAGTAGCAAAAGCAACGGGCCCCGCGCCTAGGGGGCCACTTTTAGTCCACTACAAAATATTACCGCTAAAATGTACCAAACGTTCGTTTTGTACGAACTAGAACAAAAATTAATTGCTTGCCGGTACCAGAACTTGACTCTAGTTAGAAATAAACATAAACTCGCTGTACCCACAACTAGGCTTGATAAAACTTATGTATCTTTTAAAGGGCAATGTAAACCTACGCTTCTACTACAAAACCCCTACTGAGCTGCAAAAATTATAAGTAAATACATTCAAACAAACTGTCAAAACTTTACTTTGCAAATGGCTTACTGTAAAACATCAAATTATCTCGAGTATAAAAAAACTTGGGTCGGATTTTGCTTAAACTCGAAAAAAAACAACTAACAGGCTAAAGGTTTCTTCGTCATTTTTTACTTTTTATAAGGAAGCGATCGAAATCAAAAATACCACTTTATTTCCGTGTTTTTAATTTTGAGGTAACTAAACCCTCACAAATCTTCATTAATGAATTTACCTTCATCCTACAAATCCCCGCGCGCTGGCTGAAGCACTGAATTTATTCATGTTTTAAGACCAAGTAGCGCACTCTATCGACTTCTCATAGCGATAATTACTCCACCCGCTTGCCGAGTGTAGCATTACGAACAAAGGTGGTTCGGATTTCAGCGTGATGTCAGCTTGAAATAGTTCCAGATAAAAATCATAGAGGGCGCTAAGTTAGGTGTGTACTTACTCTTAACTGTGACAAGGTTAATAGTTAAGAGTCAATCTGAGTAGGTAAGTTTATTTTTTTTATTGATAATAATACCTATCTCAGTTTAACAGTCAACTCAACTCAAGTTAGGTAGGTATTGACTTTCATTTTAGTTTTTGACTTGTTGTTTTGTCACCTACGAACTCTAATCACATTTCAATCTTGTATTCTCCTAAACTAAACAAATAGCAAACTTATTCATGGTTCATTTCAGTCGCTGGATCAGGGAGCTATGCGGCATGCGGCAGGGGCCTCATGCGGGACAACCATTGCCCCGGTACAACCCTGACCCGAGTAACTGCTACTGAAATTAGAAAAATGAGTCCGGGCAAGTCCATGTCTGGGCATTGAGCACCTGCGGCATGCAGCATTTACCTGGAGTACTGGCTATGTTCTACTCCGTGTGTATTAGCCATGCATACTTACCATCCGACTTCATGAAAGTATACTCGACTGTGCTTGTAAATGTACGTAGATGTTCAGAGCCAAATATCCCTTATACCACAAGAGGTCTATTACTGAGCTTTGCAGGAGAACAAGATATCGTACGGGACAGTTGTTTGGCAAGTTCAA
Source organism: Eupithecia tripunctaria (assembly GCA_955876795.1). Classification (NCBI taxonomy): domain Eukaryota; kingdom Metazoa; phylum Arthropoda; class Insecta; order Lepidoptera; family Geometridae; genus Eupithecia; species Eupithecia tripunctaria. The sequence continues at coordinate 1,066,444 of OY041599.1, read as the reverse complement.
GATTCTTATCTCGCTATAGTTTCGTTCAAATCAGTGGGGCTGCCCTCTTGACGCCAAGGTAGCAGCCACAGTGAAAGACCTAAATATCTCCTAAAGTACTGGGGCACTATTTATTACTAAGGCAGTGAGAGGCACTATTTTATACACATTTACTGGCATAGTTGAGACCACGAAATTCCATGGTCAAGTTAGCAGCCCCGCTAACTTGACGCACACAACAACACAACACTGTTCTACTAATTGTCAAGAATAGGACTGGAGATATATCAGAAGTAACTACAGACCGATATCCCTGGCAACTATCTTGGCTAAGCTTCTGACCAGCTTCAGACTTCACTTAGACCGGCACCTGTAAATACATGATAGACAATTTGGGTTTAGGCCTGGACGGTCCACTGAGACAGCGATTCTGAGCCTTAAGCTAACCGTCAGGATGTGGATAGAAAGACGCCGATGTTTGCTTGTTTTTTAGACCTGTCACGAGCCTTTGACCAGTATGCATCATCTCCAGGCATCGGGTCCTACGTTGGTCCTATGTTTCTTCCTAGGGGATGTTGAAAAGAAAAACTTCTTGAGATTCAAGCTTCTTTATTCTTATTACGCTAATCTATTTACATGTACCTACTAACCAATAGGGAATCAGGGATTAATATCACATTTTACTTTTTATTTCAGACTGAGATCCATAATATGTTAAGTAAAACAACTTAAAAACTATGTTAGTAGGCTATGTTATAAGTTTATAAACTGCAGTTCGCAGTATCAGGGCATGCGCGCCGCGACGCTGCAAGGGCCACGTCTCACACACTTACAAACTAATGACATTGAAATCCTATCAAACATTTGCCCTCGTTAACAGCATCTTACCCTGAGTTACTCTGTGCGCGCCGCGACGCTACAAGCGCCACGTCTCGCACACTTACAAACTAATGACATTGAAATCCTATCCAACATTTGCCCTGGTTAACAGCATCTTACCCTGAGTGACTCTGTGCGCACCGCGACGCTACAGGCGCCACGTCTCGCACACTTACAAACTAATGACATTGAAATCCTATCAAACATTTGCCCTGGTTAACAGCATCTTACCCTGAGTTACTCTGTGCGCACCGCGACGCTACAGGCGCCACGTCTCGCACACTTACAAACTAATGACATTGAAATCCTATCAAACATTGCCCTGGTTAACAGCATCTTACCCTGAGTTACTCTGTGCGCACCGCTACGCTACAGGCGCCACGTCTCGCACACTTACAAACTTATGACATTGAAATCCTATCCAACATTTGCCCTGGTTAACAGCATCTTACCCTGAGTTACTCTGTGCGCACCGCGACGCTACAGGCGCCACGTCTCGCACACTTACAAACTAATGACATTGAAATCCTATCAAACATTTGCCCTGGTTAACAGCATCTTACCCTGAGTTACTCTGTGCGCACCGCGACGCTACAGGCGCCACGTCTCGCACACTTACAAACTAATGACATTGAAATCCTATCAAACATTGCCCTGGTTAACAGCATCTTACCCTGAGTTACTCTGTGCGCACCGCGACGCTACAGGCGCCACGTCTCGCACACTTACAAACTAATGACATTGAAATCCTATCAAACATTTGCCCTGGTTAACAGCATCTTACCCTGAGTTACTCTGTGCGCACCGCGACGCTACAGGCGCCACGTCTCGCACACTTACAAACTAATGACATTGAAATCCTATCAAACATTGCCCTGGTTAACAGCATCTTACCCTGAGTTACTCTGTGCGCACCGCGACGCTACAGGCGCCACGTCTCGCACACTTACAAACTAATGACATTGAAATCCTATCAAACATTTGCCCTGGTTAACAGCATCTTACCCTGAGTTACTCTGTGCGCACCGCGACGCTACAGGCGCCACGTCTCGCACACTTACAAACTTATGACATTGAAATCCTATCCAACATTTGCCCTGGTTAACAGCATCTTACCCTGAGTTACTCTGTGCGCACCGCGACGCTACAAGCGCCACGTCTCGCACACTTACAAACTAATGACATTGAAATCCTATCCAACATTTGCCCTGGTTAACAGCATCTTACCCTGAGTTACTCTGTGCGCGCCGCGACGCTACAAGCGCCACGTCTCGCACACTTACAAACTAATGACATTGAAATCCTATACAACATTTGCCCTGGTTAACAGCATCTTACCCTGAGTTACTATGTGCGCACCGCGACGCTACAAGCGCCACGTCTCGCACACTTACAAACTTATGACATTGAAATCCTATCCAACATTTGCCCTGGTTAACAGCATCATACCCTGAGTTACTATGTGCGCACCGCGACGCTACAAGCGCCACGTCTCGCACACTTACAAACTTATGACATTGAAATCCTATCCTACATTTTCCCTGGTTAACAGCATCTTACCCTGAGTTACTCTGTGCGCGCCGCGACGCTACAAGCGCCACGTCTCGCACACTTACAAACTTATGACATTGAAATCCTATCCAACATTTGCCCTGGTTAACAGAATCTTACCCTGAGTTACTCTGTGCGCACCGCGACGCTACAAGCGCCACGTCTCGCACACTTACAAACTTATGACATTGAAATCCTATCCAACATTTTCCCTGGTTAACAGCATCTTACCCTGAGTTACTCTGTGCGCGCCGCGACGCTACAAGCGCCACGTCTCGCACACTTACAAACTTATGACATTGAAATCCTATCCAACATTTGCCCTGGTTAACAGCATCTTACCCTGAGTTACTCTGTGCGCACCGCGACGCTACAAGCGCCACGTCTCGCACACTTACAAACTTATGACATTGAAATCCTATCCAACATTAAACCTGGGCTACTCTGTCTTCTAACATATTATCACAATTTTATACAGAATAATTTTACTATTGGTCTTTTCATAGTACCATTCTTAGTTTTTAGCGTGACTACGCGAACACATCCGTCTTTTCCGGAGTGAAGCTCTACTACCACTCTTCCGCATCGTGAATGATTACGATGTCATTTAGCTCGATGTTTGTTTCTGCTAGCTGCCATTTGCTTCTGTTTGATAATTGACATAAATACTCTGCTTGCCACCTCTTCCAGATATCTTTGAATGTTTTCTGTACTAATTGTCATCTGGTGCGTTGATCTGTTTCAGTTTCCACAATAGTAAGAGCTGGACCGGTTGACATTTGCCATTCCACCAAAGTGTATGCTCTTTCAGTTGTGTTGCAGTTATGCCACGACCCGCGCAGTCTGCTAGGTTTTCAGCTGATTTGATGTATTGCCAATTTTTTGCCGGTATGATTTCGTTGATTTTTATGACTCTATTTGCTACGAATGGCTTCCAACGGTTATGATCGCCGTTAATCCAACCTAAAACCGCTGTGGAGTCGGACAATCCAAATGATATTATGTTGTGTTCTGATAAGTTTTGCTGGACGATTTTCATGAGATTTGATAGTAGGAATGCCGCGCACAGCTCAAGTCTTGGAAATGAGACAACTTTCTTTTTTGGCCTTAACCTCGATTTTGCTGCTAAGATCACAGGTTTATCTGTGTTTTTGATCTTGCTGTAGATAACACAGGCATATGCGCTTTCGGAGGCATCGCAGAATCCGTGTAGCTCTATGTTATTATTTTCGTGGCTTTCCCCACCTTTGGATCTGAAGCACGTTGATTACTCCAAGATCTTGCTTGATATTTGACCATTCGTCGTTCAATGATGCGGGAATCTGTTCATTCCATTGTATGTTTTGTTGCCATACTGACTGAAACAATAATTTCAGTTTGGTTGTTACGGGACACAGCCAGCCGAGAGGATCGAATACAGTTGATATTTCTGATAGAAGTGATCGTTTAGTTGGAATGAAAACACGTCTTCTCGGGGGTCCCATTGAAGTCCAAGTGCTTTCGTTGATTCTTGATGTTTGAAGTCAAATGATGATGATGATGTTTGTTCGTTTTGCTGATCCAATAATGCCCTCTCATTAGATGACCATTTTCGAAGATTGAAGCCTCCTGATTTTAAGAGACTAATCAAGTTTGATACGATATGCTTTGCTGATTGGATGATGTGTGCTCCGCTGATAAGGTCATCCAAGTAGAAGTCTCTATACAAGATTTTTGCTGCTTCTGGATATTATTCGCCTTCATCAATTGCTAACTGCTTGAGGGTCATCATGGCCAAGAAGGGCGCTCCCTTGGTGCCTCTGGATATGCTACCGTGGTAAGTCTCCATTCTTTCAATAATTGATCTATATTCTTGATATTTTTGATCTTCATCATGGCAAAGAATCTGTCTGAACATCTTCTCGATGTCCGCAGCAAATACTATTTTGTACTGCCTCCATCTCAAAATCAATGATAATAGATCTGCTTGTAAATTAGGCCCACTGTACATAGATTCGTTAAGGCTAAAGCCTGATGACGTTTTTGATGACGCGTTGAACACGACCCGAAGTGCAGCAGTAGTGAACTCCGCGCGCTGCGCACAATGATGCGGTAGGTAATAGTCGGGTTTCGAGTTACTTACGCTCGGCCTCATTATGACCTAATTCCTGATATTCATAGACAAACAGTTTATAATCTTTTGCTATTTTTTCATGAAATTTCTATTCTAAATTCTTTTTGAAATTTATTTTCTAGTTGATAAAACTGAGCTACTGCTTTCTGTTTTGATTCACCCAATATTTCTTTGATTTCAGGTTTTAGGGGCAGACGGACGATGTAGCGGCCATTTTTCTGACGACGGGTTTTTCTTGCCGTACTTTTTGGTGTACTAATTCGGGCTATTCTACGTAGACTTCATGCAATAGCGTGTTATGGTTACCTTTGCACTCCTGACAACGTTTTTCCGAAAAACATGCTTTCCCTTTATGATCATTCAGACAATTCTTGTTGTTGATTTGATCTTGATGTTTCTCCACAACCACGACGAGACACTTCTAATGCAGTGAATTTAGAGTCCAAGAATTTTAAAAAAATCTGATAGAACGGGAATGTCCTTGGGATCTTGTACATACTCGACGTAATCATTGTGGGTGTCCGCGTCCAACTTTTGAGACAAAAGGTAGATGATAAGCGGATCCCAGTGTGAAATATTGATTCCGAGATTTTTGATGGCATTAAGGCACTCGTTTGTTGTTTCGTGAAGTCTTTTGATTGATATTGAGATGCTGTATGAGTTTTTCTGCTGCGCCTTTTATTTTGTTTTTTAGATAAGTATTGCATCTTTTGCGAATTTGATAGTGATTTGTTTATGTGGATGGTTTCGGTGAACAAGTCTTTGAAAGACATCCACTGATGATAGTTGCCGTTGAAGACGGGAATCTCCATGGTAGGCGTAGAATGCTCGCGATGCCGAGCCGACCACATGCTGCTGTTGATAGTTTTTTTGATATTGTTGTACATTTCTTCATAATGATAGTACATTTCCTCGTATTCAGGATTGTCCCACACTAGTTCGCTGTCGATCTCCCAGTGAAAACTGCTGCTGATTGCTCTTGCTAATGCCTTAAAATTTCTCTTCTGTTTTCATAACATTTCGTCTAGTTTGGTAGAGTTACCTCTGTCAACCCTGCCTGACGACTGTCCAGAAGTACCTGCTTGATGCTGATTGATGCTTGGTCCACGCTGCGGCGGTTGAGGCGTCACCGTTTCAGCGGGGGGCCAGTCGAAGGAGCGTGCTAATCCCGGGCTCGCCGGCTTCAATAAAGGTTTGTCCTCTGCTACTAGGAAAGGTTGGATTTTACCTTGATATTCCTGGGCCATTTTCATAATTTCCACTTAGTAGTTGTCTTTGAAGTAGGCGTGATCAGACTCGAACTCACACAACTTCTTATGATAACTGTCGAACTCTGTACTTTGAGAGTTCTTGCTTTGAGAGTTTCAAGACTCTTCTTGGCGTCGTAGTTTTTCTCTCCGGCCCATCCTTCCTAAAATTTATTGACTGCTTTTCTATTTCGTTGATGATTTGCTGCTGGTTTGCTAGCAGGTCTTCCATTTTTTTTGCTACTTACAGTGATATGATGCGCTCATGATCGCTCTGAGCTCTGTAGTAGTTGGGTAGTAGGTACTCGTTGATGCTAGGTAGTGATAGGTAATCCCATGATCTATGCCAGTGATCCCTTGCGCGATATATGCACCTTCTCAGTTTAGCCGGTGAGACCCGCTGGTGGGAGGCCAACTAAACCGATTCGCTATCGCACTCGAGATACCTAGAACAGTTACCTTGATTCCGCAACGTCACGAAGGCTTCAATACTACCTTACTCGTTGCTAATGATGATGATGATGTCACTCACAAAAAAGCGCACAACACTTCTCGCGAATGATCATATTGATAGTTATGATAGAATGATATTTTCCTTTGATAGTCTCTTGGATTGCTAATGAATGTCACGTCACACGGCAAATTCACAGGAAACACGTGATTTCGTAACCAGGTCACTGCACCGCTCCTGAATTGAAACTTCTCCGCGCGCCGGGTCACATGTCGAAGGACCATAAGATGTAAGGTTTTCCAACTGCACCTTTAGATGATATTGATAGAAGATGTAGGAGTGATAGAGATTTAACTGATAACTTGATTTGTTGCTAATCCATAATGATATGAATACACGGGACTGCGGTCGAACGAGTACTGACTGCTTTAGGTAAAAATGCACCGCTTGCTAAAGTGCAATTGTGCGGTTTATACATTTATCGTACTATCATTATGTGTCTTTCTTCTAAGATTTGAAACTTCCACTACCGGCCATTTTTTCCTTTTCATTGCTTTGCCAGGACTTTATAAAGTTGGTAAGCGGTGTGCCTTCTTGTTTATTTTTAATCTCCCAAGCCTCAAGCGCGGCTGCGTCCACCTCATCATTGGTTAGATTCAACGGACGTGTCCGAATAAGGTACTCGCTGTTCCCTTTAATTAGCTCGAACAGCATACTGAGTGACGCTTTACGCATACTACTCGTACATTTTTTTACCAATTCTCCAAACTGAAAAAGATAAAATTACGCACATTAATCTCACTAATCTCACTAGTATTATAAATGCGAAAGTTTGTATGGATGTATGGATGTTTGTTACCTCTTCACGCCAAAACTACTTATTGGATCTGGCTGAAATTTTGCATACACTTAATTCTAATCCTGGAATCAAACATAGGCTACTTTTTATCCCATAAATCAGTTCCCGTCGGATGAAAATCACCTTTTAATGTTTCCATAGGAACAACGCGTGCGAAGCCGCGGGGCGCAGCTTTCGCAAACTTTTGCATTTATAATATACCTAGCCTATGTTTTATTCCAGGATTTGAATTACCTGTATGCAAAATTTCAGCCAGATCCGTCCAGTAGTTTTAGCGTGAAGAAGTAACAAACATCCATCCATACATCCATACAAACTTTCGCCTTTATAATATTAGTGTGAAGACAAATGATGCAACCTATTTATATTTTTACTTAGGTCTGCGTCAGTTAGATTATAGAAGATATCGGACGAGTATGTTAGGTTCCTTTACTGTTGACTCGGTGAGGTTATGGAATTCTCTCCCACACTTGTTCGTGCTAGGCCCTCATTCTTTATTTTCAAACGTAAAGTCAAAGAGCATTTATGACTTTGTTATTTATTTATTCGATGTATATGCACATAGGTATAGTATTTGATTATACCTTTAAACGAGCAATTCTTGTATAGTATCTATCTATTATTAGTATCTAATATTTATTCAAAATCTCGGAAAAGGCTCCAACGATTTACATGAAATTTAGTATACAGGGGGTTTCGAGGGTAATAAATCGATCTAGCTAGGATTCATTTTTAGAAAATGTCGTATTATTCGTGTTTTCAATAAACTTTCATCATTTTTATCGTAATCTATTGACTCTTCCTGACATCTATTGGCGAATAATAATACTATAATTTCTACTAAACCAAATTTACCAAAAAAAAACGAGCAAAGCTCGGTCATCCAGGTACTAGTATTTTATGTATTGTTTATTTTAAAATTTTATATATAGTAGTATATTTAATATATACATTGTAATTACCATTGCCATACTGTATTATTTTGTGCAAGAGATTTAAGGCGCATACCCGAGCCAATATGACAGCGATACCTACCTATTTTATCATATTTTTACGTTTATTATAGGAATTTTTAAAAATCCTACGTTCAGTTTGTGATATCTATTATAAGCTATTTTTTAATACCTCTAGAAGATGCGAAAATAGAGTTTGGTGGCAAAAAGCGCAACTTCGTATCTCTGCCGAAGCTTTACAAAATGAAACTATTACAGAGGGATTAATAAAAAACTAACGTAATAATAAGATAAAATAGTTGGGGGCGCCACTTTCACTGGTGTATGGGCCTAAAGAGTATTTTTTCTGGGACGGGAACAGATTTATGAGATTAAAAGTAGCCTATGTTTTATTCCAGTATTAGAATTACCTGTATGCAAAATTTCAGCCAGATCCGTTCAGTAGTTTTGGCGTGAAGAGGTAACAAACATCCATCCATACATCCATCCAAACTTTCAACTTTATAATATTAGTGTGATGGACTAATTCAAATTTTTTTGTCGTCACGTCAGGCCTCCCGTCTTTGTAATCAATTTATAAACAAAATGTTACTCACGAAATAAATGAGGGTGGTGCAGTTTTCAGGTGTCGTCGCCTTGTGGGCTATTGTGCCCATATATTCTAACAATAAGGAGATCAGCCTGTTGACCATATAATTTTTAACAGCCTCCTCTTCTAACTCATCCGGAGTCACTGTCAGCTGGCACGTCCAGTCCACGAGTCTGTCCTGTATCACTTGAAGGCGCGTCTGATTGAGGTCGAGGTCTTTGATCAACTAAAATGAACAAACATAAGTTTGAGATAGATATTGGAAATCTAAAATACTCTGAACACCAGGAACAAATATCGTACAAACTCTTGTCAACAGGCGGAAATCAAATAGAAACTACTATAATAGTAGTATATATATAAAATAGTAATTACTATTTATCAAGCTGTTTATATAGTAGAAATTTGACTTGTCTAGGTGTTTATTTTGAAAGTCTAAAGAATTAAACGATTTGACTCTGATGTTTGGGTTACCTCCTTTCCTCCTAATTATCCTAAACAGCCTACAATGGTCTACTGCTAGACTCTGGCCTCCCCAGATAAGCGCCTTATTGGCTGGGGCTAATTCCCATAATCCCACGCGGGTTAGGGATCGTAGTTTAGTCGTAGAAAGAGAGTGGTGGCCCGCTCCGGTAGATATCCTTTAGCCGCCTCTTACGACACCGGGATGAGTTGGGGTGGTGCAAATGAATACTTACATCAACGAACATTGGAAGTATATTTGTTGAATTCTTACTATATCGATCCATCGTCATTTTTAATTCTATCAAATAGAATCTAAGTGGAATGTACTTTGGAGTAGAGACCAGCCTTATAAGTTGATATATTATACGCTCTACTCGGAAGTAAATTTTTTTTATTCCAGGTTCGCCTATTCCTTGGGATGAAAGCCCAGCCCACAAATGCAGCGAATTGATAAAATACCAATTGACAGCGACATGAATGTTCTCCTCGGTTGGAAACATCGTAGTCACTGTCAGCGGAATTTCCAACCGATCCAGGTATGCATGAAACGGCACAGCGTCCAGCCTTAGCATTAACAAATCATGCAAAGACCACCTGACGAAGTTTAAGGCATCGCGTTTGTCAGCGCTCATATTGCTGAATATCTCTAAGTATCTCCAGGTCATGGCTTTCATCACTCTTTTCAACTGAATCTGCCCTCGTATTTGCGAGATTGCTCCTAAGCAATTTAATGCCTGTAGCCTTACTCCTCTCGCCTCGTGGGTCCATAGAGGCAATAGCGTTTTTATCGTTCTCTTTGCTGTCACTGACGTGCAATTCACGTATACGCAGAGTTTGTAAAAGTGTTCCAGCATTGACATCAATTTTTCTTCCTGTTGTAGATTCTGCAGAAGATGCAGAAAGCATTCTAAATATTGTTTAAAGCAGCTATAAATTTGATCGAATTGCGGTGCAACTTGTGGTCCGTCTTTTGTATTGCAGCCGATGAACTTTGCTATTGCGTCTGGCAGGTGTTTTCCACAGATCTCCAGAATAGATCCGGACATATCCACATCTGGAACAGCAAACATTTGTTATATGCCTCTGAGTACAAGTTTGGGGGTAGGGGTATATTCATGAGCTCCCTGGATCAGAGGTTTATTTATTATAGAACAGCTATATAATAACTATATATTATGTATAACATATAAAAATAGCAGCGCCTCACGGTTTTCCCCACGTAGTTCCCATTCCCGTGGGAATTAAGGGATAAAATATAGCCTATGGCACTCCCTGAAAAGTAAGATTTTTAAGCTGAAAGATTTTTTTAATCGGTCCAGTAGTTTCGGAACCTATTCGATACAAACAAACAAACAAACAATAGTAGTAAATATAGTAGAGATAACTAACGACATGTAGTCGTTAGTTATCTCTACTAATATTATAAAGGGGAAAGATTTGATTAGGTTGAGTTAAGTTCCGCACTACGGCGGAGGACTGGTTCGCGGGTGGGTTTTTAGTGGGTTCAAGCCCGATCGCACGTTTGGAACAGCCTTATATTATATTTTATATTTCTACCTACTTACTAACCTCTTTTTACGAATAAATACTTTTATTATTATAATATCGGTAGCGCGGCGGGCGAAGGTCCGCCTGCAACGCCGGAAGGTTGCGAGTTCGATTCCGACCTCGGAAAAAAATTGTGTACGATCTGCAGATATTCGTTCAGGGTGTTCTGGATGTTTTCTATGTATACTAAAAAATATCTATCTATGTAGTGTATTGTATTAACTATGTCACTTATCTAGTAGGTACCCATAACACATAAAAAAAAAACATAAAAAATCGTTTATTAGACACAATTACAGTGTTTCAGGTATTGAATCCGTAGGATCCCGAACTAGCCTAGGCTGTATTTCAGGACCCAGGGCTTCTCATTTATAATTTTACAATGTGCCTTAAAGAACAAAATTACAAAAAGCAATATAAAAAATTTAGTAATAATAAAAATTAAATGAAAACAAAAACAAAAATAAAAAAATAAAAAACCTACTCGTAAAATGTAACAATTTGTATAGATAAATTTATCAATTTTCATTCTACCTCAGAAAAACATATGTGAAATAAGAATATCTACTTACATAAAATTGTAACAGTATTCGTTAATATATATACTCGTATATATGTGTAGTGGAGCCTTTCTTATTGCCTCACCGGATCCTGACCACATAACGGAACGGTGCTTTAAATGCTATTATTGAAAACCTTTTTAAAATGTGTTTATGCGAGGTGACTGATAATGCGAATAAATTAATAGAGTTAATGAGTTCCGATACTATTAGGGACATTTACTAACTGAAAATCTTAAAGATAATAATAATAAATTTAATTACTCTTAAGGTTCATTAGAGATCTCTTCAATAGGTTAAATTACATTTTGGCTCAAGAAGACGTTAGATATTTTCAAAAGTTCCACAGACTTGGTTATTTTGCGATGTCAAATTATTTAATTTATGATTATTTTAATAGTTTGGATCTGTGTTATCAAAACAATATCTTTTCATTTCGAGTAGGTACCTCGATTTTGATTCATATATTTTATTAATAAAACATACCTACAGGATGTCCAGTCTTTAATTTTCATAAACCAGAAATAAATTCCATGTAGGTAGGTACTTATACTAATATAATAGATTATTTTTTTACTCAAGTTTCAGCATATGTGACAACTTTTTCTATAAAACTTACATATGTTTATATGTACATATATTAGAAGCCAAACTCCTTGGCTGCGCGGTTCGAATAGGGTATATGCATGGATTTTTATTAAATCGATTATTTAGATTAATCCTTAACAGGTAAAATATAACAACCACAAAACTCAAACTCAAACTCAAAAATGCTTTATTTCCATAAATACAATAAATGTACACTTAGAAAAGGTCAAATCATATTAAAAAATACAGTTTCTAGATATGACATCCCCCTGTCTTACTCCTCTGCGCAGTTGGATGGATTTGGACTACTGGTCCTGTACCTACATGGACTCCTATGCGATGGCGGCATCGTAAAGACATCTCAGCACCTCGATATAACGACAGTCTACTTGGCATCGCTGTAAGGATTCCAGAACAGCTCAGGTTTCGACAGAGTCAAAGGCATTCTCATAGTCCACAAAGGCCAGACACAGGGGCTGATTATACTCTTCGGACTTCTGTATAATCTGCCTAACTGTGTGTTTGTGGTCTATGGTACCATATCCTCCGCGAAACCCTGCCTGTTCTGAGGGCTGCAACTCGTCGAGTCTCCTGGCGAGAAGGTTCGTGATCACTCGTGAGAACAGCTTATAGACGTGGCTCAGAAGCGAGTTGGGTCTGTAATTTTTAAGGAGAGTTTTAACTCTATATTTTTTCTTAAAAATGGGCATCAAACTCCCGCTCCACGCCTTTGGAGTTCACCCACTGTGAAGGACGGCGTTTAAGAGGTTCTGAAGATCCTGTAAAACAGGCCATAGAAATCCTCTATTTCAGCGAATATCTCCAGCTTCGACAATACGGTCCTACAGCGTCTTGCGTTGTCAGGTGGCTCCTGCCAAGCTGCTGAGTGAGTACTTTGAGCCTTCGGTTTTTCTCTATTGCCTCTTCAATGAGGTGTGTCTTGGGGCTCCGAAAGTCGCGCCGTACCATCTTCGCAGTTCGCTTGTTCAGGTCGGACCTGTCTGATGAAGTCGCGGCGGGACCCGGCCACGATACGATACGGGGCGAGCCGGTTTACATCAGAAGGAGGAGGCCCAGGGGAGGAAGAAGGAGGAAACCTGTTGCCTCCTCCACCCCACTTCAGCCCACAGCAGCCCCGCCTCCCGCCCCCCGCGCGGAAAGGCCACCCGTTGCCGCTCGACGTATGGCCCCGGCACCCGCCTACAGGATGCCGGTCGCCGCACCGCAACCTCAACCGCCTATGCCAACATATGGCCAGCGCAGGGCACCCCGCCCGCGCCTCACCCTCTACCCCACTGAAACCGTCACAGACGTCGGCGCGTCCACCGCGCCCGTCGAACCCAGCGCGGCTCAACCGGACCCCGCAGCCATGCTGTTCGGGGCCCTGACCGAGTTTTTGATGGCGATTGCAGCAGGCGTCGACCTGCAGAGTGCTGCGCTGCGGGGTCTCGCCATCATGGGCCAGCACCAACGCATCGCGCCTGCAATGTCCGACACCGCTGCTCCTATCACCGCCCCAGCCCCGGCCTCGTCAGCCGACCACGTCCGCCCCGAAGTCATGGACTAAAAAAATAGACAAAAAAAAAAAAAAATAACAAATAACAAATGCAGCCCAAAAAAAAAAAAAAAAAAAAAAAGGATTACCAGCGCAAAAAGAGCTTTGCGCCTAGCCCATTGACCGAGGGGCTGTCGCCCCTTGAGATGCCGCCGGGGTAATGAGGCCGAGCCTCGAGGCCCCTCTCTGTGCCCTCACCAGGGCCGGAATGAAGTTCAGTGTGAGTCGCGGCGGGGCTTGGGTGATTTCTTTGTCATCAGCTGAAGAGTCAAATCCGACAGTTGGGATTTCTTGCCAGTACGCTGCTGCTTTTGGCAGAACTTGATTCCCTCGTCCCTCAACGTTTCGACCAGATTGTGTAGAGCCATGTCAACGACATCATTCGGTTCCAAATCTGTTTCCGACAAGCTGCTAGAACTTCTCGGTGCCCACCATGATTTGGATTGAGTAAGGTCGGATCGTGGATTTTATCAGACACTTACCACATGTACGAATAGGAAGGTAATTCTTAATTATAATAAATAAAACATACATATAAAACATAAAAGAAAACAAAAAAATGGCAAAAGCGAGCTTAACCTTAAAAATAGTTTTCTTCTAGCAAACCTCATTGGGAGAGAAAGAGAGAGAGTCAAGTTCATGTGGGAACGAATTCATTTCTTGGCGAAAAAGATGGCTGTCCTCATCTACATAATCAATAGAAGACAAAATCTAAACGAATTTATTAAATAAATGTTTAGTATTTTCGATTGAGTAAGGTCGGATCGTGGATTTCATCAGGCACTTACCACAGGTAGGAATAGGTATGTTATTCTTAATTGCGCAAAATAAAGCATACATATAAAACATAAAAGAAAACAAAAAAAATGGCAAAAGCGAGCTTAACCCTAAAAAGAGTTTTCTTCTAGAAAACTTTATTGGGAGAGAGAGAGCGAACGTCGTGCGTATCGGAAGGTATGCATTTCTTAGCAAAACGATGTCTTTATCCTTATGCACATAATCAATAGACGATAACATCTTAACTAATTTATTAAGTAATTAATGACCAATCGCGAAAGTTAAAAAAGTTTTAAATCTTGTTTGTACCTAGTAGGTTTCAAATTATGTACTTACATATAGGTAGACTTGGAAAGGTAGGTATTACAGCTGACGTCACTAGAGGTACTATTGTTGTAGGTATTTTAACGAAATGTCGCACAAATCTATAACGTCAGTTTTAACCATTATACGTAAGTCAATGAAAAGCTAATTATGTAAGTACATAACTAGTAAGACCATACAGGAGCCAATATGACAGAGCCACCTATTTGATCATATTATTACGTTTAACATAGAACATTTTAAAAATCCATCGTACTGTTTGTGGTATCTATTTTAGGCTATTATTATAAATATTCACGTGTATTTATCGCGTTCATTTACCTATTTTCCCGACGTTTCAACAGGTTTACACTCTGTCATGGTCACGGGATGACTGGAGTTCTGGAGCTACCGCCTTTGCGAAGCGGGGGCTGCATTATTTGATAAATACCCGTGAATGTTTATAATAATTTGTTCTGATCGCTTAAGTTTAAAAATCTTTATTATAAGCAGTTTTTCAATACCTCTGTAATAATTTTATCTTATGTAGTTTATTTAGGAAAAGATGCAAAAATATAGTTTGGTGGCTAAAAAGCGCAACTTCGTATCTGCCTAAGTTTTACAAAATGAAACTATTACAGAGGCATTAATGGATAACTTATAATAGATACCACAAACTGTATGATGGATTTTTAAAACTTCCTGTGTATAACGTTATAATGATATAAAATAGGTGGGGGCGCCACTTTCACTGGTGTATGCCTAATCGCCTAATCGTTAATCCATTAGCCCGAAACAAGAGTTAAATGAGGTTCCGAATAAGTATTACCGATTGAAAATTATCCATCAAATATTATATCCAGGCAGTCGGAGGCCCTGCTGAATTACTATTTTATAATTTCAAGCCTATCTACCCAGTATTACATGGATAATTCATATCAGATCATCACCAACATGAAAAATAAGCAAAAATTTAATTCCTGAGAGCCCTTCAAAATTAGCCTACCAACTTTAAAAAGTAGTTACATACGAGTAATTTTTTATACTGGAAAATCGAAAATGGCTCCTTAAAAATGACTTTAATACTGCAGTGTGTGTCTTCATACGGTGCACAAAAATTATGAGGGAAACTACGCCCTAAATAACGACAGAAAATATGTAAAAAAGATCTTTAATTTTATTATAGAGTTTTAAACTCTCCGCTGGGACGACCCCTATCTAAACAAAACTGTGTTACTTTGATACAAAATGATGAACTAATATGAAACAATTTTTTCCAACATTCAGCAATGATTGGAAATAACAAAAGCTCACTTAAAAAACGAAAACTGGAAAAACAACCCTCAATTTAAAGCCTATAATGGTTGAAAAAAGTTTAACTACGCTAAACAAAAATAATGGGTTTTTTTAAGTATCACATTTTCCGTATTTCAAATAGGGCGTAGTTTTCTTTTTTGTTTCCGTTTTTTGGGGACACTTAAATCAGATGTCTTAAAGCGGCGTTATGCTAAATAAAGCTTCGACAAAGAAAAACTATCAAATCGTTGAATCTGTGCACCAAGTTTCGTGTGTGATATTGGTTGTAAAATAACGACCTGTAGAGGAGTACAAAGAAATTGCTAGACTCTGCATCAAGTCCAGCAATTTGTTTTCTTCGCTTACTTCGTTCGCTCGGTCAATGAGGGGTTTTCGATTTGTTATAAAGAAAAAGTTACTTCCATATTCCTCAATAGATGGCAGTGTCTACTAATTTCAAATGAAAGGAAAATCAACTTTTTCAAGTTTTTAGTTAGTGTTAGCAATTAAGCATATTTTTTTGTTGTTTTTGTCTTTCTTTCATTTGACATGGATATACTCAAACTGCCAATCGACGGCCCTGCCACCTATCGAGATATTTAGTACTAATTTTTGTCTGTATAAAAATTCAAAACGAAATCCCCTCGTTGTTCAAAGCATCTCGCTCATCACTTATAATATAACATGTAGTCTGGCGTTCTCAAAGATGTCTCAAAAGTATCATAAAATCTGGTGTCTGAGTCGTAATTTATTCAAGATCAAATGTTAAAACAGTTTTTCGCGATTATCTCGGTTCCGATAGCTCCGCTCCATTCATGACTAATATTATAGGACATAATATTTCGACCAATTTTATTCAATATTTTTTTTCATGCGCTTAACCGTTTTTGTGATAAACGCGCGCGAGACTTTTTTCCATCTTTTAAGTTTGTAAGTTTTGCAATAAGAAGTGAAAGACAGCCTAACTTTGTGAATTTGTGTACATGTGAAGACATATCAAATTGGCAAAGTATGTCGAACCATTTGATTAATTAATTAATCAATGGTCGAACCTATTCCGAATGCGTTAAATTGTATGTAATAAATTGTGTTGTTCTTTTTATTTTGATATCGGTACCTACATTAAATCTTACTATTTCCCCTGTTCTGTCTGTGTGTTATGTTTACTGTTATGTTGTTGTATGCGTGCGTGTGTGTTGTGTTGTGTTAAATGTGCGTCTGTGTGCTGTGTAAGTAGGCTGAGTTTGTTAATTTGTCTTTGGTAATAGAGCTACGCTGTGTTCCTAATTTATTTACTTCTTACCTTTATGTGTTCATGTTTGTTGTGTCTCTGTGTGTTAATTTTTATTATTTTATTTCTGTACATAGATCGTATTTTGTATAGTTACCTATTAGCAATCTCAGACCAACTTGGTCTGAGTTAGCAATATACCTACTGACCTTATATTATTCAATATGGACTTACACGCATTAGTTTGATTGTTAAACTATAATGCTACATTATGAATAAACTAAACTAAATATCCTATACGCTGTCAAGACAAGGCGACTGCAGGCGGCGGCAGACGACTGCATTTGACTGCACCTGTCGACGGATGCCGTCGACTGCAGTGCATTAAAGCTTTTAGTTTACTTCACCTGTCGCAGAAGTGGCGCTAGCATCGCGAAATGAAATGACTATTTATTCATACCTGTGACACGGTAAGTCTTGTTCAAGGTGCCGTTATCCCCGCATATTAGCAACACGGCAGCATTAAACAGCCTCGTACTGATTTTAATAGAGTCCAGATCAATTGGAGTCGCTTGCAAATCAGTTTCGGTTTTTTTCACCAGGTCTACCGTAACTTCGATTGGTGGTGATATCTCGATTATCTGCAAACCATTTTAATCATATTATTTATTTTTAAAAACGAAGGCATTTATTACTTTAGAAAAGAAAAATGAATTAAACAGGTTAGGTACTTGTGGAAGGTTCAGAACCTGTATCGCGGGAGGCCGAAATACAATATGAGTTTACCAACAGGAGGCAGAGCAGCGGTCCACTCGTGGACCGCTGAATAACACAATATCAAGATTGATATCATGCGAAAGTTTGGATGTTACACTAGCCAAACTTGATGTAGAATGTTTATGAGTAAACCACTGCGGCGTTGATACTTTGTCATGATTGTCAGGAATATTTCATTGAAGCATCTAAAATCGAGAATTAATCTAAATTGCGTAATTTTATTAGTTTAACGGTTTCTTTACAAACAATCTACATCGAGTGTGGCTAGTGTATTATGGATGTTAGTCACTCATTATTAGCCTGTATAGGTCCACTGCTGGACAAAGGTCATATATCTAGTGTCATCCTCAACTTGCAACAGCATTTACTGGGTGAGGCAAATTGAAGACAGGGTGCAGTCTTTCGTCATTCCATCTGACCGAAAGGCGTCATACACTACGTTAGCCGAGCCGAGGTCTCTCCCCAGAACACGTTTACCCAGCGTTGGTCGATTCTTTGCTAGATATGGTCAGCCCACTGCCGCTTCAGCCTGCTAATGAA
Source organism: Eupithecia tripunctaria (assembly GCA_955876795.1). Taxonomy (NCBI): domain Eukaryota; kingdom Metazoa; phylum Arthropoda; class Insecta; order Lepidoptera; family Geometridae; genus Eupithecia; species Eupithecia tripunctaria. Next base: position 1,048,183 of record OY041599.1, on the reverse strand, counting down.
AGGAGAAATACATCTTCTACGAAAATTTCAATCTAACTGTCACGGTTCATGAGATACCTCCAGCCTGCTGACAGACGGATAGACAAACAGACAGACGGACGGACATCGTAGTCTTAGTAATAGGGTCCCGTTTAACCTATTGGGTACGGACCCTAAATATATCTATATTTCGAAGTCAGTAAAAAAACATATAGATCTAAAATATCAACTTACCTCCTCGTCGTCACAGTTAAGGAGGGCATCCAGTCTTTCTTCGTCAATATCATCTTGATTCTCATCCAGACCTTCATCCGTATCTGTAAACCAACGCTTTCATTTAATGCGCATACACGAGTGAAAGTTGCGCCGCCACATATTTTATCTTAAAATTACGTTTCACACAGGTTGTTTTTTAATTCCATCGTACAGTTTGTGGTATCCTTTAAAGATTTATATGTTACTTATTAATGCCTCTGTAATAGTAGTTTTATTTTGTAAAGCTTAGGCAGTAGAGATACGAAGTTGCTTTTCTCGGTCACCAAGCACTAATTTTCATAATTAGATAGATAGATAGATTGATAAACATTATTTTGCTTCTGCAACACGTAGTAATTATAGGTAAGTACATTTGATCATCATCAATTATACACATTTGACAAAAATAAATATAGGTATGTATAAAAAACTAACAAGGAAAAACGAATAATTGATGTAACAAAAGGCACATCACCCTATAATAATAGCACATATTGAAAGAGTTTACAAATTAGCACGGTACGGTGTGTGCTGCAGCACAGTGAAAAGGCATTAACTCAGCGAATAGTTTTACTCGAGGAGCAAACACAGATTTTCAGTATACCCTCTAAGGTGACCCGAAAAACAAGATACCAACGAGTAATGGCGTGTCTACATTAATTAAATGAAATATATGTAAAGCAAAAGATTGGAACTATACAGGTAGAAGTAGTAGAGCAATACTTGCTATAGTTGGTAGACGATGTGTTTAGGTATTCCTTCAGATTGTTTGTGTAAAAGTAAAGACTTAAGGCGTGACTTGAATGTGAATTTACATGGGTGGAGGTATATTGTTCCAACACTTCGTTGCCAAATAACGGAAACTACCTCTAAGCGCTGTGGTTTTATGGCGGTGATAGAGGATGACAGTCTACAGACCTAATGAACGCAAACCTCTAGTGCTATTATTATTATTATTATTATACTATTATATTATTACTATTATCTACAAAATTGAGTTTAGAGTGTGAGTACTTAGTTTTATTGAATTTCATTACATCAAAAATCAAACCGCCAAGTTGCAACTCTCTAATTGAATTTACGTTCGTACGTATCGTAAATCTGAAACAGTAATGCAGTTCAAGAGCTCCCAGTTTACATTTGCAACGGGCACCGCGCTGGCTTAATCAGGCACTGGGTTTGTTTCAAATAAGTTATTCATATTGATTAAACGATTTACACTCTACCATACACTTTTTTCTTTGTGGGTTGGTCTGCGGCCCACTGATTATAAATACGGCCCCTGTGAATTTGGCCCACTAGTGAGTCTGAGTTTGACATGCATGGTTTAGATAGTTCACTTAAAAACCAACCCAGAACAAAGTTGTTGGTTATGTTCCCATAAAAAAAATTTCAGTGCTGAAAAAACTGCTTCCCTGTTATCTACACATTGAGTTAACTAAATACATGATGCGCTTTAAAATAGTAAAAATAGGAATCAAATAATGTGACGTATGTGCTTAAAATGTTGGTTTTTTATAATATTTAGTAGTTGTTAAACCTATATAAAGTGTGTATGGATGTATGAATGGATGGATGTATGGATGGATGGTTGGACCTTTCTTCACGCCTAAACTACTGAACAGATCGGGCTGATATTTTGCATTCAGGTAATTATAATCCTGAAATCAAACATAGGTAACTTTTTATCCCATAAATCAGTTCCGTGGGATATAAATCACTTTTAAACATTTCCATAGGAACAACGCGTGCGAAGCCGCGCTAGTTATGAATAAAGGGGTAAGACTTTATATAGGGTACATACCTAAATCACGTCCTTCTTTATTTCCTTCATCTAGATTTATAATCTCTCCTTCTGTGTCTGTGAATGAAAAAATAGAAATTAGTTTTTATAGTAATAATTGGGTTTAGGCATATGACTTCAAAAAAGCTCATTTTTCTCTAAGGTTTTCCAGATTTATACCACTAAAATTGCGCTGAAAAAGAGTTTTGTGTTTACCCGCCTAGGGGAAGAAATGAAAAAGAAACCACTAGCAAGTTTATCGCTTATCAACTAATACAATCTTTGCATAACTAAGTCTAACACAACTATGATCTTACATACTATTGTCGGTGTGGAACTGAGCGACAGCTGGCCAAGCATTAACTTCATTAACGTACCTAATCATCTATATATCTATCTATAATATATATGCGAAAAAAGATATAACGATAACTTTGGTAGAGCTATTTTTATATGAGATAGAGCTGTTGATGATAGATTTTTATATAAGATAGAGCTCATAACGCTGGTATTGCTCTTAAATTGGTGAAATTGCTTGTTTGCCGCCAGAGATGATACTTTGCGTATTATGATTAATTAATTTAATTTGCGATAAAAATCTATAAACTCATTAATTTTTATAGTTTTTTCATGGAGTTTCATGATCCCATTGTCAGGGCTGAACCAAATAAAAATGGGACTAGATGGGAAGAACCACCCAGTCAAAAGATCTGAGGCACATAAAAAACAGTCGAATTTAGAACCTCCTCCTTTTTTGAAGTCGGTTAAAAATACTAAAATAACTGAATTATTTGAAAATCTGGCCACTTGTTTTTAAATGCGAAAGTTTGCGTGGATGTTTGGATGAATGGATGGATGTTGACAGGTGACAAAGGTCCATACATCCAGTATGGACCTTTATAACCTCTTCACGCCAAAACTACTAACCGGATCGGGCTGAAATTTTGCATTTAAGTAATTATAATCCTGGAATCAAACATAGGTAACTTTTTATCCCATAAATCAGTTCCCTTGGGATATAAATCACCTTTAAACATTTCCATAGGAACAACGCGTGCGAAGCCGCGCTAGTTATGAATAAGGGGGTTAAACATTAAAATAGGGTACATACCTAAATCACATAATAATTCTTCATTTCCTTGTTCTAGATTTATAATCCGTTCTTCTGTATCTGTGCATGAAAAAAAAGAAATTCGTTTTTATCGCAAGGGTATTTGCATGTGAATTCAAAAAAGCTCTTTTTTTACGTATTCTCTATTGATATAGAAATATATCTGTACATTTAATTTGGATATTATGTTTTAATGTCAAATTTAATAATGGAAAAGTAACCTTGAAAAGTGAACTTTATATCTCAACCGCAAACATTCTAAACGCAACGCCATTGACACCCGAACCGTGATGACGTTGAACATTTTTGTATGGGCATGAAGTTTTGACTTGAAGCTGACATAGGTGATGCGATGAACCGTGACGTCACAAAATGCAAGAGCTGGTACGTAACGTGCCAGGCTAGGTAAAAACTAAAAATAAAACAGTTTCGGGCCGAAACTGAGTGGAGTTTACTTTTTGTTTTTTACCTCGATAATTTATTTTTTTTGGCTGTTATATTTTATATCGTTTAAGCATTTGCAAAACTTAATAATCGATTAAAAGTATTAAAATAATCCATGCAAATACCCTATTGTTAAGGAAGTACAAGATTATGAATATCAATCAAACTACAAGTCCGATTGTAAAATTTAGTTCATTAGAACAGCGTTTGGAAGAAAATAACTAGTGCTATTCCATCCCGCACGGGATGGAATAGCACGTTAGTTATTTTCTTCTGACAAAACATGTCAAGGTAAAAATAAATATGAAGACTTTAAATAGACAGGAACTTTCCTGAATCTTCTAACTCTATTGTTACACCTTCTATATCTTGTACGGAGATATCTGCTTCATCATCTGTGCATGGTAAAATATATATTAGTTTTTATAGCAATTAATAATTCTTCGTATGCTACATTATAATTTTAAGGAAGTACAAGCTTATGAATATCAATCAAACTATACTGGTCTGTTTTTGAAATTTAGCTCATTAAAAGAACCTTTGGAAGCATGCGAGGGTGGAATAGTTTTTTTTACTGACAAATGATGTCAAGCTAAAAATAAATATTACCCCCTTATTCTGTTCTGCTAACTTAAAACAGTTGCTAAGCAATGTTATTTCTCACTCTGGCGTATGTCAACAGAATAAGAAAAGGTGAGAAATAGCAATGCTTTATGTTAGCTTAGCAGGCTATTGTGAATAATGGGCGGTAAGACTTAGAAAGAAACTAAAAAGTATGAGACGAGATAGGTACTGGGAATTCATGCTTCTCTTGTCGCTTTGAGAGGTATTGGTGATTGTCGTTTTGGGAGGTGTTGGTCTACCCATCTCAGTCATAGTCGACCAGATATATTTATTACACGAGATTGTAAATGTACTGTTGTAGGTTTGCATATAGTTGTGACACAGGCCAGTTGATTAGTATACAGGTGGGGCAAATTTTTGGCCCACCCTGCCTTCAAAATAAGCCTTCTAACATAAAGAAGTTGTTACATACGAGTTTAAATTAAGAACCATTGAATGAGTGACACCGTGTTTTCACTTACTCGTTTTTTCATAGAAAATGTATGGGAATTGTTTTTTTTAATTATTGCCAAAACTAACGATTTGATTTGGTATGTTACTTTGAGAAAAGTGTTCCGGATTGGAAATAGAGTCGATTAAGACGAACTTGTTTTTTTTGACAAATGTAATTTTTTGGGCGAACCGTTAATTTTTTCAAAAGACTAAAAATGGCAATATTTTTTTCTTCATAATAAAACAGAAGAGTCCTACGAACAAAACCTAACTACAAAAGAAACCCTGTATAAGATAAACGTTCCCTTAGAAATGGTCAATTATAACATTTTTGTTTTGTTCTGGGTTGGTTTTTAAGTGAACTATCTAAACCATGCATGTCAAACTCAGACTCACTAGTGGGCCAAATTCACAGGGGCCGTATTTATAATCAGTGGGCCGCAGACCAACCCACAAAGAAAAAAGTGTATGGTAGAGTGTAAATCGTTTAATCAATATGAATCTTCTGACCTACTTTCAGAGTACCTATGAGTAATGAAAAATAAATTTACGTACTTACCTACCTAAGTAATTTAAAAAAAGTTGTATGATATATTCGGCACCATAAAGGTAGCAGTAAATAGGTTTAATGTTTTTTTAATTCACAAACTTAGTGCACACGATGTTCTAAATTCAATTTACTTTATCCTCTAGAGAATAAAAACGGCTTTTCCACTCAGATATTGAAGATTAAAAATACTCTTTCCGAGATGGTGGGATGAAAAGATATTGCCGATGCTTTTGATTCATTCTTTTCTGATATTCCTAAAGTTGTTACCCGGTCTCTAAATTCCTCACCTTCTGAAGAAGCCTGCTATTGGGACGGCTTACAGCCCACCATGGCTGGACAGTGATCGCATTAATCAAACCAATATTTAACATACTAAAAACTAATGGATACGAAAGTCAGACAGACAAGACAAGTTCTTATAGCATATTACAAAACACGTAGTAATATATAGCATAGAAATATGAACTTAATATAATATTATATAATATTACTGTATGTGTGATTTTAAAATAAAGACTTAAACAATGAAAAATGTATTTCAATACTTACTTTTCTAATAAGTAATAATGTTAAATATATTTTTTTTTATATTATAAAAATAAGTCGGGTTTTCCTTCCTGACGCTATAACTCCAGAACGCACGAACCGATTTCCACTGTTTTGCATTCGTTGGAAAGGTCTCGGGCTCCGTGAGGTTTATGGCAAAGAAAATTCATAGAAAAAACGCGTGCGAAGCCGCGGGGCGCAGCTAGTTTTACTATAAAACAATAGTAGCGTGCACAAATAACTAAGTTGTGTGTTGCGTAATGCGTTACATACAAAAGATTTTAGTGTAGAGTAGTATAATGAGTGTTTTAAATAATACGTAAAAATAAGTAAGAGCAATACTTATCTTAAAAATACAAAGTACCTCATAGACAGAGTAGTATTCAGATAGATTTATCATCAAAAATTTATTTGGATTTATTTGTAAAAATACGTGTGACGTCAGCTTCCGTACGAAAGGGGTATGCCGGCTTGCCGTCGGTTTCTCGTGCGTAGACGCGGCCTCTCTTCGTCCACGAGAACCGCCAGTTGTGCTTTTTGCATTCTTCGCGTACGCGATAGAACAGGTTAGGCATCGTGAGCCGCTCATTCACAAAGATTCGCTGCGCGGGCGCAGGCAGGCCGAGATCCGAGACGAGCGTGCGGCGTACGCGCGCTGCGTTCAGCAGCTCATCCCGCAGGTGCCGGCGTGCCAGCCGCACCACCAGGCGGCGTGGGCGCCCGCGCTCTTCCGTATCGCTGGATCCCGACCGAACAGGGACCCCCACGCGCTTGGCGAACATAATGTCACGATTTTCTAAAGCCACCCCAAGCTTGGCCGCTAAAATGGTTACGGAGTGAATGGCATTCTCGCCTTTTACCTCTGGGAATTGGCCTATGTCGAGGTCGGCCGACAGCGCCTCCTGTTCCCGGTCATTCAATTCGCATTTAAGTTGAGTGACCGTATTCTCGAGTTCGGCAACCTCAACCACTCCGGATGCCTCTTCTCTGGCCTCCATCACATCCAGACGGCACTCGATGCCTTCCATGCGCTCATTTAAGACTGCTACAGTGGCCCGAAATTCAACCATCTCGCTGCGATAGACGCGCAGCTCTGCCATGTATTCAGCCAACTCTCGCCGCATTTCTATAATACTAGTGTCTGCGGGAGGGGCAAGGAGGGGGGCTTCCGATGATAAGGGCAATAGCAGCAGCGGCAGATGGGTTGGCGATAGCAGCAGCGGTCGGGCCCGATGCGGCATTTGATTCCTTTACTGGTGTGTTGTCACCCTTCCTAGTCCTCTTTTTACATTGTGGGCAAGCCCAGTCCTTGTTAATAATCATAGACTCAGGAACCCCAAGACATCCTTTATTATAAATGCATGCGCAGACGCTACAAGTAGCGGCACCTATCGGTGAGAGAAATTTTACACACGCAACCTTCCCCATGATGGTTCTCACTAATCGATCGATTAAAAGACAGCTATACTCCACGCTAGATGGTGCTGATAGTCAGAATCCTATGTGGAGTTGTAGATTGCAGTGGTATAGGCGTATGTAGCGTGTGAGGTTCAGCTGCTCGTCACTAGATGGGGTGAGGTATAGCTACCCGTCACCAGATGGCGCTAAAGGTGATCAAAATATCGACTTTTAAAGCAATAAAGTTTTCGATGTTTTTTTTTAACTCTGATGCTCAAATGGCTTCCACCATTGCGTATGCATTTACGACAACGATTTCTCACTTCTGTCGTTGTGATTTTCAGCTGCATTTCCTGTTTCATAGTTGCGAACATTGATTTATTATTAAATCAATGGTTGCGAAAGCTGTTTCAATCCTTTGAAATAATTCTTCCCTCGTGGATATTTCGGTAGTGTATACCATTGATTTATTAAAAAGGGAAGATGAGGTACTGGTTTCTCGAAAGTGGCAACCTCAAATTGTGTAAAATTGTGTGCTCCCACCTCAGTCACCGTCTGACCGTCGTCGCGGCGGCACGGGTGGTCGTGATTCGCGTGAAATATTGTTGTCTCGGTCTCACTTCGGTCCAGGGTTGGCATGTTTAAAACAAGTTGCTTTAAAACACGTGTTTTAAACAGTGTTTAAAACAGTTTGAAATAAAACTATGTTTTTTATTAAGTGTTACAAAACACAGTATGACTTGACATGACGATAAAAACATGGTTTAAAACTACCGTTTGTTGCAAATGAATGGAAATAAATCTAAACGAATAAATATGTAGAACTCTTAGTAGCTTTAAATAAATTTACAAGTGAAAAGTCTCTATGTTGGCCGTTTTATACACTGTACACTGTATGCAAAGGTAACTCCCTGGAAAGTAATTCACTGGATTAGTGGGTATTTCCCGTTCTCTCACTAGTTCTTTACCTACCTACAGTACATATAAGGTGTATGTAAAGTGTTTTGTATTGATTAAGATACGCAACAAATAGTAAATATTTATTGTTTTGTTAATTTTTACTATGTGAATTAGGAAATAGTTTAGATATTTTATTATTCGCTGTACATAATCGATTTGAAATTGGTAAAAGTAAAAAAAACAAATAAAACAAAAAAAACACTTGTTTTAAACATTTTGTTTTATAAAATATTAAAAAACACTGTTTTTTTTCCAACCCTGCTTCGGTCTTAGATAGGTACGTCTTTCCGTCTTTGTTCTTCTTTGTATTGCACAGGACTGAAAATATAACATCATCGTCATCAGTACCTCTTTTTATGACAGCCTTACCTTTACCTTCTGCTGATATATGCGCTATTGAAATAATCCCGTCTTGCATCCTCCAATCTTTAAAAACCCTCGATTGTAACAAGTCAGCCGGTCCTGATGACATTCATCCACACATCCTCAAAAACTGTGCGAGTTCTCTCGCATACCCTGTTTCTCTGCTCTTCAAAAGATCTCTAACGGAAGGAGTAATGCCAGTAATTTCGAAAAGTGCATCTATAACACCCATCCATAAAAAAGGCTCAAAACGCGAGGTAGGCAACTACAGACCAATCTCAAAGTTGTGTGTGCTGGCTAAAGTCCTTGAAAAGGTTGTTCATGAACAAGTATACCAAGCTCTTAAGCACTCTTTCATAGTTGAGCAACACGGGTTTCTTAAAGGGAGGTCTACTACCACCAACCTTGTGACTTTTGTCGATGCTGTCACCGCTGGTATGGAGTCAGGGAGTCAAGTGGACATAATCTATACTGACTACAGCAAAGCTTTCGATCGCATCGACCACTCTATCCTACTCGCGAAGCTCGGCGCTGCAGGGATACGAGGTGATCTACTTCGGTGGTTTACCTCGTATGTCCAAGGTCGTTGCCAAGCGGTAGTGCTAAACGGTTTTGAGTCCTTTCCGTCATTGATTCCCTCGGGCGTTCCACAAGGTTCGATCCTCGGTCCCCTACTATTTAATATCTTCACTAATGACATTTCCTCCTGCTTCGCTCATTCTAACTTTCTTCTGTACGCCGACGACTTAAAGATAATGAAAAATATAACCTCCCCTTCTGACCTCTTTCTATTGCAGAAAGACCTGGACAACCTCTACTCTTACTGCTCTCTAAACAAGCTAGACCTTAATGTTCAGAAATGCTACTGTATATCCTTCCACAGAACTTCTCCTTCCTTTACGTTTGATTATAAAATTAATGGCGAGGCGCTGACTCGAACTAACACAATTATTGACCTAGGAATCACTCTAGACTCAAAACTATTGTTTGACAAGCACGTTGAAAAGATCACAGCAAAAGCCATGAAGACTCTAGGGTTTCTCCTTAGAGTAACTAGGGACTTCAAATCACTTAAAACGCTAAAAATACTGTTCTGCTCACTAGTAAGAAGTAATTTGGAATACGCCTCCCAGGTTTGGAATCCTCAGTATAACAAGGACATAACCCAATTGGAGAAACCACAAAAGAAATTCCTCAAATTTATTAATTTCAAACATAAAATTTTTATTCCAGAGTATATCGACAACTGTAAACACCACCACTTATTGCCACTGGAAAAAAGGAGAGAAGCCGCGGACTTAACTCTATTACATAATATTTTACTAAACGTAGTTGACGCCCCCTCTCTCTTATCCGACATCCAATTAAAAGCACCCTCTCGCCGCACCTCTCGTAGAACCAACCTTAAGTTGCACTTCCCCACGTGCTCCACTAACTACCGTGAGAACTCCTACCTGCCCCGCGCGATGCATACGTACAATACACACTACTCGCAACTTGATCTATTCAACACTAAACAAAACATATTTAAGCACACAGTAACCAAAAATTTCTTTGTCAATTCTCAGCAGTAAGTAAGTACTACTACTAATCATTACATAAATAACTAAGTATATACTTACGTTTTATTATAATTATTTAACTTGGTAGTATATTATTATATCTTTTTCTTATAATATAAGGGATATATAGTAGTGACTCTTCAGGCTAATATTAAATCCTAACTCAATGGCTAATATCTTCCCTTTATAATTTGTACAAACAGGCAAACCATTTCAAAATTCTCATGATTATTTAGATTTTGTTTAGTATATTTTCTGTTCTATAAGTGAAAACTGTTAAGCTTAATTTGAACTACTACTGTTTCTACACATTAAGTTTTTTAAAAGCTGTTTGTTTTCCACATAAATAAATAAATAAATAAATAAATAACTGTATGGCAATATTTGAATGGCAATGTTGATGCGCTGCGCCAGATACCTAACTACTCACTAGGTATATACATATACCTACCTAAACATTATAGGGCTCGGGTCATGCCTCATGCGCCGCTTCGACCAGACGCTCAGATCATTTTTTGGAAATCCAAAGAGCCTCGTAGGTACCCTACACGGGCTGTGAAATGGCATTTTAGAATTGTCTTAAAATAGTCAGGCACAGTTCCTACCTACACCTAGGTAAGTAGGTACCTACTATGGACAGAGAAGGCGAGACCATACATTTAAAACCGACCTCGAAACCGAAAAACTAGTTGATTCTGTCTGTCCCATGATTTCAGTCGCCGCCCGTAGGTACATTATGATGACGAATCTAGATAAACAAACAAAGACTTATAAATGAAATGAAACCAAAATAATATTGGCATCATCATCAGGTAGTCTATACAGTCAATCAGTGGATTCCGTGATGATTATCGAAAGATGCGCCAAAGGTCGCCCACCAGCGCGGTAATGAAAGCTATCGATCAAAGGAAGCGGGAGCGGGCTGCGGGGCGGGCGGGCGGCGCGGGCGCCGCGAGCTATTCCGGGGCGGGGGCGGCGGCGGGGGCGGGGGCGGGCGGCCGCCGCGACAGCTCAGTGTGCCGCGCGCCCCGCCATGGGCAACCACCACTCCGCGCACCACAGCCTCAAGCCCCGCAAGAACGTGCACTGGAAGTCCGCAGGTACCAACACAGTGCCCCCCCGCGCCCCCCGGCACCTCTCCTCAACGAAAACACCCGCCCGCGCCCCGACGCCCGCCCTCGCCGACGAGGCCTCTCGCGAACTATTTTTATAACCACCGCGCACCCGCAGCGTGGCAAAACAAAACAAATCGTAAGACGGAACGCTGTCATGTAACGACTATCACGCGTCTAATTTTGAAGTGCGCTTTATGTACCTATGCCAGCGGCACGCGGCGCGGCGGTGAGGGCGGCTCTGTGGAGGTGTCAGTGAGGCATGGTGTCTGTATGTTTCAGGGCGGCCGGCGGCGCCGGGCAAGCCGGAGATCGTGCCGGCGCCGGCGGAGGATGAGGGCGCGCACGCGGTGACGCTGCGCTGGGCGGCGGGCGCGCACGACGGCGGCGCGCCGCTGACCGGCTACCGCGTCGAGTGCAACCGCCTGGGCGCGCCGCACTGGGTGCGCACGCAGCCCCCCGTGGTGCAGCGCCCCGAGCTGGTGCTCTCCGGCCTGGAGCCGCCGCACCGCTATCAGTTCCGCGTGGCGGCGCTCAACGCCGTCGGCCCCTCCGACTACAGCCCGCTGTCCGACCTGCTGTCGGTGAACGCGGAGGCCGCCGCCCCGGCGCCGCCGCTCTTCCTCCTGCACCTGCTGGACGCCACCGTGCTGGAGAACGACACCACCGAGTTCCGCGTGCGCTTCGGGGGCGCGCCGCCGCCCGCCGTCGCCTGGTTCAAGGACGACTACGAGATATTCAGCTCGCGCCGAACCGCCATCGCCTCGGACGAGACGAGCAGCGTGCTCGTGTTCCACCAGACGCAGGCCAGCGACGAGGGTGAGATCCGCTGCACCGCCACCAACCGCAGCGGGCACGCAGTCACGCGCGCGCGCCTCTCCATCGAGTGCGCGCCCAAGCTGCGCTACCCGCGCCAGTACGAGGACGGGCTGCTGTTCGAGGTGAACGAGACCGTGTTCCTGAAGACGGCGATCGTGGGCAAGCCACCGCCGAGCGTGGAGTGGCGGCACGACGGGGTGCCGGTGCCGGCGGGCGGGCGCGTGCAGGTCGCGCACACCCCCAAGTTCTCGATGCTGAAGATCCTGGCGGCGCGACGCAGCGACCGCGGCGAGTACCAGGTGCACGCGCGCAACGCCATCGGCGAGGACGCGGCCGCCTTCCTGGTGACGGTGACGGCGCCGCCGGAGCCGCCGCGCGCCGTGCGCGTCACGCGTCAGCTCGACAAGTCCGTCACGCTGGACTGGCAGCCGCCCGCAGACGACGGCGGCTGCCGCGTCGGCAACTACGTGGTGGAGTACTACCGCGCCGGCTGGGACGTTTGGCTGAAGGCGACCGCCAGCCGGCGCACCAGCGTCACGCTGTTCGACCTCATCGAGGGCAGCGAGTACCGGTTCCGCGTGAAGGCGGAGAGCCCGTACGGCATGAGCGCGCCCAGCGAGCAGTCGCCGCCGGTGCGCATCCCGGGCCGGCCCGTCGACATGGACTTCCTGGCGGTGGAGTCGCGCATCATCAGCGCGGCGCTGGACCCTCCCGCCTCCCCCGCGCCGCGCCGCAAGCGACTCCCTCCCACGCCGCCTCCCCCGCCCACAGGTGCAGGGGCACAGGTGCGCGCCGCCAGCCACGACCCGCTGGCGCCTACTCCTCATGCTATGGACACTCTAACCAATGCTGGTGAGTTCATGTTTTAATACTCAACCTCGACAGCCTGTATTGTTCCACTGCTGGACGCAAGCCTCCCCCTATAAGCGCCCTGTTGGCGTTTATGTAATGAGGATCGCAGTTCAGTGGTAGAATTGTTCTGCAGGGGGCGCTGCTGCCCGCCCCTGGTGGATATCTCTTAGTCGCCTCCTACGACACCCAGAGTTTCCAATACTACTTTACCTGATTTGCCGAGCGATTCACACTTATATTATGAATGCGAAAGTTTATATGTATGGTTGGACCTTTGTTGCCTCTTCACGAAAAGATCGGGTTGAGATTTTGCAAACAGGTTATTCTAATCCAAAAGGCATTTAAACCGCTAGTTAAAAATAATCTTCACTGAACTAGGTAATTCAATGAATTTATGATTTGATTACGTTCAAAATGCAGAAACATAATTGATTTTGTTTTAAAATACTATAAACCGACTTCAATTATATAATTTTTTCTTGGAACCCATCGTCAGAACTGGACCAAATGTCAATGGGACCACATGGGAAGCACCAGCTTTCCAATAAAAAAGAATTTTGAAAATCAGATAACCCAGTCAAAAGCTTTAAGGTAACGAACATAAAATAATACAGTCGAATTGATAACCTCTACCTTTTTCAACCTACTTCAAAAAAAGGAGGTGGTTCTCAATTCGACTGTTTTTTTTTATATGTTTGTTACCTCAGAACTTTTGACGAACGACGAACTTGGTCCGACTTTCATGATTATTTTTTTATTTGAAAGCTTGCGTGCTTCTTGTGTAGTCCCATTTTAATTTGGTTCAGTTCTGACAATGGGATCCATGAAAATCCATGAAAAAACTATCAAATTGGAGTCGGTTAATAGTTTTCTAAAACAAAATAAATTATTTGAAGTCGGTTAAAAACTGAGCTCGCTCGTTGGTTCGGACCAAGGTCCCAGGGTCTTCCTTTAGTGGTTAACAGTAGATAAACAAACTTCTTCACTTAGATGCTTCTAGCATCTAAGGATTAGTATTAGTACCATAAACCTTCGTTTTAGGTTGTAAGTTGTTGCAGATATCGGTAATTTAACTATCGACTGCAGGCGACGCAGTCTGCTGCATCCTATAGTTGAGCCCTGAAATGAAACCTTTTCATTTCATTTGCATTTTATTTCAGACGTGTATTTGATCCCTTAGATAAAATACACGTAAAGAGATCTTATAATTTAAGAAATTTCATTCAAAAAGCCATTAAAATTCCAAAACATACTAATTATTAGCTTTGAAATCAGTGATGCCAACTCTTAAATTAACCAAACTACGACACTAACAGAAGCGAAACAAAGAACCTACACAGATTCATTTGTTTGTTCTATTTTTAGGTCGTTCGTAACCGTAAGGCGGACGCACGCACTCAAACATACCTAGGTACCTACCGGCTATTCCCGCTGTTACAACTACAATAACCACAGCAATATGAATAGATGAAAACAGACAGCTTCTGCGAATTTATCGAATTTTTCTATTGGCGAATTATTTTCTGCTCTTGCGAATTCGGCTTCTGCTGACACATGGCAGCTATATTAGCTGTATTATATTAACTGCGACCCTCGGCTTCGCATACCTATCCTACGTGAATAGATTTATGGTATAAAAACGTAAGTGTTATTCCAGGCTTATAACCACCCGTATGCAAAATTTCAGCCCGATCCGTTCGCAACAAACATACCTACATATAAGTATGTTTATAAACTTTCGCGTTTATAATATTAGTAGGATAGAAAATACGGAAGTAGTATTTCAGTGCAATACGACACCGCTCGTGCTACCATACAGCAAGGCTCGCTTCGTTCCCCTTGCTGAGTTACAGAAGTCGCATTGCGGTACGCTTCGCTTACTGCTAGGCGAGCGAAGCGAGGAAAATTTGATTGTTTGTTTGTATTGCTGGAAAAATCCTTTCACCATTAAAAAGGAACGGGAACTACGCGGGTAAAACCGCGAGGCGCTGCTAGTTTATTATTATGTAGGTAAATTGCATATGAAAAGACGCGGCAACAGAGATAATTTTAGATCTAGAACAGCAAGTTGTCTGTTTGTGCCTTATTCATGCCTGTGAAACGTACGCGTGCGAAGCCGCGGGCGGATTTATTGACGACCTCTGTGGTTGTAGGCGAAGGCCTGCCTGCGACGTAGGAGGTTGCGGGTTCGATTCCCGCCTCGGGAGAAATGTTTGAACGATCGGCATTTATTTGTTCAGGGTTTCTGGAAAAAAATATTTTAGGTGCGGGGCGTTTGATATTCAGTCCGTTGGCTGAAGCGTTAAATCATTTATCTAGTACGCTCTGCTTAGCTTGGGGCTAGATAGTGCTGTGTGAATTAGGTATCCAGTATTATCTTAATACCTTTAAACGAGCAGTTCATGTATTTTAATATATACTATGTAATCTAAATTTCGGAAATGGCTCAACGATTTTCATGAAATTTAGTATACAAGTGGTATCGGGGGCGATAAATCGATCTAGCTAGGATTCATTTTCAGAAAATGTCGTTTTATTCGTGTATCAATGATTTTTCATCAACTTTATAGTAATCAATTGACTTTTCCTGACATCTATTGGCTAATTCGATTTTATTTGTGGTTTCAATAATGAACTTTATCAAAATCAACATAAGCTTTAAACTGAAAAATATGACTCTTCCTAACATCTATTAGCGAATAATATTACAATAATTTCTAAAAAACAAAATTTACCAATTTTTTTTTAATGCTTTTTGATGTGTACAAACCGCGGGTCTCGACTGTCTGCTGCAAACGGCACAGATGACAGGACATTCTGAAATCTGTGGTAATTTAGACATTAGTACAAAACTTAATTGTCGTCCCGAAATCTGCCTCTGCAAATACTTTTGTGGCCTAGGCAAGTTGATTGATCCTGAAATAGGCGCCACGCTCATGTGTTTAGTGCTTTATGAAGTCTGAACGTCAATTTGTTAAATCTCAAGTTGTCAGCGGACGCTGACAACTTGAGATTTAACAACCGTATTCAAAAACAATACCTACGGTTTATCCATTTAGAATGAAGCATGTTAGTAAACAAAGTACGACACAAATAACAAAATCTCACTTGCTTGGCTTTGAGTTTCAGATATAAAAAATTAAGTAAGCAATTTTTATTGAAGGGAGGATCTAAAATCGACAAATAATGTAAATTACGTATAAAACGACGCGCCAACAAAGTGAATTTTAGGTTAAGTATGGGCGGTTTGTTTACGTTTATGCTCCATTCAAAATGGATACGATATAGGTAAGGTATGTTCAAAAAGAGAAGCGTCGTCGTGGGAATTGACGGCGCGCGTGTACACTACCAATTGACAATTTTGTTGCGTTGACATGACTGCTCTGTCATTGCAGTAGGTTATATAATATATGTTATTTATAAAAGTGTTAAGTTCACCAAGACTCTTCTTTTTGAACAGACTCGAGCAAGCCAGTACAGATTTTTGACAGTTTCCCTAAATGATCTCCCCTAAATAATCGGATTAGTGCGTTGGGTTCGTGATCACCTGATCACTGTAGACCTTATAATTAATATTATTCTTGAATACGGGTGTAAGGTTTTCCCGTCGGAACTTTGCTCGAACATAGATTGATATATCCATAAATTACCCCCCCAATTTGAGGGTAATCTGTGGATATTTCTGACGAAATACTGTCGGCTGAAATGTTACCCCAGGATGCTGTGTCGACGTGTCGACTGTCGACTCCATTAGCTAACGTGATCAGAACCTACGCTTTGTAGAATAACTATTAACTACGAGTATTCAGCTGTGTGGTGCTGGCGTAGAATTTGCACCAAACCAACACTTCCCGTGGGTGTCGTAAAAGGCGACTAAGGGATATCCAGCGGAGGGCGAGCAGTAGCACAGAACAATTCTATTACTAAACTACAATCCCCAACCCGCATGCCCAGCGTAGATATTAAGGGCATTACCCTTCATGAGGTAAATGCCAGTAAGGCGCTTATCATATTGGCCAAGGTCCGTCTGCGACGCAAGAAGTTGTGGGTTCGATTCCCGCCCTGCTAAAAATGTTGGTATGATCTGCAAATATATGTCCCAGGTGTTCTCGGTAAGATATTGTATTATATTATACAATAAGTCATCTAGTATCCATAACACAAGCTTAAGACGCATACACGAGACCTCTCATCGCCACCAAATTTCGAACCCGAAACCGAAAACCGGACCTTAACATTGCAAATCGCACATACATATTGTACATACATATTTAAATAGGAACGGAGATGAAATATGCGTTTAGCCCCATAATTAACCCCATATTTTTTCTAACAAAGCTAATAAAATCCCTTCAACTTTCCAGAGAAACGTGATTCCTTCCAAGTGGAGTTCGAGGCCATAGCGCCGCCGCCGCTGTCGCTTTCGGCGCCAGACATCAGCGGCCGGTGCATCATGCCGTTCAAGGCTCTGCGCAACGCCGTCAGCTCCACGGAGCTCCTCAACGAGCGAGCTATGGCCCGCTTCTACCAGGCGGTCGCCATACAAGAGGAACATACCAGAAACAAGGAGGCGCCCAAGCAAAACCAACAAACAAATGACATTCCGTACGAAACAAACGATGTTTATCTACCAATCATCAGTGAAAAAACTAAGCCCCCAGAAATATTGATCAGAACGGATTCTATTGAGAATAAAGAATACAATTTTAATGAGCGACAGGCATCGCAGGATTCCGAAGCATCAGATGGGAAATGGAAACAGAATTTGTCTTTCGATGAAGATTATACGGCTAGCACGGTTTCCTCAGACGAGGAGTACTCGGAGGGAAGCCTGAACGGAGACCTTGATAGGAGCCTCTTCTCAAATGATGAAGACACGTATAATCCTAGAGACAAAACGGCTCGCTACTCGCCCTTCAAAGAACCATCCAAGTCGGAGTCGCCTATTCCTGTGAAACCTTTACCTGTTCTTGATCCTAATTTTATTCCAAAACCCATTTTGAAGAGACGAGAGCCAGATGAATTAAAACCGCTCTCACCATCCTTAACAAAGCGTGAGGAGAAACTAAAACCGGAGCGAAAATCGAAGAAAGATGAAAAGATGCCAATATTTCAGAAAATAACAAAAATGCCCCTTCAAAAATCGTTCCCATTCCCCAAATTATTAAAGAAAGAACCTAAAAAAGCAATAGAAGAAAGTGCTGAGACTGAAATCGTGAAACCCGCAAAGAAAACTGAATCGCCAAAAGACAAAATAACAGAGGAAGGCAGAACTGTTATAGACTACTACGGCAGTATAGTCAAAGAGTATGGAAGTCAAAAGAAACCTGCACCTCAACTGTACTTAAACACCGAAGAATTGAAAGAGGTAGCTGAAAAGCAAGCATCTGAAAGTGACGATACTGAAAAAAATGAAACAAAAAAGATATTAAAAACCAAAAAGGTCAAGACTAACAAATATACAGATAAAAGACTTGCTACAAATAAAACGAATAACTCGATAAATAAACCGCAGTTGAAACCTAAAACAAATAATGAGCATGCTGTTACAACAGCAAAAGTTGAAGATAAACAAATAAACAAAGACCAGAAAAAAGTAACGCAACAAATAGTTTTAAAGAAAACTGAAAGAGCTACTATCGTAATACCTATCGACTACCAGGAGCTCGAAAAGAAAGCAAAGCTCACCGTCAGATCTGCTATAGATTACACTGTAGACCTATGTCTACTGCTGCTAGCCTTCTGGGTTTACTTCTTCAAAGATGAAAGACTCGCTATTCCCTTCCTGATTCTTATAATCTACCGGCAACTGCAAGAAACTTTTCTCATGAACATCCCTGAGTGGTTCAAACAGAACACGCCAACCTGGATGAAACTCAAAACCTCTTGACCTACTACTATGAAAGACATTGCGCGATATATAATTGAATTGTGAGCACTGTGTGTTGTGTGATACTGTTTATTTAATACTTTTCAATGTTTAAGTTACGATTATGTCTATTTTACAAGATGTCATTTACTTATAGCCTAACATGAGGGTGTAAAACGAGCTGGCGACGCTGTCAAAAGTAATTTTTTTCAACTATACATTTTTTATCAAAATTTACAATGTTAAGGTTAAATCCATTAGTCACCAAATTTGCTAGGGCCGTACATACAATAAATCAGTTTAAAATACCACAGACAGATTGTGTGCCAATATTACCGCGACGTAAAGTCATAAACCCGGGACAATGCGACCCGAAAGACACGGGGCTCGTCCTCGGTGTGTACTATAACGAGCACACGGTCGGGGAGCCGGCTTTCCTCACGGCCTCTGCGCAGAAATACGACAAAATGTGCGGGGGCAAGCTGTGGAACCAACTTAAATTAGCGCCTATACCGCAACTCGGGGAATGTAGAGTGTTTTATGATTTGGAAGAGAAGTTTACGTACGTGGCCGTTGCAGGACTGGGCACAGAGTGTCTAACTTATAACGTCGGTGAAAGAATGGACGAGTGCAAGGAAGCTATCAGAATTGCGGCAGCGGTGGGTGCCACAGCCATCAGCCAGCTGGACCCCGCTCATATTCACGTGGAATCTTTCGGAGATGCGGAAGCGGCCGCGGAAGGCGCTAATCTCGGCCTTTGGCAATTCAAAGAGTACAGGACTGTCAGAAGAAAACACAGGCATAGCAAACCAGCTTTACATCTCTTTGATGATTGCGATGTCGATGGTTGGAAAGTGGGTACGGTCAAAGCGGAGGCCCAGAACCTAACTCGCTACCTACAAGAGCTACCCGCTAACATCTTGACTCCTACAAAATTTGCTAAGCTCGCTGTGGATCTGCTCTGCGAACTAGATATCAATGTAGAAGTGCAGACGCAAGGTTGGGCAGCTGCCCACGAGATGGGAGGCTTCGTGTCGGTCGGCCAGTCGTCGGTCCAGCCGCCTTTATACGTTGAGATCAGTTACTATGGAACGGCCGAATGCGTTCGCCCGATTGTCCTCATCGGTAAAGGGGTAACTTTCGACAGCGGCAGTTTAGATTTGAAACCGGCGAAAGAGCTGAGGTATATGAAGGGGGACATGTCAGGGGCGGCATGTGTGCTCGCGATCACGCGCGCCGCCGCGCGGCTGCGCCTTCCCGTCAACATAAGGGGCATCCTGCCTCTCTGCGAGTTGATGCCTTGCGGGAAAAGTCCCAAATTCGGCGACGTCGTCTGCAACGCGTCCGGGCAGAAGATCCACATCCGTCTCCCGTCGCGAGAGGGGCGGCTCGTGCTGGCGGACAGTCTGGTGTACGCGCGGAACTACTGGCCGCAGTTCATAGTCGACATCGGGACCATGTCCAAGGAGATGATAGACACGTTGGACGGCAGCGCCTGCGGTGCTTACACGAACTGCGAGGACTTGTACTGCCAGCTGGAGACCGCTAGCGGGCTATCGGGGGACCGCGTCTGGAGGATGCCTCTGTGGCGTTTCTACGACGATAGGATCCTGGACTGCAGAAGCGCAGATCTGGCCAACACGGGCCGTTGGAAGTACGGAGACTCTCCTAACTGCGCGGCATTCTTACGCCAGTTTATTTGCGACAGTAAGTGGATCCATCTCGACACGTACAACGTCGCTTACACCAAAGGTCTGGACTTCCCGTATCTGAGGCGAGGCATGACGGGTCGGCCCACGCGAACTGTCATAGAGATGATCAACATCATGTTGGCTAACCAAAGATTATGCTGAGTGCGCTGCGCGAAGCGTGCTCGGCTACCTATGTACCTACCGTCTGTGCCGTAACCAACACTATTCGAAATTGTATTTGTGGAATAAAACCTTTTGATGTTATTATTAGTCTGTTTTATTTATGTCAAGTCTCCGTCGCGTCCAGAGGTAGAGTAAAACTGAAAGACCTAGTTAGTCGTGCTCGCTTGTAAATGTACCTACCTACCCATAGGAAATAGGTATAGGGTGCTACAAATAAAACAACTGGTACACATTTAGAGATTTAATAATTATTATCTATTACACATTTATAGTTCATATTAGAATATAATTTCTAAACATTCAGATTTCATAAAAAGATGGCCTATATGGCACAAAAACAATAAACAAAGCAGTTATCACATTTTCTCAGACCTAACTTTGTTTCATAATATAATTTAGAGTTTATATAAAATTCTTACAAACGATGGCAACTAAAAACAAAACGCTTAAAAAAAGAAGTGAACTCTTTCGCGTTTCTTCTTTGTGAGACTAAATTAATTAAATAAAGATAAAACAAATGCATTTAACTAATTAGTAAGTTCTTATTTAAAATTAACAATAAAGATCAAGATTACATTTTATTATAATTTCATGACTTCGACAACACTTATGTACTTACATAGTTTTTTTTATTAAAAAACAAACATTATTGATTTAAAGTAATATTAATCAGCAAAAAATATTTCTGTTAGCTTCAGACATTAATAAAAACTATAGAGAAGCCTTGTTATTATTTTATGATTATTATTATTTAATAATTAAACAGTATGATTGCGCAGTTGTCAACCGGCAATCATACGTTCACCTCTAGCTTTCTATGCAGTGTTACATAGAGCCAAGTCCGTGACAAAGAAATCAATTGCTTCCAGATTCTTGACTAAAAATATGCTTTTAAAATGAAACACTGCATAAAACATAGAGACACACTACAGTAATTCAACGGGCTGAAACGGCGCGTCACTCACGGTAAGGGGTCATCTCCCGTCGAAACGCGACTTGATACGCTTCCTTCTCACTGATTCCTTCAAAATAGCGAACTATAGCGCGCCCATACATAATATTCCTCAAGAAAACTCAGATGCGCCCGCGCAGCCGCTTCGACTCTTGCTCGAATGAGCTACGCGCCCTCAATCTACTTTAAACAACATCAAAATTCTGTTCTAAACATACATGAATAATAACATTATTATATATGACATATTCAGAAAAATTGACACAAACATGTAACATTCAAATAGTGCAGATATATTTCTAACCGCTAGTGCCTAACATTCTAGGCACTACGTGAGTGTAAAGGGGAAAATGTAGATGATAATGTGTAGATCTACATCTTTTTGTAGTACTCTACGTCGTGTTGTTCGTTAGGTTGTTTGTCTGGGTCTTCAGGCAGTTGAACATAAACTTTCAACAAATCGAACGGTGCGGAAATGATGTGCTGAGGGGGGAGCGCATCATAGCCATAATTATCATAATAGATATGGTTGGCCCGTGATATCTGGTCTCCAATGCCGAAGTTCGATGGAAATTCCATGTCGGGAGTCGATATGGGAACCTGCGTAGGTATCAAGATACCGTCCGAGTAGTATTCATCGTTGCGGTAAGCGCTTTCGATATCCATTGTTGCCGTCGCGTTTGTGGGAGAGGTTGGGTTGACCGTCTTTGGGATCAAATAGCCATACTGGTCGCAATCACTGGGGCGATCATCAGGGTCCAGTGTTGATTCACCGTCACCAATGCTGCGCAGTGATGCCGTGTCAGGGGTGTGTACATCTTCATCATTATTGTCATCATCAGCTAGCATGCGGATGCGCGGTGCGTCAAACAGATCAGGTTCTTCAATGTCCAATAGTACATCATCATTCAAACAGCATACATATAACAAAACGGGGATAACATCGTTGATATCCAAGATTGGTCCTTCGGCAGGACATAAGCATGGTGTCAGGGCCGTGTTGTTGAACATTTCCTGCTCGGTTAAGCATTCCTCATCTTGTATTTCCTCGGCTTTCGGTTGGGTACAGTCTAATAGATACAGCAATTTATTGTAAGACAAGAACACTGTTAGCAGAAAAACCGCTGCCGAGATTTTCAACAGCCAGTCACCGATGTCGGTTAGTTGTCAGAGTTCGTTCAGTGACCTGCAACAAATAAGTACATTCATTACACCATTACAAGTCGTTTGTTTTGTAAGTCAGAATCAGAAAAATACAACGTAGCCATTTTTTAAACTTACAATAATTAAATTTTTAACATTTTATAAAGGGGAAACGTTTAATATCTGGCTAGACTGTGGTACTTGATCGCCGCGGGATCGTAGGACCAGCCCGCTTGTAATACAAAGAATTTGTTTGTCAAAACTTATTGCTGTACTACAAAAACAGTGAGACATCTGTTGAGCGCGAGTTTAACAAAAACGTTAAAACACAGTTAAATTTTCGTTAAACTTTAACTTTCGGTTTACGACACATTTAAATTTTCGTTAAACCCATGTCTTACAGTTTAGACACCGTTTACATCAGTATTTACTTTGGTTTTGTGTTCTCCAAATATTGTTGAACGTTGATGTTTGAGCAATCGCCAAAGGCGTGAGGCAAGTTTGTTTTTCTACAAAAGAGCTATGACCCGGCGGCGGCGGCTACATATGCAAAATAAGAGAAATCAAATTAATAATTTCCCAGAAATTTTTGAATTAGGTAAAAGCGACACCTCTCGTCAAAACGAACTAAATTGAACTTGAGTCTTTGAACAGCGGTACTAGACTTCGAGGTGCAGGTCGGTTATCACAACCCCGGACTGAGGGCCGCCGCGCCGCCGCCGGTTCGAATCCCGTGGAGGTTGATATTATTTGATTTCTTAGGTATTATGTATTAGGTTGATATTATTTGATTTATTAGGTATTAGGTATTACCCATAGTGTAAACTATAATAACCAAAAACTATAGTTACCTATACAAAATAATGTACCTAAATGAAAGATAATTCTAACAAAATTAACCGATTTCAACTAAATGGTTTTCTCATAGATGCCATTGTCAGACCTGGACCAAATTGAAATGGGATAACACAAGAAGCACCAGATTTCAAATTAAAAAAAAAAAATATTTAAATCGGTCCAAAGTTTCGAGGTAACAAACATTACTCAGGACAAACATGTGTTCAGGGCGTTTTGGATGTTTTCTATCTATAAAAAAATATCCAGCTATGTATATGTAGTGCATTCTATTAAGTATATCAACTATCTAGTACCCATAAAGGAAGCTCTACTTAGCTCGGGGCTAAATAATGCTGTGTAAATGCTCCAATATTTAATAGTAATTTAAAAAAATTGTCGAAATGAGAACCCTTTTTTGAAATCTGTGAAAAAAGACACTTACCTAGGGTTGAGGGGGTGGGAGACGGTGAGCATGGAGTTCTCAGTGTCTGAGAAGTAACCAACTTCGCCGGTGTAATGCGTGGGGTGCATCAACAGGGGCGACGCGGAGTACGCCTTCAGTTGGCGGGACGGGAACATGGACTTCCAGGTGGCGCTGCGAGCGAAGAGTACAGGTTATATCTATGTACTCTACTTTACTCTAGCGGTTCATTAAGAGTACAGTCTTGCCGAGCAGTTGCTCAAACATGTCAGGGTCTTAGAGTGCAGCAGTTGATCAAGTAGGGTACAGTCTTATCGAGCAGTTGCTCAAACAGGTCAGGGTCTTAGAGTGCAGCAGTTGATCAAGTAGGGTACAGTCTTATCGAGCAGTTGCTCAAACAGGTCAGGGTCTTAGAGTGCAGCAGTTGATCAAGTAGGGTACAGTCTTGTCGAGCAGTTGCTCAAAAAGGTCAGGGTCTTAGAGTACAGCAGTTGATCAAGTAGGGTACATTCTTGTCGAGCAGTTGCTCAAACAGGTCAGGGTCTTGGAGTACAGTAGTTGATCAAAAAGGTCAAAGTTTTATAGTCCAGTCGATGATCGAATATGGTAAACTGCTGGACTCAACTGTGATACATTCACGACTTTTTATCCTACTTTTTTATAAAGTGCTATTCTGGGATGTTTGGCCGAAGACAACACAAGACACTAATTGGCCGATTCATTCGGCTGAGTTCATCATCATTAGCCTATATTAGTCCACTGGACATAGGCCTCCACTAATGAGCGCCATATCGCCCTGTCTTCAGCTTGGCGCACCTAGCATCTTACCCTGCCAGCTGAGTTAAAAAGAGGGGTTTAGACCCTTCTTTTTAACTCAGCTAGCAGAGTGAGAACACCTTAGGGTGTTCCTACCTTAGAGCCTTTTTTTACCTTAGAGGAACAAGTAGTTTATAAATATAGAGCACCTCAGTTTCTACCCAGCAGAGAGCCGACGACGTGCGGGTACTCTATACCGAAATACTGCAAGGACAAGGGTCCTTCGTGTAGGTGTGTTCTGCATGGCACCAATAATTTTTAATAAAATCCCATCGTCTATACGAGCCATCAATAATATAAATATTTTAAAAAGTAATTTAACTGAAAAATCATCACAGTGAATGAATTTCTAAATGATAAACTACATTAATTTAATTAAACTCTTTCTTTCTATGTTATGTACATTATCAATTCGACATCTTTTTTATTTGGCAAATTTCTATCAATCCAGACGCAGAAGCCACACACAAGAAGTTAAAGCTGATTAAGATTATGGTTACCTTACTAGGTAGAACTTAGAAGGTAGATGTTGTGGCGACATAAGAATCGACCCTGCAACTCCCCGTGGATGACATAAGGCTCTCAGAATCTATCGGAGTAAGAGGAGCTTGTTTCTGTGTGAACACCTCCCCTGTGCTCACTAATTCTACTGTTAAGTGTGGTGATGATGGGACTGACCCTTCCATTATCAGCAATCCGCCAAGTTAATGGAACACCTTCCTTGTGTGGGGATGACGCGTTCGGATCTGTTGAGGCACTTACTTAGGGTGTTGGTTGAACATGATGGGTAGAAACTCGTCTACGGGCAGCATTTTGGAGAGTGGTTCAGCATTGATCAGCTTTCTAGCGCCGCGCTCGCTCAGCATGTAGCCCAAGGTCCAGTAAGAGTAAAGTGGGATCGTTATATGATCGGTCACGTATTCCTCTTCTTTGTCCATAAGGACTTTGCGGCCGAGGTAACTGTACGGTCAAAAAAACAATTAATTTAGTTTCATAGACATATCAAGTCTTGTCCTACTAATATTACGTATAAATATGAATGTTTGTAAACATGGATGTTATGTTTGTTGCTCTTTCACGCAAAAGCTACCGAACGGATCGGGCTGAAATTTTGCATACGGGTAGTTCTAGGCCTGGAATAACACATAGGCTCCTTTTTATCCCATAAATCAGGCGTGCGAAGCGCGCAGTACGAAACAATTAGGTATCAAATAGGTTGCTGAGAGCTTGAGTTAAATCGATAAAAAAATATTTGATTAACTTAATCTTAACATTTAGTTTTTTGCCCCTTGTGTCTATAGTACCATTGATTTGTACCATCAATGGTACAAGTGATACTACTATGTGTCCTTAGTACCATTTTGGTGCTGGCTTAGAATTTACACCACCCCATATCTTCCCGTGCGTAATTTATTGTTTTAAGTACTTATATCAGTTATCTCACACCCATAACACAAGCTCTACTTAGCTTGTGGCTAAATAATGAATTTTAGAACAGTTTTAGAAGTATAGATCCTGTTGAAAACAAGATTAAATTAACTCAAACTCGAGTACTGCGTTCACTGATTGTGATTATTCCCTTATTTTGATTAATAATTAACTTTTTCGACCCTGACTTAGACCCCGCTATCTCGCTAGACCCCTAATAACGTCTGACGTCATCATACCCTACACCACGAGGGTATTGGGCGAGACGAATCAATCGATATCTCATTTGTTGAAATCGAACGAGTAGTTTCAGCGCTACGTGGATATAAAAATCAGCTACAAACATAGGCTGTCCAAATCATAACCCTCCCCGTTGATAGTCGGGGTAAAAACAGTATGTACTTACACCAGGTCCCAATCCAGGTCGTTCAGTTCGCTCATCAGGACGGCGAAACGTTCGCGGAAGAAGGGCGCAAAGTGTATGTCGTCTTCCAGAATAAGCGTCGCAGCGAGGTTATTCTTGGCAATCTAACAGACAACAACATTGCGATTAATATTGCCGTTTCATACCCACGCACTTTTGAATGTTAAATGATGAAAATGTCTGCTACTTTTACGGTTGTTCAGCTAAGGGATCGTATACACGGATTGCAGGTAGCCAACTGCAGTCAGTCGGCAGACATCGACTGCAGTTGAGCGCAGTCGACTGTAAGTGACGGCAGACGACTGCAGTTGAGCGCAGTCGACTGCAAGTGACGGCTGATGATTGCAGTTGAGTTCAAGTGACTGCAGTTGCGTGAAATCGACTGTAAGTGATGGCAGTCGATATCAGTTGAGTGCAGTCGATTGCAAGTGACGGCAGATGACAGCAGTTGACTGCAGTCGACGACAGCAGTTGACTGCAGTCGACGACAGCAGTTGACTGCAGTCGACGACCGCAGTTGACTGCAGTCGACGACCGCAGTTGACTGCAGTCGACGACAGCAGTTGACTGCAGTCGACGACACCAGTTGACTGCAGTCGACGGCTGCTGTTGAATGGGACCACAACTCACAAGGGAAGCACCAGCTTTCATATAAAAAAAGAATCATCAAGATCGGAACTCCCGGGCCTAAGTTCTGAGGTTCAAACATGAAAAAAATACAATCGAATTGAGAACCACCTGCTTTTTTTCAATTCGGTTAAAAAGATGCAAGGTAATTATTAAATTACAACGTTGTCCGGTGGGGTAGGATTAGTCAGTAATACTTACATCGGCCCAGATGGCGTAATGTGACATGAAGCAGCCGACTTCACCACCTTTCATCGACCTAAGAACAATACATAATAATTATTTTGATAGTTATTTTATTATATTACAATATACATTGAAAAAGAAACTAGTTATCAAAATATCTATTGACATGAACACTTTTGTATTTGATATAAAATTACAGTATGTTTGAAAACCTCTGTTCATTATTACCAGTGATAACTTGACAAACAAAATTGTAAGCAGTATGTAAATTGATTTTGTTTTAAAAACTACAAACCGACTTCAATTATATAGTTTTGTTTTTTCATGTTTTTTCATGGATCCCATTGTCAGAATGGACCAAATTTAAATGGGACTACACCGGCTTTCAAATAAAAAAAGAACCATGAAAATCGGACCACACCGTCAAAAGTACTGAGGTAGCAAACTTACAAAAATACAGTCGAATTGAGAACCCTCCCTTTTTTGAAGTCGGTTAAATTGTGCACATTACCAAATAACCGGCTCAGGATCGTGCGATAATAACAATGCAAATAATAATTTTGACAGGATAAATTTTGCTTACCTTTTATGATATGGATCCTCGTAGCCAGGCATCAGTGTCACGCCCATTTCGTTCAAAACAGCAATTGTGAAGTTTCTAAAAAAAGCAAATTAGAGTAACAGTAGGTATTAAAAATTCAACATAAGTTCATAAAAGCATGGCTGGCTTCAGTCACTCCTGACCAGAGTTTGAAATACCGGTATTTTCAAACACCGGTACCAATGGCCTTGAAGTAGTACCGGTACTTTGAAGTACCGTTACTTCAAGGTAAAATACCAGTATTACTGATACCGGTACCAAGCATCGCTCCGACCTGACGCTGGTACACTTACCGTCCGTCAATGGCCTTCAGTAAGCGTACATCCATGCCGAGGATGTCAAAGCTTTTCATCATTAAATTCTTCCTCTCCACCCTTCCCTCAAGGTTGATCATGTAAATAGCATTTAATCCATATTTAGTCTTTTTGGGATACTTAATGAACTTAGCTAGTGCAGGGTCGACGGGTAGGTCGATGCCTCGCCCCAACACCTCTAACTGCACATTCTCCACCTGTTCGGATTCGGTACTTTGCTCGTCATCCACTGGTATGGGTATGAACCCATACACATCGTCATTACACATGGTCATATTAATTCCTGCAAGAAAACATTTATGTAAAGAAACAAAAATATATATAACCATTTTGGTAATGCGACATGGTTTTAGTAAAAAGTTTACGTTACCTGTTATTGACTGAAAACAAGCGGTCCTTCACAAATTAATGTTTTCTAGGTTTTTGTGTAGACAAGCTGTTAAACTTACACACACACGCTCGTTGCCTGCTGA
The DNA here is from genome assembly GCA_955876795.1 of Eupithecia tripunctaria. Classification (NCBI taxonomy): domain Eukaryota; kingdom Metazoa; phylum Arthropoda; class Insecta; order Lepidoptera; family Geometridae; genus Eupithecia; species Eupithecia tripunctaria. The sequence goes on along the minus strand of OY041599.1, from coordinate 1,019,428 downwards.
GGAGGCTTCTTAGTACTAAACCATTAGGTACTTAGGTAGGTACCTACTAGGGTTTAGTCCCGGGAATTCCCGAATTTTGTGGACCATTTAAGAACCGGGAAATCCAAATTTATTTCCTGGGAAGTTTCGGGAATTTCGGAAAATTTATATACTAATACCGAAACGACATAACTTAATATATTTCACTTCGTCTTATAGATATTATGTTCAAATTTGTACGTCATCGTTCTCGGCTGACGAAATAGAACAAGCAAAGAACTTGTTGTTTGATTCTCTGACAACAACAAAGCGAAAGATTTCACGAAAACGGGACGGACGTAAACAACGAGATCTCTACGATGTTATTAGTGTTTTTTAAGAAACGGACCGAATGAAACACCGATCTTTGTTGCAATATTTCTGCTTATTATACTAATTTATTAAACAAAGCTTACACAGTTGACAAGCTTGAAGAAATTAAAAGTGATCTCAATAATTTAAAACAAACATCTATTGTCAATAACTATGATTGCTTCGTGTCGTGAGTAAACAACGCGGAGGCGGCGTTTTGTCTAATAGTTATTTTATGCACAGCGGGCCTACGGGCCTACCGCACATTTTGGAGCGTAGTCAATCAGCTGAGATGACATCACCAAGCAATAACCGCTCGGTGCCTTCGAATAAGGCGTCGTCGCGCGAGCAGCGGGATTGTAATGAATGTAATAATGACTTGTATCGACCAATGCAAAACACCAGTGTTGGGTACGATGTCAGTAGCACAGATATACTATGCAAAACCCCGACTTTACCCGTGTTACCTCAAAATCTTATAGAAATACCAGTAGATACGGTAAATAATCGACCTCATTTAACTCGTCCGCCTGCGTCCACGCCAGCGCAGCCACCGAAGACTTTTGCGAGTACTGTTAGTGCGGAGGGCCAATGGAAGAAAGAAAAATCGGATGAAGGATGGATTTTGGCTCAGTGTAAGTGGCATAAAGATAGCTTTGCTACAGTGGAGGGAAATGCATAAGTTAACCCCAATGATAAGTTTAAGGCAGCCGAAATTATTTTTGATATGCATCTTACTAAACATGTGAACCTACATGACGCCCAGTTCGGATTTAGAGCTGGGCTGTCCACTGAAACTGCAGTACTATGCCTCAAACACACCGTCCAGTACTACACCAGCAGAAGCACACCTATCTACGCCTGCTTTCTCGACTTATCGAAAGCTTTTGGTCTAGTGGCGTACGATAGGTTGTGGCAGAAGCTGACACAGGATACCGACCTTCCCCGTGAGCTTATAATCCTCCTCAAGCACTGGTAAGGCATGTCAAGTGGGCGGGATCACTATCGGACGAGTACAGGCTGGAATGTGAGGTGTGGCAGGGCGGGGTGAGCTCGCCCCGACTTTTCAACCTGTATCTACACAGACTGCCTGATTCGTGAGCTCAGCGGCACTAAGATCGGCTGCTCCATTGATGGTGTTATGGTCAATAACATAAGCTATGCCGATGATATGGTGCTGCTGAGCCCATCCATCAGTGCTCTCAGAAATTTGCTCGGGATCTGTGAGAGATATGCGGAATCCCACGGGCTCAGATACAATGCAAGCAAAACCGAATTCATGGTCTTTAAATCAGGCAATAAGACTTACAACACCATTCCGCCGGTTTTCCGGAATGGCAGCGAGCTGAAACGAGTAGCCTGCTTCAAGTATCTGGGCCATTGGGTCTCTTGTTGTCTCTTTATGGAGCACTGGACAGGAGCGTATATTGTGCTCTCTTGACCTGTGCTCCATGTCATTGATTTAAATGATTATTTTGGTTTCTATATTTATTTATTTATTTTTAATTTCATTTTAATTGTATTGTGTACGACTCGAATTGTGGACACTATAACATATTTTTGTATTCGTTTTATTGTTGTCTGAATAAACGAATTGAATTGAATTGAACAGCATTTCAAATATGTCGGGTACCTTACCTACGCGGTACTGGGCAGGAGTGACATGATTTATATCACTTGATTTCAATCAGTAATTATTTTCCCTGCAATGAAACAGTAAACAGCATTCACCAAAATGACTCTGAGAAGTTCGGCTAGTGTTTTCATTATCAGGGTGCAGAACGATATATCAGAGCCCTTCCGAAATTTCGGTGGTCCTTGACAAGGACGTTCTTTCATTCCTACTCTACAATATAGCTGGACAAGTGCAGAAAAACTCAAATATTTATATGAACGATACCATTCCTTTGAAATCAGTTCAAGTTCTGGGTTATGCCGATGATTTGGATCTAATAGGGCGAAATTAACTGCCATGAAACATGCTTACCTCGCCTTGTAATAAGAGTCAAGAAAGGTAGGAAAAAGCAAAGATAAACGTAGTCACCTTCTGTGTCAAAATTGCTGATACCATTAAATATACAAGCTTTTCATTTTAATTTAATTTATTTTTTTATAACTATTGGCACGCACAGCGTTTATCTTCTTGGCTCACGGTAGCCGATACAAACAAGGTGGACGCGGAAATCAATAGAAGGATTCTAGGCGCTAATAGATTCTTCTTCTGCCTTCTCAAATATTTACGCTTTAGGTTGATCTAGAAGATCTAAACTACTCATTTACAAAACGCTACAACGTCCAGTTCTTACGTAAGCCTCGAAACGAAAATGACTTATGGGTTCTAGCCAAGAAAACCGAAACACTCGTGTTTGAAAGAAAATTACAAAGACGAATCTTCGACGCTGTACTGGATGGTGACTACTGGTGGCAAACCTGATGGCCGACGACCCCTTGGAAGACTGATACCCAGGTGGGTCGATGGATTCCAACAAGACCTAAAGGCAATTGCAGTGTCCGGCTGGCAGTAAAAAAAGCCAAAAATAGGAGAGAACGGCGCATTTTACCAAATCTAAGCCCACCCGCGGCTGTAGAGTCAGGGTAGTAAAGATGAATGGAAACAGTCCAAAATATAAGAGAGTGCCCAAATCAAGCTTTCGTGTGCATGCATAATGTACCTCCATTTTGAAGAAAAAAAGCTTACGTACTTTAAGTGATTACACCTTAAATTGAATCAACCTTTCGTAATAAACCTTTGAATGGATAGACCAAACCGTGTTTTGATTGTGATAAAAATAACAATTATTTGATTTAAAATAGCTTTTTTGTAACAATTAATTCATATATTCGGCGATTTATCACACAAAGATACCTTCTGTTTATTAAGATCATGTCCAGCCTCGTGGAGTTTTGCTGCCTTGAGTGTGTTTGTTTGTAGGTAGTGCAGTAAATGAAGGTGCTGGATTCAGTCACGACTCTATAGAACGAAGTCGAACGAGGGAACAAAACACATTGACCACATTGAATTAAGAATTTGATATTAATTATAACAGGTGTATAGAAAAAGAGCTCTAATATACCTTATATCGCATACCTATGCAATATAAGGTATGTTATATCAGGTGATATAAGCGACATGGCTTCAGAGGCAGTTAAATTATTTAATTTCAGTAAAAATTAAAAAAAAAACCGGTTCCGACTTCAATATTTCCCGGGATTCCCGGTTCCTCGAAAACTCGGGATTTTGGAATCCCTGGTACCTACCTACTTGTGTTAGGTTTAGCTTTCCCATTCCCAATGTTCACTGTGTTTGTTCGTGTTCGTACTAAGTATTTTATTTTATTTGTAGCATAGTGTAGTGTTCAATAAATTATTTTCTTTCTTTCTTTTGAGATGGAGGAGCGCATGCATGTGATATTTCTTTTTGATAAGATTTAAAGATATTCTCAAAAAAACATTCATTTTTGAGTAAGCTCAAAGAAATATTACGATTTGATTTGCACAGAAAATTCGACAGTATATTTGTAGAAAGGCAATTACCGTGTTCTTTAGCACTCAGTGCAAAACTGATTATATCATCCTGCGGTGCACCGGTCGTCTTAAGTTTCTTCGGATCGTAACTCAGATTGCCTGATTCCTTTTGGTTGAGTGATATCAGGACGGCGGAGTGAACCATTGGAACACTGAAACACCCTTGCTTCTTACGACGTATTAACTCCTCATAGTCTTCACTTCTTTTGTAGTAAAAATCCTTCGACATTCCACCCCTAAAAAATATCAATAGTTACGGGTTGGTGTTTAGACAAATCTTATTTTCTCATTCATAAGTACATCATCTATTCCACTATAAAATATATAAAAGACAGAATATCCATTACTAGCAGCTCTGTTCTTATTTATTTTTATGTTAGTAGTTAAAATAAAACTGGATAAGTTTTTACCATGGATAATATCTTACCAGAAGTTTGAGTACAATCCATCGGTCAGTAGCATGGGAGCTACGATCGGAAGGTTTTTCCCCACCAACTTCTTCAGCGTTTGCGGGTTCGTCAGAAGAACATCGGCGTCTAACATCTTAAACAAAATATGACAAGTTTGTAATCTATTACTAAGTCGAGGATAAACTTTATTTGTGAGGGTCAGTCTCAATTTATTCATACTAAATCCAACATACATTATTATTATTAAATACCACCGATAGAGCGCGGCGGAAGTGGCGCGTGTAGAAAACTTGTAGAAAACTATTTCCATGCGGATGCGTCACTCAATAATTACTTTCTACCTTTACATTGAGCTCAATTCTCACAAAAACTAAATGTATGTACTTACAAAAAGGTAAGATGCGTTAACTGCTTTTGCTTTCTTTAGGGCGTCCTCCTTCACACTTATCATGTGCTGGTACCTCTGCGGAGTCCACTCCGTATGGTGTTTCTGATCCAAAAATAAACTTCCCTTGGTGTTGAAGTCCAAGATCATATGAACCTTTTCATAATCGGACGCATGTATCTTATGCCATTCTTTTAAAATTTCAAATGTTGCATCCTCATTGTGATCCGAGTGTACCCTGAAAGGAGATTTCGTTCATAACCTGCCTCAGGACAGCACCAGACCCCAGCAAGGGTGTTTTAATTCATTCGATTCGTTTCCGAAGCGAAAACATTCGAATTTGAATTATATTCCAACGGAACTTTAGAATGCTATTTCCAAAATCCCGAGCTTTCGAGGAACCGGGATTCCCGGAAAATGTTGAAATCGGAACCGGGAATTAAATTTTTACTGAAATTAGATAATTTAACTGCCGCTTTAGCCATGTCGCTTATATCACCTGATATAACATACCTTATATTGCATAGGTATGCGATATAAGGTATACTAGATCTGTATTTCTATACATCTGTTATAATTAATATCAAATTCTTAATTCAATGTGGCCAATGTGTTTTGTTCCCTCGTTCGACAACAAGCCTTGGAGCAAGAACAAGCTCCAAGGCTTGTTGGCAAGAACAAGCTGGACATGATCTTAATACACAGAAAGTATCTTTGTGTGAAAAATCGTCGAATATATGAATTAATTGTTACAAAAAAGCTATTTTAAATAAAATAATTGTTATTTTTATCACAATCAAAACACGCTTTGGTCCATCCAGTACAAAGGTTTATTACGAAAGGTTGATTCAATTTAAGGTGTAATCACTTAAAGTACGTAAGCTTTTTTTCTTCAAAATGGAGGTACATTATGCATACACACGAAAGCTTGATTTGGGCACTCTCTCTCCCATTAATTTGTTATTTTATTAGTTTTAAGTCAGTCTTAAAATTCCTTTTAACTCAGTCTTAAACTGCTTTTTATATAAAAAAATGTTTAATTGTTAAATTTATATCTTATATAAGAAATATAAGATATATTCTTAACAATTTATTATTGTTATATTAAATTGAGTTGCAACAATTATCTAATCTGAATCTATTAAAAAAGGCTTTCTATAAAATATCAGATTATGTAGAGAATAACAAAGCTTGGGGCGGATTTTGCTCCAACTCGAAAAATAACAACTGACAGGCTAAAGGTTTCTTCATCGTTTCTTTACTTTTAGTCCACATACATACCGAAGCGGCTGAAATTAAATATACCACGTTATTTCCCTGTCAGTGTATTTTTATAACAATAATATTTTTATTAATTAATAATAATTAATTAATATTTTTCTAAGTGTAAATTTACTGTATTAATAGTAATAAGGAATTATTTGACTTTGACTTTGATTTTAAGTCATATCGTCTTCGAAACTAACTTTGGTCGAAGCATATCGCGTGAAACATGACAGATGCGCGAGCCGTCAGTCATCGCGCCGCGCCACGCCGCCGCCGCCGCGCCGCCGGGGGGCGGGGGCGGGCGGCGGGCGGCGGTGGCATAAGCGGCGCGGGGCGGGCGGCGTTGTCCCATTTCCCAGCCCGCGCAGCGTCCCTGCCGCCGCCAGTGCCCCGCCCGCCCCTCGCCCCCGCCCGCCGCGCACGGTAATCACGTAATATATATACATATTATTATATTCGTTACGTTACGAAAATGCTTCCAAAGATGGGTCAAACTCTCATCGAGCACGGCGGGTATATTTAAAATTTTCTTTATGTACTTAAGTATGTTATGTACGAAAACACAAAATGCTGCACACGCAGCTATTTATATTGTATTAGCGCCCTTAAAATAGATTATTATTCGTCGATGCTTTGTGATTTCTAATAACATCATCGGGAGCATGCGCTGAAAGTATTTTACTGAAAGACACTAATCAATGGCCGCCATTTTGAACGGCGTCTGGCGGGACCGCCATCTTGTTGACGCATTTCGGTAAAGAAATAACCTGAAGAAGAAGAGAAGAAGAGCTTTAAAGTACACGCGTTATAATCATTCTTCCTTTTGGAAGTCGATGTTAGAGAATGGCTTCAAACAGATTGGTAGGTAGTGCGCTTTGTCTCGAGATTCAGGAGCATGCGCAGTAGGTATTTTATTCAAAGCCGCTAATCAATAGCCGCCATTTTGAATGGCGCGACCGCCATTTTGTTGGCGCATTGCGGTGAACAAAGGATAAGAAGATACATTTTACAAAGTTCCAATAGTGAAAAACCACGGCTGTAAAAAGTACTCACATAATTTGAATTTTATTCTTCGGGTAGTCCAGGTTAGTTATGAGTGTTAGAGATATTGGCAATGAGTATTCTTCGTTTCTTGCCAACAAAGAAATGGCCACTGTGGGCCAATCCTCTTCATCACCGTGAATTGGCGACATCAGCAATACGATAATCGCAACGGAACACCAAATAAAAGGGCGTGCGACCCTCATGGTGGCAGTGCACAAGTGCACAAGCGAGTGCAGTGCGCCAGTGATCACGTAAAACTGAGGAGAAGGCGAGCGCCCGGGCGGGTAGCGGGCTTGCGGGGTACACTACACCCTGCATGCGTCCGTCCCTCGTCCCAACCCCCAGACTATCGATCAGCATATTCTATTGGCAGCAAAAGCACCAGATTGGTGGAGCGGAGGTCATTCTAAGGGCGGGCGGGTTTATATTACGGTTCAACAATAGGGCGAGGTTCTGCTTATCCTGAATTTATCGCATTTAAGACGGCGTCACGTCTAAAGGAGTTTTGGGGGTATTATTTACTTGGGTTGGTTCACTTTTTGTCTCTTTCTTTCTTAGGATGGATATGTCGATAAGTTTGTAGAAGACGGGGATGTAGCACATATTTATCCGCATAACGATTGAAACATACCTATCTACCAAGCAATTGGTTGTTTTGGTCTGGAGACATTTTTACGTATCATTGCCATCGTCGTTAGAGCGAACATGGGTAGAGAGAGACAGCATGTATTGGTCCACTGCTGGACGCATGCCTATCCTGATAAGCGCCTTGTTGGCGTTTATCTAATAGGGGGCCAACCCATTATCCCCACGCTGGTCATGAGGGTTAGGGATAGCAGTACGGTAGTAGAATTGTAGACTTTTTGTCCCATAAATCGATTGCCGTGTGATAGAACGTTTCCATAGGAACAACTACTTCCATAGGAGCTAGTTTCTAGCAATTTTATGGGATACTAGCTGTGCCCCGCGGCTTCGCACGCGTTGTTCCTATGGAAACGTTTATAGGTGTTTTCCCGTCAATTATTAGAATTTTTCTTCGAACTTCAACGAACATTTAAAAAAAAGAATTAACCAAATTGGTCCAGGCGTTATTGAGTTATGCGCTTTACCAACACATTTAGCGATTCATTTTTATATTATAGATAATTTGATTAAAATCTTCATGAAATTTAACTTAAAACGACGTGTGATAGAACGTCTCCATAGGAAGGACTATTTCCGGAGCTAGTTTCTAATCTAACAATTATTTGGGATATAATTTGATTAAAATCTTCATGAAAATTAAGTTAAAACGATCAGTTATTCTGGCGTATAACTTGCATATTATGATAGGGATCAGTAACCTTGACAACGAACCGGATGATCCGACTACTCTTCAATCCGTCGCTGACCTTAAATTAATGGCTAGGTAGGTACCCTACCGGTCACCGCTCCCCATTGCACGTGCGTATGCAAAGGGTGAGTGCAATTATTTGATTGATTGTTAACGGATTTTGAATCCCTTACTTTCAAAAAGTTTTCTCAGGATGATACGGGACCATCTCGGGATCATAACAATATAAACGCGAAAGTTTGTAAATTACATGTAGTTTGTTGCTGTTTCACTTAATAGACCATGGTAGGTAATTATTTGATCGTAGAGTTCGCTTTTTCGGTGACTGTACTCGACCTACGAATAAGAGACTATTCTTATTCGTAGTACTCGACTTATAAATTCAATGGAAACAAAGGGTGGTGTGATTTGCAGAACGAAAATTTTTTTTTTTGCGATTTGTCAACTCACACCAGGACAAGATTCATGGTGCGAGTTGACGACTGAACGGTCTTAAATTTTGCATACAGGTAGTTCTAAGCCTGGAATAACACATAGGCTACTTTTTATCCCATAAATCAGTTCCCGTGGGACAGGCGTGCTCCAACTTTTGTGTTTTTAACCGACTTCAAGAAAAGAGGTTCTCAATAGGATTGTATTTTTTTATGTTTGTTACCTCAGAACTTTTGACTGGTGGTCCGATTTTCATGATTCTGATTTATATGAAAGCTAGTGCTTCCCGTATGGTCTTATTTTATTTAGTCTAGTTCGGATAATGGTATCCATGAAAATCTATGAAAAACCTATAAAATATGAAGTCGGTTTATAGTTTTTTCAAACAAAATTAATTACATACGCAATTAAATGGCCTACTTGTCAAATTGAGATGCTTCCTTCAATATTGCTTACAATCGATAACAATTGATTACGAAAGGTAGGGAAATCATTTGTGGGCATTCGCGTAAGATTCTATAATAAGCTTTCATCTGAAGCAACTGAGCTCCCTATTCGTAAAAAACTGTACATAGAACGAAATCTTATAAAGAAAGCCTGATGTAAATGCTTGGCCGGACGTCGCGTCGTCGCCCAGTTCCACACCGACAATAGTATGTAATAGGTAATATTATTCGTTGTGTAAGATTTACTTATATTTAGAATAGAATAGAATAGAATAGAATTATCTTCTCTTAAGTCGCATTATATTTAGGCTTAGATATGCAAAGATTGTTTTAGTTGATAAACGATAAACTTGCTAGTGGTTTGTTTTTCACTTCTTCCGCTAGTTAACAAAAAAATGGAGTGAATTAGAGTCAATTGCACCTTATTTCTTATTTGATAGTATTTACTGTTTGTGAAGCTGTTTATATAGTAAAAAAATGACTCGTCTGAGTGCTTATTTTGTTAGTCTAAAGAATTAAACGATTTGACTCTGAAAATCGTAGGTATATAGGCCCTTTCCGTAGTGAGACCGCGCCGTGTTTGTACCCAATCAAAGTTTGTGATCTCATAAACTTGTCTTTGTCATTTAGAATCAGTGAAGTGTATTTGAGGTTTGCTTGTTCATAAAAGTACGTGCTAGTAATGTGATTGCATAATAAAAATCAATTATAATATTTAGGCGTAAACGCCACAGTTTTTGAGCACAAAGGAAATGCCACAGTTTTTGGACGCAAGGACGAATTTAACGATTTAAATCTTTACTTACAATTATATCTTAAGCTAGACACAAGATTTGTGGTTATTTGTGTCGCGGTTGGATAACGAACATTACATATATGTTCAGTGTGTCTACCATGAGTTGTCACAGTTAAATCGCCTGACGTTACTACAGTAGTTACGTAAATACGCATAAAGTTATCCAGACCGCATTTTATTACCCGACTATCCGCTAGAGTCGCTTTAGAAGTTTCCATACATTTTTTTTAACTACAGTCGCCAGCAAGTATAGATTGTCAAAACTCATGGTAGACACAGGTAGTGTACAGGTGACAAAAACATTTGAAAAATGGATCAATAAATAATGTATCTGTTTATTAAACCCTTTGTGTTTGTGCAAACATCTTTTTTTTAGTTACTTCAATGGTACTATTCAAAAAGGGGTATTCTTTGGTTTTCTGTTTTGTAATTATATTTTTATAGTATTTTTTTATCTACTAAAGTTTATGACTCTTTTGACATGGACACTGGCAGAGTTGTGGCAGCAAAGACACAGCAAGCCATGAAATAAGAAGTTGAAGTTGAAATCGGCTTGGTTTTCGTTCATTTTGCAGTTTGGCGGTGTGTAGGCACGCCTGCTATACCCACACATCCTGTCGAGGAACAAAGACACAGCTGTATCTCTGATCAATCAGTGCTGTTTCAACACAACCACTGAAATATTTACATAATATGTATAGTACCTTGTAAAATATTATTAAAATTTTACAAGGTTATTTCAAAACTAACAGCAGCGACTCGCGGTTTCACCCCTGTAGTTCCCGTTCCCGTGGGCTATATTTTATACCGTTCCAGGATAAAATATAGCTTATGTCACTGTCTAAAAAGTAACTTTTATAATGATGAAATAATTTTTTTTATCGGTTTGTTGTTTCGGAGCCTATTCCATACAACAAACAAGCAATCAAATCTTTCCTCTTTATAATAATAGAAAAAATAGGTCGCACATTCGTTTCGGTCGACTGTGACGTCACCGAACTGTTACGACTTTTCTATCTATATATTTACCTATAGAACAAATGGGAGTTACAGGGGGTAGCCTTCAACCGAAGTTCCGGTGAGCAATGCCCCTTTTGCCAATGATCGAAGCCAGTTTCTAAGAATATTTATATTTGACTTATCCACGCAATTCATCGATTAAATTATCCGGCGCAGGCGCTATGAGGCAATATAACCTCAACAGCCTGTATTGGTCCACTGTCCACAGCTGGAAACAGGCCTCCCCCGTAATAGTTATGTGTTATTAGTTGTTACAACCGCCCTAGCTGATAAACGGCGGCGGGTTGACGTCATATTTTCGTGACGACGACGATTTGTTTGTTTGTTCGGACTAAAGTTAGAAAAATTAATTTTGTTTTAAAAAACTATAAACCATCTTCTAACTATATAGTTTTTCTATGGATCCCATTGTCAGAACAGGACCAAATTAAAATTGGACCACACGGGAAGCACTAACTTTCAAATAAAAAAATAATCATGAAAATCGGATCAGCCAGTCAAAAGTTCAACAAAAATCTAAAAAATAAACATACAGTCGAACTGAGAACCTCCTCCTGTTTTTAAAGTCGTTTAAAAATGGCAGATAGCCTAGCTCGGACAACTTTTTGATCAGTGACTGAACGAGAAACATCTATTATGGTAATATGCATGTAATATGTGGTAAATTATAAATCCCCTATCTATTTAGTTTAGATGTATGCGTCCACAGAACAATATATCGCTAAGAAGTGTCTTACCTAGATGATTTAAGCGTAGCAATTATTGAAGGTTAAGATTACATATTTTTTAATTTTATATTATTATGTCTCTAAATTATACGGTTTTTATACAAACTTGCTAGTGGTTTCTTGTGTACTTCTTCCACTGTGGACAAAAGATTGAAGTGAACAGAATCTCAATACCCAACGCCTTGTTTCTATATGTCTGTGTATCGGTAAGCATAAAGAAATAATGTTATTGACTGACTTCTGATTTCATGATTTCCAACTCCCAAATTGTTAAGTAATTTCATGATTCTATCAAAATAAGATAACTGCCTATGAAGGTACATCCCAAATATATATCACGTGTTTCGCTCGTGATAGATTAATTACCAACCGCGGGCAGCAACTACTACAAAATAAAACTTTTACAGCGACATAAAAAAATACTATGATAGTTATCACAAGCTGGCCAGTGGGTTTATGAAAATTCTATAGTCGGCGGCGGCGCTGGAGTGAATGGGGGTAGCGCCTTGACTTGATGTAACTTGTAACCATTATAATGCAGTCGATTCTGTTGTTAAAAAAAGAGAATAACATAATATAATTAATTTTGTTTTAAAAAACTATAATCCGACTTCGTTTTTTACAGTTTTTTCATGAATATTCATAGATCCCACTGTCAGAACTGAACAAAATTAAAATGGGACCACACGGGAAGCACCAGCGTTCATATAAAAAAGAATCATGCAAATCGGACCAAGTCAAAAGTTCTGAGGTAACAAACAGCAAATTGAGAACCTCCTCGTATTTTTTGAAGTCGGTTAAAAATTAGCTAAAATTAGGATTTACGAATGTCAACTATACGGTATCTTTTCAAATTGAATAATTATCTTCTATTTGACATCAAAACTAGCCAAAAAATAATGATTAAGGAATCATTGGGAATCGATTGAGGGTCTAAGGGGCGTCCATTGTTCCACAATGTTGTGCTAAGTCAAATCTCACCCAATCACATGTGTCCTAGTCGACTTGCATTAGACCTGTTTGGCTATACTTCTTATGCTACAATTTTTTTATAGGTTTGGTATAGTCAGCAAAAATTGCGCCTTATCACAAGGGTGATTTTTCTGTGAAGTAAATAGTTGCCAACCCCGACTTGCTCGACATCTTTTGTTTTTAACGCAAAGCAAAATGGTTTCAAACTGGATAGGCATTACGTTTGGCGATGGTACCTATGTGAATGATTGTTACAACGTACCTTTCATCATTTAGATGAGATTTGGTACTTATGTGTATCTTTAATCTAATTTAAAAAAAACCTCTGAGCGGGTTAAAAAGCGGCCGCTGGTTACCCCTTTGAAGGAACGCCTATCGCCATAATATAAAGCTTCGTGAGCACTCAGATCCCCTAGTACTAGAGATGCGCGATGAGCGATAAGACCGCCACTTACTTTGTAAGCTGTTTTGTAGTATTGTTTCTTTTAATAAAAGTGCAATTAATAATTTTTTTATATATCTATCTAAAAAGGGTGGTAAAGTTACTATGGAAAAATATTATTTGGTTCGATTAACTCAATTTATAAAGTAGCATACCCCTAAATACTCAAACGCATCTCAGACTCTACACTGACTCTCTACACTGACTGACTCTACACTACTACACGACACTCTTTGAGTATTCGGAGGTTAGGTACTTAAATAATGAATCATGTATTTTTTATTTTACAAAAGTACTCCAAGTTTTCTATGAAAAAACGAGTAAGTGAAAACAACAATGTCACTCATTGAATGGTTCTTAATTTAAACTCGTATGTAACTACTTTTTTAAGTTGGTAGATTAATTTTGAAGGCATCTCAGGACTTACATTTTTACTTATTTTTTATTTTTACTATTACTAGGTTTCAATTAAGAACCATTGAATGAGTGACATTGTTGTTTTCACTTACTCGTTTTTTCATAGAAAATGTATGGGAATTGTTTTTTTTAATTATTGCCAAAACTTACGATTTGATTTGGTATGTTACTTTGGGAAAAGTGTTCCTGGTTGGAAATAGAGTCGATTCAGACCAACTTGATTTTTTTGACATATGTCATTTTTTGGGCAAACCGTAATTTTTTTAAAAACCAAACAAAATAAAACAGAAAGTTCCTAAGAACAAAACCTTCTAACTACAAAAGAAACGGTAGCTTTAGCTACCCTTAAGGGGCCAAAAATTTGCCCCACCCTGTCTAGTTTTTTCATGGACTCCGTTGTCAGAACTGGATTAAATTAAAATGTGACCAGCCGAGAAGCACCAGCTTTGAAATAAAAAATGAATGAATTTGAATCATGAAAATCGGACCACCCAGTGAAAAGTTCTGAGGTAACAAACATAAGAAAGAGAAAAGAAAAATACAATCGAATTAAGAACCTCCTATGTTTTTTGAAGTCGGTAAAATAAAACGTTTATTTATTTACGAATACATTTAACAAACACCCGCTGAACGGACCCCCATAATCTTGAGAACGCATTCAATTGATTCGCGTACCTATTATTATCAGCAGATTTATCAATTTGTACGCCTGTCAAACAAAATTCATGCCCATCAGTCATACTTATACAAACATTAAGAGGCATATAAAAAGGCAGGATAAAAAGAAGAATATGATAATTTAAATCAAATGTTTTTAAAAGAGATCATGTGTTTTCAAAGAAGTGCTCAAATTAAGTTTCTGTGCACACGCGCCATGTATATAGTATGAATGAATGAATGAATGAATTGAATGAATGAATTAACACTTTACTGTACTAATAAAAATCAATATGTACGTACATGGAAGTCTTATATCTAGTGTACCTTAAACCTAAACAAACCTTCCCTGGTCAAAGATTAGTCTGCAACTAATTCATAAAAATTGTGAATGAAGTACAAATTTACGTTTTCCCTTTATTTTTGAATTAACCTTCAGTTGTTATGAAACGCCATTTGAATATCAGACACTGAGATTCAGTCCTATTACTTACATTTGTTGTAATGGACCGGAAGGAAATCTATACTAAAATTATAAAGAGGAAAATAATGATTGTATGTTTGTATTGAATAGGCTCCGAAACTACTGGACCGATTTAAAAACCACCACCAACAGTTATACAGTACTAATGGGAGTTGCCAACTATTATTAGTTCTATAGAATAAATGGGACAGGTTTCGTTTCAATAGCTATGGAACTGCAGGGATAAAAAAGTGGTAACAGTTGTAAGACGTCATAGAACAAATGGGAGATACCGCATTAAAAAGCTTACATTTCAATTCAAAAGCTTAAGTTTTGGCGAGGCGCTGCTAGTCACATCACACTAATATTATAAAGGCGAAAGTTTGTAAGGATGTATGGATGGATGTTTGTTACTTCTTCACGCCAAAACTACTGGACGGATCGGGCTGAATTTTGCATACAGGTAGCTCTAGGCCGGAATAACACATAGCCTACTTTTTATCCCATAAATCATTTCCCGTGGGATAGGCGTGCGAAGTCGCGGGGCGCAGCTAGTATAAAGTTCTGTCTATATCATTTAGAATCATTTATTAACTTGTATCGCACGAATTAGATGATGAGATATGCAGAAAATGATGGTTTCTAAGAGATGCTGGAATTGCTCCAAGTCCTATGCAGCCAAGTAGTTATCTACAGAAGAAGATACGGAACTTCCGCTACATGCCTTCTCTCTGTTAGTGGAACAATGTGAATCCTTACAACGTGATGAACTCATACAAATATGTTACGAACTTAACGCTTTCTTCAACGATTTATTTTAGAATCTCGCAAATTAAATTGTAAATTAGTCTACTGAATATAATTTTTAATAGAAATTCGCGTTACCTGGCAGGTTTCAATTGCGAATTGAGAAACTCCTCGTTTTTTTGAAGTCTGTTACCGTGGAGTGAGGGCACTGGAGACTTGAGGTTACAGGTTTTTTTAGGCATGTTGGTTTTGCATTTCTCAGTTCAAATAGGATTGTTTTATTTTATCTTATTTATTTATTGCCAATATGTACATAGGTTGATAAAGTTTCTTAAAACACAGAACGAATGCGGAGAAATTACCAGTAGTACTGTCAACAGAATTACTTAACAGAACAGGTGGGAATAGTAAAGATTAAAGTGAGGTGTAAAGCATAGTCTTTTAAGTCACAAAACTAATGGGGGGAAAATCCCAGTAGTTCTGTCAACAGAACTACTCAACAGAACAGGTGGGATTAAACGGCAAAATCGTGCTTTGTGGTAGCACAATAAAAAGCAATAATAACAATTAGGTTTATTAACATAAACACTAATTTTATCTACCTACCTACTAGGCCCGTATTAGTGAAAGCATGCTCAGTCATCAATCCATGCTTGAGTAATGCTTATGTATTGTTTTGAGTAAAGTCTAATTTTAAAACAATGCTTGGTAACTAAGGTCAAAATCTACACTCATGTAACCCTCAGGTAACGATACTTTTCTTTCCAAGTTTTTACGTATTATTGAACGGTTACCAAGCATTACTTGAATTTTATCATTCTCGAAGAACACGATATTTCTTGCATGGGAGTGTATTGTGCATTATCCCCCTGCCTCAGCAGGCCCTAACCAGCCCAGCTCCTTGAAGTACGGAACAGGACTTTAGGTGACTGACAGCTTCGTTTCAGCTTCTCTGTGGGTGTGGATGGGGTTGATGCCTCAAAACACCCGTGATTTGGGAAGCATGTTCAGCACTAGACATAATGTGTGCTGGTAAAGTATAAAGTTCTCTATTCTAAATAAATACTTCCAGCCATTTTATCAAATTAGACTTAACTTCTGCTACTCAGATTTATTTCATCCGATAACAAAAAATGATTTTTACAAAGGAATGAGGCGATCGGGCGATCGGCATCAAAAAACATGTTTACCAACTTGATTTGAAGACGGTACTCACGCTTGACCAAGAAAATGTTACTGCCAAAATGTTTTTTTTCGATAAGGCGTTTATCAGGAGGCTTGTGTCCAGCAGTGGACAGGTACAGGCTGATGAGGTTGAGGTAACATTCTTAAATGTTATGTGGGCTATTTCATTCGCAAGCCTAAAATCCTTACTTTCTGATTACAAATTAAAGGAGTCAACTGTTGCAAGGGTGGATTCTTCTGTGACTTAGTGCTTGCCATGTCTCTCTCTTGGATCAGTATACTTAGTTTTGAGATAAGTGGCCACGATTATCTTTCAACGGTATGCTGTCCGCTGCAATTGCTTGCTATGTCTCTTTTGGATCAGATGACTGGTAGCGGCACAGCATCAATCCATTCCATGACTATAAAATTTCCATAAACTCGACACAGGCAAAAAATTGTTGCCACTTTTAAGAAGTCTAGTCAAGTCAAATAGACCCCTTTACCACAGACTGTGGATACTACATCCACAGGCTGTGTTAAAGGAGTCTATTAAAGCTAAGACTCGACTAAGCCCTCTTATACAAGGACGGCAACTACGGCAGCACAGTCACCTGCAGTTGGAAACATGCAGTCCGGAGCCCTAAAGGGATTAAGTAATCTACCAGACATAGAGTAACAGCTCCCTACTGAGTGATATTATTGTTACACACTGCAATCACCAATAAACAACCAACCTGGCAGAAGGATTATGGCAAAACACCATGCTCTACTAACTACTGCAGAAACTTTTCTACAAAGAATATTAGAATATAGATTTTCTTTGTGGCATAATGGCATAAAAATTCAGATTAATAAGTCTTTCTTTGCAGATTAAATGTATATTTTTTTTATCTATACATCAATAGAAAATTTACTATATTTTGTATGTGTGGTCTTCGTTTGAATGGCTTAAATGTACATTAATTGTTATATTTTTACTGTTAGTGTTTTGTATCTATATCATTAAACTACTAGGCTTAAGTTACCTATAGTTCATAGCAATATTCTAAAGTAAGATGTTTGTTTTCATATTTAATTAAAATTAAAACATTAACATTACATTTAATCTAACACCTTGTTTTAAGAAGTTAGTACAGACATGTGTGCTGGTAAAGAGAAGAGTTCTCTATCATAAACAAATAGCCAAACAGCAACAGGCTAATTTTAGCTATAATTGCTTCTGCTCGCAACTGTAAACATAAACCCTAATGCTTTGACATACATGACAATAGGCAGCAATACATAACAGCTAAACTCTGCTTACCTTGGGGCTAGATGGTGCTATGTGAACTGTCCAGCATGATTTATTGCAACTAAGTAAAAAAAAAATATAAACCAAGTTTAGCTAAAACAGTAATAAGTTAAATTCCCTATTACATGAAGTGTACAAAATAGAGCTAATTAAATAATAGAGCTAAGGATGATGTTTGGCCGAATAGAACACCAAAACTACTGAAAGGATCTCACTGAAAATTTGTACACTTATGAATTTGATATGACAACTATCTACTCATAAGTCACATTATATTAGGACTTAGTTAAGTAAAGATTGTATTAGTTGATAATCGATAAACTTGCTAGTGGTTTCTTTTTCACTTCTTCCGCTAGTGGGCAAAAAATTGAAATGAATCAGAGTCAATTGCATCTTAGTTCTTATTTTATGGTAATGACTATTTATCAAGCTGTTTATATACTAAAAAAATTAGACTTGTCTAAGTGCTTATTTTGTAAGTGTTTGTTTGTTTATAAATTATTTGACTCTGACTCTGATATGTAACAAACAAGTTTCATTTCATTCCAAAAAGAAGGATTGCTAAGCCACAGGCAGCTAGTCTAACAAAGTTAATTAGTTTTCCATGATCATACAGAAGTCAATGAACTCATTCACTTATCAGAATCTGACTACTGACCTGACCTATTTATTCTAAATGGAATTCATTTCATTTTAATAATCTTTCATTACACTTATCATCATTGTAACAGGCTCATTTTACAATTGACCACAAAAAGGTTGTGTAAGGAATTGGGTTTCATCTTTATAATAAACATAAATTGACTGAAATCATTTACTTTACATTTTTGAGATAAAGGAACCAGATGTAGTTTTCTAAGTCAGCCGATGGTGAAAGTTATTTTTAATAGCTATGCATTTTAAAATAATAATTGTGATTTATACAAAAGTGGATGAGGTTGGAATAGGATCCTCATAACTCAATAGAGCAGGCCTTTACTCAGCGCCAGGTGCTCACAAGTTGAGTAGATTTAGTAAATTTAATATTACAATTTATTTACATTCATATCAAATCAAATCACTGCATGGATCCTAATGAACATCAGGCTACTGAGTAGCCTGAATAATGGCCTGGTGTGGTGAAGGCCCCGTAGGATGTATTTAATGCTTGCCGATGTTCATTAGGATCCATGCAGTCATTTGGTTTGATATGAATGTAAATAAATTGTAATATTAAATTTATTCAATCTACTCAGCTCGTGAGCACCTGAAATGTGATACAGGAAATTCTAATGCGAACAGTGGACAGAACCTTTATCAAAATCAAGTGTAACTCACCAGATGTGCAGTCTGTCCTTCGGGTAGTCCAACTCCAGCAGGAAAGTCAAGAAGTAGGGCAGAATAGGCTCCTTATTGCGTACCAGGACAGATACATACACCGTCGGCCACTTCTCGGAACCATCATCGTATTGTCCATCGCCATAGCACGCGCCAAGTAAAACAATAACATAAAATAATATATAAATGAGTCCCATCGTGAAAAGTGAATCAAAAACCTCGCACTTGTGTCCTTTGGGCCTGCAGTCACGTCTGCGGCTTCAACGATAGCTAGCAAAATAATTTCAGTTCAATCGACAACCATCACAGCAGAGAGTAGAGTAATAACATCACAATGAATTACAATAAAGTGGCCACTACGGCGTCCGGCCCGGCGCGGCGTCAAAAACAGAACACGCGGACAACTCGGCTCGGCAAGTGCCTGCCTGCTGATTTGTGGACACAAACAAACACAAACAGACAAGACAACATTGATTGATATCCTTCTACGCAAGACAAGACAAGCAAGCAGAATACTATTACTCCTAGCGGAGAAAAAGGACAACTTTTGGCAAAACATGAGATATTTTTATCAGCCCTCTCACAACTCTCCAATGGCGGAAAATTCAAACGTCGCTTGGAAGAGATTTTGTAGTATCTCAATGCAGGCAGATAAAATGATATTTTAGTGACATGAACATCATCGGATGCCCGTAGTGTCATTTGCACCATTGACCAGTACCATTGATGGTGCAAATGATACTATGATGTACCGTTTGCACCATTGCTCCATTGCTACCATTATTGATGGTGCAAATGATACTATGATGTACCGTTTGCACCATTGCTCAATGGGGTCCTTCGAAAATTATATCTGATTTTGAACAATCTTTCATTAGTGCAGTCAAAGTAGTGTTTCCTATGGTTGAACATCACGGTTGTTTTTACCATTTTCAAAACCAATTGCGGAGAAAAGCTAAAAGTCTCAATTTAAAAAAGACTAACGCTACAAAAATTGTTTCTCTTTGCACCATCTTACCTCTTCTGCCAGAATCAAAAATTGAAGATGGATTCAGATACATCATAGCAGAGAGTGATGCTAACGGAAGTAATAAAAATTTGCAGCAATTTATTAATTATGTGGCTAGATTTTGGATGCCGAAAAAAAAACTGTGGTGTTGTTTTGGTGAGAGGCATAGAACAAATAATGTATGTGAAGGATGGAATGGACATATTAATAACTGCTTTAAAAGAAGACCCGCGACAGTGAGTCACTGCTTAAAAGTGCTTAAGGAGGACGCTGCATTTCATGCAGTCAATGCTCTTACACAAGACCCGTACAAAAAGCGATCAAAGGAGGTTAGGGATCGGAATAATTATATACAGTACCTACAGATGCAATTAATTAATAGTGAAATAGATATTCCACTATTCTTGGAAAAATTAAGATAAAATAATTAAGCATTATTTGTCATTGATTAGCTGTCATTGATTCTTTGTTATTAATAATAAAAATATTTTATATTATTAATAAGCGATTCATTCTTCCATTATCATTAGTAAAGTTTTAGGGGATACAGTATTTGTTCATGGGGAGAAAAATTCTGATCCATCTCTTCCCTGAGGGTCTCGGGGCGGGGCGGATGGCCAGTAAACAGAGCGATAGCTCGAGGAAAGCCTTGAGGCAAAATAAATATATTTTTTAATAGTGTCATTTGCACCATTTGCCCCATCAATGGTGTAAACGGTACATGACAGTGTCGTTTGCACCATTTGCCCCATCAATGGTGTAAACGGTACATGACAGTGTCGTTTGCCCAATTAATGGTGCTGGCCAATGGTGCAAATGACACTACGGGATCGGATGTTCTCAAAATCATTTTATGCAAGAAAAATGTTGGCACTGCCATTTAAAATAAAATACGGGCCTGAAGGTAATATAATAAAACACGAATAATAAATTTTATTTTAAAAAACTATACACCAACCTCTGTCTGAGACACCAACTTAAATTTTAATAGTTTTTTCATGGATTTTCATGGATCCCATTGTCAGAACTGAACTGAATAAAATGGGACCACACGGGGAGCAGCAGCTTTAATATAAAAAAAGAATCACGAAAATCGGACCGATTGACTGAGTGTCAAAAGTTCCGAGGTAAAAAACATAAAAAAAGATAATCGAATTGAGAAACTCCTCCTTTTTTTGAAGTCGGTTAACAAAATCTGAGTGTCTTGTTAGTGGTTTTCCGGTTTAAATTTTTGTCTAAGTCTTAATAGATTTTTTTCTCGATTACTCGATGTTCCGATTCCGATCCCGAATATCGATACAAAGCATACTTGAACCGAACATCCCTAGTCACCCTTCCCATATTTGCCCTTGAGATGCCCTTCCCCTTCCCTTCACACTACCCTTCGAGAGAAAGGGGAAGGGACCCTTTTTAATAAATCAATGAAGGGACCCCTTGGAAAAATAACAGAGCACTGTTATTCATCCAAGGGGGACTCGCGCACCCTCGCGCCGCGCCGCGCCGCCGCCGCCGCCGCCGCCGCTCACTTCTGCCGGGGTTCATGCGTGAGCACAGAGGATTTTGGTAAACTGCGGACAGGTGCGCGGAGTTCACAGATGCATACTACTTCATATAAAGATTTGAAATTGCGATGACGTCGTCGTCGTCGTCTCGGCGCGGACATAGGTATGCGCGCTCAGCTTATTTCGACCGATTTAGAGGCGACATTTGTAAAATCCCAAAATCAGTGCTGCCACACGGAAGGCTGAAATCGTGTCGAAATGTTGCTCTCATGGGTGGCGCGAAATTCAAGGGTGTTTGGTATTGCGATGCGACCGGCTCAATTTCGTGGGGAGTCTGAGCAAATACAATAATAGGCATCTAATGTAATTAGAATCAACCCCTCAGATATAGTTATGTCTAAAAAATGATGCAATGATCCTAAACTTTTTAACAAACTTCCATTGTGTATTCGAATCATGTAATAATGTGAAACTTCTGCCATCTGCTAGATTAAACCATATACTTACTTACCTACTCTGTAAGCGAATTCCTCGTCGACTGCCTCGTTGGTCTAGCGGTCAGTTTGTTCAACCATTGATTATGAGGTCCTGGGTTTGAATCCCGGGCCAACTGTTGATGTTGTGGTTTTTCTAGCAGGTCAATCACAGTCACTGCCCTGATTCAGGAAGTTGGCGGTGTTACGCCCAAATTACACTATAAAAATGCATGAACTCAGTTCCTTATTATTTAGGGAACCATTTGATACTTTCCATTCCGCCTCGGATAAGTGTGCGAAATTGCAGGTTTAAGGTTATCCTATAAGTCAGGGTTTATAAAAAGACCAATAAAGTAGGTTTCGTCTATGTAATAAGCAGAGATCAAAACACTTGTACTTAATTAATAACTATCTACATACAGGTTTAGTCGAGGAAATGAGATTTTGTAATGTATCTACTTATTTATTTATGATAACTACCAACTAGAGATAATAATCATAATAATAATAATCTGGGAAAAAATACACAGCATTATCTAGCAATAACAATAACAATTAAAATACAGCGTTCTTAGGTCTAGTGCACATAATTAAAATTAAAATTAATGTGGTGTCGTGTGTGTGTTAATAATGAACGCCCAGGCCCTGGCCTTTACTCCCAAAATCGAAGTTTCTGATTGGTTTTCGTGCAAATGCTAATCTTATGTAAGCGACATAAGCGTTGGTTTTGCACGACAACGAAAACGAAACTTCGATTTTTCTTTTCTGAGTAGTCCTCCTGGTTTACGGAGATGCGTTGCGTGCAGCGGCCTCGTCATCGCACGCGTAAACACAAACATATCGCAATGTACGGTGATGTTTATGTATAGGCGGGGCGTGCAGAGTAGCGGCGTACGCCGCGTCGACGCGTCAAATCAAACAAACGCGTGAAAAATCACTTCTCCGTAGAGTCTGTTCAAAAAGAGAAGCGTCGTGGGAAGTGAGGGCGCTCGTGTGCTAATCGACAACTTTTGTTGCGTTGACAACACTGCTCTGTCATTGCAGTACGATTAAAAGTGTAAGTTCAACGTAACGCCACGACTCTTCTCTTTTTGAACAGACTCTAAACACACTACCAACGCCATTATGTCTCCGTAAACAAAGCCTCAGTTATAGGCGGAAATTTCTACATATATGAAAGCTATCCAGGTACTCTGTAAAGCTTATTCTACATCGTGCATCAACAATAGAAGTGAACAGAAAAACAATTAACACTTATTTCTATTTGATAATCTACACTTATATTATAAAGAGGCAAGATTTGTATTTTTGGATGTTTGTAACATGGATAAACTCAAAAACTACTGGAGCGAATTCAAAAATTCTTTCACTATGAGAATGCTACATTATCCCCGAGTAACGGGCTATATTTAAGCTTAAAAAATAAATATTCACCACTATACCTTATCCATCAAGCTTGTAGAATGTTAGTAAACAAACCGCCCATAATTAACCTAAAATTCACTTTGTTGGCGCGTCCTTTTATACGTAATTTTGGTTAATTGTCGATTTGAAATCCTCTCTTTAATAAATATTGCTCACAATTACATATGGAACTAGACGCCGAGCAAGTTAGTTTTAGTTATTCCTGTCGTGTTTTGTTTACTAACATTCTACATACTCGATGGATAAGGTATAGTTATTAATAGTTTGAAATGACTTCTATAATTTTTGGTAACCACAAATATATGGTAATGTACGGTGATGTTCATGGCTGGGGCGGGGCGTGCAGAGTGGCAGTGCACGCCGCGTACGACGTGTCAAATCAAACAAACGTTTGTAAAATCACGGTTCTAAACGCACCGACGTCATATGTTTGAATTCGGTCGCGCCGCCCCGCACGACACGAACGAATTCAAAACTCTTGAGAAATAACTAGGTCAAAGCTACTCCTCCACATGAATCATGGTGGTGTTTTCCACAAATATGGTGTCCGACTTCCTGACCTCAGCCTGGGGGATGCAGAACGGCGGCGGGTGCGACCAGAACCCGTTCTCTGTGCACACGATGGAGGACTCCCCCAGGATGTGGTAATCCTCGTCGCAGGCGTAGATCATCAGGTCTCCAACTGCAAACTTGCCGTTCTTCGAAGGTTCTGTCAGAAGCTTTCCGTTCTCAGGGACTAGCGGGTTCGGGCAGTATATGGCTGTGGAAAAAATACACAGTATTTTATTTTAGGATTTTTATGTTATCTCTTAGGGATAATAAACAATCTAACTTTAATTTTATTCATTTATTCATTTATTCATCATCATAAGGTAACATAACAGTTTAACAAAAAAAAACCACTGCGTTACAACATGTAAGTCCATATAGTAATACCTACTTAGAAGGTCAGTCGGTATATTTCTAATCACACTAATATTATAAATGCGAAAGTTTGTATTGATGGATGTTTGTTACCTCTTCACGCCAAAACTACTGAACGGATCGGGCTGAAATTTTGCATACAGGTAATCCTAATCCTGGAACCAAATATAGGCCACTTTTTATCCCACAAATCAGTTCCCGTGGGATATAAATTAGCCGCGGGGCGCAGCTAGTAGGTTAATATAAACAGTGAGTAATATAGTAACTAAATACAGTACTGTTCATGCACTTCTGTGCCCAAATGACACTCCCGAAATGATCAAATAACTTGTATTATTAGATTTACAGTGTTTTAGGATAAAGGTTCAAGATGGACAATCGTTTTGCTTCGTGAGTGAGTTTACCACGTACTGTCTTTTAGATTTGCTCTTCACCTTCAGTCAGGCGTATACAATACAATATATAACAAATACAAATGTTTATTTCATCAACAAAATTTTACAAAGATACAGATGATGAGTAGATACAGTATTGTACTGTGCGAATTAATGTGAACACAAGTAATAATTTAAATTAGAAGGGTAATGATGTTAACAACGTACAATTTTAGTCAGATTAGAGTCATGAAACACAACTCTCTGGTATTAATCTTCTTCTTCCGCTAGTGGACAAAAAATTGAAGTGAATTAGAGTCAATTGCACCTTATTTCTTGTTTGATAGTAATAACTAAATACCGGATGTTACAGTAGAGAGGGGTGGTGTTGGTAATATTACATAGCAATATCAAGATTGGTGTTTACTAGGTAAGTAAGTATAAAGTTAAACAAACATAAAATTAAATATCATTTAGTCGAAATCATCCAGTAAGCGAAGAACAAAATTTGCTAACGTATTTTTTTTATTAAACTAGAATTATTCGGCGCTATCTTAACCCCAACAGCCTATTTTAGTCCATTGCTGGACGCAGGTATTCCTCTGTTAAGCATATTAAGAAATTTAACTTGTCTAAGTGCATATTTTGTAAGTCTAAAGAAATAAACGATTTGACTCTGACTCTGACTCAGAAACAGTTTTTACGGTGCGCGTCTCTGTACTTCTCACTCACGAGAAAACCATATCTTGTAGATTTGATATAATTGATTGTACTTTTTCGAGTTTTTACCCTATTTTTGATCTCAAATTATACATTATTTTAAATTATAGTCATTATTTAAAACTGCTTAATTATTATTAATTTTTACTAGAAATTTGTTATATTGATTGTAAATTTGTTTAGTTATTTGTACTATTTAATTTTAATTAGTTAGTGTAAGTGGTTTTATGTGACCGTTCTAATTAAAACAATAAATTGAAAAATTTAAATTGTCGTCCCGCTCGACAGCGGTAACGTCGTTATTGCAAAATCTTAAAGCTCATTTTTGAATGCACTATTTCGTGCTGTGCTATAAATGGTTGTCCAACTCACGGGTGCAAATCGGCGCCTCCCCCGACCAGCGGCCGTCCACCTCGCACTCCAGCCCCGGGGCCCCGACGAGGCGGTACCCCCAGGAGCACTGGAACACTGCGCGCCCTCCAGACGACGAGTTGTACTCCACCACGGACAGGTGCGGCCCCACCGAGCCCAGCGCTGGGCAGAACGTCTCAACGCACGTGGGCGGCGGGGAGGACCAGCGACCTGGAAACTCAGAAAATATTACTCAACATGCGGAGAATCATAGGTACTTTATTTACTTCAACAATTTCTTTAAATTGCTGAAAATTTCATTAAAGTAATTGGGGAGACTAAGAATAGTTTTATATTCGACGACCTCTGTGGCGCGGTGGGCGAAGGTCCGCCTGCGACCCAGGAGGTTGCGGGTTAGATTACTGCCTCCGGCGTTCAGGATGTTTTCTATGTATCAGAGTCAGAGTCAAATCGTTTATTTCTTTAGACTTACAAAATAAGGACTAAGACAAGTAAATTTTTTAATATATAAGCAGCTTGATAAATAGTTACTACTATCAAACAAGAAATAAGGTGCAATTGACTCTAATTCACTTCAATTTTTTGACCACTAGCGGAAGAAGTGAAAAAGAAACCACTAGCAAGTTTATCGCTTATCAACTAATACAATCTTAGCACAACTAAGTCTAACTGTTCTTACATACTATTGTCGGTGTGGAACTGGGTGACATCCGGCCACGACATAAGCTGCTGTCTGTGGCTGCGCCGGGTCTCCGTGAACAAGCAGGGACTCACCGTCTCCCATGCAGGTGAGCATGGCCTCCCCGCTGAGGTGGTACCCCGGCAGGCAGCTGAAGTGCGCCGCGTGCCCGAGCCGCGTGCCCTGGCTGTGCTGCCGCTGGTGCGCGCCGGACGCGCTTAGCTCCGGACACACCGCGTCTGAAACACGACCACACCAACCATTTTACTATTCAAACATTCCTTGTTTGACGTATTCATTGTGAATATAAGCGGGTTAACTAGGAACAATTCTACCACCGAACTGCGACCTCCAACCCTAATGCGTGGGGATTATGGGCATTACCCCCCATTGGATACACGACGACCATGCGCTTATCAGGGGCCTGCGATCAGCAGTGGACCAAAACAGGCTGTTGAGGTTGAGGTTTCTGTTCCAGCGCTAAAATGACACTAATTCAAATGCTTTCCAACACGGAGAACGGTGCCAAAAAAAATTATATATATTTTTTTTCTGCTATCTTAAAAACTACCGGTTTTCATGAAGAATAAACGCTCAAAATTTCATTTGGCTAAGATGAGGGCATCATGTTGAAAAATGTACTTAATTAGCCTTAGGTGCCAAAAATACGTAGTTTTTCAGGCCAAAAACTTCTTTAGGTAACAAAAAGTAAGGAGTGCAGATAACAACAGTTCTTATTCAGAAACAGCTAGATAATGGGCGAGACGCCTGCTAAACTACTGGGTTGGACCGCACAGTACGGATCAAGTAACTCACTAACAACTTTAATGAAGATGGTGTTGGTTGTCCCGCTGGGCGTGGTGCACGTGTACCGATCGTTGTTGCGCACTGACATCTTGCTGAGAGTGAGACGGAAGAGCGACTCCTCTCCTTCTTCCTTCGACCAGGCTGGAAGAGAAACAACATTTGTTTTATCACACTAATTATATATGCGAAAGTTTGTATGGATGAGAGAGAGAGAGAGAGGTACTTTATTTTACCCAAAAAACACTTAAATTGGTAGATACAATACAGATAGCAGATAACTTAACACAATCATACTAACTAGGTACTTACACTAAATAGGATGGATGTTTGTTACCTCCTCACGCCAAAACAACTGAACGGATCGGGCTGAAAATTTGGATACAGGTAGTTCTTATCCTGGAATCAAACATAGGTTTTTTATCCCATAAATCAGTTCCCGTGGGATAGAAATCACCTTTAAATGTTCCCATAGCAATAATGCGTGCGTAGACGCAGCTAGTATGTTATACAAGCTTGCACGCGGTTTTGCACGCGTTTAAATGGTGGTCTTTATTATTCCCGGGGACACCGTTCATCCCCACTGTCCAATTTCATTAAATGCCGCAATTAACTTCAAAATTGTACTTTAAAATCGTTATTTATCTCAGAATCTGTGAAATCAACCGCCTTCTTAGGAAAATGTTACTTCGATTCGAAAATGTTACTTAAATTACGTGTTTTAAAAACACTATTGGTGAAAGTTTTTTTGATGGTTTATTTTTTGGAAAATAGGTTTTTATACATAAATTGCTATTTATTGCCCATAATCCCACCTGAAACCCCCACCACTGAAAGTTAATGTAAATGATCGATTTTGAAAAAAAAATTAGCTTTACTTTTTTTTTTGTTTTTTTTTTTATAAATCTTAAAAGGGTACCAAAAGCCCACTATCGACTTTGTTTAAAATAAAAAGACAGGATCGTAATATTTTGGTTGCAATTGCGAAATTCAGCATTTCAGCATTTCAACTCCGGAGTTCCGGAATTCCGGAGTTGAAATGATGAACATCGAAACTCAATTCCGGAGCTGAAAATTAGTCCGAGTTCCAAGCCCTAATTTGGGATCAAAAAACAATAAACATAACTAAAAAACGTAATTTGGTGGCATCAGAGACGACTTAATTCTCAATCCCGTTGCATAAGGGCTCGTACACACCTACTGGACGTCTCGAATACACCTGTCCTAAGGGCAGCCAGGTTATAAACCTTCTTGGTAGCTGACCTGAGTGGTAATGTCCGATGGCCTGCGTCCATGTCCACAGCGGGTCGCCCTGCAGGCGCGCGGAGGCACAGTCCACGCGCACGCTGCTGTCCGGGAACACAAACAGCTCGCCGGACGGCTCTACCGTCGCGGAGCCGCTTATCACGCTGTACTGGATCGAGGGGGGCGCGTCTCCTGGAATCGAAGAGTTCCTTCTTTTCACACTGTTCACTTGGACTGGAGCCAGACAGCAGCCGGTGTCGTGGCTGTTTCCAGAAGTTGTGGTACACTGCACGGCCACAGAGGAGGCCAGACTGAAGACGGGACTGAGGAGCCTTATGGAGACATCAAACCCGTCCACACCTACAGAAAAGCTGAAACGAAGCTGTCAATCACCAAAAGTCCTGCTCCGCTACTTCAAGGAGCTGGGCTGGTTAGGTTAGACAGGGGGATAATGCACAAAACACTCTCATGCGAGATGTCAGTGCATATCCCAGTTCCCTCACTTAGAATTAGAATTAGACACTATTCACTTTTAGGAAGAAAGGTGGTAGTTTTGTATTTGTAGTTAAAATTGTAGTTCAGTTAGAAGGCTAGAAGTCGCTGCAAGTCAATCCACCCGAGTAAAAGAATATTACACATTACAAAAAATATTACCTATACCTACTCCTCAACCTCAACACTCATTGGTCCACCGCTGGACGCAGGCCTCCCCTTTATAAGCGCCTTATTGGTGTTTATCTCATGGAGGGTAGTCCATAATCCCCACGCTGGGGCATGCCCAGCGTGGGTAGCGATACTAGCGTGACTCATCGTTCATACGCCCATGTTGACAAGGTCGACCTCACCTACTATCAATAGACTTTTTAGTGCAAGTGACATTTCATAAGTTAAATTTTATATTTTGTGTCTTAATTTAACTTCTTACTTTGTTTTTAACGCTTTTACTTTTTGCTTGAACTATACTTATTACTTTTAAGATGATACATCTTCCATAGGATAGATGGCGCTACTAGTCGTTAACTAAATCTATTATGACAGTGAATATTACAAAGAAACAATGCCAATTAAATTCATAAATTGGAAATGCTTTACGTGATATATACCTTTAGTAAGAATATAATAGAAGAACTTTAACATATCGACGACCTCAGTGGCGCGGTGGTCAAAGGTCCGCCTGCAACGCGGTAGGTTGCGGGTTCGATTCCCGCCTCGACCCGCCTGACAAATGTGTGTACGATCTGCAGATATTTGTTCAGGGATTTCTGGATCTTTTTGATGTATAATAAAAAAACTATCTACATAATGTAGTGTGTTGTATTAAGTATATCAGTTATCGTCACCCATAACACAAGCTCTGCTTAGCTTGGGGCTAGATAGATTCATTCTTTATAACAAATCGGATATAATGATAACGTAAATCTATGTGACTGTGATTATTTAAAGCTAACTTCAACGCACTTTGTTTATCACAATGCAAATCAGTTAAACTACACTTAGTGTATTCATGTTTTAAATTTCTTAAATAGATGCCTTCTCTATAATCTTCAGATAGATCAGTATACCCGGCGTCTGTATTGATCAATGAGACCGTTCTCAAGATACATTAGCTGACCCTGACAGTATGAAACAGAAGCCAATATAAGATTTCCTATCTAAGGCATCGCTAGCCTAATAGGCCTTACCCTCCATACGATAATAGTTATTTGTTATACAAGAGTGCAAAGTTGCTTTTTAACTTCGTGTTCAATTTTGATGACCGAGCAAGCGAAGGATTCTGATTCAAAATTAGAATCCTGAGCGTTAGCGAGGGAATCAAAAGAGCACGAGGTGAAAAATCTTTGCACTCGAGTGCAACACGTAACTTTTCATTCCACCTCAGCGAGGAAATGACTAAATGCAAAAACAAACTTCCTCGTCGCTAGAATCACTCATTTTAGTTTTTTCACTTGTTTTCAAGTTTCTTGTTTTTAATATAAGGTTTAACAATGACGTGAAAAAATGCCGCGTAAAGAACCGCGTACAAAGCAAATTGAAAAAAGAACACCAAGAAGGTTCCGAGTCTGAGTTTTTAAAAAAAGTTGTATGATATATTCGGCATCATAGAGGTAGCAGTAAATAGGTTTAATGTTTTTTTTAATTCACATACTTAATGCACACGATGTTCTAAATTCAATTTACTCTATCCTCTAGAGAATAAAAACGGCTTTTCCACTCAGATATTGAAGATTGAAAATATCTTTCCGAGATGGTGGGATGAAAAGGTCATTATGGCACTTATCAGAGGGAAGCCGGCGTCCCAGCCTGTGACTAATACTGCCTGTTGAGGCTGAGGTTGAGGTTGTATAAAAAAACAGACAGATCAAACTTTTTTTTAAATAATCTGATCTGTCACCTCGGGACTAACGGGAGAGAGATAAAACTTTTTCAGTTATAAAATTTTCATATGTCCCACCATTGCAAATAGGGTGACAGAAAGAACTTTTTTTCCCATTTGTCCCCCTAGAGACAGAGCAGGCTGACAAATGGTTATAATTCATCACTATCTGCAAGACCTTGCACACCGCTGTGATTATTACTATATTTTACACATCGAGTTAGGATTTTATCCTAACTTAAACCTGTCATAAATAAGGGCTCTGTATCTATGGAACTTCGTATCTCTGCCTTAGCTTTACAAAATAAAACTACCTATTACAGAGGAATTAATAAATAACTTATAATAGATACCACAAACTGTACGATGGATTTTTAAATTACCTGTGTTAAACGCTTAGACCAACAAAAATATTTTTGTTGGTCTGAGGTCAAACATAATCATTAATCACACTAATATTAAAAATGCGAAAGTTTTTATAGACGGATGGATGTTTATTACCTCTTCACGCCAAAACTACTGAACGGATTGGGCTGAAATTTTGCATACAGGCAATTCTAATCCTGGAATCAGTTCCCGTGGGATAGAAATCATCTTTAAACGTTTCCATAGTGGCATCGCGTGCGAAACCGCGGGGCGCAGCTAGTAATAAGATAAAATAGGTAGCTGAGCCACTTTCTTCTCTATCTAGAGGATAAAAAAGCTTGGGACGGATTTTGCTCCAACTCGAAAAATAACAAATAACAGGCTAAAGGTTTCTTCGTCGTTTCTGTACTTTAGTCTAAATACCGAAGCGATCGAAATCAAAAATACTACTATATTTCCGTGTCAGTGTATTTTTTAATATGATTTGACCTTTTCTAAGTGTACATTTATAGTATTTATGGAAATAAAGCATATTTTTGAGTTTGAGTTTCACTGGTGTATGCGCCATAAAGAAATGTTGATTCCAATTTATTATACATAATCTAAGCAGCACAATAACTCTTGATCTCAACGATGAACGAAGTATCAAGTGAAAAGCAACCTTTTTTGCCCGTTGGCCTTGATAGACTAGCAGCTGACCCCGCTGACCGGCCAGTCCCTACACCGGTCGCTCGTGGTACAAGTTGACACCGACTCGCACCACGCGCACTGGTACTGCTTCGGCAGCCACTTGCAAGGCTCGCATTCGTCCGCCAGAAACGCACAGTTGTACAGGAAGATCGGCAGGAAGTTTGAGTAGCGTTCCACGCCGCCCCAGGACACGCGCAAATCGCCCGAAGTACTGGCCAAGCTGACGCGGTACTGCTCCGCGTAGCAGAATATCAACCCCTTCTTCAGCTTTCCTCTCAGAAGAGAGACGCGCCTCCCGAACCTGATCTCGCACTCAACGTGCACGGTGGGATCCAGCGCGTGGACCACGATGGTGATATGATGACGCTGACCGGAGGCCAGCATTACTGGCCCGCTGGGGTGCGTGATGTAGGGACACACCTGCAGGCCGTTGTTGCGCTCCACCAAGGCGCTCAAGTAGGGGCAGTGCATATCCGCGCGGTCGGTGCAGCCGGTCAGGTGGCACCAACGGCAAGGAAAGTTGCTGATGCACTCCGAGCAAGTCCGAAACAAACGGCAATATGCTCGCTTATCATGCGATGGATAACTGTCCAACGAATGATTCTCGGTCGATAACACCGCTCCCCTCTGGACGATGTCCTCTCCGCTGCTGGCTTTCTTTAATGTCCATGGATCCGAGTGAACTTTGACTGTAGAAGTCGCTGGATAAACGTACGGCAGTAACACGGTCGATGTGTCGTCGAGATTTTCAAATCCTAATAAAAGTATTATTAAGAAGCGGTGCATGGTCAAAGGTATTTATCGCGAGTGATCGGAGTAATGGTTGGGTTGAATAAGAATAGTAATTGTCTTAGCCTTGCATGACCTAGCTGGTCACAATAGCTATCCGGATTAGAAAACATATCATGTAAACAAAGGTGTCGTTCAATAGAGTTCATGGCACAATGCAACAACAAACAGTATCACGGTTATACTGTTTGTTGTTGTGTTTTGGATGGACTCTCAACTGCCATGATTGTTCCGATAATCTGTTTCGGCGGAATAACAATTAGAGGCTGTGACTGACGTGATTTATTAACTTTTTTGTCTATTTCTAATTGTATTTTGTAATGTGTTTGTCAACTAAATAAACCACCTATCTTTCTATCGTTTTTAAGAATCACCCCCTTTTACTATCACTAAGTCAAATATCTGTATATGTAATAAACTAATATTTTAAACAATGTGTTAAAAAATATCTCAATATTATTCTTCTTCTCAATATTATCTTTCTTTTTCGATACGACGACCCCTATTTAAACAAAACTGTGTATCTTTTAAACTATGAACGATCAATTACTATGCGACAATTGATTGCAATGACAAGAGCTCTTTATTAAAGTAAAACTGTGAAAAAAACAACCCTCAATTAGAAGCCATGGTGGTTTTTTATGAAGTCAGACTTTTTAAATCGATTTTCGTAAACATATTATAATTTTCAATAAAATCACTCGTTTTGCTACGTTTTTTATTACACCCACGACAGTGCTGTTATGGGTATAGATAACTGACATACTTAATACTTAATACGTCGTATATACTACACAGATTATTTTTTATTATACATCGAAAATCTCCAGAACGCCCTGTACAAATATCTGCAGATCTTATACACATTTTGTCAGGCGGAGCGAGGCGGGAATCGAGCCCGCAACCTCCTGCATGGCAGGCAAACCTTCGCCCACCGCGCCACAGAGTCATAACATTGCCACGACCCAAACAAAGACTCACCAGTGAAGTTGGTAATGAGCGTGGTTGGAACGCATTCGGGGAACTTCGGGCTCCATTCTCCGTTCTCGCAGCGAAGCGCGCTGTCTCCCTTCAACTTGTAGAGACCGAAGTGCAAGCATCGGGCGATGATCACCGAGCCGTGGGGGAACGACGTCTCTTTCTGAAATATATTTATATTTAAATCACACTAATAATAATTAATAATAATATTATAAAGGCGAAAGTTTGGATGGATGTATGGATGGATGTTTGTTACCTCTTCACGCCAAAACTACTGAACGGATCTGGCTGAAATTTTGCATACAGGTAATTCTAATACTGGAATAAAACATAGGCTACTTTTTATCCCATAAATCAGTTCCCGTGGTATAGAAATCACCTTTAAACATTTTCATAGGAACAACGCGTGCGAAGCCGCGGGGCGCAGCTAGTTAAATATTAGGTCCTTACATATGAAATTGGCGTTTTTCGTACTGGCCACTTTAATCACAAATTTCTCCTCTTTTTTGGTAAGGAATTCCAAATTCAAATTTGTACAGCTATAGACTCATGTATTTGTGCTTCGATGATCGTCATTCATTTGTTTTTTTTCTTCTTATTTTTTCTGTTTGCGTCACTCATTTTACAAAATGGAAAACTTAAAATATCGCATTATTTACGAGTACGAGTTCCGCCGTGGCACTAGTGCTGCGGAAACAACTCGAAGGGTGAATGATGTGTATGGCGGTCGTGTTGCAAAAGAAAACACAGTTCGTTTTTGGTTCCAACGTTTTCGTTCTGGAAATTTCGACCTGCAGAACAAGCCCCGTGGACGGCCTGAGACTCAAGTTGATAATGAAGAGTTGAAGGCTATTGTGGAAGCGGATCCATCGCAAACCACGTCCGAGTTAGCTGCAGGCTGCGATGTTAGTGATAAAACTGTTTTAATTCACTTGAAGCAAATTGGGAAGATTAAAAAGCTTGAAAGGTGGGTACCTCACGAATTGACTGAAGCAAACCGGCAAACGCGCGTCGACTGCTGCGTTACATTACTAAACCGGCACAATAATGAAGGTATTTTAAACCGAATCATTACCTGTGATGAAAAATGGGTTCTTTACGATAATCGGAAGCGCTCAGCGCAATGGTTGGATCCTGGCCAGCCAGCCAAATCCTGCCCCAAGCGAAAATTAACCCCAAAAAAGTTACTTGTAAGCGTTTGGTGGACTAGTGCCGGTATTGTTCATTACAGTTTTCTCAAATCTGGCCAGACTATTACGGCTGATGTCTATTGTCAGCAATTGCAAACCATGATGGAAAAGCTAGCGGCTAAACAACCTAGGCTGGTCAATCGCTCCACGCCACTGCTGCTTCACGACAACGCTAGACCACACACTGCGCAACAGACGGCTACTAAATTAGAAGAGCTTCAATTGGAAAGTCTAAGACATCCTCCGTACTCCCCGGACCTTGCTCCAACAGATTACCATTTTTTTCGAAATTTGGATAACTTCTTGCAAGGGAAAAAATTCAACTCCGATGGGGCAGTCCAAATCGCCTTCAAAGATTTTATTGATTCCCGTCCGACTGGTTTTTTTAGTAAAGGGATCAATGAACTACCTATAAGATGGCAAAAGTGCATAGAAAATAATGGTTCATACTTTGATTAATTAAATATATTATATTAAAAAATATTCGACTTTTTGTTCCTCCCATACAAAACGCCAATTTCATATGTAAGGACCTAATATAATAATCAATTTACTTTTGATTTTAGGGTCCCCCTTATCACTATTCATGTCACATCACATCAACAGCCACTTAGTCAGACAGAGCCTCTTCCAGAAATGTATTTTTGTAAATTATTACAGATACACCACATGCTGCAGATGTGCCTCAGTGAGCAATTCTATAGAATTGCGCAAGCGCTAGAGGGAATTGCTGCCACCTTGGCTATTGTAGCCAAGGTGGCAGCAATTCCCTCCCCACAGGGCACCGTAGCGCGTATAGAAGAAAAACTGACATAGTAGACACTATGTAAAAAATTGCGATTAGCTGTTTGTACATAGTAGTTATAAATAAAAGAAATAATTATTGGGTTTAAAATTTTGTTTTATTTAATTCTACCCCTCCACAATCTGTCAGCAACAGCTAGTCCTCCGTCAACTTCGATCCTCCGATGATGCTGTGCTGGTGGTTGTTGCCCACGGTCGCGCATCATCTCCTCATCAACGGAGATGCGTCGTTCACTAGATTGTGAAGTACGACACACGGATTTCTAATTTTTCCCGCTTTGATTGCAGTACAGTGCATCACCCTGTTAAACGAAAATAATAAATATATTACAAAAAACTATACTAGCTGCGCCCCGCAGCTTCGCGCGCGTTGTTCCTATGAAAACATTAAAAGGTGATTTTCATCCCACGGGAACAGATTTATGGGATAAAAAGTCTTAGTTTATGTTTTATTCCAGTATTAGAATTACCTGTATGCAAAATTTCAGCCAGATCCGTTTAGTAGTTTTGGCGTGAAGAGGTAACAAACATCCATCCATACAAACTTTCGTTTACGAACAAATACTGTGATGTATTGATTGAATTGCTCACCTGTCGGCTAAGATGCAGTGCTAACCAGTTTTTAGCACGCCATTGCACTAAACCGTTCTATCACGTTTCAGGTGCGAACATGTGTTTTAGTGTAATGTTCTTCAGGTGAGTTTGGAGCAGGGTGTCATCATCCACGGCCACTGTTCATACATGTGTTCAGAATGCCGATGCAGTAGGAAAGTTAGTAATTTTTACCAACTTCATTAAAAGGAGAAGGTTCTCAATTCGACTGTATTAATTTTTTTTATTACTGACTCTTAGACTACAAATAAAGTTAAGACGAATGTGAGTATCGAGACAACCTTACAAGGTTTTATGGTACAAATAATGTATACTGTGATTGTTATTGCAATGAATAAATAATCTAAAAAAACTTACACAAAAGCCAACGCACTTCCTCCTCTTCGTATAAGTCCTATATAAGGCTCTTAACAGTAGAGTTATTCCAAACGATGTATCGACATGCAGGATGCGTAGGTCTGCATCACATATCTAAAGAATTGAAAAATCATTTAATTACCATGTTAGCTACCTAACTAATTAGCAAACACAGATTGTGTGGATTTATTAGACCATAACTTACAAGTAACACATACAGTGAGTGGTACTGCTTCCTGTTGAAATAAATTGTTCGTTGTCATGTGACCGAACAATGGCCACATGTGTGCCGTCTAAACCAAACTTCTGCATGAATCTGCAACCAAAGGAAACATGAGATTCTTATCTTGTAGGTAATTTTGCATTTTGTTATAGGTATTCAGTAAGAAATATTTACCATCTAGCCTCACGCTCTTTCCTCTTCGCTCTTCGGGAAAACGAATATATTTCTGCAAAAGAGTGGGGTTGTTCAGAGCCTCCATGACATCCCCTCAAACAGTACGTTTGTGACAGTCAAAGATGGTGGTATACCCCCACGTTCTTCTGGTAGCAGCCATTTCCATTATAGGCCAATGCTGCTAATAAAAAAAAAACAAGAGCTTTATTCCATATCAGGTTTTGAACAAAAGTAATAATAGTAATTTAAACAAATGTCATGCAAATTTAAATTGTTGAGTACCTATATGTCCGGTGGATTATATCAATGCTGCTAATACCTTAAAATAAGTATAGCATAAAATAACTGCAAGCACGCAAACAAGTAACTATTATACAGGGTGTAACATAAGGGGTGGATCATCGGTGGCTGGGGGAAAAAATATCCATTTTGGTACTAGGACTTATTAAGAACATTTTCAACATGATGCCCTCATCCTAGCCAAATGAAATTTTTAGGGTTTATTCTACATGAAAACCGGTAGTTTTTAGGATAGTTTGCAGAAAAATATGTGATTTTTTCATTTTAGAACTGTAGAAAGTTAATGTAAATATTTGATTTTAAAAAATGGCTTTAATTTTCTTTTTTGTTTTTTTTTATAAATTTTAGACTCTGATTGGTAAAGGGGTAAGTACCAATTTTCTTTTTTGTTTTTTTTTATAAATTTTAGACTGATTGGTAAAGGGGTACCAAAGACCCACTATTGAACTTGTTTAAAATAAAAAGACAGCGTCGCAGACGTAATATTTTGGCTGCAATTACGAAATTCAGTCTAAAATCTGATTTTGATCAAAATTTTACAAAAGTCAAAATAACTTTTGAACCAGTGAATATCGCAAAACATACATGGGCGTTAAATCGATAGGTACTGAAACACAATTTTCACTGTTTTTATAGTGTAAAAGACTTCTTGAATTTAAAGAATTGATTGACTTTTTAGCTCACTTTTAAGTTTTGTACCTTATTTTAAATTAAATTTGCCTGTTATTATGAATTTGACTTGTTGGGATTTTGAATATAATTTACTGACATTTAGAATCATTTATTGTGAAAATCCAAATATACAGTTTTGCACACCTAAAAGGGTAGATTGTAAATGGACATAATTAATTTAAGAACTTTTGTACATACATTCCGGCGAACAAATTAATATAAAAAACAAACAAAAAAATACAGTCGAATTGAGAAAAGGAGGAGGCTATTTTTTTTTAAGTCCGATAAAAAAAACAAAGATATGTGTTTTACATAATATGGAAAGCATATATCTTTGTTGATGTTTTTAATATTATTAAATGTGAAACAGTATTTTGCAATAGGTGCTACCTACCTTTACTTCAGGCCGCACAGCGCTAGAGCGTTGTGGTGGCGGCAGGGGCGGAATAACATCTGTACAAGAAACCTCGAATCGGTACTTGTGCAGACGAAAATGTGCTTCAAATTCTCTGTCCGGTAACATAGCGGCTGTGCTTTTTCAGCCTTGCACCTCCCGCTGCATACAAAATAGCTCGCACCATCGCCTGAAATCAATTAATTACGTGTCAGACACAACTACTGTATTGTGTGTGAAGAAATAAAACACACGCAGGGTCCCACCGGTGGGTGGAAGGCTATTCGAGAGAAAGCTTATTAAGAAATTGATGTATTTCACTCAGGTATGTGTGTTGAAATGTTTATTACTTACTTCTGAGATAAAAAACACTTATTTCTTAGACTAGTAAACACAATTTTCATACTTTTTTGAATATAACTTGAAGAGACCACCGACACACTTTTTCAAACAAGATTCCAATGAGCTCCCTCGTTCATTTGACGTTGAGGAAACCATATACATGGAACAGCCTCCTGGCTTTAGCTGTAAAGAAAGAGTCTGTTCAAAAAGAGAAGAGTCGTGGCGTTACGGCGAACTTACACTTTTAGTCGTACTGCAATGACAGAGCAGTGTTGTCAGCGCAACAAAAGTTGTCAATTGGCACACGAGCGCCCTCCATTTCTCTTTTTGACCAGACTCTAATAGAATTGCCTACTCTAATAGTGTACTCTAATAGTGAAGCCGATGTAGATTACCAGTTCACTTAGTTAGACAATAAGGCGCGTTCTACACTACGTTTACCGAGTCGCGGTTCACTCAAAACACTTTTACCGGTTCTTCGCGAGCTATGGCCGGCCCTCTGCCAATACAACTATGTCGATAACTTTGGTTCTCTGTCGGCTGTATTTGTTACGAATCCTCTCTGAGCATAGCTCTTTCCATAGCTCGCTGAGCGACTATGAACTGGTTTAGTGTTTGTACTTAAATAACTTACAGAAATGGTAGAGTTTTTGAAGGATATCGCCAACAAGGGGAAATCG
This sequence comes from Eupithecia tripunctaria, assembly GCA_955876795.1. Classification (NCBI taxonomy): domain Eukaryota; kingdom Metazoa; phylum Arthropoda; class Insecta; order Lepidoptera; family Geometridae; genus Eupithecia; species Eupithecia tripunctaria. The sequence continues at coordinate 979,762 of OY041599.1, read as the reverse complement.
TGTCGGTAGAGGCATTCACGTAACACCGGCTGGAACCTGCCATCTGGAATAGAAAAATTATAATTAACGCGGGGCAGTCTGATGTTTATGGTTTTTAACAAAACAAAACGATTTATTCATGAACTAGCTGCTCCGCGGCTTCGCCCGCCTATCCCACGGGAACTATTTAAGATCTATGTATGTATAACGCCTATTCACTTTAATTTGCTATTTAATTAAGTAATTTGTGTAATTTATAAGGAAATTTGGTCTTCAAATTTATTCTTAATAATTTGACGTTTTAAATTAACTCAATATTTAATTTCACGCTATTCATACGTTTAGAATTATTTTGATGGTAATTGTTTTAATTTAGATTTTATTGCTTCTATATTATGGTTGTAACTAAGCACTTGTTGTAAATGACTTTCGATTTGTACCTGTAATTGAAGTGGCACTCAGATGTGTCTTTTTGTAAGAAATAGTCCACAATCTATTTTTCGGTGTACACACTGCGTTGGTGCAATTTTTAATAAATAAAAAATAAATAAACTGATTTATGGGATAAAAAGTATCCCATAAAGCCTATGCGTTATGCCAGGTCTAGAATTACCTGTTTACTAAATTTCAGCTCAATCCGTGCAATAGTTTTTGCTGGAAAGAGCAACAAACATACTTACATGTTTACAAACTTTCGCGTTTATAATATCAGTAGGATATTAAAATATAATATTACCATGAATTTCTTCAAATATTAGTCGAGGGAATAGCTAGAAGGTTGCGTGCACTATGATGCCGCCTTATTATTTGCACCACCCCAACTCTTCCCGTGGGTGTCGGAAATCGAACCCGCTACCCCTGCGTACCTTCGCCCACTGCACCACCGAGGCTGTAGAGGCAAGCCGGAAGTTTTCACTTTCTTCCTGGGCTGGACAGCAGGCCTTAAAAAGAGCGAGTTTCACTTCTCTCGAGCAGCCTGAGTACTAACGAGCAATTATGTTTCCCCGTACAGAAAGAACTCAACGCTCCCTTTCAACGCTTACGCCATCGCTTGACTCGTCCACAGTATGTCCTAAATCTATACTAATACTAGCTGCGCCCCGCGGCTTTGTGATTTTTATCCCACGGGAACTTTTTTATGGGATAAAAAGTATGTTAGAATAGAATTACCTGTAGCCATTTCAGCCCGATCCGTTCAGTAGTTTTGGCGTGAACAGGTAACAAACTTCATCCATTCATCCATACAAACTTTCGCATTTATAATATTAGTGTCTAATCACACTAATATTATAAATGCGAAACTTCGTATTTCGAGTGACGTCATAACTTGCTAAAAAGCCTATTCTTGGGATATCATGTGATTTCTAAAGCCTTGTTTACAAGTAGAAGTATGGAATCGTGCGTTGGGCGTTTGCTTCGTTTACAGAGCAGCGGACACCCGTCATCGCACGCGTAAACACAAACATTATCACAAACACAGAACCCACGGTAGTAGCAACAGCATCCTAACCGCGATAGCCTACAAATTTGACTGTCCTGTTATAAACAAATTAGTCCAAAGGACTAAATCATTAATTATGTTTAAGTACTAACCCCTAGTTAAAATAAGCCAACTAACACAATGTATTTTATTATCTAAATAAACGAATTCAATTATTAATTATTAATGTAAGCTGATGTTTATGGATAGGCGGGGCGTGAAGACTGACGTACCTACCCGTCGCGTGCGACGCGTCAAATCAAACAAACGCGTGTAAAATCACTTCTACGTAAACGCACACTACCAACGCCATATGTTTGAATTCTACTCAGTGAACAAGGCCTCAGAGGAAGTACAAACGTCTCTTACTTGGTGTGGTGGAACAGAGGGGCCCGACCCAGTTGCCGTCGATGCACTTGATTTTACAGATCAGTCGCTCGTTCAGTGGCCCGATGAGTCCTGGGAACTTAACCTGGAAAAGTGATACAGAACATTTAAGTGGAAACAAGGGAAATCACACTAATATTATAAATGCGAAAGTTTGTATGGATGTATGTATGGATGGATGTTTGTTACCGCTTCACGCCAAACTAGTCAACGAATAGGGCTGAAATATTTTGCATACCGGTAATACTAATCTTGGAATAAAACATAGGTTACTTTTTATCCCATAAATCAGTTCCCGTGTTATAAAAATCACCTTTAAACGTTTTCATAGGAACAACGCGTGCGAAGCCGCGGGGCGCAGCTAGTAATATATACACGTTGTCAGGTTTTGGCTGAAAATCTGCGTTTTTGCTTATATACAAAAAATTCCACAGAGCCATGGCCTATTTGATGTGCTGCAACACACACACACTTTTCTACACTAAATACTTAACTACTTACTTTTTAATAATCGAGTGTGTCATTTTTCTTTAAACTCGAGGTAGGGATCGCGCTTTCTTCCGAGTTATAAATAGTGCTTTATTGGTATCGAGGAAAATCATCGTTACAGAAACTTCAAAATAACTGGACTACATTTAAATTGTATTGTATTGTGTAAACTGAAATATGCAATAAATGCAGCAACTGACTTCAATTTTTATAGTTTATTCATGGATTTTCATGGATCCCGCTGTCAGAACTAAACCAAATTAAAATGGGACCACACGGGAAGCACCAGTTTTTATATAAAATCGGACCACCAAGTCAAAAGTTCTTAGGTAACAAACATAAAAAAGTCGAATTGAGAACCTCCTCTGTTTTTGAAGTCGATTAAAAAGAGAAGAGTCGTGGCGTTACGGTGTACTAACACTTTTAGTCGTACTGCAATGACAGAGCAGTGTTGTCAATTGGCACAGTGAGTACCCTCAGTTCCCACGACTCTTCTCTTTTTGAACAGACTCTACGCGCAAGCGCAAGTGCGGTTGTTATTTTGAACTATTGTTCCGAATAAGCGTAGAGTTCGATATCACATGTCGGATTCAGAGTAAAACCTTTTTGTCTTTTGACCTATACTTATTAGATGTCTTAATATGTAAATAACCATAACTCGCGGCTGAGAAAAATAAATAAAAACACGTTGGAAATGGCTTGGGAAATGGATTCCCATACTTTTTTTCTTCCTCAAACGCGTGAGAAATGAAATTCCATAGTTTTCTCTTCGCATATAAAAGCGCTTTGAATTGCCCCAAAAGCCATTTATATAACTTTCGCCATATTATTTGCAAAGGCTTTCAAACATCCCATGATCGCTTCCAGGCCAGAATCACCGGTTTTGGTACACCCCATACGCGGCACCCATTGGTCACTCTAGATCACCTTAACCTTCTATACTAGGATTCCCTGTGCATACGAGGTACACAGCCAATAATTTTTACTACATTAATATTATTATTACTATTATATGTAGTAATATTTTTTTACTACATATATATGATAAAGTACTAAAGTAATTTACAACAGGATATTTACCATGATTTGAGATTTGAGCTTTCCGATATTTCGACACAGTTACGTGTTGTAAATAACATTACTATTAACAAGCAGCGCATCGCGGTTTCACCCGCGTAGTTCCCGTTCCCGTGGGTATTCCGTAATAAAATATAGCCTATGTCACTCCCTGAAAAGTAAGCTTTTTAACGTTGAAAGAATTTTTAAAATTGGTCCTGAAGTATCGAAGCCTATTAAGTCAATACAAGCAATCAAATCTTTTCTCTTTTTATAATGTACTCAGGAACAAAGCCAGGAGTTTTCACAGAACTGGCACAGTTCTAGAATCCTAAATATTTTTTGTAAACAAAGGAAAAAATTAACAAGATTAAATAAATATTGGTGATATTTATTCTGACTTTCATACCATCGCATCGGTCGGAGTAAATCACAGAAGATCGAAACAACTTTGATTTTGAAAGCAAAATACCCATAACGTCTCCCCCTTTGTACATTATGCAATTATTTGTTGTGGGTGACAAATAATTGCATAAATGCAAGGCGGGAATCAAGCCTTCGCCTCTGATTGGTACTCTGGTATTAAACGAACCAAGTACACTGCTACATAAAGGTTAACTCAACTCACTTCAGATATTTTTGAGAAATCCTTTCTAAATCTTGAAATGTCCAACTTGTCATCGGCACTTTTAACATCTGGCAATGTGCATTTGTATTCAACTGAAACAATAAAAAAACTGGTTTTAATATAACAATGTAAAAGCTCAATCAACACCATAGAGCTTATGATGGAGGGTTAGAGGGATCTACTCGTAATACCCAAATAGGTGAAGAAATGAATTGAAAATTATCATAAATATTGCAGCCATTTAAAATTTTGGTTTCACAAGTACATAGGTATGCTTGTATGTGATTTGTTATATTTCCAAGAGTATTAATTCTATCAAACCCTACTGTAGAATTGAAGTTCATATATATTTTTATACTTATTTCAATAAAGGAGGATATACTTTTTAATAAGCAATTGCATCTGAGATTAAGGCCCATACAGCAGCGAAAGTGGCGCCCCCAACTATTTTATCTTATTATTACGTTAAACGCAGGTATTTTTAAAAATCCTACATTCAGTTTGTGGTATCTATTATAAGCTATTTATTAACGTCTCTGTAATAGTTTCATTTTGTAAAGCTTAGGAAGAGATACGAAGTTGCGCTTTTCGGCCACCAAACTCTAATTTCGCATCTCCTCCTAAACTATATGAGATAAAATTATGAAAGAGGTATTAAAAAATAACTTATAATAGATACCACAAACTGAACGTAGGATTTTTAAAAATTCCTATGATAAACGTAAAAATATGATAAAATAGGTATCGCTGTCAGATTGGCTCGTTTATGCACCATAAGTAAATTTGTTATGAAATAAGTACTAAGCATTAACAAATCAAATAGTTACTTATTTTAGGGTTTGCAGAAGGTTTGCAGTTATTTCATTAAAGGGGGTTCCCTGTATATGAGAACACCTAGGACTACCAAAATTAGATAAATTAAGTGTCAACAGAAATAAATTGCTTAAGTCCGCCTTTATGGCGTTTTTTTATTTCATATTATTTACTATTTAACACTAGACAGGGCGCTATGGCGCTCATTAGGGGAGGCCTATGTCCAGCAGTGGACTAATATAGGCTGATGATGATGATGATGATGATGATTTACTATTTATATTATTGGATAATAGACGAGTGGCTGAAAACTGGTACTTCAAGTGCATTTTTCAAAAAAAACTTCTAAGGGAGCTGTTACATTGCTGCGTCTTTTTAAACAGACTGTACCTAAACTATTTATCAGGTCAAGTTACTTTGTTAATGAGTTAGTGATTCTCTATAATAGGCCAGTGTCCTTAAAAATTATAATAAGTCGGTCAGTCTGATCATTTCTTTTTTTTCTTTAGTGGTCTAAACAAAAGATTATAAAGATATAGCTGTTGAAGTACTGCATAACACTTTCACTTTATGACACTTTTTAGAAAAGTGTTTTAGTGTCTAGCCACTCTCAAACTTTCAAGCTCTTTATTTGAAACTTTTTGCTGAATTAACAAAAAAATGTGTCCACCGTAGATCGAGAATCTAGGCATACCTAGGTTGACAAGCTACTATTGGGAAAGTGAGATGAAACATTTATGTCGAAATATGTATGTATGAGCTGGTCATAGCAAATTTTTTCTATCTATAATTGCATATGTTGCAGACAATATGTTGTGGCCACCGGCCACAGATACACAAAGGTACGACGAGCGCAGCTCGCAACTCTGTAGTCAAAATTATTTTTCGTAAAATGTGTGTGTGTGCCATCTGCTACTGTATATGCTGAGGACTGGTCTATAACTTCTCAGTCTACGGTGTCCACTTACTTCTGATAACGGACTACTAAGAACCTGTTTTAACCCAGGACACTGCCCTATTCTTTCATAGAGAAAAGCTACATCCAAGTGCTGTTTCATGCAATTCATGTACCGCGTGAGCAAAGCCTCGACTCTTCAACCCTCGTCTCATCATGCACGGCACATTATACACAAAAAATAGCAAATTATTCGAGAATTTAAGGGTAGCTTACTTTCAGAATACCCAGGTTCTGGCTGTCCTAAACATATTGGTATTAATATGAGTAGACTCGGCACTGCAAGATGCATCTTTTAAAATATGCGGTGCAAAGAGAATAACTGCGTTCTTCAAATGTGAACACAGAAGAGTAGAACCAAAGAGAATACAATAACACAAAGTAGAACTTGTGTTACAAATGAATTAATTTAGTACGTTATAAATCTGTGAAATTGATTGATCAAATCCAACGAAGTGTATTTTTTTAGCCAAGAAAATAAAATATGACGGCGCATCAACAAGCTGAGTGCGCCATCTAGCAGAGATAGGGTGAACTGTGGGAGCATTCACTCTCACGTAACGTTGGGGGGCATGGTAGCGACGGCGGCCATAGAGAGGAAGAGGATGGACGCCGGTCGCACCAGCCAAACGCGACGGAACGTGTTTTCTCTATTTATTATTTAAATTTCAATGTTATATCTTTGTGTTGGTGTTCTGTATTAATTAATTATTAATTACTAACGTTTATTTGTGCGATGAAGTGATTGTGACACCAACTGTGAACGATACTTTGATTTGAACAAAAACTGGTTCTTGCATTTTACCTACGTGACTTTACCTACTTGTGATTGTGTTATATCTACGTAATTAATGGTAAACTAGGTGGACTAAGTGAAAATAAACATTAACCGTAATTATTATCGCAGTCTTTTTATATTATCGTAAAATATCGAATTCGATATGTCGAATTCGAGAACAAAAGTCAGAGATCACGCCCGCAAATGACAAGCTCGGAGCATGCGCCTTTATCAGAAGTGGGATTCAAGAACCACAGAATTATCCCAGCAGGGCACCCTCATCACCAGTGATCGGAATTAGGAGGGTTAAAATACCTAAAGTTCATAGAACAGAGATTCATGCCGATGCAAACGTTTTAACGAACATGGAGGGAGGCGTTACTAACAAGAGTACTAGCAATGTCACAACCACAGCAGACTTCTGAAAGCAATAGATGGTTGGCGCCCGCGGACGGTCGTATGTCAGTCCGGCCGTGACGGCGCATCGGCGCATTGACAAGCTAAGTACACCATCTATTCGTTTAGCGCTTAGCGCATCGCATCGACAAGCTAAGTGCACCATCTATTCGTTTAGGCTGTGGTCGAAAGGACAGTGTAATCCGGGCCAAACCCATCTGTGTGGGTTGGTTGAGAGGATACACCCGTCCGGTCCACGTTGTGATCGAAAGGACAGTGTCGTCCGGTCCATGCTGTCTGAGCTGGTCGAAGGGACACACCCGTCCGGTTCACATAGGATGTGGTTCGAAGGGACAGTGTCGTCCGGTCCATGCCCGTTGGGCTGGTCGAAAGGACACACCCGTCCGGTCCACATGTAGGTTGTGGTTCGAAGGGACAGTGTCGTCCGGTCCATGCCCGTTGGGCTGGTCGAAAGGACACACCCGTCCGGTCCACATGTAGGTTGTGGTTCGAAAGGGCAGTGTCATCCGGGCCAAACCCATCTGTGTGGGTTGGTCGAGAGGATACACCCGTCCGGTCCACGTTGTAATCGAAAGGACAGTGTCGTCCGGTCCATGCTTGCTGAGCTGGTCGAAGGGACACACCCGTCCGGTTCACATAGGATGTGGTTCGCAAGGACAGTGCCGTCCGGTCCATGCCCATCGGGCTGGTCGAAAGGACACACTCGTCCGGTCCACATTTGCGTTTGTATTGGTCGAAAGGACTGTGGCGTCCGGTCTATGCCCGTGTGGCTGGTCGAAGGGACACACACGTCCGGTCCAATGTGCTGTTGCTCGGAGGAAGTATGTCATCCGGTCCGTAACTGAAGGTCGAAGGGATACATACAGTCTCGCAATTTTCTTGTGTGATACGTTGTTTTGAGGTTGCTCGGAGGAAGTATGTCATCCGGTCCGTAACTGAAGGTCGAAGGGATACATACAGTCTCGCAATTTTCTTGTGTGATACGTTGTTTTGAGTTACAGTAAAGATCTTATTGTAGAAAGCTATTTTCCTGGTCAGGATGTGGACGAGCGGAACAAGTGACGACAGTGTGGCCTCTTTTGTTCTAGGAAAGCAATAGAAGATTGGCGCCCGTGGACGGTCGTATGTCAGTATGGCCGTGACGGCGCATCAACAAGCTGAGTGCGCCATCTAGCAGAGATAGGGTGAACTGTGGGAGCATTCACTCTCACGTAACGTTGGGGGGCATGGTAGCGACGGCGGCCATAGAGAGGAAGAGGATGGACGCCGGTCGCACCAGCCAAACGCGACGGAACGTGTTTTCTCTATTTATTATTTAAATTTCAATGTTATATCTTTGTGTTGGTGTTCTGTATTAATTAATTATTAATTACTAACGTTTATTTGTGCGATGAAGTGATTGTGACACCAACTGTGAACGATACTTTGATTTGAACAAAAACTGGTTCTTGCATTTTACCTACGTGACTTTACCTACTTGTGATTGTGTTATATCTACGTAATTAATGGTAAACTAGGTGGACTAAGTGAAAATAAACATTAACCGTAATTATTATCGCAGTCTTTTTATATTATCGTAAAATATCGAATTCGATATGTCGAATTCGAGAACAAAAGTCAGAGATCACGCCCGCAAATGACAAGCTCGGAGCATGCGCCTTTAAATAGTAACCAATGTTTTTGTTTTGTTTTTTTTTTTCTTTCGCTCTATGGTTTGACACAATTCTACCTATGGTAGAAATCATAGAGTTTATTTATTAATTTAAAAACTTAAAGACTCACGCACACGGCGGAGCCCTGAATGCTATAAATTTCAATAACAACTGATAATAACGAGCATTCTTTTCATTGATCGGTCTAAGATGGTCCTCGTTGTTTGCTAACCGCCATCATAGCTCCCAATCCGGAAAGACCACTCGACAGTTGTCAATATTGAACGTCGTATCCGTTTCATAAAGATTGTCTGTTACATTCAGAACCTCTTCAGAACCGTTGATTTGGACGAACAGAACCATAAACACCCAAATATTGCAAAGGCTTACTGCAAAGAGGTTAATCAGCCTTAGAATTGTCTATCATACAACCCCTGTAGGCTACCTAGAATACAGGCCTCGTCTACACGGCCAATGCCTGACAATGCGTCAGTCCACGGACGCCATAGGGTAACTAATACAGCTTTTGGCCACCACGCCAGCAGACGTATCAGAACCGACACAGTTGGCCGACCTTACGATACTTAGATTACATCCGGTTGATCCAAAATAATTTCCCCTTGCCCTTCGACAGGCGCAAGGTCGATTCGAGACGGTGGTTTCTCTTCCATCTTGAGTCTCACATATGAGTAATCTGGATTCGCTTGAAGCAGCTCCACTTCTTCCACCACAGGCTGATACTTATTAGAACGGTCAAAACAGCGCATGAGGACTTGCCCCGAATTGGTTAGCCATGTTGGAATACTGTGACCATTCATTGATCTTTGCGGATGTGTGAACAGGCTCATGTGGCGTGCAGTTAGTAGCTGTGCATAAGAGCGATCTAATCTAGTGGAGAGCCACATTAAGTACATGCTCCCAATTTTCTATAGGCATGTTGAGCGAACGCAGAGAGAGCTGTACTGTTTTCCATAGCGTGGAATTCAATTTCTCGACTTGGCCGTTGCCTTGAGGATTGTAGGCCGTAGTTCTGCTAGTCGCAATGCCACGTGAATGTAGAAACTAATATCATATCTGTATGGTGCCAGTTCCAGCCGCCATCTCTGGATCTTCTCATTTTTAATTTTACTTGTATGTTTTGCAACAAACATGAAGGAAACCGATCGTTGGTCCGTGATGAGTTTGAACGGTCTACCGATAAGAACATGGCGCCATTTCTTCAGAGCTTCAACGATGTCATAGGCTTTTTTCTCTACCGCTGAGTGATTTCGCTCGCTCTGATTGAGGGTCCTTGAGTGAAAGGAGATGGGCCTCGAATTCTGTGATAGTGTAGCGGCGATGGAATGCCCGGAAGCGTCAGTCTCGACACTAAAAGGTAACTTGTCGTCTATGGCGTGACTTTGCTATAACAGATTTCAGGTCCTCGAAACATTTTACTGCGTCTGAGCTTAAGGGGAAACTTTTGGTATGCACCATAGGACAGATTCTCTATGAAAAACTAGGAAACCACTACAAATAGTGTGCGAACATACCGAGAGTCCTTCGAAGAGAAACTACATCATTGGGTGGGGGCATATTTAGAAGCGGTTTCAGTCGCTCACTAACTGGCATAATAACATGATTTTCAAATGTATAGCCAAGAATGTTTATAGTCGACTGTGTGAACTTGCTCTTTTCTTTGTTTAGGGTAAGGTTGTACTTCTCCACAGCTTTGACAAATAGTCTAAGATTTTTATCGTGCTCTTCCTGTGTCTTTCCACTTACAGTAATATCATAAATGTAGGCAAAAGTACCGTTTAGGTTTTCGGTTCTGATGAGCCAGTCGACAGTTCTTTGGAAACTAGACACACCGTTGGTAACACCAAACGGAATTCTACGAAAATTATACAGGTTACCACATGTCTCGAAAGCTGTGAAGGTTTTTTTTTTGTCAGGCAAGATGGGCACGTGGTGGTATGCGCTCTGTAAATCTATAGCGCTAATAATCGCGTATTTAGCTACCTTTGTTATCATCTCTTCAATGTTTTTATTTATTTATTTATTTATTTATTTGAACCACCAACAGTTAATACACAGCAAAGTTACACAATGGAATAGAGTAAGGTTTAGAGCGCTTGTGCTCAACTAATTATAGGCGGTTACATGGAATAACATTTTTTAAATAGAGTTGACAAGGAAGTTACAACTAACGGTAACACAGTTAATCTAATACAAGTTATTACTTAGGGTAACGAGTAGGCAAAGGCATCCAATTGTGTATATTTGTTGATGGTTTGCGAGTAATCTATTACCATCCGCCTCTTGTGATTGCATTTTTCGTGATTAAAACCTGCGCTCGCCAAGGTGACAGACCTTCTTCTATGATTCCTTCCTTTTTTTTTTTTTTTTTTTTTTTTTTTCTTTCCTTCATTTCGCAGCGATAGGTTTGCAGTCCGCCGTGACATTAGAAAATAGGGGTACAGCAGGGACAGAGGCTGCAGCTACGCTGCAAACCTTTAACTTATCTTTCGGTCCACCAAATTTGAATTCTAGAGTCGAGTGTGATTCTAAGACGTCATGGCCAATTATAACGTCGGCACATAAGTTATTCACAATCGGGAGATTGACGTTGTTAAAGGCATTGTCTCCGATCCTAACATTCTGGAGAGTCGAGCCGTTAACCTATGACTTGTGAGATAAGGAAGCCATAGAAATAGTTTGGTCGCAACGCCTCTTCTTCAGTTGACAGAGACTGGCAGAGTCCTCATTGACGAAGCTCAGGGAGCTCCCGGTGTCAATCAAGGCTTCTGCTCGAACTCCCTTAGTAATAACTGTCACCATTGCCTTGCGCAGTGAAGTCGGTGCCGCCGCAGATATTATACTGCAGTGGCCGCAGTCATCTGTTTCCGTTGTTGAAGCAGGTGTCGGTGTCCTGCTACGACAGACTTTTCCATAGTGGCCCTTTCTATTACACTTTATGCATGTAGCATCTCGAGCTGGAATGTCGTTGCGAGGGTGTATAGATGATGCTCCACAAAAAAGCATTTTCGTTTGGGGACAGCAGCGGCAGTAGAAGTAAGCACAACACTGCCAGATCCATGCCTGCACTCCAGAGAACGAAACAGCTATCGCCTCGGCCAACCGCCGCGAGTAGAAATGGCCTCGTTAACAAACTTAGCGTATAGTTTGTTTTTGTTGAACATTGCAATACAATTGAAGATAATAAAAACAGACTCACCCTGGAGCATCTGCACTCCCTGTACTTACCACGGGCGCACAAATAATTAGTAAAGAACGGCAGGCTCCGATAAAGTCATAAAATCGCTCGTCCAACCTGACATCATTCTTCTAGGTATGATCAATGCACAGACCAGCAAACGCATGTCTGCACCGTCGCGTCGCTCTTGTCACCGCAGCCCGGTTACTCCACCAATTCCCTACACCTAGCTTCAGTCAGCTGCAAACAGACAAATCATCAATAAACAACAAACATAAGAACTCCGGCCAATTGTTTCATTTCTCGAGAACAACGTACTCTAGGCACGAACATACCAACAGATCAACCAATGGTAGTTACCGACCACAGATGAGATCCGCGGTGGCACCACCAGATATATCAGGGGACCCAAAACAAGGAACTGCTTGACCACAAGCCAACAACAAATTTACTAAACATGACACTAGGTCAGACGACAACAAACTTACAATAAGCAACTCAATGCCACAAAACAACATCTAGCCAGACATCCACCGTGTATGTCTGGAGTCTTGGGTGTAGGGACCCAAGACGCCCACAACAGCTCTGCCAAGCAACGCCGTATGCTTGTAGAACTAATATTGAGACACCGTCCTCAATACGCACACACACATCCAAGCAGACGGACACCGTTCACGTCTGAAGGATAATCTTGGGTGTAGCAACCCAAGATGCTCACAACTGTTCTGCCAAGCAACACCGTATGCTTGTAGAACTAATATTGAGACACCGTACTCAATACGCACACACACATCCAAGCAGACAGCCACCGTGCATGTCTGAAGGATAATCTTGGGTGTAGCAACCCAAGATGCTCACAACTGTTCTGCCAAGCAACACCGTATGCTTGTAGAACTAATATTGAGACACCGTACTCAATATGCTCACACGCGTCTAAGCAGACGGCTACCAATCACATCTCAAGGATCTATTCTGAGTGTAAAAACCCAAGATGTTCACACCAGTTCTGCTAATCACCACCATGTCCAAGATACCACAAAAAGACCTCAACTTCCAGCAAAAACAGCATAGCAGAAACAAAGATCAAAACCAAACAAGCAAATACAAGAGTGTTACAAAATAACACACAACAGAACAACATAATGCGAGACAATATTAAGCAGTAGGGCAGTAGGTATAACAAAATAATCAACACAAACAAATTTTATTGTTTCACTTTTTTTTTCAAATGAACAACCACTAACTTTGGAACTGAAACCATTCAGAAGTAGGTAGGTGTGCGCTTAGCGTTGTGATGAGGACCCTTAATTCCCAGTCGTTCCAGGCAAAGTTAATCCTCTGGCTGGTATCATCACCCGTAGTTTTGGCTCCAACCAATGTCAATCATAAAATCTTTATTTGCCTCTATGATCCATGTGACCTGCAAGCATGTACTGTCTGGCATCCTCCACTTCTACTGAAGCCTGAAACCAATAAATCACAACAGAAAAATGCATCCGACAGGCATGTTGTGCAATTGACACGACACAGGCTATCATCAATAACACTATAGGACATAATTATCTTTACCTGCTATGCTTTATCCTTGGGAAAAGCCACTTGATCAGCTTTGGCTAGCTAGGTACGAACTGTACGAGATATTTGAGTCATTTCTTTCTCAAGATTAATTAACATCAAGCAAACGTTGGTTCATATCACAATAAAACTCATGAAAATTGAACTGCTTACATAGTAATAACCATGCTACCTAGTCTAGGTACCTACGTACAAATCAATCCAGGTGCATTATAAAAACCGGTAATTTTAGTGTAAAACAGACATACCCTTATCAGTCATCACATCATTACAAACCAATTGTATTACTGTACATCCATAAAGCTTCTTAGTTAAATTCTCGTAAGAATTCAGGTTTGGTCGCCAGCTCAGATTTGTCACAGCATAAAATGTCGACCTGTTGAGTGTCATCATTTTGATGTGAATCCATCGAACTTTTCCATTCTTGGTAAAACATCTGTGAGCGTAAAACATGGGTTTATCCCACTTCTGATAAAGACTCACGCACACGGCGGAGCCCTGAATGCTATAAATTTCAATAACAACTGATAATAACGAGCATTCTTTTCATTGATCGGTCTAAGATGGTCCTCGTTGTTTGCTAACCGCCATCATAGCTCCCAATCCGGAAAGACCACTCGACAGTTGTCAATATTGAACGTCGTATCCGTTTCATAAAGATTGTCTGTTACATTCAGAACCTCTTCAGAACCGTTGATTTGGACGAACAGAACCATAAACACCCAAATATTGCAAAGGCTTACTGCAAAGAGGTTAATCAGCCTTAGAATTGTCTATCATACAACCCCTGTAGGCTACCTAGAATACAGGCCTCGTCTACAAACTTATCTGTTAGACATTTCATTCATTTACCACACCATTTCTACAATACGTATGTACAGTAGGTACATATAATTTGTACATTCGTCATTTGGCCAATAAATGGCCACCAAATCGTCAACAGCAAGAAAAATCGTGTCAACAGACGCAGAAGCCACACACAAGAAGTTGAAGTTGAGTAGTTAGTTTAGGATGTTGGCAATACAAATATTTTACAACAACAAAATTTACATATTTACGAACAAAATCTTACCAAAATCTTACGATGTTATTGTATTCTCTTTGCAACAAAACAACAATTTCTCATTTTAGCTTGCTTTGCTCGGCTTGAAATTGTTGAAAATTACACAAAGCTCCTGAAAAGTCGAAGCAATAGCAATGCTATACTCTAATAAAAAGTGCGTGGAAATTTGTCAATACTTAAAACTATTTCGGTAAATCTAATCAAGAGTTTTTGTAACGCTGCTAGACGCCAACAGCCATAATGTTTCGCTCCTATCGTGACACGTACAGGCCACCAATCAAGCCCAAGAAAACTTATAAACTTCAAGAATACATCTGTGACATCTGTTCTCACGGCGATTTGTTTTCTGAGTCCGACCTTGAAATACATAGGAAAACAAATCACGCCACCCAGCTAAAGGAAATTTGGTACAACTCTAGGGACCGTCTTTGCACAGTAAGTACAATACAAACTTTCTTGTACACATAGATCTAAAAAAAGGGGACTTGAAGCACTGGATTCTCGAAACCTGCAGCCTGAAATTAGGTCCAATTTGTCCTCTCACGGTCCCACCTGAGTTGAACGGCGCCGCCGCCGGCGGACGTTTTTCGCATATTAATGTATCTATGTTGTTCATAAGTTGGTAAGTATATTGCAAAAGGCTCGAAAAAGCGTGTCTTTGCGTTTAGTTGTAACACAACATAGGCCAATTATTATATTCGTAGATAGGATTATCAGGTCGTCGGCGAATCTCAAGTGTGACATGTGTTCCCCATTGATTTCTAGTCTGCGTTTTTTCCAATCTAGTTGGTGGAATATTCCTTCTAGTATATCCGTAAAATGTTTGGCTGATACAGGGTCACCCTGGCGAAACACCTCTTTCGAGTTTAATTTCTTTGCCCTCCTTCTCCAGTTTTATTTTTGCCTTGCTGTTTATAAAGAGGTTTCTGAGTAATCTAGTGTATTTGTTTTCAACTCCTTGGTCTTTAAGCAATTGCCATATTACCTCATCCTCCAGTGAGTCAAAGGCTTTGCTATAGTCGACAAAGCAGCTGTAAAAGGTTATTGTTATGGACTTGCTTGGTAAATCAGGACTAAAGATTGTGGGTAGTCATCATAGCATCTTTATCCAAGTACCCACATATATTTCGTTATTTAATTGTCAATCAACTACACTTCACTAAGTGCACTCACAAAAACTCTTGATGAGAATCAACCAAGATAACAAGCTGGTTTCAGGAGTGGATATTCAACATTGGATCAACTTAACTGACATATTATACATATGTGTGAGACTCACACATAATTATGTATAATTCTTTGCCTTTCTCGAATAGTTGCTTCACAATGTGTAAGTGATCCAATGTCGAATATCCACTGCTAAAACCAGCTTGTTTTCTTGGTTGATTCTGATCAAGAGTTTTTGTTATTCTGTTTAAGATTATTTAAGCGAAAACTTTGTAGATATTCAACATCAAGCTTATAGGCCTATAGTTATTTATGTTGTTTTTAGCACCTTTCTTGTGTAGCAGTATTATGCTTGAAAATGTCCACTGGTCAGGGATAATTTCATGTTTCAGAACTTCATTGAAAAGATGTGTAAGGATCAGTATAAGGTGGTGTTTGTTTTTTTGAAGGAATTCATTGCTTATCCCATCTAAGCCTGGAGTGTTGTCTTTCGTTTGGGTTGGTATAGCTTTATCCACATCTGCCCGTATTATAATAGGTAGTTCCTCACCACCAGTCAGGTCTGTTGGTTGGCTTGTGTTTTTCCTGGCATAAAGATCTCTCTGAAGAAGTCTGTAGTTATGGACATGATTTCTGGGCGCTTGGATACTTTCTTACGGTTTTTGTCTATCATGTTCTGTATCCAGTCGGTTTTCTCTTTCAGTTTCTGTAGCACTTTTTTGATTCCACCGGTTTTTTGAATACATACTTCAATTAAGTCTAGCTTGTATTTTTGGAGATCCCTTTTCATGCCTTGTTTGATTTCTTTGCTTAATTCTGATATGTTCTTTCTTGTAGTTTTTGTCTTTTCTTTGATAAAAACATACAAACTAAAACAAAGAGAAAGGAGGTCGGTACCGGGCGTCAAATCGAGTTTTGCCCCCATGACCCTGTGCCGAAATAGGTGTTGGCTCAGCATGTGCTGAACGATTGCCACTCAGCGCTGTTTTTCAGCCAAAAACCTTTGAATTGGCGTTACGGACGTCTACTCGTAGTCGCTGGCAAGCTGTTATAACATTTTAATAATAATAAAAAATAATAATTAAACATGGGTAAATAGCAAGATAGATAGTAAATAATGGTAAGTACAAAATAATTATATAGGTAACAGAGATGGGCCGAACATGGGTTTCACCGAATACGAACATTCAGTAAAACTTTTACCGAACCGAATATTCGGGCGAATGTTCGGTACATTTGATTCCGTTCCGTCGCACAAATGCAAGTCTAAACTTGTTTACGTCAAGCGCGCGGATTGCCGCCAGACCCATGATGAGATGTCATATTTGTCTTATATCTCAGTAGACTATAATTAAGTTCCTAACTCTTAAAGTTTAGATTAAGTGATTGATCTCTTAAATTACAACCTGAAAAGTACAAACAAATTACTTATTTTCTTCATAAAGAGCTATATTGGTTGAATAGGATAGGTTTAAACGTTTAATATCAATAAATAATTTTTGCGACGCTGTCCTGAGTAGAAACTAGAAAAAAATATTATTCATAATCTACTAAGGTGTTGTGATTTGATTCAGCTATTCTCTAACACAATATAGACTGAAACCGAAATAAATATCTTGTTTATTTTCCTTCAATTAAAAAGAGTTAACACAGAAGCCTAATACCAAAACAGCTATATTTTGATGTTTAACTACCATTTGTATAGTTTTAAGTATACATTATTTTTAAGATGGCTTAATAAAGTTATTTCTATTTCTATTTTGCATTAAGTTATTATGGATTCCTTGCCTACCCTGCAAGGGATCCGGCGTGAAGATATTGATTGAAGTTATTATCTTTTTAACAACCTACTTTAATTGAAAATAAAGCTTCAGTGACGACAAAATCAGAAAGCTACACTCTGAAATACTTACTTCATTACACTGTACACTCAAATCATGATAATACACGGGTCTTAACACTAAAAACTTTGAGTATCACTTTGCCGAACATTAGGCGACTCAACCGAATATTCAGCCGAATATGAATATTGGGTAAAGCTGCCGAATACCGAATATAAAACGAATATTCGGCCCATCTCTAATAGGTAACTACTTAAAAGGTTATAAAGTGTTTGTAGGTACTTAATATGTACCTACTTTTAAGATATTTAGATCATTTGGTACTTGGTTACAGATCCTCAACTTTTAGGTTAGCATTAAATAATAAGGTAGGTTAATAATAATAATAAAGATAGGTATTATATATATAAATCTTATATTTACAAGCATTTTTGAAGCCCAGAAAAGGTGTAAGTTTCCTAGATAATCGAGTTCTTCAACGAGAGTGAGAGTTAGCAGTGACCATGCTTGTACCTATCATTATTTACATAACTGATTCTGATTCATTACCATGTAAGCATTGTACGTGCAAGCATCTGTTTTATTTGTGTGCATGAATTTTGTTCAGGTGAAAAAGTTTGTTCCATCCCAAGCCACATCTTCACTCTGTTATTATGTGATGTTAGTAATAAAAAAAAGCCTTTTATTTCTCAAATCACATAATTGGATAATTATCTATCATTATTTTAATCAATAAAATTATAATAAATATGAATTAAAGATTAAAATTTAAGTTGCCTGTCATCAACATTATAATGCATGCAAAATTTAAATGAAGTATCTTCATTTTCTCATCACAATTTTTATCATATTTATTTCCGAGAACCTGGTTAATGTGAAGGTTTTCTTCAAAGTTTGCTATTATTCCTTGTAAAGTTTGGTTGCAACTGTAAGAACATTGCTGCAGTTGTGAAATGCTTTTACTGAACAGTTCGTTACACCATCAAGCCACTCTTTGTTTGTAGTTGTTTGAGTGCGCATTTCAAGCTTCCCGAGTGTTCTAAATGCTTCTGTAATGCGTTTTCTCTGTGTCTTTCATAGTCAATATAATTTTCAACCGACTTCAAAAAAGGAGGAGGTTATCAATTCGACTGTTTTTGTTATGTTTGTTACCTCAGAACTTTTGACTGGGTGGTCCGATCTTCATGATTCTTTTTTATATAAAAGCTGGTGCTTCCCCTTTGGTCCCATTTTGATTTGGTTTAGTTTTGACGGTGGGATCCATCCATGAAAAAACTAAAAATTTAAGTTGGTTTATAGTTTTTAAAACAAAATTAATGATAGTTATACAATATAATTGTGTAACAACTAACTAGTTAAAAGAGTGCAGAGAGTTTATATCAATGTCTTTACAACAAAGTATGCCAATTAAGTAGAGGTTAGATTCAATTCTTTATTGAAAAAGAATAATAGAAATACAATTAGTACAATTAAAACCAGTACAATTGACATAACTGCAGACGGTGGCAAACAATCTACAGGTAGCTCAACTGATCCATATCCATACCAGTTGGAAACATACCCAAAACAATGGCTGCATTGCCCCCCTGTATAGCATAATGGAACACATAATGGACCTAGTGAAAGTCCAAATGCGGAAATAGGAGTACTTCCTCCATACCCCCTGTATAGGCAATGCTGATGCTCTGATTAGTTATTAATAAATATTTTTGAATTTCAGGTTTGCATGAGACTTCAAGACTCTAAAGAGGATCTACTAGCACACACAAAAGAAAATCACCTCCTAAGTTCACCTAATGCCCAACGCATCGAACGAATAATATACATCTGTGAATTTTGTGATAACATATTCTTCAACAAAGACATGCTAACCGTCCACATTATGCATCTTCACACACCTAAGACAGAACGATATGGAAAGTACTTTACATGCCCGAATTGCTCGAAAAACGTACGATTGACTGCAATATGGTTTCACTTGCAACATCACGACATCCCTAGCCCATCTGTCTGCCAGATCTGCATAACACAATTTGAAACCCAAGCCGAGTTATTGGAGCATATCAAAATTCACAAACCTTACTACAAATGCGAACGAACTGGTGTCGACGTGCCTTCCAAAGAACAGTTCGACGCACACTTGAAAGCTCTCAAACTTCGACCATTTACTGTGGATCAAGAACAGCTGAATGAAACTGGTAAAAACATGAATATTTTTAAACGCAAACGACCTGTGGGTCCTTATAAATACAACATCCCCAGTGTAACAAGAGGCTTGATTGTGCCAAATATTGTGGACATTTGTATTTTGTGTCGAGAAATTTGTACCAGTAAAGAAGAGATGGCAATGCATGCGTTGAGAGATCACATGAATTTGCCAAAGAAGATTGGACATGTCTGCACCTGCGGTGAAGAGTTCGAATTCCAGATAATGTTGACAGTGCATGTTTTTCGAATGAAAGGGGAACATAAAGCTGTTGGTTAGTCTTTTATTTTTACTTGACTACCAGCGGAGGAGCGTAATGAGGTTAGCACCCTATGTTTGTATGTACCCGATTTTTATGTTCCCACATAGCGCTGAAACTACTCGTTTGATTTCAACAAATAAGGTATCAAGTGATTCTGCTCTTTCAAGCGCCAGTGGTTATAGGGTATCATGACGTCAGACAGCGGTCGAAAATTTCATGTTTAAAATAATACTCACAATCGGTAAACGCCCGAGACGGGTTTTAGTTTATGTTAACTTAAACAACATTTAGCCTTTATTTGATTCCAGGATTAGAATTATCTGTATGTAAAATTTCATGCTGATCCGCTCAGAAGTTTTGGCGTAAGCAATGGATGGATGTTTGTTACCCCTCCACATGTTATCCATCCATACATCCAAACTCTGCTTACGAAGTGCTTAATTTGAAATATTATTTATTTATTCTCTATTATATGTTTTCAGAACGCCCCCCACTCTATCCGCCTCTGATTGCTGCGGGAACTGAAGAAACCAGAACAAATATGTGAGAAGTATTAAGAAAGATGAACTTTATATTCTGATATCATAGGTTCTTGGTGTTCTGGTCGTTTTCTACGTAGGTATATTAAAAAATACATAGCTATTTATGTATTGTATTGTATTATAAGTATATATCAGTTATCTAGTACCCATATCACAAGTTCTGCTTAGCTTTGAGCTGGATAATGCTGTGTTAATTTTCCAGTATTATTATTGGCATAGGGCGTGACAGGCACATCCAGGTTCCTTAGCCTTTATAATGATACAATGTGCTGAGGAGGTATCTAAATTATTATTAATATAATTAGCCATTGATGACCCACTGCTGGGCAAAGGCCTCAAAAGGTAAATACAATTCTATGACAGAGTGAGATAAAGTCGGGGTCTAGTTAGCGCAAGTATCTAGGTAGGTATGTACCTACTTGTTATATAAAATACCAATTTATTGTAAAACCAATGATTTTAAACGCTTAACAATTCATTTAAATTAACTGTGTGTTTTGAAATATAATGTTCATACAACACTGAATTAAAATTCAGTGTTGTATGTTCAAAGTCTGAAGTGTCCTGCACGCCCCGCCCAATAAACATCACAGTGCATTGCGATATGTTTGTGTTTAAGCGTGCGATCGATGTGAATTTTGAAATGAAAGAATTGTTTAATTGAATAATAATTATAATATTTCCTTATGCCAAAAATCCTGATAAGAACTTTTCCATTTTTTAATAAGAATTATGATTGTTTTTTACCATTCAATTATGAATATAATCATCGAAATCAGCTATCTCAAAGAGGAGATATTCTAAAGCCCCTTTTCGCCTTTTTTGGGCGTAGTGCGCCTTTAATCAAAAAACCCCGACGACAAAAAAAACCTTAAAATCGTAAATCTGTACACGAAATTTCGTAACGATCGGTTGTAAAATACGACCTGTATAGGAGTACGGTGTCTAGTTGAAGCAGAGACCTTTCACGAATGCCACTCGGTCAATCAATTACGTCTAACACAGCAAATTTCAAAAATTCATCGTACAGTTTGCGATACCTATTATAAGTAATTTTTTAATGCCTCTGTAATAGTATTATTTTGTAAAGTTTTGCAGAGATACGAAGTTGTCCTTTTTGGACACCTAACTGTATTTTCGCATCTCTGCCTAAACTATACAAAAAACTATTACAGAGGCATATATAAATAACTTATAGTAGATACCACAAACTGTACCATAGATTTCTAAAACTTCCTGTGTTTAACGAAATAATAAGATAAAATAAGTGGGGGCGCCACTGACAGCGACTCGACGCTGTGGGCGAGTCCGGTCCGTGTATAGAAGCGCTATCGCTTCGTTATCCTTTCGTCGTCGGTGGGAAGGGCTTGGTAAAATGCATGGCATAAAATAAAACAAAGATGGCGGATATGCGTGGACAGCCTACACAAGGCTACTAACAGATCCAAAAAGATATATTTTTTTTGTGGGCTTTTTGGTATTCTCTTATTGGGCTTTTTAGTTAAGGTATAGAATTCGTCATAAAAATGGTCAGTTTGCTTTGTGATCGGACTGTCTAGTCCCTGTTCATCATCAAAAACTTAGTTTTCAATCAAATTTTAACGGTCTTTTTGAGTCGTCGGTTTTTGGTCGTGTTTTGTTTTTGTGTCGATAAAACTAACAGAAATGGATAGCCAAAGGTATGTTCTTCAATAATTTACACACTTGATACCATTCGTCGTGGTTAAATGTAGAAAATAATGCATTTGAACTTCAGCGTTGCAGCAACCGTTGGTTTCGTGGCAAAAAGTTTGATTTATCAACAGAAGCTTATATTTTATTATTTTTTCATGCAATCAATGCAATTTAGTAGGATGATTTATCAGGTTCAAAGGATATTAATAAAACCTAGGGCTTCGCATACAAACATTCAGAGAAATCTTATTTTTTTTTATTTTTGAACCCTGTCAGTGTGGCAGCCTCAGTTAGGCTGAACATCGACGCCATCTTGATTTTCCGCCCCTTTGTAAGTGCCGCACTTGCGACAGGGTAAGCTTATTATTTATGGGTACTAGATGACTGAAACGCGTAATGCATGAAATGCATCACTTAATTCTTGATATAATCTTTTGATATAGATAAAACTCTGAATATTTGTAGATCGTTCAATTTTTGTATTGAATCGGTAGGTAAGTAAACTTAGACGTAGTATGTTTAAGTTATTAAGAGTGTGCCATAAGGGATTTTCCTTTAAAATTGTACTTCAAAACCGATATCTATCTCACAATCTGTTAAAGCTACCAACTTCATAATATGTAGGAAAATGTTTCATCGATCTTTTATCATGAATTGCGTGTTTTAAAACCACGATTGGTGAAAGTTTTCTCGATAGTTAATTTTTTTGAAAAATAGACGTTTTGCACACACTTTCCTATTTATATCAGGAACATTACTCTTTTTTTTCGGTTTTTGTTTGATTAAGAAACCTAGAAGTCTTTCTTTAGATACATCTTTTAATTTTATGATAAGTTGTTTCATTAACTTGTAATTAGGTAAGAACAATTTTGGTACATAGAAAATTCAGTGCACGTCTCTGCTCTGTAATTCTCACTCACGAGAAAACCATATCTGGTCATCCCACTCGAAATCCATCTCGTAGCGGCGTTATTGTACACTGTTAATGTTATCCTATGAGTTCATATGCCAAATGTGTGGCGCACGCGTAACCGACACGAAGACGAAACCTTATATGGTTTTTGTGTCAAAGTCGTTTTTTATGGGATTTTATTCCCTTTATATTACTTTATATTAGTACCTATAACCTTATATGATTCAAAGGTTCGTAGAAATAAGATTAGAATAAGTTTTGAATAAAAAAGAAAACACAAATATGTAGTTGCACAGTACACTTATATAAACGTAATTTAAGTCTAAACTTCTTATCTACTGACCCCCTTATTCATTATGGTCTGCTAACATAAAACAGCTACTAATTAATGTTATTTCTCAGTCTGACTTATGTCAATAGACGACAGAGCGAGATTTAGCAGTGTGCAGACTGTTAGGTATGAATAAGGGGGTAAGTGTTTTATTCCCTACTCGTAGGTAATATATATAATCATACCTAAACCTTTTGTTAACCAAAATTTATATACATATTAGGTTTAGTATAAAAAAACATATGTTGCGTATGGGCGGTTTATTTACTACCTATAGAATATGATTTAGTATATACCTTTTTTTTCAGATTTAAAAGTCATTAGTACCTAGTTAATATATACAACTAGACTATAAACTGAAAACTGCGTTTGCCTATTTCATAATATTTTTGTATTAGTTTAGTCGAGAAGTTTTTTGTCACGCTTTGTCCCCCTCCTAACTGAGTGGACAAAGCTATAACTATAGATGTATGCTTTTTATACATTTATGATCCATGATGATCTGTCGTACGTACTAATAAATAAAACGTAGAATATAGTACGAACCCGATTTTTTTTTCACCCGTACCTAACCTAACGTTTTACATGCACCTTCTTGATGCATCGGCGCGCCCCTGCGGGCACCGCCAACGCTGGGCATGTACGCAGGACGCAGACTCATACCCCATCCAACTGAAGTGGTTCATATAATTCGCAGGTAGCTTTCGACCCTTTGCCACGTAGTCATCCAATATCTCGTTCGGTGTTCTGGTGACCACATCTTTCACTGGTTCCATATAGAAATTGTTCAGCAAGTCTTATTGACCGAATGAACGTAGTGAACGTCCAGTTTCAGGACAGGAATAGCCGCAGCCAGCTCCAGTTCTGTTCTTGGTCCCATCAGTGTAGATACCTATGATATGTGGTAACGTCATGTGCGGTGATCGCTAATGCGTTCTCTTCGTGTGTTATTTCATAGATCTTACCAGTTAAGTGAGTAGACGCTATTCTGTCTATATGTCTGTCTGTCAGTGCCATTCGCCGCTTCTGGAAATTCAGCAATTGCTTTGCCTATTATTCTACTGTGGTTTGTGAGGCCTGTCTCACCTTTCCACTGGTTCGTTGATTTTATTCTCAGAGACGCCGCCATCGCTTCTTGCTGAATGTGAACATGCAGGGGCGTTAGTCCTAGAATGATGTCCAGTGCTGCGGATGGGGTTGATTTCCTACATCCGCAAATAAGTGTGCAGGCCAGTCTTTGCACTTGTTGAAGTTTGTTAATTGTGGTGACTATGGTTTATCCATTTTGAATGAAGCATGTTAGTAAACAAAATACGACACAAATAACAAAATTTCACTTTGGCGTCGAGTTTCAGATATATCGTCTGAGCAATTTTTATTGAAGGGAGGATCTAAAATCGACAAGTAATGTAAATTGCGTATAAAAGGACGCGCCAACAAAGTGAATTTTAGGTTAAGTATGTTTACGTTTATGCTTCATTCAAAATGGACACGGTATAAGTTTGTTCTGGGCCACCATAATACTATTGCACCGTAGGTTAGCACTGGGCGGACCATGACTGTACAGCCATAGACACGCTTGGGCCTACCGCTCGGGTGCATTGCCATAAGACGTTTGTGGCTTTTATTGTGATATGGTCTAGTTGTTTGCCCCACAGTAGTTTACTGTCTAGCCATATGCCGAGGTATTTAACCTCCTTTTGCATAGTGTCAATGTAGTACCTAGCAGTGAGGGTAGTTCTAGTCTTGGAAGTTTGGTTTTGCCAGTAAAGAGTAGGTACTAATTCTGTTTTGTTCGGGTTTGACTGGACTGACAGACTGTGTTTGATGCACCATGTTTCCACAATCCAGTTTCATAAATGCCTTCTGCATCTTCTCACAAAGAGTCGTTTCGAAGAGCCCCCATATCATGATTGCCAGGTCATCTGCACATGCGATAGTAAGAATACATCCTTGTTCAGTGAGTCCAGGAGTTCGTTCGCGACCATTACCCACAGGAGCGGTGAAAGGAGGGGTCCTTTCACCGCTCCTGTGGGGCCCTGCGGACACTAGAGATGCCACGAATATTCGGCAACTATTCGGTATCGGCCTATTCGGCCATTTTTTTGCTATTCGGTATTCGGCCGAATAGTACGTACTATTCGGCCGAATACCGAATAGCAAATCATGTAAAAAAATACACGTTATTATTACTCAAAATTATGTATTTATTTCCAAATTACAACATTTTAGTAGTTAAAATTAATCAGTGGTAAGTTGTGATGAATAAAAACTAGCTTTTCAGCATTTTTTGGTAGCAAACGATTGCGCTTTTCATCGTAAACGTTACCAGCCTCGGAAAATAACCTCTCACTATAAACGCTACTTCCAGGCGAAGAAAGATAAACTTTAGCAAATTTCGAAAGGTTTGGGTATTGTTTTTCGTTTGCTGACCACCACTTGTAAGGATCGGCCTTCCGATCTAGGCGAACTGTTTTCAAATAAAAATCCAACTCGTTTGCCACAGCATTCTTCTCCACGTCCTCCACATCATTAGCATTTCGCATATTATCTGTAGCGACTTCTTCAAAGCAGTTCCAGAAACTGTCGTGTATTTCAACATTTTCAACAGTCTTATCATTTTCATTCAAGTTTCTTTTCTTACGCGCTGGAGAAGAATCGTCATCGGTACTACTTGGTTCATCACAACTTTTTTTTAGAGCTTCTAGAAGAATTTTTTGTTTTGCTCTTTCTGTTTGAACCAATCCTAGAAAACTTTTAAAGCGAGGATCCAGAAAAGTAGCAATCAGATATTTGTTTTTATCATCGAAGCTGAATCGCCTTTCTAGCTCGGCCTGCAGTGAGGATCTCATCGTGACTAAATTAGGTACTTTCTCGGCTGTCTCTACCTTTCCCAGATATTTTAATAAAGTTACTGAATGTGGAATTACTTCAGAGATGCAAGAGATACCTGAGCTAGTTATTTTTGTTATTTCTTCGAATGGTTTGAGGAGTTTGATACATTGTTCCAATAGTTCCCATTGAGCATGTGTCAGATTTATTAAAGTTTCATGATCTGTTATGTACAAGGAAACAACTCGCTTTTGTTCTAATAATCGCTCCATTAAATAATACGTAGAATTCCAGCGTGTGCTCACATCTTGTACTAGTTGGTGGTTTGGCAAGTTAAGTTCTTCTTGAATAGATTTAAGTTTCTGCTCTGCTAAGCCAGAATGATTAAAATGGGTAACAATTCGTCTCGCAGCAGCTATCATCTGTTGTACTTCTGGTTGAGATTGTAGCGACTGATCTATAGCTCGTTGTAGTGAATGAATAAAGCACCTGCCTGAATCATATCCTGCATCCCGCACACCTTTTATCATATTAGAGCCACTATCATGGACAAGTAAATGGAGCTTGGATTGAGGAATATTCCATCTTTCTGTAATAGCATTGAGTTCTTTTGCAATATTGATACCAGAATGTGAGCCAGGAAATGATTTCATAGCTAAAACGCCATGTTCCAGAATGAACTCCGGAGATATCCAGTGCGCAGTGAAGCTCAGAAAGCTCTCGTTATTGTGCTGGCATGTCCATATATCAGATGTCACTGATAATGCTGCTGCCTGTGAAATACTGGCTTCTATTTTAGCACAAATTCTGTTGTATATATCCGGAACAATTTTCTCGGTCATGTAAGTGCGACCAGGTACTTTATAATGGGGCAAAGCATTTGCCATAAGTCTCTGAAATCCAACTCGTTCCACAAGTGACAATGGTTCGTTGTCCAAAGCAATCATTTCGCCAATCAAGTAATGATATTTTATTGATTTCGGATCATTAATGTCCCAGAGCAATTTCCTTTCTGATGTTTCCTTCAGGGTGAGCTGCCGATCTTTTGATCTGGACGTTCCAGGTTCTGCTGGCATCTTGGCATCGGTAGAAGTAGAAGTACCGCCCATGTTGCTGCCACTTGTCGATGGAACATTAATTAAAGCAGCGTATTGGTCAGCATGTTTGGTTTTAAGATGGTTTTTTAAAGAGGTTGTAGCTGTAAATAAAAAAAAACTGAAATTAATTATAATTAAATAAGTTATTTTATTTCCCTTATCTATCATATAGAAAATCAAATAAATATAGGTATATAAATAAATAATTTCTTATAAAACTTTATTCCGAAACAACTAGGGCAAATCGATCTCCTTTCTTTTGTAAGTAGGTATTTACAAATAGGTACAGTACAACAACAAGGTAAGTAAGTAGGTACGTAGTTTGACATAACCAGTTAACTTAACAAACAACCACCTACCTATACGTAAACGTATTAAGTGATTAAAACTATTTCGAAACTATTAAATTAATCTAACGTTTTACTTACTTGCTTTTTTTCCTTCTCCGCCTCTTGAGATCTTGATGCTACATAACAAACACTGGGCCAGTTTATTATTTTCACTACAAATCTCATAATATTCCCATATGGGCGATTTTTTATTAACCGGTGTCATTTTATAAGCCTTTTGACGAAAAAACAATTGAAAATGAACTAAGGAACAAACTTCTTAGCAAAATAGTACTTAAGTTTCACTTTACGTATTATTTATATACTAACAAAGCGCTCCGTGACGCGATTGAAACAAATACAAACAATATTTGCTTGCACCCCGCCCCGCGCGCGCGCCGTCGTCGCCTGCCGCGCGAACGCAACGAGAAAAACAGGTTGTGACTTGTCTTTTCCAACTAACGCGCCCCCGCCAAGCATGTACTTCGCGCCGAATATTCGGCGGCCGAATATTCGGCGCTTCGGCCGACAGCGTTGCCGAATATTCGGTATTCGGTATTCGGCCAATTCACTATTCGTGGCATCTCTAGCGGACACCCCCGCGTCACCTTGCATCGGGCTCATCTATAATCTGATGAGGATCCATAATCTGATGAGGATTATAGATAGTTTATTTTATTTATCATCATAATGTAAAATTACAGTTTAACAAAAAAACCAATGCGTTACAACATGTAAGTCCTTAAAGAATAATACCTACTCAGTAGGTCACTAGGAACCTATTATAGCTAAAAGGTACCTTACCTATACAAAATTACATTGTTACAGATATAAAATAATTAAAATTAACACACAGAAACACGACAACAAATCATGAACACCAAGGTAAGAAGTAAATAAATTAGGAACACAGCTCTATTACGAAAGACAAATTAACAAACTTAGCCTATATGTATAAAACCGTAACATACTTACAACACAGCACACAGACACACATAATAACATAACAATAAACATAATAAGTACACAGACAGAACAGGAAAAATAGTTAGATTTAATTTAGGTACCGTTATTAAAATAAAAAGAACAACACAATTTAACACCTTCGGAATAGGTTTGACATAATTTTGCGATTTTAATCAGTGTGTCAGCAAATATAATCTTCTGGATGTGTGGGAATTGTGATTAGGTAACAAACTTTGTTCAAACATTGTTAAACTAAAAAGATTTTTGCTGTTTACAAAAACGGCTCTTATTCATTGACTTGGTTTTATCGATGAATATACATATTGGTAGATGGATCTGGAGAAGTCGAGATATTATAGTTAACGTTCTGTCAGTGGTCACAACTTCACAAGGCACTGAAGGCAAAGAGAATACAATAACTTCGTAAGACTGAAGGTACTGACTAAAACTAAGCATCATCGGTGCCTGCCTTGTGTGACCACAATGACTGAATTGAATTGAATGCACTTCGGAGTTCGGACCTAGTGTTAACTACTATATAATAATATACTATAAAATACATCATTAATTTCAGTTGGCGCGTGCACTTGCGTGCTTAAGCCAATTCAAAAAGACATGAAAATCGGACCACCAACCTATTCAAACGGAATAGGTTGTGTTAACTTTTAAGAAACGTCATGGAGAGAAGCGGACAAGAACCCGAAACGCTTCGATAGCGCCTTCTAATTTTTCTAGTAGCGACATCTAGTTATAAAACAGGGAACTAAAGGGATGCGTAGAAAGAGGCGGGTAGAGCGATGATTAGATAGCGGTACCAAGGTAATCTATACTTACTATCTATTATAATATAATATGTATAATAATAATAATATTATAAAGAAAATTTGACTGTTTGTTTGTATTAAATAGGCTCCGAAACAACTGGACCGATTTCAAAAATATTCACCAAAAGCTTACTTATCAGGGAATGACATAGGGTATATTTTATCCCGAAATTACCAGGGGAACAGGAACTAGGAGCATGAAACCGCGAGGCACTGATAGTAAAAATATACAGTTATTATAATATTAAATTCAATTCAATTCGTTTATTAAAAACCAGACCTAACATTACAGAGTTCTCCAATGTGTTACGTCTAGGAACACACTAGACCAACCGGTCTCAAATAGTGTCTCTAGTGTGATCCTAGACGTAACACATTGGAGAACTCTGTAATGTTAGGTCTGGTTTATTAAAATTAAATCAATGTCAATAAGCCACTTTTTAAGCTTGTGCTTAAAGGATTGCATCGATGGTGCGCTGGTGATTTCGGGTGGCAGTCGGTTGTACACACGAGGGCCGAGCATGTGCACCAGCTTTCCGGTTTTTGCCAGCTTATCATGGTCCTCAGCCTCTTGGCGTGCCTGAAGTCGTATCTCTGTCCATCGTATCCCGCCGCATCTAGAGTATTCCTCTAGTTGGCTTTGGACATAGAGTGCTGCCTGGTAGATAACGAGGGCAGGAACGGTCATTTTACCCAGGGACTTGAAGTACGGTCTTGCTGAAGTATTCTGGGAAACTCGCACGCACCACAGCACGTACTGCCCTTTTTGTAGTCTGAAGGCGCGCTCCCAGTCCACAGCGCGCAGCCCCAAAGGTCTACTCCGTACTGCAAGTGACTATGGACAGACGCAAAGTACAGACTTCTCACCATCTTTTTATTGAGGGTTGACGAGAGGCGCCATAGAGCAAAGCAGGCTCTACCAATTTTTTTTGCTCAAGGTATTTATGTAAGTAGGTATGTGTTGTTAGTGTCTAGTCCACGATAAAGCCGAGGAACACTGTCTCATTGACCTGGCCCAGATGTTTACCATTAATAGCCACATTCAACGGCCGATACAAACGTCCAGCTAGGTTGAAGTGGATAAAGTTGTTGATACATTTAGGACCAGGCCATTACAGCTAAACCACTGGTGTAATTGACTTACTACATTAGTGAGTCTTGCCTCTTGGAGCCTTTACTACTGCCGCCACATCGTCTGCGCACATGAAAACGTGCGCATTTGATCCATGCTGGCAGGTCGTTCATGACTAAAGAAAAGACAATGTTCGAAAGCGACGATCCTTGACTCCAATACTAGTAGGTAGAGCCTGGGATCTGATCTTACCCGCTCTTCCAGTCACGACCTGATTTCTACTAGTTTTTTTTTTTCTTCTTTTAATGGCGTCTACGTCTGGGTTGACATAATTTTGCCAATGTCCGTAATATTAGAGTAAAATTAAAATATAAGCAACGTTGTTCGGTAATAAAGATAGATAAACGAAGTGAATTCTTCGATAAAATGTTTATCAAAAAGATATAAGAAAATTACAAAATTATGGTGGGCAACGTTGTACGGTAAGGTTTGATCCGAAGATCTGATTTTTCTCTTTCTACTAGTTAGAAAGCTAGCTATTATCTGAAGAGCTGGCCCACAGATTCCATAGTGCGCGAATTTTCCACGAGAAGAGCGTGATCTGCGACGTCAAATGCTTTTGATAAGTCACAAAACAAAACAGCTACTTAGTTCTTACACTCGCGCGCTTCAATAGAATAGAATAGAATAGAATGGAATAGAATAATTTATTTAGGTAAAGAAAACAACGTTACATTTTGGTTAGTAGTGTCTTAAAGCCTATGTTAGGTTTATCTAGACACAGAGTTCTCATCTGGCTCATTAAGAGGTAAATAATATAGGAAGTATTAATATCACGTTTTTTTTGTTAGGTAACGAAACGTGAGCTGATCTATAAGTACTTAATGTATAGTTGCTCGTCAGCTCGCTGTTGCGTCAATCTCATCGGTGATATAAATAAAATGTATAATGTGTCTTAAAGCTGTTTTCTGATCCACGACCCTATATTTTCTCCAAAAAAAAAATCCGATTTGAAAGCCTGAGATTTATGAGTTTTCATTTCAAAGATAATTTCATATTAGTAGGTAAACGCTATAAGTTGTAATGGGTATAAATAATGGGTCAAAAACTGATGAGGAATAATAGGTGAGATAAACATAGTAGCACCTCAAAAAATCGAATTGATTCTGAAATTGAAATCGACACTGCACTCTTACTTTTCCCCAAATCCAGAAGTCTTTAAAAAATTCCCAGTTCGCTCGGCTCGTCGTGCTTTATTGTTACCGTGGTGCGTGAAACCCCCCTCCCACCCCAAAGTCTTGGGCGGCGACCACGCCCTATGGTACATTAGGTATATTCTTTGTTTTTCTTCACCAGCTCACTCGTTACAGAATCCTGGCTATGCCCTTGTGGTACTACCTACCTCGTAGTTTTGGTTTAAACTAATAGAATAAGTAAAGAATAAGATTAGCTTGCTTATAATTTTCGCCAGAGTTCGATTCCAAAAACAAGTCCATTTAAAAAAACAATAATGTAACTTTTACAGTAAAAAAGTAACATTTCAGGAAACGAAACGTACCTAACTTACGACTCAAGGGCCTCGGCAACACATTTGATTGAGCGAGGCTCATTTCTAAATTTTTTCTTTAATTTTCGAGTATACATAGTCAAAGACAATGACGTTTTGTAGACACATTTGGCTGCATGGACATTCCGTCTCTTCTTACGTAGTTATTGTATTCTCTATGTTTTCTACGAGGTCATAGTATCTAAAAAAAACCAACACAAACAAATCTGACGGCTCTAACCTTGGATCTCTTGGATGACAGTGACAGCTTCCTTACGAAGTTATTGTACCTATTCACCAAAGAGAATAGGTACAATAACTTCGTAAGACTATTCATTCACTTTGCATCTTACGAAGTATTCTCTTTGATTCAAGGCTCTCGCACACAGGCACTCACAGGAGTATTGTTCTGTGCGTGCTCTACTCTAACTAAAATTAAATTCTGCGGCTGGTTTATGTGAAATGCTTGTCAAAGTTTTCTCTAAATCATGCTTTCTAATAAAAGACTGATAGCGTCCTGCGCTATCACTTTGTGCTGTAACATAGCTTTACTCGCGGTGTTCGTGAAATATCAAACCGGTGAAAGGTGCTACGTTACTATCAGCGAACATCAGAAGGTATCTACTATTATACCGGACAACTTCCTTAGTATTGGCATAGATGCTTCGGAAATCGAAGAATACGACAAGATAGACTTTGGGAAC
Source organism: Eupithecia tripunctaria (assembly GCA_955876795.1). Lineage (NCBI taxonomy): Eukaryota > Metazoa > Arthropoda > Insecta > Lepidoptera > Geometridae > Eupithecia > Eupithecia tripunctaria. The sequence goes on along the minus strand of OY041599.1, from coordinate 946,988 downwards.
CGCAGGCTGCGGGAGCTGGCGGCGGCGCTGGCGCCGGCGCGGCTGCGGCTGGGGGGCACTATGTCGGAGAGGCTCATCTTCAGCAGGAACGAGTCCGCCGTCTCCTGTCTCAATCCTTGCCCCAAAATGACACATTCTAGGCAGTGCTCCTTCATTAAAAAATTATGTAAACACAAAGTTTTAAAATTTTTCATTATGACTGGAAAGAAATGGAGCTCAATAAATGAATTCTGCAATGCCACCAACCTGAGATTACTGTTTACATTCAATGTCTTACTCCGAGATGAACATGGATGGAACGAGCATAATGCTAAAGAGCTCCTCGACTACTCAAAACAGAAGAAATTTGATGCGGACTGGCAGCTTGGAAATGAACCCAACTCATTTCACCATGTTTTTAATGAAACTATCACTCCTAAAATGCTAGCACATGATTTTGAAAAGCTAAGAAAACTTCTCAATCATTCAGACTTTAAGAAGTCATTACTTGTTGGACCGGACACAACGCGCCCACAAGCCAGCCGGCCAGAGTGCCTCAAGTACATGGAAGAGTTCTTGAGTAATGCCTCCCACTCCATTGATGCCCGATCATGGCATCAGTACTATCTGAATGGCAGAACTGCCACTCTTGAAGACTTTTGGGATCCCAATACATTAGATTTATTGAAAGGGCAGATTGATTCCATGAAAAACCACACTGCAAAATATAAAAGTATACCAATGTGGCTCACTGAAACAAGCAGTGCCTATGGTGGTGGGGCCCCAGGGCTCTCCAACAGTTATGCAGGAAGTCCTCTATGGCTCGACAAGCTTGGTCTAGCATCAAAACATAATATTACAACTGTAGTGAGACAAAGTTTCATCGGGAAATACTACAGCTTGATCAATTCAGATTTAGAACCATTGCCAGACTGGTGGATAAGTGTTTTGTACAAAATGGTGGTGGGAAACAAAGTGTTGAATGTAAAGTGTAAGTGCTCACGCTTCCAAAGAGTTTATGCTCATTGTGCAAATAAAATGTATACAAATGACACATCAGCTGTGACAATGTATGCTATAAACTTAGAGATGAAGAAGGTCCGTTTCCTATTGAATGGCACAGCACTGCATGGGGATCATTTAATTATTGATGAGTTTATTATAAGTGCTCCATCAAATAATAGGAAGTCAACAACTGTACTGCTCAATGGCTGGCCCCTTTACTATGAATCTCCATTACCCAAGTTAAAACCTCGCTACTTAAGGTATGGCAATCACATCTCCATGCCCCCATACTCAATAGCTTTTTGGGTCATAAAGAACACTTCTATCAAAGTTTGCAAGTAAATTAGTTAAGTAAGTTAAGTAAACTAGTTGTAAACATTATTTCAGTTTTCAGTGAGATCTTAAACTAGCTGCTTGCATAAGGATTGTGCAGTGCATTTAGCTACTCATAAAGATTATATAAAAATTATCAAATTAATGTGATTGAATTATTTGAGTACAAACCTTTTAGCAATCCTTATGTAAGCGAGGCTAAACCTAACAAAATTCTTTAAAAAAAAAACAATTATTTAGGTATGGAAGATTTGTATTATTGCATAAATTTCACTTAAATAATAATATAATAATAATAATGTTGGACAATTCACACAGCATTACATTTTACATTTTGACTTCAAATATTATAATGGTGTCACGAAAGATAGAAACCATGTTTATTTATTTATAAGATAAAGTGTTCAATAATTAGTTATTTTTATATCACTGACTTAGTTATAAGTTTTCGTTATCTATTTTCTTGGTCATGGAAAGATAATAAAACAGTATGTGTAGGTTGTTTGTGATTCAGTAACATACTTACATCCATTGGTCTTGCATTTATGTCAAGGCAGACTTAATACTGTTTCAAGATTGATACCACTGAAGGTCTATGTTGATGACTGAGTATTACCATCGCGGAATTTCTCCTTAATACATACTGTATGCTATATCTGTTTTAATAATAAGGGTAGGTGAGAGCAAACTGTAAACAACTTTAAATAATGTTTATTTACTTAAGGCTCATACCCGAACCAATATGACAGCGCCACCTATATTATTATATAAATCCATCATACTGTAATAGTTTTATCTTAAATAGTTTAGACTAAGATGTGAAATGTAAGTTTGGCAACTTCGTATCTCTGCCTAAGCTTAACGAAATAAAACTAATACAGAGGTTTTAATCGATTGCTTATTATACTCGTATAATAGATACCACAAGCTGTACGATGGAAAATTTCCTGTGTTAAACATAATATTATGATAAAATAAGTGGAGGCGTCATTTTCACATGAAATCAATTCAATGAAATTTCAATGAAATGATTGTTCAGTTGTTGAAGATCTGGAATTGGGGTTGAAATTAGATTTATTAATCTAAGTTCATGTTAAAACACTATTAAATGATCTGCAAATATTTGTAGTATCCAAGTATGATATAAAATTTCTATCTATGTAATTTAATGTGTTATGGAAGTGTATCAGCCATCCCATACCCATTACTCAAGCTCTGCTTAGCTTGGGATGATGGTGTGTGGATTGTTCAACATTTATTAGTCTATCATCTTTTTAATAGTTGATACATTACATTTATGTATGCATGTATACACATATAAGTAAGTTTACATGTATGTTAATATGTAGCCCAGACTTCTCAATCCGCATAATTGAATTCTGCATCTCTTATCAAGTTCTAAGGAAAATGATCTTAATATAAATCATTACAAAATATAATCTTATTATATTTTGTAATGTTATTTCCAGTTATTTTAGCTGATAAGTGAATAGATTTTGTTACGTTATTGTAAGGTTTATAATTAATTACACATACAGTTGCATTTAAAAACTCAACAAATATGGTGCTTGTGATTCTTGTTAATTACTATTATATTCCATAACTCGCACAGCTCCAAACATTATTTATGTAAATGTTAAAAAAAAAAGTTTACTTACTGAGCTATTTCGACTTTGTGATAAAGTGGTGCCTAATTGTAAGACTGAAGTATGTAAATCAAAAATTATTACAGTTACTAATATCTAGAAATGTTCAAGCAGCCCTTTTGACAATAGGGTATAATGCATGTGACTTCAAAAAAGCTAATATTTTTTTTACGTATTCTCTATTGTTATAGAAATATATCTATAAGTATATTTATTTTTGTATTATATGATGGTTTTATTGTGAAATTTAATCATTGAAAAGTAGATATTTTAAGTCTCACCAGCAAAATGTGTAAACGCAACGCTATTGGCACGTGAAGCGTGACGTACTACTTGAACATTTTTGTATGGGCATGAAGTTTTGATTGAGTTCACTTATGGGACTCGATGATCCGTGACGTCATAAAATGCAATGGCTAACATTAACATGGCAGCGTTTTTATCACCCGAAATTGAGTGTAGTTTTACTTTTAGTTTTTTTCCTTAATAATTAGTTTTTTTGGGGGGTTATATTTTTTTCGTTTATATATTAACCTAAATAATCCATAAAAAAAATAAAAAAATCCATGCATATACCTTATTAGGGTACACGAATTTACACTGTTTAAAAATAGACTTATCTTATAAATATGTATTATGTACTTATGTTTCGAATTTTGATATCTACTTATACAATGTACTTTATTTATAATACATAACATTTACATCTAAAATAAATGCGACTGATATATAGCTTTTGTTATTATTATAATAATAATTAAAAATAAAACAACCTACCACAATAATTGTGGTAGGTTGTTTTTTTTTAATTTCGATGTTTTGTACTAATACTATAGTGCTTCCTCAAAAACAGCAGTCCACTGCTGGACGCAGGCGTCCCCCTGATAAGTGACTTATTGGCATTTGTCTCATGGGGGGGTTATGCCCATAATCCCCATGCTGGGTATGCGGGTTGGGATCGAAGTTTGGTGGTAGAATTGTTGTTGTATGTTGGGGGCGTAAGAGTCGACTTAGGGTTATCCACCGGGGGCGGGCAGCAGCGCCTCTAGCAGAAAAATTATACCACCGAACTGCGATACCCAACCCGCATGCCCAACGTGGGTATTATGGGAACTCCCTATTAGATAAACGCCAATGAGGCGCTTATCCGTCCAGAAGTGGACCAATACAGGCTATTGAGGTTGAGCTTTATTAAATCTAACCATTTAGTAAGCCCTGTTTTTCATTTATACGAAGGTACTAGGTAATAGGTACCTATTGCTGTTTATGGTTGATCACATTATCTTTACTAATAAAGAGGAAAGACTTGACTGTTTGTTTATATTGAATAAGTATGCTCCGAAACTACTGGACCGATTTAATAAAATATTTTGCCGGTGAAACCGTGAGGCGCTGCTAGTGTTTTATAAATTGTGATCGATAACAGCTGTTATTAATAATTTAGTTTGTTTTAATAAACTACGAACCAACTTCAATTATATGCCATTGTAGAATTGGACCAAATTGTAATGGGACGGGATACGGGAAGCAACAGCTTTCGAAAGAATCAACAAATTCACCCAGTGGAAAGTTCTGAGGTAAAAAACAAACAAAAAAAAACAATTAAGAACCTCCTCCTTTATTTGAAGTCAGTTAAAAAGTGGCGATCTAATTACCTCTATTATAGGATATTTTTCTATTTCGTGTATATTGTGTTCTATGTTATATTAGCAGCTACCCAGGTACGTACTTACGTGCAAGGATAAACTGCGGTACCTCGCAGTCGATAACTTGCCGGCAGTGTATTCGAGCCCTAATGTGTACCTATACCGTGTCCATTTTGAATGAAGCATAAACGTAAACAAACCGCCCCTACTAACCTAAAATTCACATTGTTGGCGCGGCCTTTTATACGTAATTTACATTAGTTGTCGATTTTAGATCCTCACTTCAATAAAAATTGCTTACAATTATATCTGAAACTCGACGCAAAGCAAGTGAGATTTTGTTATTTGTGTCGTACTTTGTTTACTAACATGCTTCATTCAAAATGGATAAACCATAGGTACTAAGATAATTAACTATCGTATCGACCAAAATTGAACCTAAGGTTCGATCAAAATAAATCAATTCACCTTGTTTTGGTGAAAACTATTTTATTTGCGTTTTATTAAGTAAGACTAAGTTTATTTTACTAAAGTAATTTCTTTTGAGATATATTAATAATATTTAACTTTACTACGTCAGGCTTTAAGGGAGGGCGTCTCGTCAAATCTCACGTACCTTAATAATTTTTTCCATAAATTTTAGCTCTTCCTACATCAGGTTGTTCGTTTCGTGTAAGCGCGATATTTAAATTCAAATTACATTGATACCTTATAGAAAATCTTTTACGATTTGCGGCAAATGCCCAACTTTTCTGTTGCTTTTATTTCTTGTCAAAGTAACACTTTAATTCCAGCCAAACAGAATGAACAATGTTTGTAAACAATGTTAACTAATGCAGGCAGTACATAAGTGGCTAGATTAATTACGTGCAGATGGTTTAATCCCACTATTAGGTGGGTAGGAAACCTATTATAAATGCAAAAAACTTGGGTAAGGGTAAGTTGGGCCGTAAAGGCTTATAACTATTCGGATAAAATTAATTTCTTACGGTCTTCACTTCCTCGCCCGATTATACAGCAACTTACTTTACACCTTATAATGAGTTAATTAAAGTAACACACAGGCTACTTTACCACGCGATTATTTATTAATAAAATTATTTCATTGCAAACTTTAAAAGGAATATTAGGTAGGTTGGTAAGTACCTGTAATCCCCTTAACCTATAGGTACTGATTCTGTTCGTATTGTTTTTTTTTCAGCGAAGAAAAATATTTTAATGATTCTTGATTCTCAAGAGGATGAAACCCGGTCGCAAATGCCTCCTTCGAAATAAAACTGACTACGTACAACAATGCAAAATTAAATTGTAGGCAACCATTTAATTTTGCATTGTTGTACGTAGTCAGTTTTATTTTAAATGGTTGCCTACCTAATTTTGCATTGTTGAACGCTTTGTAAGCGCGATCTAGAGCTCGGTCAAGAGTTGCAGCGCCATCTAGAGATTTTCATACAAACCTTAGTTCTGATGGCTGCCACCAGGAGGGCCATTCTTGAGTTCTGAATATCGGGTGCTCTGGATGTTTTCGTAGTGTATTGTACACCTATATCAGTTATCTAGTACCCATATTACAAGCTCTGCTTAGCTTGGGGCTAGATGAATGCGGTGTGAATTGTCTTTTTTTCTAATATTTGATTGTAATTTTATTTTTCAATAAAGATACCTATAGTAGGCAGGCAAGGTACCTAACTAATCTTCACACTATTATTGGTTGGGGAAAAAGTTTCTTCGCACCTTTGAAGAAAATTCAATACATTTTTTAATATAGTTTATTTACATTTATGTGCCATTTTCTTCGATAACTTTTTGTTATCTTGTAGGTAGGGACATGATCCCATTGCTATAGAAGATTTGGGACTTCTGATCAAAATACCGCGACAAGTGGTTTTGGCAGTCCTCTCGTGATGTTTAACTGACACTGCCTAAAGAATTCTGTAGAGATCGAAACAGGTGGAAATCTGAAGGTGCAAGATCAGGACTATACGGCGGATGCTAAAGACAGCTAAAGATGTGTGAGGTCTAGCGTTATCATGATGAAAAACCACATCCCTTCTGTTGCTTAATTCCGGCCGCTTTCTCTGAACTTCTTGCTTTAATCTCATCAGTTGTTCGCAGTAGAGTTCAGAATCGATGGTCCCGCCAGGTGGTAACAGCTCATAATGAATAATGCCCTTCCAATCCCACCACACACACAGCATCACCTTGTTGCGAGTTAACCCGGGTTTCGCCACAGTCTGTGAAGCCTGACCAGCCTTTGACACCAACCTTTTTCGCACGTTCTTGTCGTACGTGATCCACTTTTCATCACTAGTTATTAGCTTCTTCAAAAATGGTTCGGTTTTATTAAGTCGTAATAAAGAATCACAAATGAGTTCACGGTTCATTAGGTTTCTTTCAGTGAGCTCGTGAGATACTTTGTCAATTAGAATCTTCATTAGGTACATTTGCAAGGTTTCTATCTAAATATTTTCTTTACTTTTACAATTTATGAGTACATTATGAACACAATACATATAATATATTGTGTTCATAATGTACTCATAAATATGTATTTATGTGTAAGTTTTTTTTTTTTTTTTGTTTTTTTTTTACGGTAAATAGACCTTTGTTTGACCGCGATCTCACCTGATGGAAAGTGAAGATGCGGCCGACGGTGTATCACGAAGGTCTAGAAGATACCTATTCACCCTTGTCTTGAAGAGACCCAGGTTGTAATTGGCCGGAAAAACAGAGGCAGGGAGCGAGTTCCATTCATTTGCGGTGCGAATAATAAAGGTGGAGGAAAACCGCTTAGTGCGAGTGGAGTCAAAGTCAAAGTCAAAGTCAAATCGTTTATTTCTTTAGACTTACAAAATAAGTACTTAGACAAGTCAAATTTTTACTATATAAACAGCTTGATAAATAGTTATTACTATCAACAAGAAATAAGGTGCAATTGACTTTAATTCACTTCAATTTTTTGTCCACTAGCGGAAGAAGTGAAAAAGAAACCACTAGCAAGTCCATCGCTTATCAATTAATACAATCTTAGGATAACTAAGTCTAACTGGTCTTACATACTATTGTCTGTATGGAACTGGGCGACATCCGGCGAAGCATTAATATCATTTACGTAGTCATCTACGGAGTAATAGGCTTTCTTGATAAGATTTCGTTTTATGTACAGTTTAAATTTACGAATAGGGAGCTCAGTTGCTTCAGATGGAAGCTTATTATAGAATCTTACGCAATTGCCCACAAATGATTTCCCTACCTTTCGTAATCTATATGATGGGATGTGTAATTTGTTCTTGTTTCTTGTATTTTTATTGTGAACATCACACCTTTTCATAAAGTTATCTCTGTTTTTGTGTGTATACATTAGATTTTCATAGATGTATTGCGATATTACTGTTAAAATATTTATTTCTTTAAATAATTCCCTCAACGAGTCACGTGGATTTAATTTATAAATAGCGCGTACCGCCCTTTTCTGAAGAACAAAGATAGTCTGGATGTCAGCTGCCTGTCCCCAAAGCAAAATACCATAAGACATAACACTATGGAAGTAACTGAAGTAAACTAACCTAGCTGTATCTTCATCGGTAATGTATCTAATTGTTCGAACCGCATACGCTGCTGAACTAAGTCTGTTTGCGAGAGCATCAATTTGCGGTCTCCATTGAAGAGAGGAATCAATATGTAACCCTAGGAAAACAGTTGAGTCTACAAGGTGAACAATCTTATCTTGATGGGTAATCTTGGAGGGTACGTCCACCAAGTATGGATGGTATTGCGCTGTGCGTCTGCTTGTCCTGGAGTGGAAGGGGGATGGTGGGATCAGGTCATGTAATTCAAGTGAGCATTCTCCAAAATGTATCCTATAAAAGATCGAGAGACAAGCAACCTTGCGGCGGTGGTCGAGACTTTGAACCTTAGTCTCTGCAAGGTACTGCTCGTCAATGAGTCTGAAAGCTCTTCGTTCGATCGAGTCTAAGGCTGCAAGCTGGTACTTGGCCGAGCCGTCCCAAACATGACAGCAATACTCCAAACCAGTAAGTACAATAATAATCATAAAAATAAGACTCTCCTTCTGAAGCGCACTTGGCTTAGGCCCTTGCCGTGCGCTTTGGATTTTACCGGTTTTAAACCGAGAAGGTCTTAACCCAATAATAAGAATAATGTTGGACACACAGCATTATGAAGCCAGATAAGATAACTGATATAGGTACTTTACTTAATACAATACCAACACAACAGATTAAGATAAAGATATTATTTAATATGCATAGAAAACATCCATAACGCCCTGAACAAATATGTGCAGATCGTACAAACATTTGTCAGGTGGGAATCGAACCCGAAACCTCCTGCGTCAGACACAGCATTATGATATGACTAACTGTCAAACTTTTAAATAAATAAATAAATAAAAATAAAATAAAATCAGTTTATTGCAGGCACAAAAAGACCCATATCACACAAAAATACAGTGCACATAATATAATAAAAAATAAAAGATAAAACTACTCGTAACATTGGTTACCTATTTTCTATTTCCATCCATGTGGACGGAAATCTGTAAATGGGTCTGTAAATGGGATTGGCCAGGATAGTCAGAAACAGCCCTCAGGATGGTGTTGCTGGAGCGACTCAGTCGATTCCAGAAGGCTGCTATCCTCGTCCTTATTAAGGCAAAGAAGTCGGGAACTCCTGCCTCAGAAAACATGGTCGACGCACTGCAGTGTCTTGGCAGCCTCATAAGGGCCCGGTATTATTATACTGTACCCTTATGGTGCTGAAAGATTTCCTAGTGAAGTTGTACCAAAGTTGACATGTGTACATACCTAGGCAGTATGCCTTAAACAGGGTGTTCTTCACATCGGCACTGCAGTTGGCAAATCGGCGTGCGAGCATGTTACCTCTGATGGCAAGAGCTCTCCTCTCCCGCTCTATGTCCACATCATCTTTTGATGATTCCGTCAGCAGGTGACCAAGGTACCGAAACTGGTTGACCATTTTAATGGTCGTACTGCCGCACAGTGTACCTGTGTAAGTGTACCTCGGGTACTTTATCAGGACCTCTCCCTGACCTGAACACCATCAATTCGGTTTTAGTAACGTTGTATTTTAACCCATGAGCAATAGCATATTGCTCACAGGTTAACAACAGCTTTTGCAAACCTTTGACTGACGGGGTAAGGAGCACCATATCGTCTGCATAGCTTAGGTTGTTTACACAAACATTTCCTAAGTGGCATCCGATCCTGGTGCTCCTCAGCTCCCCGATCAGATTGTTAACGTAGAGGTTAAACAGGTCGGGAGAGGTCAACCCTCCTTGACGAACACCGCAATCTAGCCTATAGTCGCTAGAAGTCGTGTCGCCCCACTTTACATTGTTAACTTGGTTCCCGTACCAGTATCTCAACAGATTCGCCACATCATTTGGTACTCGCGCATTTACTAATTTTGACCAGAGAATTTCATAATTCACAAGGTCAAACGCTCGACTAGAGTCTAAAAAGCACGCATAGACTGATGTACCTTGTGCCGTATAATAATTTACCGTACTTTTCAAGCTAATGATGGCTGAATCCGTTGAGAGACCGGGACTGAAACCAAACTGTGCGTCATCAATTCTAATGTTTTTAAGCAGATCTGGATGAATGAGCCGCTCGAGCACCTTTCCTAAAACTATACCTAACGATATAGGACGATAATTTGTGGACGAAATAAGATCTCCAGTTTTATTCTTAATAATAGGTATTACTACTGTTCTCATGAGATCGTTTGGCAAATAACTGTAACTAATACACAAATTATAAAATATACATAAATGTTCATATAGATTGTCGCTAGCCCAGAGAATGTGTTCGATGCCGAGACCATCATGGCCAGGTGACTTACCACGCTTCATCCGTCTAACAGCCATTCTCACATCAGTAATCGTGATTTGAACTGGCTGGTCATTCGCGATGGTCTCGGCAACGGGCACACTCCCTACGGGTTGCGGCGTGACTTTAAAACGTTTAGCAAAAAGTTCAGCTATGGGCTATATTTTAGATGACTAACTCATTTGGCAGTCTTAGATTTCCTCGGATTGCACCTGTTTCCTAACGAAAAGAAACCATAAAAACATTAATAAAATAAAAGTTTCGAAGTATTTTTTAAACAAACAAAGTTTTGAAAACGTCATTGTTTTCGCAATGCTTACCTACACGTAGGCGCTCACGTTGCCTTTACAAATAGGAAACAAGAAGCCTTTAAAATACTTATTAATTAAATTTTTATTTTTTCTAAAAAACAAAGCTTTTCTTTGAAAATTTTCGGTATTGTATTTCACAATGTTTTCGTAGGAACTCACGTTAATATCTAAACAATGTACCTACTTGATAAAAATGAGGCAGTTCTTCTTGTTAATAAAATCGATGACATGGTTCCTAACCTAAGAGATCGTAGGTGATAGATAGATCTTATAGTTTCAGACTCTCCCATACTGACCGATCTAAATATGCCATTCTGTATAATAAAGTAACCCTAAAAATATATTTCGAATATCTACGATGATATTTTGTCTACTCTATTTTTTTGTATTTAATTGTTTGAATTGAATGTAACGAAACCGGGAAAGCGCACGTACACGCTCAAGCAAAATCTAGTTTCAACCCATCCACGATACGTTTAATATTGTCAAATTTAAGACGACTATGGTTTATCCATCCAGCATGGAGCATGTTAGTGAATAAACCACGATACAAATAACAAAAACTCACTTGCTTGGCGTCGAGTTTCAGATATAATTGTAGGCAATTTTTATTGAAGGGAGGATCTAAAATCGACAAGTAATGTAAATTACGTATAAAAGGACGCGCCAACAAAGTGAATTTTAGGTTAAGTATGGGCGGTTTGTATACGTTTATGCCTCATTCAAAATGGACACGGTATAGTTTTAGATAGTTTTGTGCAATTTGGATGCGTTCATAAACTGTTTGCAATAAAAATCTAGTAAGTACTAGAAATCTCGTAGTCTTAAAAGTTACGTATATTGCCTTTAGATTATAAAAATTACTTACATGTTACGCAAGGGGGTCAAAAGTTACGGAAAATGTAAGAAATGTAACCTTCTGGTAACACTGTTCGTAAGACACTCGCTTGACACATCTTGACAGTAACAAACAAATAACAAAGTAGAGCCAAAGAGATTTTATTACAAGTTCATACATACATGCGAAAAGATTTTTTCCCCAACCTAATAAAAGGCGAAAGTTTGTAAGTATGTGTATATCTACGAATAAGAGTAGTCGTGTATATGATATGCAGTTTTGTGTCTGTGTTTGATGTTTGTTAATACTCCTACACGCTCAAACTAGTGAATCGATTTCGATGGTATTTAGTACCAGGATAGCTTATATCCTGGGATAGGGCTCTTTTTGACCTTGGAAAAAGTGTAGTGTTTCTGTAAGATAACTAGCTTTGTGACATACATACTTCCTAGTGTTATTAAGTTATTATAAACATGAAAGTTTGTATGAATGTATGTTTGTTACTCTTTCACGCAAAAACTACTGAATGATCGTGCTGAAATTTATTTATTCTTATGGTATAGATTGGTATCCTGTTAACTGCGCAGCCTTGAGCACAGAAAGTTACAAATGACTATATAATAATAATTGATACATAAAAAATATTGATCTATGTAGGGAGGTTAGGTAGTGTATTGTATTATATCAGTTATCTAGTACCCATAATACAAGCTCTGCTTAGCTTGGGGCTAGATAGCGCTATGTGAATTGTCCAACATCATTTGATTATCTGTGCAGTTTTATATACGAGTATTAGCCCTCCGCACACAGACTAACTAATTAGCGCGATTTCGGCGATTTTAAAGCGCGATTCCTTACACACAGTTATGCCTTACTGGTACGGGACTTTACCATTGTATATTAGAATTATTTGTTTTAGCAATCTAAGAAAATACCTACCATAAAACCTACCATAAATTATCTGTTTGTACACATTTTCTACAGTAAATTTAATTTAATTTAATTTTAGGAGTAGTTTATTCTTATGTACCTACGTACCTACATATTATATACATTGTAAAGTAAAATCCATCAGAGATAAAACTATTTAGCAATTACTAATTTTAGGAAATGACAGTGAAACTAAAGCACTGCAAAAGAGCAACTATTAATTACGTTAAGGCGCATACACCTGTGAAAGTGGCGCCTTCACCTATTTTATCTTATTATTACGTTAAACCATAAGCAGAGATGCCTTTTGTTACATCAATTATTAGTTTTTTTCTTGTTAGCTTTTTATATATTTATTTTTGTCAAATGTGTATAATTGATGATGATCAAATGTATGTACTTACCTATAATTACCACTTAAGTACTGTGTGTTGCAGAAGCAAATAAATGTTTATCTATCTATCTATCAGAGATACGAAGTTGCGCTTTTAGGCCACCAAACTCTATTATTGCATCTTTTCCTATTATTAATGAAACTCTGAAAATGAAAATGTTTATTTTTTGAATCACAATAACGAAGAACAAAGTTTTGGGCAGTTCTGTCTTTTGTTTTAGTTATTTTTTTTATACTGTGTTACAGCTACTGTGAATGTTTGTCACCCTTTTCACCTGGGTTTGATCTGAGATACCCCACTTACCTATAATATTAACTGGGCGACATTTTGGTACTTATGACTTTTTTTCTACCTTCGAATCTCTGTGCATCGTGGTCTATCATCATAACTCTTTTTTGTTTTTATTATATGACAGATGTAACGGTTTAGGGTAAGTCCTGCAATGTTATATCTTGATGTTTAAATAAATAAATAAATAACTGCGTACGCAGGACACTCAAGACAGACCCGTGTTGTTGGATCTCTAAGAACAGTAGAATGAGCTCTACTCTCCATTTTATTTCCGTGTCAGTGTAATTTTATAATATTTAACTACGTCCATGTTTATAATTATAAAGTTTGACCTTTTCAAAGTGTACATTTATTGTTATTGTGTAAAATAATAACGTTGACTTTAACTCTACCCGATGAATAATGATAATGAGATGGTAGCCTGGTAGCCTTGTAGTTGAGCCCTCCATTGGCTCGCTTACTCTGTTCAAAAAGTATCCTTTTTGGCGTAAAGCGTCACTAATAGGTATGCATTTCTCTAATTGTTGACATGTGATTTTCAAATATAGAATCAAGTACCTTACCTAAATATTTCATGGACAAAGTTTCTTTTTATCTTGAAATATTTCATTCTATATTTGAAAACGGATACGGTCAGTTACGGCCACATCTGTTGAACGGCCGCATCCCATGAAAGGCCCGTTCTTTGTATGGCCACTTCCTATGAGCGACTGTTCTTTGAACGGCTACTTCCTTAAATGGCCTCAACCTGCCTCAGCCTTAACCCTAAATTAGTCGGGAAATGGCTGAACTGGGAATTTGACGAACAAGTAATTTAAGTGGTGGCCGTCCAAGAAGTGACCGTAACTGACCGTGTCCTTGAAAACCAATGGCCATTAAAAGGATGGGTAGGGTAGGTATGCCTCCACATTAGGAGTTAGGACATAACAGACGTTAGGTATGTTTCATCGTAAGGATTGAGTCGGTATTGTCCTCTCTGTTTATAGAATTTTGTCCTACATATACATAGACAACCTACATAGGTATAGGTACTTATTTACCTGGTAAAATCTAAGTCTAATTTATCATTATTTGTAGAGTTAGGTTTATTATTGTTGTAATTATCATCGGCACTGAACCCCTCTAAAACCGGACACGCGTGCCCACGCACGTGCGACGCCACGACGCTACGCGCAACGCGCGCCTGGCCGAAGGGTCATTCCATGAAACCAATGATAATGATACCTAATACGTACCTACTTAGGTAAGTAGGTACCTACATCGCATTTTGTTTCATATATTCACCATTATATATAAATGATTACCTAATGGATTAATTTAGGAGTCTTCTTAGTTCTTGGCGCTTGTCCTAAAATACTGTAGTTCTCTACGACCTTTACCTACGACGATTAACCCGAAGTTGTTTTCCAAGAGTTGGCAAGTTTTTGGTAAAAGTGGAACACGTCGAGATTGATGATCACGTCACCGCTTGCGTGGCCACACTGCGGCCGCGTCACCCCGCGTTCCGTATATAGTTATCTCGCTTGCTCGCAGGCAGAGCGCGCTGGTTGAAAGAGAAGGCGCGTCGCCCGTTCCGCCACTGCAAAGTTCGTTTTCCAAGTTACTTGCCGTCAGTTCAGTTACTCCTTCGCCTTCACCGATAGCGCACGTTTTTTCGGGGTTCAATAAAAGTTTTCGTAAGTTCGCTATGACGCTGCGCTGCGTTCTGATGATGTTGGCGCTGGCTGGGGCCGCGATGGCGGGGCCGGAGGTGACCGAGCTGAAGGTGGAAGTCGAAAGCGTCCCCGAGGGTTGCTCCGTCAAGTCCAAGAACGGGGATATGCTGACCATGCACTACACTGGCACACTTGATGATGGGCACAAATTCGACTCCAGGTTAGTGAAACTTGTAGCGAAGATTTTAATTGTTTTTGCAGCGCAGCAACGGTTGGTGGCGAGGCGAACAGCTCTATATTCATTCTCTTTGGTGGTGGGATAACTAACACACTGATAAAGCGATTCACCTACTCGGTGGTAGGTTAAAGTACCTACCTACTTAGGTAGGTACCGATGAGAAGCACTTTTGCTATTCACACGAGAATGTAACCTAAATGTTATTTGATTCGAGCAATCCGGTATCATTTCTGTATCAGCATTTAAATAACTAGGTAGGTAACTGTTGTAGACAAGTAGGTACCTACCTACCTACGGCTACAACATGGCATTTTATACCTACAATCTCCTCTAAAAAAGCAAACCTGCTTAGGTTTGTCCAAGTGAGGTGAAGCTTGAGACCGCTGCTAGGTAAAGGAACCGCGGTCCCATTAGCCGGATAGATTTTTTCTTTTCGCGAATGGGACCGGTCTCAAAATGACCGAAAAAAATCTAGTGTTTAGGGCAAATAAAATATAGTCAAAAGAAAAAGTGATTAGGTGTAGTCTAGCCTAGAGAAAGTAAAAGGGCATAAGTCTTTGATTGAAGACATTGTTGTAGCACTTACCTAACCTATATCACACCTATAAAATCATTGAGATCCATGATAGGTACCTCATCCTCATCATAATAGTAGGTATATTAATTAATTTATAACAGATTACATACCAACCTACCTACCCTACATACACAATATAGGTATTATTTTATTCTCAGCGCGTTGATAAATAAAATACTCGATTAAGTATCATTTTATAAAGAAACGATTAGGTACCTACCTAGGTAAATTGTATCTAGGTAGGTAGGTATTAGATTTAAATCGTATTTAATTGATAATTATGATAATACCTAGGTACTAGCAGAATGAGATACTAACATCGATGGATAGGTACCTGCTATACTGAAGCATGTAGAATGTTAATAAATAAACTTTTGTTTGTTTACTAACATTCTACATGCTGGATGGATAGAGTATAGGCTTTTCTACCCGGGGACCCGGATACGGGCATAGGTACCCAGGTATTTAATGGATAGAATCAGAGTCAAATCGTTTATTTCGTTAGACTTGCATACAAAATAAGCTCTTAGACAAGTAAATTTTTACTATATAAATAGCTTGATAAATAGTACCAAGATTGAAATATCAATTTGCATTTCTAGATTCAGTTCTAGATGTGCATTTTTTTAATTCCATAACTTTAACGTTGTTTTATTGATTTAAGTATTTGAATGGTAAAACAGCAATGATTTACAAAGGTCAAAAAATCTAAAATCTTTTTCGACATTTTGCAGTATTTGTATGAAGCAAACTCAATGATGTTGAGAAAATTGTAATTTACGAATATCAAATAGACGATATATTTTCAAATTATTAAAGTTATTATTTAAGTTATCTTCTATTTGACATCATAACCAGCTAAAATAAGGATTAAGAATCGATTAAGGAATCGAAATGTATCGTTAGACATTCCTAAATCCTAATTTTAGCATATTCTAAAACTACAGAATCGACACCAATATCACTCGAACCAGTTCATTGTATCGAGCTAGATTGATTAGCCGACTCTGAAATAATGATGAAATATATTATAATTATTATCAAATTATTATTATCTATACTATCTATACTAATATTAAAAACAGGAAAGATTTTATTGTTAGTTTGTATGGCTCCGAAACTACTGGACAGATTTAAAAATTCAGAAAGCTCATCATTAAAAAACTTTCTTTCAGAGAGTGACATAGGTTTTATTTCATCCCGGAATTCCTACTATTCTAAAATTGCTTTATTAGATCGTCAATAGGCATTATTCCAGTTTCCTTGATATTCCCCTTAAGAGGGAAAACTGAATTCAAAAAAATAAATTCCAATTCCTCCCTTGAATATTTGTTGTAGAGGAGAAAAATTAAATTCAGAAAATAAATTCCGTGTGAAGTGAAGACAGAGCATTTGTTAACTGACTTCAAAAAAGGAGATTCTCAATTCGTCTGTATTTTTTGAACGGTGTTCTGTCCACGAACGGGCTTCAGCCGGCCGGGGCGGCGCGGCTCGGCTAATGAGACTCAATCTGTAAAAGCTCGAATTCGATTCGAATTCTGTTGGGTGTCCATAAATAAATAAATAAATAGGTTAGGTACCTACCTACAATAAAAACATGACATAAACAATCAAATTCGATCGCTCCTTTGTAACTATTTATTTGAAGCCGTCAGATTTGTTTGTGTTGTTTTTTTTTTTGAGATATTAGGCCCTCGTAGAAAACATAGACAATACAATAACTACGTAAGAAGAGACGGGACGTCCATGCAGCCAAATGAGTCTACAAAACGTCATTGTCTTTGACTATGTATACTCGAAAATAAAAGAAAAAATTTAGAAATGAGCCTCGCTCAATCAAATGTGTTGCCGAGGCCCTTGAGTCGTAAGTTAGGTACGTTTCGACAATTGAGTTAGTGTTTCTAGTTCGAGAAGATATGGGAATTCCTATAGAATACCAACTAAACGTCATTCTTTAGCGTAAATGTCAAAATCACACTCAGCGTTCATTTCATTACCGTGCTCGTCACTTACGAACAGAACATAAGAGTTTATATTGCTCGTATATAGTAGTAGCCAATCATAACAACCTACTCATAAGTTATTATTTGAAATTGCAATCACACTAATATCATAAATGCGAAAGTTTGTATAGATGGATGGATGTTTGTTACCTCTTCACAACTGATCGAACATGCTTACGAAGTTATTGTATTCTATTGTTTATATAGTAAAAATTTGACTTGTCTAAGTACTTATTTTGTAAGTGTAAAGAAATAAACGATTTGACTCTGACTCTGACTCTTTGGCTCTTTGGCTCTTCACTGAGGCGCTACAAACATGATAGAGTTTAAAAGAATACAAAACTTAAAACTCACTTCGGATTCAGCTTAATGAGTGTGTTAAATGAGTTTATAGAACGAGCATGCTCCTCTAACTGTTAAGTAAATATCGTAAGTTCTCCGTTATCAGAGAAAGTGCATAACACTTCAGCCTCGACCTCTTCAGATTGCGACTTTCATTATCCATCACAGAGTCAGAGTCAGCATTTCTAAAAACGCTTTCTAAAATATTTTCAATTATTTTACGTACAAGTACAACCAACGCAACGCTTCGATTTCTGGTGAGACAGGCTCAGCCTTTAACGCCTTTAACTTAGCCTTTTTATATTAAAATTTAAGATTCTAGATAAATTTTTTTAGATTCAATCCCGCCTTCAGTTACCTATATTGTTTTCTCATGAATCCCATTGTCCGAACTGGACTAACTAAAATGGGACAGTCGACTTCACACGGGAAGTACCAGCTTTCAAATAAAAAAAGAATTAAGTATCAAAATCGGTTCACCCTCAACCTCTAAACCGAATGTATTGGTCCACTGCTGGACGCAGGCGTCCCCCTGATAAGCGCCTTGTTGGCGTTTAACTAATGCATTGGCATCATCATCACAGTTCCAGTTCTGAGGAAACAAACATAAAAAAAAAACAATTGACCTCCTCCTTTTTTGAAGTTGGTTAAAATGTATTAAGACAAACTAAGAACCATATGAAAGAAACTATTCCACATTCGAACACTAAATTCTCATTTCTTATCAATCAACTATTACCAATATGTTTTATTACCGATAAGACGTAGCCTAGCGAATTTAAGGCAAGACTGACCAACAGGTACCTATACCGTGTCCATTTTGAATGAGGCATAAACGTATACAAACCGCCCCGCCCATACTTAACCTAAAATTCACTTTGTTGGCGCGTCCTTTTATATGTAATTTACATTACTTGTCGATTTTAGATCCTCCCTTCAATAAAAATTGCTTACAATTATATCTGAAACTCGACGCCAAGCAAGTGAGTTTTTGTTATTTGTATCGTGGTTTATTTACGAACATGCTCCATGCTGGATGGATACGGTATAGTTAGGTACGCGTGTACGTACGTAGGTACGCACATGCACACGCTAGCTTTGGGTTCACTCGGTAGTATCCAGCCAGACGTACATTATTACGTTCAATTTTTGTATGGGATTTGGTTGTAAGGATTTTCTATTCTATTCTATTCCGGCGCCGCCATATGCGCTCGCCAAAAGTCCGGTAACGCTGTCATGGCCATCTGCGATCAACAGCATTAGCCATTCTAAAAAAAAACTATTCCCTCTTCCTCCAGAAAAATAATTATTTATTATTTGATCGGATTATGAACCTTATTAGGCCGTTTAAAAAAATACAAGTCAGTTTTGTAAAAGCTCAACTATTTTACAAGTAAAAAGAACAACCTACACTCGGTCAACCTAAAGTCGGTTGTTCTTGTGCTCAGATACGAGTATTGTATTGTGTCGCGTCACGCGTGCCATTGGTTCGCCATCGCTGACCTACAGGATGATTGTTATGGTAGTTGGGTGCAAAACTTTGAGGAGAATCGACCATTAAAAACCATTTGCCATGATTGTCTAAGCCAAAGTCGAATTATAATTTTATTAGGCACGTTTTTTTGCGTTTTTTGGATAAAACTTAAATTTCAGCAGTTAATAATAGTCAGTTTAAATTAAACAGTGAGTGGACGATTTTTTATTAAGTCTAAAATTAAACTAAACTTTCTCTAGCTGTTACGGAATATGTTTTTTTGCTGATAATGTTACCTTTCTTTTGAGGTATCATTTACGAGGTAAGCTGCTAGCCATTGAAACAGGGTCTAAAACAAACAATAAGGGAGATTTTTTATTGGTAGCTGACATATTACACGATATTTTCATGTGAAATATAAATTTTACATTCAAAATATTTGCCGCGGTATTTTTTTGCCTAGAAACTTTTGAGGCAATTGCTTAAATGTTTCTTAGCAGTCTCATCTAGTTTATCCCTGCTTTGCTTGCACCCAGTTATCAATGTACTTATAAAAATGTATAGAAAATGTATAGATATAGTAGTAGTAGAAAGTGGCCAATTCCTATCAACTGTGTAATTTGAGGCAAGAGGGCCTTAAAAACACACGAGGTAGGAATCGCACTTTCTTCCGAGTGGTACCTACATACTGCTTTATACTACGAGTACACCTTCGAGAAAAAGCATCGTTGAAAATCTTCAAAATCTCCGAGTAAATTGAAATTGTAAGCTCCAATATAGCAATAAATACGTGCACTTATTACGATTTGCACAATATGATTATTTTCTTATTTTGAATTATTGTTCCGAATACGAAAAAGGCCGATATCATAAAAAAGTTTTTACTTAAAACTTATTGTAATAACCATAGCTACCGGCTGATAATATAACAAAAATGAAAAAAAGAAATAACACGTTAGAAATGGATTTTCATACATTTTTCTCCTCCGATAAACGCGTGAGAAATTAAATTCCATAGGGTTTTCCCTCCCGCGTTACGGTACGCCGGCAAAGACGGGTTTTCTATTTTATGTTTGGAATAGGAATAAGCAACTTTCTGAGCAGTTGTAGTATAAATATGGCTTTCTTCGACGCCCTGCCTCCGTGAGCGCACCACACAACTGATTACCTGTACAAGTAATTCCCTAAACTTTGGTTGTAACCGTTTACGCAGAGGTTTTCTAATTAACTACATTCCTGGATTACCTACTCCTCTCTCGCTCCAACTCTCCCCGTTTGCGGTTTGCGGGGATAGC
Organism: Eupithecia tripunctaria; assembly: GCA_955876795.1. Lineage (NCBI taxonomy): Eukaryota > Metazoa > Arthropoda > Insecta > Lepidoptera > Geometridae > Eupithecia > Eupithecia tripunctaria. The sequence goes on along the minus strand of OY041599.1, from coordinate 926,157 downwards.
TGTCTGTAGCGCCTAGAGAGGGAGAGATAATGTTATGTACATACCTACGTACGGCAATTCATCACACAACAAGCCGTGTTCAGACTTCAGAACTACGGTGCTCGTTACCCAGAATGATATCGGTAAATTTCGCTCAGGATATCGTGCGGTCCGCGGTATTTTGGTGAAAATATTATAACCGCATACTTATTCGGGTAAGACTGACTGCACAGTCTAAGCAATACATGTAGTACATATATACATTCAATTTCTATCGGATACGGTTTAATAATACATGTATATATAATAGTTTAACCAGGTTGTATAAGTGCGCGAGAGCTGCAAGCAGCTCGCGGTGTGTGTGTGTGTGTTATTGTATTGATTAATTATTATTTTTATTGTGTTCCCCTTTTACCTAACCTACACCTTCGATTTAATGGAAATCTATAACCAAGAGTGGAAATCTATAACCAAGTTTGCGATATGAAAATGTCAGCCATGTTGGATTTTGAAATGAACATTCTTTTCGTATTGTTTGAATTTGAGTTTGTCAAAATATTTACCTAGGTATATGAGTGGGTGTCCTGTCACACAGCAAGGCTCGCTTCGCTCGCCTTGCAGTGACGTGTGCTGGAAAGACTGCAGGCAGAGGCCGTATACAGAAAGAAAGCTAATAGCGCTGGTAAGCCGCGCAGGAAAATATATGAACGCGCGCCGATAAGCAAAGCACTGAACGCTTCAACACGCGCTGGTCAGCGCTGGGCGCTGCCATCTAAAATTAATAAACAACTGCGACAACCGGCTTCCTTTGTGTAGAACGGACCAGAACTGTCAAGCGCCGGTAAGCGCTTATAAGTTTCCAGCGTTCTTTCTGTATACGGCCAGATGCTATGCGTGAAGCTGAGGACAGGGCGCTTTGGAGCTCTTAATGGAGGATTGAATCCAGAAGTGGATTAATATAGGTTGATAATGATGATGATGGAGACTATACCATGGCTTCCTCAAACCAAAATGGTTTTTCCACCACTGCGACGCACCGACTTTCATTTCCACGCCATTCACGACGCGATGTGCCTCCAATTACGCGTTATCGCTCCATTGTTATATTCAGCAGTCCATGGCGGCGAAAGCGACGACGGTTTAACAGTTTATAAAACAATGCTAGGTAGTACGTTGTTACGTTGTTAGTGATTAATTCGTTCTGACTAAATAAACGTAACGTTTATCGATTTTTCATTCTATCGTCAGAGAGGCGAGAGAAGCTTACGTGAACAGTACTAGAAGATAGAATCAGAAATGTAACCAAAAAACAAAGCAAAACATGCATTACTGATGATACTAGAGCTATTCAAATGCTTTGGCAAGGATATTAAAAGCCAAACAGATGGTCACAAATACCCACAAAAATGATTCCTCGAGACATCACGCGAGCATAGACGAGGTTGACCAACAAAGAGGTGGTGTGATGTGATGACATCAGAGAAGTAGAGGAAAGCATCTAGACAGGATTAGCAAGGGACAGGAGACAATGGAAAAGCTTGGAGGAGGCTGCCACCGCCAAAGGCGGATCACTTTCGTTCGGCACAATAACTGCACCGCAAATGTTAATAGTTTGGTTTAGTTAAATATTTATATATACTTTATGTTTTATAAATATAAAACCTTCTAGCTAGCAAGGTTAGGAAAAATAAAGTGTTTTTTTTCAACTTCCATAGAGGGTTAAACTTAAAAGCGCTCCAAGCGACGCGTATTCAGTTCGTTATCAGATTACATTCAATTCAACAGACGTCATGCTTCAGGCTGTAAATTAATACTAACATGTTCGTATTTGTTTACCCCGCTGCATCTGTCATGCAGTGAGGTAAATAAATACCAACCTGTTCATCGTAGGAGTAAAAGTCGGAATTAAATTGTATTTTCATTTAGTTAACATAAAAACAGAACGCGTATCTATTACTAGCTGCGCCCCGCGGCTTCGCACGCGTTGTTCCTATGGAAACATTAAAAGGTGATTTTCATCCCACGGAAACTGATATATGGGATAACAAGTAGCCTGTTTGATTTCAGAATTAGAGTTACCTGTATACAAAATTTCAGCCGCATCCGTCCAGTAGTTTTGGCGCGAAGAAGTAACAAACATCCATCCATACATACATCCATACAAACTTTCGCCTTTATAATATTAGTGTGATAATAAAACCGGCCGCAGTGCGAGTGCGAGAGATTCGTGCACGCAGGGTTCCGTACCATACCATTATCTATAAAATCAAAAATTACAAATCTTTCCTCGTAAAAAAACAAAAAGTCAACGTCCCCCGAAACACATCCAACTACTGACCGCGCCCGACGTTGCTTAACCTCGGTGATCGGTTCTCAAGGTGATAAGGACGTTGTCCCCGTTTAATTATTAAAATTATTTAAATTTTATTTGTTGGTATAGCGGCAACAGAAATACATCATCTGTGAAAATTTCAACTGTCAAGCTATGCCGGTTCATGAGATCACAGCCTGGTGACAGACGGACAGCGTAAGCTAGTAATAGGGTCCCATTTTACTCTTTAGGTACGGAACTCTCAAAAAGAAAAAAAAAACGGACTCGAACCTACTTTGCGTTATTATTATTATATTATATCAACTTTTATAACATGAATTTCACGCAATAAATTATTGATTGATTGATTGATTGAAGAAAATATTGCTTGAGAACAGAACATACAAGAATGGAGAAACTTAGAGGAGGCTTGTACTCGAAAGGGACCTAACTTTTTACCCGCTTATTCATATTAGTCTGCTAACTTTAGCACACTGCTAAATCTCGCTCTGTCTTCTTCTATTGACATAGTCAAACTGAGCAATAACATTACTTAGCAGTTGTTTTATGTTAGCAAACCATTTTGAATAAGGGGGTTAGTATGTTTGTAAACCAAATTAAATAATTTTTTGTTAAAAATTATAAAAGGCTTATTATTATTAACGTAATACGTTATTCATGTCATTGTATTGTAGTACTATTACTTTACTATACATTTCACTGGTATATATTTCCCCAATCCTGTAACGTATGGTAACCGTATTGGCGATATGTTCAAAATTGGATTGCGCGGTGATCGCTAAAACTGAATTTGACACCTAAATTTCCCTCTCCAAAAGCTTATTCGGTTACGAAATATGTGAAGATAGAGCACGGTGTTAGAGCTTAGCCCAGTACAGACTTAATTACGAGCTCGCTCCTAGGGTTCCTAGATAATTAAGTTGTACCCCAATACAAGTTAACGTCGTAAGCGACTTATCAACGTTACATTGTCATACAGATCGACTTGCAACGGATCTATCTGAAAACGCACAGCTTTCAGCAACTTGAGTTTTGGTGTCGTGGTGCTATTGGAACATAACTGTACCAATAGGGTATATGCATGGTTTTTTTTAATATATTACCGAAAAAATATAACATCCACAAAATTTAAAATTATTGAGGTAAACACCGAGTGGCTGATAAAAACGCTGCCATGTTAGTCCTTGCATTTTATGACGTCACGTTTCATCGAATCACCTATGTCAACTCAAAGTCAAAGCTCTATGACCATACCAAAAAGTACAAGTGACGTCACGGTTCAGCTGCCAATAAAGCTGCGTTTAAAAATTTTGCGGCAGAGATTTAAAATGTCTACTCTTCAATGACTATACGATAAAAAATACAATATAACAATAAAAAAATACAAAAATAAATATAGAGATATATTTCTATAACAATAGAGAATTGATTTGAATACGTTAAACAATGATTAGCTTTTTGAAGTCACATTCTATTATAAAATTTTTAGAACGACTTCGAAAACGGAGGAGGTTCACAATTCGACTTTTTTATGTATTACTCTTCGAACTTTTGACTGGCTGATCCGATTTTGATGATCCTTTTTTATTTGCAAGCTGTTGCTTCCCGAGTGGTCCTTCTCTTCGGTTCAGTTCTGGCAGTGGCATCCATGAGAAAAACATATAATTAAATTTATAATTGAAGTCGTTTTATAGTTTTTTAAAAACAAATCCTGTTAGCGACGACGACAACGAGCTTTAAAAACAAACCGTGTTTGTTGAAGTCTTACACCTTCGACGAGCCCCTACAAACCCAATTAGGGTTCTTCTTCTACCTACTGGTTTATCTGGTCGGTTGGCGTCGATCGTTCAGTGTTCGCCCATCTGGGCACAGTTGCCGCGCTAGATTAGTTTTGCAGAATATGGCCAGACTCTTGTGTTTTTAATACCTTAGGTATACACTGCGCCCCGTCCGGCCCCATCTGACTCAGGGTTGATATGTGTGCGCCAACCCTCTTCCCCCAGTTTATGGCCACATAACTAAGTTTCCACCGACTCTGAACATGCAGGATGACGTCATAATTTGGGATCCTTAAATTATTTACAAAATTCCTGGTTTAAACTAAGACGTTTTGGAGAGACGGTTTTTAACTTACCTACGTAAGCTCCGTTAACCCTTAGGGACGGAATCTCGCTGTTAGTATTTATTGTAATGCCTCATCCTGATTAACAAAATTTGTGTGAAATTATTAAGGAATAAGCTAAAGTGGAATAGGGCCACAACTCGCGAAGAACCGACAACCGCTGGGGCAAACGAGTTCTTGAGTGGTGACCGCGAATCGGCAAACGTTGTAGGACGCGCCGCTGTCAGACCCAGATGGGATGACGATCTGCGAAATACTGCAGGCAGATGCTGGATGCCATGGTCAAGCTGAAGACAGGGCGCTGCTATGGCGCTCATCAGGGGAATGTTATGTCCATTTGTGGACTTATATAAACTGATTATGTTGATGATAAAGTAAATCGACAGTCAGCGTTGCGCGTTGTGCGGTAAAATTACTTTAGTAACTATAATTTTTACTTACATGTCGTGAAAGTAGGCAAAAATGTATTTTTAGGTGTTTTGTAGGAGAAATTCAATGTTTAAATTGATAAATTTAATATTGAATTGAACAAGCTTACAGACAAATCCAGTAAAGCGAATCCAATATAATTTTGAAAATGTAGCGACGGTGTTTCGGTTTTATTCGATATTTAATAGATATTGGGTCGGCAGCGCGTTAGAAAATTAAGTTTCGATTGGAATTCTTGAGCCGAGATTCGTTGAGTAAACATAGATTGCACGGTTCATAATCCTTAAGTTAATGAAAATGTCATCGGCGCGACGCCTGACGATGGAAAGATCAATAGGAAATGTTGATGAGTAGTAGGTACCGTGGGAACATCCAGCGACAGGCAAAGACCTGGGAATCGAAGCTGGTAATCATTTGATCGGTTATGGATATATTCGAACTTTGTTTTGCTTCGCTTGAAGGCAAACACAGAACTGTGTTGTCCTATTCGTCATGTTCACAGAAATCGTGGGAAACAGACTTATTTTGCCCTTACTATTTTTACATCGTTTGGTGTTAACAGTGTTATCGCCTGTGCAGCCGATAATGCAATAGGCCTGACACCTAAAAAATTCTTATTAGTCCGCCACTTGGATTATCGGTAGAATATAGATGCCCGGTAGATTTATGCGCTGGGTTCTGACGATAACATACATTGTGTATTCTAATGTTTTTTTTCTGTGTGTGTATTTTAGTTATTTCAATTTGTGATATGGGGCCCGTAATTTTGTATTGTGTGCCTGAAATAAACGAATTTTATTTTATTTATTTATTTTATTCATTATCAGAAGATATTGGACACGGTTTTTTTTTCTTTTGTCGATTAAACAGTCACAAATTCACAATACGCACATTGAGCCACTATTAGCGGCAACTAAACGTGATCACTATTGGCTCAGTCGAGCACTAATACACACTATATACTAGGTTGCATTGTGACCTACGCTGCTACAATGGAAAACCTGATGTTAACGTTATTAGCAAATATCGGATTTTGTATCTGCCGTAAACTGCGAGCGTTGGCATTGTTGCCGAAACAAAGGGTAGTGTTCCCAGGAATTTAATACACTTATTCATTATTTCATTTGAATTCACATCAGGGGGGGGGGGGGGGGGGTTATGCTCTATGACCAAACCTATGGGCATGAGGGTTGGCTATCGCAGTTCGGTGGTAGAATTGTTCTGCAGAGGGCACTGCTGTCGCCCCGGAGTTTTTGTCCCCGAGTCTCCTCTTACAATACAACACACGCTGGAAGAGTTCACTTACCTATACTTATTATTAGTATATGGCATTAAAGGTCGATACTGATTGTTTCGAGTACTTGACTAAAACAAAAAGATCTGCTATCAACATCAGCATGTCACCCACAAACATCCACGGCTGGACATAGGCCCCACGGCCCTACATATCTGAGCCGCCTCAATCCATCGACTGCGAGAGCAACAATGCTCGGGCATCTCGCTTCTCAACTGTTTCTCACCCTATTCCGCTATGGCGAGAGACAGGGTTCACAAAGATCGGCTTCTGTTTCGTCGGTCCATGGTAGGACCTGATGATGTTTCCCGAAACGCATTCGTGACGACGTCGGATCCTTCTCCATTCACGACATATCCGAGTAACATGAGAGCTCGTGACTTCTCTCGTGAATCTGATTGGTCTAAAGAGGAAAGAGAGTACTTTTTTTTTTAAGTGAAAACTTCTTTAGCAGCGTTGTGAACTTTTAATAAATGGTAAACTCGCGTCAGGGTCACGTGATGCTGATCTAACATGTTAGATCAGCCTCATGTGACAGTGGTGACGTAACACGCTTGCATTACTGTAATTTTAAATAATAACTTCATTGTAAGCTAGCAGCCTACTTAGATGATCTTTCAAAAGTTCAAAAGTACAGCTACCTGTGTAAATAATTCACTAATGTGAAAGAAAATGTCGCTAGTTCCGGGAGCAACACCTTACGTAATAGTAGAGTAGTGTCGCAGCAGGCTAACAGATGGCGCCGTTCAAAGTATTTATTATCGCAAAGAACAACATTGCCACTTGTGTGGTGCCTTAGTACATCGGAAGAGTGTGCGTGCAGTTTTCACTTCTGCCGGCGCTCTCGGAGTGCAACCCGTTGTTTTTACTCAGTATGATGTTCGGTTCGGCATGCAAATCCCCGAGCTCCTTGTTATCAAATAAAAACTAAAGAAATTGAAGATTGATTTATTAAATAGCACGCACGCTGCATTGATTAGCCACGGCACAGATGATTACCACTAGAAGGTGAGGTTTCGACACGCGTATGTCAGCCGCAGCCGTAACGAACCAATTACTCGTGATAATTATGTGAAGCTGACGTGGTGTAGAACTGCAGGCGAATTCACTTCTAAGGCAAATCCAATTTCAATAATTACAATATTATGTTATTAAGGCACGAACCGTGTGGATTTGTTGAAAAACTAGGCCTCGATCTCAGAAATTGTACAGAATGCAATATGGTAGAATGAATGGTATAAAACAAGATTTACTTACATAAAATTCTACATATTTTCTTCGGTTCCTTAGTTATGAAAACAGGATTCATTAAAAAATACGGTAAAAAATACATTAAAGTGCACTTGGTTTGCACCTACTTTGGTTTAGATCTCAGGAACCCCGCGGTCCATAGAAAAGACATTTGTTTTGATTTGTATGTATTAGTCATTACATTACTAGGTAATTCTTTGGTTCATCGGTTGGTTTTTTTTCATTAATGGTGTAGTTTTCTTGTAAATATACAAAAAATTTTTTTTTTGTATATTAAGGTCTTAGGCGGAATTGTCACGGAATTGTCTAGTCCTAGAACGAAACCACAAACCATAGATGGTTTCACGCTGTACTTGTTTGGTTAACGCATTCACTGCCCAGCTCTGCATTAGTCATTACATTACTAGGTAATTCTTTGGTTCATCGGTTGGTTTTTTTTCATTAATGGTGTAGTTTTCTTGTAAATATACAAAAAAAATTTTTTTTGTATATTAAGGTCTTAGGCGGAATTGTCACGGAATTGTCTAGTCCTAGAACGAAACCACAAACCATAGATGGTTTCACGCTGTACTTGTTTGGTTAACGCATTCACTGCCCAGCTCTGTGGTGCGACCCGCAGGAGCGCGCCGCAGCTCCACGCAGATAGAGACTGGCACCTGCGTCTTGGGCCATGAAGGTGTTAGTGTATAACGCATTCACTGCCCAGCTCTGCGGTGCGACCCGCAGGGACGCGCCGCAGCTCCACGCAGATAGAGACTGGCACCTGCGTCTTGGGCCATGAAGGTGTTAAGGCTATTTTTAACCGACTTTAAAAAAGGAGGAGGTTCTCAATTCGACTGTATTTATATTTTTTTATGGTTGTTACTTCAGAGCTTTTGACTGGGTGATCCGATTTTGATGATTCCGTTTTATTTGAAAGCTGGTGCTTTCAGTGTGGTCCCATTTAATTTTGGTCCATTCTGACAATGGAATCCATGAGAAAATCATATAATTGAAGTACGTTTATAGTTTTTTCTAAAACAACCCCAATTATAATAGATGCATTTTAATGTTAGAAAATCAAAGTTTTAAAAATAGTATAAGATTAAACTGGATATGAAGGTTTCTGGTGGTCGTAGAAAGGATTGTATCCCTGTTATTTATTAACAAAGTAAAGTAAAAAGGATTTATTCTGTGTCACGAAATTACAATACATAAAGTTGGTTCAAACATACGCACGGAAGTAAACGTCATTCAAGATGATGGAAAAACTTCCCAGAGATCGGTTAATTTTACTTAGTTCCGTACGTTGCTAATTAATAAGATACTAATATAATAAATAGGAAAAATTTAATTGTTCGTTTGTATTGAATAGTCTCCGAAACTATGGGACCGATTTAAAAACTTCTTTCATCGTTAAAAAGCTTACTTTTCAGGAAGTGACATACGCTATATTTTATCCCGGAATTCCCACGGGAACGGGAACTACGCGGGTGAAACCGCGAGTTGCTGCTAGTATTTTATAAATTGAAGAAGCAACATAAAGCCCCACTCGGAACTCGCAGCAACACGCCTCTGTGAGTGTTTCTTGAACTTTTGTCACACCAGACAGACCATGGGAAGGTTGAGGAACTTTGCATGCATTCGTTACTGGTAAATCATATAGGACCGGTTTTTATGGGTATGGCTAGAAGTCCTATTTTTCGAATATTTTATCATTTTGGACACCACGGTGAAATTATCTACCTATGTATAGTGTACCTGGACGAGCTTCGCTCCGTGGTATTTTTTAAATTGTGTTTTTTTAAGAAATTAAGGTATTATTATTCGCCAATAAATGTCAGGAAGAGTAAATTGAGTATAATAAAGTTGATTATTGAAAACACGAATAAAACGACATTTTCTAAAAATGAATCCTAGCTAGATCGATTATCGCCCCCGAAACCCCCTGTATCCACATTATACTCGTACATGTATAAACATACAAAGATTGCTCGTTTAAAGGTACATATATATATTATGCACTCTCTGTGCTGTAATTCTGTACCCGGAACAAGTGAGATCATTTGTTCCACTAGTTCAGTGCAACAAAACAGAATGAAGAAAAATATTTATAAATGATCACAAAATATTAGACCGCTAGACAATCGCATATTTATTGATTCTTGTCTTGCAGCTTCGGGCTGTGTTTTGGTGGCTGTTGCGTTGTTTGATAAACATTCCCTGAAACACAGGATATCCGAGTTCAGGCTAAATTGTTATACATAGCTATATTTATTCGTTTTATGCTCTTTATGTTTTGTTTTACTACGTGAGAGTTTTTTGAATACATTTTTATTTTTCTATTATTTGCTTGTGTACATAACTTTTGGGAACTAAGGTTTTGGTAATTATAGTTTTCTTACACTATGAGTATTTTGGGATATATTTTGATTTTTTAGATAAGTAATTAATCGAATGCTCAAAACACGGTAGCCTTTCACTATCTTAATAATTACTTTAACTATTTTATATAGTAACATATGATACACCAGTTTCATTAACAAAAGGACATATACATGTACATCAGACCAAATATATTTCTCACTAGCAGCGCCTCGCGGTTTTACCCGCGTAGTTCCCGTTCCCGTGGGAATTCTGGGATAAAATACCAAAGCTATACTAATCTAAGAAAGAGGAAAGATTTGATTATTTTTTTTTTGTATTGAATAGGCTGCGAAACCTCTGGACCAATTTATAAAATACTTTCATCATGAGCCCCCTACAATCCTATAAGTTGTTGGTAGTTGTAAGTTAAAAGAGTTTGTTAAGTTTCATGTTTTAATCGTACGTAAGTTTGAAGTTAAGTTAGTGGTCGCGAGTGTACGCCGTGACGTGTCGCCCAGAGGGCAGTTGTTTGCGACTGGCTGCAATTAGCCGTTGATGCACGTCATAACGTAAACTGCTGACCCGCGGGAACATGCAGCGCTGTATGGTATGCAAACCGTACAATCATTAGAAAGCTTACTTTTCAGGGAGAGACATAGGTTATATTTTATCCCGGAATTCCCACGGGAACGGGAACTACGCGGGTGAAACCGCGAGGTGCTGCTAGAAATTAATAATATTATAAGGTTTGCTGTAAGAAAACTCTTGTAGGGTCAGTTAGGTTAAGCTCGCCTTTGTACATTGTCCTTTATGTTGTAAATTTTTGTGTAAGTTCTATTATATTTGTCAATATGACAGCGATATCTATTTTATCATATTTTTACGTTTATCATAGGATGTTTTTAAAAACCTACGTTCAGTTTGTGGTATCTTTTATTATAAGCTATTTTTTAATACCTCCGTAATAATTTTTTATAGTTTAGGAGGAGATGCGAAAATAGAGTTTGGTGGCAAAAAAGCGCAACTTCGTATCTCTACCTAATCTTAACAAAATGAAACTATTAAAGAGGCATCTATAAACAGCTTTTAATAGATATCACAAACTGAACGATGGATTTTAAAACTTGCTGCGTTTAACGTAATAATAAGATAAAATAATTGGGGGCGCCGCTTTCACTGGTGTATGGGCCTTAAGACTGTAATGAATAAAATGATTAAAATCCTGAGGATGCAGGTGGTAGTATTACGTCGTCGTCTATCGATTCATTGCAGCCTGTCTTGTCTTTGCGAAGACAATAGGGCCGCTTCTAGAACATTCTATGTTTGGGATGAACTTTATACAGCTTCGTTCTCAGTCTAGTTTTTTATTTAAATATCAACGCTAACATTTAATATTTAATGATGTTAAGCGTTTTATGATGTATCATGTCAGCTAGTGAAAAGGAAAAATGTGTAAGATTACGAAAATATTTAATATGTACATAATATGTAGGTATATCATAATGTACTTAGTAGGTAACTACATCTGCCTATTATCTGGTCCATATCAAAGTTAAGAAAGTTAAGATAATTTTACCACTTTATTAGTGTATTTTGATGTCTACCTATCTTATTAACGTTGTGATGGAGATGTGTTTTTGTGCTTTTGCGCAAAAAATTTTTAAAGACAAATTGGATAACGGACTTTCTTTGTTGGAAGGTGGTAGGTTAGGATTAATTATTCAATTGTATCGACGGACTGACTCTTAAATAAACATTGTACTAATACTCTGGACCCGGAAAACCTCTGTCCTAAGGTGTCTAAAGGGTAACTAAGGGTCTAACTAAAGTTTACAAAGCCGAAATAGTTATTTTCTATTTCTAGCAGCTTAAATAGGTATTTATTAAACTATATACTTATTTAATTATTTCTATGACATTTATTTACTCATGATTAATATTTTTGCGTCTGATATACACTACACATAATTTATTTTTTTTGGAATGTTTATTTCTCATTCTTTGTGTGTGAGTGTTCACCTTTAGTGGAAGTGGATTAGAGTGTAAAAAAGTGTCCACCTTGTTCTCTATTCACAATATTGCTTGAACCACAGTAAACGTGATCTTTCCCTGTCGTTGCCTGCAGGCGACGGACGGCTGTAGTTGGCTAGCAGTGTATTGTGCTCTAAAACAATATTCCTCACAAACTTGGTGAACTGAATGCCGGAATTGGGATAGATAAGCTAGCCGCCGTTGTTGCATGATTGTGAGACTGGTCAAAACTGTCAGCGTCTGTGTTTCCAACTCGGTCCGCAACGCAGAGTAAGTTCGCATTCGCAATGGCAAGGGTTGTGACACTTGCATTGATATTAAAATAGTTTACTAAGGGTTGTCGGTCGACATGTTGCAACACTGTCACCACACTAACCTAACCTAACTTCTTCAGGTTCTCCTGCCAATGGCTTCGATTCAGAAAGAATTATAATTAACCTAATAGGTTAATTAATTAACCTATTCCATTTTTCAAGTCGGTTGAAATTTATTACTTAGTCAAAAACTAAAAAGCGACTCTACAACACCAACCCCCCCGACAACGAGGGCATTATAAGGGTTTTATAAGTCCATGACTCTTCAAAGAATTTTCTTTACCACACTATTTTATTTTTCAACGTTTCCTTTGAGTTCGAAACGACCGGCGACGGAAACTTACTAAGACTTACCACAGAGCATGGCACATTCCATAATACTGTTTGCTTCTGTGCACCCTCAACAGCCTGTTTTGGTCCACTGCTGGACGCAACCCACTCCCTGATACGCGCCTTGTTGACGTTTATCTCATGGGGGGTAGTGCCCATAATCCCCGATCTGGGCATGCGGGTTGGGGATCGCAGTTCGGTGGTAGAATTGTTCTGCAGGGACGCTGCTGCCCGCCCCCTGTGGATATCCTGTCGATATATTTGCCTCTTCATTGATTTCGAAGACGACGTCCCAGATATTGCGTGTCCTATAATGAGCTCTAATGTGGCTAGCCTGATCACAATATATACCTCTGTAATAGTTTTATCTTGTATAGTTTAGGCAGAGATGCGAAAATAGAGTTTGGTGGCCACAAAGCGCAACTTCGTATCTCTGCCTAAACTACACAAAATAAAACTATTACAGAGGTTTTATAAATTGCTTATAATAGGTTTCAGAAACTATACCATAAATTTTTGAAATTTCCTGTGTTAAACCTAATAACAAGATAAAATAAGTGGCAACGCTGCTGTAACTCGGGTATGCCTTAAATGTAAAACCAAAATGTAACCTTGTTATTAAATTTAACCTACTGTTACTTTCTTGCAACAAAGATAACCAATAGTGGGAGATAAAGCTTATCACTACATGGTAATGGTAAGTAATCGCGGTTTTATCGCCGGAGGTTAAAGCATTCGATAAACTATTGTCATTGAGTCGGGAGGTGACCTAAGATATCCATTTTTTGGTGCACATCACAATAAAATTACAGATAAGAAACATACACGTCAGTTCATTATGAATATAAGCGGGTTAACAACGAACCTTGCTTGTGTTGGAAGAACACTAACTTTTTATAGTAAAACTAGCAGCAGCGTCTTGCCGTTTTACCCGCGTAGATTACGTTTCCGTCGGAATTCCAGGATGAAATATTAGCCTCATCATCATCATCATCCGCAGCCCGACTTCACCCACTGCTGGGTATAGGCCTCCAAACTTTTGTGCCACTTCACACGGTCCTGAAATATTAGCCTATGTAAGCTTTATAATGATGTTTTTTTTATCGGTTCAGTAGTTTCGAAACCTATTTAATACAAACAGACAAACAAAAAATCGAATGTTTCTTCTTTATAATATTAGTAGGTATAGATACATGTTAGTGTTACCATTATCACAGTAACGTAACGTACACGCTCAAATTTATTCTGTTAGAAAAAAACTATAAACCGAGTTCAATTATATAGTTTATTCATGGAACCCATTGTCAGAACTGGACCAAACTAAAATGGGACTACACAGGAAGCACAAAAAAAGAATACATATAGATAAAAGAAAAAAATATCAAATCTTTACTAGCTTTTGTTTTCCATCTTTATTGGAGATACATAGTTTATTCCACGTCTTCAACTATGCAAATTTCTAGGTCTTAAAGTTATGTGATTAAGCTCTTTAAATAAAGATTTAAAATAAAAAAAAACTTACAACTTTTACAACTAACTTTACTAACTATCGCCCTCATAAGTACCTATAGACGCGCGAATTGTACCTATTAACACTATTATAGCAGTTATATATTATAATTATAATATTTTATTGATTATATCTTACGAAATTTAATAAAACCTACAGCTAGGTATGATTGTACAATAAGGTTTTTGCATAATATAACATGCATGATATGCTGATAGCTAATTACAAGTTTCCATGTTTAGTTATTCAAAAACTTAGCTAAATGACAATAGACATACCATAGTTTAAAATTACTCATAATCGATTATTATAATCAAGATTGCATGAATGTTGGTTGCGGATTTGAGCCCCGTATAAGTATCCTGTAACCACTGGTATTATATTTGACTTAGGAGCTGTGTGGTGCTGGCTTAGAATTTGCACCATCCGAACTCCTCCCGCGAGTGTCGTAGGAGGCGACTAAGGGATATCCACCAGGCGGGCAACAGCGCCCTCTGCAAAACAATTATACCGCCAAACTGCGATCCCCAATGCATTACTCTCCATGCGATAAACGCCAATAAGGCGCTTATAAGGGGGAGGCCTGCGTCCAGCAGTGGACCAATACAGGCTGTTGAGGTTGAGGTAGGTAGCAGTTTTCTGTTCGTATATTAAGGAAAGCGATTGAGCTATCGAAGTTTCTATCGTAGCTTGGCATTAAAATCGAGAAAACAGCTTTGGCTTAGCGATTGTTATACTCGTACTCGATACATGGTATGCATGAAGGGACGATTAAGCCCAACAGTGGGATACATCGGATCGGGCTGATAAGATAAGATAATTATTATCCGAGAATAGAAAGAGAAGGATAATAAGGTTTTTTTTCTGTCATTGTTATGTTGTTTTGACGTTTGTGAATTAGTTTTCGACCACCCTCTCCGCATTATTACTAACAGCGCCTCGCGGTTTACCCCTCGTAGTTCCCGTTCCCGTGGGAATTCCGGGATAAAATATAGCCTATGTCACTCCCTGAAAAGTAAGCTTTTTAACGATGAAAGAAGTTTTTAAATAGGTCCCATAGTTTCGGAGCCTATTCTATACAAACGAACATCAAATATTTCATCTTTACAATGTTAGTATAAACGATCTCAGACCCTTCTGACCCGCATGTTCTGACCCGCTTAATAAAAGTTCCAATGTAAGTAATGTTATTAAATTAAACAAATTTAAAACCTCTCGGTAAACTTGATAACAAAATTACATCAGTCTGAAAATTATTAGTTTTTATCAACCGACGACGGGCGACGGCGGAAGCTCGATCGTTGGCTCCGCCGGTATTTGTAATCACTTTTCAGTTTTATACTTCAGCACTTCAGCTGAAGTTTACTCTCGTCTGCTGGGGCCTGATTCCACTAACACAATCGCCTCACTATGACAATATTATCGCTTCATTATCACCGCCATTGACACCTTTTGGTATTCTACTAACACGATCTTTTTTTGTTTAGGCCATATCTATGACTATTACGATTATGATTATATGCCCCACCACATTATTGACACGCTATTAAAGTTATAGAGATTGTAATCTTATGGTAATAGAATACCAAATAAATATACGACAAAATCTCTATCTTAATCGTATGGCGCCATTATAGCATTTGTTTAAAAAATAGTGGAATTACTCGGTAGGCCCCAGAAGTACTGACTAATCTATCTACTCGCTCGCTAGGTAAGACAGCTCCTTGTGTCTACCGTGAGTTGTAACAGTCAAATAGCCTGACGTTATTACAGTAGTTACGTAAACACGCAGATAGTTATCTACGCGACTCATACTGCGCATTTTAGTACCCAACTATCCGCTAGAGCCGCTTTAGATGTTTCCATAAATTTTTTTAACTACAGTCGCTAGATAGTATAGTTTATGAAAACTCATAGAGACACCACTGGTGCGAAAGCTTCGTCTCCGGTGGTATGCGAGCTAGCTACTATATGGAAGCGTAAAAAATATGCACGGTAACATACGTCTCCGAGCGTGGAATAATTTTCGTGTACTGCGAAATCAAATATTTTTCATCCTTTTCCAATCTGGCCGATCACAGACTTATACGCCTGACCAGCGATGGTGCCAGGCACAGAACCTTTCAAATATCTCCTTCATTCCATGCTTCAATGGATTGTAACCTTGCGAATAATGCAAAGCGAACTGAATAGCTGTGCAGCTGCACTTTAACGTGTTGCTTTCATGCGACTACACGGTGGCGCATTCCTTCCCAGACTGCTATACAATACCAAGCCCCCTTCGTCTACCATTCCCCGAAGATCAATCTCGTTAACTGTAGATATCTTTGTTTGGTAGAGTCGGAATGGGAATAGTGATGGATGGTGACTGTGATGACTGACAGTTTATTACAAAATGGAAATATTTCAAAACTATTCGACCTAATAAATTACGCTAAATAGTGTGAAAAAAATGGTTGTCTCTAAAGTTGGTTTGGATACTTGATCTATTGAAAAACTTACCTCGTAGTTTATATACTGTATTTGCCTTCTGGTGTTAGCTTCGCTATCAACGCTATCTGTCTTTGCTCGCTCCACTCGCCGTTGAAAAAAAAAAACGGTTTCGCGGGTTATAAAAAAAGGTTAGCGAAAGCCAACGCAAAGGCTGGCTATCAGATTGCGCTACACAGTGCACATAAACGTGTGCCCAGTTTCTGTGATGCTGCGCTTCAGATCACTGACAGTCTGAACCTTTTGGGCGTAGAGCTTACCTCGAAATTAAACTTTGGCCACCATATCGAGTCGACGGCCAAATTTGCTGCGATGAAGCTGGGCATCCTGGCTAAGGTTCGGCGGTACTTCACACCGGGACAGCTCCTCAGTTTATATAAGGTGCAGGTCCGAACCTGCATGGAGTATTGCTGCCACCTTTGGGACGGCTCGGCTAAATACCAACTTGAAGCTCTCGACTCGATTGAAAGACGCGCTGTTAGACTTGTTGATGATGTCTCGCTTACAGAGTCTAGCCTACAAAGCCTCGATCACAGGCGGCGCGTTGCCAGACTGTCAGTGTTCTACAAGTATTGGTGATTGTGCGCAAGCATTGCACGACCTTATCCCGTCTTCTCCCTTCTATCATAGGATCAACAGACGTACAAATTCATACCACACATTCCTGGTCGACAAACCACTGTGTCGAACCAAAGAATTCTGCTCTACTTTCATAATATCCACAGCCAAAGAGTGGAATGATCTTCCTGCGTCAGTCTTCCCACTAGAGTACAATCTTGGAGTCTTCAAAACTAGGGTAAATAAGTTCCTTCTGGAAAAGCGTGCTCCATCTTAGGCTACATCTTCGCTTTCTTAAAGCGAGTTGGTAGCCAAACGCTAATCAATCAGCAATAAAAAAAAAATTGAAAAACATATCATTATTTTTGCTGATAAATCGTATATACAGCTCTGGTGCAAACAAACGAACCCTTCCATAAACCACCCTTAGTGTATTGTATTGTATTTCTTTAATAATCAAAACTTATTTTAATTTCACTATATACAGGTTTGTCTTGTATCTGTTGATATGGAAGAAAAGAAAACAATGAGTTTCGCTTCTAAACATATAACAAATCATAAACCCTTAGGTCCGTATTATAAAAACCTGCTCAGTCACAGAGTTATGCTTGAGTAACGCTTTTCTATGCCATAAGCGTCACTCAAGCATAGACCGATGACCGAGGAAGGTTCCATAATACGGGCCTTAGACTTTTAGACAAAGCCAGTCTCAGTAATCTAATCTGTGAAACGGAGTCATCGAACTGACATTAATGCGGCTTGCAGTTGCAGAGCGATAGCCTAGCTAACTTTGTGTTAGCTTTGCTCACATAGCTGACGCGTCTTTCATACCGCATAGCTTAGTTGGAAGTTTGCACAGAAACTAAGTTAGCTTTAGGTCTCTGTCTGCCACCCGATCATTCGGCCATGCCGATCCCTAACGTACACCGTGTAGTGTAGAACTAGAATTGCTTTACCTTTCAAAGTTATTGTAATAGATCTGCATCACATTTCAGAGCTGGAACTACGTTTCTAAACCTTTATATTTTTACTTGGTCCAGATATTATTCAATTAGATATATAAAAATTATTTGGTACTACAGACAAACACATACAATTAACATAGAGGTACAATTTAAACAAAGGTTCAATAGGTTTCATAATTCAAAAAAGCACTTTAAAATAATCTGGTTATTCGCGCTATGCACTAGTTCCGCTTTGCTCGACTCGACACGCGGGAAGTGAGAAAGAAAACTGTAATATTTTTTTCATCCCACCATCTCGGAAAGAGTATTTTTAATCTTCAATATCTGAGTGGAAAAGCCGTTTTTATTCTCTAGAGGATAAAGTAAATTGAATTTAGAACATCGTGTGCACTAAGTTTGTGAATTAAAAAAAAACATTAAACCTATTTACTGCTATCTCTATGGTGCCGAATATATCATACAACTTTTTTTTTATTTGTTAAAAACTCAGACTCGGAACCTTCTTGGTGTTCTTTTTTCAATTTGCTTTGTACGCGGTTCGTTACGCGGCATTTTTTCACGTCATTGTTAAACCTTATATATTTAAAACAAGAAACTTGAAAACAAGTCAAAAAACTAAAATGAGTGATTCTAGCGACGAGGAAGTTTGTTTTTGCATTTAGTCATTTCCTCGCTGAGGTGGAATGAAAAGTTACGTGTTGCACTCGAGTGCAAAGATTTTTCACCTCGTGCTCTTTTGATTCCCTCGCTAACGCTCAGGATTCTAATTTTGAATCGCTGCGCTCGTAATTCAATTTTAGAATCCTTCGCTTGCTCGGTCATCAAAATTGAACACGCGGTTAAAAAGCAACTTTGCACTCTTGTATAACAAATAACTATTTCACCTCTCTCGCTCGAAAACTGTGACTTTGCTGCTCAAAACCACTGAACAAGTGGAATAAAGGATATTATTCAACTAGTTGAAAAAAGTAATTTGAATTTAGAATGGTGTTACTGCATTTCAATGGTTTACTAGGCTCTAGAGGCTATTGATACTCTATGCTCGGCGCCGAAAAAAAGAAAAAACTCATCGCCTTGTTCATAAACTTCTTTTGGCACGACGATGCTTTACTTTATTGCTGTACCAATGTTTTATTATTTTTTAACAGAAAAGAAGATTAAAAAACACGGATGTTTTTGTAAATTCGTTAAATTAGTAAGTATTTCAAATATAAATACTACAAAAAAATATCACTTTTACGCTCTAAAAAATACTTTTTGGCAGCACCTAAATATCATGATGAATGGAACAAGTATTTGAACGCACAGAAACTAAAAAGTATCATGCATGGATGGACCTAATAATGTTCTCATTGATGGAGCTGAAAACTTGTATGTTTAACTCGAGAGCAAATGTTTTTTGTTTCGTGCCTTTTAAATCCCTCGCTTTCATAAGAGCCACTTGCTACGCTCGTGAGTCGCTACTCTAGACTGCTTCGCTAACTCGAGATTTAAATCGGCACGTCAACAATAAACCGTTTTGCTCACTTGTTGAACAAATAACTATTTCACCGTGTAAATAGTCAAATAAGAAAAACTTGTACGTAAATACATATGTTTTCCTATTCTTAATCATACTCCGAAGACTGGCTTAAATCTAAGACGAGAGCAAACCAGTAGAGCAGGCTGGTTTTCGAAGAACCAACTGCATATTCAACCATTACTAGTGTAGCAAAGCAATCATCAAATCTCATCTCAATCTCGTCAAAAGAATTTTTGTCTATGAAATACTTCATTCTATGCTTGAAATCACTTCGCAGAAATATAATATATATCTAAATAATAATATATATGTATCATAGTGGTACATTGCAAATGATACTTCTATAGATAATGTATAGGTACTAAAAACATTGATTTATTAAAATGGGAAGATAGGTTACGTTCTCCCAGGGCTTACTCAAAAAAGGTACGTGTTACAACTACACGCAAACACATACGCTCACATTTATATTTTCAGTCCTGGGCAATACAAAGAACAACAAAGACGGAAAGACGTTTCTAAGACCGAAGTGAGACCGAGACAACAATATTTCACGCGAATCACGACCGCCTGTGCCGATGGTGACTGAGGTGGGAGCACACAATTTTACACAATATGAGGTTGCCACCTTCGAGAAACCAGTACCTCATCTTCCCTTTTTAATAAATCAATGGTACTAAATCTTATAAAGATTTATGGCAGATTCGTCCTAGGAAGTTCGGCCCTCATGAAAAAATCTTACGAGGCGCTGCCAGCGCCGCGCGGTTTCACCCGCGTAGTTCTCGTTCCCGTGGTAATTCCGGGATAAAATAAGGCCTAATGTCACTCCCTGAAAAGTAAGTTTTTTTAATGATGAACGAATTCTTAGTAGTTTCGGAGCCTATTCAATACAAACAATCAAATCTCACCTCTTTATAATAATAGTATAGATTTTAAAAAATCTTAGTCCTTCAACTGTGAAGTGACAAAATGTATTATTTAATTTAATTTATTGTACTAGGTAATTATTATTTTACTTGGTAATTAATTTAATTTATTTTCTATATACAAAATATAATAGGTACAATGACAATTTAATTATTATTTTAGTACTTAGGTATGTAAAAAAATTATTTAATTTGTTATTTATCATGTACCATACCAATGCTGTGACTTGTAAATTATTTTACCAATAAAATGACTATCTAACTATCTGACTATGACTATATAACTAGTCACGGGAAAGTTGAGACCTTGCGACCCCGTGTACCATAAACCGACTTCACTATGTATTCAATGTTCACTCGGCCACCCTAAAAGTGCCGAACGAGTGTAAAGAACGCAGAGAACGGCTGTAAACACGAAGGCAAGTCGTCGAAGGAACGAGGCGATGCGAGACAGGACTCTAACGGGCCATTCTATGTGGATCCCTCTCAAGTGGCCCTAGAGCCTCGAGGTGAGATTGGGAGCTATTTATGTGCTTGTGTACGTACGGAGCATCGCCTTGCCACTCTTTGGGATAACGTACTCGATATTCTTGGGAATGGCTGGGAACGTAGGGGCTTAGGGATGTGTGTGGATACGCCAGAGGGCATAGCCGGCCGGCATTCGCTATGAAGCGAATCAAAAACAATTGAAAGATTCGTATGGAAAAAAATCGAAACAGATCACGTGACATATCTAACGCATATGTCAAACGCATACATTTTTGAACGTTTCTGCTATTACTTTTGAAAACGATTGTTACATTGTCTTTGACCAACATTCCACATATGAACCCAAATAGATTAAAAAAAAGAATAAATAGAAAAAAAATATTTACACTTTAAAACATAATAACTATAAATATAATTACTTATATCTTATTAAATATTCCTACTTACAAAATTCGGTCCGGCGCGGCGGCACAAATGGTCTTTGCCTCAGCATGGGTTGCTAGCAAGCTAGCAGCCAACGCTGGTCTTCCGTTATTTTACTGTACTGCCTACTGTGAACGGAAATTCATTTATAGAGTTAATTTCAGTTTATTTATAAACCAACGAAAAACAGAAGAGTTTCTGAAGCCGATAAGTATTTTTTTACCCGACTTTAAAAAGAGGAGTAGGTTCTCAAATCAGACAGACTGTATTTTTTATGTTGGTTACCTCAGAACTTTTGTCTGGGTGGTCCGATTTCTATGTTATTTTTTCATTTTAAAGCTGTTCAGACATTTATTATTATAGTTAGCAGTTCTGCTGATATATTATGTATATAATATTTTTTTTGTTTTAAATGTCTATAAACCGACTACAATTTTTATAGTTTTTTCATGGATTTTCATGGATCCCACTGTTATGAAAATCGGACCACCCAGTCAAAAGTTCTGAGGTAACAAACATAAAAAAACAGAGATCTTTTATTGAAGTCTGTTAAAAAAAGGTTTACCAACCTCATACATATCAATCACTTACAACAAACTTAAAATGAGGTATAATACGCACAAGCGTGTTGCGTGTAATTGTCCCATCACTAGTGAATAAAAGGAGATTGTCGGCGTCTGCGAGGCCCAGGTGATGCATGTAAGCCAAACTTTATAGCCCGGGCGAGGTTTCCCGCCCTTTAATATTTAATATTGAAAAAAAAGTAACACAGGCCATAGATCGCGAACGTTTGTTTATTAGTGCAGGCGTCGGAGATGTATTTATTGCTGACGACTGCTCGGCATCCGAATAGCCTCAGTATCTGCCTAATGTAATTGCTGGAGCTGGCGAGCAGCTTCGAAAGTTCTCGAACCTTCGCCGAACATTCTAGAACGAACCAATCTCTTGTAAACTAGACCTCTCGCGATAGTACCTAAGCTTTCGATGGATAGAAAATTCTTTATAGCAAACTTAAAAATAATTTAGAAATTAACTAAAAATTACAACATGGGACAATTGCCGGTCTTATAGCTCATGATCTCTATCCGACAACCGTGGATGGATGGGATCCGGCTATTATCTCTATCTACTGTCGTGGCCATCAGCGTTCAACAGCAATAAAGACCATTTGAAAAAAAACTACAGTATTCAAGTAAACAGTAATATCAGGCATGCTTCAGACCTGAATTTCTCCATAGGAAACCGACGCGTGCGACATCGGCTCTCCGACCTGAATAATGTATTCTAAAGACGTCAATGGCAATGCGTCCTTGTGTTTGTTTTTCAATCAATTGCTCATTTTTCATTCTCGAATAGTTCTTGTTTATTCAATTTTACTAATAGTTCTCTACAAAATAAATTTAAACTGTACTTACCACAGATATCAGAAACTAAGTATATCTCTGTTACTTACCTATAACTTATGTGTTGTGTTTTTTTACAGTTTTACTTGACGTTTTGTAGTTTTAGTCAGAAGTTTTATATTTTATAGTAGAGACTAGCAGCGCCTCGCGGTTTTACCCGCGTAGTTCCCGTTCCCGTGGAAATTCTGGGATAAATTGTAGCCTATGTCACTCCCTGATTTTTTTAGATCGGTCCAGTAGTTTAGGAGCCTATTCAATACAAACAAACAAACGATCAAATCTTTCCTGTTTATAATATTAGTATAGATAAAATATTCTTAAAATGAACGCGTCGCCACAGAGTTATACCAGTTTTATTCTCTTTGCGAGCAAAAAGCAGACTTTTTTAAACTTATATTTCAACGCCCCGCGCTTAAAAGAAATAAACTGGTTTGTATCATTCTGTGAAGATGCGTTCATTTTAAGAATGGTTTATCTCTAACAGTAGTAGCTAGAAAAACTGCACAAAACCTACTCTCAGTTCGGGAATCAAACCCGGACGTTTTGAAAGATAAAGCTAACACTATTTATGTTTAGTTATCGATTGTGTAGGTAGAAGCAAATGTTAATGAAAGAAACATGACGTCTAAAATGAATAAAATGCATTGTTTTCATATCCCTTATTTTTTTTAAATATTAGTTAGTTTTCTAAATGAGCATTATTTTTAGTAGTTCAACTGATCCATATCAATACCAGTCGTCGCGTCCTCGCTACGCTCGCTGGCTGCATCGCCCCGCTGTATGGCAATGCTGAGGCGCTGCGACAGATACTCACCAGCTCTCTGCTCACGCGTCCCTTCAAGGCGTAGAAATAGTTTACTAATTACGAAAAATCGTTCCATGCAAGAAGGCCGGATCAAAAATGTTCTCGATCGCGGTAAAGAAATATTTTTAAAACCCGGAGTTTCAACCCCTTGCGTTTATTCCTATGAGGCCGTTTGCCCCGGGTTTCGTCGCAAACATTATGGTTCTTGGTCTACGCCGATGAATTATTTACTCGCACCATCCAACTTGCATGAACAGAATTAAAAGTTGCGAACCTTTTTCATATTACACCTTTCTGGAAGTCAGCCGCGGCGGATTATGTTATAGTTTTGAACTAACCTAAAAAAAACCACTCGAATAACTCGGTTCTGCCAAATTTGGAACAAACTGGCAGAAAGTATTGCTTTTAATAAAAAGTACACTTACGTAATTGTTTCTTGGGGCAGAGTGCAAGTGTTAAGGCTCTTCGATAGATCGAGTGGCAAACTCGAATGTTATATAAGTTGTAATTGAAGGCACGTCGCGTAGTATCGAATGTGGAAATGAAAGTCGTTGCGTTGCCTCGCCGGGAAACCGTCGAGGCCCGAAGAAGCGTTGCGTTACCAATCCGTTAGATATTTGCTTATGAGAACAGAGAACTCATAACTCTTAGTTTTTATTTGCATTTTTCTATACGAATATTACGAGTATAAAGAGGAATGATTAGATTGTTTATTTGTATGTATTGAATAGGTTCCGAAACTACTAGACCGATTTAAAAATTCTTTCACCATTAGAAAGCTTGCTTTTCATTAAGTGACAAAGGCTATATTTTATCCAGGGAACGGGAACAACGCGGGTGAAACAAAAATATAAAAAGAAGCGCCTACAAAGTGACTTTCCAGGTTATGTATTGGCGGGTTTTACTGATATTCTACATGCTCGATGGATACGGTACAAGTGAATGTATGCGAGACAGATCTCAATACCTCACATTTTATGTTAAGTTAATGGCAGGGTATAGTATTAAGTTATCCGCGATAGCTAAAGTTTTTGCATTACTTGACACGGCTCCCGATGGAGTTGTAAATAATACATTACAAGTAGGTTGCTGCCCGCAAGCGTGAATGTAATATTTCACACTTCAATATATGGTTTAGCTGCAGTGGTAACCATGGTAAGCTTTCTTTGCCGTTGTGATGGTATTTTCCGAACTTCGGCCACGGCGGTGCAGCCAAAATACGGGACCTAATCATCACAAACCATACCAGTGATGTATCAGTTCTTTGAAGCAAAAGAAAACCTTACTTTACAGACGTCTGAGTTGCGCGCGCCTAAAGACTTAGGTACCTTACTCAAATAAAAGTGTGCAATAATGCCGCTATGAGATTGATTTCTGGGATAAATAGCAAAATGAGTGCAAAACATCTATTTTTCAAATAAATAAACCATCGAGAAAACTTTCACCAATCATGTTTTTAAATTACATAATTCTAGATAAAAGATGGAGAAGAACATTTCCCTAAATATGAAGCTTTCACAGATTCTGAGATAAATATCGGAAAAATTGCCAAAATGGCTTATGGCACACTCTTAACCATCTATTTCCGCAGACATTTGACGAGTGACGGGGGCAGTTGCCTTGAGTCAGAGTCAGAGCCAAATCATTTATTTCTATAGACTTGACAAAATAAACACTTAGGCCCGTATTATGAAAGCTTTCCCAAGCATTACTTATGCAGTCATTACGTGATTTCTAGTCAAGCTGAGAATAACGGCTCAAGTAAATCTTAACTCTGTAACTAATCGAACGTAACTCTGACGCTACTTAGCTAGTTGCACTAGCAAAATCTCGTCTTGAGTGAGTAGGGTTGTGTCTATGGTCTACAATTTTATCTAGGCGAAAAACGTTCCTTTACTTAATAAATCTGACCAATGTTCTTTATCACAATGTATTTTTGTTGATTTGATCTTCTGATGGTTTTTGTGAAACGAAACGAAACCATTTCAAACATTTTTGACTCTTTATTTAACAAAAAAGATTTCGTGTGTAGAAATTATTACATACAGCATTATTATTAAATAAAGCATTACTTAGGCGTAGTCCAGACCACACTTGAGTAAAGATGAGTTCAAAGAGAAATCTTTCTAAAATAGGCAATTACTCAAGTAATGCTTGGTAACCGTTCCATAATACGTAATAACGTGGTAAGATGGCATCGTTACTTGAGAGTTACATGAGTGAGTGTAGATTTGACATCAGATCCCAAGCATTGATTTAAAATTAGTATTTACTCAAAACTATACATAAGCTTCACTCAAGCATAGGTCGATGACTGAGCATTTCATAATACGGGCCTTAGACAAGACTTGCCGCCCGTCGTTATGAGCCCTTACATAGGCAAGCTTTACAGTTCAATCTAATTTATATATTTTTTTATTTTATTAATTCTATCTCAATAAATAAATAGTACCAAAGTGAAAGAAAGTGTAGCAAATTAATCTTGGAAGGTTTGATCACGAAATATGTGGTGCGGTAGGTGAAATCATAAGACAATAGGCCGACAATAGAGACCAAAATTTTGTGACAATGGTTAAATACCAGGCGCGCTGGCGAATAGCCTGGGAACCATTTAATCAGCATTTGAATCCAATTAATCTCATTTAATCCTTTATAATTAACAACATGGTGGTGGGTAATATTGCGGGGGTTGTTGCGCTTCGGAATAACGAATAGACATTGACATAATCATTGATTCGCCACCACAAATATAAATTAACAACTGAACCGAAATTGTTAATAAGTGTAAAGGTAATATTAGTAAGTTAATTTTTGATATAAAGGCGCGATACCTGCCAGTTTTCCATTGCAACACCCTAATTGGGTACATACTGTGATCTTAACCAATTTCTGAATTAACTTACCTAATCACTAAGACCTGATTGTATGAATGCAATAAATACTGAATACAAATTTGATATGAAAATTAGATAAGTTTATAATCATCAGTTATACAATATTAACATATCATACAATATTAATATTAATATAATCAATACGTTAGTCACCCGATGTAATTGATGGATAAGTGATTGATTATACAGAAAAACTATACCTACTTATAATCCTACCTGTTTTCTGATCAAAGGGTCTAGAGTCTGGACAATGTAACAATCGATGTCGAAAGCGATAGTAGAAAAGTCCAAAAATGTATGGGTTTGACATAATGCCTTATTTAGAGGGTAGTTGCACCCCTCTCCAAATCCCAATGTTTTCATCATTATAATTTTCATACATTGATTCCACCGCGCTCCATTTTTTTGTAGTTTACATAAAAATCAGCTTAGCATGTAACCTAGGGTACCTATAGAAACTACTCCGACGCACACTAGCGCCGCCGTCTATTTAATCTCTAAGAAGTTACAGTTAAGTACATAATTACCTTGAAGAAAGGAATTTACAAAAAATGATAGGCCTTTTTATGATACCTGTCATAAGCTTTCTTCTAATATCTCTGTGATAGTTTTTTTTGTATAGTTTAGAAGGAGATGCGAAAACAGAGTTTGGTGGCCATCAAGTGCAACTTAAAAGAAAAAAAAAATATCAGATTATGTTTATCAGGTCCCATCTACATTTATTCATAGATAAAACGTTTCTTTTGAACTATCATTGGCCATTTTGGCCACTGGTATCATTTGCTACCTCGGTCACTTTAGCTTTTCAGTTTTCGGCGTAATATTTTACCATGGCCAATGTAGCGGGGAAAACTTAATATTGAGCTACAAAATAAATATGTCATGTGATCTGCTTCGAATATTTCCCTACGAAATTTTCAATTGTGTTCGATTCGCTTCATAGCGAATGCCGGTTGGCTTCGCCCTCTGAAGGGGTATTTTAATTCATTCGATTCGTATCCGAAGCAAAAACGTCAGACTCACATTTAAATTCTATTCCGAAGGCACTTTAGAATGCTATTTTGTCCAAAATTTCCGACAGCGAATTTGATGGCCTTTCCGACGAATTAAAATAGCCCTGCGGCCACTTCGCACAGATGAATGTGCAACGATCTAATAAGACCACCAGCATTCCGAGCGGCTCCAATAGTGGTTTCGCGTGTATCAATTAGTGGAACAGCCCAAAGTTCACCATTCAAATGAATACAACGTGACATTGATAAAATTAACCAGACATGCAGTTTGAAGTGCATAGGGTTGTAGTTGTAGGCAATTTTCTTTGCAAATGCGAGCTTTTAGGAGATTTTTTTTTTTATTGACCTTGACGCCAACTTTTCCGGTGACTGTAATGGTATTTAAAAGTTAGCTGTTCATTTAACAAAAAGCATCCAGAGTTCTCACAAAATACCGCACCCATAAGTCGTGGCGTCGTCATTACATCATCATCATCATTATTATCATGTCAGTCCACAGCTGGACATAGGTATTAGCGCCCTGTCCTCAGCTTGACGCAAACAGCATCTGCCTGCAGTCTATCGCAGATCATCATCCCACCTGGCCGGAGGGCGTCTCAGTCTCCATTGTCTAGTCGCGGTCTGCACTCAAGAACTCGTTTAACTCTGAACCCCAGCGGTTGTCGGTTCTTCGCGAGATATGGCTGGCCCACTGCCACTACCACTTGCCAATTCTTTGAGCTATGTCGATAACTTTGGTTCTCTGTCGGATGTATTCGTTACGAATCCTACCCTTCAGAGAGACTCCGAGCATAGCTCTTTCCATAACTCGCTGAGCGACTTATAACTGGTGGACCAGCCCTATCGTGAGTGTCCACGTCTCAGCTCCGTAGGTCATGACAGGTCGACATCTCGCCTAAACTGGACGTTTCCACTCAGCATCATTCAGCACTCTGCTAAGCAAAGCATAAGTTATAGGTAGAGTCTGTTCAAAAAGAGAAGAGTCGTGGGAATGGAGAGGTCTAGTGTGCCAATTGACATTTTTTTTACGCTGACAACACTGCTCTGTCATGGCAGTACGACTAAATGTGATAGTATACAGAAACGCCACGACTTTTCTCATTTCATCTCATTATGGGAGAAACACTTGACACAAACTTAAATTGGAAGGCCCATGTACCTACAAAAAATTAAAACTAAACTTTCACAATTTGTTAAAAAAATAAAGTATTTTAAAAGCCAATACTAATTACTAGAGAAGAACTACGAGACTGCTTTGTCTACATACATAATGCGTATGCCTATAGTTGGCTGAATTATGCCATAATTCTATGGGGAGTGTAGAATTCGAACGACAGCTATTCGTCATGCAAAAGAAATGTGTAAGAATTTTCACCAATACTAAACCACGGGATAGCTGCCTCACTTCATTAATAACAAAATACCGACATTACCTTTCTATCTTTTTATATTATGCAAGCCTGTTTATTTGTAAGATAACACAAAAACTTTTTTAAAATCAAGCAAGATATTAATATTGACTACAATCGACGTAATAGAAACAAACTAGTACTACGTACAAGTAAACTCAAACTGGTTAAAACTGGCCAAAGCCCATACCATAGATTGGCAAAAATAATGATGTTGAAAATTTAAAAAATGAAGAACGATACTCCCTTTTGCAACAAGATTAAATTATTTTTATTAGAAAAATGTTATTATACACGACATAAACTCTATGTTATACGGTATACCAATTTGCCACAGAGAATCAAAAATTATATTAACCTATAAGTTAAGTATGTATACTTTTTGAATAACTGACAAAAAAAATTGGCTTCTTAGTTCTAATTTTAAATCCAATGTATACTTTTAACTTTTGTTATTTATGCTTGAAACATTGTTAAATGTTTTAACTATGTAAGTTTTCTTTATGTAAATACGAACTTAACTTTGCAGTGCCCTTCCAGAGTGCATGTACCCAATTACAACTAACCATTCACTTAGACATAAGAATGAATTGTACATGTAAGCAAAATAAATGAAATATTAAAAATTGAACAGACTAGCAGACCAGATGACTGATAAAATACTAAATTCTTCACCATACATAAGTCAGGAATAGAACCGGGGTCGTCGCCCAGCGCCAGTAAGGAATTCGACTTCAGTTTTTTGGCAGCAACGAAATCTCGACACAGGATTGGGCATTTGTTGAAGGCCTTCAGCCATGTTCTCAATGTTATTTAGGAAATCAAGGGCCTCGCCTTCGGGCCGTCCGGGTGGCAGTAAAAGAACTGAACCCACGACCGCCTGTATTATTCACGGGTAACATATGTCCACGGACATTCTCCAACTACCCGCATTTTGAAACGTTGCATTTTGTAATGCGCCCTGCATTATTAAGGTCTCGTAAACCGTTGGCCGTGTTTTCTACGCGATGGGGTAGCTTTTAGGTTTTTCGAGTACGTAACTAGTTAATGCTAATTTCTCTTACGGTATATTTTATCTACTTAGCATGCTTCGTTAATTTCGTCATGGTGGATGGGTGCTTGTGTGAGAACGGAGGAGTCGGTATGTGTTATTGTTATATTATCTACAGCTTCAACTTAAGATATCGCGTAGGTACCTACAGTATAGTAGTAGTGATTCTACCTGCTACAGTTATTTAACTTGGTGTAAATTAAAAAATAGATATACATTCTCAAAATAGATCAAATTAATTACATTTGTAATAATTATTAACTCTAAACAAGAATTATCTCTTCTGAATTTCACGTTTTAGTTTTACATTTAGGTATTAAGTAAGAACAAGTAAAGTTTTACATGTTTTACTTGTTTTTACGAATAAAATAATTTATAATAAATTATTATAGATACTTAAATTATTGTAATCGAAATCCGTGTCTCGGCACTACGGTGATATCGTAGGGAAAAATAATTACCACTGGGGGTACGGTCGGTGGTACGGCGGGTTAGAAGCGTTCTCTAAAACGCCGCCTAATTTTCACAGAAAGTTGGTAATTATCTACATACCTCCAGATAATTTGATTGATGATTAATTTGACACCTTTAAGTTGTCAAAATGTCAACATTTAGGGTGAGCGTCCCACTGAATTTCAAGAGATCGTTATTTGCGTCGTTGCTAACTTCTAAAAACCATTGTTACAGCCGACGTAACATATACTTGACAAATATTATAGGTCCTCCTCCTTCGTTAAAACTAACGGAAATGTTTTTTTAAAGTTTAAAAAAAAAAAAATGTTTTTATTTATTTGTCTCGAATCGTCGTCAATGCTGCCTGCTTTCGACGCAAACGTAGAGCATTCTTGAGCCGCTCGTAACTCTTCTAGGTCGGGTTTGTGACGCGTTTACGGGATCTTTAATATTTGAGTCCACTCAGCCCGCGCGCTCTACGCCGAGGCGGCGCGGCGGCGGCGCGGCGCGTATTTTTTAACTGACTTGGTATGTTGGGCTGTATGTATATTCTTTTTTCATGTAAATTCGTTCATTTTATTTTAAAGCTGGACGATTCACAATTCATTATCTATTCCCAAGCTAAGCAGAGCTCGTGTTATGAGCTTATAAGTACTTACTAGATAACTGATATAAAATACTTTTTATTATACATAGAAAACATCCAGAACGCCCTAAACAAATATCTGCAAATCGTACAAAAAATTGTTTCGAGACGGGAATCGAACGTCCTGTGCCGCAGGCGGACCCTCGCCCGAGCGCAAAATTATTTCGTTATTCTTTAAAGACTGGTGCCGAGGTGCTCCCAAAAAAAGTGTCTGTTCCGAGAGATTAATATACACAAATAATGTGTACAATAAAGAATTACAGAATTCTTCCGTTTTGTACTTTTTGTGATTTAAACAAATATCCACAAAAAACTGTCAACTTTTCCGTTTGATTATTTTGAGTACATTTCCATCTCAT
Source organism: Eupithecia tripunctaria (assembly GCA_955876795.1). Taxonomy (NCBI): domain Eukaryota; kingdom Metazoa; phylum Arthropoda; class Insecta; order Lepidoptera; family Geometridae; genus Eupithecia; species Eupithecia tripunctaria. The sequence continues at coordinate 894,813 of OY041599.1, read as the reverse complement.
ACAAATAGTGGAGAATAATGCCCATAATCCCCCACCCCCCCTGGGGATCTACAAGGAGCTTCTCATTTCATCTGCACTTATGATTTTAATCGATATTGATGATTCTTTCACTTTTTTATTCCCTTAAATTTTTTTTCCGTATAATTAATTAGGTACTGTTTGTCACAGGAATTTGAAACTTAAAGTATGGTTGTCTATTCATCATATTCATTATCATAAAATTTAAACTCTAAAGGCAAACTAACTGAAGACAACTCAAATGATGCTAAATATCATTTGTAAATGACTAGTATAATTAAATTACTTTCAGAGTCTAAGCATGCCGGGTATGTTTGAGTTATTCCGTGGCATGGAGCCGCTATTTTATAAGTACACTTGAAAAAAGACGTCTCCGTAAAGATGCTCTCAAAATAGTCTTAAGGCTCTTATGAACGGAAAAGCTTCCCCGTCTAGTTAGCAAGAAAAACTAGGAAAAGTTATCAATAACTTATAAATAAAATCGCACGCGTTGTTCCTGTGGAAACGTGTAAAGGTGATTTTTATCCCACGGGATAAAAATCGCAGATTTATGGGATAAAAAGTACACAAGTTTCAAACTTTCACTTTATAATATTAGTAGGATTCACGTGGAAACTTTCTTATTCTTTGAAGTAGAAAAGGCTAGTGTTAAGCAAATAAACACTTAATCATAGGTAATATTGACGTGTTCATAACTTAATATTCATAGAGCTTTTATAGCTTTCCGATAACGAGCCTAGGCAAGAACGGGAGCTAGGTCAAACAAATAAGAGCTGGTTAATAATAAAAAGTGGCAGAACACACATATATATATAAGTATATATATATTTCGGGACAGTTTCTTGCGCCATGATAACGGAATAACTGAATAACTGCGCCGATATTATTGAAAAGCTCAAAACTCAAATCATGGTAAATATCCCGTTGTAAATAACTTTATTTTAATGAACCACAACCAAATGTGACCCACACAAAGACGGAACTTAGAAAAACGCACGTTATATTGTAAAACGGTTTGTACCCTCGTAAAATTGCAAAGTAAAGTTGATTATGTTGTATATAGGAAGGTGCGCGGAGAGTCTGTATAGCTTAAACCACTGGAAAATATACTTTTGAAAATAGCTTTGTCAATTGAAGGAGATTTTTGCCGTTCGGGTCCTGCCTGCCTGTGTAGACTGTATTGACTTAAGACTTTGAGACCTTACTGGAATGATTTCTATGCTCTGTAAGACCTATTTGTGATTGTCTTGTGTTGTAGTAGATATGTGTTATTTATCATCCGTGACGTCACCAAACGATTCTGTCGGAAGACCAGCGTTGATTGTAACGTGTTTACAACCAGTTCATGCTGAGACAGAGACCGTTTTGGGACTCTAATAGACAGATGCTTTGTCTTTTATTTTAAGTGATGTTTGTTTTTGTTGATTTAGTTACAAATAAAATAATATTCTATTATATTTACTCATTTATATTACCATAAATATGTAGATGATTTTTTGACTTGATAACGTCTATAAAATCGGTGAACATGGATAATCATGTTCAACGTGTCACGTTGTTGATGATGTTGCCATGACGACTGAAGCACTGAAGATTAAATTTATAATTTCGTCTAATAGATAGCGTTGATAAAAAGGTTTTTAGGAAAACGTTGCCCATAATTTTGTAATTTTTAAGCTATTGCATAGCTTCTATCGCGGGCCTTGAGCGCGGGGACCGAATCCAGAAATTCCGTAACGCAAAAACCTTAGGTCCCCCCACTCCGCCGGGCAAGGAGGTGTGGCTTGAAGGCCGTGCATCGCATCGTCTAACGTCGTTTCAGTTCGGCAGTCTTCGGCAAGGTTGTGTGCGTCGTATAATATAATCGGACGAATACTTATGCAGCTGTTTATGAGAAAGTATATAGGTGTATAGGTATTTATGTACAACAGTGAATAGCTGTACTTGTAAAATTTGTGTATAAAGTGTTTTGAATATGAATGAACAAAGTGCATTTATTATTAATGAAGAAAGTCACGAAAAAATAGTGAAAGAAAATGAGTGAGTAGGTACTCTATATACATACATTTTATTTAAGATCCTGTGCACAGTCGGGTGGGATACTACGGTTCCACGACCTCTAAGCAGATTTGCTGCAGTCCGCGTTCCTACACGAGGGTTTCTCCTGACAAGGTCCAAGACCCGTTCTTGCACCTGAACTCCTACCTCTCTGCCACCCCCGCGCCTTTGAGGAGTAATCCGTTCATCACTCAGAACCCTCTGATAGGCCGCCGTGATGACTCTAGCATCAACCGGATGTTGCCGGTTTGGGTACCTTACCTATCCCGGTAAATTCGCAAGGCTTGTGACGCATTTCCTCTAGCTTCACCGTAGCACATAAGCATTTGTCCATACTCCCTCGCACTAAACATAATGTAGGTAGGTAGGTACCTCCCTAACAATAATAAATAAAAATAACACTAACTCAATAAAATACTGAAAACTTAATAAACTAAACTGCTTCTAATAATCTTATATCTTTTTGATTAACATTTTATCGAAAAATTCACTTTCTTTATCTATCTTTATTACCGAACAACGTTGCTTTTATTTTTATTTTACTCTAATATTACGGACATTGGCGAAATTATGTCAACCCAGACGTAGACGCCATTAAAAGAAGAAAGGAAAGGAAAGGATAGCGTTGATAGCTAACTAACACCAGAATGGCAAAACCAGTATACAGACTCGTATAAACTAGAGGTAAGATTTTCATTATATCAAGTAAATAACATTATCATGTAAAATTATCGTTCCTAAACCGACATTAGAGACAATCATTTTATTTTAAACGACTCTAAATTCCTAAATATAAACACTCTCTTTTTTATTTTACGGGACAAATAGTAAGTAATCCCTCGGGAATAAAATATTTAGAGGACCACCCGGATCATTCTCTAAACAAAAACGAAATAGTACCGCGTCATTTTCTTTTTTGTCTTTCGTCGTCAAAATCGTTTTAATAATTTAAACAGGGGGGTATCACCCCCTGGATTTACATATCATAGAAACGGGGCTATGATGAGGCTCCTCAGTTATAACCAACTTAAAAAAAAGAGGTTCTCCATTCGTGACGTATGTTTTATGTACTCGTGTATGTTACTTGATACACCCATGGTTAACCGATTTTGCTGATTCTTTCACTATTGTATAGAGAATGATTCCGAGGTGATTCCATAGATTTCCCTTGGGATTATTATTTATCTTTCATAAAAAACGAATAATTCTACCAATAATTGGTAAGTAATGGTGTCCATGGCAACGGGCGTAAACAAGAGACCAATCCTTGAAAAACAAATTCCCAAGTTTTCGGATAGCGGATTGCATAAAACGAAAGACGATCGTTCTTTCAATGACCTTTCTATGAAAATGATTATGACTTTTATATTATCGAAAGATAATTGTGTCATTAAGTGACGCGTCCGAAGCAACGCACGTCTTCACGCTATACAATTTTTGAAAATCATACCACGGCACGGCCAATAATCGCGTTTGTGATCAGAGCACGCTGTGACGTCACACGATTTGGGCAAGAAATCTCATAGGTCATAGAGCATAACCCCCCAGGTTGTTCGATTTGTGCGAACGTCAGTTGAAACTTCGTATTTCGTGTTTCAGAGTAAGCCCTACTTACTTCATTCATTCGTCGTTTCATCCATGTGACACCAAACTAAATTTGTCTAGAATTTTAACTAGACGTCGCGTCTAGAGAGAAGAGAATAGTTTAAAATCGGTTTAGTTTTTTTTAAACAAACCAATTATTACTTTTGTGGTCTGGTATGTACTGAATAATTACGTTCTATTTTTAATTAAGATCGATTTCGAGCGAGATAACATGGTTTTCTCGTGAGTGAGAGAGAAGTACAGAACGGAGACGTGCACCGAATTTTCGATGCGCCAAAACTTTTTTTTACTTAATTACAAGTTAATGAAACAACCAATCGAAAGATTAAAAGACAAAACTAAAAAAAATACTTCTAAAAAATGTGTGCTGTTCCTAAGATAAATAGCAAAAATTGTGCATCTATTTTCTAAAAAACCAGCCTTCCAGAAAACTTTCACCAATCGTGTTTTTAAAACACGTAATGCAAGATGAAAGATCAAAGTAACATTTCCATAAATATGAAGGTTAGCTTTCACAGATTCTGAGATAAATAACGCTTTCGAAGTACAAAATTGCCAAAATTGCTTATGGCACAATCGCATCTCTTCTTCGCTTGTCTCTGGTTTCTACTTTAGTCGAGTCCGGCCTTGAAGCTCGATTAACTAAAAAAACAATATCACTTCTGTCTATAGAGTCGTATAGAACACTGGCACCTCCTAAGCATTATTTCCAAGCGAGCGATAGCTCACCCTGCCCAGGTACGGTACATGTAAAGGTACATTTTTCCTTCACGCATTTCCCTACTAAGTTACCATAAGCCCCGCTTGACAAATGTTTAAGATGAACGGTTATTTTGCACTGTTTATGTTTATTTTTTGGAGGATAACCTCTTTTTTGGGGGAAATAAAAATATGGTCATAAGGAAACATTTTGTTCTTGTAATGACACGGTAGTGGAGTGGATTTGAGGGCCGCTTTGTGCCCGCTGCGACCTCCTTTAGGTGTTGCCCACATGTAGAATAGAAGCTTGAGAATTCCGACAGTTCTCCTTACTTAAAACGATACTTATGTTACCATGCTTCTTATTTATGACCATTCCTCGAGAATCTTATACTTTAACAACCATCAGTGTGAACAAAAATCGAAGATACAAGTTATTCGATTGTTACTCATGCATATAATTTAAAATTTCTGACGCAAGAGTTCTAAGAAATAAAGCGCTATGAGTTCCCTTTTAATCGACTTACAAAAAGGAAGGAGGATCTCAATTTTACCTGTACCTATATATTTTGTTCTGTTTGTCGCCTAAGAACGTTTGACTGGATGATCCGATTTTGTTGGTTCTTTTTTTATTTGAAAGCTGGTGCTTCCGTATGATCCCATTTTAATTTGGTTCAGTTATGGTTTTCCAGGTCAAAAGCATGTCCGAAATATATATATTAGTCCATTGCTGGACGCAGGCCTCCCCACGCTGGGCATGCGGGTTGAGGACCGCAGTTTGGTGGTATAATTGTTCTGCAGTCGGCGCTTCTGTCCGGCCTCAGTGGATATCCTTTAGTCGCCTCTTACGACACCCGCGGGAAGAATTGGGGTTGTGCAAATTCTAAGCCAGCACTACACAGCTCATCACAGTCGACGCCTGCAGTCAATCGTGAAAACTTCTGAGGTAACAAACATAAAAAACAGTCAAATTGAGACCCTCCTCCTTTTTTAACCGACTGAAAAAAAAGAGGTGCTCAATTCGACTGTTCTTTTCTTTTCTTTCTTTTATGTTTTTTACCTCAGAACTTTTGACTGAGTAGTCTACTCATGATTCTTTTTTTTATATGAAAGCTGGGGCTTCTTGTGTGGTCCCATTTTAATTTTGTTCAGTTCTGACAATGAGTTCCATGAAAATTCATGAAAAAACTATACAAATTAAAGTCGGTTTATAGTTTTTTAAAACAAAATTAATTATTGAAGTCCCAAATCCACCGTTGTCTGCCTTCTAAACGCTTACGGTACTAGTGAATGTGTCGTTTCTGCGTTAATGGTAAGTACTGAGTGTGCAAGTACATAATACTCGTAAGTTTTACTGAAAACTACTGAAAAGGAAAGATCAGCTCAGCTACGTATCGCGTCTGATTGATCGACCAGCCCTGTCCAATAAATATTAAATAACTAGAGCGCAATTTGTCTGTCTCACTTAGTTTCGATGAAATGATATATTAATACGCGGGAAGATGCATCGCCTCTGGCTTGTAGAGAACGTGATGGTGTTGCCAACTTATCTACTCTGAGAAATGCGATATCTTTCTCTCATGGTTTACCTACTTTAAACCTCCCCGGTCTTATGCTCGCTGTTCAACTTTTTAGTGATTGACTTGTATAAATTTTTGCTTATAATGTAAAATGCATTCATAATTCATAATAAAATCTATTCTGTTCGCATTACAGATGCATTCGAATTATTGAATTGAATTGAATTCTCATTACATAATCTAATGGGTAAAAAAGTTACAAAACGTAGTTATAGCCTGCAACGTTGCTAATATAGTAAGATGCTACTATCAACTATTATCATAAGTTACAATACAGTGCACAAGTGCACCTATGTATTTATAGTATTGTAATTATAATAGAGGTCTATTATAATAACAATACTATTAATGTTGGACAATGCACACAGCATTATCCTAGCCGCAAACTATGCAAGCTCTACCACTATTATACTAAGTAGATAAGCGGTACTGCCTCGGACTCTGATTTTATGAAAATCTATTTTGTTAATGAAGAAGTTTAAATCGATTTTGTTATAAACTCATGCCTCTAAATGACTTTATTTTATTTTAATATTTAACAGAATAAAATAGTATTCTTTGCCCGGGTCAACACGCGAGCGTTTTTCCGCCATCAAAGTATTGCTTACTAATGTGGTAATACTTACCTTGGTGTTTTGTACGATTTCGAATACTTTTTCATAGAAAAATCAATTACATAATTCGTCCGTCCCGATATATTTCCAGTCGAAAGATTATCATCTTTTTTTATATAGTACCTAACGGAGTCCATAAAATATTGTATTATTTTATTCAGACTTCATTTAGTCAGCTGTCAACAATATGAGAACTTCCAGTCATGTCACAAAGCTAAACAATAAAGAGAATGAGTTTTTAGGACGTTGGCCTTCGCCGTTAGATGTTTTCCGGGTATTCAATATTTAGACAGACACCTTGCACGAAAAATATTCTAAATGTCATATAAACCTGTTCCTCTGAAAGTTGGCAACTCCAGCGTGATGGCCATCCATCGGTAGTCTACTGCACGTACGTACGTACACCAAACCGACCGTTGGGGTTTACAACTGAACTTCAATAAATAAAATCCATATAAACTAAACTACACTGGATAAAACAGCGGAAAAACTCTGGGTGTAAACAAACAAACAGCTAGGAAGACGAGAAAAAAATGAGTTGATCTGAGAATTCATACCAATTTTAAGAAATCTACGGGAATTTCTCTCCAGTTTGTGTATTCGACTCGACACGAAGGCACTTGGAAAATAATAACATTTCAACAAAAAAACCAACGAACGGTTCCCTAACTAAACTTCCTAACTAAGTTGCCATAGAGAAGAGAATATAAATTAAATGTATCAAAATAAGCAATCGACTTGAGAAGCTTAGTTTGAAGTCGGTAGGCAAGGCATATACGCGCTGGGTTGACGTGCAGCATACGGTTAGTTATTAAAATAAGAAATCAAACCCCCTTACTAAATGGACGATTTATTCCTTACATCGGAATCAATCCGATACGTTCCCTTCCACAGTTGTTGGGTAAAGGTCTGAGGCACGGCCTGTGCGTCAGACCTTTACCCAATGAATAAAACGTAAATTTAAACGTACTTATCGGTAGTTCGGTAGTATCGGTCAGTTTAGTAATCTGCAGACTGTTGCAAAACAATGTAAAGATCTATCAATATCGTTGTCAAATACAATAGTCGTCGCGTAGCAAAGACGCTGGCTTCATCGCCCCGCTGTATGGCAATGCTGATGCGCTGCGCCAGATACTCTCTCACTTTCTGACAAGGTCTTTATACAGCTGATAAACCTATTAAATAATTTGACTTGTCTAAGTGCTTATTTTGTAAGTCTAAAGAAATAAACGATTTGACTCTGATTTTGTGATTGTATTCGTCTATTTATTCTTGATATATTAAAAAAGCCTGTGCTTTAATGTTTTTAAATTTCGTATTTGCTGTTATCAAGTGTTCCTCGAGTTTCGAACCGAGTTTATATGGTTTAATAAATGAACTAAATCATTTATTGAAAAAGAAAATTACAATCATCAATTCATCACATCAATTAATTAACAAAATTGAAGGGATTATATATTTATTCTATGACTGAACTTACCAGCTTTCGGCTCATTTAAAATAAAAGATTCTATTTCATTATATTGTCCGACTTCCTTGAACCGTTCAACGACAAAATGAAAATAAACCGTTTTGCCCGCTCAAAGGTAAACTCGATAGACTGCGGTCGTAGCTATAGCCTGAGTGCATCTTGTGCAGATTCTTTCACCCTGTAGTATGGCACATCGGCGTGGACAATCGTTTCGAACTTTTCTATACGAATACACTAAAGCGCGCTGTGTGTTTACAAAATAATTGATTTTGTTTTAAAAAACTGTAAACCGACTTTAATTATATAGTTTTTTCATGGATTTCATTGTCTAATATGGGAACACACGGGAAGCACCAGCTTTCAAATAAAAAAAGAATCATGAAAATCGTACCAACAAGTAAAAAGTTCTGAGGGAACAAAATAAAAAAATACAGTTGAATTGAGAAACTCCTAAAACCAACTTCTATCTGCTGAATATTTACACTGGTTTTTTATTATTTTTAAACGACACAGTAATTTGTATCTTCAGGATCATTCTCTATAGATACAAAAGCGAAAGAATCATCAAATGGCAGAAGATTATGATTAATAAAATTAACAATATTAAAAAATATGATATAGCCGAATTTCAAAATCTCCTCTCTGCACCTACATAAACAAAGTCCCCCGCCGCAACTGTCTGTCTCAACGAGATAAATTTTAAAACTATCTACTGAGCTGATATTCTTACATTTTTCACCAATATATGAGGAAGGTATAACTTTTACGGCTTTTGTATAAAATGGCTGAATTATGACGATGATTGTTGAATGGCACTTTGCTGTGGTGCGCCGCATAAACCAATGGTTATAATTAGAATTCACGAAATAAATGTATTGATGCAGAAATTTGCCCGAGGGGTTGTTGTCGGATTAATGATTATAGCGGTTAAGCCCGTGCAAACATCATTGTTTTCAATTTCTACACGGGCCTATTCTAGCTCGCACTACTATTAAGAAATGCGCAGTATTTTGTACCAACCGAACTAAAATGTATAATTATCTATCTACAGCCTATACCGGTCCACTGCTGGACGCAGGCCTCCCCCTGTTATAAATTCTATTGACCTTTGTACAACTCCTCCGAAACTAAAACCAAGAAATTTTAGATAACGGAAGACTTACGGAACCCTATAAATAAATAATTCTGGACAATTCACACAGCATTATCTAGCCCCAATCTAAGCAGAGCTTGTCTTATGGGTACTAGATAACTGATATACATAATACAATACTCTACATAGTTAGATATTATTTATTATAAGTACATAGAGAACATCCAGAACATAATGATTTGCAACCAAAATGCAAAAGAATAAAGTTAAGTATTAAATGTACAAAGTGATCGGCCGCTGACTGTTAAATAACTTGAGTTCACGTTTACCAGCTTTGTGATGCACGGAACTGTAAAGCAGTTACTAGGTTGAATATCGTTTGAGTCTCCCGAACCTCTCATAGATTCATTTATCGGTCAAAAGGTTCCGCAGACCACCATCATCAGCTCACATCCGTCCACAGCGGCACAAGTGCCCATGTCTCATGAGTAAGCCAATTTTGTAGACGGACGTAAGAACACTTTTTTTCTTTGCTCTAAAATTAGCTTTTATGTAGACAGACCATCTATAAAATAAAGATATTGTAGTCTTATTCTTATTCTCCCTGAATAAGTGAGATTTTTCTTTGTGTAAATTTGTTTTTTATTGTAAAATAATACAGTGTTGCAATAATATAAAACCATAATAGTCTAAAGTAAAGTAAAATATTGAGGAACACGAAAAGAGACGAAATTTTATTTCAACCTCAACCTCAACAGCCTGTATTGGTCCACTGCTGGACGAAGGCCTCCCCCTGATTAGCACCTTGCTGGCGTTGCTGTGTTTATAATCCTTATAATGTAATAAAGCCGAAAGTTTAAAAATAGTGTGAGCTTATTTTGTGACGTAACCGTAACATACCCGTCCTACTAACATTATAAACGCGATAGTTTGTAAACATGTCTGTATGCATGTTTGCTGCTTTTTCACGCAATAACTACTCAACGGATAGGGCTGAAATTTTGCATACAGGTAGTTCTAGGCCTGGAATAACACATAGGCTACTTTTTATCCCATAAATCAGTTTGCCAGGATAGGCGTGCGGAGCCGCGGGGTGCAGCTAGTATTACATAATTGTGTTCTTATCTTACCGACAAGCGCGCGAAGCCGTCGGCAGAACTTAGTAATGTAAAAACTAATTTCATTTTCATTTCGTTTCTACCCGCGAGCTTGGCTTAGCTGCGGATTTGTGATCGCAATAGTGTTGGATAATAAACAAATGAAAAATGCTGTCCTTCCTCTGATACCTAACCTACCCCTTAATCACAACCGCAACAGCCCGTATTTGCCTACAGCAGGACATAGGCATCCCTCTCATAAGCGCTTTATTGGCGTTTGTCTAATGGGGGGTAGTGCTTATAAACCCCACGCTGGGCGTGCGGGTTGGGGATCGCAGTTCGGTGGTAGAATTGTTCTGCAGGGGGCCCTGCTGCCCGCCCCCGATAAATATCCCTTAGTCGCCTCTTACGACACCTACCCTTTAGTCACCTTTTCCATGCATGGCTAAGTTAGAGGGGTGAATTCTTACGCCGCCATTGCCTAGAGCACGGAACCCATCGATCTGTTTCTCAGAGCGTAATTACCCCTTCAGCCTTGGATCTATTTTTAAATCCTTTATACACACAAAATCATACATAAAAGTTAACAAATACCTACTGGACATGTACAAAGGCGAGCTTAACCCTTAAAGAGTTTTCTTACAACAAACCTCTCTCTGTAACCATACAGAGAGAGTTTATGAAGCGACTGTGGATAGATATTGTGTACATGTGTATATTTCTTTTTTTCTCTCTTTGTCTTACAAAGAGAAAAAAATAAATATACGGATAGTAATATTTTAAAACTACATACAACTATTTGATAACTTTAATCACTGAATAACTCATCATCAGCTATGGGCTGGGACTGTAAGCTATCAAAGCACTGTATGTATATGCTTATGGAAGTAAATCATTTACAACGATCTCGTTGTACGTTATTTACTATATATATGTACCTATATTTATATTATAATCAATTTAAGTATGGACTGGGAATAATAATAAATCTTTATTTAATAAGCCTATGCTTATTAGCACTAAAGTCATTCACAACTTTTTATATTGATTGGAAAGCTCAAAACTCAAGGTAAATATATATATATTATATTTAAAAATATTAATACCTCTTTTTGAATAGTACCATTGATTGTTGGGTTAAACGGATGCATTAACGTATTAGGATATATGGCCTCTTTACAGCTTAATTAATCCTACTAAATACAGAAAATAGTTTTGCCATGTTTGGCGGCACGTAAGTGTCATATTCGCAAATAACTCAAATCCACTCGACAGATTGACTTAGAGTAACCAATCGACAATTTCCCAGCTAGTCTTACCATCAATTTCGAAACGAATGAACTATTCAGGGCGTCCTATCTTCGCCGCTGTCTCTCCGCCGCGCCGCCGCAGCCTTCACAAAACTGAATTCAATTTAGTAATTTCATGCTTTATTTGCAGCGTCGAAATAGATTATTGTTTTATTGGTTTCTTATTTGGTACTAGGACGAAGACTACGTCTCATGGAACGTGTTATAGAAACTATCACAGTTTGACGAATTCATTACTCGATATAATTCACGGATTATGCGGATGAATCGTCTGTGCTCGAAGGGATGCGGGACGCGCGCGTCTAGAACCGCACTCGCCCTGAAGATGTCCCTCGTTAAGGGATGAAACGTTGGTGTTCTTCCAACACAAATAATATTCGTAGTTAACCCGCTTACATCCGTAATGAATGTATTATACTTCTGAAAAAGGCAAGTTGTAGATAGAGATCAATCGATCCACTCAAAGATTGCTATTATTGCTAAAATTTAAGGGAATTAGAGTCAATTGCTTCTGATATGTCTTATTTGATAGTAATTACTATTTATCACGCTGTTTGTATAGTAAAAAAATAACTTGTCTGAGTGCTTATTTTGTAAGTATAAGGAAATAAACGGTTTGACTCTGACTCTGACTCTATTTATCGTGGAACGAACCTGACATAAAGTCACTCTAATCACGCTATCACACTTCACAGTAATATTATAAATGCGAAAGTTTGTATGGATGGATAGATGTTTGTTACCTCTTCACAAAACTACTAAATAGCGAAATTTTGCATACAGCTGATTTTAATCCCGCAATCAAACATCAACAAAAAAAAATATCCCATAAATCAGTTCCCGTGGGATAGATATCACCTTTAAACGTTTCCATAGGAATAACGCGTGTGAAGCCGCGGGGCGCAGCTAGTATAATATAAAAATATAAATAACAGTTGGGTCCTTGATTTCTGCCCAGCTGTGGGACGACCGAACAAATAGCGAGAAAATATGAGAGTCCGAAGTCGGAATGCGAAAATCACTTTCTTATTCTAATAAAATTATGCAGTGAACCATGTTTGTTCACAAAATGAATGAATGGAAAATGGAAATGGCAATGAAAAATCTCATTGAAACATGCCATCGGGGGCATGTTGACACCTTCACTTGACCGACTACAGTTATTATAACCGTCTATTTGTCTATCGCTTTATGTTCTATTCTTTTATATAAAACCAGACATAGTATTACAGCGTACACTCTAATGCATTACATCTAGGACATCTACTTGCTAGTGAAAATAAAATAACAACAACATAACACAACTAAAAATTCGTAAAATAAAAAGAATGTTAAGACAAACATCTGTGTGTCTACCATGAGTTTTGACAATCTACATTGTATACTCGCTAGCGAGTGTAGTTAAAAAAATGTATGAAAACTTCTAAAGCGCCTCTAGCGGATAGTTGGGTACTAAAATGCGCTGTGGATAACTATATGCGTATTTACGTAACTACTGTAGTAACGTCAGGCGATTTAACTGTGACAACTCATGGTAGACTAGACACACAGCAAACAAAAACAAAGACTGACGGTACGGGTACATTAGTTATCTCTGTTTATTGTCGAGCACGGGGAATACTGCCTTGGGTAGCATAAATACGTCACTTTGTCATCGAATGCGTAAAATGTTTGAAATTCATCCCTTCAACTTCAATAATTTACGCAATGTATGACGATGCGATGTCATTTTTCTCTATTCTACCCTAGACAATATCCCTGTGCTTTATTTAATTATTTATCTATGACACTAAAGTTGGTCCATTACGAGTATAACGCAATTTGATAGTTATTGTAAACACTGGCATCCTACTAATAATATAAACGTATGTATGGTATGGTTTCACTTCACTGTATCACTTGATAGGAGCTGGTAGGTTTGTTCGAAGGACCATGAAAAGGGTTGTGTCTGGGGGTTGTGGTAGGTGGTGCTGGTTGTTCCCCAAACAGCCCTTTGTGATTGGTAAGACACTAAATTTGGTCCATTATCAACGCAATTTGATAGGTATTGTAAACACTTGCATCCTACTAATATGTATTAAAAACGTGAAAGTTTGTAAACATGTCTGTATGTTGCTCTTTCACGCAAAAAATTGCATACAGGTAGTTCTAGACCTGGAACTGGACCTGGACACATAGGCTACTTTTTATCCCATAAATCAATTCCCGTGGGATAGACGTGCGAAGCCGCAGGGCGCAGCTAGTATTAAATAAAGTTAATAATAAACTCATTCACCAGTGCCCCCTCCACAGAGGTAGAGGTAGTTAGGTGAGGTGTTAAATAAGAATGAATGCGTCTAAGAGGTGGAAATAAAAAAGAGAATATTAATAAACTAGGTATATGATGAAAAAAAAAACAGTAAATGAACGATTGTGGATTGTGGAAGTTCCGAAGTCAAACTTCTTTTGACCTTTCCCAATTGAAAAGCCGAAAGTTTGTTTAGACTAGTAAGGAAAATATAAAGATGAAGTTATTTATACAATTCCGCGAAAAACCTCCAATAAGATCGTATAAATTATACAAAATTAAAGTCATTTACTTCAAACTAATATTACATATGTGAAGATTTGATTGTTTGTTTGAATGGAATAAGCTCCGAAACTATTAGACTATTAAAAAAATGAAAAAAAACAGTGACTTAAAAAATTCTGAGCTTACTTTTCTGGGAGTGACATAGGCTCTATTTTATCCCTGAGGCTCTGCTAGTGTTATAATAATATAAAGCTGATTAAATTTTCACTTCACACACAAAACTTTTGTTTTGTAGCTATCCTGATCGCTATCTAGATATTATGTGAGCGTTTCCTCCGCCGCCGCCGCCGCCGATATCTAACGTCGACAAACTTGCTACCTTCGACCCCCCCCCACCCTTCCCCTTTTATTTTGAGCACTCATTGACTGGACTATAAATATTATATAACGTCTATGCCGCGGTTTCGGCCGCATCTGGCGACTCCCGCGGCATTAAACATTCAGCGGCCGTTATGGCAGCTTTTGTCCTAGAGCATTCGAAAATAGCTATCTTCTTGAAACAAGGCAATCCTTTTCTTATACTCGTACAACACTTCCAAAAAGGTTCCGGATCGATTATTGAGAATCATCTACATTTTTTTTAATAGATTTCGAAATATCAAAAAATCTGAGGTTTAATTCGCGATTCAGTAATTATTCGGTTAGCATATTTTGAAGATGCTCTTTATATGTGATGTTGGTTTTTTGATGATCGAAATCAATCTGGAAACTCTTCTTTTAAGTCGGCAACATAATTAAAGTAACGCGAAAAACACTGATATTGAACTTTTTTAAAGTAACGAAAGCATTCTCTGTAAGTTGCTTCAGAACAGGAGTCGTTTATGAATGAGTCAGTCAGTCTTACAACAACGCCAGCTAAACCCAGGCAAGCCGTTCACGATGTGGCCCTCAAAAAGGCCCCCAAAAAAAGTTTCTCGTAAAGATTTTCCAACATTGCGCGACCTTGCCATGCAAATTTTAAGCAGGTTTGGTTCCACCTACAAATCTCTGAGAAAGAGACTCTTAAAAAGCAATTTAACTCTATCATACATTAAAAATAAAAATTGCAGATCCCTCACTACAAAACACATTTCAGATTTGATTGTACTTTGAACATCGATTTAAAACCAAATATCGACAAATTACTATCCTCACAGCTCAAACTTAAAAAAACACAACTATTGCGTTATTTTATTTCATTTACAATTTACAGAATTATAAAATAAATTTCCTATTATGAATATGTTAGTAAGTGGCCCGTCTCACCGTCACAGTCTAAGAGATTTTGCTCACTTGGAAAATTTATTATCCGGCCTTGCTCTACAGTGATTCAACCCCATCCAGTAATAATGAAACTGAAAACACCTCCAATCTATATTGGAGGTGTTTTTAGTTTCATTATTACTCAATTATTACTCAATCTATATTGAAAATGATTTTCAATAACAATAGAATGGTATAAACACCTGCCTGCACAAGATTTAGCAAAATCAAGAATGTAGAAAACAACAACCCGATCGGAATACTAAAACAAGTGTTTGTTGTGCATGTGGAAAAGATAATATAAATACAAAATGCTCTGCAAGTCTGCACCCGCTAGCACTCTAGTATAAACAGACGCGGTGGCTCAGTATAACAATGAACAGCCTGTATTTAAAGCCTTTGGCTCTCTGAAACGTGATATTGTTGTGTCAAAACGAACGATGGACATTCGATCAAATCTGATTAAAATAATCGTGTTTGGATAAAGGATTTTAGTACGTCCACATTTCACACCAAAACGATTATCATCCATGTAATCATCTCTTTAAAATACCTAGTTTTACTAGCTGCGCCCCGCGGCTTCGCACGCCTATCCCACGCGAACTAATTTATGGAATAAAAAGTAGGTATATGTGGTATTTTAGGCCTAGAACTACCTGTATGTATTTCAGCCTGATCCGTTGAGTAGTTTTTGCGTGAAAGAGCAACAAACATGCATACAGACATGTTTACAAACTTTCACGTTTATAATATAAGTAGGATTTATCCGTTGATATAGATACCTCAACCTGAGTCCTGCCTGCGTCGGAGGCCTTCCCTTGATAAGCGCCTTACTGGCGTTTATCATATCATCATCATCAGCCTATATTAGTCCACTGCTGGACATAGGCCTTCCCTAATGAGCGCCATAGCGCCCTGTCTTCAGCTTGACGCATCCAATCTTTCACAGATCTCATCATCCTTCCTGGCCGGAGGGCGCCCTACACTACGTTTGCCGAGTCGTGGTCTCCACTCAAGAACTCGTTAACACCATAGGTTGTCGGTTCTTCGCGAGATATGGTCGGCCCACTGCCACTTCAACTTGCTAAGACGTTGGTTCTCTGTCGGATGTGTTCGTTACGGATCCTATCCTTCAGAGAGTCTCCGATAGCTATTTCCATAGCTCCCTGAGCGACTTTGAACTGGTGGAACAACCCTATCGTGAGCGTTTACCTAATGGAGGCTAATAATTATATAATTATGGGTATTAACCCATAATACCCACGCTGGGCATGCGGGTTGAGGATCGCAGTTCTGTGGTAGACTTGTACTGGAGCTGCTGGATGCAAAAAACAGTTGGTAGTTTTCTAGCACCAGTAATTCCCGGGAATTAGATCGAGATTACATTCTGTTATGGCTCGAAACTATATGTTACATGACGCTTTGACGCTATTTTTACATGACGGTTTGCGCCTAAACCCACCGGCTACTTTGAAAACTGTCATGAAAATATTTCGCACTGCCACAAGAATAAATCCGCTCGCTAAATACAAGTCCTTTTATTTATTATTTCAACTCCCGTGGCTCAGACTCGAGACTGGAGTGTGTTGGTCTGCGATAACAGTAAACATTTCCGTCTGTTCACATTCTGTCCCTTGCAGCTTCCCGCCAGTGCACTGTTGGTCTCACAGGTCCTTCCTTTGACCAAAGGAACGAATAATATAACATCTTTATTGTTTCCGGTTCATACTTTTGGTATGTAAGGGTAGGAAATGTTGGTACGCATTTCTCCCCGCAGTTTAGCTCATCCGGGGGTCCTTATGATGGAACAGGGTAATCTTTAGATTGCACATAGCTTGCACCACTTATAAAAATACCTACTTCTTATAGAGTGTGGCAGAAGCAATTCTAGAAAATTTGTACTTCGAAATTGTTATTTATCTCAGGATCTGTGAACACTGCCACCTTATTTATTCATATTCAGGTAAATATTACATAGTATTACTTCGATCTTTCATCATGAATTACGTGTTGTAAAAACACGGTTGGTGAAACTTTTCTTGATAGGTTTTTTTTTTAAATAGATGATTTGCACACATTGCCATTTATCGCAGGAACCGCACACTTTTTTGTTTGATTTTTGTTTTGCCTAGAAGTATTTCTATTGTTCTGTATTTTAACGATTGGTTATTTCATTAACTTGTAATAAGGAAAACAGCAGAGAAAACGTTATTGCACACTCTTATATGGTTCCGAGCTCCGAAAGGAAGTATTTTAATTATTCTAAAAAAAAACAAGGCCTGCTCAAGATCATCCATATATATCTATATTTATAAAAGAAAGTCGTGTTAGTTACACTAATTATAACTCATGAACGGCTGAACCGATTTGGCTGAAAATTAGCGGGGAGGTAGCTTAGAACCAGGAGACGGACATAGGATAGTTTTTATTACGTTCCCAGCTGAACGAATATTGATGAAAATTGGCAGGGAGGTAAACGGTATCCCGGGGACGGACATAGCTACTTGAATTGAGCGTGCGAAGCCAAAGGCAAAAGCTTGTTCCTTATAAAATAGCAAAGAACCATCCAAATCGACTGAGTAATTAACAAACAACATGCTGATTGCATGTTGTTTTTGTGTCAAAAACACAAAAACAATATACCTACCTACAAAATAATACATAATTCTTTTTGCACTTGACAACCTGTTTCCAAATTGAAGATTTATGAAGTTTTGTAATATTTATAATGAAGATGACGGCACATACCTACTTAATACATAGGTAATTAGACAAAATACGAAAACATATGTAGAACAATAGATGATACAGATTATTTAGTATTTTATAAGTCTTCGTTTCGGATTAAATAAAAACCAGTTTGAAATATAACCGGTTGAAGATTAATCATAATTAAATATGCCTAAACTAAACATAGGTCTCTCAAACTCGTAAGTTCTTTTCGTTGTTAAAAGTTTGTATTTCATTTTTAAACTTTAAAATACATTCATTCTGTTTTTACCTTAATCCACAATCCACATCCCTAATATAATTGTAACAAAACAAAAAAAATATCAAGCCAATTTACCAAGTCAAAACGTCTTATTTCCATCGGATATTTTCAAGGACCTAATTGAATTTAACAGACAAGAAAGTGTACCAGGAAACGTATATTTAAAATCTTATTTGAACCGCAGAGAGCAAACTGTCACGGAAAAACAACGAGTTTATATTTTTGAAATGTGACGAAGTCTGGCCTGATATTTTATTAACACCTCCCTCGGTTGGGGTAAACGGTGTGAAAAATTCAGCATCACCGCCGCTTCGGTTCTAGCAAGAAGCTGACTTGTTTTAATATGTATCTTTATGTCCCGACCCGTTTAATACGTTGGTTGGTAGGTATCGGGGAATCTAGGACAGCCTTAGGGCTTATTGATTAGCAACCTGCCACTGCTCAGGCTCTACTTACTTACATTACATACCGTGTCCATTTTGAATGTAGCATGTTATTAAACAAACCGTCCATACTTATCCTAAAATTCACTTCGTTGGCCTTGGCGCGTCCTTTTATACGTAATTTACATTACTTGTCGATTTTAGATCTTCCCTTCAATAAAAATTGCTCACAATTATATCTGAAATGGTCCAAGCATGTGAGATTTTGTTACTTGTGTCGTAGTTTGTTTACTAAAATGCAACATTCAAAATGGATACGGTATAAGTAGATCCTATTTTTTTTTTTTTCAACTTACAACTTTAAGGAACCATTCGCGGCCAAACAGCACGGCTATAGAGTCTGTTCAAAAAGAGAAACGTCGTGGGAATGGAGGGCTCTCGTGTGTCAATTGACAACTTTTGTTGCGTTGACAACACTGCTCTGACATTGCAGTACGACTAAAAGTGTTAGTTCACCGTGACGTCACGACTCTTCTCTTTTTGAACAGACTCTAGGTATCTATAATAATATTATAAAGAGGAAGGATGTGATTGTTTGCATTGAATAGGCTCCGATACTACTGGACCGATTAAAATAATTCTTACAACATTAAAAAGCTTACTTTTCAGGGACATATTTACATAGACATATTTTATCCCGGAATTCCCCCGGGAACGGGAACTACGCGGAGTACGCGCGGAGTACGCGGGTGAGGCGGTGCTTGTCTCTACTAATATTATTAAGGCGATAGATTTGATTGTTTGTTTGTACAAACCTTAAAGTGGACTGTATTTTTTTTTTTTAATTTTGACTCATTATTGTCTATATAGACAGACTTACAAGTACTACGTAGGTACTAATATTTAAAATTAAAATTAGGTAAGTATAAATAGGATTTTAAGAAAAGGGTAAAAACGTGTCTTCATCTCAGCAAGTATAGCTTTTGGCTAAGCCCAATGCTGGAAATATTGCATGTACTTGCCTGCAAGACAAGAAAGCCTAGATCGTCGGTCTCCGCATGTAAAGTTACTCGTACCTAATTTAACGCATTCACTGCCCAGTCTCGCTACACGGGGACGGAGACTGGCACCTGCGGACCTTGTAGGAGTTAGTTCAATTGAGGGCCATTGAGGCACTCTCTGTTTCTGACAGTAGACTGTCTTGAGAGTATACAACGCTAAACAATAGACAATAATTCAATATGGTTTATTGTTATTTTAATCATAATGTAATAGGCTCAGGACATTTTAATAATAACTATAAATAGTCATCGAAACGATGTTTTGTAATAATTATAAGAAGTCATACCTTTATCTAATCATTATTACCTACGTACCACCTAACCTAGCTAACTAATGCATGAAGGTGCATTCATTGACAAATTTTACAATTAATGTACGTACCTATCTCAGACCAAGTAAAAAATAAAAAAAGATATTTATTTGCTCTGAGGTACCTATAGAGTGAAACTTCCAAAAGACTACAAAACTAATCTAGCCTATAGTTTCATATGAAAGTTTTAAAAAGAAAGGAAAATTTAAAGAAATTCCGAACAGATAAACTAATTACTCGTAGAATAAGTATTAGGTAGGTAACGTTTATTTAAATTAGACAATGTTTCACAATATGAAAATGACAAGTTTCTAACTCGATGTTTTTATCCCATAAATTAGTTCCCGTGACATAGGCGTGCGAAGCCGCGCAGATAGTATGATAGTAGAGCTATGCTTGAGTGACGTTTATGCTATAGAAAAGCGTTGTTCAAGCATACATCGATGACTGAGCAAGCTTTCATAATACGGGCCTAAGTCTTTCTAGGTATAGCCTAGCCTTTATAAAGTAAAGACGAGGCCGGTCGCTGAGACACAGGCAGGAACATCGTCCGCAGATTGCCTTGTCTAGGCATGATAGTAATGCTTTTTAGCAACTGTAAGGCTGCGTTTTCAGTGGGCAACAGCGGAAGCGGGGGCGGATTTTTAACAGCCATTTACACAAATTAATTTATTCATTTGCATGCTAAACAAGATTCGTCAAGTGCGAGTTTGCCGAGGGTATTAAACGTTGGCAAATTATACAAATATGTACTAAAGGTACTTAGGTGCCAGCTTCGGCTTGGGCTGTCGCCAGATGCTACGAGAGAGCAAGCCACGAATACACCATGGGGCAGAAGCGGGGATTACTTCACTCTCACCCTAACAGCGTGTCTGTAAGGTAATCATCTGCCCAGACACGCCAGACAGTAGCTCGTCGCGGCACAATGGCACTGTTCCACCGCAATCAGATTCAGTGTGACAAGTGCCTAGGAGTACATTGTTGAATAAGTAAACTCACTTGCACACTCACTAATAAAGCTTATTGACAGACGGACGGAGCGTAGTCATCGCTCCTTTCGTCTGTCAATAAGCTTTATTATTAGAACTGCAGTGCTACTCCTACCTCACGCTTAGATAAGCCTTTATACCAAAGGACCTAGACAATGTAACAATCGATGCCGAAAGCGATAGTAGAAAAGTCCAAAAATGTATGGGTTTGACGTATACCTTAGATATGTCACGTGATTTGTGTCGAATTATTCCCTACGAATCTTTCTATTGTTTTGATTGAACCATGTGATCGATTTTAGTAGCAAGAACATTCATACATTTAAATAAAAACTGAGAAGACAGTTTTTAGTTGTTGTATAAAACAATAATTTAGGCAACACTAGCTAACTTTAAGCTTAACTTTTTAAGCTATTGCATAGCTTTTTTCGCGGGCCTTGAGTGTGGAGACCGAATCCAGAAATTCCGTAACGAAAATAACCTAACACCCCCCACTCCCACCGGCACAGCGGTGATACTTTTTAGTCTTGCCATAAAAAATGCTATGCAATAGCTTTACCGCGGCAGTCCCCGAGTGCCAAACATATTTCTACTAGATATACAAAGACAATGGTGTCTATTAAGATGTCGCCAAAACTAGACTAACCTAATTATATCGATAAGGCCGCCGTTTGTGCGTGTGGTAGATCATAGTTAGCAATAAGTTCTACTTTTTCTGTATTTATGGTGAAATAAAGACTAAAAATGATGTTCCCATCCTTATTATTTTGATCGTTCTGACAGATGGCCTCATCTCAGTACTATCAAATGAGTTTAGTTTTGGCGACATTTGACGACACGGTCAGCCACAGATGTTCAATTCAAAGACGCACAAAGGAACATACAGCCAATATCAGACTCAAAGGCTGAAATAGATTTGTATTTCAGCCTTTGAGTGATTGAATTGTTTGATACAAACGTGGCTCAGCTCTGCGGATCGTGCCCGCCTCATGGCAGAGATGGGACACGCCAGGACATGACTTGTCTCGCCATACCAGCCTTAAGGCGGTGCCTCGAACAACACTAGCGCCGCCGCCTTTTTTTTAAACGACTTCAAAAAAGGAAGAGGTTCTCAATTCGACTGTATTTTTTCTTATGTTTGTTACCTCAGAACTTTTGACTTAGTGATCCGATTTTCATGATTCTTTTATTTGAAAACTGGTGCCTCTCGTGTGGTCCAGTTCTGAAACTGGGGTCCATACTGTATAATTGAAGTCGGCTTATAGTTTTTTGAAACAAAATCAATTATTCTGCCGACATACTTATAGTACCTACCAGTTCTAAAACATTATTTCAAAACTACGAGGTATTAGTTCAAAGTTTCTTTTCAAAAGTTCATAGCGAATGGCGTACACCGTGCGCAAATCTTCTTATCTGACTAAAAGCACTCATGATATTAGAGTTATTCCAGTTTTCCGCCCTGAAGTTCCATAAGGTGGAAAACAAAACTTCAAATAAACGAATTCCAATATCCCTTGAAGACTTTCCGTGAAAGGGAAAACTGGAATTTAAAAAAAAAGTGTTCTCCCTTGACATTCTCTCTTTTACAAACAAAATGTGAACTACGAGTACAATTATTTACGAGGAGGATTAATCTAGGTAGTATTCATCAGCTAGTAGACATCATAATTAAATTGACCTCTCTTTCGTTATCGAATTCGAAATAATTTTCGCTGCACATGTGAGGTAATGCGTTGTGCTTGTGGAAGTTAGTGTTCTAGTTGTTTGTGTTATCCTTAAATAAATAAATAAGGCTGGACTATTCACACAGCATTATCTAGCCCCAAGCTAAGCAGAGCTTGTGTTATGGGTACTAGATAACTTATATACATAATACAATACGCTACATAGATTTATTATATATAGAAAACATCCAGAACGCCCTGAACAAATACCTGCAGATCGTACAAATATTTGTCCGGAGGCGGGAATCGAACCCGCAACCTCCTGCGTCGCAGGCGGACCATCGCCCACCGCGCCACAGAGGTCGTCTATCGTCATCGTCATCCTTGATATTACCTTGTTGTTTTCTGTTATTGTAATGAGATCTTGTTAAGTTTTCATTGATGAATGCCTTGTTGACATAAAATCTATTATCCTGTACATCTGAATTGAAATTATTATTATTATTGTCATTTTTGATTGATTATTTATTGTATATTGCTTTGTAACTTACTAACCATTAATTATAATTATGTGTTACTAACAAAATGGATGTTAGACTGAATACATTTCAATTTCAATATAAAATATCTTGGATTCCGAATCGGAGTAGGTATAGGATGGGATACGCCATCCTAGGATGTGTCGGCTCGTACCTCCACATGCAACCTTACTCTGCTCATAGCTCTGATGCTCATTACCACAGCCTGACTGGCTCCTCATAACTAGGCTCAAAAGCTCAGCGAATCGCTCGTTAAACAATATTTAATGGAGCAGTTATCCATGTAGCACCGATATACACTGCCTATCCATAGTAACTGCACCTAATATAGCCTTGATAAGGTATCTATCGATAAGCTAAGGGCTCCTATACACGGACAGTTGCCGACTGGAAGGCTCAATTGATATGCATGGTTTTTTTTTATCGATTATTAAGGTATAAGGTAGGTACATAATCAAAATTCTAGTAATTTTTTTTATTATTAGGGTAAAAACAAAAAGTAAAACTACACTCAGTTTCGGGTGATGAAATGCTGCCCCGCTAGCAGCCCTTGCATTTAGTGACGTCACGGTTCATCGGATCGATGTCAGCTCAAAGTCAAAATTTAATGCCCATAGAAAAATGTTCAAGTATGACCTTACCGTTCGAGTGCCAAAAGCGTTGCATTTAAAAAAATGCGGTTGAGATTTAAAATATCATAAAATACAATAGTAAATATACAAATATATTTCTCTATCAATAGAGAATACGTAAAAATACGTGCAGTCCGTGTATAAGAGCCCTAACCTAAATTTACATGAAATATTTCCATTATGGTTATAATGTAGCTACAGCATGTACTTATGCGTTAGCTTGTACAAGCCTCTTTGAAACTAACTTGTATGTAGGTAGGTACATAAGTATGTACATTTAGATCCATTTATGTTTGTGACTACTTCACGCGGAAAACACTGAATGGATCGTGCTGATATTTGCTGCTTACAGGAAGTTATAGGGTTCTTCCAACACAAATAAGGTTCGTAGTTGACCCACTTACATCCGTATTAAGTTATAGGGAGTTATTCCCAAAGTCAGACCGTCGCGATATACAATATAGGTACCTAGATTGATTAAAAACAACAGCCTATTTTATGATTTTCAGTCAAAATGACATTTTCAGAATGACAGTTCCTGTCATTAATTACAGTAATAGTCACAAACGTTTACAAACATATGGGAAAAAATCTATAATTGGAAATTACAACATACGTCAAAATGTCGCCTCTCCTATGTTTTCTATTTCGGATTTGTACGATTGAAGTTTTGGTGTTTAGTTTCTACCTTGCTGGTATATTTATTTGTTAATAACATACACAAAAAACAAAGTTCTCAATTACAAAAAAGTATAGGATTAAAAAAACTGACGACGGGCTTAGCTCGTTCCCTTGCTACCAAGTACCAACCCATACCAAATAGGTACCTTTGTATACTCCGTTTCAGAATCCAAGATATTTTATGTCAACAAAGACTATCAATAAAAACTTAATTAAATCCCATATCAGAAATCAACAAGGTAATAAAAAGCAAGATCTTCAACAACGCATAATCTCAAAAATGCAGTGAAAAATGTTAATTGGAAAGAATGAATGAAAGCTTTCTAATCCCAAAATTGTTTAGAGTTTCTGTGCTTAGCTTGGATGATACCAATGACGTTCAATATTCAGATGTAAACCTTATTTGTTTGTGGAATAACACCAACGTTTCATCCTTTAACGAGGAAGATATGGTTCGCAGTTACCCGGTTACATCCGTAATTAATTCATTAACAATTATTTTTTATTTTATTTTATTTATTTGGGAAACAAAAAACTTACGTTTAGGTGACGGTAAGTCCTTAAAAACTAGTACAAATGAAGCTAAAAACAGTTTCCACTCGTAGTCTTAAAAATAACCTAAACTAAATTTACAAAAGCTTATAATAATAGTTAAGAAAGATACAATATTATAGGTTTGAAAGTAAAATATTCCTAATGTTTTGTAACCTCTTTGTATAGGAATAGTATCTAGGTTTTTGTGAATCGGAAAATAGATGTTGAATTCCCGCATTTAATTTGGTTCCTCTTCGTCTGCATACAGCACGGGAGGTGGTGCCTAATGTAGAGCTCGCATTCACTAGAGAATGCATTCAATGTGTTCCGGAAAATAGTCATTTACCAGTGCAAGTACAGTCAGCGTCAAATTGATAAGGGCGTCTAGAGTAGTCAAAATGATCTAAAAACATAAAATCAATTTGATAAACGCAGTTCGAATCGTCATATTGTTGTAAACACTGCTCATATAAATATGAAAAAATGTGTAGTAAGATATTATGAGCACCTTGTGTTTATATTTCATATTTCATTTATTTTGCTTACTTATGAATGAATTGTACGTACATGTAAGAAAAATAAATGAAATATGAAAATATGAAATATAAACAAACACCCAAGGTGCTCATAATATCTTACTACACATTTTTTCATAGTACATGTAAGCAAAATAAATGAAATATGAAAATATGAAATATAAACACCCAAGATGCTCATAATATCTTTCTACACATTTTTTCATATTTATATGATTATAGATATACCTACGACCTTTGAGAGCTTTGTTTGCTAAGATAACTTTGAACAACCTGGCTGCTCATATAAATATGAAACAATGAATGGTAAGATACTTTGAACTCCTTACCTTAGGTGCTTAAAACAATATAAAATAATCTAATATCATGATTCGAACTGCGTATATCAAATTGCTTTCATGTTTTTCAGATCATTTAGACTACTCTAGATGCTCTTATCAATTTGACGCTGACTGTACCTTCAATGGGATAAAGCCTAAGCTTTTCCAGTAATGTTACGTTCTCACTTAAGAAATTACTTGTTAATATGATTAATTTATTTGTCGTTAGCACTATCTTTGCCTGAAAACAGATTTATACCTATGGTTTATCCATTTTGAATGAAGTATGTTAGTAAACAAAGTACGACACAAATAACAAAATCTCACTTGCTTGGCTTCGAGTTTCATATATAATTGTAAGCAATTTCATTGAGGGGAGGATCTAAAATCGGCAAGTAATGTAAATTACGTATAAAAGGACGCGCCAACAAAGTGAATTTTAGGTTAAGTATGGGCGGTTTGTTTATGTTTATGCTCCATTCAAAATGGATACGATATACTTCACACGCAATATTGGGGCTAGATAATGAATGCTGTATGGATTCTCCGCAATTACTTTTTCATGTATTTATTTTTATTAAATAATTATTAGAATTTAAGATCAACCTCTTTGTTATCCCTCTAGTCTGTTTTTTTTTCATGTCGAATTTTAGTTAAAACAATCTCATGTTATAATATATTTACAAACTAACGTCATTAAATTAATAAATACTGTAAAATACGGTCGAACGTCGGATGAATAATAAATAAATAGTAACTACTCAGTACAAAAAATCGAATGCGAAATCAAACAAAAGATTCTTACAATTTTTTTACATGAATGTGTTAAGAATTCCTCGACTTGTTAGCAATGTACGTTTATATTATAATAAAACACATGTGTCTTAGAGGCGAAGAGAAGAGGCGTATAGCCTTAGTAATAAATATATGTTCTCAAACTCTCGCATTTCATTTCTCAGTTCAATTCCGGTACAATCCATGACCCCTGATGACGCAAAATTTAGAAATAGTCAGAATAGACTGTGTGATGTTTTCTCACTTTCTCTACCTTAGTCTAGCAGCACTTGTGGATTCACTGTTAGCATATCCTATGTTGCACAATCATATGCTCACAGTGACGCAACTTCTACTTCGTATCAGTATTATATGTAATACGTAACGCCATGGTCAGACAAGTCTAGCTTACTAAACTTCTACTCACGGATTCGCTCTCGCGGTTAGATTTAAACAAGAGGTTTAGACAAGCATATTTGTAAATAAAATTATTATTTTGCAGATACAAGTAGGTACTCGTATAAACGATATGAAGCTTAGGTTCTAGTTACCGCTAAAGTTGGTACATAAGTACACCATGCATAAGTTTAGCAAGTTTTACCCTATAATCTATGTGATATATCATTAAAATTAATGAGTTTTAATTGTTAATACTAGTTCTCGTACTATATTCTCAAATTAACTGGTAAACATACAGTACATAACAGACTGTTTATTGTAGCAAGAGATGAAATATTTGCATTATCTAAATGGTTTTAGTTTAGAATAAACAATCAATTCAATTTGATACAGAAATTACTCGAAACATATCAAAAGTTTCAATTTGTAAATTATATTATGTAAAAGGCCACACTGGCGCCATATTGTTTTTTTTGACAAAAATTATTGTTGTCCATTGGGATGATGTATGGATTCTAACGATAGCCCACATATATATCCAAACCGGTTCAAACATTAACCTACCAAAAAACTCACATTAAATAAACCCTGGAAACACTACACTCGTTTGGCAGTCGTTTAACTAACAAATATTACCTCTTCATAATTTAGTGTAGGGGCTGCACTGTGATGCGCGGTACACCGACTTGTAAGACTTGAGGGGAAACAATTATGCCGCGCAAGAATTTCAACAGTATTAAACTTTGGCGTGTATCCATTTACATGTGAATTCGCGTTTGCTAGAACTCTCGGCTGTTGGTATGGCCGATCCATAGCTGTAATGCTGTTATGTCGTACCTATTATATCAAATCAAATCAATTCTTTAATAGATACAATAAATTTATACTTAGAAAAGGTCGATTATAAAATTAATAATTAACATGCATGCATGTTGCCCCGGCTATTGATACACTAAGTAACCATCTAGTGCGAACTGTGCGAAGGAAAAAAAAATAAGTATTTCATCTTTACCGAACTGATACGAGACCTAGCTTGAAACTTCGAAAGCGCCAAAACAGTATGTATTCTCGTTCAAAATAAAAAAAAACTATTGGTTATTATGTAAAATCCAATAAGAATTTCAGAATGAGTGTATAGTATAGATAGACTATCTACAGAAAAAATGTAGATTCTGTTCGTCTGTAAAGTACTTAACCATTATTTACAGACCAGTATTTGGGATTATTTTTTTGTTATGTAAAAGTTCATTAAGGCGCATACCCGAGCCAATCTGAAAGCAATTCCTATTTTATCATATTTTTACGTTGAACGCAGGAATTTTAAAAATCCTACGTTCAGTTTGTGGTAACTATTATAAGCTATTCTTTAATACCTCTTTTATAATTTTATCTCATATAGTTTAGGAGGAGATGCAAAAATAGAGTTTGGTGGCCAAAAAGCGCAACTTCGTATCTCTTCCTAAGCTTTACATAATGAAACTATTACAGAGGCATTAATAAATAGCTTATAATAGATACCACAAACTGAACGTAGGATTTTTAAAAATTCCTGCGTTCAACGTCATAATAAGATATAATAGTTGGGGGCGCCACTTTCGCTGGTGTATGGGCCTTAATCGTGTAAAACCAACTTTCAATTTGAAGTAAAAATATGAAGAGTACAAGTCTTATTATATACATATTACGAATGTTTTGTATTTGCTGAGAAAAGGTAAAACACCCTGACATCCAAATCCTCAATGCGTCATAATAATAATCTTTGTTTACGCGAAAACTAATCAGAAACTTAGAATTTAGTTTTTTTCATTAGAGTCTACTGGAGTCCTAATTGTAGAAACGAAAATCTAATTCGAATCTATTTTCGTGCTAACGCTATTGTATGTTTTTGTAATTGTACATTGGTAGGTACCTAACGAATTAGTTTGGATTTACGTTTTACGAATACCTTCTCGTAAAACAACATAAAATCTAATAATAATCTAAGCTCGAAAATATCTATTTTAGTTAACATGTGCCATACAAAAGGTAGATCTATTCAAATTACTGCACTTTTCAGCTCAGCTTTCCACGTGCAGAGTAATTTATTTAGTTGTGCGATGAATGGGGAACTTGCACTAATTTGTATCTCGTCTCATCCTGGAAGGAGCTTTTAATGGTGTTCAACACAAAGATGAAGGAAGACGGTGATGGATTTTTGTAATGTTGGCAAAAGTTATCAAAGCGTCGTCGTCTGGACGAAGCGACGACGCCGCGACGTCGCGTGCGTGATCCGAGAGCTGTTTACTACATACAGCGAGTCAATGCAGCCGATTTGTATTGATCAGTTTAGATTCTAGTCTGCAGTTCGCATTTTTTTTTAAACTACCTACCTACAGGTATATGTTATTGAAAACTCCGTTGTTTACATATAAACTCGATTCTAGATCGGAGTAGATAACAGGGGGCAATAAGTTTACGGTGGCGTGTATGATGCTCGCACCTGCTGCGCCGCGACACGACCTATAGCAGCTCAATTTGATTTGCTGTGATGCCCATTGTTCGCAGCTATGCAATAAACTTTAATCGCCCATAGCGGCGGGAAACAAAAGGTTTATAATAGTCTCTGCTATCTGATCGGCGGCAGGGAAATAGGGACCTACACTGCACTGCCTACCACAGCGGTGTATTGTATGGCGCACACACGTCGGCCAGTTCCTCATCAGTTGACTCGACACCGCCAACATTACCTATTCATTTGCCCGACACCGATACGCTCCGACCCGACACGACGACGGTTTTATAAGTTTGTTTGTATTGGTCACCGAATACATACATACTGCTGACATAATTATACCAGTCGCAAGCCTATATAGAACTTTGCGTTTGGACTGTGCAAATACACCTACGAGTACCTTCTGTAATCTGTGATCAACTTCGATGTAGACTACCGACGCGTCGTGTCGTCTTGCTGTCGTCCAATCCTAGATGAGAGCGTTTGAGCGGTTTTTAATTCACAATTAAAATAAAAAACGTTCCAATGTTCTCGACTCGACAGGTTGTTTGTTTTCTTTTGATTTGACACTGAACCCTTATTTTACCTATCCTGATTTCCAGTTTACGCGCTAACAAATTAGTATGTGCCGCCCAGCCAGCTGCCTTTTTGACTAAGTTGAAGTTGATTACTAGTGAACTTTAAGCCGATTACCAGTTGGCGACTCAGTCTGAATGTCGTGTCGTATAAACGCTAGATGAAGAGTCGCCTATCAGCTAGAATTGGATCTACCCTGCCTCCCGCGAGACAATTCTCTTTGTTTTGTGCCTATTGCAAGGCATGTCAACGTGACGGCTAGCATGGTCTGGCTTCTTTTGTTATGCCTTTACAGCCAGTCCACGGCGGCGGCGGCGGCGGCGGCGGCGGCGGCGGCGCATGGTGGTTCTCTTTCCAAGTGGCTATCATGTGTGACAATGACTGGATAGTCGATCTACTGCTACCAGCTATGCGTCGATAGTCGAATGTCGATCTACTTATGCAATATCATGAATCAGAGATAAATCGTTTAATTCTTTAGACATACAAAATAAGCACTAAGGCCCGTATTATGAAAGCTTTCTCAGTCATAGAGCTATGCTTGAGTGACGTTTATGCCATAGAAAAGCGATGCTCAAGCATACATCGATGACTGAGCAAGCTTTCATAATACGGGCCTTAGACAAGTCAAATTTTACTATAGGTATAAACATCTTGATAAATAGTTATTACTATCAAATAAGAAATAATGTGCAATTGATTCACTTCAATTTTTTGACCTTTTCATGCTAGCTGCAGGTGCAGTGCTGGTAGCTTCATAGCAAATAATTACTCCGTTTGCTATAGAAAAAAGGCTGAGAATATAAAGTTTTCACGTGAGCCGGCCGATCCAACTTTATTTGTTCAATTTAAGTACGTTGTAGAAGTAGATGGTGACGACTTGTCATACGGATTTTTAATTTCCGATACCTTCATTTGATATCCCATTTGAAATATATTTCTCCCCTTATTACATTTTTTTTTAAACCGTTTTACCTAGAGGTAAAGAATTCTAGATTTTCCTGTAAAATACAGATTCAATAACAGTATGAAACGCAACATACATTTTAGATATCAACATTTAATTTTGTTTTAAATTACCTAAGTGAGTACTATAAACCGACTTCAATTTTTATAGTTTTTTCATGGATTTTCATCAATCATATTTTCAGAACTGAACCAACATCACAATCAATCAATGCATTACAGAAAATTTTCATTTTCGTGACTTTTTTTTGGTGACTACCATGTTTATACGTTATGTGTATATAACTCATGTATTGAAGTGTTTCTTGGCCGTTCCGAATGAATAGTACCTATACTATGTACTCCCTGATATTGAAAGTGAAATGGATTGGTCGTCGCGTGGAGCTACAACAATATTCTAGAGTGAGGAGGTCCTTTCCTTACTAACCTCGCCAAATCAAAGAGGTTCCATTTCTTGCCACTCAAAAATAGACGGGACATGATCTATTTGCTGCAAATGATGTCAACAGAATCTAATAACATAATTTAAAATTCACATGATTCGTGTCTAGCTAAAGATATACAATTGAACAAAATGTAGTAATTTAGTAATCCACTTCAAATTTGACAATAAGACTGTTGTAATCAAACAGAGGCTGCTTTGTATCCCATGAATCAGTTCCAACTGGAGATTTTTTTGGTCCAATTTCACCATTCGCTGCCTTCTCGCTGCGTTTACGAAAACGATTGATAAAATTTTACTTTGAATGGATGAATATCAGTCTATGCTGTTTGCTGCCGTGTTTGACATTTTATATATAATATTAACCTAAATAATCGATTGCATATACCCTACTGGCACACGAGCGCCCTCACTTCGCACGACGCTTCTCTTTTTGAACAGACTCGCTATAGATTATTAGAGATATGTGGAAGATGTGGGAGAATATAATTAATAATTTATTATAAGAACCGATTGCCTAGCGAGATGATGGTCACTGTCATCTTACCCTACTCACAGCAGGTGATTGAGTGAGGTAGCTGTAGATACGTGTTCCGAGGTGTGACGTGACTGTCTGACTGTTTCAGCTACGACCGCGACCAGCCCTTCAGCTTCCAGATCGGCGTGGGACAGGTCATCAAGGGGTGGGACCAGGGTCTGCTCGACATGTGTGTCGGTAAGTACATCCACTACCAACCTGATTACAAATTAAAAGGCGCATACCCGAGCCAATATTACAGCGCCACCTTTTTTATCATATTATTACGTTTGACACAGGAAATTTTAAAATCCATCGTATAGTTTGTTGTTATGTATGTAAGCAATTTTTTTACTGACTTTAAAAAATGTTGACACCCAGTCAAAAGTTCTGAGGTAACAAACATTTTTTCATTATTATTTTTTTATTTGAAATCTGATGCTTCCCGTGTGGTCCCATTAATTTGGTCCAGTTCTGACAATGGGTTCCATGAAAAAACTATACTTACATATTATTGAAGTCGGTTTATAGTTTTTTAAAACATAATCAATACCTCTTTAATAGTTTTATCTTATTTAGTTTAGGCAGAGATGCGAAAATTGAGTTTGGTGGCCAAATAGGGCAACTTGGTATCTCTGCCTAAGCTTTACAAAATATAACTATTACAGAGGCTAATAAATAACTTACAATAGATTACCACAAACTGTGCAATGGATTTAAAAAATATCCTGTGTTTAACGTTAGATTATGATAAATAGTTAGCGCCGGCGCTACTTTCACTCTTGTATGGCGCCTTAATGTGGCGACTTTTGAAGTCGCCATAATATCCATTCTGTCATTTATGTCAGCATAATTATGTCTTTTTATAATACTAACTGATGTCTGATGAACAATTACTCTCATGAACTGATGAACAATTACTCTCATGTTAAACATGAGAGTAATTGTCAATGTTAACTGTCACTTTGACAATTACTGTCAGTTATGTGACAATAAATTAAATTTAAACAGATCTCATTTGAAACAAAAATATAGTTGTGAAAACAAATTAATATAACAAAAGAATAAGAACTAGTAGATTTAAACAGATTGCACACTGTCATAAACAATGTTGAGAAATCTGAATTGAACTCCTTTCTTTATTTATTGTTAATGACTATTCCTGAAAAACATGATCAACAGATGTTGTAGATTGTAAAAAGACGCTCTCTGACTTTTCTTGAGACGATGAGAATAGGGAACGTCTCACGTGAGACGTTGGGAATAGCTACCCAATAGTTTTGTCATCATCCGGCGTCATACTGAAACAGTTATCCCGTTCCATAGGATCTTAGATTTTCAAAAGTCCAATTAATATTATATAAATACAAATATACAAAATACAAAATGATTTATTTGCCAATTTACCTAAAATAGGTACACATTACTGGCGGCCCCCGCACGAGGCAAGGCTGTGTCGCGGGAAGCCTGTTTACAAAAGTAGTTAATATCAGTGGCGATGTAACTTATAGGTACAGTACTCGTCTTTTCATAGAAAATGTATGGGAATTTATATTTATAATGCCAAAACTTACGATTTGATTTGGTATATTACTTTGAGAAAAGTGTTCCTGATTGGAAATAGAGTCGATTGAGACCAACTTGTTTTTAACAAATGTAATTTTTTGGGCGACCCGTTAATTTTTTCAAAAAACTAAAAATAGCAATATTTTTTCTTCTTAATAAAACAGAAGGTTCCTAAGAACAAAAGCTTCTAATCTAACAACAAAAGAAACGGTAGCTACCCTTAAGGGGCCAAGAATTTGCTCACCCTGTATAGGCTGTAATTTTTCAAAACTTCCTAACCTAGAGAAGTCTACCTTCCGGAAGCGCACTTGGCCTGGGCCGGTGTGCTTCAGTTATTAACCGACTTCAAAAAAAAGGAGGTTCAACTTTTGTCTGGGTGATCCGATTTTGATAGTTCTTTTTTTATTTAAAAAGGGTTATACCTACCCCAAAATACATCATATTAAATTTTTTTTTTAACACAAACTATTCCAAAAAACAAACAGAACTATCTAGGTTACCTAGGTACTTACATAAATAACCAGTCCTGCTCTAATAGAATATCTTGCCAGTTCGACCTACTTCGCGAATATGGCAACATTGCCGAATTTCGTAATGAAACCTACTTGGCTGCGGGCCCGGGCACAGATCTCAGCAACCGGATTTCCTATTCAACTCCTGATTTTCACTGCGTCGTCGTAGATAGAAGGCGATTCTAATAAGTTGTAGGTTGGTACCGATTTGCATTCTTTTATTGCCTGGATGAAATGAATAAAAATGAATCCTAGCTAGATTGATTTATTGCCCCCTAAATAAACCCCCTGTATACTAAATTTCACGAAAAACGTTGGAGCTGTGTTTCCGAGATTCAGATTACTGTGTCCAATAAACGATATTTTTTTACAAAAAAACTTCTTGCTACGTCATAGGTATTAATTACTATTAATTACCTTACTAAGAACTAGAGTACCGAGATTTTTATTGATATTTTTACAAATTTTAAGAAACTATTTTACTAAAAAGGATAACATGCATGACATTTAATGGATACTATGCTACTGAGGGATAATTATAAGTTTCTATAACCCATACACTTGCTCTGCTTAGCTTGGGGCTAGATAATATTGTATAGTTTTTCCAACGTAGTAGTAGGTAAAAATCAATAAACTACGATATAAGAAAATACACTCAAATAAAGATAAATTAAATTAGGAATAATGTATCTAATTAGAAAACACAGGTGTCAATTCAGATGCTACCAAAACTAAACTAAAGTAATTTGACGCCGTCCCTGTCAAAACGAACAAAATATGTATAAAAAACCCTCGGGGAATCAGTTATTTATGAAGTAGAGGAATAGGTACTTAGAGCTACCGCTCTTATAATGCAAATATACATATTTTATATACTTAATATTGATATTAATACGATTACATTTGTGTTAATGACATGGTGGTATTTAGTATAACACTTATGGTGTAATACTAAATATATTGTGTAATGTTGCAGGCGAGAAGCGTAAGCTCACCATCCCCTCATCCCTGGGTTACGGAGAGCGCGGGGCCGGCAACGTGATCCCTCCGGACGCGACCCTTCACTTCGAAGTGGAACTGATCAACATCGGAGACTCGCCACCCACCACTAACGTGTTTAAAGAAATCGACGCCGACGCCGACAAGCTGCTGTCGCGCGAAGAAGTGAGTATCGAGTTAGCCTTCCAGGCGATGGACACTGATGGGGACACTGTCCTCTCCCGCGAGGAGGTAAGCGAGCCCGCTGGCTGTGGTCGCATGACAGCGATGCTTTTGTGGTGGTAGCGATACATTTCTCTATACATATTATCTATGGCTATATTCTCTAGGCGTATACCCGAGTCAGTGGCCACGCCACCTATTTTATCTTATTATCTATGTAGTTTATTGTATTATGTATATCAGTTATCTAGTACCCATAACACAAGCTCTGCTTAGTTAAGGGGCCGGAGAACACCGGGCAAAGATTCTATTCGAGTCGCGTACAAAACTCCGCTCCGAATATCGCTATCTCAGGTTAGCTGATGCAGGCGCGCGCGGGGCACGGGACGCGGTACTACAATACGTGAAGGGAACACACAACCATAGTGCCGTGCCGTCTTATGCGTGTGTGTGTGTGTGAGTAAATGTAGGTTGCTAGGTATCTATCTATACATCTGCCACTGATAACAATTTAAAGGCGGTAGCTACCTATTTCTTTAGGGATGTGTATTTATTGGTTAGCGCCTTATTGGTTTTTATCTCAGGGGTAGTGCCCATAATCCCCACGCTGGGAATGCAGGTTGGGTTGATCGCAGTTCGGTGGTAGAATTGTTCTGCAGGCCGCCCACCAGTGGATATCTCTTGGTCGAGACGTGGTGGGTGGGACATCTGCGTCATGGGCCATGAAGGTGTTAGTATGTATAGTAATATACGCATTCAATGCCCAGTCCGCTACACGGGGAAAAGTTTCGACAGATAGATAGATAGATGTTTATTAGGTACTTCTTTACGTCAAAAAGAGGCAGAAATTTTGCCTAGATAGAAACTTACAACAAAAGTTCTGCTTTGCTGGAATTACAACACAACAAACTTTCGTTATAAATATCCATCAATTTGTTTGTACCTACTTACCTAACTACCTACCTATAATTTGTGCAAGTGTGATTGAAGCAGGCATAAAATGCCCTGTACTTATTTTTTAGGAGTTTTGTGAGAATATTTATTTGTTGTGTAATGAATGAGTGATCTGATTACATTACAATATCATAGTAGGTAGATCATTTACAACTCAACCTTACCTACTTACACACAGGTA
Organism: Eupithecia tripunctaria; assembly: GCA_955876795.1. Classification (NCBI taxonomy): domain Eukaryota; kingdom Metazoa; phylum Arthropoda; class Insecta; order Lepidoptera; family Geometridae; genus Eupithecia; species Eupithecia tripunctaria. The sequence goes on along the minus strand of OY041599.1, from coordinate 858,273 downwards.
CCTGAGTAGGTGCATGGTTTTTACAATTTATTATTACTACGCACTTTATCTACAAATATAATTAATTAACCTACCTATCATCCTATAGTAATTCTAATAGATACCTACATAGGTAAGTAAGTAAATACTAAACTAGTAGCTAGGTAGGTAAATGTGAAACATTGCATTTAGTTACAACAGAGGTATAATTACCTAAACCTAGGTAAGGTAGGTCCCCCATCTCATACATAAAAACGTCAAAATTCAAAAATCAAAAATGCTTTATTATCATAAATACAATAAATGTAAATGTACCTACACTTAGAAAAGGTCAAATCATATCAAAAAATACACTGACACATTTTTGATTTCAGTCGCTTCGGTATGACTAAAATTAATGAAACAACGAAGAAACCTTTAGACTGTTAGTTGTTATTATTTTTCGAGTTGACTCGAAGACAAATAAGTTACAAGAAATGAAAAATAATTATAACGCCGCGACGCGACGTGGAGATTTGAACTCGGTTCTTCTCGCGTCTGAAGCAGGCAAGGTCCGCCTACGCCACGGAGCGGTTGCAATTAGTGACGAAAATAAGATTTGCACCATAAGTTCACCTTATGTGTACGTACCTAGGATGACGTCACAGAAAATTTTTATTATGACCTACACCTACATTTACTTAGATTTTTTTAACAAACTCCTGGATTTTATAAAACATACAATTCCTACATTCGTGCCCGAAGTATCTACCTACTAGTTTGCTTATCCGTTTTTTTTCCAAGTTTTTCTACAAGGCCTAATAGGTAGGTACGTAGGTACTTATATCTCAAGAAATCTACCAGGAAATGCCTATGTAGTAGTATGCAGTTACCTACCTATACTTCAAAAAATTAAAATATAATTCAAAGTTTGGATAGATAGATAGATGTTTGTTACTTCTTTACGTCAAAAAGAGGCAGAAATTTTACCTAGATAGAAACTTACAACAAAAGTTCTGCTTTGTTGGAATGACAACACAACAAACTTTCGTTGTAAATATGTTTGTACTTGTACCTGCATACCTACAATTTGTGCAAGTTTGATTGAAGCAGTAAAACAGCCACTAACGTATTTTTTAGGTGTTTTGTAAAAATATTTATTTGTTTGAGTAGGTAATGTAATGAATGAGTGATCGGACTACAATGTCATTGTAGATCCTTTACAACTACCTTACCTATGGTTTATCCATTTTGAATGAAGCATGTTAGTAAACAAACTACGACACAAATATCATAATCTCACTTGCTTGGCGTCGAGTTATAGATATAATTGTAAAAAAAAATATTGAAGGGATGATCTAAAAGCTACAAGTAATGGAGATTACGTATAAAAGGACGCGCCAACAAAGTGACTTTTAGGTTAACTATGGACGGTTTGTTTACATTTATGCTTCATTCAAAATGGACACGGTATAGGTACTTACACACAGGTTTATAAAATTACCTATAATACGCACCTTATCTACAAATATAATTTATCTACCGACCTATCATCTTATAGTAATTCTAATAGACATCGACATAGGTAAGTAAATACTAAACTAGTAGCTAGGTAGGTAAATGTGAAACATTGCATTTAGTCATAACCACAACACATGTATTATTATTATTAAAAACTAAACGTAGGTAGGTAGGTACGCCAACACTACATAAAAACATCTCAATTACCTGAGTAGGTACTATACCACCTAACTAACCTTCCTATCCCAATCCAACTAATTATATACCTACTACTGTACTATACTCTATATATCTTTTTTATTATACATATAAAATACACAAATCACCCGATCTATAGAGAAATTTGTCCCGAGCCGCAAATCGAACCTGCGACCCCGTTGCGTTCCGGCGGAACCTCGCTTGCCCGCCGAGGTCTTCGTGAATAGTGAAAACAATGCACCTACTCATCCAACAAAACGCCTTACTGTTAGAAATTGATGACATGACATTTGATTGAAGCATGACATTGTCCCACCTCACAAAATAGAATGAGGCCCTCATACAAACTCGTTTTGAAACCATGTACCTACCCAACACTTGATTTAGTTTAGAAAATAGTAAATAAGAAGTACTCTTCCTTCTATTCTAACGTCCATCCATAGTAAGTACCTAATAAGGTGTCCCTGCGACAACGACCTCGGAGATCGTCGTTCGTTGTCGTCGTCGTCACACGGGGCTGAGCGGCGCGGCTGCGGCGGGCGCACCGTGTAAATACACGTTGCATTAGCGTGTGTGCGTGGCGTGCGTACGTGTCCGAGCGATCACACAACCGAAGTAATCCCGCCCCGTGCGTGCGCGATAGCAATAGTAGCCGTTCAAAAATGGTATGAATTTGGTTGTGTTCCGTAATACCAAAAATGATGAATGAAAACTTTTTGTATTCTTCACATAGTATTGTTATTCTGTAACGTAGCTGTATGTAACTGTATGTTCGACCGTTAAGAACGCGTAAGATATTATTGTTTTCAATACGATCCAAATAGGAAGAAAACTGGTCTATTTTGGCATAAAAATGTGCAAAATGCGATTGTCTATATTTCGTTTTAGGTAAGTATTTTGAAAAAAAAAACAACGGAGGGACCTAGATAAATACGATTCAAATACAAATAATACAATGGTATACTGCAAATATGGTTGAATTAGAAATCATTTTGGTATTGCGTTTGTATGGGCAATTCACCATTCCCCGGCCTCTTAAGGGCTAGATAATGCTGTGTGAATTGTGTCCCATATTATTTATTTTTATTATTGCGTTAAACACAGGAACTTTTAAAAACCCATCGTACAGTTTGTGGTATCTAATTAAGTTATTTAACCTCTGTAATAGTTACATTTTGTAAAGCTCAGGCAGAGATACGAAGTTGTGCTTTTTGGCCACCAAACTCTATTTTCGCATCTCTTCCTAAACTATATAAAGATAAAACAATTACAGAGGAATTAAAAAATAGCTTAGAATAGCTAGTACAAACTGTAGGATGGATATTTGAAATTTCCTGATAGGTAGCGCTGTCATATTGGCTCGTAATAAAATATAAATAATAAAATGAACTTAGTACCAACCAGCCTAAAAAAAAGGTCTTCAATCTCTTTTTTTTCTAATAGACTTCAAAAGATGTTCTCTATTTTCAAAATAAAAGTAAAAAATTCTTTATTTCAATAAATACAATGAGTTTACACTTAGAAAAATTTGCTGGTATGCATTCATACCAGCAAATTTTTCTAAGTATATGCTTAATTATGCCCAAGGTGGTAGCTTTTTATGTAACTTCTTATTACTCGCATGATTCCTAAATTTCATAAAGACTGAATATTTATAAAGGAATTTCAAGTCAGTTTTTAGGGTGTGCCCAAAGGGTAAAACGCGACCCTAGTTTTTTAACAATAATACTTCTGTAAAATTTTCAACTGTCTAGCTGTCATGGTTCATGAGATACATGGTGACAGACGGACAGACGGACAGCGGAGGCTTAGTAATAGGCTATTACTAAGCCTCCGCTGTCCGTCTGTCCTAGTACTGTTCAAGTAATTTTAATAAATAAGGAGGGCGCGCAACGTCCTTATCACCTTAAGAACCAATCACCGAGCGGTCAGTAGTTGGATGTGTGACCGCGTCAAGTTGACTTTTTGTTTTTTTACGAGTAAAGATTTGTATTTTTTGATTTTATAGAATAATGGTACGGTACGGAACCCTGCGTGCACGAATCCGATTCGCTCTTCACCGGTTATATTATATTAGTCATTAGGTATAGTAGGTATTAACTACTTACATGTGCATGCAAGAGACAATAAAGACTTGTATCTAATAACTAATAATAGAGTTTACTTATACAGGGTGCCAGGAAAAGGTGTACTAAACCAAATACACATAATAATGTACTTAGGTTGTAATGTTAGGTCACTGCTGGTTGCTCGGCGGATATATTTTTGCACTAGTTGCATCCCCCGGCTTCACACGCATTGTTTCTAAGGAAACGTTTTAAGCTCAGTTCTATGTAAAGTAGCCAGCTCATTTCTATGCCAAGGGAACTTAGTTTTGGTATCACGTGGTAGGTCAAATGTTTTCAATTCCATTAAAAAACAGTTCAAAAATTTTGCTTCTTTTACAGAAGTTCCAAGAGCGTAATACTCTGCCTCTGTACTAGAACAAGCTACGGTGCTTTGCTTATGAGTCAGAGTCAGAGTCAAATCGTTTATTTCTTTAGACTTACAAAATAAGTACTTAGACAAGTCAAATTTTTACTATATAAACAGCTTGATAAATAGTTATTACAATCAAACAAGAAATAAGGTGCAATTGAGTCTAGTTCCCGAGGGATAGAAATTTATTTATTTATTTATTTATTTATTTAATTACATATTTACATTGCCATTACAGTTTATATCCAATGCGACAATGAAATATAAAAAAAAATACATTATACACATATGACCTAAAACATTACAATAATTACACTACAGCAGAAATCAACATTACTTTCCACAATTATTACCTAATACTTATACTTAAAATTAGCTATAAAATACTTTACATATTTAGATGCGACCTATCTAAAAATTTAAGTACCGCATCTCTGAATTTTGCCAAGGAAATATAAAATATGTCAACATCCTCCTCTGCACACAGACTATTAATAACGCGAAGGGCCCGTGTGAACGGGGACTTGCTCAGGAGGTTAGTTCTTGCCCTCGGAATCGCAAGTAGGCTAGGTCTTCGGCGCGCGTAAACATACTTGTTAGGTACGTAGAGTCCTACGTTCATTAAGACCAGAGGGTTGTGTGTCATGCCTCTAATCAGACTAAAAATGTAGGTTGTTAACATCATATCCCTTCTGATTTCAAGTTTATAGTACCCCACCATACCTAGAACGAATAAAGTGGGATACATTAGTGGAAAAAATGGGTAAACTCCGTATAACTTTAGGTATAAAAACCTTAGATATTTATTCTGCATTTTTTCCACCATACTGCTATACTTTTTTTCATGAGGGCTCCATATCATGGCTCCACATTCCAACCTACTTCTGACAAGCGCATTATACAGTACCTTAATAGTTCCAATATTGCGAAAGTCGCCAGATTGTCGTAATATAAATCCCAGATTTCTAAAAGCCTTTTTACATATATTGACTATATGACTTCGGAAATTTAATTCCGTGTCCATCTGAATGCCTAGGTCACGAACAGACTGCACTCGATCCATACTATCGGAACCCAGCGAATAGTCATATATAACAGGATTTTTTGCACGTCCGTAGGTAATAGTAGAGCACTTTGATGTATTAAAAAAGAGCCTGTTATCATGACCCCACTGGGAAACACGGTCTATGTCACGTTGCAAGCGCTCGCAGTCCGAGACCTCCTCTACCCGCATAAGCAGCTTTAGATCATCGGCAAACAATAGACAAACGGAGTCTTTGACGACACCAGGCAGGTCGTTTATCATTATTAGAAATTCAAGCGGGCCTAGGTTACTTCCTTGACTTACGCCTGAATTCGTGTAAAAAGGTTCTGAAAGGTGCCCACAGTAGTCCACGTATTGCATTCTACCTTTCATGTAGCTAGCAAAAAGTTTAAGTAGATCTAGAGTAAATCCTATCGATGCCAGTTTGGCCAGTAAGACGTCATTGTCAACCGTATCGAATGCTTTACGATAGTCGAAGTACGCCGTGTCCACCTGTTCCCCCGAGTCCACAGCTGGGACTGCATATGTCATGAAACATAGCATATTACTGTCCGTACTTCGACTCGGCCTAAACCCGTGCTGGGCATCCGACAGTTGACAATTTATCTGGCTGTAGATATATCGATGCATGATAGACTCCAAAATCTTTGCGCAGGATGAAAGTACAGCAATTGGTCGATAGCCTTCAACATCCGTACTCGCGCTACCTTTTGGTACTGGGATCACACGAGTTATTTTCCATTCCTCAGGGTACGTGCACGATTCTAGGCTGAGATTATACAGATGCAAGAGTGGATCTATAAACGCGTCTCTACAATCCTTAAACACAAAGGGGGGTATTCCGTCCGGGCCATAAGATAATTTAGGCTTAAGATTTTTAAGGGCTACTTTTACATCGAAGTAGGTAAACCTATTTATTGCCACTCGGTGCGACCCACTCGCTCCGGCCGTCTCCAAGGCTTCACTAACACTAAGTAGAGGCGGCTTGTCGTTATAGACTGAATGGAAATAATTAGAAAACTCTTTAGCGCAGTCTTTATGAGGGAGTTCTCTACCTTCCTTTGTAATGCAAGTACGGTTTATTTTTGTCTTCTTAGATTTTATGAAAGACCAAAAAGATTTAGGGTCACTAATGAAGCGATCCTGTAACCCCCTTTTATAATTGTCATAGGCATCTTTTATCAAAATTTTAATAAGCGATCTTTTTTCAGAAAACTCATTATAATAACTTTTACTTTTGCTTATTTTGTATTTTTTATGCAGCATAGCCTTTGTTTTTATTTCACACTTAATTTCAGTGGTATACCACTCTGGATAATGATAACGCTTACTATTACTGTTATGTATTTTACGCGGTATAGAGCTATCTATGACATTATTAATTACAGAATAAAAATAAGACACTGCCCTATCGACATCCATTATGTCATACAGCAACGACCAGTCTATAGTTCCTATATCCTGATAGAGACTCAGTAAGTCACCTTTTTTAAAATTCCACTGATTTCTATGTTGTTCCGATTCTGGAATACTATTGCCTTCTGAGCAAGAGCCCGTTCCCCAATCCCTAGGTTTACTATAATTGTGCTGTAAGTGAACAGTGAGTGGAGGATGTTGACTATCAATTGGTACTATTGGACTGTCGCAGACTTGGACACTTATATCATACTCGTCTAGGTTAGATAAAACCAAATCAAGGATGCGGTTGTTACAGTTGGTTGCGCTATTCATTTGACTGAACCCACAGTATGAACTAAAGTACTCAAAGTAGTTATTTACATCAGTAGAGGCCGAGTATAAATTAAAATCCCCACACACTAAAACTTCACTGTAACGAGAACATAATTTTTCGATTTCTTCAAACATCATCAGATATTGCTGATCTATGCTACCAGGAGGTATGTAAAGTACACAACAGACAAATAAATTCCTATCTCTATCAATTACTTTACAACAAACAAGTTCAAACACACACTTGTCAATATCTAAGGACAATCCGATACGATGCAGGTCTAAGCGGGAGGGTGACGCGGCCAGTAATACGCCTCCTTGCTTTCTCCCGTCAGCACGATCACAACGATGTACTTTATAGCCTCTAGGTATTAACTCGCCATCATGAAAAGAGTCATTTAAGCCTGTCTCCGTAATTGCATACAGGTCTTTTGAAGATGACAGAAGCCCTTGAGTAAACTCATCTAATTTTGTTCTTAACCCTCGTACATTTTGGTAGTATAAAGATTCAAAACGAGGCTTAACTCTAGTGGGACTATTACGTTTTAGTGGCACCATAATTTGCTGTGTTTTTCCGAAACCACAACCATTCTCCAAATTCGGCATTCACCGGCCAGACAGCGCCCGTTGATATTTCCTCGTATGCACTCTCCGGAACTCCGATTATGAAGGACGAGTAGTCTCGTTTACTCTTTGGCTTGATTTTATCAACTTTGACCTCCGACGTTTTACAGATTGACTTTACATAGTCAGTCAATGCTTCTACCGTAGTGTCAGGGTGAAGGAACCATACGTGAAGGTGTTTCTTTCTTTCTACAGCAAGAATAGACTTCATAGCTTTATTTTCGCCTTTTTTTACCCCAGACAGCCTATTTACCGTAGTCCAACCGTCCTTATTCTTTGACGCAACAGCTTCAATTTGACAGCTCTTTTGTAGTACAGGGGTATCTCCTAAAGGCGCACCCGCGTCATGCGGCCTCTGTACTGGTACTTGAGCAGATAGCGTGCTTGCCCGGGCTTTTTCCTGTTTTCGGGTCTGCGGTGATTTATTAGGTAGCTCCGGGAATAGTTCAGCAGGTCGAGCGGGAGGTTTTGGTGACAGGGAGGCAGTGACAGGTGTACTGTTACACGCGATAGAGCTCATAGCAGGCACTGTACAGCGGGTTTCAGCCTCGACTATTTTACTGTGAAGGACCTGTACATGGGTTGCGTAGGTTTCAAGCTTGGACTCATAGGACATAATAGTTTTTATAGCTAAGCTCAATTGCTCTTTGAGAAGCGAAATTTCCTGCCGCAGGCCATGGATGTCGCCTGATAGGTCGACCCGCTCTGCTGTCTGGACTTCCTCTTGCCTCGGCGTCAGGTTTTTCAAGCGGTACGTAACATTAGGATCTCGAGTCATTTTTTTTGCGCTACCGACTGGTGTGCCGCTATTATCACCACCTCGTTTGGCTGCACAACGACATTCAGGGCAGACCCATGATCCGGGAGAGTCGGGTAATTTATTCACCCCGGTGCATAGAAGATGATATAGCTTATTACACTCGCCATGCATACATAGAATGGACATCTCATCCGCTAGAACGGCAGTACTACAAGCGGCACAGCTCATTTTGCGCGATAGCAGTGAAAAGCAGAGCAAACTTACAGAGAGTCGCTCGTACAATTTGTGTAGGCGCAGTAGAAAGCAGTAGCGGTGAGCGATGCCAATCGGGCTCAGCGCGCGGGTTTGCTAGCCGCGGCAGTGAGGGCAACGACCTGATGACTCACCCGCGGCGTGCGCGCATTGACGATAACACAACTCGCAGTCAAAAATCCGGTTGTTAGCAAATAATTTTAAAATGTTTTTGCTTGTATTCACCGTGTCTGTTGACCGATTTTTATAAGACTAACACCACTTTTAAGAATTTTTCACTGGCTACAAAATGTCACAATTTTATAGGTAGAGTTGCACTTTAAACTATTTTAACTATAAAGAGATTACGGAGCGCGTGAACAAAGCTGCTGCCTTGGAGGAGTTCGTACGACGTTAAATGTATGTAGGCCATGGCGCTATCAGAGGAGAGAGAGTCCAGCAGTTGATTAATATAGGCTTGAGGTTGAGGTTTAATCAAACATTGTCCTTGTTCCAGGTGAGCGAGTATCTGAAGAAACAGATGGTGCCTTCCGACGGTGCTGAGCCCAGTGAGGAGATCAAACAGATGCTGGAGGGGCACGACAAGCTCGTGGAGGAGATCTTCCAGCACGAGGACAAAGACAAGAATGGTTTCATCAGCCACGAAGAGTTCTCTGGACCTAAGCACGACGAGCTCTAAACCAATATCTATTCTTACTCGTAAACTAACATAAGTATGTAATTGAGAGGTTGCCACGGCGTTTGGAAATATTCCTTAACTTATAACAAAATGCAGCGTTCTTAGCATACTGTAGACAAGTTGCAGTGTTCTTAGCATACTCTAGACAAGTTGCAGTGTTCTTAGTTTACTCAAGTTAGGCTGTATTCATCTACACCTTTGGCCACGCTCTGTGTAAACCTACCGACCTATCGGTAAGTGTAACATTTTTTATAATCAAAGGTCGTGGTAAATCTCTTATGATATAACCTTTTGATTTTGACTTTGTATAACATATTCAAATGATTCTCGTAAATATTATCATACTTTCAATGAGCAGGTTTGTTGTAAGTAGGTACCTAGTGATAGCTTAAGAGTCCGTGGATTTGTTGAGTCGTTTTGTACTTAGTTAATTATCTTGTTGGCACGGTTTGTTTATAAGTTATATTTAAATTATTTTATACAGGTCGGCATAATACTTGTGTATAATTAATTGTTTTTATTTCTTTTATCAATCTACAGATTTTTATTTTCTTGAGTTGTATTTCCATAAAGTTTTTAGTACTTATATACAAACTACCTTATTATTTATTATGTAAGGTTTCGACATAGCTGTTTGAATTCATTCCACTGTGGTACATTAAATATTTATAATCAACGGATTGTTTTAATTTTCTGCATCTAGGTTTGTCTTTGAAAATGCACCAACCTAATTACCTTCCTACTCTGATTGTAGGACTTGTAGAGAAGACGTGCTGGCCTAGAATGTGCACAACCCCAATTCTTCCCGCGGGTGTCGTAAGAGGCGACTAACTAAGAGATATCTAACCGGGGCAGGCCAGCACCGAAAATGTCTACTACCGAAGTACTATCAACAACCCGTATGCCCAGCGTGGAGTTTATGGTATGGGCACTATTCCCATGACATGAGGCGTGATGTATGATTGAGTGACATAAGATCGATGACTGGACAAGGTTTCATAAACGGACCGAGGCACCGAGAGATCAACTTTGGGATGAACCCATGTAGGTATCACGGTTTTTGGCATGACAAGCAAAATAACTTCATAGAAACAAAAGAATCTGAAACAGCGCCATCTATTAGATAATATTTGTAACGCTTCGAGATCGAGTGGTCTACTATGTCATCGCCCACACCCACTGACTTCGTGTCCATGTCCATAGCCTTATATCTATTGTAGGTATCATCTACCTACATAATGTAACATTTCGAGAGTTCCATGAGAGTTAAGTCTATTGAATAATTACATTTATATAAATTAATTAGAGTTTGTTACCTAATTAATTTATAAAATGTAATCATTATTATTGTTAATTACTTGATTAATTGATTAACTTGTGTGACATTTTCTGATGCAAGAAATAACATCAGGTACTTACATTGATTTATTAAAAACGTAAAACGATTTATTAAAAACGTAAATTAAAACCCTTTTTAAATCAATGGGTACTTACTAGACGTGTGCGCCGCGCCGACCCGCCGCCGCCGCCGCCGGCAAATTTCCCACGCCGCCGCCGCCGATCAGCCGATCGGCGTGAATTCGGCGTGAAACGTTACCTTTTAGACCCTTTGAAAACCCCGTAATTTTATTGATTATTATTATCGACACTGCAGCTACTTAACCATGTCATGTTGCATTTTATAGTAATGAGATGCAGAATTTCACTCTGGCAACGAGGGCTTTTGACGAAAAGAAGACAGGAGAAGCTTTGAGCGTATTCACCCAAGGTGTGATATCTGAATTTAGTCTGTCAGAAAAGTCTTTGTGCCTGGTGACTGACTCCGGAGCCAACGTGCGACGCATAGCCCAAATTGTGCCCGAAATAGGAAGCAATTTATGTCTCGGTCATTCATGGTCTGCATAATTAACCGTGGTGGGGCGCACCACGATTAATTACACTCACCGTGTGGTGCCGGCATAGAATAGCACCGCCCCAACTCCTCCCGTGGGTGTCGTAAGAGGCGACTATGGGATACAAACACCGGGGGGCGGGCAGCAGCGCCCTCCGTAGACCGATAACATCACCAAACTGCGATCCCCAACCCGTATGCCCAGCGTGGGGATTATGGGCACTAGCCCCCAATGATTTTACAAGTCAAAAAGTGGCCCCCAGTTCCCGGCCGCCTCGCTATTCCTGGCCATGGTAGCGGCCACGGTAACGGCGGGGTAGGGGGCGCTAGGAATCCCCGGACAACGGCAGGCTACCGATCACTACTTAAAAACTTGACCCTTGCTACGTTTAATGAACGCACTCTAAGGCTTGATCACCATCTAGCGCAGTTGGAAGTGGAGTTAGAGAACATTAAATGGCATGTTCTGGGGTTATGTGAAGTCCGTAGAGAGGGGGAAGGACCGTAACCTTAGACTCGGGCCATCTTCTCTACTTTCGCGAGGGTGATAAAACATCCCAGGGTGGCGTAGGTTTCCTCGTCAACAAGGCCCTCTCTAACAACGTTCAAGAAATCTCCAGTCGACCAGGGTAGCGTACCTGATCCTTCGGCTGTCCAAGCGGTACAGCTTGAAGGTAATTCAGGTTTACGCACCGACCTCGGCACACTGGGATGATGAAGTGGAGGATATGCACGAAGACATATCCAAAGCCTTACATAACACCACTAAGGGTCACTTCAACGTTGTTATGGGGGACTTTAACGGCAAGGTGGGAACCCGGACTGGGAACGAATCCCGAATAGGCTCGCATGGTTATGGAGTTAGGAATTACAGGAGGCAAATGCTTGTCAACTTCCTTGAGAAAGAGGGGCTGTTCTTAATGAACTTTTTCTTTAAGAAACAGCCCCAAAGGAAGATGACGTGGCGAAGCCCCGACACTGTGACTAAAAATGAGACTCTCGGGCTGATGGCAAAAAGACGGGAAACCACCCAAGTGACTTCGTCAGACATGTCAGACCTGAACAAGCTAATTGCGAAGATGGTACGGCGCGACCTTCGGACTCAGCAGCTTAGCAGGAGCCACCTAACGAAGCACGATGGGAGGACCGTATTGTCGAAGCCGGAGATATATTTGTGCATAACGATTATACTTTGTGTGAAGATGTACTTATTTAGTTCTAAATAGGTAATTTTTCTTGTAACTTGTATTTATTAATAAATGTATAAAAATATGTAAGCATTTTTAAATAATTTATAATACATCCTTAACAAATCGCTCCTTTAAAAATAAACCGTAATAACTCAAAAATCGGGTGTTTGGAGGTTTTCTCATAAAACGCATTATTTACTTGCAAAGAATAGTCTCATTTCGACAGGCGCTCCATTCCGAGCAAATTGAGCGAAATAGAAGACCACCTAGCTCTTTTCCACTAAAGACCATGGACATGTTGATTCTTGTAAAGTGACACTTTTAGTGATGCGCCAGAAGTAATGGGGAATAATCGAGTTTTGTTTCGGAATAAAGACAAATACTTCAGTTCATCATTATAAGGTAACTAATTTTTTGTATCATATTTAGTAATAGATTGCTTTTTTCGAATTTGTTTCACTTTTTGTTTAAAAATTGTGATTGCAACTTGATGTTTATTTAGTTTTATTTCAGTTTTTAAGTAAATGTCTTAAAGGCTACTGAGAACTTCTTAAATTTATTTCATTTTAGTTTTAAATAAATGTACGTATTTACGGAACAACAACAAATAAATCATTTTATTGCTAAGATTTATTCTATGGCATAGTAAATAGTTATAATAATTACTTTTTATGACTAATAATAGGCTGTAGTTTTATGAAATGTTAAAATTTATTTCTTTTTCGGATTAATTAGGTAGCCGTTTTCAAAAATGTCTTGGAGGAGCAGAAGAATTCTGGGGCTGGGCTGGTCTTATTTTAAATTATATATTATTAATGTGGATGACACAAAAGTGAGTACCTAATATTATTTTGTTAGTAGATTTAGTATGTACCTAGATATTTTATTTTTACCCGACTACATTCTTTTTTCACACCTTATTATTTATTTCAGCAACTAGAAGACTGTAGCAGCTGCACTGCTTTGTCCTACCTATCGATTCCATCTGACGACGAGTTTGTAGAAAGTAAAGCAGTTGCAGTAAAGTATGGTGTTTTGTCTTGCCGAAAACAAATATTTTATGAAAACTTGCCTTAAACAATCTTTATTTGTTGTCTTGAGTCACTTGGTTTCAAAGAAGTGGTGAACTCCTTTTAACTCTAAACTCCTTTCCTACAAGTCTTGTACCCGATTACCAGCCCGGCTACGATGCGCAACCACGAGAAGAGAAAAATGGCGGTATCTCGATTTCTCCGCCTTTGCTAGCTAGCATGCAACACTAATTGTTGTCACGTCTTGTCAAAAGAATGATTATCTTATCTTTGGTAACCTTTCTCGTCAAACGCTAAGATGCGTGCCAAATTTTCTCAACTTTTTGACAGTCCAGCCTGAGATAGGTCGCGCGGGACTGTTAAAGTCTCGTCCTTAGATTTGAGCACGAGAACTCGCGATCTCTTCGGATCAAACCTTACCGTATAACGTTGCCCATAATTTTGTAATTTTCCTATATCATTTTGATTAACATTTTATCGAAGAATTCACTTGCTTTATCTATCTTTAATACCGAACAACGTTGCTTTTATTTTTATTTTACTCTAATATTACGGACATTGGCGAAATTATGTCAACCCAGACGTAGACGCCATTAAAAGAAGAAATAAAGGAAGGAACTCGCGAGAACTTTTTTTTGTAATTTTTCATAGAATTGTGTTTGCCATGGTGGTCCCGTATCAAAATTATTTATGGACGGTGTATAATAGTAATTAATGCTTTCGGTTTCTGAGTGACTACAATGCACCTATAGGTAGGTACATGCATGCTTGCGTAATTCACCTTGTAGGTCCTTCTGTTCCGTGCAGTTTTGGGCAACAGGCTGTGGGTATCAACGACATAATAAGGCAGGACCATACTTTATATCACTTCCAGATGGCAAACAGCCGCTTCCTAAGTCAATTAACCGGAGATATGTAGTAAGGTGTAGGTAGGTAGGTACACATTGCATTGCTAAATAGTCCTTTCCCAGCAGATTTCCATTGGTTTCTATTTCCTATACCTAAGTTCTTTTTCTTTTTTTACAACACTCACTACACAACTACAGAGTTGGTAGAGAGGTAGGTACCTAATCTGCCATCCTAACTTAATCATAAATGTAAACTCTCTGTAAATCTACTAGGTATACCTAGGTGCTCGTTTTGTGCGTGAGTCAAAATATGAAAGGAACCTACTGAACGTGAATGCAAGTGGCACAGAGTTGACAGAGTAGGGTAGGTTCTACTTGTTCTTGTAGGTATTCAAGCTATTCCTATCTTGGGAAACCAAATCAGATGTCTAATTAAATATGTTTTATTTGGTTTCCGATTATATCACTCCATTTGTTACACTCGAATTGACTCGATTCACAGTACGCGCTTGATTCAAAAGTTTTGCGGTTAGTATGTTATTCTGCGTTTTACAAGGACACTGGCGGTACGTAATACCTACCTAAGAGCTTTGCCAACTACGAGGTATAATATGAGTATAATATCTATAGTTCTAAAATATGTTTGCTTTCTTCTAATTTACAAAAGTATTATAGAGCATAGCCAGAAGTACCGCGTACTTGCAGTATCAAAAATGCAAAGAAAAGTCGTACAGCGATTAATGTTCATGAAGTAACGTTTGATTTCTTTAAGGACATGAAAAGTTTGCAAGATTGGGGATATAATTTCAACACTGACACAAACGGACAAAACGTTAATTAGAACGAAATAAAGCTACTCAAAATGACAAAGGAAAATCCGTTTACGTTTTATTTTAAAACGTTATACGAAGAAGATGATTACAAAGAGGTAGAGGTTAGTAATCTTAAAAAACAAAATGGAACTGATAACGTAGGTACATTACTCTTAAAAATGCATACATACAGAAACAAGAACGGACCGAGTACAAAAATAAAGATCTAAAAGAACTCCTCACAAAGGGATTAATTCCTTCGTACTTTGGATTTTTTTATAACGCCTTTGTTTAAGCGATCTACACAAGGATAGTTTAGACGACGATAACTGCATAGGTATTGATTTATTTGGCTTCAATTAGTGATCGTTGATTAATTTTATAAACCCCTTGTAGACTAAAGTTTTGTATAAAAGAGTTTATTCGTGTAACGTTTTGAATTTCATTGATATTAAGTTTCACTTTGAAAAGTATTTTGTTTTGATCTCAGATTAAGAAAGTAAGAGTAAAATTTAAGCAATATCTACTAGTTATAATGTTTGATACTTTTACCATTTTTGATTGTGATCTCATAGATATATCTGAAGAAACATTATGGACTTTCAGTCCAATAATAAAAACACAGCTTGTACCTATTTACGTAATAAGAGTTCCCTTGATAACTAGCTTAAAAACTACCTACCTCTAAATTGTTATTTTGTTTGATAATATTTTTTTTGCAATTTGTTATTAGCTTTATTTCATTTGTATTTCATTTACTTTCTAAATAAAATCCTTGAATCAGCAAGTACTTTCATAATAAAACCGTAATATTTTAACATGCAAGAATAGCAATGGTATTTTGGTAATTTATAAAAAGATGTATATCTTAATTATTAATGAGATTATAATTTTAATTAAAATAACAATGATTCATCTTGTTTTACGCCGTGTAATTTTTTTTTTATTTTAGTAATAAAACGAAGTAAGTCGGTAACTTTTTTTTAGAGTCTTGTATAAAAAAAACTGTGTGCAATACAAGTGATTTTAGTTTGCAATTATAAAGGTTTGTCTGTAAGCTATGCCCTGAATTCGTTACAATTGATAAAATCATGAAACATCTATTCTATATCTTGCAAAATGTAAGTGACGTCCGGTGAGCAAAACTTTAAACGTGAATTCCCAAAAATCATGTTTTTTGAGTTATTTCGGTTTATTTTTAAAGGAGCGAAATACTATACGCGCCGAGTTCACGCCGAAATCACGCCGCCGCCGCCGATTTCAGGCCGGCGTCCGCCGCCGATTATTTCAACGTCGGCGCACATGTCTAGTACTTACTATTTAGGTAATTGATTTAATTCACAAAATGTAAAATACTTTTTTTATATTAGTGATACTATAAATGAAAGCTATCGAAGGCATTGATTTATTAAAAACGAAGATGAGGTACTGGTTGCTCGAAAGTGGCAACCTCAAATTGTGTAAAATTGTGTTCTCCCACATCAGTTACCGTCTGACCGGCGGCGGCGGCACGGGCGGTCGTGATTCGCGTGAAATATTGTTGTCCCAGTCTCACTTCGGTCCTAGATACTTCTTTCCGTCTTTGTTCTTCTTTGTATTGCACAGGACTGGAAATATAACTGTGAGCGTATGTGTTTGCATGTAGTTGTAACACATGCCAATTTTTGAGTACCTAAGCGCTGGCAGGGGCGGATCCAGGATTTTATTTTGGGGGGGCCATTTTGACAATGTTCAGATATAGGGTAAAAAAATCACAACCTCTTCCTCCACAGCCTGTATTGGTCCAGTGTTGGACGCAGGCCTCAGGTAGGGGGGGGGGGGGGGGTAATAATATCCCATTTTTTTTACTTTGACGGGACTTGAACCCGCGTCCTTCACTAAAACTACTTAGAAGAGGAAACAGATCATTGTTGCCAGGGTTCTTGAGTCGTAAGTTACGTTTCGTTTCCTGAAATGTTACATTTTTGCTCCAAGCAAGAGTATCATTATTGTTTTTTTATGGACGTGTTTTTGGGGTCGAACTCCGGCGACAAATGTAAGCTAACCTAACCTAACCTAACCAAACTTATTCTATTACTTTGAACCACAAGGCAGTCATTTTAGTAAGTTCACCTCGGAATTTGAGATACCCAGCTGTAAGTCTGTAATTACTTGTATCGACACCCTAAAAGTTGTCTCAAAACCTACATATGGTAGGGTGTGCGCAACTATTACATTTCAAGGTCAAAGGTCACGAAAAATAGTTTTTTTGTAAATATATTATCTCATTTCCTATGGGTTTTTTGCTATTTGTATGTATGATCAATATTAAAGCAGACAAAATTCTCTATAAATTTTGTTTAATTTTTTTTTTATACGGTTAACCGTTTTCGAGATAGAGGGCAGAGAACGCGCGGTCACAGCATCACGTTTCGCATTGCCCAACCCCATACCTGGGGTTCCAAATCATGCCCTTACCAAGTTTGAACTTGATAGTATACACGTTTGAACTGTTGATGAGCAGCTGCACTTGTTGGTGGAATATTTGAAAGCTGTACGGGTTTATGGATGGATGGATGTTTGTTACCTCCTCACGCCAAAACTACTGAACGGATCTGGCTGAAATTTTGCATACAGGTAATTATAATTCTGTAATTAAACAAAGACTACTTTTTATCCCATAAATCTGATCCCGTGGGATAAAAATACCAGGTATGGGGTTGGGCAATGCGAACCGTGATGCTGTGACCGCGCGTTCTCCGCCCTCTATCTCGAAAACGGTTCACCGTTTAAAAAAAAAAATTAAACAAAATTTGTAGAGAATTTTTTCTGCTACAATATTGATCATACATACAAATAGCAAAAAACCCATAGGAAATGAGATATTGACAAAAAACGGATTTTTTGTGACCTTTGACCTAGAAATTTAATAGTTGCGCACACCCTACCATAATGTAGGTTTTGAGACAACTTTTAGAGTGTCGATATACAAGTATTTACAGACTTGTAGCTGGGTATCTCGAATTCCAAGATTTCATAATGAATATCGGTGAGTCGCAGTCTTTTTGAAATTGGTGAGGTATGCTTGTTCTACTACTTCGGATGCGTTCTCATTCTATCAATATAAACAGCTTGAAAAATAGTTATTACTGTCAATCAAATAAGAAATGAGGTGCAATTGGCTATAATTCACTTGTGTTCACTAGCGGAAGAAGAGAAATAGATATCATTTACCTATGTTCATTTCAAAGTCGTTGAACGTGTCGATGGACGTGGTAATACTGAGAAGAAATTAACCTCTTGAATTTAGTTTGTAGATGTATGTAAAGTACCGACTTACCTAAAAAATATATTTCTGTACTTTCATATAAAGTAGGTACCTACATAACCTACCTAAGAGTAGGTATGCCGTGGCCCGTGTAAAAGTGCATCTGAATTTAATCGTAAAATTGAGTCGAAAGTATGGAACTCTTGGGCCTTTTGGGGGGGGCCATGGCCCCCATGGCCCCCCCCCTGGATCCGCCAATGAGCGCTGGGAGAACGTAACCTATCTTCCCTTTTTAAATCAATGATCGAAGGAATTTAAATAACTTTTGAATGAAGCCTACTGTACCCTATTGTGATATCTTTTACAAGAGATGAGAGATGATACTCCTCACTCGAATGTTAGGTACCTACTTACCTACCTACTTGATTCGTAACTGACTTCATTCTTAACTGAAAGAGTGCGCGCCTGGCGAACGCTAGCAACTTGTACCTACCTATGTTCAGACGTGTTATTGTTTTGCTCTTTGTTATAATGAGTCTGTCGCCAAATTCATTTGAAAACAATTTGACACAAGTTTCGTGATAGTTTGTGGTAATTGTTTATCTAGGTAGGTGGTTATTCTTAACTAAATGGCGACTAAAAGAAAATAAAGTCCCCTTTGAAACCACTTCGACGAAAGTGAACCGAAAAAGTCGGCAAAATGCGTTTACTGCAAAAAATCGCTCGCGATTTCGGCAAGTTCGATAGGAAGCCTAGGTAGGCATATGAAATCACACCATCCCATCACCATCCTACTGTAAATATTACTATAACCAGGCACGAATCCATCGCCGAAGATGCAGAAGTCATCGAGGAATGTAGAGTACCCATACTCACTAACCCTTGTAGGTACTGCTTTAACGACGACGTCCACAGCCCTCATCACATCGACATCCCCCACTACGTCGGCAGCAGAACCCACCACCTCCACAGCCCCCGGCCGCGATAACATCGAGAAACATAAATACTAGGCGGATAATAATAATAATAATAAATAATAAATAATAATAAAAATCATTTATTGCCCATATACATGTACACTAATACTAATAGGTACGTAACCTGCATGCATAGGTAACAAATTACAAAAAGAGCTTAGTTACTAATTTAAATGTAAGGTTGGTTAGTTAGTTAGTTATTATGCTAGGTTTAAATGTAAGTAAGCTAAAATTAGGGCAAAAGGGATAAACTCAGCATAAATGCCGACAAGCTTATAAAGCATGTGCGGCGCTGGTTTTCAGTTTACCCCTTACCGACTGGTGATCGTCAGTGAGATTTAAGAGGAGTTTTTTTTGCGGTTTTTGCTTGCTCTATAATTATGAGGTACAGCAAGACTGGTGCGTCCATATAAGGTGTTTGTGTGTGCTCTCCTGGGGCACCAGTCTCGTAAGAGTCTGGGCAACCTGGATAACATGCATTACATCCGTTTTTAATAAATCAATGATTACATCCGTAATATTACCTACATTTCATGATAATACAAGCAAAGCATCATAGCCACGTCCGACATCACAGTGAACGGGTAATGCTTCGATCGAGTAATGGTAGCATCCAAAGTGATACATATCACAATTAGGGTTGCCAGGTGAGTCGCGAAAAAATACCGGACTGTACGCTTAAATACCGGACATCTGGCAACCCTAATCACAATAAATTATTGCATTACGCAATATTACTATGGCATCACTAAAAAGTACCTATACTGTGTCCATTTTGAATGAAGTATAAACGCAAACAAGCCGCCCATACTTAACCTAAAATTCACTTTGTTGGCGCGTCCTTTTATACGTAATTTACATTACTTGTCGATTTTAGAACCTCCCATTCCTTCAATAAAAATTGCTTACTGTATAAAAATATCTGAAACTTGACGCCAAGCAAGTGAGATTTTGTTATTTGTGTCGTATTTTGCTTACCTAACATGCTTCATTCAAAATGGATAAGATAAACCATAGGTACCTATTCTATCTACTGTCATGTTTTGAGCATGTATGTATAATTGTCAGTTGGTATTGGTACTAGAGATGTGTAGGTACTGTGAGTAATGCATTACACGTAATATAGCACGACCGCGTACTGTACGCGTACGTATTACTCGACAAAATTTAGCATGACACATGGCACTAAACATGGCATGGCCGGCGCCATGCTCTACGATCGGCGCGGCCGCGTAATGATAATGCTCGGTCGGGTGTCCGTCGGTCAGTGCAAGGTTCGAGTGCAAGCGAGGAGGGGTGTCGGCTGGACTGAATTCTGTCTCTGTCACACGCCGCGCCGTTTAGTAGAATCTATACAGTATTGCGTTCTGTATAAGGGTTACGTTTCTTTGGCACCGCCCGTCTTATAAAATCAAAACTTGCTTGCTTTGTTTCATTAACATTACTTAGACATAATATGTAGGTAGGTACCTATAGCAAAATTCTAGGTATTTTAATACAGATTAACTTAATAAACGAAAAAATTCCATTGACCTTTTCCCGAGGTACGTAAAATATACCTACCTACATACATATCTAATGCAATAAGCAATAATTTTTCGTTTAACGGTATAAACACACAGAATATAATAAAGAAAGGTCTGTAAATTGCTATAACCTACATTACATCTGAACAGAACATTCAGTCAGTACCTACACTTAAAAGTAATAGCGGGCCTTTCGCATTACTTACATAGCATAGAGCGACATGACGTCGGGTCATGTTTTGGGTACTGCGTACTGATAGCATGCCATATGACGCGGTACGAAATGTCATGCTATATGGCATGACATTACAGAGTACTGTTTTGCGCATGTCTAATTGATACCACCTACGTTATTTAATATTACGGTTTTCAAAGACCTATCCTGAATTAACAGTAAGATCTCACAAAAACTTATATACTTATATAAAACGAAGTACGCGGGATCCGTCCGTCTGTCTGAATAATATACGAATATTGGTTCCACGGCACTAGTCACTACAAAAACCCGGAACGCTTCGTTAGCGCCTTCTAATTTTTCTAGTGGCGACATCTAGTTATAAAACGGGGAACTAATGGGTTGTCAAAGAAGGATGCGTAGAATGAGACGGGTATAGCGGTGTTTAGCGGCAGGTACCACATCACATTAGCACACTATCACACTCTGGGTTGAAAAAAAACAGTTTTTTTTATATTTTATAAAACAAACTGTTCAAAATGTTTAAAACAAGTGTTTTTTTGTTTTATTTGTTTATTTTACTTTTACCTTTAGGAATCAATTTCAAATCGATTATGTATAGCGAATAATAAAATATTAATTCCATTTCTAAACTATTTCATATATACTTAGATAGATATTTATATATATAGTTGCGTACCTACCTTTAATCTAACTATCAAAATATATTATAATTATTGATCAATAGAAAACACTTTACATACACCTTGTATGTAGTGTAGTGTAGGTAGAGAACCAGTAAGAGAACTTGGAATACCCACTAATCCAGTGAATTACTTGCTTTCGACGGCCGACATAGGGACTTTCCCTGCGGGACTTTATTGGCGGGGAGTTCCCTATGCATGCAGTGTACATAGGGTTGCCAGATGGCCGGGAATTCCGGGAAAGTCCCGGAATTTCACGTGTGGTCCCGTGTCCAGTAATTACGCTTTACTGTCCCGTAATTCATGAACACTAGTTTTTTTCTATAAAGTTACGTCACCGCGCGGCGGCCCTGATGGTAGGTATTTAGAAAAAGTTCGAGTTTGGTCAAAAGTCGACGATTTGCGGAAACTGACAAGATTTCTTTAGAATGCTTGAATTGTAAATCTACACCGATTCCTACAATAATTAATTAATAACTAAAAACTTATGCAAAATATTCCGTTTTTAAATAATTGGGAAACATTTTTAAGAAAATCCTCTTATATGTTCTAAAAATGTGCTGATTGTGATAGACCTTGAAACAGGCAACGTGATTAAATCCAAAACCGGAAGGTACAAACGGGTGCAAACTAAAAAAAATACTTGAAACTTCAAATGTGGTCAAAAGTGGTCGATTATCGAAAACTGACAAGGTTTCTACAGAAAACTTGAGTTGTTAATCTACACCGATTAACCCCCCCCCCCCCCCCCCCCCACAAATTATAACCTAAGTGTACATGTACAGTGTATTTTAAAACGGCCAACATAAAGACTTTTCAGTTGTAAATTTATTTTAAGCTATTTAGAGTTCTACATTTATATTCATTTGGATTTATTTACATTCATTTGCAATAAAAGGTAGTTTTAAACCCTGTTTTTTTCGTCATGTTTTAAACATTGTTTAAAACTTTGTTTTTAAACACTTAATAAAAAACATAGTTTTATTTCAAACTGTTTTAAATACTGTTTAAAACACGTGTTTTAAACATTGATTTATTAAAAACGAAGATAAGGTTGCTCGAAAGTGGCAACCTCAAATTGTGTAAAATTGTGTGAAATATTGTTGTCTCAGTCTCACTTCGGTCCTAGATACGTCTTTCCGTCTTTGTTCTTCTTTGTATTGCACAGGACAGGAAATATAACTGTGAGCGTATAATGTTTGCCATGTAGTTTTAACACATGCCAATTTTTAAGTAAGCGCTGGGAGAACGTAACCTATCTTCCCTTTTTAAATCAATGGTTTTAAAACAACTTGTTTTAATCATGCCAACCCTGATCACACTTCACATCACACTAATATTATAAAGGTGAAAGTTTGTATGGATGTATGGATTAATGGATGGATGTTTGTTACTTCTTCACGCCAAAACTACTGGACGGATCTGGTTGAAAATTTGCATACATGTAGTTCTAATCCTGGAATAAAACATGGGCTACACAGGCTACTTTCTGTCCCATAAATCAGTTCCCGTGGGATGAAAATCACCTTTTAACGTTTCCGTAGGTACAACGCGTGCGTAGCCGCGGGGCGCAGCTAGTTTGTAATAAAATAAAACTTATTATGATAGAGCGACGTGTCGTCGCGTCGGTCGGCGTTTCAAAAGAATTTCGGCTTTTATAAAGGGATAAATACATAAGTAACCTTTGTTTGATTCCAGGGTTATAATTGATAACCTGTATGCAAAATATCAGCCACATCGGTCCAGTAGTTTTGGCGTGAAGTGAAGAAGTAACTGACATCCATCCATCCATACATTTACTTTCGCCGATTCTTCTATTAAAATGAGACGTTACACACGCTCACGCGGCCTTTAGCGCCGATGCACACTAGATTACTTTTTACAAGATCCACAAAATTCTCTAAACCCTTTGGAATTCACATCTAGAGACGTTACTCATTTATTATTCATTATTATATTTTCGGGTGGAACTAATGATGTTATTCATTGGGTGGAACTTTATTTTCTGTTGTCTGTGGGTGAGGAATTTCACTATTTTTGATATTTTTTCGTACTTTCCGATTCATTTTGAATAATCGACTGATTTCAGAAGTAAAATACTTCTGAAATCAGTCGATTATTTATTTTAGTTTATTTCTAATGTTGAATAAATATATTTAGGATGTTTGCAGCGTGACAGATTTTCGAATGAAGGTATCTAACATGCATAAAAAATAGCTTGAAAATGACTCCCGAAACTAATTTGCCATATTTTGACCATCAAATGGTCAAAATATGGCAAATTAGTTTCGCATCGTTCGCTCATTTAAACTTCATAATGTTTGTAAAAAAACTAAAACATAGCTATTTTGCATCCGATTATGTATGGAAAATTTCAATACGATCGGAAACGTAGTTTCCAAATGAACCGGAAAGTACGTTTGTATCGGGGCTAAGGTATCCGTTCTGTCCTTAAGGGTAGCTACCGTTTATTTTTTGTAGTTAGAAGGTTTTGTTTTAAAGAACCTTCTATTAAATTTTGAAGAAACAAATATTGCCATTTTTAGATTTTTGAAAAAAGTACGGTTCGCCCAAAAATCACATTTGTAAAAAAAAACAAGTTGGTCTGAATCGACTCTGAGACTGATTTTTCCGAGAATAACAAACCAAATGAAATCGTAAGTTTTAGCAACAGGAGTTAGCTGAAACTTCCGCTCCACCGAGGCCCACCAGTGCACCGTCCAATCGGTTAAGTAAAATCGGGTTTCAGCCTAACCATTGATTAATACATTTAGAGTAGAATAAATTATGCAAACACTGCAGTTTTTTTATTTTTTAGGATAATCTTGATTGTCAAGTTTTATTTTTGTGTAAGTTTTTTTTTAATCGTAATATTTTATTTTTTAATCCTAGTTTGAGGGAAGTTGCGACGTATTTTAATCACACATAATAAAAAAATGAAGGAAAGAAAGTTACGAATGCTTAAAGGTCAAATTTTGGAAAAGTAAGGTCCAATAGGGGGATTATGGGCATTACCCCCCATGAGTTAAACACCAAAAAGGCGTTTATCAGGGGGAGGCCTGCGTCCAGCAGTGGACCGATACAGGCTGTGGATGTGGAAGGTCCAATAATTAGCAAATGACGTCCTCTATTTGAGAATTCGCTATGGCGGCGGGTTGAGTTCCAGTCGCCCTGTATAAGGACGGTCCAACAAAGTGAATTTTAGGTTATGTATGGGCGGTTTGTTTACTAACATGCTTCATTCATTCTAACAATGGACATGGAATAGGTACAACATGCAGGATCGGATCACAATCACAATCAATTACATCGTGAATTCGTGACATCGTACGGTACGTGTTGAATTGAATTACATACTTCAATTTAGATTTACGTTGGCATGTACTTTATTAAGTACTTAAGCCAATTCAAAAAGACATAAGAATCGAACCCGCAACCTCTTTTGCGTTAACAAAATTGGTCGCGTTAAATTGGCAGAGTGGTCATGAAGAGTCGCGTACAAGAACCCGAAACGCTTCGATAGCGCCTTCTAATTTTTCTAGTAGCGACATCTAGTTATAAAACGAGGAACTAATGTTCTGATAGAGATGGAAGCGTAATGCGTACCTAGAGAGAAACGAGTAGAGCGGTGTTTACATTCATATTCATATTATTTATTCTCATAATCATTTTATATTGGCTTTCAGTAAATTATTAATTTGGCTAACAATTTGGCAATGGAAAGTCAAATCGTCGACGATACTGCAATAGCGCTGATCTACTATTTGTAATAGTGCGTAACTACAAGTTTGCCAACTTTACAGGAGATAAAAAAAACTTTCTAATTTTAGTATTTAGAATGATAAGGGCATCTTATTGAAATAATAGGGTTTTTAGAGTACCAGGCCACCAGTCAGTGGCAGAAAATTTGCGATTGTTCTAGTAGTTCGGGTTTTATGGCACTTACGCGGTTTTTTTGTATCAATATCAGGTCCCAAGATGTTATAACAGGGTAGATACGCGTAATTGAAACTATGATAAAAAGTACAAAACGATTATTTATTCATATGAAACACAAACGATAGGCACTTCTCAATCACAAAAATATGGATAATATACAGTTTTTTATTCTCAAAGTAAATTATTTACAACACTAACTTATGCTGTTCAGTCTTCACCTTTACCTACCAATTATTAAAGACTAAAACTAAAAAAAAATGGAACAAAACACAAATTATTCGGAAATAAAATCAACAATAATAATACCTAATAATATTCATGGCACATAAAAATCTCTGAATTAAGTATAACATTATAACATTTTAATCATCAAAAATTAAATTATTATAGAACTCGTGGCAATCATTTGGTATGACTGTTTTCAGCTCTTGTAGATGATTAAATTTAGTTTTAGTTATTTTCTGTGGGCCATCATGGAGCTGTGGAGGTTCGAGCAGAAGGGTTTCTATTGGTTTCGCTCGCCGGGGTAAACACATGTATTCATCCGAGTACATTAATTTATAATCAATAGTACCATTCGTGTTGTACCTTAGCACCCTTATATCTGTTACACATCTGTCACCAGCAACTCGTCCCGGTCTTATAGACTCATAAACGAGATAGTCTTTCCGGCTGTAATCCTTGAAGAATGTATAATCAGGCATCGCCACTTCATAGGGGAAAGGTTTTATTCTGGCTTCTTTGGATATCATAGCGTACTGGCTTGGCAGGTAAATTTCGCGATTTTTCAATTTTCTTTCTATGACGGAATGCACTGAGTCCACCTCCATTTGCGTGTGACCCTTTTCTAAAAACTTCTGGGTGATTGTTACATTATATTTGACAGCGAGCCGCAACAAAGCATTTGAAACCACATTATTACGATTCTGAGCTGTGCAACCATCTGTGTATATAATGACATCTTTAAGATCATTTTCAACTAACTTAGTAATGCAGTCGATAAAGAACGAAGCATACGTGGTGGCTCTTAAGTCTGTTACCGTTTCGTCAAACCAGTAGCACGTTGCTTTGTGGTTACTCAGATTGTAAACTGTAAAGTTGTGCACACAAAGTTTCGTTTTGAAGTACAATGCACTGGCATTTAAATATGGGCACAACATCACGGCTTGCAAGTCAGCAGTTACTACGTGAACTTCTCCTTTGATCGCCGCCTCTTTGTCCTCATTCTTCTCTTGGCGAGCTGCTGTTTTAAGAGACAGATGTATTTTGTGTTCTTCATCACTTAGATTGCCAGCCTTATGAGCACAACAAGTATCACACTCGTCCTTCTTTGGCTTGAAAATGGCAATGTTTTGTTGAGCTAATAAATCTTCAAAAAACTTTCGACCTGCTACAGGAGAGCAGAGAGAATTCGTACGCTCGACATACAAACGGTATAGATGGGCCTTGGATTGAATAATTGGTTCTAAATACAGTTTTTGGCTGGATTTTCTGCAATAATGCGAAGGTAGTTTGGGGATTTCTTGAAGGAAATTCAAAACAGAGAGTTTTTTTGTTAGTTGATCAGCCTGAACTGAAGCTTCCTGAGAATACCCTCTATGTCCTCTTTCGCCCAGCCAATATCTGCAAGTCCATTCTTTGATTCCGAGCGTACTCAAAAACATAGATTGGCACACACGTACTTTCTTATTGGTAGCTTTTAAATGGTAAATCTTGCTTTCACTACGTCTACTACTGCCGGCTCCCTTAGTCTTTCTTTGGGTGTCCTGGGTGTCAATCAGGGTCAAAACATAAAGCTTTTTTTCCTTCCATGATCTCGCCCAAAAATCATCAAATATTTTATTCCGCATTTCTTCAGTAAAAGTGTTGCAATAGAAAACTTTGCTCGTAGTACAGCGTTCAGAAGAACATGGCATCTCAAGTTTTCTCTCCGGTTTAGCGATGTCTTGCACATACTTTCCATCAATCTTTCTAAATCCCAAGTACTTCTTTCCCATCATTCTTCGTCTTTTATTACCTTCTCTTTTCCATGAATCTTTGTCCGATATTCTTTTCCGTGTCCTCGTTGATGTTTGCTCCTGTACAATAGATCTTTCAGGGAAATTTTCGATATCTTCTAATTGGAGATTAGGCGATTCTATAACATGAGACTGTATAGTCGGAGAACAAATGTTACCTACAAGCTCCTCAACTGGTAACACAAAATCAGGGTCAGCTACTGAATCGTCGGATAAAAACCCGCTAAAATCTTGTTCATTAGTACCTTCGCATGGTATCGTGCTGATTAACTCAAGTGGCACAGACTGGTAGGCACTTGAAGTCGAGGGTCCAGGAAAAATATCAATATCATTGCTGAAGCTTGTGCCTGGTTGTGTTTGTTTGGCTATAATTAATTGCCTTTTCATGAGCAACTCCTCCCGTCGCTTGACTAAGTCCTGCAAGTTAGCAGGCATACTCCATACAAACAAAGTCTGAAAAAAAATACAGAAAACGGTTTAATTTCTAAGTTTTCTAAGTAATCAAAACCGCGTATGTACCGAAAACACTTTACTTTTGCCTAACACAAAACCGCGGAATTACAACGTTGCATTAAAATCGATTTTATCCAATAAATATGATAGAAATGTATAATCCATGATTGAAAATAGCAAGCCTATACATAAATTAACAGATTACATCACTTACCGGTACTTTCCATGCAGAAATAACCACTATTTAACAATAATTTTCACGGAGCGCAAAGTAATCACATCAATTTGTTTACGTTTTGATCAGTTACGCGGTATTCACCTCCAACTACAACCGCGGCAAACGCATCGCGCTATTGCAGCAAAGCGTCAAAGAGCTTCTGATTGGCTTATTCAAAGTGGTGTGCTCACCAACTTGCACCAATAACAGACTAAAACAGCGCGTCACTTAAATTTGAATTTCGCTACTTTTTGCAGTTTCGCGGTATTGCAGATGGTAGTTCAGCGCTATTGCAGTATCGTCGACGAAATTATAATCTATGTATGTATGTATAAACTTTACTTGATATGGTGCCTAATAAGGACGAGCCAACAAAGTGAATTTTAGGTTAATTATGGGCGGTTTGTTTACTAACATGCTTTATTATAACAATGGACATGGAATAGGTACAACATGCAGGATCAATCACATCACAATCAATCATCCATCATTTACATCGTGAATTCATGACATCGTACGTTTGTTTGTATACGTACGTACGTGTTGATTAAGTTGATTTTGATACTTTATAAGAATCGAACCCGCAACCTCTTTTGCGTAAACAAAATTGGTCGCGTTATTTGGTAGAGTGGTCATTAAGAGACGCGTACAAGAACCCGAAACGCTTCGATAGCGCCTTCTAATTTTTCTAGTAGCGACATCTAGTTATAAAACGAGGAACTAATGTGATAGAGATGGAAGCGAAGAAATAAACACAACACTATAGTACAACGTCCGTAAACATTATTTTATTCTCAGGCCACTTGCACTGTAAGCACTATATCGCCCTAGAAATTAATATAAATCTCCACATTACTGATACGTTATACCATAGACTAATTAAACACAATTGTGTTTATTTAGTCTATGGTTATACCTACCTAAATTTAGAAATATACCTAATTTGATCTCATTTATTTTAGCTTCTAGTTCCTACATACCATATTTATATCAATAACTGAAGTTTATTTTATCTAGCTTATAAGTTTTCCTTAGCTTTTATTCATATATTTTTTACTTCTACTACCTAATCTATTTCTATTATTTTCACGTTTGTCTTTGCATTGTTATTTTAGTAGACCCATAAATTTGCCCATGCTGTGGCACTCTGTATTAACTTTAGAAAAACACTTGACTTAAGACCTCTTTATTTTTTTACTCTGTATGCGATGTGTTTTTTTCTGTCGAGTGTCCATAAATAAATAAATAAATAAATGTTTATGTAGGTATATAATGAAATAGAATAAATGTCAGAACAGTAGGTAGGTCAAATAGATTCAGATGAAGTAAAAGGTCCATGTCGTGATTTGGTAGGTTCTTCTTACTGATATCTTTTCGTACCTTCTTACGTATATCAGCTATAGTAGGTACACTTTTGGTCATTTGTTTCAAATTTCAAACTATCGTCGGAGAAGAATTCGTGGATTGAATAATAGCACTTTTGTAGGAATATAGTTTTCAGGTGTTTCGTAAAAATATTATCTTTTGCTTCGCACTTTTTTTTAATTTATTTTATTTAAATATGCTTTTACTAACCGTTGTAAGGGTTGTATTGGGGAGTATTATTTTATTTTTGTTTCTTCTATTATAGTTATTATAGAGTTGTGTTTTATTCTAAAGTAATTTTTATTTTTTCTTACAAACATTGGCGGTACCTACCAAGATAATAAAATATAATATATATCTACGCTTTAAACAATACATAATATTGTTAGCGATGCTGCGATGATAATTAATCTGTTTTTTTAATCAAAAAATTACTTTCGTTTGACCGCAATCTCACCTGATGGAAAGCGAAGATGCGGCCGACGATGTATCACGAAGGTCTAGAAGATGGCTACTTCGGACCACATGCCGAAGCACAACAGAGTTGCTTCACGGACTGGCTTAGTCCGGAGGGTGGTGAAAAGCCACGGCCGAAGCCTACCACCAGAGGGTACCGCTCTTAGCACCACCCAGAGGACACGTGTAGGGTAACAGAGGGATATTGATTGTCTGTTATAATTAGTTTATTGTTATGGCTTAGAACATTAAGGGAGGCCTATTGAGGCCGTATTGTAAATTAAATTCCAACGGTTGTACTTATTTGTGAATTTAATTATAGATTCAAACGACACGTCTATACAGACCGTGCGTTCCGAGCGAGATAAGCTATTATCGATGTTAGCGATCTCAACGATATTTGACGTTCCGAGTTAGTTCTCACGATTATTGACAGTTGAGTGCTATCCTATCTCGGAACACTCAATGAACGTGCTCACGGTCACGTGTCGCTTCTTCGCTTGTCAAATGCTTGTTAGTCAAAAAAATAAACAGCACAACAATTCGACATCCAGTAAAAATGGCCGAAATTCGAACTTTTGGTTTATTATCAAATGATTCCGATGACTCTGTTGAGGAGTGGGACAGCGACCAATCCAATTTGTGCCCTCTCGTACTGCTCTTGAGAGAGCAATAATGTTATTCTCCGACCGTTGACTTCGTCATCTATATGAATTTCCATTTCACTTTCTTTTCTTCAAAAAACTTGCAAACAAATAAATTTTGTTATCAAACAGACAATATCAAGGAACATAAAATACTCTTCGTGGAAGGAGGGCAGGATGGCGAAGAAAATAAATGCCAACTGTCAGTTTTGACAGCGCGCTCACAGTGATTTCTGTTTGTAGGATGGTCACTGATATCGCAAAATGGCGCATGTAATGACGTCATCTATGACGTCACATGAGACATCGTTGTCGCGCTCACGGTAAGTCGGAACGCTTGATAGCGCGCTAATATCGATATTGGCGCTACTCGGAATGCAAGGAGAGTGAGGCTAGGGTCGAGAGAGAGGGTAATACTTTTTTAAAAGCTTATAAGCGCCATGTGCGTGGCTCGAACATCTTACCGTCCCGGGAAAGATAACCAAAATAATAACTTATGACATTAACATTTAAAAATTAAAAAAAATAATGCTTTGAGTTTCAAGGTTATACAAGAAAAAATACTCAAAAAGTTTTGTAAGTATCTTAAAAATAAACCACAAAGAATTTAAATCTTCCGCCGTGGGTCGACGGACAAAGTCGGGTAAGGGCTTTTGCACCCAGCCCCTGGTCGTAGTGAGGTCTGCCACTCTTGAAACGCCAACGCCACAAGGGAAAAGACGGGCTACTTATCCAAAACGCCAACAAAGAGGGGGTACATTGTCTTCTTGCAGTAGGACGAGCTTCAGATTGTCAGTGCTAGTCTTCCATGTAGTCCTTTGTTATAGTTCCGCTATGTACCTACTCATTCTGCCATCTGTTCCAAAAATGCTGCCGTAGTAGCTCAATCCGAGCATATCGCTGAAGGGAATTTTCTCGACAGTCATCTTTTCTGGCGATGGCATCGCAGTCAGCGGTCTTCCGATCAGAAAGTGCCCTGGAGAGAGGAAAAGAAGGTCGCCAGGAGATGAGGATAATGGGCACAAGGGACGACTGTTCAGTATTGCCTCCACTTGTACAAAGTTGACAACTATTCAAAAGTTAATGACTATTGCAGAATTTTACATCGGCTTCCCAAATCTCACCAGTGCGTCGGAGGTTAGGTACCTAATACATACCTAAATCTTATTTTGTACATAGGCAAATGATCTTTGAAGTTTTATCAGTTTGTTTTCAATTATAACATGAATCTCATTTCTATATTTTTAGACAACTTCCAGAGTATCTACTAGCTAGGTTGAAGGAAATTTTACAGGGACGGGGACGAAAAGTATAATTTTCATTCTGCAGCGCAGGCAACTAACTTATGAAAGCTTGCTCAGTCATAGAGCTATGCTTGAGTGACGTTAATCCCATGCTCAAGCATATATCGATGACAGAGGAAGCTTTCATGATACGGGCCGTAATGAAAAATAATTGTTATTCCTCTATCCGCGGTTGGGAAACCTTTTTCAATAATTAAATAAAACGCATGAGAGCACTAATAATAATAATTTATTATTTAAAAACAGGTTGTTTTTGACATCATTTTGATTACACATTATTATATTCAGACACATTAATAAACATCGATTACATTCAGACACATAGATATGTAATAAACATATTGCGAATGGGTGCATAACATATTTTTTACTTCTTTACTATATTCAGACATCTCAAGATTCAGGATTTAAGATTTATTCCTCCTATCAAAATACGATAAACAATTTACCATTATGTAAGTTGCGAACTATGAATCAATACATGCGTCGAAAACCCCGTAGTGTCATTTGCACCATTGACCAGTACCATTGATGGTGCAAATGATACTATGATGTACCGTTTGCACCATTGCTCCATTGCTACCATTATTGATGGTGCAAATGATACTATGATGTACCGTTTGCACCATTGCTCAATGGGGTCCTTCGAAAATTATATCTGATTTTGAACAATCTTTCATTAGTGCAGTCAAAGTAGTGTTTCCTATGGTTGAACATCACGGTTGTTTTTACCATTTTCAAAACCAATTGCGGAGAAAAGCTAAAAGTCTCAATTTAAAAAAGACTAACGCTACAAAAATTGTTTCTCTTTGCACCATCTTACCTCTTCTGCCAGAATCAAAAATTGAAGATGGATTCAGATACATCATAGCAGAGAGTGATGCTAACGGAAGTAATAAAAATTTGCAGCAATTTATTAATTATGTGGCTAGATTTTGGATGCCGAAAAAAAAACTGTGGTGTTGTTTTGGTGAGAGGCATAGAACAAATAATGTATGTGAAGGATGGAATGGACATATTAATAACTGCTTTAAAAGAAGACCCGCGACAGTGAGTCACTGCTTAAAAGTGCTTAAGGAGGACGCTGCATTTCATGCAGTCAATGCTCTTACACAAGACCCGTACAAAAAGCGATCAAAGGAGGTTAGGGATCGGAATAATTATATACAGTACCTACAGATGCAATTAATTAATAGTGAAATAGATATTCCACTATTCTTGGAAAAATTAAGATAAAATAATTAAGCATTATTTGTCATTGATTAGCTGTCATTGATTCTTTGTTATTAATAATAAAAATATTTTATATTATTAATAAGCGATTCATTCTTCCATTATCATTAGTAAAGTTTTAGGGGATACAGTATTTGTTCATGGGGAGAAAAATTCTGATCCATCTCTTCCCTGAGGGTCTCGGGGCGGGGCGGATGGCCAGTAAACAGAGCGATAGCTCGAGGAAAGCCTTGAGGCAAAATAAATATATTTTTTAATAGTGTCATTTGCACCATTTGCCCCATCAATGGTGTAAACGGTACATGACAGTGTCGTTTGCACCATTTGCCCCATCAATGGTGTAAACGGTACATGACAGTGTCGTTTGCCCAATTAATGGTGCTGGCCAATGGTGCAAATGACACTACGGGTCGAAAACCTGTCACGGATACAAACACGGATTAACTGACACTGACGATTTAACTGACTAAAGAGCACAAATACATCATAGGCTAATCGGTTATATATCTTTTAGATGCAATCATGACCATTATGAGGTCGGACAATATAATTTAACCTCTAACATCATGATTTATGACTTTGAACACAATACAAACCCTTCGAGTTAAAGTAGAAGAGGTACTCGCTATTCTACTAAGTAGGTACAAGTATTATGATAAGTTAATACGATTATATCAATAAAAATACCATACCATTACTGTTTCAATCCTAAAGTTCCAGAGCGCGAAAGTAGGCGCAAACGTTTACATTATACCCTCAGAATATAATTCACCAAGCTATCCTAACTTCTACTAGACACTGCAGATAAATAATTTGTGCCACAATTGTGCTTATCACATCAAATACCTAACACAAAAATACACATTTCCCCTATAAGGCTCTTATATTAAATTTAGCACTACCGAAGTACAGAAGACTGCTGAAGTACAGTCGGAACCTAAATAACCGTCCATTTATATGCACAAACACTAATGATACTTTTACGAGTAGAATCAAGAGGTGATTTTTTTTACGATATTGTTATTGAAAACACGGATTAACTGACACTGACGATTTAACTGACTAAAGAGCACAAATACATCATAGGCTAATAGGTTATATATCTTTTAGATGCAATCATGACCATTATGAGGTCGGACAATATAATTTGTTATTCATGACTGTTAGCTAATACCTAATTGATCACAATTGATCAACATTTGAAGTATAACCTTTTTGAATTACACACATACAACAAAGAATATCTCTATAGAAGTATCTATAACCTAATTGAAATAGCTTAAATTGATAATAAATAAATGATAATTATTATTATTTAGTCAACTACAACGTCAACAAAAAGACTCACAATACATGACTACATCAGCTTCAGCAGCTAGTACTGAACACTCACGTTAAATGATTTCATTTACTCTATGGTAGAAGTAGGTATATTCTGATTGAGATAGATGAACACATGCCATGGGTACATGAATTCATTTATAGCCTGGACCACTGCTGCACCGTCACTTCAGGTACTCTCATCCATAATATTTAACCACCTGCTACTTCACTTACATAATATATGGATGCAGCTTACAAAGAGATCATTATAATCATATATGTAGCTGATACACACACAGTACATGGTAGTCACTGGACATATACGACATATATAATTAGTATGTAACATTAAGCATTGCAATACATTAGTGAAGTTCATAAATACTATTTGATGATGCAAAATATCTATAGTATCGAAACATTAGGAATAATACATAAGCGCAAACTACTTTTTGTTAATAAATTATTGTAACTACGAGTATTATAAGTACATTCTTAGATGGCTATTTGAGTATAATTATACAGGTAAGCAAATATAGAAACCTGCATCGGACTCTGAATAACATTATATATTTAATATCAGGTTCAAGTCCTCATTGCCTGCCATGTGGGCGTTTTCGTCAAAAAGAGCCTGATGGGCGCTCTCGTCAAATGTTCAGTTGAACATTATGTTGTTGTCCGTCATCATCCTCATATACGTTAAAGTTTATGATGTTGCGGGGGCGATATCTGCAGAGCGTACGTAAATACTCTCTTGCTACAATGAAAAATATCTGCTTTGTTAAACCCTTTGTTATAATTTTTCTGTAACCTATTAACTATAGAATACTGCGCATAGTTCGTAAGAGATTGTGAGATAGCAAATAATTTAGCATCAGTGTGCCTGGTGCGCAACTTTGGTGTACAAAAGCGCAATACTCTACAGGTAAGTTCTGGACAATCGATATTCCCTCTGCACAGACCATGGAGAAATATCATATCTAACAGGGATCGTCGTTTTTGGAGACTCATTAAATTGTGAAAGGTACAGGACACACTATAGTTTTTAGCATAATAGTGTTTTAAATAATTAATATTTAATAAATCTACTCTGTATTTTTTCGAAATAGTGTATGTATGGCTTTTTATAGGCTTTATTTATAATACTTTCAATGTGACATCAAGTAAGATAACTAAATCGCATACCAGCTCCACCTTATTAATGTTTATTACACTCAATTGATACTGAAACTCAATAGGTCTTCTTTATGTGTAAATGATTATGTGTTACACTTGCTTATATTAACACCTATTCGATTACGTTTAGTACTCTCCAAGTTCATCAAGGTCGGCCTGAAGTTTAACACAGTTAGAGATATTATTGACTTTCATAAACAACATTCATAACTTTTATGGTGAACAACCGAAGTAAATAAATTGAATTGAATTGAACAAAAACTTTAGTGTCGTCTGCATACATTAGAAGCGCACCAGCATCGGGGGCTCGGACTGGATTAAGTACATCTCCCCGGCCCCAGGCGGCGGGATGACTACCACATCTGCACGGGAAGGAGGCAGAGCCACGGTTAGATCCGCGAAGGAAGGCTCATAACGCGGCGGGGGCGCCGGGGTGTCGAGGCGACTACACACCTCGCAGTCGGTGCTCGCATATAAGCGCGCTCGAGCCAAAGCGATTTCGTTCTTCAGCGGCCCCTTCGGCGCGGCCTTCGGCGGCTTGCGGCCCTTGCACATCCTGTGCTTAGACTTCTTAGACTTCACGGGTGCTGCTGGTGCAGAGGTAGATGCGACAGCAGCGGGCGCGGGGCTCTGAGAAGACGGCGCATCGTCGACTGTAAGGTTCTGGGTGCGGGTGTGTGGCGCGGACGCCGCTAAGCCCGTCGCAGACTCCGCGTGTCATGTATTGTCTTGGATCCGGAGCCGGGCCGAGCTAGCGATCTGTGGAATGTACTCATCCAGGGCTAGCATGTGTAGCATTTGAATTATACTAGGCACGCAGTTGTGGCGGCGGCGCACCATCTGCTGCTCGTAGCGGCGCATCTTGATCTCCTCGTGTTCCATGAGCCGGCAAAGACGCCTCATCGCGTTCTGCATCTCCTCCTGGGCCTCGTCATCGTTCTCGTCCGATGCCATATTCATCAGTGTCCAGGAGGCTAGCAGGTGGTGCATGTCCTTCTTCAGCACCGTCCTGCGGTCCGCCACGACCGCCATCAAGTTGAACTGAACCTGCCCATCTGTGTACCTGCAATACAGCACCATTACAACTCGTTCACGCATCATTATAAAGGTAGAAACACAGTATTGTCGTGTTGTATTGTAAGTGTATTTATATCTCAGTTTCCTAATTAGAATCCTAAAAAAATCAGTCTCATTAATATTTAATAATCAAAGCCTCAGAGTATTTAAAATTATAGGCCCAAAGTACAGGATTTGTGAGACGAGCAGTGGCGTTATTATTTTAAGAAGTAACTAACTTGTTGATCCGTGTACGTAAGATAGGGCTTGCGGTCGCCGTCCAGTCATCGTATGGGAGGAGGACCCCGTGGTCGATGGGGCCGGCGCGCAGCCCGTCTAGTTCGTACAGTCGGCCCTGGATCGGCATGTAGCATACGAAGTGATACACTTCATTGTCCTACAATAAAGAATAACAATGTTTTATTTATAACTCAAACAAAAGCAAATATAGCTAACAGAACAGGATTGCTCCAAACGCCCTACATTAATCAATTCTCTTATACTGGTGTAGGTACATGTGGAAGCTTACACTTATTGAAGTCATCATCAACATCATACAAAACACTACAATACCGTGAGCCTGTAAGTTTCTCATTTTGATTTTATTAGGAAATTGTCGGTAGAACCAACGCGTAATATAAACATTGTCTGAATGTTCTAAAATTAATTTACCTTCTCAGTGCTGGGCTGGTCCACTTCACCCGGGTACGCGTTGCTCACAGAGTTATGAGCAGCTCTTATCACTTGAGAGTCGCTGACTGCCTTTCCAGCAAGGTAGGGATCCAAATTCCTGGGCAAAAAATTAATGTTATAGTGGTAATTGAATTTGAACCTGATAAAGATAAAATAATAGTTGTACTTTTTAATTTCAGAAAAATACATAATAACTTTTTTCAGAATCATAAGCCCTTAATTTTTTTCTAGGTATATATTGATTTGTATTTGGTTCATACCTTTACCTATAGTGGTAATTAAATCTTACTTGCTGAATTCCTGGAGCCTAGTCAGTTCTTTGCCATACTCCAGATCTGGATCATTGTTGTTCAATAACAGATTGATAATAGCCTGGGTTGGGCTTGCATTTTTTACTGTCTGAAATATGTACAGTTAACAATTATAATACAAGCATATAATACCTAATAATATTTACCCAGGCTCACACACGGCACAGACATTTTTATATAAGTATGTTTGTTTTGTTTAAAGCTTAACAACTTACAAACTTTTGTTTATTTATAGTTATTATTAATTAGTACCTTTATTTTTGCTTAAATATTGTCAATTTAAATTAAAGTCCACTTAGTATTATAGTATGTTACGCAAATACTTAAATATTGTTAAGGTATTAATGGTAAGAGCGGGGTCTCCCAGCACAATCAAATTTTGCTTAAAGGGTGACTCCAGAACCTGTATGTATAGTTTTTAAGTAATTGCAATAAACATTTTATTTATTTATTTATAATAGTAGAGCCTTTTGTCAGTAGTTTTAACTACTTTCTGTTTACTCTCAGTTGATTGTTACCTTTGGCATAAAACTTTTTTACCTGTTACCATTGAAATATGTCTCCCAAATGTAAAATATCTGCATACACCATCGATCATGTATTTCGCGGCCTCCCAGTAGATACCTAGAACCTTATTGCTATTTCTTGGGTATGGGTACCATAATATGCCTTGCTGACTCCATTAATCTTACAGTGACCACTCACACAGCAGTGATACTTTGCAAGTCAGCAAAACCACTATGTGTTGATTATTATCATCACACTGCATACCCTGGCCCTAATCACCCTAAACTTTCAAGTAGCAGTGTACAATTTTTGGTGTTTGACAGCTTTGTTTCAGCAACTCGGTATTTGTAGATATTGTTTTCTATGCCTTTTAATGATGTTAGAATTATTTAAGGATGTTGGTTTATCTAAATCAGTAGATTCTATAGCATAAT
Organism: Eupithecia tripunctaria; assembly: GCA_955876795.1. Taxonomy (NCBI): domain Eukaryota; kingdom Metazoa; phylum Arthropoda; class Insecta; order Lepidoptera; family Geometridae; genus Eupithecia; species Eupithecia tripunctaria. Next base: position 819,497 of record OY041599.1, on the reverse strand, counting down.
GATATAGTACATACCTGTTGTGCAAAGAATATTTTCTTGAGTTCCTCCCCAGACGTAATTACTGGTCCAGAAGGAGGTTCCTCCTCTTGGTACTTGAACATAAATATCAGTCCATGTACAGGCCTGAAAATAGAAATCCAGATTAAAATAGTACATATTTTGTTTTGTTACAAAATGGTACACACATTTTGTTAGGTTCTATACAATTAAACACCTAATTTTATTTTAACATGAACATGTTATTGATAATACAAACCTCAGATTTTTACATATGTCTTCTTCAAAATCCCATATACGCCATAATTCTTCAACTTGAACACCACTGGCACCTGAAACATCCATGATTAATATATTACAAAATAAAATCTTTAATAAAATCATTTAAATTAAGTGGCAGCTTGGGTGATGGGGCTGGTGTGGTTAAATACTAAATATTAACTTGTACCAGAACTGTCAAACCTTCGATATGATTTGCGTGAAGTTTGATATGCGTACAGACTTGTGAAATGTGTTGGTAACTTAGTAAGCCCAAAGCCCAAGTAGTCCTTTGGGACTACTTTTTTTAACACATCATATAGACCGATGCATATCAAACTTCACGCAAATCATATCAAAGGTTGGACAGTTCTGGTAAAAAAAAAGGAGTTAAAATCAATTAATTAGGTGAAGGCCCCCACTCCCTTGACCTAATGGATTGTTTTTTTTTTTTAATTTCAATTATGAAATGAATACTTGAGGACATTTTAAAACAGTTGTTCATATTTTATTTCATACTCTACATGGATTTTTTAATCACTGGTCAAGGTACCAGGCGCCCGCCTGGTACCTTGACCAGTGTTGCTATCTATCAAATTGACACAGCCCACAGCCTTTTTTTATTATTATATGTATATTTATTTAAGATAATCATTAATGATATTATTGAGTGCAAACTTCTAGATTATTTATAGAAACTCACCAAATGCCCGGATGAGATGTGTGAATACAGCAGGGTCACTATCTATCAAGCGCCAGGATCCAGAAGCTTCCATCTAAAATATAGAATATAAATTTAAGAACTTACCTTTTCAATTATTATCTTTGGTGATACCAAGCCAACGAACATGACTATGTGCTACATAATTAAACATACCTATAAATCATATACTGAATTCATATTTGGAGTGCACTGGCTAAATATAAAATATTCTATATTCACAACATCAAATATGAAAGCTATATTAGATAGTGACTATTGGCAGTAATAATAGCTGAAAAGCAATCTCTACCAGACTGAAGAAAGGTCCTTCAATGGATAGGTTCTCTTGATTTGTGTAGGATGCAGGGAGCAACAAGACTAAGGAGCTTAGTACATTTTTACTATTTAAAAACATGAGTATAAGCTCTCTCAAATAAAAAGAATGTACAGTTAATCCGTTTATAATGACATCGAAGGGAATTGACAGACACGTCATAATAAGCGGACGTCATACAAAGAGTTTTGTGAGAAAAAAAACTATTTTATGTAAATATGTATGTATTTAAGTATTATAATAGGAATGAGGAACATAGTAACTACATATGTATACATACATATTGACTCAAAACAAAAATTGCACGTAATAAGTACATTATACACATACAAATGTATTTTTATTGTAAAAAATCTGTTTTGCTTCTATTTTTGTCTGCTTTAGTTTTTTCATTTTATTGTAAAAACAGTCTCTAATACTATTGTGTCTATAGAAGCTATGCTCAAATTTACATTTTTAATATTGCTAAGAACTAATCGGGATAATAATTCTGCAGCTTTTAATTCCTCTTCAAATAAAAACGAGCCACATGCCAAACGTCGTTGTCGGGAATCAACGAACATTACCGAGTACCCGGAGGTATAAATAATCATGTCGGTCATTATATCCGGACTGAGATCCGGACATAATTTATTAAAAATGGGTCATAATAAGTGACATGTCACTGTAAGGGAAGTCATTATATCCGACTTATTTATAGAGAAATTTATATGAAAACCAAACTTTGTAGTGTAATTTTCAATTTTGCAATTTATTTATTTAGTAACTAACACGATTTTTGTAAAACCAATTACATCAGTTACTTAAGATTAATCTTATTTAAAAATTCGAATTAAATTATCCAACAAATAATTTAATAAGTAATGGTCAATATAGGCCGAGTCATAATAAACAGATTCAATTGTAGTTGCATTTTCACAAAAAAAAAAAAAAAAATAGACATCAATAATGTGCAATGTAGGAAAGCACATCAAAATTAACCTTGTCCTGCTCTTCACCCAGCAGTTTGGGTGCTCGACCAGCCATTTTTATAGGCAAGGCTTATGGTAGCATAATGATTTAATTTTGCACTGTCTTCAAGGTTGAAAATCCCTGAAGAAAACATGAAAGTTTCTATATCAACAGTACAGACAATTTATCTGGGCAGGTCAGAACTAGGCTGCTTGGTACCATTTTTTATGAATCAAATGGTGGCAAGAGGCAGGGTGGCCGGGGTGGTGGTCTGGGCTAGAGATGCACCTTACATAAACAAAATCAATACTCTCTTATTGTCCTTACTGTACAGAACATAACAATAACAACTCAATCTAAATCTAACTAAGTATTATTAGTCGGTTGGTCAGAGAACCATTAAGATTTGTCGGGATTCTGTGCGTCGCTATAACGTTCAGATAACATTTATGATAATTGTTTTGTCGAGATTCCGTGCGTCGAGATTGCGTTCACTTTTTGTTTTCTGTCGGGATAGCGTGTGTCGAGATGCCGTAGTACACCCGTATGGGATACCCAGTTGTTTGATTCAATCAAGGCATCATACAGATTGTAGTTCTGTCCTATCAATCCACTGTACTGAATGAAACCATATTTTCAAAAACGACAGAAACAATGAACGACAGCTTGGTCGTGGCCATCATGGCGAATATCGTGTGAATAAAGACTATTCAGACCTGTTAATCTTCCAAGATTCAGACACATTTTTTGTTTCCTTTGTGTCGGTCTAAGCCCAAGCCTCGAATACCCTAGCGCGTAGGTAAGGTACCTACCGTTTAACAAAAGTTTAGCTCTGCGGTTTATCGGTGGACTCACTCTGATTAGCTAATCACACTTTATTGGAGAAAACGCTTACCTTGAAATACATCGAACCCAAACCCGAGACACACTAATAAAGAAACTACCCAAAGAGAATACAATAACAAACTACCTAAAGATTAGCACACTGCCCTATCGTTTTACGGATGAGAACAACTGTCACTGAAAAGGTGATTCAGTAGGATGATGCAGCTTTTTCGTCACGCCCGCCGCCCGCCGAACCGAACCGAAAAGGTATAAAATCAATATCACGAAGTTATTGTATTCTCTTTGATCAATATTGGACGGCAGTGTTGCCATGCGTTGCCGAGTGTTGTCCACAGGTGTTGTCATTCTTATTTTTATTTTGGGCTCTGCTGCGTCATGGTTTGACACAATTCTGTCAATGTCAGTTATCAATTGCACAAACACGAAGGAATAGGAAAAAAGCTATCAGAATGATTGACAACGTTGACCATAATGGGTCTGACAAACGATTTTTACTTTACATGCCAAATAAATCTACAAAAAATTACGAGAAAACCTGTGTTTTTACTTTTTTCATATCTTAAGTAATGGCTGAGATATTTACGATTGAAGTGCGGTATTTCTGGCCGAAGGTTTTTAAAAACGCGGGCGGCGGCGGCTCACACGCAGATGACGTCACAACCTCGCTCATTCGACAGGCGCGCTCTCGTACGCACGCCGCTGCGCAGAAAAATAAAGTTTTCTCGTGGAAAATGCCTAGGAAATACTGTATTGTGCCTCAGTGCTGTAATTCAACAGTTAAAGCACCCGATAAACTCTTTTTTTATGTGCCTGAGGACCCAAAAATTTGAAAAAAGTGGATGACAGCCGTAAGAAGAGTCGACGCATTAGGCCCTAAAACTAAAGCGCATTGCTGTGAAGACCATTTCGATGAAAAACTGTTTGTTAATAAATAAACTAAAGCGGACATACCTAGTATAAAATTAATAAAAAATACCCATCTGTTTTGGTATAAAAATATTATAATAATACATAGGTAGGTATTTGCCTACTTAGAAATCTGATAGCTAAGTACGTAAATAAAATACCTACTAGGACTTACCTAGGTACATCTATAATATTATGGGTAAATAGTGACATCTATACATACTAATATTATAAAGAGGAAAGATTTGATTTGATTGTTTGTTTGTTTGTACCTATTGAATAGGCTCCGAAAGTAGGTACTGGACCGATTTGAAACATTCTATCCCCGTTAGGAAGCTAGGTAGGTACTGCATTATCCCTGATGAACATAGGCCATAATAGGAAATACCTAGCTACCTACCCGTGCGAAGCAGGGACGGACCGCTAGTTTTCTATGAGTTTATACTAGTAAAACATTATAAAATAATCATTCGACAAACTCGAGATGTTGATTGCGAGTAGGTACCCAGTATTTGTTTATCGCCGCCTATAATAGGTACCTACCTTGTACCTACCTACCTACCTACTAAATGAAACACACACTCACTTTCAGTTAGGTTTGAACAATAAAGTTTTTAAACTTACGCGATCAGAACACATTATTATAAATATTTTGTCATCCCGTGACCACGACAGTGTGTAAACTGTCGAAACGTCGGGAAGAATAGGTTTGAACAAATAGGTAAGTACTTATGTACCTACCTACCCGAGAGTAGGTAATGCTTACATTGAACATTTATTATTATTTATTTATTTATTATTATTATTTGAACCACCAACAGTTAATACACAGCAAAGTTACACAATGGAAAAGAGTAAGGTTTAGAGCGCTTGTGCTCAACTAATTATAGGCGGTTACATGGAAAAACATTTTTTAAATAGAGTTGACAAGGAAGTTACAACTAACGGTGACACAGTTAATCTAATACTAGTTATAACTTAGGGTAAAATTTTATATAACAAAAAAAATCTGATGTATTGACACTTATATAAATAAAGTACTTTTAGGTAGGTACAAAGCAAGACAGATTTAAAAAATAATAATTGACAATTATTCAAACAAAAAGATGAGTGAAGAAACTTATAATTGCTATAAAATATCTGAGACTATGACTATGACATCTACATTGATGTCTACAGATCTTCTGAGGAGCAAAGAGATGAAACTACTTTTTTGTACTTACTTAGTGATTGACCTAGGTCAAGATCACTTTTTTTGGATAAAACATTATAGGATTTACAGAGTCTTGACATGACAGCATTTTGACCAGAGTTTGTACGTGAGAATGGAATGGAGAATAAATCATATGTTGAGATTCTAGGTAATCTAGAGGGAATTTTAATATGAAACCTACTTGACAATTCCGAACAATCTATGCTACCATTGTATACTTTATGCAAAAATACGAGGTCAAGTTTTTTTCTACGGGTAGATAATGAAGTCATTTTGTAATTTTTGAGTCTATTGTCATAATTCTTAATTTTCTTAGCAATTTTATCACCGTAACTTACATGGTAGAGAAAGCGTCTTTGTACACTTTCTATTCTTTTAGAATACACGTCATAACGCGGATTCCAAATAATACTGCCATACTCTAATATGGGACGAACTAATGTTTCAAACAGTCTAATTTTGGTACGGGAGCATTTAAATTCTTTGCAGTTTCTAAAGACAAAACCCAAAATCATAAAACTTCTTTTAACTATTTTTAGAATGTGAATGTCAAATTTAAGTTGAGAGTCAAATAGTATGCCCAGATCACGAATCAAATTAACATGAGAAAGTTGGCTATTGTTTATGAAGTAAGAGTTAAGTTGTGCGTTTTTATTACGGTTAAACTGTATGTAATGACATTTGCTGATATTAAGTGACATATTGTTATTGTTGCACCATTTGTGCAAACTTGATAAATCGTCTTGCAGACGTACAACATCAGTGGGTTCTTTAATAGCTTTAAATATTTTGAGGTCATCTGCAAACAAATACATGTGAGAGCTTTTAAAACAGTGCGTGATATCATTTATAAATATATTAAATAATATAGGACCTAGATGTGAGCCTTGTGGAACACCCGATGTGGCAACAAAAGCCTTTGAAGAATAACCACCAACTACTACTCGAGAAGGTCTTGACGAAAGATAGGAGCTAAACCAATTAAGTAATGTTCCGGAGACACCAATACGACACAGTTTATTAAGTAATAGAGTATGATCTACCTTATCAAAAGCTTTGCTAAAATCAGCATAAATAGCATCGACTGGAACTCGTGCATCTAATGATTCGGCTATGTGAGATGTATAGCAAGCTAGGTTAGTTGTTGTTGACCTAGATTTAATGAAACCGTGCTGGAGATCAGTAAGATGTGACTTAAGATGCCATGTCAGCTGATCAACTACTAATTTTTCTAAAACTTTAGCAAAAACTGCAAGAATGGATACAGGTCTGTAGTTGGAAACTTCATTTTTAGCTCCAGACTTAAAAATGGGTACCACTAAAGCCTCCTTCCAAACCTCAGGAAAAACACCTTCATCAATAGATTTATTATATATGCGACAGAGCGGTAATGCGAGAGCCGGTGCACATTTTTTTTATAAAGTGTGGTGAGATTCCATCATAACCTGCACCCTTATGAATGTCCAAGTGTGATAATTTAGATTTAACGTCATCAAGGTCAAAGATAAATTTACTTTGAGAAACACAGCTATACGATTCCGAATCACTGGCTGAAGGGGTTAAGTCGGGATCAGTTGATGGGTTAAATACCTGCTCAAAATTATCTGCAAATAAGTTGCATATGTCTGTTCCATTATTAGCAATTCTGTCTGATAACATCATTTTAGATGGATACTGAGTACAGCCTTTTCTTTTTGTTTTTATGTAGGTCCAAAAAAACTTAGGGTTTTTGTTTATTGCAAATTCTACGTTGGACAAATAGTTTTTATAACATGCCTTTATTGCAGAGGCACATTGCTCACGAAGCTCTTCAAAGTATTCTTTGTCAAGGGGGTTTTTATATTTTTTATATTTTACATGATGTTTATATTTTTCTTTCAGCATTCGTTTAAGCTCTGCATAATACCAAATGGGATATTTGTTGGACTTTTTTTGTTTTATTGGAATTAAATTCTTAATTATGTCACTAACAACAATATAGAATATTTTAACCATGTCATTTACAGACTTACAATTACAAAATTGTTTGTCCCAGTCCACAGAGTTAAGTGATTCTAAAATTTTACTATAATCAGCGTTGAAAAAGTCCGGTCTAGAGGTGTAGCTCTGGGGAAGAAGTTCATTATTATTAGTCAAAGGAAAAAATAATTCAAGAGCAGGGTGATGATTATCCTCACTGACCAAGCAATCATTAGCATGTGTAGGTTTTTCAATTATTGCATTAGTTAAAATCAGATCAAGTATCCTATCTTTACTATCATTTTTAATACCATTACACTGTACAAGATTCAGTAGTGACATGAACTCAAGAAATAGTGCGTTAATATCAGAGTTGGGGCATTCTGGTGAAGTACCTATGTGAAAGTAAATCTGAGTCACTATTATACAACCATTTTATTGTGAACAAGTTAAAATCCCCTAAAATTAGTACAGTGCCATTTTTGTTTAGGACTTTACTAGCACTGTTAATAAAACTCTCCAAAACATTGTAATACAGTGGGGATGGTAAGTACACACCACATATAAAAATTTGTTCTGTTTTGGTTCCTACCTTATTTTCAATACAGACCCAAAGGTCTTCGCAGTCACTTTCTAGTTCAGGTACTCTGTAAGAAATAAGTTGCTTAGTGACGGCGATCAGGACACCTCCACCATCCTTCCTAAGACTGAACCTACTTGTAGACCGGTCACGCCTACGTACATACATACCTTTTCATCTTTATTCCACGAATTTCGGCTGCCGTGAAATGCTGATTTCCAACGAAATATTGTGCCACCATCAAACTATCCACTCTTGGCAGATTGTCTGACTGGCCTTTGAGGAAACCTTCCATTCTACACACTACACACTTCTTCTACACACTATTGTTTCTATATTAATAAAATAATAATTATTCATGAACTCAAGCACACTCTGAAAACGAAGACAATTGAAAAGAGACGCACCGCACGTAATCACCTGACCGAATAGTGCCGCGAGCCGCGCTGTGTCTGGTTGTGACGTCACATCATAAGCCCGCGTAATTTCAGAAATTTAAAAAAGGGCTTAAACTTCTCGTCGTTATAACTTCGGAAATACTGCATGTATTGAAGTGAAATAAAAACTAATGTAACGTACATGATCTACGCTCCGATATTAGGTGTATTTGATAGTAATATTTTGACCCTTTTGTCATCTCCATTTTGTAATTTTCTTAATACATCTTTTTGATTAACATTTTTATCAAAGAATTCACTTCCTTTATCCATCTTTATTACCGAACAACGTTGCTTTTATTTTTATTTTACTCGAATACGGACTTTGGCAAAATTATGTCAACCCAGACGTAGACGCCAATAAAAGAAGAAAGGAATAGGAATAGAGGAATAGAGGTCGAGTTTGTATTGGATCAAAATACAAGTGGATAATTTACATAAAATCAATCAAGATCATTATTTACAAAATCAAACATAAACAACCAAATTGAAAAAGCTACTCATAAAGCACTGAAATAAATTATAATTCTAAGCATAGAGAAACTTAAAATATTTTATTTAAACTACAAATCTACAATTTTATATTATTTACAGAAATAAATCTACAAAGGCGAGAACACCAAGGGCAGAAGAGTCTTTGAAGAGAAGGGACGGGGGATTTCAGTAATATCATGAAGATCGACAGGCAAAAAGAAGATGATCAATATCCAAACCACATTCACAAAAGGAATGATCCCTAACCCTTATCTTTGCAAGAAAAACAGGGGTACAAACATGACCCAACCGGAGACCATCCGGAGACGGCATAATAAGGAGTCTTGCTGGCCTTTTCAAACATAAAAAACCAAGGTTTGAGAGGAATATCAGGTTGCAAATCACCGTAATGTTTACCTTTTAGAATCCTAGAAGAATTCCACATTCGAGACCAAGAGGTAGCTAGATGAAAACTAGGGAATGAACAAAGATCATGTGAATAATTTTTAAGGTGTTCCTCAGAACCAAACTGAATTGCCCGTTTCGCGCATGTGTCAACAATTTCATTGCCTGGAATCCCGGTATGACCAGGGATCCAAGGCAAGAGAACATTAATGCCACGACTTTTACATCTGAACAAAGATTGTCGAATATCTTTTAAGAGTGATCGGAAATTTAGATTTAGGTCGAAAGGGACAAGCTAAGATGGACTGAAGAGAGCTCTGGAGTCAATAAAAATCAAAGAATTATTGAGGTTGTGCGAGTCTACAAACTGAATGGCTTCATCCATTCAGTTTGTGAATGATGAGATTCTTCAAAATTACGATAATAGTGCGTGCGTCAACGAGCCTTGCGTGCGAAAAATGACTTCTCATAAGAAAAATGATGTATTGGCCAATGTTTTAGAATTATACAAAGACATGCCTAGCTTGTGTTATGGGTACTAGATAACTGATATAGTTAATACAATCAATACACTACATAGATTGATATTTTTTATTATGCATAGAAAACATTCAGAGCGCCCTGAACAAAGATCGTACACACATTTGTCCCGAGGCGGGAATTGGATCCGCAACCTCCTGCGTCGCAGAGGTCGTCATAAAAATTTCGACAGTGCAGCCATAACAAAAACGATAAAAAGAAAAATAGGGCGATTCCATTTTTTTTATATTTTGAGGGCACAGGCGCGTCATACTCCTACTATGTTCGACTGCCAACTGAGTTAGGGAGGCGGCCACCGTGCAGTGTAATCAGAACGTCCCTACCGCCGCCACGGCGGCGTGGCCACGGTGCACCGGGCACGGCAAACCGTGAGGTGTAATAGGCCTATTCGCGCATTTATAATTTGATTTCTTTTTTTTTATTCAGCCGCCGTCGCCGCCGCGCCGCCGCCAGCGGGGCGGTGACGCGACGTCATCGTATGTGCCAAAGAGAATATAATAACTTGGCCGGTGGTGCGTCTATGAGCCGTAATACCATCCACTATCCTGTCTCAAACAATATTTGCGTTCGATTTCATGCTGAACACCAAGATGTTCCAAATTCGAAAAGTGCGCAGCAAAGATAATATATGCATCGATTTTTTTTTTGTTTTAATCGATTCTTTAGGTCATTATTTAACCGAGGAATGATAAGACGCTCACTGAATTTCGCATTAACAAGGTAAAAAAAACAAATCAAAACTACAAAATCATTTTCGGGTGATAAAAACGCTGCCATATTGGCGCCATGTTTATGTGACGTCGACGTACACACTTGATTACAACCTTTGGTGACGACCTCGGTAGTGATCATCTCAGGAAAGAGGTTTTCCGAAAAAACTAAAAATAATCGACAATACGAAATGTCAAGTGGGCAGAATAGTGTCAAATCAGGGTGCAGCAAGCAGAATAAAAAAAGAAGAAATGAGTACAGTGATGTCACGTCCGCTCTAGTCAATGGCGTAGCGTTTTGAAATTTTGCGATTGAGATTTAAAATATCTGAAGACTCACGCACACGGCGGAGCCCCGAATGCTATAAATTTCAATAACAACTGATAATAACGAGCATTCTTTTCATTGATCGGTCAAAGATGGTCCTAGTTGTTTGCTAACCGCCATCATATCATAGCTCCCAATCCGACAAGACCACTCGACAGTTGTCAATATTGAACGTCGTATCCGTTTCCTAAAGATTGTCTGTTACATTCAGAACCTCTTCAGAACCGTTGATTTGGACGAACAGAACCATAAACACCCAAATATTGCAAAGGCTTACTGCAAAGAGGTTAATCAGCCTTAGAATTGTCTATCATACAACCCCTGTAGGCTACCTAGAATACAGGCCTCGTCTACATATCAATTTTTCAATGGTTAAATTCTACAATAAAAACATCTCAAAATGCAAAAATAAATATGTAGATATGTTTCTATATCAATAGAGAATATTTATATATTTTTTTAGCCATTTTGAAATCACATCCATATACCCTATTGCGGCGGAACAGATGGAATGAAAAAATTAATAGAATATAAGATGGGTAGTGGTACTTAGGTACATTGAAAGTCACAACCCGAATGGAATTTCATTTTATTAAATAAAGCACAATAGCTTAGTAGGTATTACATCCACAACACAGCATAGATTGACACAAAAACTAGGTACATAGGTAGGTCTAAAACTTGATTGTATAGCTTAACCATCATTTCATCGGTGCAGCCGGAGCTTATAGTAATTACCTCCTGAAGGCAGTGACGAAATTTAAGCCTTCAATAAAAACTATTCTCAGCTCTGGAGCTGAGAATAGTTTTTATCATGCTGGCATGACGATAACAAAAACACAACCGCCCCGACTACAAGGATCTGGAACCCTTCAATTCTCTACCTAGACTGAACCTAGCTGAAAGATGCACAGACGAAAGCTAAGGCGTGACTCACTGGAGTCAACTCTACTAATGACACAAAAAGCGGATTTTATCAGAGAACCGATTGGATTATTGTTTACATTACACAAACAGATCGCCAAGAGGCAATATAAAAAAGAATAAATAAAAATAAATAACAAGCATAATTACATAATACAACACAACAAAAAATCACAAAATATAACAATCTTAAAATAGGTCTAAAACTTAATTGTATAACTTAACCATACAGAAAATCATATCACAAGCAAATCATGTAGAGCAAAGATATTATTAAATTATAATTATTCATTACGGATTTAAGCGGGTTAACTACGAACCTTATTTGTGTTGGAAGAACACCAACGTTTCATCCCTTAACGAGGGTCATCTTCAGGGCGTATGCGGTTCTAGACGCGCGCGTTCCGCATGCCTTCGAGCACTGCGCGCGAGCGCGCGATGAGCGCGTGACGTGCCCGCCGGGGGCGGGGGCTGCAGGTGCTGCAGGGCGTGTGAGTCATCTACTGTGTCGGGTGTTGGTGTCTGGGTACATACGGAACTAACAGTATCTACACCCGGCTCTAAACTCATACGGCTGTTCGACTTCCCATGGAAACACGGCTTCCAGGCGGGTGGTAGGTTCCAACGTCTATCTCTGTTGAAGTTAGGCCATCTATCTATCTCTATCGCCTCGCGTATCTTACAAGCGGCGCACCCCCCACCACCCCCGCCCCCGGCGGGCACGTCACGCGCTCATCGCGCGCTCGCGCGCAGTGCTCGAAGGGATGCGGAACGCGCGCGTCTAGAACCGCATTCGCCCTGAAGATGTCTCGTTAAGGGATGAAACGTTGGTGTTCTTCCAACACAAATAAGGTTCGTAGTTAACCCGCTTACATCCGTAATGAATTCGTCAAACTATGATAGTTTTTATAATAAAATTATAATTATGTTCAGAAAAGTGAAGTGTGCGTTTTTACATGTAGAATAAGTACCCATCACAGGTTCCCTTTAATAAGCTTTATGGACTTTTGTTACATGTTGTGAAAAGTTTTACATATTTGGGGCATATAGGCTATAATAAAGATGAGGCTGATATCGATCGAGCAAGAACGTAGAGCACCGGCGGCAATCAGGCAGAACATGATTGCTCAGCTGACGCGAAACTGGCGTTGTTCAGATCATATTGTCAGAGCTTTTACACCAGCAATCTTTGGGATAATTTCATCCAGGGCTCTCTAAGTGCTCTAGGCGTCCAATACAATAATATATTCAGATGCTAATGGGACTACCAACTGAAGTGCAACTGGAATGTTTGCGGATGCTAGAGCTGATCTGTGAACGCATTCTCTTTTTATTGCGCCGTATAAATAGATAGTTATAATAGCATTCTGAACTTAATAGGTCCAAAATTGTATTACACCATTTTTAGATTAAAACTATTAATTCTAAAGTTTTGGTTATTACAAACATTTGGTTAGGTATTTGATTTCTTAAAATTATTACATACTTAATTAGAGTTTTTTTCCTTAGCATATGTTGTCCCACTGGTGCGGTGGGCAAAGGCCTCCTAATGGCCTTCGGAGGATATCAAATCTAGAATTTAATAAGCAATAAATGTTAAGACATTCTACGATTAAATAATGTAAGGAAGTTCCCATAAGTAAGAACTACCAACACTAAATGAACAACAATAATAATAATGTGAGCACGGAATCAGGGACTTCATTGATTTGATTTTAGCGTTCTGATCATTGTATCTTCTGACCATCCCGGTGTACGAAATAGTTTTAAAAATAAGAAAGACATGTTTGATAACAACATTGAGATCAATACTATGAATTAATTTTATATAAATCCTACTAATATTAAATATAAATATATGTTACCCATCTCCGACACTACCAAACAGATCAAGATAAATTGCGTACATTTAGAACAAAGCCTTACTTAGATAACTTAGACTACTTATTTATTATACCGAAAATACGCGTGCGATGGTAAAGCTAGATAACTATAACATATCAAAAAGAGTACCGAGTTTCCATGGATTGGACATTTAAACTAAGATAGCCTGTCTCCGTAAATCAGACTAGAAAGACCTAGGTGCATTTTAAAGCAGATCAAACTTAGGCATTTTCTTTGCACTCTAGTTAAAAGACCAGATAGAGCTACCATATCCAAGAACACTTCACAAGGGCGAAGAAAAGGTAGACTCCTAGAGGGGATATTTTAATTTGTGTGTTTGTGTTTTGGAAAATTGACAAATCAAAATAAAATTCCGTCGGAATTCAAATACGTCGAGTCTAATCAATTAAAACCTCTGCAGGACTTCTTACAACTTTTGGTTGATCTAAGCCCAAATTATTGTTGAAGTCTATTGACTTTACTAGTGATTTGTTGGTAGGCGCTTAAAAAGAAAGCTTATTCACAAAGAAAACTCCCAGGTCATTAACTTATAACATAATTATAAGGTCTTTAACGAATGATTGGAATAATTTAAGAAAATAAATAGTTTCGAGGAATTAGTCAATAGGACCTATTGGAGTAAATTTTTACTTATATCTAGGCTTCTTATTGTTCACCTGCTTGGTACTGTTGCTAGCACATGTCCAGCTAGAGAGCTTTTGTTTCGAAGCATTGGGTGTCACATCACCTCTCATTAGGAGACTAGGATCTTTCACATCTTTCGGTGTACCAGATCTACTGTCCAGGCCCACAGCACTTGGCAACCTGCTATCTCCAGTGAAACACTTTAGCCACATAGTTGATGTAGACATTTTCTGTGGTCCCATGTTCTGTTTGGATTCATGATTCATGATTCTATCAATGCCTGTATTGGTATGCTGTGTGCTTGATGGTTTGAATGTAGCCATGCTTTCAGTAGACCCATGTACAATAGTGTGGTTAAAATCTCCAATGTTCTGTTTGGATGCATTCATGATTCTATCTATGCCAGTATTGGTTTGCTGTGTGCTTGATGGTCTGAGTGTAGCCATGCTTTCAGTAGACCCATGTACGATGGTGTGGTTAAAACCTCCCATGTTCTGTTTGGATGTATTCATGACTCTACCTATGCCACTATTTGTGAGCTGTGTGGCTGGTGGTTTGAGTGTAGCCATGCTTTCAGTAGACCCATGCACAATGGTGTGGTTAAAACCTCTCATGTTTTGTTTGGATGCATTCATGATCCTACCAATGCTATTTTTGGTGAGCTGTGTGGCTGGTGGTTTGAGTGTAGCCATGCTTTCAGTAGACCCATGTACAATGGTGTGGTTAAAACCTCCCATGTTCTGTTTGGATGCATTCATGATTCTACCAATGCTATTATTGTTGAGTTGTGTGGCTGGTGGTTTGAGTGTAGCCATGCTTTCAGTAGACCCATGTACGATGGTGTGGTTAAAACCTCCCATGTTCTGTTTGGATGCATTCATGATTATACCTATGCCACTATTGGCGAGGTGTGTGGCTGGTGGTTTGAGTGTAGCCATGCTTTCAGTAGACCCATGTACAATGGTGTGGTTAAAACTTCCTATGTTAATGGTTGTGTTATTTTGTGCATAGGATGAGTCTTCATTGGTCTGCATTTCTGTTTCGCTCATATCATCTGGAAAAAAATAAATAATTAGCAATGATGATGATCATAGCCAGTTTTAGCTATGGCGACATTAACTGCAATTTTCTTTTTTTTCTAATTAGCAATAGATTGAGAGTTGCATATAGGTATCTATGAAAAAAATTTTTTGTCATTAAAACTTTACTCACTCCTAGCTGCCGCAGGATCAGCAAGGCCGCTTACAGCCTGAAACAAATGGTTTTATTTTTAATGTAAGTAAATAAAGTTTTTTCATGATAATATATGTGATTCGTAAAACTTACAGCCGTGGAGGTAATACTAGACTTGGAAAACAGTCTTTCTGCTTCCTTAAATTTTCGATTGCGTTTGTCAGCCTTTGAGTTAGTGCTTTTGTTGGTAGAGAGGTATCGGTCCCATCCTCTGATAATATTTCCATATATTTGTGTATCCTCTAAGTATGATCCTTCGAATGCATAGATCTGGCGTTCTAAACTAGCCAATGTTTCCTGAAAGAAACAAAACAATCAACTGAGATTTCTTGGATGAAGTTTTACTCAAACACTCAAACACAGAAAAAGGAAACAGTTCGTTTACTGCTAAACGAACTGTTTCCTTTTTCTGTGTTTTTAGCTGCCTAAACAACAAATTTACATGGTTTGTAGTAGTTTGATAGTTCTACAAAATACTTTAAAAATGTAGTTGTACATACTGCAACTTCGGCTTTTCGTTTTACTAATTCCGCAAGTTCTGCTCTTGTATCCGCAACGGAGGATTCTTTGGCCGCCATGTTGTCACTGTTCTGTGTAGGGGTAGTTTCGTCAGCGGGGCTTGGCGGTGAATTAAACATGTCGACGTTGTTGGCTGGAATTTTCTCCTAGGCATCCATATTTCACTCCACTTTAAAAATCAAGCAAATACGTAGCTATCTCTATTTTCCTGCACGATTAAAAACACGTCTTCCGGCCGTCCGTTCCAGCCTGTCGCAACACAATTGCCAAAAATTTAACCATGAAATTTACTAGTCTATGGTTGAGAGTAATGAAATTTAGCCAACTTTTGAAGCCAAATCTCATTTTTCTCAAGTTGGCACCGGAAATGACTATTTTATGCTTTATGATTAGTTCTACTCAATGATTTTATTGTCAATGGCGGCCTTTGATGGCGTTTCTGTCAGATTTTATTTTTCTTACATTTTTTTTAAAATTTGAGATTGATTCGATCGAAAATACAAACTGTTGATTATTTTCAAATATTTCGCTGCAAGAGTGACTTAAATGGATTTGTGTTATAATTTGCGTGTTTCCTGTTATAGTTTTATATCGGATTGTTGAGATAAACAATTTTGGGTCAGACTAACAATTCTGAAAATTCAAGTATTCAATTATCAGCTAACTACCGTGAAAACTTCAGTAACATGGATAGTCGGCGTAACAGGAAGTGTGGTAAACGAAAGTTAACCAAGATGGTCATGCTTCTTTCAAGTTTTCCACTAGACCCTGATCGGTAAGTACCTACATACTTCTCCAATTTTACATGGTTATTATTGTGAAGCTGAATTTGATACTCCTACACGTGGGAAGGTAGACAGGCCTTTCAACTACCACTGTTCTACTTCACGTCACTACTTCCTTTCAATATTGGGGTCGAGTGGGTACCTGGACAACGTAGCAATGTACGTCACTCTTTCTGTGCAACAAAATTTGTAAAATCATACCAGTAGTTCCATAGCTCCTCCTCATCAACAAATTGTATTTATCTCTATAAAATTCTGGTGAAAAAAACACATGTTATCTGTTTAATTTTGATACTTAGTACATACTGCTTTTAATTTTTTTCAGATATCGGTTGTGGGTGAAAGCATCAGGCGTAGAATATTTGATTTATGTACCTACCTATTGAAAAACTGCACCAGCGCATACAGGATGACCTGTTAATTGAGTTTCCTCTGCATGTGACATGGCATCATCATTTATAATGAAAGAAATTCAGGTAAGAAAACATAAAATGTGTATCGGTAGTAATTTATGTCCCTGTTTGGCGGAGTGGACGTATGAGTATGAGTTATTCCCAGCGTCTCACGTGAGACCTGCTCATTCCCAACGTCTCACGAAAAAATACTGGTGATAGTAATTTATTATGGGTCAATTAAAAGGTGATGACGAAAAATCCATCTTTGATGACAGCTGTCAAACTGAAAACTGTCATATCTCAGACCACTAGTTGTGACAGCTCTCGATGAGATCTTCATTTCAGATGACAGCTGTCAAACCATATCTCGGAAACTACTGATCCTAGACCACTAGTTTGTATGGAGAAGTGACAGGTCTCGATGAGATCTTCATTTTGGATGACAGCTGTCAAACTAAAAATTGTCATATCTCCGAAACTATTGATCCTAGACCATTAGTTTGTATGGAGATTTGACAGGTCTCGGTGAGATCTTCAGTTTGGATGACAGCTGTCAAACTGAAAACGGTCATATCTCGGAAACTACTGATCCTAGACCACTAGTTTGTATGGAGAAGTGACAGGTCTCGATGAGATCTTCATTTTGGATGACAGCTGTCAAACTGAAAACGGTCATATCTCCGAAACTATTGATCCTAGACCATTAGTTTGTATGGAGATTTGACAATTCTCCAAGACAAATAGAGACCGGCTCCAGGCGTTGCAGAACGTCGCCCTGAGGATCTGCACGGGCGCGGGCCACTACGTCAGGAATGACGTCATCGCCCGCGACCTGCAGATCCAATCCATCGAGGATTTCGTCGTGAAGTCGGCGCGGCGGATGTACGACCGAGCTGACAACGGTCACCACAAACACCTGCATCACATCGCGCCGCCCCAGACCCGGCCCCCTGACCACGACCGCCCGTGGCGACCTCTCCCGCGGGACCTTACCCCGCCGGAACCACCATGAGTCCTTGGGTTGAATAAAGTACAAAAAAAAATAATAAAAAAAAAAACAATTGAAACCAAAAAAAATATTTATATATATATATGCAGCCAAAAAAAAAAACAATAATAATATAGGCAAAAAAGAGCATTTTTGCCTCAACCCAAGGACCGAGGGGTCGTCACCCATCGAGTTGAAGCCGGGGTAAAGAGGCCAAGCCTCGAGGCCCCCCTCCGTGCCCCCACAAGGGCCGGAAAGAAGAAGTTGTTGGAGATTTGACAGGTCTCGGTGAGATCTTAAATTTGGATGACAGCTGTCAAACTGAAAACGGTCATATCTCCGAAACTATTGAACCTAGACCATTAGTTTGTATGGAGAAGTGACAGGTCTCGATGAGATCTTCATTTTGGATGACAGCTGTCAAACTAAAAACGGTCATATCTTCGAAACTATTGATCCTAGACCATTAGTTTGTATGGAGATGTGACAGGTCTCGGTGAGATCTTCATTTTGGATGACAGCTGTCAAACTGAAAACGGTCATATCTCGGAAACTACTGATCCTAGACCACTAGTTTGTATGGAGAAGTGACAGCTCTCAGTGAGATCTTCATTTTGGATGACAGCTGTCAAACTGAAAACGGTCATATCTTCGAAACTATTGATCCTAGACCATTAGTTTGTATGGAGATGTGACAGGTCTCGGTGAGATCTTCATTTTGGATGACAGCTGTCAAACTAAAAATGGTCATATCTCGGAAACTACTCGTCTCAGACCACTAGTTTGTATGGAGAAGTGACAGGTCTCGATGAGATCTTCATTTTGGATGACAGCTGTCAAACTAAAAACGGTCATATCTTCGAAACTATTGATCCTAGACCATTAGTTTGTATGGAGATGTGACAGGTCTCGGTGAGATCTTCATTTTGGATGACAGCTGTCAAACTGAAAACGGTCATATCTCGGAAACTACTGATCCTAGACCACTAGTTTGTATGGAGAAGTGACAGCTCTCAGTGAGATCTTCATTTTGGATGACAGCTGTCAAACTGAAAACGGTCATATCTTCGAAACTATTGATCCTAGACCATTAGTTTGTATGGAGATGTGACAGGTCTCGGTGAGATCTTCATTTTGGATGACAGCTGTCAAACTGAAAACGGTCATATCTCGGAAACTACTGATCCTAGACCACTAGTTTGTATGGAGAAGTGACAGCTCTCAGTGAGATCTTCATTTTGGATGACAGCTGTCAAACTGAAAACGGTCATATCTTCGAAACTATTGATCCTAGACCATTAGTTTGTATGGAGATGTGACAGGTCTCGGTGAGATCTTCATTTTGGATGACAGCTGTCAAACTAAAAATGGTCATATCTCGGAAACTACTCGTCTCAGACCACTAGTTTGTATGGAGAAGTGACAGGTCTCGATGAGATCTTCATTTTGGATGACAGCTGTCAAACTAAAAATGGTCATATCTCGGAAACTACTCGTCTCAGACCACTAGTTTGTATGGAGAAGTGACAGGTCTCGATGAGATCTTCATTTTGGATGACAGCTGTCAAACTAATAATGGTCATATCTCGGAAACTACTCGTCTCAGACCACAAGTTTGTATGGAGAAGTGACAGGTCTCGTTAAGATCTTCATTTTGGATGACAGCTGTCAAACTGAAAACGGTCATATCTTCGAAACTATTGATCCTAGACCATTAGTTTGTATGGAGATGTGACAGGTCTCGGTGAGATCTTCATTTTGGATGACAGCTGTCAAACTGAAAACGGTCATATCTTCGAAACTATTGATCCTAGACCATTAGTTTGTATGGAGATGTGACAGGTCTCGGTGAGATCTTCATTTTGGATGACAGCTGTCAAACTAAAAATGGTCATATCTCGGAAACTACTCGTCTCAGACCACTAGTTTGTATGGAGATTTGACAGGTCTCGATGAGATCTTCATTTTGGATGACAGCTGTCAAACTAAAAATGGTCATATCTCGGAAACGACTCGTCTCAGACCACTAGTTTGTATGGAGAAGTGACAGGTCTCGATGAGATCTTCATTTTGGATGACAGCTGTCAAACTAAAAATGGTCATATCTCGGAAACTACTCGTCTCAGACCATTAGTTTGTATGGAGATGTGACAGTTCTCGGTGAGATCTTCATTTTGGATGACAGCTGTCAAACTTAAAACGGTCATAATAACTCGGAAACTGCTCATCTCAGACTGAGGATCAACAATTTTAACGAAAAAAGTGTTGATAAACAATATTGATTATCTTGCCCAAAACAAAGCAGAGCTGGTAATAAGGGCAACTAGCTGTGCCCCGCGGCTTCGGACGCGTTTATTCTATGGAAACGTTTAAAGGTGATTTATATCCCACGGGAACCGATTTATAGGTTAATATGTAACCTTTGTTTGATTCCAGAATTAGGAATGCAAAATTTGAGCCCGATCCGTTCAGTAGCTTTAGCGTTTATAATAGTAGCGTGAAAGATGATTGATGCAATACATGACATATAACCCGTAGGAAACATCTGCGCACGCTCAAGGCAGAACAGTTCCGCGTTCAGGTTGTGAAGTGTCTGCTCGGTGAGCCGAAGCAGCTCCACAATTCAGCTGTACTGAACTAAATAGTAGTGAATAAAAGTCACTTGAATATTAATTGCCTGTTTCCTTTATAGAATCCCTCAACATCAACATCGACTGCTATCCTGGAGGTTGTGGGGCAAAATTTAGTTTATACACAATTAAAGATGAATGCAGTATTCCAACAATAGGCTGTACCATAGAAGTTCATACAAGCAAATACCAACAAGGTACGTAAAATAATTGTCTAGAATTAGCTTTTCACCATTCTCGCTGTAAACTTGTTTACTCAAATATAAAATAAAAGTTCTGTAACTCAACCCGTCGTAGTAGCAAATTCGCAAAAAGAGATTATTTGCTATTTATTAGACCTTTCTTTTTCTCACTAAAGTTTTAAGGTTTTGGTTATAATTATGTCAATTTAAAGGGTTCTGTACCCATTGGGTAACCGTCCCGGTGACCGGTAACGGTAGCGCATGCAAACCAATAATCGGTAATCGATAAATTATCGGTAATCGGCTCATTTTAGCCAGCGATAATTTTCGAAAAAATTCGATAAAAAACCGATAATTATCGAAAATAAAGCACCGATCATTTCCTGCAACGACGCCAGTGAATTGCCTTGTGAAAATTCGCCAAATCAAGTCAGGAGCACCCCATTATCAAATAAAGAATTGATTATCCAACAAATTTGACTATTTTAATTCGATTTCTTATTAAAAACAGCTATAAAACATTTATAGACACCTAATGATTACTAGTTCATTCTACTGACTCATTTACTTAATTGTTAAAATAGTTCGTTCATTTCGATTCTAAAATCGAAAATATCAACTAATTAAAAGTTATTCGATAAGTAAAGTACTAATCGAAATAATATATTATCTGGATATTTAATCTAAATGAAGGATTTTGTTTTTAGTTTGTAAGATAAATATTTTAGTTGTTTTATTCACAAATACCTATAGGTGCTTTTTATAAAGTTAATAGGTATATAATATACAATGTGTCTGGTTACCGGTGTCGGAGACTTTAGGGGGATGAAGTGCGGTAAATTTTATCGACAAATCAGTTATCCCTATTTTTTTTACTCGATTCATGATACAATGGCAGCCATTCTGTTTTCTTTTTTCTCAAAGCACGGTTGCTTGTATTGTTTAAGCTATAGCTACCCATGCAGAGGCCCTAGGTAGACGATAGTGGACTCATTTGATAGCCAATAATGTCGGAAATTAAGCAATGATAACGTTGTTGCATTTTTTATTTATAATAGAGGTAGAAATAATTGAAAACACAAAAAAACCTAACATTTTTTTTAAATTATTAGCTTTTTCATAAAATTTAAACCTACACGTACTACACACTACGTAAAGCTACAAAATAATAAAAATAATATGTGCTTCAAAATAAGTCTTACATCTTAACCCTTAATAAGATAGTTTGGAAGTTATGACGATTTGAATAGGCCCCTGAAAGCTTAAATATCCCGCAATAGAAAACAAAATGGATGCCATTTTATCATGGAGCGAGAAAAAAATAGGGAGAGTGATTGGTCGATAAAATTTACCGCACTTCACCCCCCCAAAGTCTCCGACACATGGTATGACTATATTTTTAACTAAGTACCTACTTTACGTCTCAAAGGCTAGACACAGGGACTGGTTATACTCTTTGGATTTCCGTATAATCTGCCTCACTGTGTGTATGTGGTATGGTACCACAAACACACAGTAAGGCACTTCCTGGCCAGACGACGGTTCGTGACCACTCGTGTGACACCTTAGATAATGTTCCTACTTAATTTAGATTTTGGTTGTATGTAATAAAACCATATTCCTGAGTAAATAATGAGTTATCTCTTATCAATGAGCTACTGAATAATAATTGAAAGTTCAATAAATTTATATATTTTCCATATTATTAATGGTACATCCTATCCTTGAACGAAATATTGAAAAACCGGAAGCTTATGTAGTAAGTTAGTCTAATACACTGAAAGATATAGGTAGATAATGCGTTAATCTTGGTGAGTGTAGATTGGACAAATTAACTAGAAGCCGAAACACTAAGCTATTTTCCTTCACCAATAACCGATAATTATCGATAATTATCGAAAAATAAGGCTATAAATATCCGATTATCGATTATCGAAAAGTTTCGATAATTGCATGCCCTAAACGGGACCCTATTACTAAGACTCCGCTGTCCGTCTTATCGTCTATCCGTCTGTCCACCTGTCCACCTGCCCGCCTGTCCGTCTGTCACCAGGATGTATCCCGAACCCTTCGTGTGCGACTCGCACTTGGCCGATTTTACTGTAGTTCATTGTGTTTTTTTTAATTTTAGTTTGACAGCTGTCATCCAAAATGAATATCTCACCGAGACTTGTCACATCTCCATACAAACTAATGGTCTAGGATCAATAGTTTCGGAGATATGACCGTTTTCATTTTGACAGCTGTCATCCAAAATGAAGTTCTCATCGAGACCTGTCACTTCTCCATACAAACTAGTGGTCTAGGATCAATAGTTTCCGAGATATGACCATTTTTAGTTTGACAGCTGTCATCCAAAATGAAGATCTCATCGAGACCTGTCACATCTCCATACAAACTAATGGTCTAGGATCAATAGTTTCGAAGATATGACCGTTTTTAGTTTGACAGCTGTCATCCAAAATGAAGATCTCACCGAGACCTGTCACATCTCCATACAAACTAATGGTCTAGGATCAATAGTTTCGAAGATATGACCGTTTTTAGTTTGACAGCTGTCATCCAAAATGAAGATCTCACCTTACGATCTTACGGAATTTCTGGATTCGGTCCCCGCGCTCAAGGCCCGCGATAGAAGCTATGCAATAGCTTAATAGGTTACGCTCTCTGTGGTTACGCTACTGCGCTACGCGCAGGCGCAGTAGGTAGCTAACAATCCGACCGAATGTATAGCCCTACTCACATCAACGCTAATTTTTAAGCGCGTCCTGTGTCACGCGATTTTGCGATATTTGCTTGCGGAACATTTTGTACTTTGTAGGTAATAAAACGCATACGTTGACGCACACTGCCGCGATTCGGCTTGTCCGAGGCGTTTCCGCGTTTGGCGTTGCGTCGATTTTGAAGGAACTTCTCTGTGGAACGAATTACGAACGAAAGAACCCACAGACAGAACGAACCCAATGGGCGTTTTTCCATTACCCGGCCCGGCACCGGCACGGCACCGGTATGGCCGTGCACCGGCACCGGCGCCGGGGTTTCGTTTTTCCACTGCGCCGGTGTCGATGCTGGTTTACGCCCGGTGCGCTCTCCTACCCGCCCCGCGCAGTTACACACTCACACGGCTACAATTCATAATAAATATGCAATACACATGCAATTTTGCCGGGCCGGCACCGGTGGGAAGCTTGCTACCCCGGCGACGGCGACGGCGCCGGCAGGACTCAATGCCGGGCCGGCGCCGGCGCCGGTAAGTGAAAAAACGAGCCATACATTTTCATACATTTTTGCTTCCCCGGCAACGGCACGGTGCCGGCGCCGTCGCCGGTGCCGGTGCCGGGCCGGGTAATGGAAAAACGCCCATTCGAACCGAACCACAGAACATTAAGCCCTCAGCACACAGACGCTAATTAATTGCGGCGGAACGGCGGCGGCGGCGCGGCGGCGACCGCGCCGCCGAAATCGCGCTTAGTAATATGCCGCTGCTCTGTGTAAGGAATCGCGCTGGAAAATCGCCGAAATCGCGCTTTACAAGACGTGCTAACTAAGGCTGTCTGCGGAGGGCTTTATTGTATTCTCTTTGATTGATAGATTCTGTGACGATGCGTTAGCATCTGTGATTAATTTTGCAATAGAAAGAGTCTTACGAAGTATTCTCTTTGTAGAAAGAGCATAGAAATAATTTGTATTTCTCAAAGAGAAATTCGCAAGATTAATTTTGGATTAATTCTCTTTGGTTGGCTTCGCTCTGAAAGTAGTTATCAAAAATAATTACTATAAAAAAATATAGGTAGGTATATTGCAACCAAAGAGAATACAATAACTTCGATTGCAACCTTCCGAAAGCCAAACCAAGTGCTACAATAGATTCGCCTGAATGAAATAAAAGAAAATCCAGTATGGAATCAAATCAAAATGAAACAAAACGCAATGAAGTCAGTGATAAGAATGTGGATCTCCTACAGAAATGTAACTATTGCGGGCAATATCTTAACAACTCTGACTTAGTTTTTTACCAAGGACACCCACAAGATGCCGTCGAAGAATTCTCAGCCTTGAGAAACAAAAACCTGGGGTTTGCTTCAGGTAAGCCAAGTTCGATAACATAAAGCGATAGTCTAGGCTTCCCTCGAAGATAACCGCGACCGGTTGTTCCTGTCTGCAGTATCTGTCAGCTTGGATTGAGCAATCGGTGCGCTTCTTGTTTACGGTATTAAATAAGGCGCGCTCACACTCATTCTATCTCTGCACTGACTTTTCCTTATGATGTGAATATTTATCAACCAGGCTCTTACCAATCCAATAGATTTCAGCATTTACTATTGCAGGGCTCATGGTAGAGTGATTGTAAAACCTGATACACTCTGATTTTTGCCACGGAATAAAAAATGTGCACGTACAATCAAACTAAAGTCATATTTATCAACTAGCGTCCCACCGGCTTCGTACCCATGCAAAATATAGATAGACCTTGGAAGTGGTGATGTTACACAATGTAAAGTCTGTGATCTTGTACGTGAACGTATGCGTTTTAAAACTTTATGTAGTTTTTACATGTATGAAATATGTGAATGAATGTAATCTACATTAGAAGGCTACGAAGCTCTCCCAAATCTCAGCAGCCGGCCCATGAGAATTTGTTGTTGTTTCTTGTAGAATCGCATCATGTTGGCCATTCTGCGGCATTCACCTTATTTTGGAATTGTGAGCCCTGTATCGCATCGCCCCCCACATTTGCGCGAGCGGTTGCAGAAGTTTGAAGGAATTTCTAAATTATGTGACAGATTTTCGATGCATAAAAAAATAGCTTGAAAATGACTCGATTTGGTGGTCAAAATATGGCAAATTAGTTTCACTCTCATTCTAAGATCATTATGTTTTTTTTAAAACTAAAACACTACAAACATAGCTATTTTTCATCCGATTATGTATGGAAAATTTCTATACGATCGGAAACATAGTTTCCAAATGAAGCGGAAAGTAAGTTTGTATGGGGATAAGGTATCCGGTCCGTTCTTAAGACTTGGTGATGTATGTGTAAAAGGTGTTGGTGCCACTATCTATCCCGTCATTATGTCTGGTCTACTCACATAAATCAATATTTTTTCAGGATTGAATGGAGAAACCATAGAATTCATAGAAAAATCAAGATTTAATATTACTGGCTTTAATATCTTTGACCTGGAAGGACATCTGGTGTCCATTGACTATGGTCTTATAGGAACTGATACCAGAATCAACATGTCCGGATACTTGAAGCCATTAAGTTCTGATTCAATTGATATTGAAGAAGACTCAGTGCCAGTCAAAGATGTCGGCCCTATCATTAAATGGTAAGTCTTCACTTACTACTATTTTGAAGAAGGTATACTTTCTTAAGTAGGTATTTGTGAATTATTATTATTATTGGCAGAAGATAACTGCAATTATACGGTATCCATTTTGAATGTAGCATGTTAGTAAACAAACTATGACACAAATAACAAAATCTCACTTGCTTGGTGTCAAGTATCAGTTATAATCGTAAGCAATTTATTTATTTTATTGAAGGGAGGATCTAAAATGGACAAGTAATGTAAATTACGAATAAAAGGACGCGCCAACTAAGTGAATTTTGGTTAAGTATAGGTGGTTTGTTTACTAAAATGCTACATTCAAAATCGACACGGTATAGATACTATTCTTATCCAAAAATTGGTTACATTATAAAGTGGAGCTACATTATCCCTGAATTCTTAAAGCTATGGTTTATTTAGTCAATAAAGAAGTGCAGCTGCAGGCTAGTCCTAGAGAGAACTAGACATAGCTTAGTTCAAAGTTCAAAATCATTTATTGCAAATATGTACTTGTACATAGATAGGTAGCTTAATAAAGAATCAAGTTTCGGTATTGCCCTGTACTGTTCTTAACTAATGCAATCAGGGTAGTGGTTTATTGATTGTTATATAAGCGAAGAACTGGCAACTGCTGGGGTAAACAAGTTCTTGAGTGGAGATCTACACTCTGCAAACATAGTGTGGGATGCCCTCCCTCCCTCAGGCTGATACATCAAGGACAGGGCGCTATGGTACTCATTAGGGAGGCCTATGTCTATGGCCTATGCAGTGGACTAATATATGCTGATGATGTTAAGGTGTTGAATAGATCAAGCATTGTAACAGGAAATAGAAGAGAGTATAACATGATCAAGTACTGAAGTATGAGTATAAGAAAGGAGGTGCAGTGATTTTGAGACCCAGAACAATGAAAGCTTGAGGTAAGGCTGGTTGTGAAAATGAAGGCAATATGTTATGCAGTAACACAATAGTTTAAAACTTGTTTTATTTATTATTTTGTAAGGACTCAATAGTTTCTCCTCTTCCTTTCAGGTATATGGGTAATATTGATGGCAAGAATGGAAGCTGTATAACACTCTCTACTGATCTCTGTGAATACAATCTCTTGAAGCCAAGTGATCAGTATAAACCCCTTATGGCCAACCTTTATGAAAAAACACAGCTCTGTAAAGTTGTAGTTGAATATTTAAGAGGGAACTATTATATGCAGCCATCATACGAAGAACTATTGGAAGTTATAGAGAAAGCTGTGATACCAGAGTTGGACAATAAACCATTAGATGAAGGAATACTCCAGAAGCACTCACAGTTTCTTTATGATCAGGTATTTAATTGTTTATAACTTACACTTGTTTATAACTTGTTTGAATGTCAGTGGTAGCAATATACCCCAACATCCACAACTGCAGAAAAGCTGAAACGAAGCTGTTGGTCACCTAAAGTCCTGCTCCGATACTTTAAGGAGCTGGGCTGGTAAGGGCCTGCTTAGGCAGGGGGATAATACACAATACACTCATATGCGAGATGTTTGAGCAGATCCCCACTTAGAATTAGAATTAGAGGTGGCAATAATCGAAACAAATAGTAAAAACAAGAATAGTAACAATTAAGGAGAACAACTTCAAATGCTTTTTTTATAGGGGAACTTGGGAACTGACAGAAAGCATGATATTAAAGACTACTATTTATGCTTGTTGCTTTTGCTAGTTTCTATGTAAACATTTAAAAACTATCTTTGTATGGTGTGTATTATCTATTTATTAGTTTCACAAAATCCACAGTCCTTAATTAATAACAAACATGTTTTATTATTAAAACTTACGGCAAAAACTATATCAATAGATGATATTACTTTACTGAGAGATAGATACACAAATATTATATTGTATCATATATATACATATATTATGTATATCAGTAATCTAGTACTCTTAACACAAGCTCTGCTATAGTTTGGGTTTGGATGATGCTGTGTGAATTGTCCGGCGTTATGTTTTCTGTCTTCACAATGATAAATAGTAGGTAGTGGTAGGTTCAGAGTATTCTGGATGTTTTCTATGTATAATAAAAAATATCTATCTGTGTAGTGCATTGTATTAAGTATATCAGTTATCTAGTACCAGAACACAAGCTCTGCTTAGCTTGGGGCTTGATAATGCTGTGTGAATTATCCTACATTATATTTATTATTATTGCTTAAGGGCTATGTAATTACAAGCTTCAGTAGTTTTTGAAAAATTAACAAACATGCATCCAAACTTTCGCATTTATAATGCAAGTATGTGATATCTGTGTATGTGGCGTTCTGGATGTTTTCTATGTATCATTAAAAATATCTATCTATGTAGTGTATTGTATTATGTATATCAGTTATCTAGTATCCATAACACAAGCTCTGCTTAGCTTGGGGCTAGATAATGCTGTGTGAATTGTCCAGAATTATTTATTTATTTATTTATTTATTTATTTATTTATTTATCTGTAAGGAAAAGATGTGTGATGTACATATTTCTCGAGTTTCTTAATATTTTTTTCAGGTTGTCAACTTGGAAGAAAACGAGGAGCCTCTGATCACTGTCCCCTGCATGACGGAGCTGGTTGAGCTGATGGGTACACATTTCGGTCAGATGGAACTGCACAACAAAGTAGACTTCAAGAAAGTGGACAAAAAAGCCTGGACAAAAGCCACCACTACCCCACTAGTGAGGAAAACTTTCGAAAATTTCTTCACAAATCAACTGGACAAAACAAACAAGGAGCATCAGTCGTGGAGGAAAAGGTGTGGAATTTGCGCGGCTTGCCAGTCACCGGACTGCGGCACGTGTGGCGCGTGCACTGCCATGGCCAAGTTCGGCGGGCGCGGGGGCGGAGGGAGAGCGTGCCAGCGGCGCCCCTGCGCCCGGACAGCGGCAGCCTCGGACTCGGACGACGAATCACAGGCCGACTCAAAGGAACAACACCAAATCGAAGAAGTCCCCCGCGTCCGACTCTCTGAAACCTACAGGAAAATAAAATGGACCGGAAAACTCGTCCAGGCTGATGCTACGCAAGTTTACTACAATAAGGTCGAGATCGATGACGTGGAATACTGCAACGGAGATTTCGTGATGATGGAGTGCGCGCTCGCACATATTCCCGCGCTGGTGGCGAGAATTGTCTACATGTGGAAGGACGCACGGGCGAAGACGGAGTTGTGTCATGTTGAAATGTTCATCCGGTCCGCTGACACCGTCCTGGGGGAGCTCGGCGATCCAAGAGAAGTGTTCTTGGGGAACAAATGCTGTCACGCTGCTCCTCTTTCTTCAATACTGAGAAAAGCTAGAGTGGAGAAGAAAGATATACCGGCGGATTTCTTCGAGCGCGGCGGGAAGGAGGAAGACGTCGAACTACTTGAAGACGACGGGAAGACATACTACTACAGCAAGTTTTACGAAATGTTCACGGCGCGCTTCGTGGACCTCCCCGCCGACCCGGAGTGCCCCAACACCTTGAGACAGCACAGGTTCTGCCCGTCCTGCGAGCGGAAGGTGACGAGAGACTTGATACAAATTCCGAGAATATACGACAAGGTGCTGAATAGATCGAGCATTGTAACAGGGAATAGAACAGAATATAACGTGATCAAGTGGCGCAACCACGAGTATAAGAAAGGAGGTGCAGTGTTTTTGAGACCCGGAACGTTTAAGCTGAGAAACAGCTACATTACTCCGCCGACCGGAAAGAGACCAAAGACGGAAAAAGTTGATGAAAATGTATACCCGGAATTTTACAGGAAAAACGACAGTTCCTGTCGAGGGTCCAACAAAGACACGGGCAGGCCGTTCTGCGTCGCGTACATCGCTGCCGTCACAGCGGTGGGGGCGGAACCGATCCTGATCATACCGCAGCACATGTACCTGAAGGTAAATGTGTTGTACCGGCCCGAGAACACTAAGAGCAGGTGCCCGCAGCGCGAAGACTTCAACCTTCTCTATTGGACTGACCAAATGTGCGAGGTTCCCTTCGAATACGTCGTAGGACCTTGCCACTTGATCTATCAATCGAACATACCCAGCGGGCAATCCTTGCTCGAATGGCTCGAACAAGATCCCAGCCGATTCTACTTCCGACAGGCCTACAACAAATCTACCGGAAGAATCGTCAAAGTTCCCAAACACGCCACGGTTGTCGGTCAGACAGAGAGTGGGAAAGGCAAGGGCGAGTCGAGCCAACCGGCTGCACCGGTGGAGGATAAGGAGGTGGAAGTGAGGCCGCTGAGAAGCTTGGATGTGTTCGCGGGATGCGGCGGCCTGTCGGACGGGCTGCAGCGCGCCGGCGTCGCCGAGTGCCGCTGGGCGGTGGAGAACTGGGAGGCCGCCGCCCACGCCTACTCGTTGAACCACGAGCGGTGCTCCGTCTTCACCCAGGACTGTAACAAGCTACTGGCGGAGGTGATGTCCGGAGCCACGCACAGCGAGGCCGGCGTGCGCCTGCCGCTGCAGGGCGAGGTGGAATTGCTCTGCGGAGGCCCGCCGTGCCAGGGCTTCTCTGGCATGAACCGGTTCAACTCCCGAGAGTACTC
Organism: Eupithecia tripunctaria; assembly: GCA_955876795.1. Taxonomy (NCBI): domain Eukaryota; kingdom Metazoa; phylum Arthropoda; class Insecta; order Lepidoptera; family Geometridae; genus Eupithecia; species Eupithecia tripunctaria. The sequence goes on along the minus strand of OY041599.1, from coordinate 788,774 downwards.
CAATTTCAAGAACTCCCTGATAGCGACATTCCTCTCGTACTGCGACTACTACCGACCCAAGTACTTGTTACTGGAGAACGTCCGGAACTTCGTCGCTTTCAAGAAGGGTATGGTTCTGAAGATGACCATGAGAGCGCTGCTCGCCATGGGCTACCAGTGCACGTTCGGGGTGCTCCAAGCGGGCAGCTACGGCCTTCCGCAGAGCAGACGCCGGCTCTTCGTGCTGGCGGCGGCGCCCGGCGTGGCGCTCGCTCTCTACCCGGAGCCCACGCATGTGTTCAACCGCCGCGGTCGTTCTCTCTCAACCATGATAGACGGGAAACGTTTCTCGACCAACATCCGTTGGACGGCGGGCGCGCCGCGGCGCACCTGCACCGTCCTCGACGCGATCAGCGATCTCCCGCCCATCGGCAACGGCGCGGACGAGCAAGACATTGATTACGAGTCGGAGCCTCAAAGTCACTTCCAGCGATCGGCCCGCGTTAGCATGGAGACGGGCAAGCTGCGAGATCACATCTGCAAGAACATGGCGCCGCTGGTGCAAGCCCGCATCGAGCGGGTGCCGGACACGCCCGGCTCCGACTGGCGGGACCTGCCCAACATTGCTGTCACTCTGTCTGACGGGACCAAGAGTAAGGTTAGTTGATCCAACTCCACTTGATCATTCATTGAGTTGCATTGATGTTCCATAATCACTTCCCATAGGATATGGGTGGAAAATATCTTTTAACGTTTCTAAAGAGACAACGCGTGCTGAGCTGCGGGTAGAAGCTTCTTTAAAATATTGGTGGGATTAACATCAATGTGGTTTCAGACAAAATTTAAATTGTATTCCCAACAAGGTCGAAAGACAAGCTGTCACAACGAAACGAACATTTGCTCATAAATAGACATAGTAGGAAGAGAGGAACCATTCTTAAAATGAACGCGTCTCCACAGAGTTATACTAGTTTATTTCTCTTTTGTGAGCAAAAAGCAGACTTTTCTTTTTGGTCTTGGTAGCAAGCAAGCAGACTTTTTTTAATTTATATTTCAGCGCCTCTCGCTAATCACTCTAATATTATAAAGGCGAAAGTTTGTATGGATGTATGGATGGATGGATGGATGTTTGTTACTTCTTCACGCCAAAACTACTGGACGGATCTGGCTGAAATTTTGCATACAGGTAATTCAAATCCTGGAATAAAACATAGGCTACTTTTTATCCCATAAATCAGTTCCCGTGGGATGAAAATCACCTTTATATGTTTCCATAGGAACAACGCGTGCGAAGCCGCGGGGCGCGGCTACTGCGGCTAGTAAATAATAAACTGGTGTTTCTGTGAAGACGTGTTCATTTTAAGAATAGTTTATCTCTACCATAATTTCACAAGTGTTAGTAATAAATAAGCCATAGTACATTAATACTAGCATTATTGTAAAGTAAAGTAAATTGTTAGTTATTGACATAATAACTACTGTAACAGACAAACAGACAGTACAAGCCCATCGGCTCCTGAACTAGTTAAAAACTGTGTTTCGGAACCAGTGGCTTCTCCAACTAGTTTCTCCAATAGTATCAGATTTTTTTTTATCATTTGAATCGATTCTTTAGGTAATACTTAACCGAAAATCATGATAAGACGCTCACTGAATTTTGCAATAACAAGGTAAAAAAAAAACAAATCAAAACTACAATCATTTTCGAGTTATAAAAACGCTGCCATATTCACGCCATGTTTATTTGACGTCAACGTTCACACTCGAATCACCTACGAATGGTTCCGTACCGTAAGAATCAGGCAGCTTATTCAACGGACATAAAATTTTCACTTGTTAGGAGACCCCTTTATATTTTCAACTTACTGATATATTTAGTAATTTAAATGTTACCTATTTATAGAAAGTTTATTGTCTCTACTTATTGTGGTTCAAGAGATTCAGCCTTGACAGAGCCAAAATATCACATTTTTTGTATGAAATCGCCCTCAAACTTGTATATTTATTTAATTTTATTACCATAGCGTAAAACGGAATCCTATTACTAAGACTCCGCTGTCGGTTTTATTACAAACTACGTGTTTGTGTAATTATGTGTATGATCATGTTTCCATGTTATTATTCCAGGTGCTCGAGTACCGCTACGAGGACAAACGGAACGGTCGTTCGTCGACGGGCGCGGTGCGCGGCGTGTGCGCGTGCGCCGCGGGGCAGCCCTGCGCCGCGGCTGACAAGCAGGAGCACACACTCATCCCCTGGTGTCTCCCTCACACCGCCAACCGACACAACCACTGGGCCGGACTCTATGGTAACTACCTCACACCTCACCAACAACGGTAGATACATAGATAGACCTCCTCATACGTGGTCCACTGGCAGAAGGTCGATAACAACACGCTACCGTATAGCTTCAACCAGATGCAGGTCAGTTACAATGTGAGTAGAGACTCTTTAGATGGTCTAAGATAAGTTGTATATCAACAACGGTAGATAGATAGATTGATAATTTATTCATTAAAACTTTGTTACATATGTTGGTTAGCAATGCCTTAAAGCCTATGTTGGTTTATCTAGGCACTGGGCTCTCATCTAATTTACATATAAATATCCCAATGTCCAATAATTTACAACTAAAACACTTACCCCCTTATTCATAATGGTCTGCTAACATAAAACAGCTGCTAAGTTGTTTTATGTCTGAGTCTGACTTATGTCAATAGAAGAAGACAGAGCGAGATTTAGCAGTGTGCTAAGTAAGCAGACTTAGCATACTGCTAAATCAGGGGTTAATTATTTATTAAATCTAAATCACAAACAATAAAAAAAACTCATAAAATATAAACACACTCGTATGTTAAATGCATTTACCTACTATTCATATCAGCAACCGGAATGATGCTAATAAACGGTATTGACGACGTAGGACGAGCCTTCTTGCCTACGATATATCTGTACAAACAACGTGTGATCACGATGAAAATATTTGCGAGAAACTTGACGATAAAAAAGATAAAGATAGAAAAAAAGATTATTTCGTCTTAAGTCACACATTTATAATATCACACTATAACCTAAACTGGAAACCATATACACAAGATATTAAAACAAAACTATCTAGCTTGAGATTTGAGATACGCCCTCAGCGAAGTTAAAAAAACAACTGACTGGAAAAGCTTCCTTGCGATCTATTACGTCCATGCCCATAGCCATGTTCCGTCATCCTAGATATCCATATGGGGAAGCAAGCAGTACCAATGCATAAATGATCTTTACGCAACACAAAAAACTTTTACGTATTTTAGCAAACATAGACTAAACTGACAGCCTTACTTCCAAAATTTTAAAATTGCCCTGCATATACATTATGTATATTTCATTGAAATGTGTAAATCCGTTAAAAAACATAAATAATTAAAAAAAACAAGGGAAGAAACCTACTCTTGTCCCCTAAGATATAAAAACACACTTAAAAGACCTGTCTCCAAACATAAACAACACCCATTTAGCCCCAAGTAATGTAGGTACCTACAATACAATACAATACAATACAAATACTCTTTATTGCATACCAAGTCCAATCCGCAGACTGAGTTGCAGGGGTGATTCTTGAGCTGCGACCGCCACTGAAATTTTATAAAACTTGTTCCCGGAAAATACGTGTTTTTCAGTAAGCCTTACAAGTTTATAAAATAAATCTTTGTCATGTAGAATATCCATTACATTTGCAATATTGCTAAATCTTAATATTTTCTTTACTTTTTCAATAGAAAATATTATGAACGCAAAAATTTGTGTAAAAAAGCAGACTTTTGGAGGCTACTGAATTAGTTTTTTCATATTTAGATTTTTTGTTGAGATAGAAACCTATACATATATAGTGCACAAGATACCTAATTAGTTAAAAGTTTTAAAGTAAGATCTGTTACAACGCCGCGCCATAATAACGTAAGAGCATTGGTATGAAAAGTAAGACGGGTTGGCCGCTCTTAAACTAAACAAACTCATCAACCTACATACAAATCAATATCGCCGAAGTAGGCCCGGTTAGTATTAAAGCATCATCTAGCCCCGAGCTAAGCAGAGCTTGTGTTATGGGTACTAGATGACTGACACTACAGAGATATATATTTTAGATCAAGGCCGGCCAAATCCAATCCGCGGACCACAATCGGCCTGTCAAGACATTTAAATGAGTCAGAGTCAAATAGTTTATTTCTTTAGACTCACAAAATAAGCACTTAGACAAGTAATTTTTTTAATAAATAAACAGTAGTAATATATAAATGTGCCCGCTGAAGTTTCGGAAAAAGGTTTCTAGTGAAGATTTTCCACCATTGCGCGGGCGTGCTATGCAAATTTTAAGCAGGTTTGGTTCCATGTCTTTTTAGAAAAAAACATTTTAACTCTATCGTACATTAAAATAAATATCGCGGACCTCTCACTGCAAAACACATTTCTGATTTGATGGTACTGTAAACATCAGATTTAATATCAAATATCATCAAATTACTAGAACAGCGCACATTAAAAATATAATTGTGTTATTTCATTTCATTTACTATTTATAAAATAAATTTCCTTATGAATATAGAGGTGGTCCCGCTACAGTCTAAGAAATTGGAAAATTTATTGGTCGGCCACCGGACGCCCTCCGGCCAGGAGGGATGACGATCTGCGAAAGACAGCTGGCAGATGCTGGATGCGTCAAGCTGAAGACAGGGCGCTATGGCGCTCATTAGGGGAGGCCTATGTCCAGCAGTGGACTAATATAGGCAGCCGGCCTAGCACGGGGATTGTTGTCTAGGGTAGAATAAAGAAAAATGACATCGCGTCGTCATACATTGCGTAAGTTATTGAAGTTGAAGGAATTAATTTCGAACATTTTACGACAATGTGACGTATTTCTTCTCTATTCTACCCAAGACAACAAACCCCGTGCTAAGCCTTCTGGTGATGATGATGTTAATGAATAGTCGCTTGAGTATGCGGCTCATAAGGTAGTAAACGTGAAGATGATTATTTATGAATTAATTAATTAATGTTACCTCAGCCTCAACCTCAACAGCCTGTATCGGTCCATTGCTGGACGCAGGCCTCCCCCTGATAAACGCCTTACTCTCTTTTATCTCATGGGGGGAATACACATAATCCCCACGCTAGGCATGCGGGTTGGGGATCGCAGTTTGGTGGAAGATTTGTTATGATAGTCCCTTAGTCGTTCGCCACCCACGGGAAGAATTGGGGTGATGCAAATTCCAGCACCCCACAGTGGCAACATCAAATTAAGGAGTACCACCCCGCAAAATCGCAGGACGCGGAAACGCCTCGGACAAGCGACAGTGTGCGTCAACGCATGCGTTTTAGTACAAAATGTTCCGCAAGCAAATATCGCAAAATCGCGTGACACAGGACGCGCTTAAAAATTAGCGTTTATGTGAGTAGGGCTTAATGTAAGTAATTGTGATATTTCCAGGTCGGCTCGAATGGGAGGGGTACTTCAGCACCACTGTGACGGACCCGGAGCCGATGGGCAAGCAAGGGCGCGTGCTGCACCCCGCGCAGGGGCGCGTGCTCTCCGTGCGCGAGTGCGCGCGCTCGCAGGGCTTCACGGACCGCTATGTGTTCGCGGGCTGTACACTAGACAAGCACAGACAGGTATTATACACCCCGACACCGGATGGTGGATAGCCACGAGCATGTAGAATGTTAGTAATCAAACCACGACACTAATAACTAAAACTCACTTGGTTGGCGTCGACATACCCATATCCATCGAACATGTAGAATGTTAGTAATCAAACCACGACACTAATAACTAAAACTCACTTGGTTGGCGTCGACATACCCATATCCATCGAACATGTAGAATGTTAGTAATCAAACCACGACACTAATAACTAAAACTCACTTGGTTGGCGTCGACATACCCATATCCATCGAACATGTAGAATGTTAGTAATCAAACCACGACACTAATAACTAAAACTCACTTGGTTGGCGTCGACATACCCATATCCATCGAACATGTAGAATGTTAGTAATCAAACCACGACACTAATAACTAAAACTCACTTGGTTGGCGTCGACATACCCATATCCATCGAACATGTAGAATGTTAGTAATCAAACCACGACACTAATAACTAAAACTCACTTGGTTGGCGTCGACATACCCATATCCATCGAACATGTAGAATGTTAGTAATCAAACCACGACACTAATAACTAAAACTCACTTGGTTGGCGTCGACATACCCATATCCATCGAACATGTAGAATGTTAGTAATCAAACCACGACACTAATAACTAAAACTCACTTGGTTGGCGTCGACATACCCATATCCATCGAACATGTAGAATGTTAGTAATCAAACCACGATATAAATAACTAAAACTAACTTGGTTGGCGTCGAGATACCATATCCATCAAGCATGATGAATATTTGTTAACAAACCACGACTGAAATAACTAAAACTCACTTGGTTGGCGTCGACATACCATATCCATCGAACATGTAGAATGTTAGTAATCAAACCACGACACTAATAACTAAAACTCACTTGGTTGGCGTCGACATACCCATATCCATCAAGCATGTAGAATATTTGTTAACAAACCACGACTGAAATAACTAAAACTCACTTGCTTGGCGTCGACATACCTACCATATTCATCCGTGTACTCCCACCAGCAGGGTATTTTGATTCATTCGATTGGTTTCCGAAGCGAAAACGTCAGTTTCGAATTTAAATTATATTCCGATGGAACTTTAGAACGCTATTTTGATTTGTCAAATGTTTCCGATATCGAATCCTTCGCCCTTTCCGACGAATTAAAATACCCCTGCTGTTCTGTTGAGTAGTTCTATTGATAGAACTACTGGGATTTTTTCTCCCACTAGTTCTGTGACTTAAAAGACTATGCTTTGCACCTGACTTTAATCTCTACTATTCCCACCTGTTCTGCTGAGTAATTCTGTCGACAGTACTACTGGTATTTATACCGCCGCTCCGCATTAGTTCTGTGATTTTAAAACTTCACCAACCCACCACCAAGCAAGTAAAATGTTTGTAAAGAAACCACAACACAAATAACTAAAACTTACTTGCTTGGTGTCGAGTTTTAAATATAAGTACCTGGATGACCGGTTTTCTTTTGTTAAATTTTGTTTAATAGAAATTATAGTATTATTATTCGCCAATAGATATCACGAAGAGTCAATAGATTACGATAAAAATTATGAAAGTTTATTGAAAACACGAATAAAACGACATTTTCTAACAATGAATCCTAGCTAGATCGATTTATTACCCTCGAAAGCCCCTGTACACTAAATTTCATGAAAATCGTTGGATACGTTTCCGAGATGCAGAAAATAAGATTGTATAAGATTGTAAGCTAATTGAATATAAAGGTTCAGGGGCCCTCTACCCGAGCTCGTCATTTGCAGGCGTGATGTCTTACTTTTTGCTATCAAATGCATATCGAATTCGATAGTTTACGATAGTATAAAACGACTGCGATAATCATTACGGTTTATATTTATTAATACTCAGTCCACTAAGTTTATCATTACGTAGGTATAATACAATCACAAGTAAAGTCACGTAGGTAAATAGCATAATGAAATTTAGAAAAAGATGTAATGCAAGAACCAGTTTCTGTTCAATTCAGAGATACCTAAGTCCACAATAGAGTATATGCATGTGACTTCAAAAAAGCTTATATATTTTTTACGTATTCTCTATTCATATAGAAATATATCTGTATATTTATTTTTGTATTTTAATATGTTTTTATTGTGAAATTAATTGAAAAGTAGATATTTTAAATCTCAACCGCTCAATGGCAAAACGCAACGCTATTGGAACATTTTTGTATGGGCATGAAGTTTTGACTATGAGTTGACATAGGGGAGTCAATGATCAATGACGTCACAATAAGCAAAGTTAGTTAAGTTATAATATAATCAGTTCTTCGTAGGGGCTAACATGGTAGCGTTTTTATCACCCGAAACTGAGTGTAGTTTAACTTTATGTTTTTTACATCAATAATTTAAAAAAAAATTGGCTATTTTTTTCATTTATTTATTAATCTAAATAATCGACTAAAAAAATTAAAAAAATCCATGCATATTCTCTATTAGCGTCACAATCACTCACAAAAATAAACTTAACTAAGTAATAATTATAGAAAACAAATTTAAAAAGATATAGCATTAAAAACAATTAATGATTTGAGAAAACACGTTATTTCAATTGCTTCATTTGTATATACTAGTTAACTAGTATAATAAACGTCCTACTAGTCAATAAATATTTATTCGAGGAAGGATTTCAAATCGACATGTAATGTGAATTAGACTCATTCCCATCTTCCAACCTAAATTTCCACCCTACTCGTAGATTGCAAGTACTTTGTGTCATCTCCCAACCTCGCCCATGCATGATCTTAATTATTATTGTTCCCAACTTCGAAACTGTAATAATGCGGTACTTTCATAGATTTTATATTCTTTACAAATTAATTTAATATCTTGCAATAAATACATAACATTGGCAATTTAGTATTTCCATTTCGAGATGTAAATAACGTTTAAAAGGACGAGAAATACATCATCTGTCTAATCATCACGGTTCATGAGATACAGCCTGTGACAGACGGACGGACCGTGGAGTCTACTCAGGTAGTCGACGACTCCAAGCTATTTGGAACATCATTGAACGCTTGATTGCAACCTAACTCCGTCTGTTTGTGACCTGTACAACTTGTATCAAATCAAATCAAATCAAATCATTTATTTGCTGAATACATTATTACAGGTATAATGTAAGATCTTATAACTAGAGTAATGTCAAATGTATTCAACCCGCAAGCAGGTGTGCAAATATTAAATATCGTAGATGTAATCAGTTTAAATATTCAATAATAATCAACAACGGTAATTAATACAATCTAGAATAAAATAAATAGTCAACAATCTGGTGATTTAAATTTACAACAATAGTCAAAATATAATAAATTATTCTACTTAAAATTAATAAATTCATTTACATTATAAAAACATTCGTCAAGCTGCCACTGATTTCACTTTAAGGATCAGAGTTAAATTCTACACGGAGATAGATAATGCTGCCAGGGAAGGACATATCCTACCATTCATTTCATACTAGTGTGAAATAATTGTCTACAAAAGCTCAGAGGTTTTGGCAATTTTTTAGTAACTTACTTAAGTTAGCTGAGTATAAAATTGATGGCAAAATATGTAGACAACCCTTCTAGCGTTATACATATCAGTTTGACTTTCAAGAAACTAAACTAATACTTTAAAAGTAATTGAATTTATCTTTGTTTCAGTAACTTTCTAATAATTTTGTTCATAAGGCCATTAATTCATGACTCCTTAAATTTTTCTGGTATCTATCATCAAAACTGAGTTAAAACTCACGTGTGCTGATGAGATGAATATGATTTCCATGACATGTGACATGTCAGACCAGCAACCTCACGCTACAAAGGGTTAATGTGTAGAAATACATTTAAAATGAATAATTCTGTACGATCTATCTACACGATATCATACATGTATCAACTAGACTCAAAGTAATTGAACCTTATCTGCATATTATAAACAGTTGTCCCGAGTTAGGAAGCGAGTGCGTTACCAGAGTATTCACTACATAGTATGAAACAAAGTCGCTTCCCGCTGTATGACTGTCCCTATGTATGCTTAGCTATTTTTAAAACTACGCAACGGATTTAGCTGCGGTTTTTAATAGATAGAGTGATTCAAGATAGTTTATATGTATAATAAGCCGCGTACCCCCTAGCGCACAGGCTCGCGCGGCAGCCTCGGTGTCCGGATCGCGAGAGATGGCTCCCGCGGCAGCCTCAGTAGTTTTGTTCAATTTACACGAGGCCGCCTCGCGAGGCAGGCTGAGCCATCATAATTCCGCGAGTATTCGTAATGGACAGTCGTGTATTTTCAGCTGCAGCTATTTTCCTAGCTGCTTACTGTTTAAAGAAACGAAAACAGTCACGTATCAAGAAAAAACCTAGACGCTTCTGGATTCCGACTGCCTGACTGCCCATGATATCAAAATTACAGAAGACAAACACGGCAAGACACAAAACTTGAAGTAGCTTCGCGCGCGAGCCAAAACATAACCGTCCCTACCTAACGCACAGCGCTCACTGAGGCACCTTTGAGCGCGTCAAGTTTACCGACAACAGATGGCTCGGGGCCGAGCCGTGCTCGGTCGAGCAAACGCGCGCCCGAGGCAGGCCGAGGCACGTCCACACCAGCCGAGGCATTTGGCTCGCGAGGCTGCCGCCCGAGCCTGTGCGCTAGGTGGGTACGCGGCTATACATCAGCATTGCGCCCGCGCGAAGCCGGGGCGGGTCGCTAGTCTATGCTAATATTATAAAGAGGAAAGATTTGATTATTTGTTTGTATTGAATAGGCTGCGAAACTCCGAAATCCGAACTGATTAGAACAATTATTTCATCACTAAAAAGCTTACTTTTCAGAGATGATGGCTAAATTTTATTCCGGAATTCGCACGGGAATCGGTACTACGCGGGTGAAATTGCGAAGCGTTCCTTGTTTATTATAACACGTAACCTCCTGCGTCGCAGAGAGACCTTCAACAACATTTTAACATCATTTTATACATCTTGTTCGAACTATAGGATCTAGATCATATTCATTATCACATATTCATTATCATACATTATATTCATAAAACACACATCTATTTCTGGCTGACTATACTTGTAACTTTACATAATACTCTAACATAATAAATAACATATAAGGCTTAATTTTAACGAAAAATACATTTATAAAAAAACCTTGTAACTAGTAGTAAAAACCGAAGTTGGGATCCCTCGTATCTTCATACAAGATTTATTCTTAGTAAGAGCGAGGAATCGAGAACTTACTCTACATCCAGAGCTACACTGTATAGTATACTCATACATTACCGTTTAAATGTAAGTTTTATGTTGGTGTTTATATTTTGGTCAATAAATATTTTTTGTTTGTTTGTTTGTTTGTTAGATTCACCTGCTTTCGGCTTCATTCACACCCTGTATAATTTTACTCCATTAATTAGGTTCATTAAGACCCAGTTTACTGTTTGGTCAAAGTCTAATAACCGTTAAAATACAATATCCGGTCAAATCCTTTTATGCAAGAAATTGATAGAAATTCTTACAATTAGATACGGGTTTAGTTAGAAATAAAAGATCATTTATGGTAAGGTTTTACGGTTTTCAGATTGGCAATGCGGTCCCGCCACCGCTGGCTGCGGCCCTGGGCAGGGCGATCTTGAAGGCCTACGCCAGTTCTCTGTAGTCAGCTATACTAAGGGGACTTGAAGAAGGGGGAAAAGCCACAAATTGTTTGTTATTTTCGAAAACGCGGCGCACAGTGAAACTTTGTAAATTAGGATAGACGACACTGACACAAGCAGAAAATGTTGAATAACAATGTCCTAAAGTGTTTCTTAGATATTCACAAATAAAAAATGAATTCTAGCAATAGTTATTTTAATATATAGGTAACCTGATGTTATAATAAGACATTATATTATTTGACATTTGTATTTGTATAAGTGTTCTCTATCCAAGATATAAAATTCATTATACCCCGCGTTATAGAGAAAAAAACCCTTAAGTAGATTTCATTGTTTGATACAAAAAATCGAATCTGATACATTACATCGCTTCTTTACTAAAACATTACATAAATTAACATTGATATAGATCAGGGGTCTTCAAACTTCGGCCCGCCATGCGCCAGTGCCATCAATTCAGCCGCCGATAGCCAAAAGTTGAAAGAAAAACGCAGAATTATATTTAGGTAGATAGGTAGGCACTCGGTTTTATTGATAACTGATGATAACCTGCAAATAATTGAAATGAATCCCACCAATCACAGTAAAACGAAAAATACTCATGAGATTTATGTAATTTTGAGTTTCTTCCTACAAAAGTTTGTAGTTTTGGATCAATTTTACTTGCACCAATTAATGAAATAGATTTAAAATGCTTAATTGTTAATTTATATCTGTTACAGATCTAAATTTTAACATTCTTTGTGAACGTCCCTGGGCGGGCGGTCTAGAAAAACGTATTCTCACACAAGTACCAAAAACAGAAAGCATATTGAGCTATATACAATTTGATAATTGCATATATTATTTTATTACCTAGTAGACTCTTATAAAATCATCACTGCACTATAAATCAATAATTTCCATTTGGACTTCCGGAGCCAGGGTTTCAAAGTATGTAATGAATCAAAAGGGTTTTTAAAAGCTTAAGTTCATTCTCAATAACATCAAAGCCTGAGTAACACGTATCAAAATTTATCTTTAACGCACTCAAGGCTTCAATTGCAAAATCTATGGGAAATTCAGTCGCTATAGTTTAGATTAGCAGCAATATTTAAATTGTTTTGGCCCTTGCAACTTCTGAAGCAAAACTTTAAGTTAAGTTTACCTTTTTTATACTGAAATAATCGTTATGGCTTCAAAGCTTGGAGACCCCTGATCTATATCAGGATCAGGATGAAATGAATGTCCAAAATTAACGTTGACCTATGTCAACGTTAATTTTGGACATTCATTTCATGTCATCTTTCCTCTCATGACATTTGTCAATAAGTAGTTGTTATAAGTTAAAGCGGCGCGCTCAGAGACGTTAGTTAATACTTCAACCGTTTAGTGACGGTTGAAGTAAAGGTTTTTGTATTGAATTCTTGTTCAAACAGAGAAGCGTCGTTGTGGCGTTACGGTAAACTAACACTTTTAGTCGTACTGCAATGATAGCAGTGTTGTCAACGCAACAAAAGTTGTCAATTGGCACACGAGCGCCCCTAAATTATCAGTTCTAAGTGATAGTTAACGTGTCTGACTGCGGCTGTTAATAACGATCTTTATAATCTTTAATTAGTGTTAGTTTTGGATAGTTTTAGGAAAATGTTGAACATCTTTCCTCTAATGTCATTTAATTTTGTCAATAGGTAGTTGTAAGTTTAAATTGTGATCTCTTTAATCATGTAAGCGGTAGGCACAAGACAAATGTCTTTTGGATATTAAGGGGTTTCAAGATTTTGGTAAGGTAACAAATTGTTTTTTTTTTTTTTAAATCGCGCTCAATAAAAGTTATAAATTTAAAACTTTCATAGAGCGTTTTATTAAATCTCGTACGATAAAAGTGGCAAATCTGGATAGAAGACATTAATACTAATAAAAAAGGTCCAAAAGCTTCAGCTTCTTGAGATATTCAAATAAGAAAAAAGAAACGTTATAGCTTTTATCATCTGTCATTTTTTGTTTGTATAGGTCTCCTCTATCCAAATTCTATCTTTCATTGTCCTCGGCGATTTTGAGAAAAAAGTGTACTTAGATGCCGTTGTTAGGGCCACCCTTCATACCTAATAAAATCTTTAAACCCGATTTATATATTTTCTACCTAGTTGTAAGTTTATTGTTTGATTGTTACTTGGAAATATTTTGATATCTTACAAGAAGACTGATTATGGAAATTATGTACCTTTTATAATAATAGATAATAATAACTGAATGTCCTTGGTAAATCATCGTAATTTCTAAGAAATATTGCGTAAAAGCAACTGCTCAATTTGTCTTTAAGATTTTTTATATAACGTTACGCCTAACTTAATTGTTTTTCTACTTGTAACTTCTTTACTAATACGCAGGCAATACCTAGTATACCTACTTGACTCAATTAAGTCCCTATCAAGGCATAATATGCAGCGAATCGAACGCGCATTGATTGTGATTAACATTCCTTTTAAGTACGTTATTACAATATAAAGATATGTGCTGTTATTTTATTTCCCCCCTTTTTACTTATAGTGTTTTGATCATGTTAACTACAATCTATCAATCTTTTGCGTAATTGGTACCTACTTATTAAACCTACAAATATTAAAAAGGCAAATTCCTGAATCAGCTATTGATGCCGCGTTTGTTAACTAACTTCTGACCTTATAGACTTGACCTACAAACCTACCTAATGCAACCCGGTTTACATTGTCGATTTGGCATTCCTACAATTAAATCTGGAACATGTGAGTTTTAGTTATTTGTTTACAAACATTCTACATCGAGTTTGGTTAGTGTATACACTACACATACACAAGACGTACGCAAGTGCTATGCTTAGAAACGAAGCAGGTACCTACCGGTTTTAGATTTTCCGCCTGATTGATTTTACATGTGTGCTGGTTATATACCTACGTACGCCTGGTCGTCACATCATATTACAATACGCCACACCTTCACTGACAAAGCGCAGGATACATGCTGCCCAAGAATAATCAGCCAGTACATTTTTCTGCTCGAAACTGCACACACGAGCGGTGCTGACGAATAAGCCTACCTACTCGGGCAAAGTAGGTGGTAACAAAGTTAGATTTGGCAATACACAAGCTAATTTGGGAGAAACTTTAATCGTGATTAAATAGACAAAAGTGCCATTCGTTATGGATAACATGGGTTTTGTGATGGATGAGAATCGTCCGGAGGAGGAGCAAGTTGGTATAGAGAGAGCCAGTCCAGATGCAGCAGGCGGCTGCCTCGTCGGGGGAGCACAGGTGTCGGTGGTTACGAGAAATAAGACGTGAGTATCCAATGAGTTCATAATTTATTTTAGTAACAATAATGTATTATAGGTACTTCCACACTGAATAACTTACATTAAAATTACTAATAAGTACTTAAGTTATTAATCAGTCTTAAATATGGACCCGGCTAGGGCACAGGAAGATATGCACTAGGTACGGTTAAATTATTGTTTAACTGTACCTAGTGCATATCTGATATCTCAAGATTTTGCAACTACAAAATCTTGAGGATTTTTTGACAAACTTCTTATAGTAAATGAACAGTTAAATTAAACAGCAAAAGGTACAGTTAAACTTTATGGTTTAAATTTACCTAACTAGAAAAACTTCTGTCCTGTTCTGATATGCATGTTACTTACAGGTTAACAGTGCATATTTTGTAGGAAGTACCTTCACAAATCTACTTTATATAATAGGTAACCAACAAACGCATTTTGAAAAAAAAAAACTGTCTGACATGGTAGCCTCCAAAGCAGTATTCTTCTTTTCCAGGGTCTCAATGACTGCATTTTTTTCATGATGTTTTGGGTTTTCAAGGAGAGCAATTCATGCTTTAGAAATACTATGTCTAAACTGTTCCTCGGTTAAATATCCTCCTCAGTATACGTTTATCGCTTGCTGAAATTGTAGGAGTGTCATCAGCACTTTGAGGCACAGTTGGGACGGTAGGAGTGGGCCAGGTCTAGGTTTTGTACCTCAGCTATGCTAATCACTGGAGAGGTGCTTGGTGTGTTGTTCTCAATGAGTCCCCTGGGTAAGTAAGTGGGAATAGTGCGCGCGAGATGTTAGCCCGGCATCCACACGGGCGGCAGCTGGACAATCATCCGGGCATTTCCAGGAGTTCAGCCACTTCATTTCTGTGATAAGCGTGCGTGTGAGAACTTGAGAAGCCTTGCACATAAAATGTTGTAGAGAACAACCACAACATCAGGGTGTTTTCGGTGTTTTTTGGATTTTCAGACAGGTTGATTGAGATGATTTCAAGATGCGCCAAAACCCATGACTGAATATAAATAATCCAGTCTACACTTTTATTAGGCCAAGAGCTCAGACAAAGGAATTCCTTTGTCTGAGGCCAAGAGTTATTTCACAGGTATCTTCCGTGGAATGAAAGGACTGTTTTAAATCTAAAAGAAGAAAATCACGATAATTGAATAAAAATACGAGAAAACTTAAAGAAACCCAAACGAGCCGGACATTTCGGTGAGGCATCTTATCAGCTACTCTTACGAAGTTATTGTATTCTCTTTGTCAGGTACTTTATTAATGTTTTATTTGTTGTGTTGATGTGTTGTACTTTTGTATGTTAAGAACTCAGTGAAAATGATATAAAAAGAAACTTTGATATTAGCTGTGCACGTGAATACGTGTTCAAATTATAAAAAAACTTTAGCTAGATAGAAGTGTTTTTACTAACAGCACGACGTATTATTAATATATTTTATTTATGTTTATTAAAGTTTACACCGTAGATATTTGTATTCTCTTTGATACACTTCAAGTATGACTTGCTGTGTCTTTGCTGCCACAACTCTGCCAGTGTCCATGTCAAAAGAGTCATAAAAGGTTTACATCATCCATAGAATTTTTAAGTACCTACTAGCCAGTTGACATACCTAGTAGGTATTACCTACATTTGTTGATACACATTTAGCTTTACAAATTTGAATTTGCCGCTTTGCTGTTTGTGTTGCCAAAGACAAAGAGTAGAGAGCAACGCTGGCCATAGAGAATGTGTTGCTAGGGCTCATTATTTTGAGTCCTAAGTTACGTTTCGTTACATTTTTGCTGCAAACGTAACTTGGTTAGGTCTGCCAGGTTGGCAGCCTTGGCACAGCCGTCAAATTATTCATTCGTTCGCCTCTAGCGGTAGCGCTGCTAAAAGCATTTAGACTCTAAGGTTTAAATGATAAAGTTTGTTTCAGTCTGTATCTCTCCGTTAGTTACTGAGTTATATAGCTTCGTCTCTTACTAAAAAAAAAATCGATTTTTTTATGTCCCAACCACAAAACCTCCCCCTACGGAAGATGGCGTTTTAATAAATTGTCCCATTTTATTTTCATTTGTAACTCGAGTCATAAGGTTATTAGAAAATATAAATATTTAGTTATAAATAGTTAGTTGTATTTCAAACATATATACTAAAAATAGGACCATTCTACTTTGATCCAAACCACGAAAGTTCACATAACATACGAGACCGACTGGCGCTGTTATCAAGTTTTTACCTCGGAACATTAACAGAGCTTGGTAGCCGGGCTAAAATAAGAACTGAAATGCATAATTATGTATTTATAATTTTTTACTTACGATGTTGATAGTGCGTAAGAAAGAAACATATAATACCGTTTGTTTTGTTATCATGAAGGTTGTGTTAATTTTTGGATAGTGATGGGCTTATTGTCGTGTCGATGTCGATGAAAAACATGTCTTATTAAAAAATACAAATATTCATCATATGAGTTGTATGTCAAAATAGGAATCTCGTATTAGTAACCCGTTTTTTTGCAAAAAGCAATTCGGGATCTCACGGAGAATTAGGCGATGGCTATGTGACTATGCTATTATTTAATCGATTTTATTGAAAAAAGCTTAGTTTAGGTCTTTAAATCATTAAATAATATCTTCCGTTGTATTATAATTGTATATGTCACAGTATTATAGTTGTATAGTTCAATTGGTGTATTCTGTATGTCGATTTTAGTCAGTGATGCCTAAAACAAATACAAAAAATATGTTAAATTTCAGATAGCGTTAAATTTTACATATTTTTTTGATTATCAGCAGCCAAATATTAAATATATATTTAAAAACAGGTATGGAAGCTAGCCGGTACCGAAAATATTAGAGAGCGAAATCATAAAAGCAATAACAACACAAAAACTAGAGAAAGCACCAGGCTTAGACCAAATAACTAATGAACTCCTAAAAACAACATTACCTATTGTAGCCCCAAAACTAACAAAGATATTCAATGACATTATAATAACAAAAGATATTACCAAAGACTGAACTAAGTCAACTATTACTTTAATTCACAAAAAAAGGAGACAAAGGAGATATAAACAATGGTGTCGATTCTGTGTTTTAGGATTCCTTACCTAAATTTTAGGATTTCTAAATTTTCTATGCTAGGCAGACCTAAAAATTATTGTATTCTCTATAAAGATCCTAAAAATACCTATATTAGAACGTTTTTCAAAATCGCAAAACCTCTCTGAGTTGGGTGGTTGGGATTTTGTTGCGAGCAAAATATGTTTTTTTCTAAAATGTTATTTTAAAATACTTCTTTACATGGGTCAAACAGTTCATCCATTATTTGAGTTATCGTTTAGAAATTTAAATCGATACTAGTTTAAAATCGATAAATTTTAATCATGACCTAATTAGATGCCTTCTAAAATTAGGTAGACGTTTCTAACCATAGCTAAAATGTAATGCAAATAATAGGGTTAAAGCTACTTATAACTAAGTTCAGCTGTTTTAGATCTATCAATCTTATTTTAGAGCTATCATCCTAATTTTAAACCCGTTTGTTTAATTTTTCAAGGAATATGGTTATAGCCATTTTAACTAAATTGAGTTGTTTTAGGTCCGTCAGCTTCATGTTAGAGCTGTCATCCTAATTTTAAACTGTCAGTCAAATTTTACAACCATAGAATCGTTTTTATCTATTTGAAATTCCGAAATCCTAATTTTAGCTAATCCTAAAACAACAGAATCGACACCAATTACAGGACAATAAGTATTATGTCAAACATCTATAAAATTTTCTCAAAAATAATCCCATCAAGAATTTTAACCACACTCGACGAGAATCAACCAAAAGAACAAGCAGGCTTCCGAAGCAAATTCTCGCCAATAGACCATATAAAATGTCCTAAGACAAGTCCTTCAAAAATACAAAGGATACAACAATGTCCCCTACTTGGCATTTGTGGATTATAACAAAGCTTTTGACCCCCTAGAACATGATTGCATCTGGATGGCACTAGAAAACCAAGGGGTACATTCAAATATCATCAATCATCAATCATCAATATCAATCATGAAAAAAGCAGGGGAAGAATTTCCAATACAAAGAGGTGTCAGACAAGGGGACCCTGTCTCGCCTAAGCTGTTCTCAGCCGTTATATAGATGATTTTCAGGAACATAGAATGGAAGGAAAAAGGAATGAATATTAATGGCGAAAACCTCAAACATACGTTTCGCAGACGATCATATTATATTTACAGAGAACCCGGTAAATTTAGAAGAGATGCTACAACAACTAGTAGATGAAACAGGTTTGTCAATGAATACTACCAAAACAAAGATAATGACTAACTCAACACAAAAAGATATTAGAGTGAATGGAGAACTTATAGAATATGTCAAAGAATATAATATACCTGGGTCAACTAATATCAACAGACGATACTATGGAAAAGGAAACAGAAAAAAGAGTAGCGAATACTTTTTTGGTCCCTACGGGATATCATAAAAAGGGAACATATACCTATCACAGCTAAAAGGAAAGTATTTAACACATGCATCCTGCCTTGCCTATCCTATGGATGTCAAACCTGGGCACTAACTGAACAGGTGCTAAACAAAATAAAGGTTTGTCAAAATGGAATGGAAAGGAGTGTAATCGGAGTCAAAAAAAGAGACAAAGTCAGAATAATCAACATAAAAAGTAAAACTAAATTCAAAAATATACAAACAACTTAAATGGCGATGTGCAGGACACATGCTAAGGGAAAAAACGGACAAGTGGAAAAGATATCAACAGAATGGTACCCCCGAGGAAGTAAAAGAAGTATAGGCAGCCAAAACAAACGATGGGAAGTCGATATTTAAAGGGTAGCTGGTCCAGAATGGACCCGCGTTGCAAGGGACAGGGATCAATGGAAAACCTTAGAGGAGGCCTATATTGAAGGACAAACTGGAGAAAAAAGAAGAAATAAACGCTTATTTTATTTTTTTTTTATTTTAAGGCAGCTAATATCAATAAAACAAGACAAGTAAAAAAAAAATTTTATTAAGCCTTTATTAAGGCCGCCTTTCAACTTCATCATCACATCAGACTTCATAATAAGAAAATTTCCTTTCCTCCTTTTTTTGGTATATTTAATATAGGAACTGCGTCGGATTTTAGTCATCTTCCATTTTTCATTGATTTTTGGCACAAATGAGTCTTCGGTAATATGCTTCGAATAAATTCTACTGTGTTTTTTTGGAGTCCAGTTGGACCTATTGATGCACTGAATCTAAATGGATTAAACACTAATAAGGTTCGTAGTTAACCCGCTTACAACCGTAATGGATTCAGTGCAATTTTAATTTATCATCGTTAGGAAATCTCTATTAAAATGATTATGATCGACAACAATATTTAGGTACATCACTATCAAAACATAAAACTACAAAATCACGTTGATAGTCGACTTATTGTATTTTGACGTCTTCGAAAGAACTTTTGTATTTGTTAGCATTACAAACTTATAACCTACAAGCAAAAAATGTTAGTCACGTTTGGTTAGATGACCAAAAATTTTTGGCTTCCATGCCCTGTTATTGTTCCGAGGTTTTTACCGACTTGCGTTGGGTTTGGGTTGGGTTTAAAATACGCCTCCCTATTTTTCAAGATGGCTGCCGCTTTGTAGATGCCGCACTAGCGATAGGTTAATAAACCCTAGCATAGCATATAGCATGGCAGCGAACAGTTTTCGACGAACACTGTTCGTTCAGTAACTTCGCGATCCCGGGTTGGGGAGGTCGACCCTTGCACCTAATTCTCGTCACGCTCGCAACACGTGCTGCAAACTTTATTCCGATAAAATAATTGATCTACTATTCAGGTAAGAACCAACAAACGTAGTAATTTTTAATAACTTTTCATAACACTTTAACACATTTTCATTCCTCAAAAACTACTTTTCAAACTTTTTAACAAACTTTTAAAAAGTTGTTGCAAACTTTTCAACTTTGGCTGTTTATAGTTCAACATATTTTATTGAATTATTACTTTGTTTATTTGCTTTAAATATTATTTTAGTTGCACCTGCACTAACAATGCTAGACAGGGAGCTGAATTTTACACTAATCTTTGGAAGAGGGAGCCAGATTGTAAAAATTACGAAACGATTTAAAGTTTTTAACATTTTAGATACCTACAGACATTAAAATGCTGTGTGTATTAGTAGGTAGGTTACTCATTTTCTAAAAAAAAAAAAAAAAACTCCTGAGTGCTATTAAATTCTGAGAACGTTATTTCTTTAACAATCTCATTTGAACAAAACCATACTGATGAGAATTTAACCTAATTAATTAACTGTACACAAATAAATATAAATATTTATTTGAATAATTTTTAAACAATAGGATAAGTAGGTACTAAAAATCATACATTTGAGATATTTTATATAGTTTGCTTCTAAGTTTGGTGTCAAAGTTAATCAAAATATATTATTTATATTAAAATACTTAAACAAAGATTTAGTGTAAACTTAACTGACGAATCCTTTGTATTGTGCCGCGCAATAGGTTATTTATGGTCTATTTTGTTGTATGCAGGGTGTCCCAGAATTGGTGGATAATCCTGCACGTGCGTGTGCGGGGGAAGGGATGGGACGCCACAACCCCACTAAAAAAATCTATCTCCTGCAGTCCACGGTCTACGACATTTTTTGTAAAAGTTTAAAATATCCCCGTTTTTTTCACATTTGTATCACATACGCTATGTGAGGCCTAGTTCGGATTTTTTCTTTTAACGTGTTCCCTGAATGTTTTTTTGCGTTGCGATTATGTCGCTTCCCCTAAATGTTGGTTATCCTAAATTAAATAATTTTGCAATTTTGTAATGAAACGCCTACTCTTACACATAAGTAGCTTTAGCTCAGTAATTTTACTATTAAAGTAGATAATATGGTACTGTTTTAGAATCCTTATAATGTAGGTAAATGTTTTAAGTGATTGGCTACACAACTCCAATACATTTTTTTACAGTACAGCACAAACTTTGCAGTAAAATGAATTTCAGAAATAAAATTTATGTTTAGGGACTACTAGTTAACTACTATCCTAAGTAGTTGAGTTTTTTATAAAGGTAATTTAGGATAACCAACATTTAGGAAACACGTTAAAAGAAAATCCGAACTAGGCCTCACATAGCGGACGTGATGTCCACAAATGTGAAAAAAAAACGGGGATATTTTAAAATTTTACAAAATTGTCGTAGACCGTGGAGATAGACTTTTTGTGGGGTTGTGGGGTTCCATCCCTTCCCCCACACACGCACGTGCAGGATTATCCACCATTTCTCGGACACCCTGTATATCTCTTTACATTGGACAATAAATAATATTCTGTTCTATTCTATTGTTTATTAGTTAGGTGTTTACTAGTACCTATAACACAAGCTCTGCTAAGCTTGGGGCTAGATAATGCTGTGTGAATTGTCCAGCATTATTATTATTATTATATTGATGACTTGGTAACGAAGAGTCTAAAACACCCTGCAAGTCTCGTTACCAACGTAAAATAGAGTCACCCTTCGGTTTTTATGAGAAGGGTGATTCTGCTCAGTTGTATACGCCGTGGAAGTCAGGGTGAATGAACCTCTTAGTCTTAACCTTCAGAACATAAGATTGTAGGCCCATCCCTTGATGGATCGATACGACTTACATTTCGGCTCCCTTGCCAACCGTTCTGTGGAATTTTTATCCATCGAGTTATTTAGGAAATTGTAATGTATGAAAGTTCATTTTCAAGTTACAAAAATGTTTCTTTTTAAACGACTCTAATGTAGGTTCTTAGTTTTGATTATGGGTTTGGATATAACATTTTAATTGATGTTTTTGTCAATTGCTACCCGATTGAGTTGACTATACGTTACATATGTATACGACTACACTACACATATACGACTTTGGTCGGTGTCGTAAGGTTTTTAGCGATTTCTGACTTATTTTGCAACCTCAGTTCCGAGTTTTGATCCTTAGTTGATCCGGTTCTTAATCTGTGTATCAGGATCGATTGGCATTAAAAAGTCTTATGACATGTGTTAAATGCCCATTTCTTGCTAACTGCAAATTTTATAAAATCTTGCATTATTATGAATATTTCTCTAAATATATATTTTAAATTCAGATAGTTTCCTGAACGTACGCACTTTGGTCAAGGTACGTTAAATGCCCTGTCAAAAAATACATCTCTTTAGAAAAAAAATGGAATTCATAGTGCGTTTCTTAAAGATTACTTTCTGTCCCGTAAACCGTCAAAAAACCTGTTCTGTCAGGTATTTGTGGTAGTTTGCTGATTTCTTGGATTAGATCATCATTATTTGCTTATTGATTGAACGCTTGATTTCCTTTCCTCGTCCCTCCGCCCCCCTGCTACGTCATCACCTCGCGCCTACTCTGTTCTTCTCGAAATAGCCCACAAGGCCACAAGTCAACCGGACCGAGTGGAAGAAAAATTATGGCGTAGGTACTTAGGTAGGTACCCAGTTTCTGTGCTCAATAGGATACCTACATAATTAATTTTGTTTTCAAAAACTATAAACCGACATCAATTTTTATAGTTTTTTCATAAATTTTCATGGATCCCATTGTCAGAACTGAACAAAATTAAAATGGGACCACACGGGAAGCACCAGCTTTCATATAAAATAAGAATCATGAAGATCGGACCACCAAGTCAAAAGTTCTGAGGTAACAAACATGAAAAAAATACAGTCGAATTGATAACCTCTTCCATTTTTTGAAGTCGGTTAAAAAAGAGTCTGTTTCACAATGTCAAGATATGCTCCAAATAAGCAATATGTGACTTATCCGTCGGATAAACATCATTGTCACGTTTCAAGTGTACCAAATAGCGCTAACTGTCGCATAAAATCCTCCGTAACAACGTTTCTTATCCGGAACTTTTGTCCTGCAAATAATTTTTGATGTGTTAGATAGTTATTCAATACTTTAACCGGACATTATTATTTCTCCCTTACTATTAAAATTTAATTGTCAGCGTATCCTACAATGCACTTGTAAAGTATTTTAAAATATTCATAAGAAAATAATAAAATCCGTCCAGTATTATTTATTTATTTATTCTACTCTCGGCACCACCGAAGTACTTGCTTTTTTGTAATTACTAAACTCAAAGAATGGAGAGGGCGGCTCGATGGTAACATGGCTTCATTCTCATTCAATCTTTCCTTATTTATTCTTCCATTTTCCTAAACATCCCATTCTTCTGCACAATACACTCTGCCATTCTTGTACTATACAGAAAGTTCCATGAATCACATGAATATAATCGGATGTAAATACGGGCCATATCGATGTTGGTTGATGATATGATGACCCCACTTTCCTAGTTCGTTTGATTTTCGATGGCTGGAACATTCTGTATATTTCTTATTATAAATTCACTGTACAAAATCTTAGGTCTCGAGCACCTATATGATACACTGACCATAGCACTATTTCAGAACCATCCAGAGCCATGCCTGCCCGAAACTTGGAGACAACCTCTCTTCTTGGGTAAGTACCAACCACCGCTATTGTTCGTAAGTTCTAACCTTTTGACGTCACATTTCTCAACAAACCGAGCAATGTCGAAATGGTATGTAGCCGGAATGTGTTTTCTGTAAGCACTCTTAAAGCAGTTTATTTACTTCTTTGTCACCGCTCAAAACGAAAACAGCTTTACTGCTTTATATACGAGGAGTAGCTGTAGCTGTGAGGTGCGGGCTTTAGAATTTTCACCACCCCAACTCTTTCTGCGGCGATTAAGGGATATCCACCGGCGAGCGGGCAGCATCACCCCCTGCAGAACAATTATACCACCAAACTGCGATCCCAGCGTGGTAAATGCGAATAAGGCGCTTATCAGGGGGAGGCCTGCGTCCAGCAGTGGACCGATACAGGCTGTTGAGGTTGAGGATGAGGTACTAGGAGAATTTCACACTTTCTGCGAGTAAATAGCAAAAGTTTAGTGACATATTTCGCGGCATTAGTTTTTAATTTCGTCGTAACAAAGCTAAGCTTAAATTTCAAAGAAGATCTTAATGTGCAAATCTTCAAAAAATTAGACATTTTCATCTTCCAAATACAATCTCATATTATGGGAATACAGTTAATTTTTCGAGCAGTGTTAAAAACCTAAAAAAAAAATACCGCCGAAATTTATATGAAACCATTTTCGGGATTAACCCTTTCCTATACAAATGATTATCAAAATCGGTCAATTTTGTAAAAAGTTGTCTAATATAATATATATGTAATAATCTATTTTTATTTCAGCCAGTCTAGCCTAGCTGCTTTTTAGAGGAAGGACACTCGGGGACCGTGTGCGGGTCACTAACGTAATTATCGTCTCAAAAATAACTTTGACAAATTACAGTTGATTTATTTAGACATAGGTATATATTTGTGATAAGACACTTTCAGATCGGTTTTTTACAAATATTTGTATACAAGCTATCACATTATAATATACATAAAAACGTGGTACTTTCCATGTAATTCAA
The DNA here is from genome assembly GCA_955876795.1 of Eupithecia tripunctaria. Taxonomy (NCBI): domain Eukaryota; kingdom Metazoa; phylum Arthropoda; class Insecta; order Lepidoptera; family Geometridae; genus Eupithecia; species Eupithecia tripunctaria. Next base: position 763,620 of record OY041599.1, on the reverse strand, counting down.
GCATATTCTTATATGGCTAAGAAAGTTAGCTTATATATAAATTTTTAAGAAAAATCAAGAAATTGGATTGTTTTTGGAAAAACATGATAAAATTATTAATTTAACGTAAAAAAAAGAAACAGAAAATATTTTACTTAAAATATATTTTTTAATGTATAAGTATAATTTTATATTATTATTGTAATGTAAAATTTTATTTTAACAACGTCCTTTGGATTAGTTAAAATCCGCGAAAACGTAGAACATAAGATTTATTTACTTTAGCAGCAGGTAACAATTTTTTATGGTAATAAAGGTTTTTTATAAAAAATAATGTTTTATTTAAGGTCCATATATTTAAGATTATTATTGCGAAAGATTAATTGATATTTTGAAAACTGAGAGAGTTGCAGATTTTTGAGACCTTAATGATACCGTGACCCATAGTGCACCGGTCTCCGAGAGTCTAACCTTGGCTGACGAAGTAATATTTATGACATATGTCATGACATGACAGCTGGTCAATTCAGGTCAATTCACTGGCTGCGTTTTGATGACGAATACAAACTCAACCTCCATAAATTCTATTTCTATTCCTTCGTCTTTGTGCAATGAATAACTGACATTGGCAGAATCGTGTCAAACCATGAGTTCCTGCCGTTGGATTTGCAGCTGATTTAAAATGAAATTAGATTCAAACTAAAATTTCTTTTTATTGATAAAACGCTAAAAACTCCTGTTTTTAGAAAACGACTACTACAATCACCTTTCCTTACGAAGTTACCTGACACTATGGTGAAGTCTTCAAACCTAGATTCAAATATTATTATTAATTTAACTCTCGACTATTACCCCTCTATAGCATAATATGTTTTTTTCTTGACAAGTCATACTTATACATCAAATTAAGTAGCATTTAAATATTTATTATTTGTGTAGGTACCTACTTATTGATTACAATATTTACTTACAATCAATTAAAATGTATTTACAATAATGAAAATACTGATCTTGTCAATGAGCAGTAAAAATAGCATGCGCTATATTTCCATGAATACATCTGAATTGATCAGGGGGGACCGGGGAGAGGTCAGGTGCAGGAGTTGAAAATGCATAACGTGTTGTTAGACTGGAGCAACAATAGTCTACCAACACTCATTCCATGAACGTATTACCTTTGTAACATACACGTCTAGGAAGTTGAGTAATTTGTTTTCAGCTGGTTGAATGAAGACTGAATGACAGAATTCAATATTATTTACATACTTAGGGCCGTATTATGAAAGCTTACTTAGTCATCGATCTATGCTTCAGTAACGTTTTTCTATGGCATAAACGTCACTCAAGCATTTATCTATGCTGAGGAAGCTCTCATAATACGGGCCTTAGACTCAGTTAGGTACTTTTCACAAAATATGGAGATGCGAATTGTAGACTGGAAAAAAATCGGGACATAAGAATTTGGGTTTCTATCATTGATATAAAAAGGGAAGATAGGTTACGTTCTCCCAGCGCTTACTCAAAAATTGGCATGTGTTACAACTACACGCAAACACATATTCTCACAGTTATATTTCCAGTCCTGTGCAATACAAAGAAGAACAAAGACGGAAAGACGTATCTAGGACCGAAGTGAGACTGAGACAACAATATTTCACGCGAATCACGACCGCTTGTGCCGCCGGTCAGACGGTGACTGATGTGGGAGAACACAATTTTACACAATTTGAGGTTGCCACTTTCGAGCAACCAGTGCCTCATCTTCGTTTTTAATAAATCAATGGTTTCTATTGGAACGCTTATCACTGAAACGCATGCCATGCTCCTGCATGTGGCATGTGGCAAACATCGATCAGGTATTTCGCGGCCTGGCAAAAACTTTGATCGATGGTGGCAAATAATTAATTTTGTTTTAAAAAACTATAAACAAACTTTCATGGAAAAACGGATTTTCATGGATCCCGTTGTCAGAACTGAACCAAATTAAAATGGGACCACACGGGAAGCACCAGCTTTCATATAAAAAAAAACATAAAAATCGGACCACCCAGTCAAAAGTTCTGAGGTAACAATCATAAAAAAATACAGTCGAATTGAGAACCTCCTCCTTTCTTTGAAGTCGGTTAATAAAACAATAATAAAGCCGGCCAAGTGCGAGTTGGACTTGCGCACGAGGGTTTCTGTATATATAATATATATATAAACAGCATAAACTTCACCCTAAATATAATAAGTATTTTATTCTGTTTTTTAGTATTAAATTTGTTGTTAAAGTGGCAACAGAAATACGTTGAAAATTTCAACTGTCTAACAATTACGGTTCATGAGATACAGTCTGATGATGACAGACGGACAGCGGAGTCATAGTAATAGGGTTTGTTTTACCCTTTGTGGACGGAACCTGATTCGTTCCTTCACGACTACGTCTGTAAAAAAAGTCCCAATAAAAATGTTGACTAAAAAAATCGATCAAAGTTTTCGCCGGCGGCCGCAAAATACTTGATCGATGATTAAAAATAACAAAATCGATTAGGTACGACTTCTTCATAAACACAATCGAATCTCATTGAAAAATATAATCTCTGTAGCATTGGGACTTGACTATTTGGTTGTCAGTCAAACTGACAGAAAGGTAATATGTTCGTGGAATTAGTATGGGTACTTATACCGTATACATCGAGCATGTAGAATAATCAAAACAAACCACACAATTATCTAAAACTCACTTGCTTGGCTTCGAGATTCAGATGTAATTTTAAGCAATTATTATTGACGGAAGGGTCTCAAATCGACCTGTAATGTAAATTACGTATAAAAGGATGCGCCATAAAAGTGAATTTTAGGTTAAGTATAATAATTAAATTAAATCTAAATAAATAAAAAAAATTTACAATAGGCGGCCTAACGCAATTTCAATATTAAACAATAGAATAGACCTATTTGTAAGTAAAGAGTTGACCAGCATGGGGATTATGAGCATTAGGTACTCCCCATTAGCCAAATAAACGATTTGACTCTTTGACATTAGATAAACGCCAACAAAGCGCTTATCAGAAGGAAACCTGCGTCCAGCAGTGGACCAATACAGGCTATTGAGGTTGAGGTTGAGGAAGTAGAGTTTGTAGCACAGGCAGGAGCAATGAGTATAAGTTTTATCATTAAAATACATACATACGAGTATCATACAAATACAAACATTATTATGAAAATTTTACGTACGATATCTACTTAAAGAAGATTTACCTCGAAACAATATAGGTAGGTAATATAAGCTTGGTGCTTCATGACAAGACCAATAGAATCCACTTAGAAGGTGGTACAAGGTGAAATACATTTTCAGGCAATTAATGTATATTTTTGATATTCAGAGAGTCATCTTGCTGAATGTAATCGGTAATTATATTTATATTGGCATGAGGATGGCAATTATTAACTATATTTTGCACTAGTATGCTACTCAGTATTAAACCCATGCCAGCTCCCAACCTATCTGAGTATATCACAGTCTTCTGGGTATATTGACTGTGGTCTGGATCTAAATCCTTAACTGGAGATGGCGCAGTTCGAGCTGACGGGCACCTCGTGGTGGGGGTTGGAGCTGTGTTGCTGCTAGAGGCACCACAGCGGTTGAACGAAGGTGAGGGCGGCGCCAGCATCGCGGATGGTAACACCAGCCTGGGTGACTGGGACAATACAGCACCATCTTCAGTTAAAGTGTTCGTGGTAGTCTCAAGATTAGTTTGAGTGCAGCTATGCCGTACTTCAACAAATATACTTTCGTTATTGACAGTTTCCAGCATTTTCAGGTAGTGGTCATTGGCATCTTTTTGGGCTTGTTTATGGTCTCAGGTTACACATGTACCTAGTGCCTTTTCTAAATTAACTATTTACTCTGCCTTATAGTTTAAATCCTAAAGTTACGTCCTAATAAACTATAACAAGAGTCCAATAATAATTCTTGTAAGTTACATCTAGATTTTTCCTTGCTCAATTTTGCATTATTGAGAAGTTGTTTCTGTTTCCTAATTTTTTTTTTTTTTTCTTAACGAAGTTACTTAGTTTAACATATTTTTTAATTTTATTAGTCCCTTTCATGATGAGTGTTTGGCTATGACCATGGCGACATGGTGTAAGTACCTACTGAGATTCACATTCGACATGTTGATAGGTATGAGCTTATAACTACATAGAGTTATAAGCTCAGTTCGAAGATCTAAACTAGAAATACTAGTCGCTGAAGTCAACGGCTTACACTCTAATTTATCAAATTTTATTCTACACTCTGAAAGCTCTTGCTGTAAGTCTTTGTTTTGCTGCAACACCAGTTCATACGATTCATGAGAATTGTCCACGGAACGCAGGCATGCATTCAAACGATCCACTTCTAACAGTGTATGATGTAAACAATTAATCAGCAATGAATCGGTACAGTTAGCATAATAAATAATTGCCTACCTACTTATGTTATTCTGTGATAAAATAAAAAAAGGAAGACGATTTGAATGGTGCGTCGTCGAAATTTTAGAAACAGACGTAGAAGAGTGTACCTAAGACTTTAGCAACGGACGAAAGAAATAGCACAGTCTGGAGAAGGCCTTACCTCGGACATTTGATAATGAAACTATCACACTGTATAAGATTATAAATGCAAAAGTTTGTATGGATGTATGGATGGACGGATGGATGTTTGTTACCTCTTCACGCCAAAACTACTGAACGGATCAGGCTGTTTTGTATACGGTTAATCTTAATCCTAGAATCAAACATAGGCTACTTTTTATCTTACAATTCAGTTCCCCTGGGATAGAAATCACCTTCAAACGATTCCACAGGATTAACGCGTGCGAAGCCGCGGAGTGCAGCTTAATGTTATGTTATAAATTGTTTCGACACTTTTCACACCGTGCCGGAGTAATCCAGATATGTCTCTGAAAATTCGGTGTTTCTTTCTAAGAAGGGACACATCCGGCAATAATAAGGAACACTTCTACAGAAACCATTCCTCGTTGTCAGGCCATTCATGATGATGAGGTGTCTTAAGACAGGCTTAATACAAACACCTCTGAAGTTTGAATGTTCGTGTTTAATATTATCAACAATTTAAGGTAGATTGAAAACAAACATCTTGTAAAGCTTAAATGAGAAGAGACAGTGTTTGTTGGTATAACTAAGAGTTATACAAACTTTTGAGTTTTCGCTTCACCTCCGCCTCGCAGCCAAGTTTTCACTTATGCGACTTAAATATGTTTCAACTTCAAAGTATATTAATAATATAATATGAAAACTTATACAAGTTAATTGAATTAATGAGAAAACTCGTTTTAAAGTGGTTTGCCTCTGCTTGTTATCAAACGGGGAGTTTGTAAGAGTCACACATCCAGATTAATATTAACATTTGTTAGTTTAGTTACACATAGATCACTAATATAAATGGTGTAGCTATAAACTAGTATACCTATCAGTAAAAAACAACATGAGGCAAAGAAAAATTAATTCATCTTGAAATGTTATTATAATAACTCCCGAAAGTTTTAAAAGGCACTAGACCCGGCGAACTTCGTACCGCCATTAAAATTGACTGAACTTTCTTTGTATTTTCTCGCCTTTTAAACCATATTTGGAATTCTACAAATATTTAAAACCAAAAAGAACACAAAATTGCTCTAGCCGTTTTCAAGTTAGTAAGACTAACAAACGTCAGTTCATTTTTGTATAGATTGATAGACCATGTTTTGCCGTCTCAACCCAATATTATTATTCTTCAAGGCCAGCACACTATACACTGCAATAGGTGTTAATTTCTAGTAGAAATATGGACACGACACGGCCTCGTCACGATGCGTATCAAATCGAAATCTCTATCGTTAGGTACTTCTGTCTGAATCTGAGTCTCTTTACTTAGAAATAAAGAAAATATCTCGCATACGTGCATAACAAAACATACCATTAAACTGTTTAAATATTATTATATATCCGAAATGCATAAAGTTATTGATACCAACTTTAATTCCTTTTAAGACTGTTACAAAAATATTCTTGTTAAAATGTTGTGAGACAATTGGGCGGCAAGTTCAGCAAGGTTGAAATTTTGCTGAAATACCTAACAGGTAGGTAAGAAAGATTCCTATTTTTATCATGTTTTTCCATGATAATAATTGGGTTTGTTTAAAAAAAAAACTATAAACCGACTTCAATTTTATGGTTTCCTCATGGATGCCATTGTCGCTGATGATGATGATGATTTGTCGTTAAAGCGACAATATAAATACACACTCTGTCAACATTTCCATAGTAGGGTTCATAAATACAGCCTGCTGACAGACAGACAGGAGGCGTAATAGGTGTGAGACCCTTACCTACGCGTACAAAATCATCAGTCCATCTTCCTTCGTTCTATGCTATCCGTCTTCATTGATACAAGTTCTTTTTGGATATCCTCCACATGCATTTACTTTGTAAGCCTCATTTTTACGTCCGTTGCCATGGAAACCGCTAGAAATCAATTATAACGAGTGAAATTATCATGAGAAGAGGATGTTTTAATTACTAAACGGGTGGACTGATCTTGACGAAATTTGCCTAATAGTATCTAGTAGTTTATAAATTATGTGGGTAAAGGATCTATGCCTTTTCCTTACATTTTGTCCTAAAATATAATCTTGGAAGATTGAAACAAAATAAAGTTTATTGGGAATAGCGCGTGTAAGTCACGCGCAGCAGCTAAAGCAACTATAAATATGTTGGTACCTGAGGTTGGTACCTACTTAATACTTGATGTGGACTAAACTGCCTGTCAGCCTAAAAACAATTAGAGCACTGACTTTCTTACTCAACTAGCAACCCATTCCTGCTTCGTATCGCACTGTCGAAATCTAAAAGAAAGTTGTGTTAGTTACACTTTTTATAACTCAAGAACAGCTGAACCGATTTGGCTGAAAATTGGTGGGGAGGTAGCTTAGAACCAGGAGACGGACATAGGATAGTTTTTATTTCGTTCTCAGCTGAACGAATCTTGATGAAATTTGGCAGGGAGGTAAACGGTTTCCCGGGGACGGACATAGCTACTTGAATAGAGCGTGCGAAGCCGCGGGAAAAAGCTAGTTTATTATAAATATAGCCTATGTGACTCAGGGATTATGTAGCATTCTAATTGTGAAAGAATTTTTGGTCCACTACTTTTTGAGTTTATTCGTTACAAAGTAAGATATCGTAACAATAAAGATTTTGATGATTTTTTCGTGTCTGTTCCCCTGATATCAAAATGTCAATGTTCAATCAATATGTTGTGCTAATCAGTGGTAGTGGCAGTATTCATGAGTTTACCTACTAAGTGAGGGTTAAGTGAATGCAATGTCTGTCTGTGCCTCTGAGATGAATATGTCAACATTCAATGAATAGGTTGTGGCAAGCAGTGGCGCTGCTGCAAGTGAGCGTGATTATCTACAATTGCCTTCAATGAATGCACTCACTAAGTGAGGGTTAAGTGGGTGAAACGTCTGTTCTCCTGAGATCAATAGTCAGTATCCAATCAATATGTTGTGCCAATCAGTGGCGTTTGTGCAACCGAGCGTGATTGTTTACAATTGCGGTTGATGAGTGCACTTACTACGTGAGGTTTAAGTGGGTGCAATATCTGTTCCTCTGGGATCAATATGGCAATATTCAATCAATATGTTGCGCCAATCAGTGAAGCTGCTGCAAGTGAGCGTGATTATCTACAATTGCCTTCAATGAATGCACTCACTAAGTGGGGGTTAAGTGGGTGCAACGTCTGTTCTCCTGAGATCAATATGTCAGTATTCAATCAATATGTTGTGCCAATCAGTGGCGTTTGTGCAAGTGAGCGTGATTGCGGTTAATGAGTGCAATCAAGTACGCTTAATTTTCTATAGATTGGGTATTTTATAAAGTTCGTTATAATAGTATGGGCTATGTGACTGGGCTGGTGTAAGAAACCCTTGACTCACGTCGACCGATAATCATTTTGGATACTCGATGATTTAACTGCGTAGAAGGAGTTAATTTGGGTTTGATTCTTTCAATCGGTCTTTAACATTATGTTGTATCTACTATCACTGTAGTGAACCAAAACAATCCCGCGCATTTGTCAAAGCAACAGCGGCAAACCATTTGTTATGAAGTTTGTTGATGGAGCCAAACTACTGGACTCCATACGCGCAAAAATAATAATTTGTATAAAAAGAATTCAATTCAATTCAATTCATTGTTTTTATTCCATAGGCATACATTTATATTGCACTCAGATCAGTCAAACAACAATAATACATTTCAAACCAAAAAATAAAAATAAATCTCTTAGATTTAATTAACTTAATATATTTTTCCAAACATCTTAATCAGAAAGGAGGTCTTTTACCGAATGTGATAGTACGTATGTTCGTATAAATACATAGTGTTACATAGACAAAATTATGCTTTTAGTACCTAGTGTTTTTTTAATTAGGGTTTTGAACGTTCTGTCGTTCAGTTTAGTTGCTTTGTCAGGTACATAAAGTATTATAAAATTTAACACTATTCACATCAAACTATTTGTTAACCTTCGTAAGCCGTACGATAGCAATTTAAGAATAAGTAAGAACAGTTAAGAAGTTGATAAGAATCTTTAATTCACAAATTCCAAAGTGCTTGGGACAAATCCAACGAACGCAAACTCAACGGGGTTTCGTCACGTTGCTATGGCCTCTGCATCATAATAGTACCATTATAGTACCATCACAGCTCGATGGTACTATAATTATTGTCATCGAACTTACATAAGCACCTACGAGTATGTAAAATATTAGCTTAATCGGTTGAGGTTTACTGGTTTAAAGTTGCAAGATTTGTCTCACACATGTCTTCATACATACTAACTGGCAAATCGCGCTTTGGAATCGCATAAGATTTACCAAATGAATGGTGGCAAAACTTCCCATGTTCATAGAACAGTTTGGACTTACCATTAACCGTTGGTAAACCTGAGGATTGCCCACAGTACAGTAATAGAACCCATTCATCAATGTGGCTGTATACTGCAGCCCCAGGGTTTTCTGTCCAGAGAGATTTGTTAGCTGATGAATTGCTGTTGCTTCTTTTCATCTGCGGAGGTTTTTACTCCTACATATTTTCAAAGAGGCCTTTGTTCAAGTTTTTATTGGTTTGGTATACCTTATAAACTTAATGAAAAGTTTACTAAAAAACATCAAAAAGGAATGGCTGGAACACACAAAAAAGGCAGTGAGAACGCTGCGTTCTGTCTGAGCCTCTCTAATTCAAATGGCATTGAATAGACTGTTTCTACGACAGCAAGTAAATCAATATAACTGGTATTAAAACATGTTTTTCAGCATGTTAAGACACATAAGTGAAATATAAATGCGTCAACAAGGCTGGATAGCCCTTGACTCCATTTTAAAATTAATTTGATCTAACCCCTTGATGTCCTGGAAATTGGGCGTCTTATTTCCGGGACACTCCAGTGTTATTCAATTATTGTAGAGTATATGTTTGCTTTTAGCAATCTCGACACGGTAGCTAAGCTAGGCACCTGCAAATCTTGCAATGTGATTGGTCTCGTATATCTTCATACTGTTACACGATGGTACAGCGCTGCGTCATCTTAGCATAAGCATCGCTCGTTAATTCCTTATCTCCGACAACCAAGGTTGTCATTATTACTATTAGCCGCAGGTAGGTGCATCGCCTGTGTTATTATTGTACAGCATTTCAGCATGGTTCGTCAAGCACGAAGACGATAAGTCTTCAGGTATTTGATACCGATATATTTGATGTACTTGTATATATATATGTCTGTCATCTGCTTCCCCTAACACAAGCTTCGCTTTAAGTGAACATAAAAAAGTAGAAAACCTGTTTTACCAAATGTCCACGAAATGCCTCCACGCCATTGCGGTTGTGACCTTTGATATTATTACTGGCGCTCCTACTTTTCCACCAGCAATGAACCAAGGCCTTGGTAACACAAGTATTTGGCACCGTTTCCATAGGAAAGTAATTAGTGTAAAAGCGCTAAGGTTGGTTGGTACAGTTCGTGCTCGGTACCGCCTGAATGGAAAGAGGCTCTTTCTCAAACGTCCTGGCCCCGAGCCAAGAAGCCCGGTCGATGTTGTGTCCCGTGCCTCGCACTGCCGGTGCCTAGGTCACTGAATCTTTCAGCAGTACTAACTAACCTTCTATGGGTGTTTGATTTTGATTCGTCATCATGCTGCGGTTGCGGCGCGGCGGCGTGACCACAGAGGGTTCTCGAACAAACTAAGGCTTTAGGTACATTAATATTTATCTAAACACTCCGTGGCATTGTCGGAGAAGCAAATTGTACCTTGCTGTTCAAAAAGGCTTACTATAAAATATCAGATTATCTAATACTTAGATAAAAAAGCTTGGGCCGGGTTTCCTTTTTTTGGGAACTCGATAAATAACAACTATCGTCGCTTCTTTCTCTGTAAGACGCCCTCCGGCCAGGTGGGATGACGATATGCGAAAGACTAAAACCAGATGCTGGATGCGTCAAGCTGAAGACAGGGCGTTATGGCGCTCATTAGGGAGGCCTATGTCCAGCAGTGGACTAGTATAGGCTGATGATGATGATGATATCTAAGTCTAAATATAATGCGACTTGAGAGTAGATAGGTAGTTGTCATATAACAAAAAGAAACGGGGGGACAATGCCCTCCCCCACTGAAATGCCAAAGCGCAGGGCGACCGAGGACACCTGGCCGTCACCAACCCAGGTCGTGCAAACCACAGAAGTCCGATCACTAGTAAAGGAGACCTCCCCCTCCGCTCATACTAAGCGGGATAGCGAGACTGGTGCAACTCCAGATCCGCTAGGCTACGGCCTAGCGGACCTGGAGTCGCACACAAGCGCACAAGTCAAGTCCGCCCGCCCAGAGACCTCAACCAGCCAAGCCCCGGCTAAAGAGGACAGCGGAAGCGAACCTAGAGGGCAAGCACAGAAAACCAAGATTCCATCTCCGCAGGAGAACGGCAACCCGAAGGCCCAGAATGGACCGACCCACCAATGACCCCTCGTCTTTAGGCGAGGGCGGATGCGCTCAGTAAAAAGCAGTTAAAAGCAAAAAGCCTGAATCTGCCTTCCCAGTTCCCCCACGCCATGTGACAAGACAGGGTAGTAGTAGTAGTAAGCATAAGTAGGGATAGGTACTTACTATTTTTTTGTGTGCGTATTACCTACGTGCGTACTCTTGCGTTTTTTAACATTATAAAAGAAATCAAAAACATTTTTTGCTGATTTTATCATTATATTATTAGGTACATTAAAGATCATTTGATATATCAAAACATTATGATGTAAGAATACAGGTTTACGAAAATGAAGAAAAAAATCTTACAACTTAAAAAACCTAAAAAAAAGGTTCGGTATTCATAAATTCGTTGAACAAAAGTTGATCCCCTTGGTGTCCAGAATCTCTTCCCTTTCGACTTAATAAACATGTTTTGTGGCAACCTGTATAATGCCGGGTTCACATCCACGAACCGAGCCGGAACGTAATGCGAATCGAGCCCGAACCGAACCGAACTTACAGGGTCGTACTTACCCTTCCAGATAGAAAGATGAACGGCTAGTTGGACCTTAATGTAATGGGCACACACGACTTGAAATTGAAACTAGGGTGCAATAATAAAAATAATAACAAATTATATTTATTTTTAACCTACTTCAAAATAAAGGAAAAGGTTCTCAATTCGTCTGTTTTTTTTGTATGTTTCCTCAGAACTTTTGACTTAGTGGTCCGTTTTTTTTATTCTTTTTTGAAGTTCCCGTCTGGAATTCATAAAATTCATAAAAAACCTATAACATCGAAGTCAGTTTATAGTTTCTTAAAAGCAAATTAATTATAAGAAACTCAAGTCAAGAAACAATACATAAGTGCACTGAATAAATAATTCAACCTCAAAAATTTGGGTCGCGACTCTCGGTCCCACTAATTTGACCCACTGGTGGGACAGTGTGTCGATTTAATGAGCTCGTGGTCCCACTGTTTGGTGGGACCATCAGTCAACGTAATGCAGTCGCTCGTGGTCCATCGGACCAGTTTCTGGACCCTTCCATTAAAACAAGAATTACCGAAATCAGACTAGGTACTCAGTAAAAAGTTACGAGTGGTCATACAAAAATTAATAATTTATGTATACATATCTATTACCTACGCGTCCACTTCAGAAACTCCTTCTTTTTTTCGTCGTCGGTTGAAAAATAACGATGGGATCAGAATGTGATGTTTACCCATTTCGAACTGATACAGGCGCGGTCTGATAGGAGGTTGACACCCGATGTTTGTTTGTTTGTATGAGTCCATATTCAATGGTATGAGCATGATCTGAGCATACCATTGAATATGGACACTTTAAATTATATTTCTGTATTAAATTTATTGTTGCCTGAAATAAACGAATTGTATTGAATATAATTGAATACCGTTGGTTATAAGCTTATAAGCTAAGCGTCATCTGACAAAATCGGGGGCTAACGAGACATCGGGATCTAAGCGAGGGTTGAATATTCAAATATTAGTAAATATGCACGTACGGGGCATCGTTGTAAAGTAAGCTGGTAGGTACTAATAATTAACTACATTACTAAAAACAAGTCAAATAAATAATATGTTTAAAATAGGTATTAAAAAATCAATGATGGATAATTACAATCACCAATATTTATTAAGAACATTATAATTGGACGCTTGATTACAACTTTAATGTTGTAGTTTTTATCTATATTTTATTAATAAATAAATTAATAGTCTCCGTACAGATTCATCGCTAGTAGGATATTTCCCTGTCCTTCTGTCTACTTTGTCTTGTTAAGATGAGCCGCGGGCATGTATACAAGGCCTAAAGTGGACTAAAAGTGACCCCAATGTTGAAATAAGATTCGATAGCCTTTCGGAGAGGAGCGGAAGTCTGCCCGCACTCTCCGGGTATATTTGATCGAAGGCACTCGCGAGATTTCATTTGTGAAGCGTTACATTACCGAGGGACTCTACATTACCGAGGGACGGTTCTCATTTACAAAGCGATGTAGCGCATTTCAATGCTTTCACGTCGACGATGTCATGAGATAGATTCACTTCACTCGTTCAAACTATTAATTCTAACAATAATTTTCTACTCGAGTTCAGAGTTCCAACAAACTTGTTCAAAGATAGTCTAGCTTATATTTATATGTATCTTAGATCGTATTAAGTTTAAATTAATTCGGTAACCTAGATAGTAACCATTTTGGAGAAAAAAGTACGAAGTCAAAGTCAAAGTCAAATCGTTTATTTCTTTAAACTTACAAAATAAGTACTTAGACATGTACGCGACTGACTATCAACTTTGAGTAAATAAATGGTGTCGGTTCAGATGTTGCCAAAACTAGGCTAAACTAATCTGACAGGACTAAAAATGATGCCATCCTTATTATTTGGATCGTTATGACAGCAGCGACAGTTTTAGTACTGTCAAATTAGTTTAGTTTAGTTTTGGCGACATCAGAATAGCCACCAGTGCTAAGAAATATTATTCTTAGGTCTTTCTATAGTGAAGCCAATTTCGAGAGAAGATATTTTATTCTTTTTTAGAAATCGGTTTCTAACCTTGGTTTTGATGTGGCCGAAGCGGTCTAAATGAGCCGTCTCCAAACAGAATGTACACATTATACAAATACAAAATATTTATTCCAGATAACTTATATTAATTTACAATGCATGGGTTTGGGACGCTCTACCTACAATTCAACCTTTAGAGAGTAAAGAAAAAATCATCAATCAACTTCGATGAGAATAGGCGAAGATATCACCAAAATTGACGGAGAAATCGGTAAACATAAATAAATAAATAATTTTGTTTTAAAAACTATAAACCGACTTCAATTTTTTATAGTTTTTTCATGAATTTTCATGGATCCCGTTGTCAGAACTGAACAAAATTAAATGGGACCACACGGGAAGCACCAGCTTTCATATAAAAAAAGAATCATGCAAATCGGACCACCCAGTCAAAAGTTCTGAGGTAACAAACATAAAAAAAAATACAGACGAATTGAGAACCTCCTCCTTCTTTGAAGTCGGTTAAAAATAAACACAGGGACGAAAATAGAACATCTTCCTGAAGTCGGTAAAAATACCTGTAACTACAAGTCTCCAGTGCCCGGCTTCACGGATTCTATACAATATGGTCTTATTACTAATCGCGTTTGACCTGTGAGATGTAATACATTGTAGAAGTAGTTCAATGTGACAAGTGTGACGAAGTGTGACAGTGGTTTTGTAATTATGTTAGTAACCACAGAATTGGGAAGTAAAGTAGGTACTCTCTACTCTATCATGTGTTAGTAACATAAAAAAAACAGTAGTTACCTATTAAATTAAATAATATTCACGAAGTCTTCAAACAGATTTCGTGGTGTAGTGGTTATCACGTCCCCTGAAAAGGGGAAAACATGGGTTCGAATCCCTTCGAAATCCCAAAAAATTATTGTGATATTATTTGATTTCTTAGAAATTACCCGTAGTGTAAAACTATAATAACCAATCATCAGAACAGTAAAAGTAACAAAATCGCCTCAACTCTTTAAAAAATATGAAAAATTATAAAAGTTATATTAAAGCGTCAGGTTTCTGAGATATTCACAGATACTTTTTTTTATCATATACTCTTTTGAAAAAATCCTTCCTCTTGACCTTTTTAAAGTGTGTCACTTACAGACTTCTCTATATTTTTTCCTGTAAAAATATCCATCCATATCTACAAACGCTTTATAGATGGATAACTCTTCAAAGATAGGAGGAATGGTTAAATTTTCAAGTTTTTTTTTAAAGTATGTAGCCATAAATAACATAAACTGTTTTGAGATAAAAAAACAAAAAATTGCCCAGTAATTGAAGCTATAAAACGCAACAATCAGATGGATTTTCGTATAACAAGAAACGAAATACATACTTAGTTTAGTTTGGTATATAAGTTAAATCTGTTTAGTTTTTTTATAAATTTTTATAATTGTTGTTTTCTGTTACTTAGATCGACATAATCGCAATATTCTTTAAATAAAGAATTTAAAAAACAAGTTACTGTAGTGGTAAATACCTTAATTTCATTGTATTATGTTGTAATTTACTGTATTATTTCAAAGTGTTATCTTACGCCGAGCTCCCGGGGGAATCTCTCTGCACACAGCTCTGCACCAGACCTAGCAGAGATGGTACAGGCTAAAGACAGAATGCAAAGATATTTGCAGATTTTTGTATGTATGTTGGCCGAACATTTTGTTATTTAAGGAAACTCAAAATGTATAAAAAACACCTTATGTGATCACTTAGTTATCCGTCTGTTTGTCAGACTGTCAGTCCTTGGAGGTATCAAATTGAATTTATCATCAATACTCAAGTCCGTTACTTGAAGCCGTGATATAAATGAGGAATGGTTACTAAATATTTTCATTCTTATGATTAAATTGCCAACCCCCAGGGAATAACTTTTATTCAACTTTTCGAAGTGTTTTTTCATGAAATAATGACAAAAAATTTAAATTCTTTGAAAATTCAAAACAATAATAATGATCACAATATAGTAATAACAATAATAATAAAATAAAAGTAATGATACAATTCACGTGATATAAACAGTATTATGGATATTTGTTTAACATATATTTTTCAAAAATAAAAATGAATTTTTAGACAAAACAAATTGTAGAACAAACGTTGACCTCCTCGATAGCTATAATCACCCCCTTTCGGCTAAGGACGCATTTATATTTCGGCTAAGGACGCATTTATATTTCGGCTAAGGACACATTTATATTTCGGCTAAGGACACAATTATATTTCGGCGATTAAGTACACAAGTGAAGTGTGAGTCAACCCATTTTCTCGGCAGGGTGCCACGGAAAGGTTAGTGCCCTGTTGATATGCCAACGTTGTGCGCCACTAATCCCCAACCTACACGAATCGTATACCAATTTCGGCGCTACAAATTACAGGGGATAGGAGATGGAGAACTTGTTACGTTTCTCCCCAGCCTCCCTAACTCCACCCTCACTTTATCGGCACAACTAGGGTTGCCATCCGTCCGGGTTTTCTCGGATTTGTCTTTGTTTAGAGGGCGTTCTGGCGGGGTTTTATTTGTATAGTTTTTTTCCGGGCTTAAAATTTCAATCTTGGGCCCGGCCGCAGCGATGGCAGCAGCGGCGGCAGCACGACACCCGCATTGTGCCTGCCGAAAATGTTTGTCTACACTCGAATACTCAAACGCACGTCTCGAACATTAACTTTTAAGATATTTTCGCAGATAACTGTCAAAGCGCGACTATGTTTAAAAAAATGGTAATCTCTAAAGTCGGTTTAGGAATGATGGTTTTACGTGATCTGATAACGTCATTTACTTGATCTATTGAAAATCATAACTCGTAGTTTCTACACTTTTTTCCCATTTTGGTGTTAGCTACGCTATCTTTTAGACGAAATTAGAACTTTTGTGTCTTCAGTGCTGCAGTCGTCATAACAACATCATCGATTTAGTAGACTTTATTCACGTTAATAAAACCAGTTTACATGTCTGGGTTCTGGGATCCAAAATCCAGGGTTTTCACGTGTCTGAAACTTTAGAGATGGCAACCCTAGGCACAACCCTCTCCCTAAGTTATAGACGGTCTAATGACCTATTGTCGTTATTTACAGACGATTGCATCGCTTTGCAGCGACCTCGGGGTTCAGAGACAAAAGATTGTACCTACACCTTCCAAATATGCAAGCGATGTTGCCGTTAAGTATTTGTTTTATAAACGATGAATAAAAGGGAGTAGTTTTGCCAGTCAGTCGACGCGTATAATTTATTTTTATGTATGACCATATGTTTTTACATAGAAGTCCGATTTTGATAATTGTTTTTTTCTACATATCACGACACTCTCTGACGTTCGTCAAACGTTGGTCATAGTGCGTTTTCCTGAATCATTGTGAATGAGAGCACGTCTCACGCGAGACGTTGGTAACTACGTTTGAAATAACATATTGTTATAAAGTACTAAGTAATTCTGTTGCCTTAATAAGAATAATTTGTAAGGATTATATGTTTCATATATGCCTCCCACTTTCTTTTCTCTGCAGCCCTAGTCTTCGGCCGCTTGAACCTAGCTTGCGGCCGGTGATTCACCGTGTCGATGTATTTTTTACTGTAGAATCACAGTATGAATGGATAAATGGTTTTAACCTCTTCACGCCTAACTACTGAACGTATCAAGCTTAAATTTTTAAGAGTCATATTTCTAGACCTGGAATAAAATATAGGCTTTGTTTTCTCATAATTTACCCCGATCCGAATCCCCTAGGAATCTAATAGCCATAAAACGTTCCCGTATAACAATAGTCATGATGGAGGAGATTTTGAATGTACTAAAACAAATACAAAAGGAATTGGATGTGCCGAAAACAACAATCCAGGAAAGTGGACAAATGGTGATAGAACAAGTCACTATTATTTTAGAAGAAAAACATTCTACATGGGACTAAAAGCACGAAAAATTAAAAGAATTGGTGGAAAATCAGGAGGAAAAAATCTACTTCATGGAAAAAATACCTAGTTATTAAGTGGATGAAAATGAAAATGAAAATGAAAATGTTTATTTTGTAACCACAATAACAAAGGACAAAGTTTTGAGCAGCTCTGTCTTCCGTTTTAGTTTTTAAAAACTGTGTTACAGAAGGCAGCGTCTTCCCAATGCAAGGTACATTGTTTGTAGTTTCAGAAGGAAACGAGATACGGATATAACAATACTCCTCTAATAAATTAAACTACCTCGATATACAAGAAGCAGGAAGACTAGAAAAGAAAGGCGATAGACCACGGCCATTGATTTTGACCTTTTTCAACGCTAGAAATAAAAATTACAATTCTTAAGCAAATACAGATATTGAAAGATACTTCATATAACATTCAAGCGGACTATCCAAAGCAGGTGCTAGAAAAGAGGAAGGAATTAAAGGAACAGCTAAAACGAGAGAGAGAAAAGAGAAACATAGCCACAATCAAATATGACAAACTGATCATCACTGATAGTATGAATAAAAGAAAACTTTCTTTATAACCCGAAAATAGCATCGTAAAAAAACAAAATAAAACCACTCAAGCCAATAAAAATAAAAAACTACAGCAACAAAGCTCGACAGCCCGGAGATCATTTCAGCATTTCAGAAGGAATAATAAAACCTGGCATAATACATTATTAATTAAAAAAATATAACTAAGAAAAAGAATACCCAGGATATAAATTATACAAACATATATACGTAGTAACTAAGCCCCTACTCCTACATAGATCTAAACAAAAATGAAACCACTAGAACACGAAACATCTTCCGACCCAGCTGGTCACCCTGGAAGATTATAAACACAACCCTCCAAAAGAAACTACACAAACGGATAACACGAAAAGTAAACGAATAACTCAATTAAAAATCGCAACGTATAACGTCAGGACCTTATCGTCATACGAACGCTTGCTGGAACTAGAAGAAGTCATCATCATCATCATCATCAGCCTATGTTAGTCCACTGCTGGACATAGGCCTCCCCTAATGAGCGCCATAGCGCCCTGTCTTCAGCTTGACGCATCCAGCATCTGCCTTCAGTCTTTCGAAGAAGTCATACAGGAAATAAATTACGACATAATAGGTATTGCAGAAATGAGACGACTAAGTAACAAAATCGAAGAATACGAGAATCGAATACTTTGCCACATAGGATGTATACCGGGTAAATATGGAGTAGGCTTCATTATGAATAAGTATCCTAAATACAACATAGAGAGCTTTTTTGGATATATGATATCCATTATACAAGTATGTGCACCGACAATGGAAACAATATATAAAATGGGCGACATGCTTCAAAAGAAGGACACTTCACAGTGCAACATCATGGATATAGCGAAAGAAACGACAGAGAACACAGACTTATAGACTACGCACTTGAACATAATCTAACCATCATCAACAAATGCTTTAAGAGAAGCCATAACCGAAGATGGACCTGGCGATCCTCAAATGGGAAACACAAAAACGAGATCGACTATATATTATCCAACCAACGAAACATATTCCTAAATTCTGAAGTTATGAATTTAAACCTTCCGTCAGACCATAGACTAATTAGAGCATCAGTAAAAATTACCAAACAAAAACAAAGCAGAGTTAAATTTACAAACAAAAAAGTAATCAAACTAAACAACAAAGAAGAAGCAACAAGATATAATAAAAACCTAAGATCGATGCTACTCTACCCAACCATCAACTTGCAAAATACCTCGGTACAAAGCTATTACAATAAGACAACGGACGCAATCTGCCAGAAAGCGAAACAAGCTAGAGAAGATACGAGAAATATACAAAAACATTACAAAATACTATCATTTCGCACAGCTACGTTATTAGAAAGGAGAAAAGAACTACAAAAAATAAAACTCGCATTTTGGAAAGGTCCTTCAGGTAAAAGGAGCAGGGAAAGACCGTTGACACGTTGGGATGAAGAGATTTCAAGGACAGCCGGCCCAAACTGGAAGCAGACTGGGACAGAACTCAGTCGACAGGCTAGGCTAATAATCCTATGTACTTCATCCAGACAATGCACATCAAGCTGCATTAATTTATTATATTGTAAAGTCCATGACATTGAATAAGTTTTGATTATGTTACACCTCTTTAATCTATCATAGGCTAGTCCACAAATGACAATGCATTCTTAGCAGCTATATTTTACCTAGTTAAGCTAACTGTGATAATTATATATTATTTAGATTCAATAATGACAGACAATGCCATTTTCCAGCAGCACCATTAATTATTATTTGTACATGACTTTAACGATGCCCATTTACAGCTGATCTATTTATTAATTTATCTTTTTTTATACATACAAATTATTAACTTGATTATTTTTCTGTCTTGTCTGTTTTATGGCTTCAAATTATAATTCAAGCAGCATTATATTGTATAATTGACGTCTCCAAGTGTGCCTTGTGCTCCTACGGCGAATAAATGAGTATGAGTATGAGTATGAGACAAAATTGATCATCAGAACTAAATGATATTAGGCTATATTGCTATACTATTTTAAATAAGTTAATAGTTAAAAGGATAATAAGTAAAGCAGAAATGTAAACAAACTAGCTAAGCGTATTAGATTTAAACTCGAAAACAATGAAGAGTAGGTAATTAGTAGGAAATAAAAGACTTTTTATATTTTATTTTTAGTGAGATATTTGTAACATCTTCCCAACAAAACTACTGAACGTGTCGAGCTCAAATTTTAGTAACGTGTGAAATTGAAATATGTCAGCCCTTCTTTTTATAAATGTAATGTTGTAATGATCGTCATATTTGTTTCGGCTGCCACAGTGTCTGTCAACCCTTCTGTTTTGAGTGTGCAAAGATGAGTCATTTATTTTTTGGTTACCGCACCGTCTTTCAGTGCCAGCCTTTCCTTTTTACCGCAGCGTCTGTCAGCCTTTTTGTTGTAATATGTTAAGTTTGCAGTGATGAGTCAAACATTTTTTCGGAAACCGCAGTCTGTCAGCATTTCTTTGTAAAGTATGTTAAGCTTGCAATAATGAACAACCTATTTTCTCGGCTACTGCAGCGTCTGTAAGCCCTTCTGGTTTTAGTATGCAGCGATGTGTCATTAGGTATTTTTTGTTGGCTACCACAGTGTCAGCCAGTGCCAGCCTTTGATTTTTTCAGTATCATAAGTATGCGTTGGTGAGTCATAAAAAAATCGGCTACCGCATCGTCAGTCAGCCTTTTGATTTTAATATAATATATTAAGTTTGCAATGATGAGTCTTAACAACTATTTCTTTTATCGCTGCCTCTGTCACCGTTAATGATTTTTCATTAGGTACCAGACGATTTTTTCATTAGGTGAATCAGACAAAATGTTAGACACTTGGACAGAAACAATAATAATGTTCTATAGATACGTACGTACATACTTTTTCATCAATAGTTCTGCTCGACATGTCAGCGTTTTCGAACTTGTTGAAACAAGTCAGACTGCCATCAGCTGTGACGGTCTAGTAGTTTATTGTACACTGCCGCGCCCATAACATGCATCAGCTTTCATGGACGAGGATGAAGAGCTCGTGAGGAGCGGGAGATGGTAACAAGCTTGTGTTCCGCGTCCCGTGCAAGTGGGAGTCACCGTCATGTCGTGTCATTCGTCCAGGTTCGAACGTACACCGCCATTTGCATGATCGCTATCTCCAGTGTGTCTACCATGAGTTTTGACAAACTATACTCGCTCGCTTGCGACTGTAGTTAAAAAAATGTATGGAAACTTCTAAAGCGCCTCTAGCGGATAGTTGGGTACTAAAATGTGCTGTGGATAACTATTGCGTATTACGTAACTACTGTAGTAACGTCAGGCGATATAACTACGACAACTCATGGTAGACACACTGGTAGCTCAACTGATCCATATGAATCACAATTTATCCGTTCATTATTGTTTTAAGTTTAAGCCATTCGTTTACAATAACATTAAAATATGTAATACTAAATTTGAAATACTAAGTTTACGCTTCAGACTAGCATTGATAGATCAGTTGAGCTACCTGTAGATTTTACTTATACCTTTAATAATATAAATTTTCATAGTTTGACGAATTCATAATGAATAAAAGCGGGTTAACTATGACGTTGGTGTTCTTCCAACACAAACAAGGTTCGTAGTTAACCCGCTTATATTCTTATTATATCTGTAGATGGTTTACGCTTCCAAATGGTATTGATATTGATCAGCTGAGCTATCTGTCGATTTTACTATAGAAGCTTTTAATGTTTGACGAATTCATTATGAATTTAAGCGGGTTAACTACGACGTTCGTGTTCTTCCAACATAAACAAGGTTCGTAGTTAACCCGCTTATATTCATAAATAATGTGTCTGTAGATTGTTTACGCTTCCGACTAGTATTGATATGGATCAGTTGAGCTACCTGTAGATTGTTTACAGTTCCGACTGGCATTGCTATGGATCAGTTGAGCTATCTGTAGATTGTTTACGCTTCCGACTGGTATTGATATGGATCTGTTGAGCTACCTGTAGATTGTTTACGGTTCCGACTGGCATTGTTATGGATAAGTTGAGCTACCTGTAGATTGTTTACGCTTCTGACTGGCATTGATATGTAGGTCAGTTGAGCTACCTGTAGATTGTTTACGCCTTGTATTGATATGGATCAGTTGTTTTTAATTACCATGATAGGTATAATCGTCTTGTAGGTACTTAGCTATGTATTACCTATTTGTTTTTACTTTCCTTGTATTGTGATGAAAAGCACAGTGTTTACCTCGGGTGAAAGTAACTTAAGTATTTAGTCCCTCGCTGTTTGTTTCAGTAACCTTAACTTTTCGTTAGACGTTGGAATGAGAATGCCTCGTAAAATACGTAGGTAGATACAAATTATTAGTACATTAAATATATTTATTCACACAAGATATGATACAAAAAAAATACTAACACCACGGCTACACACAACTGTTCTTTCAAAGCCATTTAAAATGTAATTTTCTGATATAGGCAGGTATATCAGTTATCTATTATATTATATATATTATCTATATACACGTAAATGAAAAAATGTGTGAATTATCTTATTAAGCAAAAACTGCGAAGTCAATCGTGTGCTTTATTTCTAAATTACATTTTCAATGGCTTTGAAAGAACAGTTGCGTGTAGCCGTGGAGTGAGCAAATTTTTTGTATATGTCGCAGCCGGAACGTAGAATTAGCCCGTTTGTAAAACGGCTAGGCCATTTACAAAACGGCGCCATTCAGCTAAATGCCTAGGCCGATTGTAGAACGATCGGTGAAATCAACGTTCTAAAATATGGCTGATCATCTGAATTAGCCCGTTTAGGGAATGGCTAGGCAGTTCACCGTGCTTAGGCCGATCGTCAAATGAAGATAACTGTTTCTGTGTACGAGGCTCCGTCTGCGCAGAATCTACAGTTACCTACATATTATATTTTATTACCGGCTATGACATCAATTATCTGCCAAGGAAAGTTGCTTAAAAATTGGGTTCGGAGGTTAGCTCAAACAGAGACAGCGATACCTAACTACCTACAGTAGAACACAATTTTAAAAGTTGGTCGTTTGGTTCCTACCGTGCATACCATAACATGCATTTAAACAGCTGTTATTTCATCTTTACAACATCCTCAACCTCAACAACTTGTACTGCTAGACGCAGACTTCCCCTGATTAGCTCCTTATTGGCGTTTGTACCATGAGGGGTAATGACCAGAAACTTCACGCCTGTGCTCCACTGCAAACCCTCGGTGGATATCCCTTGGGGTGGTGCAAATTCTAAGCCAGCACCACACGGCCACATTATTACATTACCTACCTACTTCAATTTTATTGAGGTATATTAAAGATTAGATTTTACAGAAGCTAAATTTTATGCACTGATTTTGATTATTATATAATATTATTAATAATCTGAGGCACTGTGACACTACTATGGGATTCAAATAAAATACGTTTTACTTTAATCCCATAAAATACATTTCTTTAGTACCTACATTTCAGTGTTCTGAAGTTTGGTTAGGAAATATTTAGGCAGGTATTTCTCGCACAAGCAAAACCGCGCGCCATTACTACTAATTAGTAATCCATGGTATAAAAAGATATAGCCGTTTTACAATCGGGCTAGGTTTGAGTTAGCTAAATCGTTGAACGTTGAGCGTTTTACAATCGGCCTAGGCATTTAGCTGAATGGCGCCGTTTTGTAAACGGCCTAGCCGTTTTACAAACGGGCTAATTCTACGTTCCGGCTGCGACATATACATAGAAATCAACACTCACACACCCTAAACAAATATCTGCAGATCGTACAAATACTTTTTTCGAAGCGGGAATCCGGTTCGATTCCCGCTCCGTAACCTCCTGCGTCGCCGTATTTCCATTCTAATGTTCTTTTCTTGGTGAGAAATAAAAAGTAATGTTATGTTGCACAATTAAATATTTTTAAACACCTGTCTGTGTGCACAATAACGTCAATACAATACATTTATTACCTTATTAATGTCATGTGTGAATTCACTGCGAATGATTTCAATATCATCATTAAATTTAAAAAACGGTTTCCGTGAATTGAACGCCATGCCAGCACGCGACGCGCCGCCCCGCCGCCGGGGGCGACGGCCGCCGGCGGCGGGGCTTCGGTGGGGCGGCGGTCATTTGCATATTTGCCGTAATTATTACACTTCGCATCATAACTGACAAACCGTGAGCAAACCAACAAACCACACGAGAATGGAATTAATCATAAATCACAGCACACTAATGTTATAAATGCAAAAGTCTGTATGGATGTATGGATGTATGGATGTATGGATGTATGGATGTATGGATGTATGGATGTATGGATGTATGGATGTATGGATGTATGGATGTATGGATGATGATGTGCTCCTCACGAGTTCACCGTTCACTGTACGCCCAACAAGGCTTTCCGCATTTCCAACCCAACCAGTACAGCATAAATTACTTTGCAGAATGGATGACGTTGAACTGAAGCACATCAAGTTGCAGTTCCCAGCGTCGCTGCGGCTGGCGACCAATGAGATCGTTGCGATAGATCAGCGCGTGCGCACCGACCGCGGCGACATCGTGGTGGTGGTGCAAGGAGACCGTGCCAAGCCCGCCATACTCACCTACCATGACATCGGGGTTAACTGTAAGTACATACTTTTAATTCTAATAGAATTTGCACTGCAATGTTTCCGGCTAGGCGACACAGCCCGCGGCGTCGAGTTAGGAAAACATACCTCGATCAGTGATGAGCAAATTATTAGGTCCATGTTACTCTTTAGTTGCGGTGCGTTCAATTACTTCATAGGTCATCATGATATTGAGGTGCTATCAAAAAGTATTTTAAAAGTGTAAAAGAGATTTTTTTTGTAGTATTTATATTTGAAATAAAGATTTAACGAATTTACAAAAACATTTATTGATTTTAATCGTTTTCTATTAAAAATATATAAAACATTTAAGCGCAATTGTTTGATTCAGAAATGTATAGCTCTATTTTGCGGTTCACAAATAAACAATAGTGGTTTCACTGATTGTGACGTGGAAGAGCCGTAATTCCTCCCATTGCCGATAATCAGGTGGTCTATTGACTAACCGCCTCGCCCCAGTTTCGAGTTTCTAACGTTGCACGACCGACTTTTATTCGAAACGCTTAGCCTAGTTCCTGTCGGTCTATTTGCTCTGTTTGTGCATTTTGCTTGGGTTTTATTTAATTCTGATTAACTGTTTCTTTAAGCCATATTTGTTCTATATATTAAAGTGATTAGGTTTTATTAAATTCTGGTTTACACTTTCTTATAAGGCGTATTCCCGAGCCAATATATTATTAAATTGCGCTACGTTTATTATTAAATTACGTTCATAACAAGAAATTTTAAAAATCCGTCGTACCCTTTGTGGTATCTATTATATAATTTATAAGCTATTTTTTTAATACATCTGTAATCTTTTTATCTTGCATAGTTTACGCATCTATATGCGAAAATAGTGGTGGCCAAAAAGGGCAACTTCGTATATCTGCATAACACAATAAAACTATTACAGAGGCATTAATACAGTACTTATAATAGATACCACATAAGGTACGATGAATTTTTGAAATTTCCCGTGTTAAACGTAATAATAAGATAAAACAGGTGGCGGCGCTACTTTCATCCGTGTATGCGTCTTAAGTCATATTTGTTCTAGTCATCCATTAGCTTAGTTTTATTAAATTCTGGTTTACTCGTTCTTTCAGTCATTGTTAGGTCAGGTTCATACCATACTAATATTAAAAAGCGAAAGTAGTTGTATGTGTGTGTTACCTTTATACCTACGCCTAAACGTATGATCGGATCTTAGTGGAAGTGGCACGGACGTAGCCGTTATTCCGGTGACGGGTATAGGGTGTTTTTTATTCCAGAAGCTTGTGGAATAAAACGAACTAGTAAAACAAATTTACCGCAACTCGTAAAACAATTTTTATGAACGCATGTTTTCAGAAATACCAATTTGCTTACAAATAACAGGCAAGCACCAACTTCAACAAAAACCTATCTCGTAAAACGTTGCGTTTCTAAAAAACCGACATCAAAATAAAATCCCTACGATCTGCGTATATATTCTTTAATATTTACTTTAAGGCGCTTACCCGAGCCAATATGACAGCGCCACATATTTTATCATATTATTACGTTTAACACAGGAAAATTAAAAAATCCCTAGTACAGTTTGTGGTATCTATTATAAGCTATTTTTTTAATCCCTTTGTAATAGTTTTATCTCATATATTTTAGGAACAGATGCGAATATAGAGTTTGGTGGCCAAAAAGCGCAACTTCGTATCTCTGCTTTACAAAATGGAGCTATTACAGAGGCTTAATGCCTAATAAATAACTTATATTATAATAGATACCACAAACTGTACCTTGGATTTTTAAAACTTACTCTCTATAACCTAATGATAAGATAAAATAGGTGGGGGCGCCACATTCACTGGTGTATGCGCCTTAACAGCCAGAACGCCCTAAGCAAACCAGTTTAATTTAGAGCTTAATTTTTCGTCAGCCCATTAGGACGACGCCTAAGGCCTTGTGTACAGAGACGCGAGGCGTGCAGCGGTCCCGTCATCGCACGCGTAAACACAAACAAAACGCTATGTACGGTGATGTTTATGGAGAGGCGGGGCGTGAAGAGAGGCGGTGCACACCGCGTGCGACGCGTCACATCAAACAAATGCGTGTAAAATCTCTTCTTTCCGTGAACACACTCCACCAACGCCATATGTTTGAATTCAGTGCGGGCCGCACCACTGCACGCGCCGCAACTTCGTAAACTAGCCTAAGGCTCATAATTATAATAATATCGTACATGGATGTTGAATGCTAGCTATAATCGTAGGTACCTAATTAAACCACACAATTAAACCAACTAATTAGTCTGAACACTAATTAAACCGCACAATCTGACGCTCCACAAACGATAAATTTTGTGCCTAATGGTTTGCCAACGCCAATCGATAAAAATTTCATATGTAAAAACTGGATAAAGATTTCGGCCCTTACTTCGTCTACCGCACAATATATTATTTATTTATTTATTTAAAAACATGTACATCTATCCTTATGTTACGCAACATCTTGTATGTCATAAGTTGGATAGAGAAAACTTTTAATAATAAAATAGTATGTCTTCTACCATTTATTTCGTACAGCTGCGTCCGTGGCTTCGCACGCCTATCGGCCCACGGGAACTAATTTATGGGATAAAAAGTAGCCTATGTGTTATTCCAGGCCTAGAACTACCTGTATGCAATATTTCAGCCCGATCCGTTCAGTAGTTTTTGTGTGAAAGAGCAACAAACATACATACAGACATGTTTACAATCTTTCGCATTAATAATATTAGTAGGATGATCCTAAAGTTTCAGAGTCACAGACCAAAATAATATATCTTCATTCCCCATAACTTTTTCTAAGCTTACGAAATACTTAAAAAACGATATTACTGAGAGTAATTCAATCTATTTATTACCTATTTCTTTTCAATGTGAAGCTCGTTAAATATTATGTACATACAAAGCGCTGCAGCGTTAACAAATATAATAAAATTAAAATTTAATTAAATAGTATTGTTTAGAGAGAAGGTCCGAGAAAATAATAAATAATAATTAATTTTGTTTTAAAATTAAACCGACTTCAATTTTTACAGTTTTTTCATGAATTTTCATGGATCCAATTGTCAGAACTAAACAAAATTAAAATGGGACCACACGGGAAGCACCAGCTTTCATATAAAAAAAGAATCATGCAAATCGGACCACCCAGTCTAAAGTTCTGAGGTAACAAAGATAAAAAAAAATGCAGACGAATTGAGAACCTCCTCCTTTTTTTGAAGACGGTTAAAAATGAATGCTGCGAGGTCGATCGTCTCTCAAAGAACAACTTCTACTTGGCTGGTAATTTTCAGATAGTTCCAATGTACTGCAAGACCAAAGCGTTTTAATTGTTAATATTTTGTCCCGAATAACTTAAAATTTCATAGAAACACGTATCCGCGCGGATTGATTCCCGAGTCAGGCGAGTCTAACGATATATTTATAGGAATCTTTGAGATCGTGTTTGAATTGGTGCTAGAAATGTAGATCGCACGTGGCGTAATATTTGATATTTGTTTATCTTACTAACGCCCCTGCCCGAGCTTCGGTCGCTTATCATTATGAAATTCGCTACTGTGCACTAAATTTAAATAAATATAGATGATAATATAATAGAAAAGTCCAGTCCAGTCAGACTTTCCTATACTGACGAAGAAAGTCGTGTTAGTTGCACTATTTATAACTCAAGAACGGCTGAACCGATTTTGCTGAAAATAAGTGGGTAGGTAGCTTAGAACCAGGAGGCGGACATAGGATATCCTGTTCCCGTGGAAATTGACATGAATAAATTTCGGACTGTCCGTGGATCTCGGCGTAAAGTCGAATATTTTGAACATGACGCCTTCGCAAGCAGAGCCCTTGGAATTCCTGGCTGGCTCGACTAGTGATTGCAATCCGGCCTCATTTTCAGTCCGGCCGGATACGTAAGGTTAACCGGACCGGATCCGGCCGGATTGATTAAATCAAGATGATTTTCGCTTTTTAGTACAAAATAAGTGAGTTAATCAAGTGTCACTGCACTTATATGTAGGTAGTTTATAAAAATAAATCACAAATATATAAAATCAACTTTATTGCCTAACCAACGTTAAGACAACAAGAAAACATTTAAAATTTAGTAGTGTAGGTAACTAGTAATAATTTTACGACGTAACGAGTAGCTCAGTCTTTCTAGATTTCACTTTCACAGATAGATCAATTTATAAGTAACAAAATTAATTATCAAGTAACTATAATATCTAATAGATACAATTAACCTTACGTAATTAACTGAAATGAGATCAAAATCATTATTAAAGTATTTGAGAATGCTACGCATGAACACTACGCACAACGCATTTAAAGTACCTACTCATGCAACAGCTATATTATTTTCCCACAAACTGCTATCACCGGATCCGGTCTTCGGATCCGGTATATTGGTACCGGATCCGGTAACCATTAAATGATGCCGGATCCGCCGGATTACCGGATCCGTTTTTCCGGATTGCAATCCCTAGGCTCGACGCATTCGATACGACGACGATATTAAATAAAACATGCTGCATTTGTTTGATATTTATTGCTCTTTCAGGGAAGGGTGTTTTCATTCGTCCATGTGCAATACGCACTACATCTATCTGTCACCGAACGCTTTCTGAATAATCTCACATTCAGGAAGCCAGAGAGAATAGCGTTCGGTGACAGATAAATAGAGTGAGTTTCATTTAAATTGATTAGGATTATGTCACATAAATATTTAAAAAAATCAAATAAATTTATTTCCTTTTCAGCGGATCTGAACTTCTTACTGATAATTGAAAGTTTTGTCCATTTTTGTGTATTGGACGTGTGATGATTTTTAAAATTTCGCTTGGCGTGCTTTCTGTCCAACTGCTAAAATATTAGCGGCCAGGCGGAGGTCAGGTTTGTAAATTGTGGTAAGCAATTAGGAAAGACGGCGATGGAGAAACTCGGCTGTGTAGGAATAATATTTTAAACTAGCAATCCAAAAAAAAATTAATAGATTATTATAGGAACTTTGGGTACAAACAAAAAAGATTCAGTTCAGGCTAGAATAACGAAAATGTTTTCCATTTTGCAAAAATCTAAGGAGCCATCTTAGTATTTTTTCTTTGACACCATAGAGTGAGGATGACAGTTCACACTGCTTGCTTGCACAAGGATAAAAAAGGAAAACATTTTTTTTGTATCGATTTGCGAATTTGGATTTGGCTGAGGGGACTTCCATCCTTACACGCCTCGAGGTGACGGGAAAGATTTGTGGTGCGCTACGATGACTCATGAGTTGACGAACACTGAGGGTGTGTGTTTAGTTAATTTACGGCGTAACCTTTCCTTTCCTTTGTTTAAATGTTTTACGCAACGGGTTGCACTGCGGGAGTGCCAGCAGAAGTGAAAACTATACGCACACTCTTCCGATGTACCTACTAAGGCACCACAAGTGGCAATTTTGTTCTTTGCGATAATAACACTTTGAACGGCGCCATCTGTTTAAGCTAAAGAAGTATTCGCGCGTTAATGCACGTAAAAAACACGAATAGAAAGAAAAAACTTAAGCTTAAAAAACAAAATATTTGTTTTATATCGTCACCTCCAGGGAAAACTTACGAATCTGCTGTTTTTGTGATAGGAGATTCGTAAGTTTTCCATGGAGGTGACGGTATCTTGACGCTCTCCATAGGTATAGGCCCATAGGTTCTTTCGGCTACTTCAGAATTAGCCCTTATTCTGAACTTTTCCGCGGCATCCTGTACAGTACAGTAATAAAATAACCCCGCGTAAGGGTCTCGCTCGTGCTTCATCGCCAGGCCTGCCGTCCATTGATTGTTTGCGTAGGTAACTTGCGTGCTAGCTTCCCATGAAGGACGTACAATATCGGGTCAACTAAGTTAAACATGCTACGGTTTTGTAGCTTTGTCATACTGCGGTGGGGCTTGTTAGGTATGTATAGGAACTTACCATTTAAATACCTACTATATCGCATAATTTCAGTAGGTATGCGCAGCCGAGCGAACCTAAAACGACAATCAGAACGAGCCTCGAAATTTTTTAAGATTTTTTAGCGACTATTGCAAAATCTGTGCAAGAAAAATCGTAAAAAATGTTGAGGCTGGTTCAACCCGCCTAAAGTCGGTCAAAATAAATAAAAAATCTATCGATCCATTTCATAGCTCACAGTAAGCTCAATCACCATACCAATCGAGTGGAAAACTCCCCTCTGTTTGCTTAAAAAAAAAAAACTAGCCATTGTGTTCCATGCAAACACAGCCAAACGATGTGCAGGTGGAAAATCAACCCGCTTTTATTCCATTAATTCCTACAAGTGTCGTGTTTACGCGTAAGTAAAATGCGTATTAAAACAGAACTTTATTTTAAGTTTGTTGTAAGTGATTGATAGGTATGTGGCGGGTATTTTTTTTTAAATAGATAAACAATTAATAAATTAATATATGAAATAAACAAATAATAAATTCATAAATTTGAAAACAGACAAAACTTGTTTATAACCCCTTAGAAGCATAACATGCATGTTATCTTAAGGAAATTATTATTGTACCTACAATCATAGCTGTAAGTTTTCGAAAAATAAATAACGTAGTGATACTGCAAACGAAGATTTTTTTTATAATTACTTGCTTTTTCGGGCCTCGAACCAACCCGTATTTTATGACGTCAATCGAAAGATTGAACTAAAAACATCGAGATAGATTTATAAAAAATAATAATTCCTCATGAGGAACACATAGTATTTTAAAACAAAGGAATAACATAAAGTCTGACACGATCCCCGCACTAATAACACGCCAGAAAACTTCTTATGGGAATACGTGAAAAATTTGCATCACTTCTTTTAACGTATTACCATTATTGAAAAATTTGAACATACTTGATAAGATTTGGTCTAGGCTAAAACAAATACAATTTTAGACCATTGTTGAAGTATAAGAAATAAATTTTAGGTATTTTTGATGCGACGATTCGAGATTTTGTTTAGGTAATCTATCAAAAACTACGATACTATCAAGATCGAACAGAATCTTGAAGATTGACGTCCCTAAATATAATATATACCTACTCTAAAAACTGATAAACGATAGGAACATGTTGTTTTTTTGTCACAGTGTCATTCAGGCAATAATGATCGAATTTACTAGCGACACGTTGCCCAGCCCCGCTAACAATATTACAGTGATATGCTTCCCTCGGTCCATGGCCGTGCAGTGCAGTGTAACCTAGCTTACGTAACCTACTGCATTGCCGCATCACGGGGCTGCATCGCTTCCTGATTGCAGGTTCAAACTGCAACGTCACCATATACTTTTTATTTTCCTACAATTATTTTACACGACCTTCCAATAAAGCGCCAATATCTTAGCGTTTTTATTTGTATACTATTTTTGACGGTGGACACACTTATTGGTTTTTGTATTAATTTTAATTTGAAGTAGTTATTTTATTTGTGTCTTTCCTACCAAATAGCTATTTGAAAAGGCATTGTCGCGGGTTCAGATTAAAATAATTTATGATTTGTCAAATTATACGTCACAATTGTTTAACATAATAAAATAAAATGATCATGTTTTTCCGGTCCATTATCGGCCGCTAGGTGGGGTCGGCACTCTGCTCTATCAGCCGTATATTTTTTTTATAAGTGTCTGTATTAAAAAAGAAAATTACAATAAAAAATTAAAATAAATTAAAACTAGTATTCACAATTGATACAATTAAGCTAACTGCAAACTATCTATATTTAGCTCAACTGATCGAATAAATTAGAGTAATTATTATTATTCTCAATTGACTTACTAAGCAAATTATTCAGAATTTAAAATAATTAAAATATTTAAGGTATAAAACGTCTTCCTACGTGTCAGTTTATTAGTTAGTTTGTTCTTTAAATGTTCGAGGCTCGTTGCGTCGCTATCCTTGCCCGGGAACTTGTTCTAAGTAGGCCTGTTATGTGTGTCAAGTCAGTCACCAAAATAAGCGTAGGTTCCCAAAAGAAACGAAGAAAACGACCAGAATGGA
Organism: Eupithecia tripunctaria; assembly: GCA_955876795.1. Lineage (NCBI taxonomy): Eukaryota > Metazoa > Arthropoda > Insecta > Lepidoptera > Geometridae > Eupithecia > Eupithecia tripunctaria. The sequence goes on along the minus strand of OY041599.1, from coordinate 730,856 downwards.
GTAACGTTTTGCTAAAAAAATAAAAAGCATATTTTCGCGTTCTAAATTCCAAAGAGGCCTTATCATCAATCATTATCACCAATTGCTTTATCGAATAAAAATACCTCGCAATGTCAACAGACACAAAATTGTACAGAAAAACTCGTCCGTTTTACGAAAATAGCTACGCGATGAAAACCATGCACGTCTGGAGCATTTTGTGAGAAAACAAACATCCTTAATTAAAATAGCATAAAGATGAATCGTCATTAGTGAATGTAATAAGACCAGAGAAGGCGGGAAACGTACGTCGTTACCGACGTTAATGTCGCAAGACTTGAGCGGCACTTTAAACGGGCGGCAGCCTCGCTTGCCGGGGTGGTTATATTTATAAGTGTCAAATTCTTAAAAGCATTCCGTACTGAAAAAAGCTTTTTCTGGTAGGTAGTAATGTCGGGTAGAAAATTTATTTTATAAAATAACACAAATACGGCTTCAGTCAACTTGGAAATGGATTCAACCCCGCCTAAACTCGATCCATTCAGTATTTTTTTTAAGCTATTGCATAGCTTCTATCGCGGGCCTTGAGCGCGGGGACCGAATCCAGAAATTCCGTAACGAAAAAACCTTGACGTTTGTCTCTTTAGTTCAGCAACTCGCCTCTAGATGGCATTGCAATAGCTTTACCGCGGCAGTCCCCGAGTGCCACACGTCAATTTTTTATGAAACCATTATTGTAGAACTACAAAGAAAGCATCGCCTCGCCCCTGGTTTCATGTCAGGTCATAAGTTTATAGTAAAAAGGCAGAATTTGAACAAGTTTTGTGATTCAATTTTGTAAAAAGTGTCTGCTTAATCATGATAATATGATCATTCGAGTAGGTATGGGTATCTCTTAGGAAAAATATTTCCAAAATATTACGTTGGTTAATATTTTATGTGGTCTAACCACATATTTTTTTTATGCCATATTGCTAATCGCTGGAAAGTCACTTAGCTTGGTTTGTTCTATACCATCACTCTATATCTCTATATATCTCTATATAAATTGTTAAGAGTTAGTATCTAAGTTTATTCCTAAGGTGTGTAAAACTGTTTGTTCTCCGAATAAAGCAAAATAAAATAAAATAAAAATCTATGAAGTAGCAAATTATGTAAGGAATCAAACATTTATTCCAGAAAGCATGTGATAAAAACCGTAGACTTTGTAGAGACCCTATAGATTAATAATAACTGAGCAGTATATTAAAAGCTGCTTGTCAGTCTGACGATAAAATATATTATAATAAAGGAACTTAAATTAATGGGGCTCTGGACAGGAAGCGGTCATAAACTCACTTAGAACAACATTATTATATTTCTCTGGAAAATAGACAATCAGCAGAAATGGTGTGGTAGTTATCCTCCCTAAAAAACTAAGGCACTGTGTACTAGGTTACGAGCCAATAATAACTGTTAAAATTATTCATAGTTAATTAAATTATCATCCATATTCCTAAAACAGATATACGACTAGCGATGTTGCAACAGACAAGGTCATTGAAAAGTTTTACTATGAAATTGAGACCCCATTCGAAAATTCCCAACAGAGATTTACTGATAATCTATGTTGACTTTAAAGCCAACATTGGAGCAAATTCAAGCCAGCTTAGCCAGAGCGTAGGGAATTACAGACTCGGAAATGTAACGAATGAGGCTAACCCGAACGATTCATGCAATTTGCTTCCGAAAACCGCCTTAAAGTAGCAAGCTCGTTTTACCAGTTACTTCAAAATTGTATTTCAAAATCGTTATTTATCTCAGAATCTGTGAAAGCCTCATATTAATAGTAATTGTGTACTAAGTCAATAAATAAATAACTATTTAGGTAAATGTTACTTCAATCTTTTATTTTGAATTACCTACTTGTTTTTAAAAACACGACCGGTGAAAGTTTTCTCGATACTGTACTTCTCACCTGCCACAGACTATTTAAAAGCTTACAGAACAAATAAAAAAAATCCATTAAGTACTAATTGACATTAATTTCAATATAGGATTATCAGTTGTATTACAATTGTTCGCTTCCCGCTTCGGACAGGCGATTAATAAAAAAAAAAACATTGAATGCCGTTTAAATTGTTTTTAAATCCAAATAAAGTCTTCTTAAAATGTTCTAATATACGTTATTTAGGAAAGGAGATCAGTCAAAGTTGCCCCCGGACCAGCACGTGTGACAGCTTGTTCATAATTAATTTTTTTTTTTTCAATAACCGATCAAATACTACTAGGGACAAACATTCTGAGTCTTGTCATTTATTAATTTGTATTTTACATGATTCTTTGACACAATACACTTTACTTATAGAATACACTACACAGAAAGATATTTTTTAATATACATAGAAAACATCCAGCACGCCCTAAACAAATGTCTGCAGATCGTACACACATTTGTCCCGAGGCGGGAATCGAACCCGCAACCTCCTGCGTCGCCGGCAGACCTTCGCCACAGAGGTCGTCCACTAGACATAAACTGAGGTAAAACCTCGTTCCTGTCTCTCAGACATGCTATGGCAAGATTTTTTTCTCGATGCATGCTATGCAGCCCTCATGCAGCCTTACGTCACATGACATGTCAATACATCGTCGCTGTCAGCCATCGATCAAAGTTTTCGCCGGCCCCTCTCGAAATACCTGAGGGCCTAGACAATGTCACAGTCGATGTCGAAAGCGAAAGAAGAAAAGTCCAAAAATGTATGGGTTTGACATATGCCTTAGATATGTCATGTGATCTGTTTCGAATTTTTCTCTACGAATCTTTTAATTGTTTTCGATTCGCTTCATAGCAAATGCCGGTTGGCTACGCCCTCTGATCGATGCCGTCAGCGCTGTTTTTGCGGTTTCTTGCGGTGAAAATAACAAAAGCCGATTCTAAGGTAACGAACATTTTCAAACCGTCATCGTCAGTGTACAATGAAAAATCATATACCGAAATTATTTTGTCTCATTGTTTAGTCCCGCAGTGCTTATGCACGACTAAAGCAATAAAGTTAGTTATTGAAATCTGTAGCCGCAGGATACTGAGAATAACGTTAATAGCTTATCTAAGCTCACCGGGCTCTGAAGAGATTGGATTACAAACTTTATTTGTAGCGCTCGTCTACAAGGAGCGTTTATTTCTAGCTTTAGTCTAAAAGGTATGCATAGCAGTCTAGGTTGTCGTGAAAAGTTTGTATACGTAAAAACCGGGCAAGTGCGAGTCGCGCACGAAGGGTTCCGTATCATTATGAATAAAAATCACAAAATACACGTGCAAGTCAACGTGGCGCGTTGACCCATCGGTTCTCAAGGTGATAAGAACGTGAGATACATCCTGATGACAGACGGACAGCGTAGGCTTGGTAATAGGGTCCGTTTCACCCTTTGGGTACGGAACCATAAAAAAACGGCAAAACAAATATAATATAGGTATAATCTGTCAAAATTTCAACGGTCTAACTATCACGGTTCACGAGATACAGCCTGGTGACAGATGCATAGACGGAAAGCGGAGTCTTGGTAACACTGTCCCGTTTTATCCTTTGGGTACGGAACCCTTAAAAGTAGCTTAACTTTTTTTGTGCACTAAGATATACACAGCCTCGCACGCGTTTTTGAGATAAAAAGAGAAAATTATTAGGTCCATGTCACTTTTGAGTTACACGGTGCGTTCAAATACTAGATAGGTCCCATTGCGGGAGGTAGAATTGTTCTAAGGGCGCTGTTGCCCGCCCTGAGTGGATATCCCTTAATCGGCTCTTACGACACCCACTGGAAGAGATTACTTCAGAGAGTCGTTACTTCAAATAACTCGCTCCATTTCTCAAAAGACTTTTCATTCACTCAAATGAATATAATACGAGTATTCCTTTATTGTGAAAATATCCTTTGTGGTGACATAGAATTTTCATCCGTTCACGGTACTTTATTCACACATTTGAGGAGCACTTTTGCTCTCCGGAGAGTTAGTTCACCGAAACATCACGAACCTTTTCATTTTGAACAGACTCTATCTGCAAGTTTTTTGAAAATCTGTGAATAGGTATGAAAATTTCTCAAAAATTATGCTACCACACCGCATACGGATTCTCATTACTGTCCCGCCGAAAAAAAACACCTGTAGGAATATTCTCATTACTTGGTCGTTGTTAAATCACATCACAACATCAGCCTATACAAGTCCACAGCTGTCCATAGCGTCCTCCTTTAATGAGCATCATAGCGCCCTGTCTTCGTCAGCATCCAGTCCTACACTTTACACGTTTTAATCGCGGTTTCCAATCAAGAACTCGTTTACTCCAGCGCTGCAGCGGTTGTCGGTTCTTCGCGAGATATGGCCGGCCCACTGCCACTTCAGCATGCTAATTTTTTGAGCTATGTCGATAACTTTAGTTTTCTGTCGGATGCATTCGTTACGAATCCGATCCCTCAGAGAGACGTATATTATTTGTTTATATAGGTATAAACAACCAGAACTTTCTATAGCTCGCTGAGCGACTTTGAAGTAGTTCTAGTTGTAGTTATATATGTATAAACAAATAATATACGTATTCAATTCAATTTTCAATTCAATTCGTTTATTAAAAACCAGACCTAACATTACAGAGTTCTCCAATGTGTTACGTCTAGGATCGTGTCCAGGACACCTACTTATTAGATAATTCACACAAAAATATCCATCCAGCCCGTTTTATGTGTATAAAAGCAAAGCCGCCACGATCATAGCATTATATGGAAACATTCTTTGTTATTTCTCATCGTCTACCGTTTTGATTAAGTTTTAAAGTAAAAGACGTCGAGCGCACGACAATGTAGAAACTTTGCTGAAACTACGTGACCGAGCTCTCGCCAAGTTTGGATTGCTAAAGTTACCACCAAGCCGCGTATATTGAAATGCTATTTCAGTACAACTCCGCCGGCATCAGTACTTCATCGCCAAGATAAACTCACTGACCTTTTTTGGGCCGATGCAACAATTAACAATTAAAACTCCACATGTTAAATAAACCACTGTTTTCGAGCACAACAAAGTTTCCATAGCAAATTAAAATAGAGAACATTAATAAAAAGGGACTGAATCTGAATCTACCAGTTTTTCTACGTGTCGCGCTGCACAAGACCCGCCCTGAGACTCGGCGTATTTAATAACGTCGATTTGATTTTCAAAGTGTTCTAGAGTCTGTTCAAAAAGAAAAGAGTCGTGGGAAGTGAGGGCGCTCGTGTGCCAATTGACAACTTTTGTCACCTGCCCAGCAGCGTGGTGAGCGTGGCAACACCTTCGAGCCCAGCTGTGGACGTGTCCCACACACCTCACCTTCACCCTCACATGCTATCATGTCTCACCTGCTACTTTTTATAATCTTCATCATGGATTTTTCAGACAGTATCCTCTCATCTGAAGTTGAAAGCCTTGGCTTCTCCAGGTTAATTTTTATCAGTAAAATTAATTTACGAGGCAATCTCAAATAAAAGGTAATACCTACTAATAATTTGTTTATTTCCTCTTCACAAATCTAACTCGTAAAAGTATATAATGGTTTACTGGGTCTGTGAGCAATAATACTTAATAGGCTTAACAGTCATATTTTGCCCATAATACAAGGTCTGCTTAGCTTGGGCCTTGATGATGCTTGAGTCAATTGCACCTTATTTGATATTAATTACTATTTATCAAATTTGACTCATCTTTTGCAAGTGTAAAGAAATAAACGATTTGACTCTGACTCCATTGTCCGGTTGGCCTAATTCTACTACCCAATCTTAGTTTGTCAGTTTTGATAATGTCTCCTATACATATAGGAGATAGATATACACATATCTATTTAACAGGAGATAGACTTCGTAACTTCGTATGAGCTGAGGCTGCACCATGTCGAGGTATGTTTATGGTGCAGCCTGAGCTCGTCCTTAGTTTATCTTGCGGATGACATCAAAGGGGACATTAAGGCGCATACCCGAGCCAATATTACAGCGCCACCTATTTTATCATATTATTACGTTTAACAAAGGAAATTTTAAAAATCAATCGTACAGTTTGTGGTATCTATTATTGGCAATTTTTTAATACCTCTGTAATAGTTTTATCTTATACTAGATGCGCCCCGCGGCATCGCACGCGCTGTTCCCATGGCAACGTTTGCAGGTGATTTATATCCCACAGGAACTGATTTATGGGATAATTGTAGCCCATGTCTGATTCTAGTATGAAAATTACCTGTATGCAAAATTTCTGCCCGATCCGTTCAGTAGTTTTGGCGTGAAGAGGTAACAAACATTCATCCATCCATACAAACTTTCATAATATTTATAATATTAGTGTAATAGTTTAGGAAGAGATGCGAAAATAAAGGTTGGTGTCCATAAAACGCAACTTTGTATCTCTGCCTAAGCTTTACAAAATGAAACTTCTACAGAGGCATTAATAAATATGTAGCTTATAATGGATGCCACAAACTGTACGATGGATTTTTAAAATTTCCTGTTTTTAAAGTTTCCTGAAAGTGGAGCCCCACCTATTTTATTTTATTAATGTTAAAATTAATAATAGGTGGGGCGCCACTTTCACTCGTGTATGCGCCTTAACAAACTTTATGCCGAAGGAGAAGCGAACAGTTGCGAACTTGATAGCCTCACTTTTGAAGTAATAACTAGGATGGCTCGGTTGCGTCAGTTCAGAAGGGCAATTCTCGTATTTTACCACTCGATGAATATGGCAACAACTGTCAAAATATCAAGCGATTGATTAGTATCAAACTAACGTACACGTTGGCGTTGGTCTGTATCGAAGACTGAAAAAAGATAATTAATTTTGTTTTAAAAAACTACAAACCGACTTCTATTTTTATAGTTTTTTCATGAATTTTCATGGATCCCATTGTAAGAACTGAACAAAATTAAAATGGGACCACACGGGAAGCACCAGCTGACATAAAAAAATAATCATGAAGATCGGACCACCTATTCAAAAGTTCTGAGGTAACAAATAAAAAAATATATACAGTCGAATTGTGAACCTCCTCCTTTTTTTGAAGTCGGTTAAAAATAAGTAGGTACTATCGCTCTCTATAGTCTCTGCTTGTATAACAATAGAATATCGCATAGAAACATGAGAGAATACAGTTTCTGGCGGGATGTGATATTTTATTATCGAGGGCTCTATAATTATCAGTTGATAATATAATGTATACGTGAAAGGTACTGAGAATTTCCCTCCAGGCTTAGCTATGAATATCACCCACTCGTGCATGTAGACATGCTAAAACATTCCACGACGTCACCAGAACAATACCTACTGTAGACTTTACAGTATTGTAACCATAGTTCGGGTGACGATTTATAAACAAAGAGTTACAATAACAGAATAAAACAATAACTGGTAGTTTATAGTTGGGTTATTACTATTTCCTATAGTTGGGTTTGTTAAAAAAAAACCATAAACTGGCTTCAATTTTATGGTTTTCCTCGAAGCCATTGTTAGAACTGGACCAAAAGCACCAGCTTTAAAATAAAAAAAGAATCATCAAAATCGGATAACCCAGTCAAAAGTTCTGATGATTCTTTTTTTATATGAGAGCTGGTACTTGCCGTGTGGTCCCATTTTAATTTTGTTCAGTTTTGACAGTGGGATACATGAAAATTCATGAAATAACTGTAAGAATGGAAGTCAGTTTATAGTTTTTTAAAATTCATTACGTGTGTTTTGTAGGAGTTTCTGTACAGAAAATCAATATTAAGACAAAATAATACATTGGTTTTTGTATAATTTTCTGATGAGCATTATCAGAAAATTCAATTTATCAGAGGATTTAAGTAAAGAAATGGTAAAACTTTTAAATCCATCATGGTTATTAACACTCAAGTTATCGTAACGTTCGTAGCAAAAGACTGAAAATGAGGGTAGATCCTGTAGATCGATATAATATTGCCAATAATAACTCACTGGCAAGACATTCAGTTATTCCGTCATCATGGCGCATGAAACTGTGCCGAAATATTGGAAAGGTCAAAATTTAAATCATGGTAAATATTCCGTTGTAAATAACTTTAGTAAATTATGGTACCTAGTCGAAACACGATTCACAAAACTTGGCTCGATACAAAAAATCGCCTAAAATCCTCTAAATATTCATTTTAAACTTCCGTCGCATTCCCCGCGCTGGGCTCACTCGTCCTTGTCTCGCAAAACCGTCAACATCGAGATCTCCTTTTTAACCGACTTCAAAAAAAGGAGGATTGCTTTCTCAATTTGTCGCGTATGTTATTTTATGTATGTATGTTACTTGATATCTCCGCCCATGTAACCGATTTTGTATAGATAATGTTTTGTTTTTTTTCATTGACACTTCTAAGAAAATGGTTATGACCTTTATTTCAAGAAGAAGCAACGCACGTTTGCACGTTCAGCAGTAAGGTTGTTCGTTTTGTGCGAACGTCAACCTAAACTTCGTATTTCGTATTTCAAAGTAGCCCTTTCTTTCATTCGTCGTCGTTTCATCCATGTATCAAACGAATCAAACTAAATAAGACTTTTGTTAGAGAACGAATTTTAACTAGATGTCGCGTCTTGAAGAATTTGAGGTCGGTTTACAGCTGTTTACAGTTTTTTTTAAAGAAACCCAATTATTTTGACAGCCTTCCGCGACCAGGATCGTTCTACCAACCAAAAAGTTACTAATTGCAAACGGTAGGCGGCTGAGCGTTGGACTGATACAAATTATTTCAATCAAAATTTATAACAAAATCCCTAGCATAATTAAAAACGAAAATACGATATAACTTTCGGTAGAAAAGTTAAAACCTTACTTGCTGTAAAATGCTATCACTCAGTTGACGAATTCCTATTCGACAAACTACTGCTTAACATAAAACAAGATCAATGAACTAGATACCTTATCTATGTGATAATAATTAAACACCTGAGCTCTCTAATTTAAATTACTTGACCTTGTGTGTGAAGTAATTATCTTATACCTATCTGCAAAAGAATTTAAACATTTAAAATGGCAGAATGAAATTAGGATACCTATCCTATCTAATTTCATTCTGCCATTTTAAATGTATAAATTCTTTTGCAGTGCCCTACAGGGTACTTGTACCTACTATTGATCTAAGCATGCATTATGACCTAAGCTGTGTACCTTGTACATGTGAGCAAAATAAATAAATAAATAATTTATTTGGATACAATACAACGCTTACAATAGGTAGTGTGTTAGTTCTGAAAGTAATACAGAAAGTAACTTAAAAAAAGTTTGATTCCAGGATTAGAATTACCTGTATGCGAAATTTTAGCCTTATCCGTTTTGTTTTGGTGTGAGAGGACAGAAGACAACAAACATTCATCCATCCAAACATGCATTTATAATAAAATAAGTTTATTTTACGTAAAAAAATATATTATATCACGTAAAAAATCACAGTTTCAAAGATTAGGTATATCTTTACCCCTTGTGCGCCAACCAAATTTAACTGTTTCATTATTGACACTCTCCCCCAAACAAATTGGTTTTATATGATTGGCTCAAAATTACGCAAACCTGCTGCGCAAACCTGCTGCGAATTACGTTAAAATCTCCCATTCAATTCATCGCCATCACATGCCACGAATACATACAATTTTCTGACTGGATGAATCCGACCAACGAAATGTGTCGTTGTCAAACAAATTCAAATAATTGTCAAAATAAATTAAATTACTATATGTATATACTAATTACCGTTTATCAACCGGTTTATATAGTAAAAAATTTATTGTCTAAGTGCTTGTTACTCTGACTCTGACCCATTACTTTCTTTCTAATTGAGCAAATGGGATGAGTGTGAGTGATATGATTATTTGGTCATTACCGTTAAAAAAAATTATGTCGTCATCGTTGTCGATCGGCTCCATCCACCAAAAACAATGTGAAACATTTTGGAAACTCATACCTAAAACTCAAAAATGCTTTAGATAAGGACGTTGCCCTTCTTAATTATTAAAATTATTTAACTTTTATTATTTGTTTGTATTATCGGCAACAGAAATACATAAAGAAATATTGATCTATCATCCTAGCCATCCTGGTTCATGAGATACAGCCTGGTAACAGACGGACGGATTTTCATGATCTTTTTTATATAAACTATGTGGTCCCATTTTAATTTGGTCCAGTTCTGACAATGGGATCCCAGAAAATCCATGAAAAAACTATAAAAACAGAAGTCGGTTCAGAGTTTTTTAAAACAAAATCAATTATATATTATCCCTTTGGCTAAAAATGACACTGACACGGAATAAAGTGGTATTTTTATTTAGTCGCTTCGTTATGTGCCTAAACCGAAATCCTTTATGTTCTATTTCCCGGATGGCCCATTCAATGGGAATGGGAAGACTTAGCGTAATCGCACACTGCACCCTGGCAACTCGCCCCCTGCACCGCAAATCAAGCGTTGTTGCGGCCTCGACACGATCCCTACTCAAATAACAATCTCGCCGAGAACGCGTTGGACTGAGGGATATATTTGATTGCATTATGGTAACTAGCACATGCTCGCTTCGATAACGCGGTACCTTAATTGTAAGAAAGTATGCCACTCTGAGATACTTAGAGCTTTTCAAAATAGGACCAATGATTACCAGTTTCAGAGATTACAACATATAGTTCCAGTTTCAGAGATACAGACAAAATCAAATAAATTTTGCCTCTTTAAAACATTGATTTAAAAAGGGAAGATAGGTTACGTTCTCCCAGCACTTACTCAAAAATTGGCATGTGTTACAACTACACGCAAACACATACGCTCACAGTTATATTTCCAGTCCTGTGCAATACAAAGAAGAACAAAGACGGAAAGACGTATCTAGGACCGAAGTGAGACTGAGACAACAATATTTCACGCGAATCACGACCGCCCGTGCCGCCCCGGTCAGACGGTGACTGATGTGGGAGAACACAATTTTACACAATTTGAGGTTGCCAATTTCGAGTAACCAGTACTTTATCTTCGTTTTTAGTAAATCAATACTTTAAAACAATTTTTTGATTTATTTTTGTGCAAGACAACTCCTAAAATGTCCTCACGGTTTAGACTTCACCAAAACTCACCCTGTTTATTCGTAACCACTACTTATCAAAATACAGGTAGGTTACAAATAAATATACAAGTTGAAACTGAGTTCTGCCTGTAGCTACATACAACCACAAACATGTCTTGAGCAAAATCCTAATACGATAATATCAGGAGGTAAAGTTTCCATCATTCCTGACTATTATTATTACGACGACATCTGTGGCGCGGTGGGCGAAGGTCTGCCTGCGACGCAGGAGGTTGCGGGTTCGATTCCCGCCTTGGGACAAATTTGTGTACGATCTGCAGAAATTTGTTCAGAGCGTTCTGGGTGTTTTTTTCTATGTATAATAAAAAAATATCTATCTATGTAGAGTATTGTATTATGTATATCAGTTATCTAGTACCCATAACACAAGCTCTGCTTAGCTTGGGGCTAGATAATGCTGTGTGAATTGTCCAGCATTATTTATTATATTTATTATTATTATTATTAAACAAACCACTAAACGAGCCGGATATTTGTCATGAAATAGGCGCAGAGTAATTCAACAAAAAACTACTACCAGGGAGCTTTTCACCAAAGTTTTTTTCTAAGAATTTTGATAGTACTATGTAGCTTGTTATACCTTGTTGGATAGCTGATGAAACGTAGATATTTTAAAAAAAGATTTTTTTTTAAAATTAAGTGAATTAGAGTCAATTGCACTTTATTTCTTTTTGATAGTAAATGATTTATCAAGCTGTTTATATCGTTAAAAATTTAAGTCTAAAGAAATAAACGATTTGACTCTGACTCTGACGCCAATGAAGCGGCAAGCTGTACTTGTATTCATAGGTTTAAATCACAATCTTTGCTTTTAAAGCTTTTACTATATAGAACTTAAGGTCCTGGCTTAGAAACCCTTGATTGCTCAGTTTATTCCAGTAGTCTAGTAGCAACCAACTCTAAAGTGTAAATCCGTAAACTTACTAATATCGTGATTTTTTCACGCGCGGGATTCCCTTTTTCATGTTTGTTTGTATTTTTCAGCCGACGAAAAAACGGAGCAGGTTGTCAAATTGTATTGTATTTCTTTTTTATGTGCGACCACGTCGACCACACACGCCTCGCGCGTTCTTACCACCTAGCCTATAGAGTCAGAGTCAAATCGTTTATTTCTTTAGACTTACAAAATAAGCACTCAGACAAGTCAAATTTTTACTTTATAAAAAGCTTGATAAATAGTATACTATACCACGGGAACTCATTTGTTACCGGAATCAGAGGCTGATATTTTTTTGGTTTTCTTGGAAACGGATTCCGATGGATAGAACTTGGCGGGATCGGTGCCTTATTGCAACGATTTGCAACCGTTTCCGGTATCGGTTGACACAAATAAGTACCGAGGAGGAGCCTTATTTTTACCGAATTCCTTCAGGAGGTTCTGAATACGACTGTACTTTTTTTATGTTTGTTACCTCAGAACGTTTGACTCGGTGATCCGATTATGATTATTTTTTATTTGAAAGCTGGTGCTTTCCACCACCGAGCTCGTCCAGAACCCATGTTATAATAAACCTTGATGCAATTATATTGTCTTTTTGAAAGGGTTATTCCAATTTACTCCTCTGACGAAACCCCTGTTTTTTATAGTTTGATCTTTTCCAAGTGTAAATTTATTAAAAGTTATGGATAAAGATTTTTTAAATGTTGTTGAAGTCCAGTTTTCCACCACTGGAAACTTTTTTGAAAGGGAAAATATAGGTAGATATATCGACATGAAGAACACAGTGTTATAAAAATAATTTCCCGTGTGCGACGAGTTTCAGTGTAACCTAGATTACAAGAGCAGCCTGAGTCTACTGCGGCGAGTGATTCATCCAACGAATACACCGCCGCCGACCGAGCTTTAAGGCCCTTTCACCAATGAAAGTGGCGCCCCCAACTATTTTATCCTATTATTACGTTAAACGCAGCAAGTTTTAAAAATCCATCGTTCAGTTTGTGTTAGCTATTAAAAGGTATTTATTAATGCCTCTGTAATTATACGAAGTTGCGCTTTCTGGTCACCTAACTCTATTTTCGCATCTCCTCCTAAACTATATGAGATAAAATTATTACAGAGGTAAAATAGCTTATAATAGATACCACAAATTGAACGTAAGATTTTTAAAAATTCCTATGATAAAAGTAAAAATATGATAAAATAGGTCTGTCATATTGGCTCGGGTATGCGCCTTAATATTCAATGACTGGCGCTCATCTATTTTATTGGTTTTTAGGCCCGTATCATGAAAGCATGCTCAGTCATCGACCTATGCTAGAGTGATGCTTATGTACAGTTTTGAGTAAAGACAAATTTTAAAACAATTCTTGGGAACTTATGTCAAAATCTACACTCACTCATGTAACTCTCAAGAAAGTAACGATGCGTTCTTTTCTTACCACGACATATGTATTATTGAACGGTTACCAAGCATTACTTGAGTAATTGCCTATTTTAGAACGATTTCAAACTTACATTTTTCTGCCTAGCAATTCTTTGAAGTCATATTTGCTCAAGTGTGGTCTGGACAACGCTTGGCACTCAAAACAATAAAAATTTTAACATAATGTACAATATAGAAATAGTTAAATTTTTTATATACTAATTATGAAACAAAACAATAAAAAAGCTCCAAAAATATAAATTGTGACAGGCAGGTTGATAAGATAAAGTAAAATAATGTTTTTCGCCTAGTTCAATGTGTAGACCAGTAGACCATAAACAAAACCCTACTCACTCAAGTGTAGATTTTACTGGTGCAACTAGATATGTAGCGTCAGAGTTACGTTCTATTATAAAGATTTACCTGAGCAGTGATTAGGTTGAGCAGAACCCACGTAATGAATGATTGCATATGTAATGCTTGGGGAAGCTATCATAATACGGGCCTTAAAGAGGTCGATGTCAGTGCACTTTTATTTCAATAAAGCATTGAACTTATTCACTGCTTGCCGCTGGCAAATGAGCTCTCAGCTCATTCATTCGAGGACGATATTTAGTCTAGATCCACTTTATTTAGCATTTATTGACAATGACAATTGGCAATGCGACAACCTCTGTGGTGGGCGAAGGTCCGCCTGCGACGCAGGAGGTTGCGGGTTCGATTCCCGCCTCGGGACAAATATTTGTACCATCTGCAGGTATTTGTTCAGGGTGTTCTGGATGTTTTCTATATATAATAAAAAAAAATCTATCTATGTAGTGTATTGTGTATTATGTATATCAGTTATCTAGTAGGTACCCATAACACAAGCTCTGCTTAGCTTGGGGCTAGATAATGCTGTGTGAATAGTCCAGCATTATTTATTATTATTTATTAATGCATTTTTATGCCCTGGGATTACTTCAAAAACGAACTGTACAAAGTTCGTTATGACACGCTTGAGAGCTTGTAAAGCTCATTATTTGATATTTTATCAAGGAAAATCCTGTCATGGTATCAACTGCAGTAAGTAGTCTTTAGAGAGACGTATAAACATTGGAGCAGGGGTAGGAAAAAATGGCTGAGTTGTTGGTTTATTTTTGACAATATTTAATTTGCTCACATACTCGTATACATGGTATACATACATATAGCTTAGGTCTGGCAGATCTTAATGTAGGCTTAGTATTATTTTGTAAAATTAAAATATTGATATATATTCAGAAACAATAATTAAATGTATTGTGTATTATTACAAAATCTTATGTAACTATTGAAAAAAAAAATGCAAATTGCAATTTTTTACTTTTATGTAACCTGCCGAGTTATAACGCTAAGGAGCGCTGAAGGCCTATCCACAGTAGCCTACCGGCATACGCTATGAAGCGATTCGAGAAGAATAGAAGAAAGATTCGAAGAGAGAGATTCGAATCTCATCATCATATATCTAAGGCGATTATAGAGCTGGACATATTTCGTCCAAGTTTACGGCGATGATGCTCGTGAGAGACCAGCAAAATCATAGCCACTAACTATTGTGATTTTGACATAAGTAAGTAGGTACTTAGAAGTTGACATTGTTGTTTTTTTGTAGAGTTAGTTTATTTTCTTAATAAAGTTAATTTTTCGTTAAAATGTCTACTGAACATTTATTATTTACAACAACAATTATTTGTAGTGTGCACATAAGTTACGTCTCAAGCCAGTTCGTATTTAATGTTTATGTTTTGTCATATTATAATTGCCTGTTATGTGTTTTTTGTGCCTAATAAACATAAATAAACTAATAAAATAAAATCTCAATTAACAGGTCACGTCACATAATCTGGTATACTCGTAATTATGTCAAACCCATACATTTTGGACTTTTCTATAATCGCTCTCGATATCGATTGTTAGGTACATTGTCTAGGCCGGCAGTTCAGATGTGACACGTGGAATTATTTTTGTTTCTTCATGATTTTATCACAAGCCGACTCCACTTGTGATGCTGAAATTTTAAGCAGTGAGAAAAGGTGGTTCTTTCTAATGCTTATTACTCAGACATTTTTTTCTTAGTTTCTTTAATGAAAACGTTTGTTCGCACAAATACCCTGTATCAAACATAGTCATAATATTTCGGGCGTAGGCAACTATATTTGGATAGGTGTCTCCTAGATATGAACTCACAAAAATCAAATTAGCTGGTCCTCAAAAAATCTTCCATCACAATATGCTGTGATGGGAGATTTTTTTTCCATTGGTCGTACTCTAATACTCCTTTCGAGTTGACAAATAAGTTATTATAGAGTATTATTATTATTATTATGTTATCATTTTTGTTCACCCATGGTTTGTTCACCCATGGGATTTATAGCTTTTATCCAAATATATTTCCTCTGTAAGTACTAAATTCTTAGCATATATCATTATTGTTGACGTTCTAGTTTGTCAACATATGCATATGTAAATGTGAGCCTAAATTTTACCCTAGCTTCTTACATAAATGATATTTCTTTCTCTTATATTAATAATTACTATGATTTATTATTACTATAAATATTATTAGTACCTATGATAAGATAAAATAAATAAATAAATATATTTGTATAATGTGAAATACCGCGCAAGCAGGGATGCTTTCAGGGCGGGAGCCCTGAACGCACGCATTGATCTAAAATCCTCTAACTAGTTAGTAGGCATATGGGTACCGGCGCAAACGGGTGCGCGGTTAACATTTGTTGTTTATTTTTTTTTAATCTACCTCTTAGTAAAGTGTCATGAATTTAAAAGTGCTTCGGTTTTGGCACAGGTAAGTATTTTTAGAAAGTTTAAAACTTTTGGTTTACACGAGTAGAATGTATATTATTTTTGTTTATTTGTTTGTTGTTATTGTATGGGCCAAGGAAAGGGACCTTAGAGAAAAGTTTGTTCTGCAGCTAGGAGTTTTAAACACAGTACAGATTTGCATGACTTTTCGTTTTATGATGATTGAGAATCAATGTCTTTAGAAGGATCTTGCGGGTTGACAATAAACTCTTGGTTGAGCTTGGCTGTGGGCGGGGTGCGTGTATACAGGGCATTACTTTGAGAACAACTTACTACAAATATTCTTGTGGTTTATAATAATCTGAATTTACATAAATTTATTCATGTACTAGCTGCGCCCCGCGGCTTCGCACGCGTTGTTCCTATGGAAACGTTTAAACGTGATTTTTATCCCGCGGGATCTGATTTATGAGATAAAAAGTAGCCTATGTTTGATTCCGGGATTGGAATTACCTGTATGCAAAATTTCAGCCCGATACATTCAGTAGTTTTGGCGTGAAGAGGTAACAAACATTCATCCATCCATCCATCCAAATATCCATACAAACTTTCGCATTTATAATATTAGTGTGATTCTAATTTATGTAGGTATAATATGTATAATATTGCAAACTATAATAGGTACGGGAGACCGGGGTTCGAAGAGCCGATTTTAAAATAACACCCAAAAAGAACGTCAAAAATGAACTGACATTCAATATTTAGGAGTTTATAGATGCAGAATTTATTCTAGTTTTAATTAGTTTTAATTAGTCGTAATTACTAAATTATTAATAGTTTTAACTTCAGGATATATTTGTTGTGAAAAATAGTAAAGGAACAACTGACCCCATCGTGGGGCTGGTTGTGCCATCGTTGAGGCAAGAGTCAGAGTCAGAGTCAAATCGTTTATTTCTTTTTTCTTTCAAAATAAGCACTTAGACATGTAAATTTTTACTGTATGAACAGCTTGATATATAGTTATTAATATCAAACAAGAAATAAGGTGCAATGGACTCTATTTCACTTAATTTTTTTGTTTACTAGCGGAAGAAGTGAAAAAGAAACCACTAGCAAGTTTATCGCTTATCAACTAATACAATCTTAGCATAACTAAGTCTAACTGTTCTTACATACTATTGTCGGTGTGGAACTGGGCGACATTCGGCCAAGCATTAACATCATTAACGTAATCATCTAAGGAGTAATATGCTTTCTTGATAAGATTTGATTTTATATAAAGTTTAAATTTACGAATTGGCAGCTCAGTTGCTTCAAATAGAAGCTTATTGTAGAATTACGAATGTAGAAGTACGAAAGGTAGGGAAATCACAAATGATTTCCCTTGACATTGTCAAAAAAACAAGTTGATCTTAATCGACTCTATTTCCAACCAGGAACACTTTTCCCAAAGGAACATACCAAATCAAATCGTAACTTTTGGCAATAATTAACAAAAACTATTCCCATACATTTTCTATGAAAAACCGAGTAAGTGAAATCAACACAACAATGACACTCATTCAATGGTTCTTAATTTAAATTCGTATGTAACTACTTTTTTAAGTTCGTAGGCTAATTTTGAAGGCTTAGGCGTAGGGACAAAAGCAAAAAATTGTTGTAATGTTACCTGAATGTCGTAAGAGCTAACATGGGTAGGGACCCATATTAGCTGAATTTTTATCTAACAATTAAATGCAAGTCACACATTTAAAGCTATAAAACTTATAGAAAATAATAATAAATAATGTTGGACAATTCACACAGCATTATCTAACCCCAAGCTAAGCAGAACATAAAGTTCCAACACGAAAATATTTACTCACGTGACAAGTATGAACCTCCATTAGGCTACCACACTGTCCAGTTACCAAAGCGTCACTAAAATGGCTGATGTAATAGCACGATGGTATCTCGTCTTCCACCGCACATCCCACATATTGCTACCTCTTTTCCTTTCAAAGTAATTTGCATCGGAACAACGTACCCCCGGTACTTTGAACCCCGGTCTCCCCTATAATACCTTATATAGTTTGCAATATTCTTTACAATAAATTAATCTTCATAAATAAAGAGATAGGTACTGTCACTAGCTATTATTTCTTTTTTTAATTTAGAAACTTTCGTAGTTTGAAGAATTAATTATGAATGTAAGCGGGTTATTATTTCTTATCCAAATGATTGGTAATAATGTCAATAATAAGAAACACATTTTGATGTAGGCTCAAAAATACACACAAAAAATACAATGCACACAGTATAAAATGAATTGACGATTGTGTCTCATCAAAACTCAAGAACGGCTGGACCGATTTGGATAATTTTAGTTTTGAAATATTTGTAAAAGTCCAAGGAAGGTTTAAATGGTGAGAAAAATTATAAAAAGTTCAAACAATTTTTATTGGCGGTGGTAGCTTGATCGCCGGGTCAGCTAGTATCAATTATAAAGTTATAGTTATTTATGCAACAAGTGCGGAAAGTAGGTGATTTCCGACGAGTGACATATTATTCACGAGCGAGCGCAGCGAGCAAGTGTCCGACACTAGTCTATGAAACTCGGAAATCATATTTTCGCACGTGTATCATACAATGTTTTACTATGCATTGTGCGAGTACCTAAGTAAAAAAACTAGCCACACTAAACAAGACTATTTGTGACTGACGAGAAATTTGCCATATGGCGTGCTTTTCTAAAACATGCTTGCTTTACGTATCTACTACTGCGCATGTGCAGAAGCCGTCATGTCGTATCGCAAAGAGGCTCAAATCTTTACTCACGTAGCGAGAACGACGAGAGAAGACTCTCTTTGTTTAGGGCTGACGGCAAAGTTGAAAAGTAAGAGAATAAAATCTCACTTATATTATAAATGCGAAAGTTTAAATGTCTGTGTAACACATCCTAACGCCAAAACTACTGAATGGATAGCTGAAAATATTTATAACAGGTACCTAATAGGGTTTAACTATTTTTTTTATAAAAAAAAATGGCTTTTATTTGCTTTTTTGTTTTTTTTATAAATCTTAGACTATGATTAGTAAAGGGGTATCAAAGGCCCACCATTGACCTTGTTTAAAATAAAAAAAGACAGGGTCACAGACGTAATATTTTGGCTGCAATTGCGAAATTCAGTCTGAAATCTGATTTTGGCCAAGATATTACATACCTAAGTCAAAATAACTTTTCAACCAGTGAATATCGCAGAACATACATGGGGGTTAAATCTCTGCTTAGCTTGGGGCCAGATAATGCTGTGTGAATTGTCCAACATTATTTATTATTAAATCCATAAGTACTGAGGTACCTTACTCCATCCACCGATGATCCACCCCTTATGTCACACCCTGTAGAAAAAATATTTAAGGGCGCCAGTCGGATCGCGGAGGATGTTCCCGTGGTTCGGCGAAAATGGCAAACGAGGGACACCGGAGACTTGTTTAGTGGGTATTACGACCTTCTCAGAGCGGTGAGTCCCACATCATTCTGGTATCCCCCGCAGACCAGTCTATTCCTAAATGAATTTTTACTCGCCGAAAAAAAAAAAAAAGACCGGCTGTTTTAATCCTTGAATCAAACAAACTTGTCCTCCCATAAATCAGTGTCCGTGGGTTGGAAACAAGGCATCCTAAGCCGCGGGCATAAAATATTAGTACAAAGTTTAATCTCTTACAAAGTAATTCTAGTGGCAAGCTTAGCTTGTTTGTTGAAAATATAATAAAATTTAATTAATACAGTGTTGAGTGCCCTTTTTTACGGTGGACTTTTCTTTATCAGGCAGTTCATTGACGGTACAGACCAGAGACAAAAATTGTTTGCCGGCGTGCCATTTTGATTATTCAGAGCCAAGGTGTTTGTGCGCCATTTGATTTTTGAATAATTATTAAGTTTGTTAAAAAAAACTATATACCGACTTCAAACAATACGGTTTTCCTACAAATGCCATTGTCAGAACTGGACTAAATGGGACCACACGGGAAGTACCAGCTTTCAAATAAAAAATTGGATCACCCAGTCAAAAGTTTTGAGGTAAACATAAAAAAATCTGCGTTCAATTGAGAACCTCCTCCTTTTTTAAGTTTAAATCCCTTAGTTTTGATCTGTTTAGTTTTGCAAGACAAATACGATACACTCAATATATTTTGTTTATGGGATCACCTTGGGATCATTTTGTATGCAAACCTCGGATCACTATCTATAATACAAAAGCGATATCATTTTCAAAATTTTTATTTTTATAAAATTTGTTTGACTGTTTGTTCGCTTTTCTTTGTTATTGGTGACAACAAAATGACTGCCCAAGCAAAACGCCCACAGCTTCGCAAGAAACTTAAGATCGGGAAATGGAATGTCCGGAGTATGCTGCAACCAGGTAATGAAGAGATCATAGGACGAGAACCAATCTGCTAGATACTCGCAATTACTGAAACACACAAAAGAGGTTCTGGGTTCTACACCACCCCTACTGGCTACTGGCCATACTATATACTTTTCAGGGCCAGTTGACGAGAGTAAGAATGGAGTCGGTACCTGTGTATCGCCACTTATTAATAAGTCAATACTTGGTGACAATCCAGTAAGTGATAGAATAATAATCATGAAAATAAATACCATGTCGCCTGAACCTTGTTGTTGTGTACGTACCCACGGCACAGTCATCTGAAGCAGAAATCGAAGATTCTATGGCTCGCTTGAAAGCACTCTTAACGACTTACCCAAAAGAGATATAACAATTGTGATAAGCGATCTTAACGCAAAGGTCCGATCAACCAGTCGGGATAACCACCTAAGAGATTTTTTAGGGAAGTATGGTCGTGTAGATAGGAATCATAGAGGTGTGATTTGGTTGCAGTTTTGCGCAGAAAACTCCATCACTATTATGAACACCTGCTTCCTGAACCACCCACGACGTCTGTACACCTGGGTGATGCCAGGAGATCGCTTTAGGAACCAAATCGACTACATCGCGGTGGCTAAGCGGTGGAGATCCTGCATAACTAACACAAAGACCTACCCGGGTGCTGACTGCGGAAGCGATCACAAACTTTTGGTGGCAGCCGATCAAAATCAAACTTAAAAGATGTTCACGAGCTGTAGCAAAACAACAAAGTGTACCCGCACCACGATCACAAACTTTTGCTGGCAGAGATCAAAATCAAACTTAAAAGATGTTCACGAGCTGTAGCAAAACAACAAAGTGTACCCGCACCACAAACACTCGTGGCGTTCAGGGAAAGTTTCAATGACAAAGCCAAGCTTTTTCAGATGGATCGAAATTCTGACGTAGATGCGAACTGGGCGAGAGTAAAAGGCATGGTCATTGCAGCACAAAAAGACGGTCAGTGTCAGAATACAGACCAGCCGCGAAAGGATTGCATTTCAAAAGATACGTGGGAGGCGATTCATGCGAGAGAAAGAATGTACTAGCAAGAGGTGACTCCGACCGAACTCGATATCACTCCCTCTCAGCAAAGGTTCAACGCTTATGTCGCCAGGATCATAACCAGTATCTGAATTCTATATGCCAGGACATTGAAGAGCATGCTCAGACTTTACATACTAAAGATCTATTTATGAAAGTAAGCATCACTCGGGAGCTCAAACCTAAAACTTGGGCTATTGAAGATTATCAGGGTAACTTGGTAACTGAAATAAACCAGGTCACGGGAAGGTGGTGACAGTACTGCAAAAGTCTGTACCAAGATCTTAGACGAATCTCCAATGATACCGAACGAAAACCGAAAAATTTCCGGCTCGAAGCCGGAAATTCTTGAATCAGAAGTAAAAGCTGCTCTGAGAAAGCTAAAATCAAATAAATCAGCCGGCAGAGACAATATATTTGCTGCAGATATATTGTCTCAGCAGAGCTTAAGCATCTTGGAGACACAGGAGTAGACATATTCTAAAAGATCTGTGTAATCAGCTCTGAACAACGGGAAGATGGCCAAAGAATTGGATGGAGTCTCTTTTGATACCCTTGCACAAGAACGGCTCTACAAAGAGGTGCGACAACTATGGGACGGTGGCGCTTATATCCCATGCTAGCAAAATCATGCTCTACATCATCAATGGACGCTCACTACCGTTTTTACAACGGCAAATACCAAGTGATCAGTCAACGTCAGACAACTGATAGAGAAGAGCCGGGAGTTCAATGTTCCCTGCTACTATGTTTCATTGATTACTACATGGCGTTTGATTGTGTAAGATGGAATTGTCTATGGGAAATTATCCGAGAAATAGGCGTTCCTCCGCATCTAGTATCTTTGATCGCGAGCTTATACACAGATGGGACCCCAAAAACGAGTTCGACAGGGATGTCAAAGTCAAAGTCAAATCGTTTATTTCTTTAGACTTACAAAATAAGTACTTAGGCAAGTCAAATTTTTTACTATGTAAACAGCTTGATAAATAGTTATTACTATCAAACAAGAATTAAGGTGCAATTGACTTTCATTCACTTCAATTTTTTGTCCACTAGCGGAAGAAGTGAAAAAGAAACCAATCGCTTATCAAATAATACAATCTTATAACTAAGTCTAACTATACCGTATCCATCCAGCATAGAGCATGTTAGTAAATAAACCACGATACAAATAACAAAAACTCACTTGCTTGGCGTCGAGTTTCAGTTTTTTATAATTGTAAGCAATTTTTATTGAAGGGAGGATCTAAAATCGACAAGTAATGTAAATTACGTATAAAAGGACGCGCCAACAAAGTGAATTTTAGGTTAAGTATGGGCGGTTTGTATACGTTTATGCCTCATTCAAAATGGACACGGTATAGACTTACATACTATTGTCTGTGTGGAACTGGGCGACATCCGGCCAAGCATTAACATCATTGACGTAGTCATCTACGGAGTAATATGCTTTCTTGATAAGATTTCGTTCGATGTATTCTCTCACCTCCCCATTTAACATCTACGGTGAATATATTATGAGGACAGCCCTAGAAGAGTGGGAAGGCATCTCCATCGGAGGCCACAAGATCAGCAACCTTCGATATGCAGATGATACCACATTGTTTGCTTCCTCAGAACAGGAACTAGCTGCACTGTTTAACAAGATAGAGCGCGCGAGCGAGCTGGTTGGTCTTTTTATCAACAAGGCAAAAACAAAAGTCATGATAGTTGATCGAGGCGGACTCCTTGCACGTACAGGTAAACTCACGGGCTTGGAATTCGTAAACGAGTTTGTTTACCTGGGTTCTTTGATCAGTGATCAGGGAGGCTGTAACAGAGAGATTCGCAGACGCACGCAAATGGCCAAACTAACAATGAGCAAGGACTTTTATCTGGCAAGACAGAGGTATCTCTAATACCACGAAGATGGGAACCGTGCGGTCTCTAGTGTTATCAATCTTTCTGTATGGCTCAGAATCATGGTCCATACGTGCAGCTGACCGAAAAAAGATCGACGCTTTTGAGATGTGGTGTTGGAGGAGAATGTTGCGCATACCGTGGACAGCAAAACAAACCAATAGATCCATTCTCGGCCAACTAGAGATCAGAACCCGATTGTCATCAACCTGTTATCAACGAGTCCTCAGTTACTTTGAGCATATTGCCCGAAGGCAAACAGTCAACCTAGGAAACTCGTTATACTCGGCAAGATAGAGGGGAGAAGACCAAGAGGACGCTCACCAACCAGCTGGTCTGACCAAATTAAGACAATAACTGGACTCACTTTGCCTGCAGCCCTGAGACAGGCCGAAGACAGGGCAATGTGGAAGCGTCATCAGCGTCAGTGAAAGCTTTCCAGGACGGGTAAGAAAGCAATGAAGAATACGACACAGAAGAGAAGAAGAGATTTGAATTTGTCCTGTTTTGTGCGAGTAGCACCGTGACCCATTCTTGTGACTCATTCTGACCCCTACAGAAGACCAGCGCCATGGATCAGCTGCGTGTTGGCCATTTCTGTAACCTATATCTTGTGTCTTAACCTCATACATATTTTGTATATCTTAATATTTACCTAAATTTTCTATTTCATATTTATCTGTATAGGTTAGGTGCAAAATAAATGCGTTTTTGCTTTTGCGTTATTTGCGTTAAATCGTCCCATAACTAACGCAGAAACCGACGAATGTTCCTATACAAATGTTCGAAACGTTTAAAGGTGATTTTTATCCCACGGGAACTGATTTATGGGATGAAAAGTAGCCTATATTTGATTCCGGGATAAGATTTACCTCTGTGCAAAATTTCAGCCAGATCCTTCCTAGATCCTAGCGTAGTTTTGGCGTGAAGTTGATTGTTTTTCTACTTTTATCTTGTTGTGTGATGAATGAATACACAACAAGATAAAAGTAGAAAAATAATATTTATATACTCGAAAAGCTAACTATTTATATACCTAGGTACGTTGTACCGTATGATCACGGTACCGAGATGAGGTGTGCCTGTATTGATCTTATAAACCCATGTTCTAAGCGAATAAATGATTCAACATTTAAAGTTTACCAAAAACCTTAAAAACAGGCCAAAGAGCAAAAGAGAAGTAGGCCCGTATTATGAAAGTTTACTCAGTCATAGAGCTATTTTTGAGTGAAGTTTATGCCATAGAAAAGCGTTGCTCAAGCATAGATCGATGACTGAGCAAGCTTTCATAATACGGGCCGTAGAGTTCAGCAATATTGCTATTTGCCATTCGTTTCGAACGAACAGCCGAGTCAAACGAGTCATTTTAATTAAGGCGGTGACCCATTTGCACGTGGGGGTGCGCCCGGAGCGGCCACGTGCCGACCCCGTTTTAGCAATAGGGTGTTTTAAGCCATCGGTGTAAAAAATGGGAGACCAGGTACTGGCTTCTCGAAAATGGCAGCCTCAAATTGTGTTCAATTGTGACCTCCCATCCCACCTCAGTGAAAGTGGGAACGGCGCCACTGGCGGTCGTGTTTCGCGTTCTAATTGTTGTCTCGGTCACACTTCGCTCTTGGTACGTATTTCCATCTATGTTGTTCATAAGTAGGTAACAAAATACAGGGCATTTATTGAGTTGCCACTGGAGAACGTAACATAATATTATCTACAGAGTTTTACATCTTTGTTTTAAGCATGGAATTTAGAATTTTTGTTAATGGATTTTTTATCATAATACAAAATCGAAAATAAATAAAACACCCACAAAATTGTATACTACCATAAATAAATTACTCAGTTGCGGATGATAAAATCGCTGCCATGTTAGCCCTGTTTTCTGAACATCACGGATCACATTTACTTATTTGTCTTTGTATATTTGTCAACTCAAAGCGCGCACGTTTCTTTGTTCGCTAAAGCGTCATGACAATACAAAGTGTACAGCGTGACGTCACGGTTCCACTGCCAATAGCGGTGCGTTTAGAAATTTTACGATTGAGCTCGGTCATAGCTATAATAACAAGCAAAAATAAAAGCAAGCGGTGCCAATAAAAAATAATTTGGAATAGGTAAAATATTTTTTTGGGACAAATTATATACAGGGTGGGGCATATTTTTGGCCCCTTAAGGGTAGCTACCGTTTCTTTTGTAGTTAGAAGGTTTTGTTCTAAGGAACTTTCTGTTTTATTTTGAAGAAAAGAATATTGCCATTTTTAGGTTTTTGAAAAAATGTACGGTTCGTCCAAAAATGGCATTTGTCAAAACAAAACAAGTTGGCCTTAATAGACTCTATTTCCAACCAGGAACACTTTTCCCAAAGGAACATACCAAATCAAATCGTAAGTTTTGGCAATAATTAAAAAAATCAATTCCCATACATTTTCTATGAAAAAAGTAGTAAGTGAAAACAACAATGTCACTCATTCAATGGTTCTTAATTTAAACTCGTATGTAACTACTTTTTTAAAATGGTAGGCAAATTTTGAAGGCATCCCAGGAATTAAATTTTGACTCACTTTTTAATTTTGGTATGAGTACCTACCTTACCTACGTAGTTATTATTTTCTCTTTAAGATACCATGGGTTATCCACGGAACCATTTATTATATGCGTTTAAATCAGCTAGTAAGAACAATAGTAGTGCCAAGCGGTACCTAGCGCCTAAGAAAATAAAGGTAAGAACACACTGTTTTGTTACAGGCACGTCGTTCATGCCGTTCTTCAGCTATGTAGACATGCGTGCGTTGGCTCTGAACTTCTGCGTGTTCCACGTGAACGCGCCGGGCCAAGAGGATGGCGCGCCCACCCTGCCTGACGAGTGAGTACCACCTGTTGTACATCTTATATAGCAATAAGAAATCTTTATCTTCAACATTTTTTTTTAATAATAATAAAATCATTTATTTCTTTCTCACTCGGTTACACAATATTACTAAATATATAAATACAAAGGATATGTTTACAGGATAGTGATCCACTCTAATAAAATAAAATAAAATCAGTTTATTACAAAATCTGTAAATGGGATTGGCCAGATAGTCAGAAACAGCCCTCAGGATGGTGTAGCTGGAGCGACTCAGTCGATTCCAGAAGGCTGCTATCCTCGTCCTTATTAAGGCAAAGAAGTCGGGAACTCCTGCCTCAGAAAACATGGTCGACGCACTACAGTGTCTTGGCAGCCTCATAAGGGCCCGGTATGCATTATTATACTGTACCCTTATGGTGCTGAAAGATTTCCTAGTGAAGTTGTACCAAAGTTGACATGTGTACATACCTAGGCAGTATGCCTTAAACAGGGTGTTCTTCACATCGGCACTGCAGTTGGCAAATCGGCGTGCGAGCATGTTACCTCTGATGGCAAGAGCTCTCCTCTCCCGCTCTATGTCCACATCAAATTTGGAGGAGTCCGTCAGCACGTGACCAAGGTACTGGAACGAACTGGTTGTCCATTTTAATGGTCGTACTGCCCAAGTGTACCTCGGGTACTTTATCAGGACCTCTCCCTGACCTGAACACCATCAATTCGGTTATAATAACGTTGTACTTTAACCCATGAGCAATAGCATATTGCTCATACTTATTATCCCGTAAATCTGTTCCCGTGGGATAAAAATCAGCTTTTAACGTTTCCATAGGAACAACGCGTGCGAAGCCGCGGGGCACAGCAATAAATGAAATGAAATGATATACAAATTGTTGGTCTAACTCAAATTATAAGCGCAAAAAAAGTTTATGAATCATATCCTTTAGAGTCCTTAAATTAAATTTCACACAAACACAGCAGCGGTCACATGTCTAGAACGCTAGTTTTATTAATAAACACTGATAAAAATTTATAGCGAAGCTCGAAATTGCATTCTCCGTGTAGCGGCAGAATTGCTTCACAATCACCCTCTCTTGTAGGTGATTGTGAAGCTTGTGAAGCTTGAATATTGGATAAGGATTTGGCGTGCTTTATAAATTTATAAGCCGACTGCACGTTCCGGTATATAGATGATTTTCGTGGTAATGCGAGTAAGATCTATATTATGTTTGATTGTATCACTGTTGATGACGTGCACGCAAAAACTTTTTAACAAGAGAAAAAATATTTTAATTTTATTTTAATCAAATTCGGAATTCCCAAAAAACTCGAGCTCATACATAAAAAAACGCGTCGGCGCGGCGGCATGAGAACCTCTTCCGATTTTTCGTCGGTTGAAAATGGAGTTTACAATGGCGACTTTTAGTTTTATATATGTCACCGGAGGATAACAAAAACCGTAAATTTATAAATTTTCTAGGAAGTTTAAAAACCTTCGTAGTATTCTAAACGAGAGAAAAATTGTATTATTTTACGTCCACTATTTCGGAAATTTATCAATTTGCGACATTTCGTGGTAAATTTATAAACTAACGGATATCCATTCGTAAGATTCTCAACGGTTCGACCAATTACAGAAGAGCTTTTAATTTAACGCTTCTTTAAAATACGGCAAATAACACACTGCTCTCTGATTGGTCGATGACGATAATGGCAATGCTTGTGTCCATAGACCTATGTACAATCAGACTTGCCAAACTATACATTTATACATTACTATACATTACTATACATTTATCAGATTCGATACCTAACAGTATTTTATCTACTTTAAAACTAGGTAAGTATAATACAAGGTTACTTTTTTAAATAATATGCTAATTTTCCCTACTTAACTCTACCAAAATAAAACAACAGAAATCGTGTTCTACGATATTAAAGAGGTTTATTAAAAAAGAAAAAACAATGTCATAAAACATAAAAACCGGCCTTTAGCAAAAAAAACAAACTTTAAAATTAAATATCAAAAAAAATCGTGAGCCTCAGGCGAATTGCCAAACAGACGCTAGGTAAGTAAGAGCTTTATAAAGTATATGCTTAAAAAACTTTTATCAAATTAAACATAAGGAAATTGAGACTTAAAAGTTTATGTAAGTAGGTACTCGTACCTACCTTCTAGATTCCCAATTATCTATTTATTGCAACATGTCAAAGATTTATGGCACCTCGAATTACACAACATATTAGCTTTTTTACAATTGCACTTATTAGATAAACATTGTCCCTTAGAATATTTTTTGCAGTTGCATTGCTTCATTCCTTGTCCACCAAATGCAGAAGACATTGCAGATATTTTTCTTAATGGTAACTTGGCCTGTAAATGTAAAAATATAGCACATAAAAAAATAGAATTCATGTTGATATAGGTATAATAGTAAAAATTGTAAAAATAGTAACCTCTGGTAGATCATCAGTCAAAATTTCTCCAGGGCTTGGAAGGACAGCGTTTCGAGGCAACCAGTCATTAATGACTCCAAAAGAAGTGCCAACTTTGTATAGTTCATTCTTTTTATCTATGACTTTGCCGACCACATTCTTGCTATCTAAAGGTCCTCTATCTACTTTTGGAACTTCAACTAACACAGTAGCACCAACATCAATATTTTTGAATTTCTTAGATGAATGTGCTGTCATTTTTTCTGCTGCTCTTTTTAAATTCAAGTGCGAGTCCTTCCTTTCTCGCAGGATGTTTATTTCGTTTGTGCATAAATTACATATCAACTGCGAACCATATCCTTCGTCATTGTTTTCAGTTGACTCTCCACAGATTACGTGTGTGATACGTTTACATTTAATACATAAATGGGCCCCAGATGATTCCTTGTTACATATGTGACAAAACAATGTATCTGATTCGTCAACTTCGATTTCGTGTGCAACCATGTCAAAATCGTGCAAAATATGGTTTGTATTTGCGACCGTTCTTTCACTGCCAACTACGAGTACTTTGACTCGCTCAGTCTCAGTCATGCTTTCTGTCATAATAATTGACTCTGTGGCAATATCAAGAGTTTTACAAAGATTTTGATTGGAAGTTATATTTTCATCGTCATTTCCGGTCTTACGTTCATTGTCATTTGTAGTTTCTAAGAACGTCTCCAAATCCTCTTCCATTTCAAACTGAGAAATTATATTCTTAGACAAATGCGTAGAAGTTAGACCGCATCTTGGATCATCTCCGAACAGGGCTTTAAACGGTGTCCTTGCAATCGTAGAATGGTATGATGAATTTTTCTGGAATTGAGCGAAGTAACAACCTATTGACCAATTAGTGGAATTATTATCCACCATCCAAGCCCGAATCATATTCTTCACGTCTTGGTTTGAGCGTTCTACACTTCCCTGGCTTTGGGGATATCTGGGTCGTCCATTCACAATTTTGCAAGCTGGCCATAAGCTTACAATTTCTTTCAATACTGATGCCGTGAACTCCCGTCCATTGTCGCTTTGGAGGATATTGGGACAACCAACTTCTAAAAATATCTTCAAAATCTCTATTGCGACTTCTTTTGCTTCTTTACTCTTTAGTGGTCGTAAAAAACAAAATTTGGTCATATGATCTTGGTACTGAAGCATCCATTTGTACTCTCCATCTGGTGATGATTGAAAATCCACAAGATCTACCTGTCCTCTTCTATTAAAGTCATCTGAAATGAGTGGTTTTACGACTATCCCAGTTTTAGGGAAACTTTTCTTGGAAAGACAAGTTTTGCACAATTGGAGAAAAATATTTATGGCAAATACTGGAACCATGTACTTGTCTTTCAATGCGTAAATCATTTTGTCACGCCGTCCGTGACCTGTAGCAACATGTGTATCGAGAATTTGTTGATAATACTGACTGCTTGGAAGTATTTGTACCAATGGATCTTTCTGAGACTTCCTTTTAACTATCAAGACTTTTTCGTCACCAAAAGTCATAATGTCATACTTTTTGGCGTGATAGTATTCTTTATCTGTGGGCCGACGTCTCAAAACTCTAGCTTTATTAAAATCTTCTATCATTTTAATGACATTTTCAATTTTTTTCTCTGTCCATTCTGACTTCTTACTATTTTGGTCATGTCCACTATAAAACTTTCGTAGCTCTGTGGTAAATTTCATTTCGTCAACAAATTGTCTAGAGTTTACCGCACTATCTTCACCATTTTGGCTGTCCGCAGCTTCTAGGTCACTCATTATGGGCCTAGTTCCGTAACCTTAGCAAAATAAAACTATTTTCACAGTTCCAACACAGTCACAACATTAAAAACTTTACAAAAACACACGAGCAACCGTTTTGTTTACATTCCGTGGCGAACAATGGCGGTGGAGAGGAAGAAGAAGGAACACGTGACTTATTCAACCAATCAGAGCGCACATGGCGTTTGGTTATTGCTAACTTATTAAATTACGCGTGCGTTCAGTAAGTTTATCAATTTCCGAAAATGTGGACGTAAAATAATACAATTTATCTCTTGTTTAGAATCCTACGAAAGTTTATAAATTTCCTAGGAAATTTATAAATTTGCGGTTTTGGTTATCCTCCGGTGACATATACATAACTAAAGTCTTATTAAGTTTATTGACACATGGATGAAAATTAAACCATCCGTAATAGTGAAGTTATCATAATGTGACACATACCTACATGGATACATGAGCTATCCTTTATTTTATTTATTTATTTATTTATTTATGGGGTCTTTCAGCACAAAGATACATTATAGGAGAAATATATAGTGTGTAAAGATGACAAGAGGCTATTAATAAGTTCCTACTTATAGAAACAAAATACAATTTCTAAAACACTATTACATTAATAACAAGCTACTTATTCGCATTTACCACAAATAAATTCACAATAAATCTGTTAAGTTATTTAACTATCATTATGAATTTAATAGGACACATAAATTTAATTTTTTAATTGTAATTTGCAACAATCTGCAGTTAGCTCAACTGATTCAACTGTAAATACTAGCTCTTATTTATTTCTATTATTCGATTGTAATTTCTTTATTTATAAGATAATACGATAAATTAACATAGGTACAAATAGAAAAATAGTATAACCGAAAATTCACTTGGCGCGTCCCATCCTATACGTAACAAGCAGCGGTTTACGGATTCACCCGCGTAGTTATCGCTCCCGTGGGGATACAGGCATAAAATATAGCCTATGACACTGAAAAGTAAGTTTTTTAATGATGAAAGAATTTTATAAATCGGTCCAGTAGATTCGGAGCCTGTTCAATACAAACAATTTAAGATCCTTCATTCAATAAATATTGGTTACGTACATCTGAAACAAGGCAAACATGTGAATTTTTAAATAATTGTGTCGTGGTTAGGTTACTAACATTCAACAAGCTCGATGAAGGCGGTATAGCTCTGTAAACAATGCCGTACTCAACTTCATGGACGCACTTTCACTCTCTTCTGAGATCAAACTATGTACTGCCTTCCCGCCGGCCGCCGGCCTCCAGACGCTTTTCGCAGAAATCCCCAGGAGTTTCTGAATAACTAACTTTCACTGTCTTTCAAAGGATATTTTCAAAGTTAGTTGAACAGTTTCTGATACTCATCTTATAGTTCTTTTTAATGCCCTTGCAAGAAAATGACTATGTTATTTATGCAAAATCTCCAAGGTCCGTTTTATGAAAGTATGCTCAGTCATGGATCTGTGCTTGAGTGATGCATGTATAGTTTTGAGTAAAGACTAATTTTAAATTAGTGATTGGGAACTCGGGTCAAAATCTACACTCACTCGTGTAACCCTCAAGACAAGTAACGATTTGTTCTTACCACGTTAAATATTAGGTATTATTGAACGTTTACCGAGCATTACTTGAGTAATTGCCTATTTAACAACGATTTCATACTTTCATATCTCTGCCTAGTGATTCTTTAAACTCATCTTTACTCAAGTGTGGTCTAGACCGTGCTTGAATATGGCTTGGAAATTTTTACGCGACAAAGCTTTTTTTAAAAATTATTTCTCAAAAATTATTGCAATCATTGCGTTTCGTTTCATAAAAACCATCAAAACAATATAAAAGCTCTAAAAAATAAATAGTGTTAGGTTGATTAGGTACAGGAACGTTTTTCGCCTAGTTAAATGTGCAGGTAGACCATAGACAAAAGCTTACTCACTCAAGTAGAGATTCTGCTAGTCCAGCTAGCTAAGTAGCGTTAGAGTTACGTTCTATAATAATGTGTGAATAATGGACGTAATTTGTGTTTCTGTTTCCTCAATGACACTCAAACAAAGATTACCTATGATCCGAACGATTTTGAAAATAAACATTAAAGAACCCAACTTGTACCAACTTTACAGGATTACAGATAATGTATATTTCTATGATAAATTACTTTTATATTAAGTTTCTAACAAACTTCCCACGGGAAACTACTTTCAATTTACTTTGAATACTTACTCCGTACTGGTTACTGTTTAGGGTATCCAAATAATACTATATAAGACGTACAATGTAAGATCACTTATACATATACTGTATTTATGTGAAATTACTAGTTTTTGAATAACAACCATACTTTTAAAATAGTTACCTACAAGACGAGAGACGTGAAATTACTAGTTTTTGAATAACAACCATACTTTTAAAATAGTTACCTACAAGACGAGAGACGTGAAATTACTAGTTTTTGAATAACAACCATACTTTTAAAATAGTTACCTAGACGAGAGACAGTTCTCGATCAGTTGAAGCGTAGGAATTATTCTACTTTTTCAACACAAATATAATAAGAGATTAAGAGCAACGTCTTAGCGATTCCCAAATCTGGGCTACCCGCCGTTCGGCTTAAATCTATAAGGGAGTTCAGATTAAAAAAAATATTTTTTTAAATCAGAAGCCCAAAGAGATATGTATATTTCGACGCGTCTTGAATGCGGATTATACGACTACAATTCGGCAGTGGTCTAGTGAGCAGGGTGCGTTCACAGTATAAGCGTTGTTCGACAACAGTTTTTGCGCCATGATTTTGTAGGGCCAGTTTTCGACGAAACTAATTTCAATAATTATATATTTACAAAAATGGTCGAGACAATGCTGCACCAGTATTGAAGATTCAAGGAACAAAACCTGCTTTTAAAGCACTAACAGGCCCTGTGCAAACTCACAGTCAATGTTATGTTTAATGTTTGCTCCAAAAATAAAAATCTACAAGCTAATATTTTATGCCGAGGTTTTCGAGAGGATTAATTGTACACTTCGCACACGTAGTCCCAGCACGATACGACACCTTTTTCGGCGAGAGCCAACTCCGTCAGTGAACACAAAAGAAACTGATAATTTAATTTTGTGTCATCGTATGGCCACCCGATATTTTTATTCTGTAGGGGTATTATAAAGCTAAAGTATACGGCAACCCAATGAAACTAGCGAAACAAAATATCTACCGAGCGGTGCACGCTTTTACCAAATTTTGCGTACCTTTGTTTCTTAGAATTTTCTCTAAAAATTTCGTGAATGTGTACGCTGCGGTGGAAAATATTTAGACAGAATAACTTTGAAAAAACGAAATCCGTGTGTTCTATCCTTGATTTATATAGAATACTTATTACCTACTCGTTTTCATAATGTAATTTGTATTTTTTCCATTTATCCTTGATTTATATAGAATAGTTACTTATTACTAGTGAGAATCCGGGGAGAATGGGCATAAACGATCTCGTTTTCCATCAAGTGGTTTAAAAACATGTATGTATATTTTCTCAAAGCTTTCCGCAGTAAGACCGCGCCCACTCGAAGTGAGTGACCTCACGCATTTGGAATCAGTGTTGTTTGTTTAAGTGGTGTGCTTGTTCAGCAAAGCTCGTGCTATGTGTGTGATTGCCCTATAAATGGCAATAATAACTTAGGTAGGTAACCTATAACATAGGTCTCTGACAAAAACACTAATTTTATCTACTTATAAAGTGCGTGCGTCGGCATTTTGTTAACGCACCTAACGCATTCAAAGACGATTTAAATCTTTGGTTTTTTTTTCTAGTACTTTGTACACCTAGACGAGAACTTGCCCAATGCCCATCGAGTGTTTCGCCCAGAGCCTTAAAACACACGAGGCAGAAATCTTTAATGTACCAATAAATTGGTGCGCGCGTGCCATTTATACAAGGTTCCTTTTTAAATTATTGTTTCGAAAGCGGAAGAGTCAGATATTTATTCATTGACATAATTAACGTTTAAATTTACGTCTTCAGATGACTCTAGGTATTCCCCGAGCCAAAATAACGTAAGTTATATGGTTTCATACCGAGATTACTAATAAGAAGGTATTCGCACGTAACACAAATGTAAAAGAAAATGCATAATGTCTACTTTTTTTATTCTTGAGTTTGCTAGTACTTTAATGAAAACTGTGATCGCTTATGCCCAGTTTCCCCGAATGGCCCATTCATTATGAGAGATTGTAGCGTAATCGCGCACGTTCGGGTAACGCGATTGGGAGATTGAGGTCGCAGCCGTTTTCCGTTGTAAACTAATTTAGTAGCAACTGCAACACCGCGCCTCGCCATTTGTTTATCCATTTATGATCGCCGTTTGCGCTTAATTTAAAGTGGCGCCGCTACCTATTTTATTTTATGATCACGTGGTAATCGTAATTCATAAGGTAATCGTATCACAGAGGACATTTAAAAATCCGTCGTCCAGTTTGTGATAACTATTATAACTGTATAGTTTTATTCTGTAAAGCCTAGGCAGAGAAGAAGTTACCTTTGTGGCCAGCAAACTATAAAAAAATAGGAATAAGAAAATATAAAAAGTGATATACATTTATACATTGTTATAATTCCTACACGCAAAAACTAAAATGTTGTCATTCCAAGACATAGACTAGCGAAGTGAAATAGGTAGGTATGAGCTTTCTTTACCTTCACATGTCGCTAGAAAAAATAATTTTAAGATTTTTTTAGAAACAAGCAGAGCTCTTTAATATCTAAGTTAATTTTCCTATAATATTGACGAAGCTATTCAGACTTTTCCGAGTGTACGTCATTGTATCAAAACTGAATAATAAAATGAACTGAAATGTACTAAATGTAACCGGCAGACTGTTACAGCTAGCTCGACACGTTACCTTTTCAATTACAACAAGTCATACTCCAACTCCGCACACATATATTTGCTAGAGAATTCTCCCCACAAAGTGAATTGCGGCTGTCACAATGGGACGTTCGCGCGTGTTATCTGAAATAACGAAAACCATTTCAGAACCGTTAGCGGCCGACAGATATTGTTCCGTGATGAGGAGTGACGTTTTATTTTCTCGCTTTGAGTATTCTACATCTGTATACAGGATTGTTGCATGAAATGATGCTTTATAACAAATAAAAGTTAAAAAGAGATTCATACTCGTCGTTTCGCCTTCCTGTCAGCTTCTGGCGTTTAGGAAAGTTTGTTTGCGAGAAATGCCGGTATTCCAAATTATGGATACTATTCCTTACCTTAGCTGGTTACTTTCCTCTACTACTAAATGTTCACTGCGTGAACTACAGTTTATTCCTATCAACACAAACACGTTCGCGAAGACTTTAATTCCTAAAATAAAATTGTATATCATGTAGCGGATATGTAGTAAAGAACCGGTTAGGGAGACAATGACTCAATTTAATGATAAAAATAGGAGGCACCAAACTACATTTTAGATGGATCGCTCTAGTCAGTTTTTTGATTATCTTCAAAATATTTCAATTCAAGTATGTAACCTACAGTTATTATAAAAACTTTTTTGAAAAGTACAAACCTTTAATTTGATACTCGAAACGTCGTCGATGCTTTTTCGACCATTTTTCAAAAGGTGTTCTTTTACAGAATTCTATTTAATTTGTTTGTCTGAAAATAAAGATCCCTCATCCACAAACGTACATACATTCCAGACAGATTGCTTAGCAATCTTTGGAAATAAGGGTGAAATGGGTATTTTTGTTACATTTTTTCAAATATTTCAAAAAGTATTGTGTCCTACAGTAATATCAAAAACTGTCTTGAAATGAAATTGACAAACATCGATACCTATATTTAATATGTCATTCATTATAAAAGTATCGTAGGGAAGTTATGTTACGCGTTGCCCAAACCTCGTAATTATTGTGATTCTTATATTTTTCATCGACCTTTATCCCGTGAGTATCGGGGTAGGTACTGCAACACGAAGTGAGTCAACTGGATGCGAGATTTTATAGTCCTTGTGAATGTACGATCGATAAATGCCAGCCCATCATCGGCTGGCAGGGCTGGCATTTATCGAATGACGCGCGGTAGTTGTCAGTTATTACGTCTCGAATTGATTGCTAGCGAGGCATGCGGCCTCGGGCGGCGTTGATTGGGTTCATGCATGCTGGCCTTCGCCCGTGCCTGTGATCCAATTATTTATGACTGGCAGGTTTCGGT
The DNA here is from genome assembly GCA_955876795.1 of Eupithecia tripunctaria. Taxonomy (NCBI): domain Eukaryota; kingdom Metazoa; phylum Arthropoda; class Insecta; order Lepidoptera; family Geometridae; genus Eupithecia; species Eupithecia tripunctaria. Next base: position 693,948 of record OY041599.1, on the reverse strand, counting down.
TCATCACAATCATACTCGGGAAGTTGGCCGTTGGCCTGGGGAGCCGGATGAAAGTAATACTTTTCGTCCCTAGGGACGAGTAGTGACAGCTGTCACGTCACATTTCTATTCAACCATGCATTCGAACTTTCTATTCAGCCTTTAACTTCTTGTGAGATGGCTTCTGCGTCTGTTTTGACATAATTTATGCAGCCACTCAATTACAGCGCGATGTAATATTCAAATAGCATAAAGTTAAGTAAATTACCATATTATTAGTACATTGTTACCCAAGAGATGAAAGAAACCTATTTTGTCCCGAGACGTGTTTTGGCGCCCGAACGTAGCGAGGGCGCTAATAGATTGAGGGACTAAATGTTACTTTCACCCGAGGTAAACACTCTGCTTTTCATTACGAATACAAGGAAAGTAAAAATAAAAATATGAATGAGCTAAAGAAAAAATACATAAATCAACAACTTACATAAGATATTTCTTTAAAGTCTATGGTACAATTAGAGCAATTATTAGTTATAGTGAAATGTTTTTCCAACTACCTCTTGAGAAGTGAAAACTTTGTTTTTTTTTGTTAAATCCATCATTTTGCCTTTTGATAAACGATGTTAGTCTCTCGAAATCCTTTATACATATGTGCATTGTGTTTAGTACCAGCAGTAACGTTGTCTTTAACATAGAATATACGCTCCATAATATTGAAGGTTTATAAGTCTTTGAGAATTAGTTAAAATATAATAAAATACGTTTTCTTATAACTATTTCACTATTTACTCAGAGTGCCATTTACCTTAATACCTTCTTGATACCTTCATTTTGATTTAGGTGGTAAAACCACCTAAATCAAAATGCGCTTTTTATGCTCTTCTTATTTCCACTACGGCTTTAGCCTCTTCTTTTATAAAATCAGGCGTTAAATTTATCTCTATATCACTGTTTGAACTCATTGTAATAAACAAAACAACCAAAAATCGTAATCCAAACTCGAAAAATCAAATGAAGATAGGATTGCCGTTTTCCCGCTTTCTTTTTATCAAGAATAAACAATCTTCTTTAAAGATGGCATAATAGCCATAGTAGCTCTCGCTATTCTACCATGGTACAATAAACATGGAAGAATACCGAGATCTATTCTACCATTAGTTTTAATCATTTCAAAAATGGTTAATTTTATGTTAATTTAAAGAGATAATAAGAAAGAAAGTAAATTATAAAATGTCTTACTTTAAATTATTTCAATTTCACATCATGCTGTAATTGAATGGCGGTATAAATTGCGTCAAGCAAAATTTAATTTTTGAAAAGAATTGAATTGAATTGAATAGAAAAGTGAGGTGACAGCTGTCATTTGTTTTGTACTTGTCATTACTTTTCGTCCCTAGGGACGAAAAGTATAACTTTCATCCCGCTGCGCCGGCAACTTCTGACCTACTTTTAGAGAATGAGTAATGAAAAATTTATTTTCAACAATTTCTTTAAAATAACATAGTTTTCTGATAAAATATTTACCAAAAATTTGGTAAATATTTTATCAGAAAACTATGGAAAATGAATGGCAGAACAGTCGTTATTGAAGAGCGAGAGCTATTCTACCATGCCTATTCTGCCATTCGGGAGAGACGAGTTACTAGGCAATCGTAGAAAGCTCGATGGCGGCAATCCAATCTTCATTTGTTTTTTGGAGTTATAGAGTTTGGTTTATACTTTTATAATAAGTTCATCTGATTCAGATATGGATTTAACGTCAGATGTCATTAGCTAATTCATGCTTTTTTATGCTTCCGACCGGTATGTATTTGGATACTTAGCCATTTAATACTTATTTATTTTTACTTTCCTTGTATTCGTGATACCGTTACCTCGGATGAAAGTAACTTATTTAGTCCCGAGACGGTGTTTGGCACTTAAAGTTCGAGAGACTAAATCCCTTGGGTAACAATGTACTATTAAATGATAAATAATAACACGTTCATGGCCCAGACTCAGGCGTGCTTCTTCATTGCCGTCTTTAAATCTAGAGAAAGAAAGAAAATGATTTACAAAATACTACACTTTGTTAAAAAAAAAATGTCTAAAGGTTCCGCGGCGCAGCGGCTAATTTTTTACACATTGAGTTACATTATCAAAATTTTAGTAGGGATCCTCTTTTCTAGTAATAAATATAGCCTTTGTTTCTTTGTTTTTTTTTGTTTCTCAGCCATAATGTATACTACATTATGTCTGAGAAACAAAGTCGCACAGGATAAAATCGGTCCATTAGTTTTTGATTTTATTCGTCACGAACATACAAAAATACTAATCTTTAAGTGTAGATGAGCGGAATTCTTATGAGACATTGTTGATGTCAGCCTGCAGGGCCTATATACCTTAATGCTTTTTAATGCATCCCTGTCACAGATTACCCCCAATCTGTGATCCCTGTTAAAGTTTAGCTAACCGATAATATACATAGGTATAGGGAGAATCATGTTGATATATCATTTGTCACTATCATTGTGCACGGCGACAAAGGCAGTTGTGGCCGGTGAATAGCCGTGTAATTGACGGGTTGATATCAGGCTACTTAGCATGAGTCGGTATGCAAGATGGATGACTTGTATTGAATACGATAAAATCTGACTGAAATTGACCAGAGAATATTTTTTAATGTTATACCTAAATGAATCAGAATTAATCGTTTATTGGCAGAACAGTAATTATGTAGGTACATGCCAAAATCTTAAAACTATGTAATGTCAATGTATTCGGCCCACAAGCAGGTGTACAAATATTAAATAAATAATACGATAAAAACAATATGAAAGCAACCAAAATGTAACTTTTTCGTAAATTTAAGTTCGTTACAGGAAATACGTGTTTTTCTGTAAGCCTTATAAGTTCGTGAAAAAAAACTTTATCGTTTAGAATCTTTACTTTTACAATTTATGAACGCCCAAAGTTCAGGTAAAATTTGTGCAAAAAGCAGATTTTTTGAATTTGTCTCTACAGGTTTTGATTTTATGTTATGATAGAAACCTAGATTATAGCGCACAAGATACCTATTAGTTAAAAGCTTCAAAAAAAGATCTGTTAAAACGCCATAATCACGAAAGAGCGTTTGTATGAAAGGTAAGACGGGTTGGCCACTTTAACTTCAAGCAATAGCATAAAGTAATCATAATGTGGAACAAAAACAACGGTTACAATGAAAACGATGTCATCTGCAGAAGTTTTGAAAAACTGTGTTGCAGATGACAACTCCCTCGGAAAGTATGTGGATAGGGTAGATAGAGTTCCAAGACAATTAAAAGTTAAAGCAATTGTTTCAAAGTCAATTGTTTTCTTTTTATATTAAGTCGGAGTAAGATACCTGTTTGATTGTCAACTTTGGCCTAGATAAGAGAATAAGTACTCATGGGATCCATCTAGCAAAAAAAAACAAATTACATATAAAATTCAACATGTGTTTCCATATTTCCTCGAACGTGAAAACACCATTAAAAATAATTAATACGAAGGAAAAAATCATAAAAATATACATTTGACCGAGATCTCAGAAAATCTGCGGTCTACGGAAATTACTAGTCATTTCATTCGTAGCTTATTATTTGGTTCCTTTAACCAGTTTCCTCATAAGTTGTGAAGTATTATCGTTAACTAAGGTAAATAAGCAAAAAAAGACGTGTGGCACTCGGGGACTGCCGCGGTAAAGCTATTGCAATGCCATCTAGAGGCGAGTTGCTGAACTAAAGAGACAAACGTCAAGGTTTTTTCGTTACGGAATTTCTGGATTCGGTCCCCGCGCTCAAGGCCCGCGATAGAAGCTATGCAATAGCTTAAAAACTTGATTCTTACACTTATGCCATTGCAAAAGTCTATCTCAGCCCCGCTCCTACGAACGTGAAGTTTTATATCTAAACTTTTCACAAAATGGTGCGAATTGCGCTCTCATAACGTAGGTGTTCACCCAAAGATAACTGGACAACTTCATCTTGTAACTTTGTTTGAATTCTGATTAAGTTTTTGAAGATAGAACGAAGATTAATTTTGTTGTAGCTTTGTGGTGCTGGCTTAGAATTTGCACCACCCCAACTCTTGCCGCGGGTGTCGTAAGTGGCGACTAAAGGATATCCACCCGGGGACGGGCAGCAGCGCCTCCCTGCGGAGCAGTGTGTCAGTTTCATAGTAACAATTATTACCTTAAAGAAAATTTAGTTATACCTCAACCTCAACAGCCTATCGGTCCACTGCTGGAAGCAGGCCGCCCCTTGCTAAGCAACTTATTAACGTTTATCTAATGGGGGGTAATGCCCATAATCCCCACGCTAGCCATGCGGGTCGGGATCGCAATTGTTCTGCAGGGGGCGATGCTGCCCGCTCCCGGTGGATATGCCTTAGTCATACAATTCAATTAGATATAAAAAAAAAATTAACCTATCATTAAAAAAGTAAAATACTTAAAGCGATACCTGGAATACTACGAAATTAAGTTTGCAATACTAGATAGCTTATAAACTCGGAGCAAAATTCCTTCCGAGTTTTTAGTCTTTTGTTTATTGCACTTAGGCCCGTATTATGAAAGCTTGCTCAGTCATCCTACTATGCTTGAGCAACGCTTTTCTATGGCATAAACGTCACTCAAGCATAGCTCTATGACTGAGTAAGCTTTCATAATACGGGCCTTAGACTCGACCCTAACAATAAAACGTACTTATTTAGATAGATAAGATAGAATAGACTTAGATAGATAAGTGTTGATTTAAAGCTTGCACCATAGGGCGTTAAGAAATTAAATTATCTTTGGATATGAATAAAGTTAATAAACGCTCTGAGCTTGGTTCTTATTATCGAAGAAGAAAGATGTTGTTATTTATGGCATATTACTATGACCACAGTATTAAGGGTTTTCCGATAAAAAACTGGCAGGTAACGTGTCTTTCTATTCCATTTAATATAAACTTGGATGTTAATGGTCTATTTCAGTTTTCTTCAAGAGGGAAAACAGGAATTAAAGAAAAGGGTTGTCCTGGGCACGCACGACGTACTTTCGTAGTTCGTAGCTCTTGCATAAGTTATTGATAGCTTTTAGGGGCGGTAAATAAAAAACCTCGAAATAAGATATAGGTCTCGCTAGATAGCTTATAAACTGTTAATTAAGGTTTAATACTTATTTAAAAAGTCCATTATTAAAGAATTATAGCGTTAAAACCGCATAGGACATGGTAAAAATTTGGCAGAAAATCCTTCAGCAAGAAAAGAAAATACAGTAGGTACACAACAGGGGGTTCTGTTTAAACTCTATTTCTGATAAAAAAAAAACTGGAATCACCGGATATTATTTGGTACCTTGGGTACTTATTTTCATACGAGTCGCCATAAGTATCGTTGAAAAAGGTCGTCAATCCTCAGAACATTTTTTATGAGCAAAAAGTACTTCAAGTTTGGTTTCGAAAAACTTTTATTTTTAGAGACATTTTATCTTATCTCAGATTTTATTATATTTTTTACTACCATCTCGTCGGAGGCGGATAGGTCAATTTTTAAGTTAGATGACCAAAACCACAATGACGAAGTTCTAGACTATTTAGCGAAGAGCCTTGATATCATCACCATTTGATAACATATTTACTTATACAAACAGACGATTTGTTTGAACTACAGATTCATATCCGACATGACCAATATAACCCTCATTTTCAATACCCTCACTAATCAAATGAACGCAGGTAGGCTTTTTCCTAAATTGTTTCTATTGACGAAGTAAAACACGGACGGGAGCAGCAAGATAAATTAAATTCCCCTGCTTCTGTGGGCCGGCCGTAAGCAAGCCTGAGGAGAAGGGGCTGAACTAGAAACTCCTGCAAAGATGCATTCCGCTTTGAAGGGTTCCATGCCGGAAGGATGGATAGACCGTGAACTTAGTCTACACACACAGTGTGGACTAAGTAATACGGCCCGTCTGTCCGTTCATCCATCTTAGAGGATTATATTTCTGATCACAATTTTTGGAACGATATCGCATTGATACTTTTTTATGATTCTATGAAGCTACACTTATTATAATTTATTTAGAAAACTAAAGTCATTTACAAGGGGATATTTACCATGATTTGAGTTTTGAGCTTTCCAGTATCGGCACAGTCTCTCATATCTTCAGTTTCAAACTGTGCCGAAATATTGGAAAGCTCAAATCTCAAATCATGATAAATATCCCATTGTAAATGACTTTAGTGTTGAGTCAGAGTCAGAGTCAAATCGTTTATTTCTTTAGACTTACAAAATAAGTACTTAGACAAGTCAAATTTTTATAACTATAATTGATATATAGTTGATAACTATAGTGGATTCAAAAGTTTTATTTCTAAAACTTTCTTTTAGTGCAATGTAATGTGTGAGAAAATAAATGAATGAAACTTTATTCGATATAATATAACCCATGAACCGTAAAAGTGGACGATGAAATTTTCATAGTGTGTGTATTTCTGTTGCCGCTATGACGACAAATGAAAACATATTAAAATTAGAGGTGTCTCCCATACAGATAACCGTGATTCTTTTGCTCTACGTTTGTCAAATTTATGTGTATCTTGAACCGTAAAAGGCACAGTTGAAATAATTACAGAGAGTGCAATAAGGTTGCACTTTCTGTAATTATTCACCATCCATACCAAGTTTAACAACGAGCACCGAGTCAAGTCTATCCTTATTTTTTCAATCCATCTAAATATTCTGTTTTGAGGGTTTCTCTCGTTTTTTAAGTGTGGTACGGACCCTACGTGTGCTAGTCGACTCCCACTTGGCCAGTTTGTCATTGGCCTCGTTTGCCGCCGCGCCGCGCGCCGCCCGCCGGTATTCCAAAGTTCTATGACTCGCGCTGGCTGTGGCATGACACCGAAATGCCACTGCGGCAGCCATGCAATGCAATAAACTTCTATAGTGGATCGTTCCCGATATTATATCTATTCCTTTATTATTTCACGTAAGTAGTATTTTATTTCATTTTTTTGTAAGCTGAGTGCCGAGTACCTTACAGTCATCGTCATCATTAGACATAGGCCTCCCATAGTGCCGCTATAGCGGCCTGTTATCAGCTTACCGCACCGCACCGAGCACCTGCCTGCTGTCTTTCGCTGGTCGTCTTCCCACCTAGCCGGAGGGTGTCCGACACTGCGTTTACTGAGTTGCGGTCTCCACTGAACATTTTTTGAAGGGAAGTTTTGCTCCTTATTCCGTAGATTATAAGGGGAAAACTGGTCTTCAAAAATTGTATTTCTTTTCAGAGATTTGTCAAGGGGGAAAACTGGAATAACCCCGTTTAAGGGTTTGAATTATTTTATTGCACATTTCTTTCTTAGTAAAGATACCTATATATAAAACACTACCTTCGTAGTTCGTATAAACTTTTAGTTTAAATATTCCCCTCGATAAAATTACAGCATATTATCACGGATCAGCCCTCTGTGCATTCACATTTAATAGCACTAATGATTAAATTGCAGCTCAGTAGCCCGTAGCTTGTAAATGGTGTTTTATTTTTCGATATATCCGCCGCTGCAAAAATTACTCTTTGTGGCAGTGAAGTCCTCTCAAAAATGTATGTGTAATATAATAATATTAGTGAAATTTAGTGTAAACAAACCAAAGAAACACAAGAACAAATTAAGTGTTTTTTCATATATCTTACATAGGGACAATAATGATAGTATCAGAATAAGGGTATCACTATAATTATTTGACTAATTAGTCGTGCGTATTAGTTATGGTAGAAACATAATCGTAAAATTGTATAGGTAGAATTCAGAGTTTTCTCTCACAATCTTACTTAATAAATATGCTATTCATTTATATTATACATGCAAAAACAGACAAAAAATCGCAAAGCCAATTATATAATTTACGATTAAATTCATTGATTGTTAATTTTCCTATGTCATTTGGAAGTTCATTATATAGCCGTATCGCCATTGGCGTAGCAATTCTTTTTACCTAGTTCTAATCTAAATGGATTTAAATATTTAAGGATTAAACCTTAAGTGGTTTTTGGACAATCTTTCTTTTGTCTTGAGATATTTCATCTTTCACAAAAATGGCATGTTGTTCCTGACAAATTTATAATCTTTCTTAGATATGTTGTCTTATTGATTCTTCCAATTTAAATGTATGTCATTTGTTATTCCTAAAAATTTATACTTCCTCTATGTCATTGTTATTGTAATTAATGTTATTTTTATTCCTATTCTTGTTATTATATGCATAGCATTATTTATAAATTTTTCTTTCGTCAAAATTGTTGTATCGTCCGCAAGCATGACTGTGTATTGGTTAGTGGCGTTTGGCAAGTCATTAATGTAAATAATAAATAATATTGGACCAAGAACACCGCAATTAATGTGGTACACCGTAATTAATTAATGAGTATTTTGATCTGAAGGTATTTTGTGTGTTTGTTTCGGTTGATAGTTTTGTTATTTCTGTGCACTGTTTGCGTCCCTTTAAATAGCTTTCAAAGCAAGAGCCCCTAAACCATAGCACTCTAGTTTATGTAGCAGACGGTCGTGGCAGACAGTGTCAAAAGCTTTATTCGTATCAAGAAAGATGGCGACTGGAATATCTTTTCGATTAAAGGAGTCTAAAATTTATTTCACTAATTTAAAACAAGCTAAGGAGGTCGATTTCTTACATATAAATCACATAGTTTTGTTCTTCGCATAAAACATTGTTTTTTTCCAAGACCGTTATAACTTATCGGCTCTAACCTTATTAGATATTTTTGAAATTTCGTTTCTTCGTTCTATGCTATACGTCTTCCATTGATACAAGAACTATTCGGATATCCTCCATGCATCAACTTTGTAAGCCTCTGTTTTACGTCCGTTGCTATGGGAACCGCTACAGATAAATTAAAATGAGTGAAATTATCATAAGAAGAGGATGTTTTAGATACTTTTTAGTGCACACATAAATTTTTCGTAAATCTTACTTCCAGGATACTACCTCATATTCAACCTTTAGTTAGACCGTAGAGTTTTTTAAGCTTGACGTCATCATCGTCATCATCATCAGCCTATATTAGTCCACTGCTGGACGTAATAAATACTAATCCTTCGAGACTAAAACAGAGGTTAGGTAAGCCCAGATGTGTAATTTTGCGCACTACGGGGCTGTGTAAGATAGCGCGCGTAATCTTACATGCGAATTTTTATTATTGATTTATTTTAATAATAATTATTAATTGTTTTACGGGTTTGAGGTAAATAGGTTGCTTCATTTTGTTACAGAATGTCTCATAGACCACGAAAATCTAATCGAGAACTGTGCTTGCCTTCGATCTTCGAAGCTGCACGTAAACGTATCGAAGATGAAGAAAGCAAGAGGCATGTGGCGCTATGTTTAGGGATGGCTGAGTCGACGCTAAGGTACCGGTTGCAGCAAGAACAATGTGCCACACACTGGGAAGATATGATAGTACCTACATTTAGTCCGGAAATCGAAAAAGATTTTTGTGACCACTTGAAAACCCTGGATGAAATGTTTTTCGGCTTGACAGCTAAAGTTCGAGTTTTCAGAAAAGCATACAATTTCTCATTCTAGAAAAGCGCGGAATGAGTGGTTCGCGACCCCGAAATTTCACGTCGATAGCCTACTTTTACAAGCATTTCTCGAGCAATGGGGTTTGGAACGATTTTATATAAAATTGGTGGCTTTAGTGGACAAACACCAATTTCCACCGCAATCCATATACAATATGGACGAAACTGGCATATCTACAGTGCCAAACCGACCACGCAGAGTATTGTCCGTCAAAGGAAAACGCGCTGTAAACAAATATCCAGTGTTAAGTGCCAGGTGTGGTGGCACGAAAAATGCACCGATTACCTTGGGTTCGGATAATTCTAATACGATTTATGCAATTAATTAACCTGCGCAATCTTATCGCCTTCAATGGGCAGTTTTACACATCGGGATGTGGAAACGGACATCCCGAATTCCAATTGCACATGTGTTGAATCTTTCTCTATCCGTTCTTTAAGTAAAAAGTTATTATATTTCCTCAATAATTATTATTAAAAACTGTTACCAGAAGATTAAGGATAAATAAATAATAAAGAAACCTGTGATTATTTCGTTTGTTTTATTTTTATAGCTGACTAATTGAAAACTGCGCAAACATACAGCAACCTGCCGTCTGTCAATCCATCTGTTGAGCTCTACTATCTACTTATGCGTCGCGTCTCTGAAATCCGAAGGGAGGAAGTTATTGTTTGTTAACATTATGAATAGTTCGACGACCTCGGTGGCTCGGCGGGCGGAGGTCCGCCTGCGACGCCCGAAGTTGCGGGTATCGATTCCCGCCTCGCCTAAGCTTGAGTAGAACTCACGTAATGACTGCGTAAGTAATGCTCGGGAAAGCTTTCATAATACGGGCCTTAGTCCGATGATAATTTGTGTTGTGGTTATTAAGTTTCTATATTTTTGTGCGTGTTTTACGGCTAAACTTAAAACATATTGTGCTAATAGAAATAATAATAATATTTAGGTACTAAAAAAGAAAATTACAATCAATAATAGAAATAAAGTAACCTCAACCTCATCAGCCTATATTGGTCCACCGATGGACGCAGTCCACCCTTGATCGATATCAAGGGTGGACTGCGTCCATCGGTGGACAATATGATATATAAGCCAATAAGGCGATCCTTATTGGCTTATATATCATATTGTACATAATCCCCACGCTGGGTTGGGCGCGTGCGAAGCTGCAGGCGGCAGCTAGTGTAACATTAAAGTAAGGTCTAGTACATATACAGTATAATGTACAACAATCTCGCAGTGTCTTAGGTTGGGACAAAACCTGCTCTATCAGAAAGTTTTATGCTTTTTTGAAATACATTTTTGAAACATGAAATCGGTAAAAGTGAAATTCCGGAGCTCCGAGCGCCATAATAAAGCCGCAGTTAACACGCAGCAAGGTAAAAATTTATATTTTCGTATATTCTGAAATAGCTGGGATTTTCACCGTTGAATTTTCCGCCTGCGTTTAAACGACTATGGTGTTTTGCATTTTTTGTGCAACGGTAAATGGTTCGTTTATCGACGCTATTCAATGTATTTCAAGAAGTATAAAAACTTGAGGTTCTAAAATTGTTCTGTAAAGTTCAAATTTAACATGGTCTCTTTAAAATTATTCTCCCTTTTTGTCGGCTGGTACACTTATCCCTTCTAAGCTATCCCCACTGTAGGGATAATTGCACGATTGTGTAGACTCATTTCTACCGGTAGGGACTGTCCATTTCCACTATATCATAGCTGATTCATGTTTGACCTGTCCCCATTTTGACAGTTGTCACTATTTTGACAAGTGTCATCACCATTTATTATATTTTCAAAAAAATTCTACTGACAGACTTCTTTCTATTTTTCCTATAAACTTATATGCATGAAAAGCTTTGCAAACATTGAAAGTTGCGGACGCAACGGTTTATTTTTAGACTTAACAAAATTTACTAAATCTTTCATAAAGTAAGAAACCTTCAAACTTTTTCAAATGACACTTTTCGAAAAGAAATGTGTAATTCAACCTTTCAATTGAACCTCTGTACTTGACCTAGATCTCTTTCAAAATTTACAAATCAATAATGTGCCTTACACGAACTGACTGTTAATTTTAATTAGATCTTTTTAACAAGCGCACAATACGTATTATTATTTTAAAATCCATGTAACAATTCAAACTTAGGTAGTTACTAGGATAAAAAAGTTGCTAAGATGATATTTACTAGGGCAAAAAAAAGATTTAAGTGGGGAAAAAGGACAGGCAGAGCCGATTTGGCTTCCATCGCGCTTCATCAACTACCTCGGTTCACGCGGGGCGGTGAGGCGCCCACCTGTCAATTCTATTTTATTTGAATGCAATAAAACATTTTCTATCTCTCCCAGTTGGCATAGTTTTTTATAACTTTTATACATTTTATTATCCTAATGTGTAGTTTCTGTAGTCTGTATATTTGTGTGTGTGTGTGTGTGTGTGTGTGTATTTAACCCATTTATATGATATTTGGTATGTTCTTGGCACATAGTCTCTAATTTTCAAAACATTTTTATATTTACCTCAGGGGGTTAAAAGGGTGGTAAAGTTTACATGGAAAATTATTATTTAAATCGGCGGGGCGCAGCTAGTTTTAATGTATACGTCATTAACAGGCCTAAGTCCAGAAGTGGACTAAAATAAGTTGATGATGGCGTTGGTAGTTTCGTCAAATTGTATCCAAAAATAAAAAGTTAACTAGTACCCATATCAAGAGCTCTGCGTAGATTGGGGCTACATAATGCTGTAAGAATTGTGTCGAACATTATTTAATTCTATGGTACATTTTCCGGAGCTGTGCTCTGTATAAAAGCCCATATTTATTCGTAAAAGCAACATTGGATTCGTTTGCCCAAGCTTTTATTTCCTTTTTATAAAAGCTCTTATTTAATTTTAAAATCTTTCGAACATTTCAAAGAGCACGTGTTGTTTACCATTTTGTACACAACTCTGTTGAGTAAACAAGAGAAGAAAGTGGAAAGGTTTATTAATTTCTCGTGGATTTTCATCCTCGTAGCGAATGAAAGTTCAAAAACGCTAATTAATAAAAAAAAAATTTATATTCGAGTAAGTTAACGACCCTGCCTTTATATTTTATCTTAAGCTCAATAGTGTGTCTTTTCTACTTCTATAAGTTACAGTCGGTTTTTAGAACGCAGATCATTTTCATAATTAACTAATCAATGATCAAATCTCTAATCAAGTGTAATATGGATTACTTAATCTTCTTTTTCACTTCTTCCGCTAGTGGACAAAAAATTGAAGTGAATTAAAGTCAATTGCATCTTATTTCTTGTTTGATAGTAATAACTATTTATCAAGCTGTTTATATAGTAAAAATTTGACTTGTCTAAGTACTTATTTTGTAAGTCTAAAGAAATAAACGATTTGACTTTGACTTTGACTTTGACTTGAATGTTGATTACGTACTTTGCTATTGAACAGAGATTACTTGACAAGTCTTTCAAATCATTGAAGCAAATATCTTGTCAAACATGAAAATGGGTTTCTGGAACGGAGTCGAAAAATCACGACTAGTTTAAGGCCAGTTTAAGATTATTATTATATAAGTTTGCTTAGTTGTAGATATATGTATGTTTTGAGTGAAGTTAGTGCCGTAGAAAATACGGGCTTTAGAGCTTAGCTCTTAGATGAGCATTTACACGAATAACATCAAACGGGAAAAGGCGTGCCTAACAAAATCGATAGAACGGTCACGCTCGGCGAGACATGATGGTGACACCATTGATTGCTCCGAAACTAAGTTAAATAAGGAAGAATTAGCTACGAATTATTTTTTAACAAGTGGAAGTAAGAGATTATTTTTTAAGTTAATACATTTTTGTATTATTGTCATCAGAGCTAAAGGCGCGCACCAAATTTCAGATCAATCCGTCAACAGAAAGAGGGTCAAATTAGAATTATTTATTATACTAGCGATGCCTCGCGGTTTCACCCGCGTAGTTCCCGTTCCCGTGGGAATCAACATAGCCAATGTCACTCCCTGAAAAGTAAGTTTTCTCATGAAGAAAGATTTTTTAAATCGGTCCATTAGTTTCGGAGCCTATTCAATACAAACAAACAAAACTTTACTCTTTATAATATAATATTATATTACCTAGTATAGATTTGACCCAAACAAATAAATAAACAAACTGGGCAAGCTAAAATATAACCGTTTACGAAAACGTTTATATGAATGAAGTTGAAGAAAATTAACGTATTTTGTATAAAAATATTCCCGAGTTGAGTTTTAAAATCACCGGTTAGTTTCAGTCTAGCCAAGGATTGGTTTCAGTCGACTGAAAAGTGATTTCAATATTTTTGCTACAAGGAAGCGCGTTGCAAAAATTCCAACACAGACAATTAGGGTCACCAGTAGTCACACTAATATTACAAATGCGAAATTTGGATGTTTAGATAATTATATGGATGGATGTTTGTTACCTCTTCTTGTGCTCTAAATTAAGTTTTATTTAAATTGTCTAGTATAAATGTGCACTTGATTTTGCATCACCTAACCGACAAGGTTGTTAAATAAATAAAAGAAATATATTTTAAAATTGAAAAAAAAGATCACGCCTCATGCGGACCATGACGACTTGTGAGTTGTGGATCTTTTCAGACTCAAACACCTATCTAAACAGCACATTAGAAAATTGTATGCTATCGTGCGCTCTGCACATTAGATTTGTCCCTCAAAGAAAGAGATTGAATATCTCCGTATTTTATTTTTGATCAATGAAGAGTAATTTTACCGTCTAGCGAGTCTATAGTGTGGAACACGTTTCATTTTTTTTTCAGATTATGGTAGTTGTTGTGGTTTAGGGAGAATATTCAAAAAACCCACAAAAAAACTCGTGGAAACCACTATTGTTTATAATCGTTTGTTTCTCTGCATGCTTGCCATTTCACCCAATAAATATACTCTCAATGCCAAAAAAACGTGGCAACCCTACAGAAAAAATGGTTTGTAAAAGCGAGTAATATCAAGGTAGTAGTAGAAGCAAGGTGTAGATCAATTGGTCACAAAAGACTGCGTCGATTCGAAAGGAATGCAATTGCACAGGATGTTAAAATTCATCATCACTTGTTGATAACGGTTTGCCTTGAACAGATTTATCAACGTTGACTGTTTATTTTTACCCCCAACGCAAACTTCTGTTTGCGTTGGGGGTAAAAATAAACAGTATAAACAGGGTTAAGGGTTTAGCTTTGGCTTATCATCGGCCACTGGACAATGACACCGTAGCTTCCGTTCGAAATACTAAATGGGCAATTTTCCGGCAATGTTGGCCGGCAAGTGGCAATAATAAAATTACGTAGTGATATAGGTAATGCAACTTACGTACCTTTTTGTGCAGTCATCTCAACAGTTTCATTTGTAAATACTAGTATTCATTTAATTCTATTTCTTTTTCAATTAAGATTTTGTACTAATTTGATTTCGTAATTATTTATCATTAATTATGTTAACACATCGCGAAATTTTTCCTATTTCTGATATAAATGAATCATACGAGCAGCGTTCAGTAAGCTCCCGTTTCCATTGGTAAACTTACTACACAGTGTAACATAATATACACGCTAGCTCGAAACCCTTCGCATATTCCGAGATCGGAGCCATCAGAGTAATGGCTCGCCCATATCGATGTTAACCGATTAGATTCTACATTTTAGTAAAATTTTCTAACCTCAATATATATCTGGTATTACCCTGCGTGTCCCAAAAGATTTGAGACATTATAGGGAAAATTTATTAGTACAACCACGTTCCTGTGTAAGCATTATACGGCATACACTTACGCGAGCAGGTAACAACTATTAAACTACTAATTTGAGAATTACGTATAATATCAAAGCATTGTAGTAATTCACTTTACATTACACGCAATAACTGAAACACTCACTTCTGAACACCAATTGAACATTCTTGGTTTATTTTATAGCGTTAACAATTTCAAAGACAATGGTTAAACATAGTTAGGGTAATTAAGAGCTTGGAAAGAGTACTCTACCGAAATAAAATTATAATGTACCTACCTACCTATTTATTTTTAGAAAAGGTTTTGTGAGAATTGATCTCCAAATTGACTTTTGCCACTATTTGAAAATCACAATGGTACTCAATGTTCATAACGTTGATTTCGTTATGGACATTGAGTACCTACTGATTACTGAAATGAAGAAACGTCAGGCGCTGTCCACGTTCCTTCAATAAATTTGAACGTGGAACATTTTTCAATAAAAGTTTTTTTAATTTACTTTCGCTAAATAGATTTATTCCCACTACGGTCCAGGCCCTTAACAATGCTTTCGAAACCCACACGATAGGACTTTAATTATTAAGTAGTAGTTAAAATTATTCTGTTCCAACAAAGCACAGAGAAACGTGAATAAAGTAGCAACCTTATTTAATTAAATAGAGCGTTTGCGTGATAGTCCATTGGGTCATTCCAAGAAGTAGAGCATTGTTGGCAGACTTCTGGCGGGCGCCGCCGATCGCATTTTAATTACGGGATTAGACATGCACCGGGTTTGTTTTGACTTACGTCTCGTAGCAACCAAATGTCCTAGACACCGCATTGCTCTAAATAACTATACTCATAAATTAATCATTTATTTAAACTGCTGCCCTACTTTGGGCTATTGTACGAATTATTGTATTGTTTTTGCTTTAAATATGTATTTTTCAGGTAACATTATAGGTACTCTACAGGCATAGGTATGCATGCCAGTAGAGGTACAGGCATGCATACCTATGCGATAGGTAGTCTAGCTAACTAGGCTTAAAGAATATTTATTTTCTCAAAAATACTTTTATTTTTATTGTCATCATAAAGTTAAGTATCTATACAAATAATATTATAAAGAGGAAATATTTGATTGTTTGTATTAAATAGGCTCCACTGGACCAATTTAAACAATTCTTTCATCATTAAAAAGCTTACTTTTCAGTAGTAGTAGCAGGTGACATAGGCTTTATTTTATCCCGGAATTCCCACGGGAACGGGAACTGAGCACATGGTATTATGCATGTGACTTCAAAAAGCATTTTTTATGTATTCTCTATTGATACAGAAATAAATTTATCTGTACTTATATTTATTTTAGATTACAAAAATATTTTTCATCTAACTAAATGCAACTGAATAATACCTATGTGAACTGTAGGATATACATACATATTATACGTGTAACATATACATATAATGTATAAACTTATATTATTCAAAATTCGTAGCAATTTTAATTTATTAAGGGTACATTAGTACTTACTTACATAAGTATTTTTGTTAAATTATTACAATATCAAAATGTTGGCATAAATAAAACTATCATTATAACTATAAGATTATAATTTTTTCAAGGTTTTTTTATAGTTTTAACGAGTTTGTCAAATGGCATGGCCACTGACAGAAGAAAAATCGAACGTAAAATTACTTTTTGAGTAAATCTGTGATCAATTCCTTCAAAGTAAAACCATTTTTGACACAACGAGGAGTAATTTTGTTCGTCCATCCATAGCCCATGCGAACTTGATCTATAGCTTTTCTAGCTTGTTTTCTCATTTCCTCAATCGCCAACTGATAAACTTGGAAATTATGGTCTCAGGCAAATCAATAATCCCTCAATCTTATATTGACGTCTTCGCCTTCTGCCGAGTTTGAAATAATAATAATAATAAACGTTTATTGTAGAAAAGGTCTTATCAATAACACTAGAGAGTTACCTAGTTTCTTAGTCTCAAGTAACTGGTCACAGTTTGTGTAATTGCTCTACTCCCTGCGGAAATTACTGAGTCTATCACCCAATGAATGACTGAAGCCCCAATTAGCTTCAATTAGGCGCCCACCTTATACCGCCGTCGTCGCTTCGTAAATGCTTTATAATTCAAATGCTTCGTAATGCTCTAGCCTTGGCGTGTTCCAAGGACACCAGACAACAAATAAACACAGACAAAAGCTAAACTAACAATCGGACGACCTTGAAACGACCTTGAATCAAAAAAGGTATTTTTTTTCTAGAAAACGTTTTTCATGTCGACATCCTGACATGAAATTCCAATCGATGGCGCCGATAGTCATTTCGTGAATTTTCATTCCATTTGTGGTTTGTTTGCATCTCGCATCCGGTTAAGCTCTGAATAATATCCGGCTTGGGATTGTGTTCGTTATGGTTCCTCTATTGACGCTCGAGCTATTGAGAGATGAGTGGTTAAGAGTCAGAGTCATAGTCAAATCGTTTATTTACCTAAAAGTATTTCTTTATATCAGTCTTTTAAATTTTAGATTGGTTGTTTCAACTAACTTGTAATTAGGTAAAAACAGTTTTGGCGCATAGGAAATTCGGTGCACGTCTCTGCTCTTTACTTCTCACTCGCGAGAAAACCATATCTGGTCATCTCGCTCGAAATCGGTCTCGTGACGGCGTTATAGCACACTCTTAATGATGATGATGTCGGACTTTGGCTACGGCGGCGGCGGCGGCTTCGCCACACATATTGTAGTAAACAGCTCTTGTGCACACATTTTTGCACAATAATAATGTGAAAGATCTGAAAATGGTCAGGTGAAAAACATCGGGTTGTAGCGGATTAGAGTAGGTATATTGAAGCAAAATGAAATTAATAACAATTGAATAATATAATTCGAAAATAAGTTAACAATAATTTAATGTAATCTGATTTGACGTGTGAATTTAAATTTATCAATAAAATCCTGTCCGGCCTACACTCGTACATATAAATCAACATAATGTCGACAATTGATTCGAAGTTTGATTTAGCACGGGTTCATATTAAATGCGTGCTTAGCTGTGTTGTGCCGGCTTAGAATTTGCACCACCCCAACTCATCCCGTGGGTGTCGTAAGAGGCGACTAAGGGATGTCCACCGGGGGGCGGGCAGCAGCGCCTCCTACCGAACAATTCTACCACCAAACAAGCCTCCCTCTGATAAGCGTTTTCCACAACGCTTATCAGAGGGAGGCCTGCGTCCAGCAGTGGACCAGTACAGGTTGTTGAGGTTGAGGTTGAGGTAGTAGGTATGAGCAAAAACTTAGTAAGGAATTTATTATGAACCCGTTAGGTTCCTATTACCGCTTGTTTAATTGCTTGTAAAACCTAGAGATACAAAAACCCCATTTTCGATTAAGTACTTGAATGCCGCACCCCTTAAATCACAACCCACAAATTCGATAAGTTCCATCTTAATTGCACCCTGCCCCGTCCTCATAAAGGTTGGAGTAAACAGTCGGCCGCCACCGCCTCTGTAAACTTTAAACCAATTTAAACACTTTGAACCGACCGACCGACGGCTTTAAACATGAGGGTAAATGTTGGTGTATCAAAGTCTACTCATATTAACTTACGTACCTAACTAGTAAATTTATTTAACATTAACCTAGAAAAATAAGTCTAGTAAAAATTAAGGATTGTATAGTCATAGTCATTATATTTATTAGGATAGGTAAGTTGTTAATGACAAGGCCATAAATAGTAGTGACTTTTCTCCATAATTATGAGTTTGCACTGTATTGTGTGACCGCATCGTGTCTCAGTCTTTTTTTTTTACAAATGGTGTTAATAAATGTAAAAATAAATACCTCGTAGTTTGATATTTTATGTGTTGCATATGGTGCAATAATTGCTAATAATTAAAATAATAACTTCTATTCTATTTATGCAAAAGTAGTAGGAATGCGGAAAGTGGGTGATTTCCGACGAGTGGCATATTATTCATGAGCGAGCGCAGCGACGAATGTATAAGCCGACACTAGTCGGAAATCATATTTACGCATGTGTATCATTGCATTGTGCGAGTAAATAAAAAACAAGTCAAACTAAACTAAACAAGACTAATCGTGACTGACGAGAAATGTGTCAAAAAGCGGGTTTATTTTTTTCTTAAATGCGTTTGCGCGCTTTTACGTATCTACTACTGCGCAAAGAGCCTCTAGAACTTTTCTCATGTAGTGAATACTCTTTGTCTGAGGCTGAAGGCGAAATAAAAAAAAACAGGTTCGAATAGCATCTTCCCTGGCTCGCCACCGGTCTGTCATGGCTATTAGAAAAGCACCCTGTGGCTTCGTCCGCGTGGACTAACAGGGGTAATTTAAAAAATCTATTCATTATTGTATATGTACATATTTATGGTTTATTTATACTGAGTTTTGAGTGAATCGGCCACTTTAGCACTTTACTGGGAAAATACGTATTTGTGATACTCCGTCATCATCTCGGGAATCTGAGGAACAATAAAGGGATTTTTCATAGAAACTTTACCACCCTTGTTAATTATGATTTTATGATCAAATTTTTATGAAAATGTTATACTCGTATTCTAAAATGTTCAAAGTTTTAACCCTGAGCCATATTCTGTCGTAATTCGATCTAGATGTTTGTTTTTATTCAGTTGAGCTACATGTACATTGTATGCAATAATCTGAAGCTAGCTCAATTGCTTCAAATCTAAATACTATGTAGTTCTTTTATTTGATTGTAATTTTCTTTTGCAATAAATATATTGTTCTATAAGTATTCGATCCCACTCCACTTCGTGGTTATGGTTACTTCAGTTTTGTTTAAGGTCTGGATTATCTATTCCGGTTTCATTCTGGCAGCGAGATTGGGGTTAAGTTTTAGGGCAGATACACTCACGATGGACGCCAATACTCAAACCGAAACCAATCCACACAATGACAGTTTTGAGATAAAGATATGTTTGTCTTATTGTGCTAAGAAAAAAATTACTGCCATTTTTAACAAAGTTTGTTTACAGTATTGTACAACATACTGAGTTTTACAATCAACAATCAACATTATTTTAGTAAGGTTTTTTTTTGATAAAACTAATTTTGTCTGGAACCAACCCACACTCATGCGCGGGTTGGTTCTTTATGAACTTCTTTATGTGTTTATTCTTATTGACGACGACGTCTGGAATGTTTTAGCATATTTTCAATTTTTATATACCTAATGCAAAATAATATACCGTAAAAATACGTGCGTACGTTTGTTTCTTTGTTTTTTTTAATCTGTGTAGTGCAGTGACGAGACACAGATTTTTAGCGTATTAAAGTTTTGCGCATCGAACGCAAAATATGAATTTTAACTTTTCAAAGTTAGCAACCGTTTGTTTGCTGGTACATTTTTGACTTGGTTCCTTAAAATCTATAAGATTTTGAATTTTAACCTATGTAAAAATTTAAAATTAAGCCATATCTATTAAGCAAACAAGAACCAACCCTCAAAAGTAATAAAAAAAGATTTATACACAGGACCATGTGGTTTGGTTCCTTATAAAATAAATAAAATTTCAATTTTTTTATATTATCGTGTTACCATGAAGCATGGGTCTTATTAATTTTTTGTACAACTGTTGATGTGTGGGTTAGTTTAGTTACCTTTGTCGACAAAATGTTTTGTTCAGTCAAAATTGCCGGAACACCTCTAACAAAAAAACCTCTACACAAAAAAGGAACACGAGATAGTGTGGAAAATTATAGACCCATAGCACTTATCCCTGTATTTTCTAAAATAGTGGAAAAAATTATATATAACAAACTCTATAGCTACTTAGAGGACAACCTAATCCTAAGTAAGGATCAGTATGGTTTTAGAAGAGGTCGGTCTATAAATAAAGCCATTTTTGACTTCTTAAACAATGTCATGACTAATAGGGATAAAAACAAAAATGTCATAGCACTATACATGGACATGACCAAAGCGTTTGACCATGTAAATCATGATAAACTATTACGTAAGCTGGATGCTTACGGTGTCAGAGGTACAGCAAATGCTCTCATAAAGTCTTACCTTAATAATAGAAGTCAGGTGACCCAAGTTAATAAAATCTGCTTCGAAACACAAATTGACACGACTTACGAATCTTGCCATAGAGTGTTGTCAAACGGGGTACCCCAGGGGAGCGTTCTAGGACCACTTCTATTTTTGATATATATTAATGACCTACCGGAAGTGACTATCCATCCTACTACGTTATTTGCGGACGATAGCACTGTATTATTTATTAATGATAAGACATCTAATTTTGAACTTGACATTAAAACAACCTTGACATCTATTATAAACTGGCTATCCTCAAACAATTTAAAGATAAATTTGACAAAAACTTATTTAATGAATTTTAAACAAAGAGGTCTTAACAATCTTGGCGCTGGTATAGACTACTTCGGCACCAAAGTGGCTGAAGTAGACTCTACCAAGTTTTTAGGTCTTAATATTGACAGTAAATTAAATTGGAAACATCATATTGACATTATCTGTAAAAGACTAAAACAATTCTCTTATGCTCTTTTTAAGTTAAGTCAAGTGTCTAATTTATCCACCCTTCTCACTGCCTATCATGGAAACGTGACTTCAATTCTAAGATATGGCATTATGTTTTGGGGTAACTCGACGGACTACCTTAGAGCATTCAAAGCCCAAAAACGTTGCCTAAGAGCAATTCGCGGTTTACGGAGACGTGACTCATGTAAAATTAGTTTTATTGAACTAAAATTGCTTACATTTCCGTGTCTATACATCTACGAAGTTTCAGTTTTTGTTAAAAACAATCCCGGTTTATTTGAAGAATTTGCAATTGGAAGCCGGTCTGAGGGCAGACTACGCAATGTGCCATGTAAAACAAAATTGTTGCGTTCAAGTGTATTTTGTATGGCACCAAAAATCTTTAACAAAATTCCAAAAGTGGTTCGTGATTTGTCCAGCAACCAATTTAGTGCTAAACTTAATGACTTTCTAATTGAAAAAGCATATTATACAGTAAATGATTTTTTAAATGACCATATTGTTTGAAATTTATATTTAATTGACTATGTAACTTGAATTTGTTATGAAATTATTTCTACTTTATTTTATTTCTCATTTTAAAATTATTTGTTTATCCAAGTTATGAAGTGACAGCACTATTATTTGACATTTTTTTTATAATTTGACCAAATTAACTTTTACTTTTGACATTCCTGATTTTGACATTGATTATTTAATTAAGTATAATATATTATATTATTATTAAGTTTCATAATTTTGCAATTAATTGATTGTAAATGATAAAGTTGTAAATGTAAACTATAATATTATAATTGCATGCTTTTAAAAAAAAATACTGATTGTTAGTCACAATACTTTAAAATGTTTAAAAATATGTTTGTACGCCTACGGCAGAATTCAGGGATCTAAAATAAGTCTTATGTACTGACTGTAAACCACCGGATTCACAAACAATAAATGAATTATGAATTATGAATTATGAATTACACTGTGATCTTTACACAGGTGTATTTTGAAAGCTTTCTGTGTACTTAACTCAATTTCGACACGAGTGTGGGTTGGTTCCGGTTCGAGTATTAGCGTCCGATTTTAAAACTCGTATACCGTTGAAACGCCGACGAAACAGATATTTTTAACTGACTTCAAAAAAGGAGGATCTTCTCAATTCGTAGCGTATGTTTTTTTTATGAAAACTTATATTCCCGAGGGATTAGTATTTATCCCGAAAAACTTAAAAAGCTAATAATTTTCCCAATTATTGCTAACTAATGGTTTATGTGCCGTGGACATCCACGGCAACGGGCGGGCATGACATGAGACCTACCTAGATTTTTTTTTACAAAGTTGACGGACAGCGGACTGCATAACAAGAAGAAGACATTCTTCAATGACCCTTCTTTGAAAATGATTATGACGTTCATTTCTAAGAAATCCGAAAAAAATGAGTCATTAACCCCCAAATACTCAAACGCATCTCAGACTTATAGCACGTCGAAAATCGACGTGCTTATATATATGTTTGAGTATTCGGGCTTAAGTGACGCATCCGAAGCAACGCAAGTTTGCACATTCAACAGAAAGTTTGTTCGTTTTGTGCAAATGTCAACCGAAACTTCGTATTTCTAGTTTCAAAGTTTCTATAATTCGTCGTCTATCATGGATTCATCCATGTGTCTAATTCTAATTCTAATTCTAATTCTAAGTGGGGGAACTAAGATCTGCACGGACGTCTCGCATAGGAGTGTATTGTGCTTTATCCCCCTGCCTAAGCAGGCCCTAACCAGCCCAGCTCCTTGAAGTATCGGAGCAGGACTTTAGGTGACTGACAGCTTCGTTTCAGCTTTTCTGTGGGTGTGGATGGGGTTGATTCCTCAATGAGGCACTTCAGCCCTGTTTTGTGTCCCTGACTCGAATTTTAACTAGTTCGATCTAGACTCGCGGATTCTAGGCTACGTTCGCCACCCACGTCCTTGAAAATTAATGATCTCACAAACACATGTTGCCTAAATTGTACAAAAACCAGCCAGCATGTCATTTTGTTGAGTACGGTGGAATAGTATCGTCCAAGGCCCTCGAGCCTCGTACCGCAGTGTTATGTAACCTTCCCGCTCGATAGACTACCTACTTGGTACAAGCGAAGCGTGTCTGGGCGGTGCTGCCGAGTAAAACTTTATACCTTGAAGTATTGACCGGAAAATAATTTTGCAAAAACACGACGGACCACTTCATGGCGCGGAACATTTCGATTTGGTTCACTTTAGAAATAATAGTTATATGTCATACAAGGGTGCAAAGTTGCTTTTTAACCGCGTGCTCAATTTTCGACTATTCAAAAATTAGAATCCTGAGCGTTAGCGTTAGAATCTAAAGAGCACGAAGTAAAAAATCTTTGCACTCGAGTGCAACACGTTACTTTTTATCCCACCTCAGCGAGAAAACGACTAAATGCAAAAACAAACTTCCTCGTCACTAGAATCACTCATTTTAGTTTTTTCACTTGTTTTCAAGTTTCTTGTTTTTAATACGAGTATAAGGTTAACAATGACGTGTAAAAATGCCGCGTAAAGAATCGCGTACAAAGCAAATTGAAAAAAGAACACCAAGAAGGTTCCCAGTCTGAGTTTTTAACAAATCAAAAAAAAGTTGTATGATATATTCGGCACCATAGAGGTAGCAGTAAATAGGTTTAATGTTTTTTTAAATTCACAAACTTAGTGCACACGATGTTCTAAATTCAATTTACTTTATCCTCTAGAGAATAAAAACGGCTTTTCCACTCAGATATTGAAGATTAAAAATACTCTTTCCGAGATGGTGGGATGAAAAAATAATTATTGTTTAATGCTACCATAAAATAGTATTTTGTCTTATGTGCGTAGTTTTGTGAACGTGAGTGGGTGTGGCAAGCAAGTAGCATTCATTGCCATCATGATGTGTTTCCCTGCTGTGGGTATAAGGACTCCCAAGTTCTTGTGCCACTCTTTTGTCCTGTCCACTGCTGATATAAATTATTTTTCTCTTTCTTTCCTCTTTTCAACTTGTTAATCACAGGCGCCGTCATCGCGCGGGACCAGCCAGAATTGCCTCCACAGACACTGAATTCGTGCAAAACGGCCGCCACAATTAAGGGGATAAAAATCAATAACTCCTTTGCCATAAAAGTACACAATAAATAAGTAGCAAATAAGAGTCTATTTTAGTTGAATAAGTTTCCTTGCTACTCCTTGCTCTATATAGAGCAGCATTGTTGATTCAACTTGGCAAAAAGGTATCATTATGCTGCTCATTTGTAAAGCTTACGTATATTTTTTTTTTAATAGTAACTTTCCAGTCGGTGCGCGGTGGCGTAGTTCAATCAAATTAAACACGGAATACGCCGACAAACAATAGACTATTGTGCAGGTTTAACACAAACCCGCTTTTATGTTTATGGTTTTCGATTTTTCTCTTTACTTGTGCCATGAGTCCTTGCTTCTTGCCAAATTTCATGCTTTAGGTCAACTGAAAGTACTCCTGTCGGTTTATACTACCTGCTCCTAAAAGTTATTTATTCCAAACATAAAGTAGAAACCCGTCTTTTCCGGCGCACCGAAACGAGGGAGGGAAAACTCTATGGAATTTCATTTCTCACGTTTAGCGGGAGATGAAAATATATGAAAATCTTATGAAAATCCATTTATAAACAGTTTTTTTTTATTTTTCCTTGAAATCAGCCGGTAGCTATGGTTATTTTCATAATAGGTCAGACGTAAAAAAAGTTTTTCTTTAAACTCGGCCTCTTCCGTATTCGGAACAATAATTTAAAAAAAGAATTATATTGTGCAAAACGTATATACCTACGTGCGCGTATTTTTTGTTACATTAGAGCTTACAATTTTAATTTACTCGGTGACTTTGATGACCGGGAGAAAGTGCGATTTCTACCTCGTGTGTTTAAGGCCCTCGGCTGCGCCTCGTACCTCAAATGACACACTCGATAGGAATTGGCCACTTTCTCAACTTGGTGTACAATCTACTATAATATTGTGTGTGTGTGGAAATTTAAAAATATCTTTATAATATCAGACATAAACGGCTGCATCTTTTCATTACTTTTGGCTTATAAGTTTGAGTTATATTTGTTGAGTTTGTGTGTTTTGCCATGTTATAGTGTAAAGAATTGATTTCTATCGGGAGTGGCATAGTCACTCTGTTACAACACAGTTTCATAAATAAAGACATTACAAACCACATAAAAAAGGTAATTTTAAAACATATTTATTTGAATAATTGACAAACGTTCCAAATCGTCGCGTGATTTGAAGGATCTTGTTTCACTATAGGCTCTTAAAATCAGGTTAAAAACATATCAAAAAATTCTAGGTTCCACCTTATGTTATATAATGTCCAAGCGCAATGCAAATGCGATAGCAACATCGACTGTTACGTAACACTGCGGCAGTTTCGAATTTATAGTAAGGCGACGTATCGTAATCATAATCATAATCATTTATTGCTTGAAAAATGGTATTATAAAGGTCTTAGGCTTAAAATAAGTTCACATAATTCACCGGTAAATTCGGCATGCAAAATAGACAAAGATATAATTTAAATTGAGCAGGATATAAAATAAATGTAAATAAAATAAAAAAAATATATAAAATAAGTCTATCGTAGTGTGAATGTTGAATTAGTGGGTAAACACAAAAATATATGCTGCATGCGCTTTGAGTAGTAACTGTATGAGGGACAGACACCCGTTCGCCAGTACATCAAAAGGGAAATTAATGTTTTTATATTAACACGATAGGTACGTACACCACTTGGTTCAGAAATGATAGCTTTCTCTGCACAAATTCTTTACTTCCATAAGTACATTATATGTAGGTACACCCTAAATAAATTATAAAATGAAACACACAGCGATAAAGTGTTTTGTTTTATTTCTGTCGCACGCATCAATATGTACACTAAAGTACCTAAAGAAGCGACGAAGAAATCGTAGTTGTTATTTTGCGAGTTGGAGCAAAATCCGTCCCAAGGTTTTTTATCCATTATACAATCTGATATTTGACTACCCTAGTATCTCGAAAATTTACGAACAGATACTGTTGTTCAAATCAAGAAACCTCATCGACGTCCATAGAAATCTGATATCAATGTCTGTTCTGATTGCGGCTGGGGCTCCGGTTGTGTGGCATCGATACATCGATACATCGAGGCAGCGTGCAGCGAATTCATTCGTCCGGGCCCGTCTGTGTTAATTGGATTTTCTAATCATGTCATAAACACGTCCTACAAACATACATAATAGTATGTTTGTAGGACGTGTTTATGACATGCGCTGGGTTGAGCCTCTCTGATAAATCCGTTTATTGTATTTTTTTCTTTTAATCATTCAGTGGGTTCATGTGTACACAAGCTCAACCCCGTTTGGCGCTACGACATAAAATTATACCTTCTTCAAAGAGCGCTAGAAAGCAATAATATTGCTTCTTATAATTATATTTATATTTATTAATATATATAAAATAATTATTTTAAAAATTCAATCCATAGTCGAGCTCTCAATTTGAAATGTTCACTTTTCAACACTTTCCACTCCTATGGCAGTTTTATTTACCTAAATCTAACGTAAATATTGATTTTTATAAGTAAGGGCTAATATGCTAGGTTTCAATAAAAAATATTGTAAAGCATTTATTTCGTAAATATCAAGTTACGGTACTAAATAAATAAAATTTCGGCAAAAACATGTATTGTAAACTAGTAAATAAAGTAAGGTATAACCGACAGTTCAATTTCAATTCGATTTCAGTAATTGTGTATACGCGACAACTGTAAGGTAAACTTGTAAATGGTAGTAATGATGACAAAGAGAAAGAGGCATTAGTTCCAGCTTTCAAAACAGGTGCTCAAAATGTTAAAAAGCCGTAAGGGCCCGCTTTCTTTACGCCACTAAAAAGTAATATTAAAAAGATCGACCATAAAGCCAAAATTAATGCAATTTTTACAGGGTACAAGCGCCTTTAGGCTTAACGACCTATAACTCGGTCAGTTACACTGAAAAGACACTTTGAAAACGCCGTGTTTTGCTTGGGTATAAGCTAGGGATTGCAAATTCCCGAGTCTTCGAGCAACCGGGAATCCCGGGAAATGTTGAAGTCGGAACCGGGAAATCCCGGGAATTCCCGGGAAATATATATTTTTTGTATTTTTACTGAAATTAGATAAATTAACTGCCTCTTAAGCCATGTCGCTTATATCACCTGATATAACATACCTTATATTGCATAGGTATGCGATATAAGGTATATTGGAGCTGTATTTCTATACATTTGTTAAAATAAATATCTTAATTCAATGTGGTCGATGTGTTTTGTTCCCTCGTTCGACAACAAGCCTTAAGGCTTTTCAAGTACTAAAGAGTCGTGACTGAATCCAGCAGTCACTGCAACAACACTCTCAAGGCAGTAAAACTCCATGAGGCTGGACTTGATCTTGATAAACAGAAAAACTTGTGAAAAATCACCGAATATATGAATTAATTGTTACAAAAAAGCTATTTTAAATCAAATTCATCGGTTTAAAAATGTTATTTTTATCACAATCAAAACACGCTTTAGTCTATCCAGTTCAAAGGTTTATTACGAAAGGTTGATTCAATTTAAGGTTCAATCACTTAAAGTCCGTAAGTTTTTTTTCTTCAAAATGGAGGTACATTATGCATGCACACGGAAGCTTGATTTGGGCACTCTCTAATACATTTTGGACTGTTTCCATTCATCTTTACCACACTGACTCTACAGCCGCGGGTGGGCTTAGATCTGGTAAAATGCGCCATTCTCTCCTATTCTTGGCTTTTTTTACTGCCAGCCGGACACTGCAATTGCCTTTAGGTCTTGTTGGACTCCATCGACCCACCTGGGTATCAGTCTTCCAGGGGGTCGTCGGCCATCAGGTTTGCCACCAGTAGTCACACTAGTCACCATCCAGGTACAGCGTCGAAGATTTGTATTTTTCTTTCAAACACGAGTCTTTAGGTTTTTCTTGGTTAGAACCCATAAGTCATTTTCGAGGCTTACGTAAGAATTGGACGTTGTAGCGTTTTGTAAATGAGTAGTTTAGATCTTCTATATCAACCTAAAAAGTAAATATTTGAAAAGGTTGAAGAAGAATCTATTAGCGGCTTGAATTGTTCTATTTATTTCCGCGTCCACCTTGTTTGTATCGGCTACCGTGAGCCAAGAAGATAAACGCTGTTATAGTTTGACCGAAACCGCTGTACCGCTCCTGAGGTATGCGCGCGGCGAGACGGGAAGGAAATATCGGCCCTCGTCGATCGCTCCGATCCATCAGTATGCCGTCAACGCTCACGACGATAGGTAGCTTTTGTACCGTACTGTATATGCCAGATGCACACGAGGTAAATGTGAAAAGATGAGGGAGCGCTATCTCGTGATGTCAAGACCATCATTTTTAAAGTGGCTGAATATTTTGAGAAAAGAAGAAACCTTTGAATATAAAAGTGATCGCGATAGTGGATTTAATATTATTAACGATCCATTAATAATAAATTTGCAGAACGACTCCAATTCAACTTCCAATGGCGAAACGGAAGATGAAATTGAAGTAGAATATGTCTATGTCAGAATATCTGTAGAAAATTTAGTTATAGAAAAATATAATCATTACATAATATAAACATTTCGTTTACCTACGATATCCTAAGAACTATCCGACAATATCGATCTCATGTGTACTCTTGCTCTTTTTTCCCCGGTCCCCACCTCGCCGCACATTCCTAAGGAGCGGTACAGCGGTTTCGGTCGAACTAGTATAGTTATAAAAAATGAAATGAAAATGAAAAGCTTGTATAACTATTGGTAACACCAATATTGACACAGAAGGTGACTACGTTTAATTTTGCTTTTTCCTGCCTTTCTTGACTCTTATTTCAAGGCGTGGTAAGCATGTTTCATGGCAGTTAATTTCACCCTATCAGATCCAAATCATCGGCATAACCCAGAACTTGAATTGATTTCAAAGGAATGGTATCGTTAATTTAAATTTTTGAGTTTTTTTGCACTTGTCAAGTGTATATTGAAGATTAGGAATGAAAGAACGTCCTTGACAAGGCTCTGATATATCGTTCTGCACCCTGACAACACTAGCCAAACTTCTCAGAGTCATTTTGGTGAATGCTGTTTACTCTTTGATTGCAGGAAAAATAATTACTGATTGAAATCAAGTGATATAAATCATGTCAACCCTGCCCAGTACCGCGTAGGTACCCGATATATTTGAAATGCTATAGAGGAAAGAAATATATTAAGTTATGTCGTTTCGGTATTAGTATATAAATTTCCCGAAATTCCCGAAATTTCCCGGGAATTGAATTTGGATTTCCCGGTTCTGAAATGGGCCAAAAAATC
Source organism: Eupithecia tripunctaria (assembly GCA_955876795.1). NCBI lineage: Eukaryota > Metazoa > Arthropoda > Insecta > Lepidoptera > Geometridae > Eupithecia > Eupithecia tripunctaria. The sequence goes on along the minus strand of OY041599.1, from coordinate 663,681 downwards.
CGGGAATTCCCGGGAATTTCGGAACCGGGAATTCCCGGGACCAAACCCTAGTATAAGCGATAAAAACGTCATGCACACCATGAGAGTATTATGGGGCGCAAAATTTTAAATAGAATTGCATTCAAAAGTCATTTTAGACCAAAATGTTGCTTACCCTCTATTACTTTTTGCCCGTCGATATAATTTAAATCCTTTGTTTTAAGCACAGTTCTTAAACTAATATGTTTTAAGTAATGTCAATGTTATTTGGTATTCCTACAGTAATATTCGTGAATCGAACAGTCCCGACCTGAATCCCGCCCTATTCTCACATCTTAGCAAAGGATTACATACAATGCCTATAGGTTTGGGATAATATCCCAAACCTACAGGCATTCCAACCAAATCGAGTGTCCGAAGGGAATTACATTGCAATATATTATATTGCAATGTAATTCCCTTCGGACACTCGATTGCTTCCTAGAACGCTTGTACTACGATACTCTAGCGATATTGCTATCGCTTTATGGTTTTGACCGAAAAACTGCATTGTGCTATTTCGTGCCGGTGAACGACTCGTATTACCTTCTTGGCACTTCTTAAAAATGTTAGGAGGTATTTATTACCTACCTTATGAAATTTAGATGTAAAACGTAAAACTTCGATTTGTACTTGTTTTACTCCATATATGTATTTACCTTCAAATTACTGTTCAAATTATAAAAACATTTATAAACGCAAGGAACTCTTTTAAATTTATATGGACCGAAAGTGTCTGTCTACTGGGGTAGGTCAATCTATGTAAATATGCAAACAAATGCTCCGAACGAAATGCAATCGATGCATTTCATATAAATTGGATATATCGAATAGTCTGTCCTGCATTGTTTAATGTTTGCGAAATTTACTTGTTTCTACTTTGTGAGAAAAATGTTTCATTGGATATATATTTCTCCGCGACCATTTCCATACGGAATGTTTTGCTGTCTGCTGCTCGCCCATACGAAATGAAGTGCAAAACTTTATCATAACATGAACATTTCATAATGGTTCAATTTCAAGTTTATCCACCATCCCGATGCTAGCATGTAGAGTAGTGTATCTATATCCATTATATTTATATAGGTATCAAATATAATATACAATAAGATACAAATAAATAAAATAAAAAGCCATTTATTCTACTAATAAATAATACACATTAAAATTTCATCATCATCATCAGCCTATACTAGTCCACCGCTGGACATAGCCTCCCCTGATGAGCGCCATAGCGTCCTGTCTTCAGCTTGACGCACCCAGCAGCTGCCTGCAGTCTTTCGCAGGTCGTCATCCCACCTGGCCGGAGGGCGTCCTACACTACGTTTGCCGAGTCATGGTCTCCACTGAAGAACTCGTTTACCCCAGTGGTTATCGATTCTTCGCGAGATATGGCTGAAAAATTACAAAATTTTAAAATTTCATAGTTTCATTTATTTATAGTAATTTTAAATATTTTCGGTAAATTATTCCATCAAATATTAATCTATAGGATTCTCACGTATTAACATAACCCTTTGTCTTCCTCTCCTAGCATTCTAACTCTTTCCGAGTCAGTAAAGAACTTCAACGTTGAGCACATAAACACACAGAGTATTCCTACTCACAACGTTATTTTAGCGGAAAAGACGTAGAAAGTCTGCGCAAAGACCCACGGCAGATAGACTGGTCGGCGGTAGAGAACTGGTTCTACTGATTTCAAGATGAAGAAACATGCGCGGAAAATTAAACTGAAGCACCTGCCAGCGTCTTGTCTCACAAATCACATTAAAGAAGTTATTAATCGCAAGAACATGGCCAAATTTAAGGCAAAGTGTTGTCCTTCGGAAGCGTATGTTGCCGACCGAGTACATCGAGCGACGAAATCTCTGTAAAAAGGTGTGTAGGGACGACCAACGCCGTTATATCCACAATTCTGTCCAAAACGAAGACTTCTAAAGTCTGGAAGTTTCTTCAAACACTAGGGGTTGGCAAATAACGTAATGATACAATTCCCAATTATATAGACTTCGATTCTTTAAATCGAAACTTCGTCCTCGTCTTCCCAATTTAATGGGATACATAAATCAAATATTGATAAGGCTCTCTCTTAATTTTATATTCTAAGTCAGTTCTCCAATTGTGATGTTAAGAGAAGCGTCTTGTTAATCTCATAAGTCGTAATATGCTGCTGCCCATTCTCGACGATATTATTTACGTCCTTGTCCACATCCTTAACTATTCAATTTCCAGTAGCACTTTCCCAAGCACCTGGAATAATGCCCAGATCATCCCTCTTCCTAAAGAATTTAGAACTACCTCCTTTTCCGATTTCCGACTCATTTCTATTCTTCATTTTCTCTCGAAGGTGCTAGAGCGTCTATTACATAACCAACTTTCTCGATTTATTAATCGTCGATTTATCTCTAGCAACTCTCGGTTGAATCCTCTACAATCTAGTTTTTGTCAAGGTTACAGCACCGTAACGGCTCTTTCTAAAATAACGGATGTCATTCGCCAGGGTTTGGAGAGTGACATTGCTTGATTTTGGTAACGCCTTCTACAATGTCGACCATGCCATTCTTCTTAACGATAACGCATCCGCCTTAACGATATATTCTCGTCTTGGTGTGATGTTACTGCTGGTGTCCCACGGGGTGGCGTACTATCTCCTCTTCTATTTGCAATTTTTATAAACACTATATCAGAATCTTTGTCAAGTTCCTAACACCTTTACGCTGACGATCTTCAGATCTACCAACAAGCTTTTATCAATGACCTTACGTCAGCTATAGCCTCAGTCAATGATGACCTCTCACGCATCCTTGCCTGGAGCAAAGCACACGGTCTTTTGGTGAACCCTAAGACTCAAGTAATCATTGTGGGAAGCTCAAGGATGATTGCTAGAATTGACATGGTGACCGAGGAGATAGCTCCTATCTCGTTTGATGGTGTTACAGTAGCGTATTACACTCACTGTTTAAAGTGTCTCAATCAGATGTTATTGGGCTAATAAAACACAAAATTAATACACAAAATGCCATAAAAATGCATTTAAATTTTACATACGGTATTAAATTTTTTCGCGTACATTGTCTAAAACGCTAGATGCAGTGGACATGTGTCTAGTATAGTATTATATTATCTGTGGCTGTGTGAAGAAATGCGCTGCCTGTATACAATATTATATTCGATGTTATAATGACACTTCTTTTTTAAGCAGCCGTATGACGTAATAACATTGTGGCCACCATTTTATAGAGTTAGAAAGAGAATTCAAACACTGAAAAAATGTAATTGAATTAAAAAAATATATTTTATTTTTCTAGGAACGAAAACTAATATTTTCCGACTGCTTTTTGCGTAAGCTTTCTCAATAATATATTTTAGGATTTGTTCTCAGTTGGAGTAAAATAGGTACATCCTATTTCTGTGAGCAAAGCTGTCCAAAACCTGGGTCTGATCGTACAATGAGTTGTCTTGGGGCAACTGGCTGAACTCAGCGGTGACGACTGCATTTTACTTCCAACATCCACTAAGGTAACACTCGCCCAGTCTCTTTTGCTCCCATCCTTGACTACGCCAACGCCTGCTATCCGGACCTTACTGAAGATCAACTAAATAAGCTTGAGCGCCAGAAGCATCCAGAATTTCAGCATCAGGTACATATTTGGCCTTCGCAAATAAGACCATGACGTATCCAAGTATCGCGCAAAACTCAAGTGGTTGCCCATCCGACGTCGCAGGAATACTTACATTCTATCTTTCTTCTACAGTATCTTGTTCTATCCTCCCAGCCCATCTTATCTCAAAGAGCGCTTTGTATTGAGTCCTGTCCAACTCTTACTGTCTCTCTCTGCGTTCCTCTGAAACCCTTGTCTTGATGGTCTTCCCCTAGACATCAGACGTGCAAAATTACTCCCTATTTTGCAGATGCTGCTTCATCAAGATATATATAAGTAGGTGTAAAATTGATTATTTACAAAAAAAAAAATATGTCTTTAGTTTCATCATCCATCATGTATGTATGTAGGTAGTATTATGGCATGTTAGATATTGTTGTATTTAGTTTAGGTATATTGATATTGCTTTCTGTTCCTTAAGTTTTTTTTAAATACCATTGTCTATATTGTTGTCGTCTATCCAAAAATTGCCGGGAAGAGATCGCTCAAACTGATAAGGCCGCCCTTTGTACTTCCTTGTTTGTCTACATGTGTGGTACAAAAATCGTTATCTATCTATCTACATACGTGCTCTCCATTGATTTTCAGACCTTTTACTTTAGTCTCCTGTAGGCCTATCACGGGGATTGTGGTCTAGGGTACAATAGACGGGGAGGGTGGGCCAGCTGGAGACTAATTCCAAAATAGCTATGACAATTTTTGATGAAATCGGATATCCTTGGCGCATTCCTTTCTTTATTAGAAACTCTTCTCTCTTCTTTCTAGTCTTTTTTTAGCATGGATTCTAGAGTATTATGCTTTTAAAATTCCAATGTATTCTTTTTCGATGCCCAGCTCTATTAGCGCTAGCCATATTCTCTGCACAGGAATATGGATTTAGCCTGGGCTAAGCCTGTTTCGCGGGGAACGGAATATACGAATTGAATATGCTACACGGGAAAAGGTAAAAGGTAAAATACGCTACCGAATAGACAGAAAACAAAAACTAAAAATAGGGATAGGTAAGTACTACAATGGTGTCGATTTTGTTGTTTTAGAATTAGCTAAAATATGAATTTAGGAATGTCAAATGATACATTTCGATTCCATAATCGATTCCTAACGATTCCTAAATTCTTATTTTCTATTTTCTTCGTAAATCCTAATTTTATCTAATTTTAAAACAACAGAATCGACACAATGGCCATACGTAAACTACTAAAAACGTACTACCTATACAGCAATAAAAATAGCTATAATATAGGTACAATTAAACTACTGAACAATGAGAACAGTTTTGCCTGATTTGTAACTAGGGAATGACGGTAATGGACCTATTGCCAATACCGGTAATTTTTCGGTATCAATATTTTTAAAACCGGGATCCCGGTATTTCGGTAATTTTTCGGTATTTTACTATAAATATTAAAAAAGTCGAAAAAAATATTTTCTTCTGCGTGTTATATTGTTTAAGACTGAATAAGTATATCTTTATTGTAATAAAAAAGGGTTTTAAAAAAAAGCAGTATTTTTAAATCAACTTTAATTTTAATTGAGAATTTTTGGTACTTAGGTACTACTATACAGTCTTTCTTTAACTTAAACATACATAACAATCAAATATTTATCACAACAAGAAACAACTAAAAACTTAATTAAACATTTAAAACTCGAAAGTTTTCACACAAATCAATAAAACAAAATAATCACGATATAAGTAATCGGTAAGGTATTTTAGAAAGTCTATCTCTATTCTATTTTATATTGAAGACTTTTAAATAGGAAAGTAATCCACAAAATAAGCACCAACTTTCAAATAAACAAAGAATCATCAAAGACATTTCACCCAGAAAAAAAATCGGTGGTAATATTCAATAAAACTAAAATAAATACAGTAGAATTGAGATCCACCTCCATTCCGGTCGGTCAACGGTTGAAAAACCTTTCTGCTTTGAATTCACTCATATTATGCCTATTTACATCCATCAGTAATTCAGTATAATAGTTATTTATTTGCTCTAGACAATAAGACGTGCAATGTGAAACTTCCGATATAGTAAATTGATTGAGAAATGATGGAAATGAAATATTACTTACCGTTTATCCTTTCGGTGATTGTTTTTTCTCCAAAAGCAAACCAACAACACAAACGGTTTTTGAACTTCTTGTCACTGCGATATGCACTGATTCATCCTTTTGATGATAGTTTTTCGTCTCCAGAACCAAACCAACAACACAAACTGTTTTTGAACTTCTTGTCACTGCGAAATGCTACGATACACTGATTACCGTTTGAACCTTGTGCTCGTGCGTAGTAACAATTGATAGATAACTGGCCTACCGAGCGAGAGCGCACTATGCAATTCAAAATGTGCGTGACAAAGAAAGAGGCACCGCACGAGTCCGACGGTTTTTTTCCAAGAAATTACAGGAACAATACTTGTTTTGCACTCGCAACTGCATTTGTCGTTAATTTCGTCAATCAGTTTTGAGCTTTATGTATGCAGAAATAATGTCCCGAACGCTATGCTCGCTATTAGCTAGGCGGCTTTCTCAAAGCCACCCGCGTCCGTCTATCTGCTTGCTAGTATACTTTGATTATTTAAAAATATCTATTTATAGATTTTAAAACTTTTATAAAAGTAAAGATTTAAATCAAAAAACAGTCTAACACTATCCTTCGGGCATTTGTTCGTTTATTTATTTTGAAGTCGGTTTGAGACCACGTGAAAACATGGTGAAGCGAAAACATAGACTGTCCATCAATTTTATAATCATTATAAATTTTAAAATAAGTTGTTTGTAATCTAGAGCCGCCTTATGAGTTTTTTTCATTTTTTTTTAACGTTAAATTCAAAATACCGAATTACCGGTATTTGCAATTTCAATACCGGTATTCCGAAGTGCCTGAAATAACTCGGTATTACCGGTTTTTCGGTAATACCGAATACCGGTGTCCATTCCCTATTTGTAACAGAGTGAAGAGTACTTTTTTTCCAAACAGAGTTGCCTTGTTTTTTGTGCATATTGTGGTTGTCTGTAACTTATATACGAGCCTGCTACTGCCGAGCTTAACCGAGTAGAACCATTTCTGAGAAAGGTGAACGTGAACTTAGAAGAGAAACTTCTGCTCTGCTAGTTAAATAAGCTACAGACATACATTCAAATTAGAGGTGGTGTTCTTTGATAAGCTTATAACTTCAGAACTGCGGTAGATTAATTTTGTTTTCATCCCATCTATTCGAAAAGGATGACTTGGTTCGCCTTTAAGTGCACCCAAAGGTGGTGTTTTCTATTCTGTTTCTCACTTTTCTAAGGCCTATGTCCATCATCATTAGCATGTCAGTCCACTGCTGGACATAGGCCTCCCCTAATGAGCACCATAGCGCCCTGTCTTAATCTTGACGCATCCAGCATCTGCCAGTAGGTACTCTTTCGCAGATCGACATCCCACCTGGCCAGAGGGCGTCCTACACAACATTTGCCTAGTGGCGGTCTCCACTCAAGAACTAGTTTACCCCAGCAGCGGTTGTCGGTTCTTCGCGAGATATGGCCGGCCCACTGGCACTTCAGCTTGTTAAATCTTTGAGCCTTCGTTTTATTGTGCCGGTTTATTGTTTACCTTACAAATATCACTAGAATCCCTAGCCTACTTGCGCTTTTTAAATACTATTAGTATGGAGATCCTGAACATAAAAGTTCTTATTTATGATTCAGTTTTCAAGTTTTATAATATCTATTCATATGAACGCCTTTGATGGATTGACTCGAAACAAATATTTTGTGATGATTCCTTTGAGGCGGAAATTTTATGCTCTACTGAGGTGTCGTCCTAACGTAAAGAAAGTCTTCGTTCCAAAGTTATTGGTTATGGTTCACACTATGGGTAATTTCTAAGAAAGCAAATAATATAACCACTAGACCACGAACACGGATATCAGAGGAGTCGAAAATATCTGAGACTTTGTACGGACTTTACACCGTTAGCACCACATAAATAATACAATATTTTATTAGTTACACCAAGTTACATGTCGAATAAGTACTATAGTAGGTACGTAATAGGGGAAAAGGAAGTTGATCCAATCCTTTGTATCTGTATCTATCAGTAGTAACTTAGTATGTTTGTTCTAGTTTCGCATACCCAAGCTTGGATGAGATGGCGAACCAGTTGAACTACGTGCTGGCGCACTTCGGCCTGAAGTCATTCATCGGTTTCGGCGTCGGCGCCGGCGCACACGTGCTCGCCAAGTTCGCGATCACCAACCCCGAGAAGGTAGCTCCGCACTAGCTCATCTACCCTAGTCAACTAAAGTTAAAGTAAAGTAAAGTAAAAGTATAAATGCGTTTATTTTGCAATTACATAATAGGGTATGTGCATGTGACTTCAAAGAAGCTAATATTTTTTTTGCGTATTCTCTATTGATATAGAAATATACCTAGCGCTGAGTAAGCGCTGGGAGAACGTAACCTATCTTCCTTTTTAATTAATCAATGTTTCAGTAGAGATTTTTAAGCCTCATACATAAGAAACAGGATCGATTGGCATCAAAAAAGTTTTTGTGTAAAATGACTATTATCTTGCTGACTGTTAATTATTTCTAGATCTTAAAAAAATATGGATAGTCTCTTAAAAGCGTTTTCCTGTAACTATAACGGCCCTTACTGTCCCGTCTCAAAAAAACCATTTATACGCTTCTACAACAACTCTATTGCGGTGCAAAAATTTTCAATAAATAAATTTAAACAAATTGACAAAACCTTGATGTGCAAACAAGCTTACGATAAAATATCAGGGATAAAAAATCTTGAAACGGATTTTGTTCAAATTCGAAAAAAGAACAATTAACAGGCTAAAGGTTTCTTCGTCGCTGCTTTAGTTTCGTATAAATGACATACCGAAGCGACATAAATAAAAAAATATCACTTTATTGTCGTGTCAGTGTCTAATTTTATAATTTAACCATTTCTAAGTTTACCAACATTTTATTGTATTTATGGAAAGAAATATGTTTTGATTTAGATGATAATGAAGACTGTGTATATTCACAGGTGAACGCTCTAGCTCTGGTCAACTGTAGTTCGTACCAGTCCGGCTGGGTGGAGTGGGCCTACCAGAAGATGAACGCGCGTTCCCTGCGCGCGCGCGGCATGACACAACCAGTGCTGGACTACCTCATGTGGTACCACTTCGGAACGGTAAGTATGTTTCATGCTTACAGCTGTACGGAGCTGGCGCGATCAACTTCCTCTCTCAATGTAAAATATACTTTGATCAGTCATAATCATAATTTAAAAGGCCGTTGCACTTCGTACGAAATTTCAGTTTTCAGTACGTTAAACAAATGTTGATCGTGCCAATTTCCTGCAATATAGTTTAGATTGCACTGCCTGTAGTGCTGAGTTTGAGATGAGGTAAGCCTGTAAGATTATCATGGACAGCCTATACACAGCCTTGTAGGTAGAATAGACAGAAATAGTTATTTATTCAACAAGTGAGCAAAACGGTTTTTTGTTGCACAAGCCGAATTTAAATCTCGAGCTAGCGAAGCAGTCTAGAGTAGACTGCTGAACTAGCGAGGGATTTAAAGGCACGAAACAAAAAACATTTGCTCTCGAATTAAACATACCACTTTTCACCTCGATCAGTGAGAAAATTATTGAGTCCATGTCACTTTTTAGTTCCACGGTGCGTTCAAATAGTTGATGGTCCATTCATCATGACATTTAGAAGTAAGTAAGTATTTTTAGGGTGTAAAAGAGTATTTATTTTTGTAGTATTTATATTTGAAATACAAATTTAACGAATTTCCAAAAACATCCGTGTTTTTAATCTTATTTTCTGTAAAAAATAATAAAACATTGGTAGCAATAAAGTAAAGCATCGTCGTGACAATAGAAGTTTTTGAACAAGGCGATAAGTTTTTACTTTTTTTCGGCGCCGACCATAGTGTTAATAGCCTCTAGAGCCTAGTAAACCATTGAAATGCAGTAACACCATTCTAAATTCAAATTACTTTTTTCAACTTGTTGAATAATATCCTATATTCCACTTGTGAGCAAAATTCGATTTTGTTCACTCGTTTTGATCAGCAAAAGCAGCAGTTCGAGCGAGAGAGGTGAAAAGAAACTTTTCTAAAACCAACTACTAACTAAATAAAGTCGGTAACTTGACTAGTTTTTTACAAAATTCAATAATTATTGAAGAGTGTGCAATAACGCCGCTACGAGATGGATTTCGAGCGGGATGACAATATAATGGTTTTCTAGCGAGTACAGAGCAGAGACGTGCACCGAATATTCTATGCGCCAAACTGTTTTTACTTACAAGTTAATGAAACAACCAATCGAAAAATGAAAAGACATAAGTAAACAAATACTTTCTTTAAGGTTTCTTAGCAAAACAAAACCGAAATTATAAAGTGTGTGTGCTGTTCATGAGATAAATAGCAAAATGTGTGCAAAACATCTATTTTAAAAAAATCTGCCATCTCACAAACTAAAAAAATAGTAAAGACTAGTTATAATTTATTTCTATTATAGGATTTTAAATCAAAATGTAAACATAATAGCACAAAGCCTGTCTCTCTTTCTATCCCTCTCTTTGTGTACAGATCTCTCGAATGGCGCATTTAACGCGGGTAGCATTCAGGGATTTTCTGCGACCTTCAATCTAGGTCATCGATCCAAGGCCGGGGATGGAGAGGACTGTACCTATAGATTTTATATCTTTACGCTACCCGCCGCCTGCCGCCGCCTGCCGCGTCGCCCACCCCCACCCCCCCCCCCCTGCGACTACTATTATGTGACTACTATAAGTGATCAGCAAAACATAATTTAGGGTAATATCTGAGAGTGATTCATGCGTAAAAAGAAATAATATATAATAGATAGATAGACAAAATATTTATTTGCAACTCACAATACAAAAAAAAAGACGTGTGGCACTCGGGGACTGCCGCGGTAAAGCTATTGCAATGCCATCTAGAGGCGAGTTGCTGAACTAAAGAGACAAACGTCAAGGTTTTTTCGTTACGCAATTTCTGGATTCCGTCCCCGCGCTCAAGGCCCGCGATAGAAGCTATGCAATAGCTTAAAAAACACACAAAATAAATACCTAATTAAATCAAAGATAACATTGACGTTCGTTCCAATAGGTATCTAAGATCAGTTTTTTATTTTTTCTGTTGTTTCGTCCCACGCCCTCATCCTTCCAAGCTTCTCCGTCTTACTTCCAATTTACATTAATAAATATTCCTATTAAATAAACGTGATTCACATTAATAGTATGTACATTGTACACCGAACTGAGAATGTGGTCAATTCCTGTCGAGTGTGTCATTTGAGGCGCAACCGAAGGCTCTAAAACACGAGGTGGTTTTTGAAATTTGTACGATTTCAACGCGGACGAAGCCGCGGGGCGCATCTTGTGCTTATTTTATACTTCAGTTATCCAGTACCCATGATACAAGATTGTAAATAATGGCAATGGCTCCATCGAGTTAGAATTGTAATGACTCGAACGCAATATGAATGTGTACAAATCATAAATGCGGCGGGCGTGGCAATCCGACCGGAAACCCACGCCGCGTCTGTAATAGAACACATCCTGCTTGTTTGAATGAAATTCGAGTCGAGAGAATTAATACCGAGAATGACACAAGACGTTTAAATTCCTTGTAAAGACATCAGTCAATCAAGCCCTACATTTTTACCCTACCAGTGGACACGTGGTTATGTTTTCTGGGATCTAAAACATCTAATTAAAATCACGAACAGTTATACTAAGACAATATATCTAGTCCCGTCAAAACTGCGCTCTTCGATATTTCTATTTGTATTATATTTAAAAAAAAAACAACAAACGTTAATACATTAAATAAATGTTTTCAAAATTCAGAAGTATCCGTTTCATTTCAATTGTAGTAAGTAATCGATTGGTAATTGAAAAATACAACTTTAGTCAAACAATACAACCATCAGCACTTATAACATTGTCGGAATAGAACAATATGACCAAGCGTGCGCTTAGAGACTAAAAAATATTTTTTGAAACCAGAATTCATTTAAAAGTGTCCAATCTACAATGAATTCAATGCGTGAAACGGCAGGTGAAACGTGAAACGTAACCAATAATTAGTTGAGGGCCCCCTACAGTCCCCGTCCAGCGGGAATATTTTCCAATAACTGACTTAACTGTCAATAACATGACCTTCAACCACCTTAGGTACGCTTTTAGCGGCGAGAGTGCATCCATTATCCCATTAATAATGAACGACGTGCGTGACCCCATTCTGCGGCCCTATCAACGCCGGGAATATTCTACACTAGCATCGCCCCGCGGCTTCCCACGTCTATCCCACGGGAACTGATTTATGGGATAAAAGTAGCCTATGTGTTATTCCAGGCCTAAGACTACCTGTACGTAAAATTTTAGCCTGATCTGTTCAAAAGTTTTTGCGTGAAAGAGCAATTTATATGTTTACAAACTTTCGCGTTTATAATATTAGTAGGTACATAAAATAAGTAAGACTTTCAGAGTATTTTGCAAAATTACTTAATCACCTACTAAAGTCCAAGAAAAAACACCCTGTATTATTAATACGGCAGATTCAATCGAATCAAATTAGTCTCTTCACAACATTGCATATAAAACTAGTAGTTACCCATAATAATAATACTACTGTCGTCGCGAGGTTCGTCTAGTTTATTCTAAGTATCTATAGAATCAATGAAAACGTCCAAGCTTAAGTGAACTCTCAGGATCAACGATTGGACAGTTATTATATTTTCCTTTTGATTCATATACAGGTACATTCACAATCTATATAATATGTACCTATAAATTAATTAAAAAGGACACAAAATTATCCTCAAAGTGGCTATTGCATACAGCCAAGTCACCGAAGCTGCCACAGCACTTCACTCACTCCGATCAATCAAAGGATTACCGTGAAATCAGACGAAAATTGGAACGAGACGAAGAACTTTGACCGGCTAGTCTCGTTCGTTAGACCAACCAGCTGCAGTCGACCGGTGGACCCATCAATATTAAATATTAAATCAATCACTGGTTTCGTTCGATGGTCTTTAGGTGAATGTTTACAGTGCGATCGCATTGGTGTACTTCTCTAAGGATCTATTGACACGGTGGATAAAGCTTCTCTAAGTTATTTCCACCACAATTAAATTGAATTGACATTGGGCTCGGGGTGAGCGGCATTTCGATTTCAACAAGTTAGAAACATAATATTACCGGGTGTTGAAATCAAAATGATTAAGTTGTCCATAAATTGTAGCAGTAGCAGAAAGATGTGAACCATGTAGGTACCTCTTAAAATTATGTTCAGGGTGTCCGGAAGCAAAATCAGGATTTGTAAAAGAAAAATATACACATTAATTGAGTAAACCAGTAAGTATTGTTATATTTACTGGTTTTCTTAAAGGTATTCCGCGTAAACTTTTCCGTCGCGGCGTACACAATCTATTTTTTTCCCTTGGTTCGTGATGTGTTGCTGCCGTATATTTTTGCTTTATTATTCTCCTACAGAAAAATACCCATGCGGATGATTGTGATCGATCACACAAAATGGACGATGTGCCGTTAATTAGCTGGAACCAGGTCTGCGAAGTATTCGATCAATCCTCTTTAAACCTAGCCATAACATATTGGCTTATAACGTGACGTGTTATCACTGTGAATTGTTACATTTGCAGCACGGGAATATCCGAAATAAAATTGTTGAGGTCAGATTATTCAAATCGTTTAAGAGTGGTACTATCGCTGACTGTAAGTTTGTACAGGGCTTGTTAGTGCTTTAATCGAGGGTTCTTCTTGAATCTTCACTTCTGGCATTGTCAAGGAACAACCCCATTTTTAACTGTCTTCAAAAAGACGAAGAGAGATTGAAAGCTGGTACTTCCCTTGTGGTCCTATTCCAATTTAGTCCAGTTCTGACAATGGCATCCATGAGAAACCCATATAATTGAAGTTGGTTTATAGTTTTTTAAAACAAACTCAATTATTATTGTAATTTATTCCGTAGAAATGTAAACCTACAAAATCATACAAATTCGTGGCGCACAAATTGTTGGTTAAACAAACTATACTGTGAACGTTGCATGCTCAGAGAACACTGGACAATTTGTGGTTATAAAATCCGCATTCAAGCGTTGGGTTGGAGGTTGGAATTCATAATTATCATTCAGATAATTGTGAATTCAAACTTTTATTTAATTTAATTCAATTACGTTACATTAAATCGAATTGAATCAAAACAATCAAAACAGATTTTAAAAATAAAATTAATATTAACGTACTTTTTATTACATAGCTAGTGTTAACCACGCGGAGTGGACTACACTGAGGGTCTATCTAACATTAGTGTAGTCAGAGCATTCAGTTGTGATGTATTTACCTACATATATCAAATCAAATAAAAAAATATTAATATCCATAAATATTACAACAAGTGAATATGTTATTATTATGTATATATAAAATTGTATTTATAAAAGGTCAAGTTATAAAATTAAACACTGACTAGGAAATAAAGTAATATTTTTGATTTCTGTCGCTTCGGTATGTGTGTCGACTAAAGTAAAGAAGAAAAGGGTGTTATTTTTTGAGTTTTAGCAAAACGCGTCCCAAGCTTCTATACGTACTTTAACTGTTATTACTGTTCGTAGTCAAATAATAAGCAATTAAATCAAACTATAGTACAGTATCAAAGCGCTGGCATATTGGCAAAGTGATCCTTCCAGCTACAGTGGTAGGTAGGTAGGTGTTGTCTCACCGTGCAGGTAATGTTTCTCTCGTACTTAATGTACAAAGTTGGAGAGAAACATTACCTGCACGGTAATCTAAAATGACGCCGTTTCGAGTTAAATCTGTTGTTCATTTGTACAACAGATTTAACTCGAAACGGCGGCGGCGTTGCTTGTTTGCATACAACCGACTTAAAAAAAGAGAAGGTTCTCAATTCGAATGTAATTTTTTTTTTGTTTGTTTCCTTAGAACTTCTGACTGGGTGGTCTGATTTTCATGATTCTTTTTTTATATGAAAGCTGGTGCTCCCTGTTTGGTCCCATTTTAATTTGGTTCAGTTCTGACAGTGGGATCCATGAAAATTCATGAAAAAACTATAAAAATTTAAGTCGGTTTATAGTTTTCTAAACAAAATTAATTATGTGAAAGGATAGTCATAGAATTACGCGTTCAGAGGAGCGGGACAGAGCATACGTTTTTGAAACGGTGTAACCGCAAAAAATATGTTTTTGTAAATTTACAAGAAGTCTACACAAAATTATGAAAAAACCCAACTAAGGAACCAAAGAATTAGTAATGGCCTACGAATCAAAACAAAATTTTTCATCACTCATACTCGAAAAGTAGGTCGGAAATTGCCTGAGAAGCGGGATGAAAGTAATACTTTGAGAATCACTAAGAATCACTTTCAACTGACAGCTGTCACGTCACATTTCTATTACTTAACCATATTCCAACTATATATACAACCACTCCGCTTTAACTTCTTGTAAGATTCTACATATTCTACATTCTACAAGGATCAAAAGAAGTTATAATATTCTGAAAGTCGGTTTTGATAATAAAACTATCGAAAAATAAATTATTTAAATTCTATGAAAATGTAGTCAAAATCACACTAATATCATAAATGTGAAAGTTAGTATGGATGGATGGATGTTTGTAACCTCTTCACGCCAAAACTAGTGAACAGATCGGGCTAATATTTTGCGTACAGGTAATTATAATCCTGGAATCAAACATAGGCTCTACTTTTTATCCCATAATTCAGTTCCCGTGGGATAAAAATCACCTTTCAACTTTTCCATAAGAAAAACGCCGTATAAACGTATAAATGCCTCATGCGATGCCACTTTAATGTCCTCAATGCAATTTCCATCCATTCACATAATGTTGAATATTGCGCAATCCTATTCGTGATGACTCAAGAGTTTTGAGGCCTAAATAGTCTAATAAGTAAATCCAGACGCAGAACCTATTGCGAACAAAATTTCAGCCCAATCTATTCCGTAATTTTGGCGTTATCTTGTCTCTTCATAACGCCAAAATTACGAATAACTTTTGATGGTCTCCAAACATCAAAAACATCAAGATTACCTATGGATGATTTTCGTAAGTTCCATTGATTCTATTTCTATATATAAATATGGAGATCTAATGAGACTTTTTTTCTCAAATAATATGGCTGTTTAAGAGTATGGATGTACATTCACACATTTCACAAACTATCGCATTTATAAATAGACCAGTAATTAATCTAGTACAAGAAAGTATCAATGTGAAGAGAAGATCCGATTTCGAAGCTTGTGATATGATTAACAGGTAGGTAACGGTTTTACTCCTACCTATTATACGTAGAAAAAAAATAATCTGATAGAATAATAAGATAACAACTATGGCTTTATTATTCCATAAGAATATATTATTTAACTCAATTTACGAAAAGGCGGAGGGAGTTCCTATCACGATTGAAGTTTGTCCCTTAAAAAATATGGTAGGTACCTATTTTTATTTGAAAAACGGTTGAAATTACTTCAAATAATTGATTTTGTTTTAAAAAACTATAAGCCGACTTCGATTAGATATATAGTTTTTTTATGGTCTAGTTCTGACAATGGTATTGTCAGAACTGGAACTGGACCATATTAAAATAGGACCAAACGGAAAGCACCATCTTTCAAAAACTCATGAAATCGGACCACCCACCCAGTCAAAAGTTCTGAGGTAACATTTTCAGTTAATTTGGTAAGTTCTGATAATGGGATTCATGAAAATTCATGAAAAAACTATAAAAATTTAAAAAGATTTATACTTTTTAATCAAAATTAATTATTAAAATGACTATTTATTACCTCAAAACTTTTGACTATTCGATTTAGATGATGATTCTTTTTTTATTTAAAGAGAAAATCATAAAAATGAAGTCGGTTTATAGTTTTTAAAAACAAACTCAATTATTATTAGGTATAATTTATAAATAATGCGGCACAATATATTAGTATCAGTGTCGATTGAACGCTATGTTAGCATAGACATGAAGTTTGTATGTTTTATCAGAGAATCTCTAATCAACTCTGTATCTCCAATCAAATTCTACTTTCCTGGTATTTATGGCACTATTAAATAAATCTTCGCAATAAAGACCAATTATAACAGATACAATACAACAATACCTCGTCTTTAGCCTGGAGTAGGATCCGTATGTTCGTTCGTCCCATTTAATGTTTACTTTGAATCTGTGCTTTGCATCCACGTTTTTACAGTCTATTTTGTATTGCAACGATGGGGGCGAATTATCCACTTAGCAGGAGCAAACGGTACGGGCCTCGCGCCTCCCCCTAGGCGCTATCCGGCCCCGCTCTTGCGATCAAAATAATAAAAATAAATTGCAAACAGTAATGCAGTGATTGCCCAAATTTTAGAAAAAATCTTCACTCTAAAAGCACCTTTAGCACAAGTCGATTTAGGCTGACGCACCATGGTTAGTTTTGGATTAGCTGTAACATGATATCTTATGAGTTATTTTTAAAAACCTTCACAATTAAGCTTACGCTTACAAACTCTACCTCTCTTCTTTTGCTATTATACATATATTAATCTTATCTTATCTTATCTTATCTTATCTTATCTTATATTATCTTATCTTATCTTATCTTATCTTATCTTATCTTATCTTATCTTATCTTATCTTATCTTATCTTATCTTATCTTATCTTATCTTATCTTATCTTATCTTATCTTATCTTATCTTATCTTATCTTATCTTATCTTATCTTATCTTATCTTATCTTATCTTATCTTATCTTATCTTATCTTATCTTATCTTATCTTATCTTATCTTATCTTATCTTATCTTATCTTATCTTATCTTATCTTATCTTATCTTATCTTATCTTATCTTATCTTTTTGCTAGAGCTGTTACCGTTCTTGTCTTGGTTGCTATTAGGTACAAAGTTTTTTACTACAACAGAATTAGTCTCTAAGATAGGTGCAGTTCACTCTGCTTACCATGGTCTTAGCTGTTTTATTTGCTGACCGCGTCTTCCAAACTTCTCATTATTTTACCGATATCCCCTCTCGCTGACTTTTGTGTTTGTTTCTACATTATTTTAGCGGCAACAGGTTAGAAAAGTGTGCCAACAAGTTGTTTATCGATCGCCGTACCCTAAAATCTGAACCAAAAAAATAAGTTCTGTTACTTTCTCTTTTTTGTCACCATCAACTGAAAAGTCTAAAACAAGTATGCAATTTTGCTTCGCTAAGTCTTAGATACGAGTTCAGATCGCTCCGCTCGCTATTGTGTTGGTTTTACAAGTATTTTGTCAACAACCAACTACTTAGGTGCACGAAATATTTACAGTGTCTACGGTCAATATTTTGTGTGCATAATACGTACATTCTTCGCCGCTCGCTGCGCTTGCCAATAAAATTTACATCCGCCTTTTGCTTTGAATCCGATCCCGTTTTAGTTCTTTCGTACTACTACAAAACAAATGTACTTAACAAGAATCAAAATGTATCGCTCCGCTTGCCGGTACCAGAACTTGGCCTGGTTTAAAGAAAGCGTTGCCCACCTACGCACAGATCTTTTTTTTTTTATTACTTATGGATTAGCGTTTGGCTACCAACTTACTTTAAGAAAGCGAAGATGTAGCCTAAGATGGAGCACGCTTTTCCAGAAGGAACTTATTTACCCTAGATTTGAAGAGTCCAAGATTGTACTCTAATGGGAAGACAGATCACAAATCTACATTATTGAATTAACGTTCATCCTAAATTTGAAATAGCAATCAAGGGTCCCCCTTTCGGGTGCCGCTTCGCTCCATTTATCGCGCCCACTGTACTTTAGACATTAAGGCCGGGTCGTCAAATAAATTCGCTTCGACTGTTTTCCGAGGCGAGTCCTCAGATACGCGGTGTTGGAATAAGCGCTAGGGCAATCGGTTAGGGCTGTCTCTGGTTATATTTTCAGATACTTAGGTATGAAAATTTGTAGAGTTGCATCATTCAAACTCAAACTCAAACTCAAACTCAAAAATGCTTTATTTCCATAAATACAATAAATGTACACTTAGAAAAGGTCAAACCTTTGTCAAATTGGGGCGATCACAAAGAAAATTTCAATCAAATAAAAGTATTTACAATTGAAACAATTGAGCTAACTGCAGACAATGGCAAACAATCCCAACCTCAACCTCAACAGCCTATACAGCCTAACAGCCTTAGTATCCAGTATTGGTCCACTGGGTCACAATCCCCCTGATAAGCGCCCTATTGGTGTTTATCTTATGGGGGGGGCTTATGATCCCCACGCTTGACAGGCGGGTTGGGGATCACAGTTCGATGGTAGAACTGTACTGCAGGGGGCACTACTGCCCACCCCCAGTGGATATCCCAAACACACGGGAAGAGATGGGGTGGGGCAAATTCTAAGCCAGCACCACACAGCCGCCGTAAAACTGCCATTAACGTAAGCTAAACAAGACCTACCGTTCATAACTTCTCTATAAACAAACGCAGCGAGCGCCCCGGGCAACGCGACGCAAATAAAATACTCAAAATCCATTCCATTTTATCTTAAACAATTCCACTACCTGCCAAACTCGACCTTACCACCCATAGTTAAAGACCGAATCTCGGAGCAAAATTAATTTTATTCCAGAGCTGCACTCCAGCTTTTGAATCGTCTGTGTGTTTTCATTTAGGGTCGCAAACCATTTACATTACAAGGTATAAGCAACCTTGTATGTGCTTTTTAAAAGGAATGACAGAGCCCGAGGATAGGTCACTCGATAGTATCGTCTTGACGACTACGTTCCATTTTTGTATGGAATTGAAACATCGACTCTACCGTGCTGACATGGAAGTATAAAAACGAAAAACGAAGTTTCTTTCTGGGTCACTTCGAGACAAGAGTAGGCAGGTATCTTCCAGACCTCCGTGATACAC
The DNA here is from genome assembly GCA_955876795.1 of Eupithecia tripunctaria. Lineage (NCBI taxonomy): Eukaryota > Metazoa > Arthropoda > Insecta > Lepidoptera > Geometridae > Eupithecia > Eupithecia tripunctaria. The sequence goes on along the minus strand of OY041599.1, from coordinate 644,024 downwards.
CGTCGACCACGTACTCGCAATCCATCAGGTGAGATTGCGGTCAAACGAAGGTCCATTGTACGTTAAAAAAGTTTTTGCACAAATACTACTTTTATGACACACATTTAATTGGTAATAACAACTATGACAATAAACAATTTATAGTACCTCAAAGACGAACCTTTCCTGATCTTTACATGCCTAAATCAAACCAATCTATGTAAATCAGAGTCAGAGTCAGAGTCAAATCGTTTATTTCTGTAGACTTACAAAATAAGCACTTAGACAAGTCAATTTTTTACTATATAAACAGCTTGATAAATAGTTATTACTATCAAACAAGAAATAAGGTGCAATTGACTCTAATTCACTTAATTTTTTTGTTGAAGAAGTGAAAAAGAAACCACTAGCAAGTTTATCGCTTATCAACTAATACAATCTTAGGATAACTGAGTCTAACTGTTCTTACATACTATTGTCTGTGTGGAACTGGGCAACATCCGGCCAAGCATTAACTTCATTGACGTAGTCATCTACGGAGTAATAGGCTTTCTTGATAAGATTTCATTTTATGTACAGTTTAAATTTACGAATAGGGAGCTCAGTTGCTTCAGATGCTTAGAAATGATACATACTATTACCTACTTGACGAGAAACTTACATTAGCTATCATTAAGTTAACCATTGTTATTGTTTATTTCTTGTTTCTTCTTTGAAGATAAGATGGTAAATTAATTAAAAACTGAAAATCTGTTAATTCGTTTTGCAGTATATTATAACAATTATTATGCTCTGAAACGACTGTTTTCTATGACATCCCAATTAAATCTGAAAGATGATTATTACTCATACATTCTACATATAATTAGTCATGGCATTATACTAATGAGCAACTCTACCGACTGTGATATTTTAGTTAGAAATTTTCATTTCATCAACCTCATTTGTAGCGTTTGAACTTTCTACATAAACGCTCAGCCGGACAAAGCGCACGCCAAAGCCAATATACCAGCCAAGAGAATATTAATCGGCGGCGGCGGCCAAAGGCTAATCGAATCTATCTAACCGTCCGTCAGCAGGCCGTGGCTGAAACAAGCCTCATGAATTTCGATAAAACTGGATCGTAAAGTCTTCTGATAAAATAAACTAAAAAGGTATTTTCGTGATGATTTTTCGTGATTACCTTCTGTCAGAGTGTCAGTTAATCAGAGTAAGACCCGTATTATGAAAGCTTGCTTAGTCATAGAGCTATTCTTGAGTGACGTTTATGCCATAGAAAAGCATTGCTCAAGCATAGAATGATGACTGAGCAAGCTTTCATAATACGGGCCTTAGAAAGGATACTTCCACTCAATACCAAATTTCTTGCCACGGAACATGTAAATAATGATGTCCTTTCACGGTACCCCATCCTTCTGCTAGTTTATTTTAATAAGGATACAACCGTTTAGTCGCGTAAGGGTCGGTTCACATCGGACGGAAGATGCGTCGCGTATTATCGGTCGCGTAGCGCCAGAACAGACAAATAAATGAGAAAACATTCAACCTTTCATACTTAACCGATAATGCGTTAGTGCATCGAGCGTACAGCGTCTGTTCCGTTTACGTCAACACATTGTGGGCCGACGTAAGACTGTAAAAAACTGTAAAACGGAATAAATTTTGAAGGATACTCACTTAAAATTGCATAGACAATGAATCTGGCAAGTTGATATTGTTTTAGTATTTATAGGATGCACCCAACCAACGTAGCAAAACGAAGTTACGTCCGACGCATCATTCGTCAGATGTAAACTGACCCTAAATGTAACAGACAGACAAGTGCTGACTCATTTGTTATCATTGTTTTATGTTACGGAGAATAAAAAAGTCGATTTGTGTACCAATTGATCATAATAGAAGGTTTGATAGCAAATCCGCTGGTGGAATGGTTTATTTATCGGTCACTGGGCCCACATCGTTATTGTTTGTGGCTTATTATAGTTATAATTAATATTATAACTATAATAAGCCACATATATTATTTTGTAAGTCTAAAGAAATAAACGATTTGACTTTGAATAAATAAAAAGACTCGACCCAACGAATAATAGGCTTAAAAATGATGTACAGTCAGTCAGAAAAGTGTCGATTTAATACTTGCATCACAGAAAGTCTAAATTTTAATAATGTTTGGATAAAAAAGAAACACGTCCCTTATGTTGTCAACTTTTGTGTATTGTTGTTTTTTGTGGACAATAAAGATCTTTAAGATCTTTTTTAGTAAATGGTATTACTTTGTTAGAAAAATTTAAGATGTTGTTGATAAAAATTTCAGTAATTAAGTTTTTAGCAATACAAAATTAACAGTAAAAATATGTCTATCATTTTTGATACCAAGTTACCTTTTTTTTATATTAAGCGAGGTAAATTTAAGAAAATCGACACGGACTTTTACATAACCTCAACCTCAACAGCTTGTATTGGTTCACTGCTGGACGCAGGCCTCCCCTTATAAGCGCCTTGTTCGTTTTTATCGAATGGGGGTAATGCCAATAATTCCCACGTTGGACATGCGGGTTGGGGATCATAGTTCAGTGGTAGAATTGTTCTGCAGGCGGCCTTGCTGCCGGCCCCCGGTGGATATACCTTAGTCGCCTCTTACGACACCCACAGGAAGAGATGGGGTGGTGCAAATTCTAAGCTGCACAGCACATAATAGTCCGGGCAAATTAAATAAAAAAAAATAGAAGTAAAGATACAATAATTCGCACCCAGCTCAAAGTTGTTTTGCTAAAAATCGCGAAAACCCGTCTTTGACCCGAGTAATATTTTTCTAGGTGTCAGATCGATGAAAACTTTTTAGCTGTTATTTATAGTGGTGTTTTGAACAATCCTACCAACCTTGAGCTGGGTGCGAATTACTGTACCTGCGGAGGTCTAAATTGACCGGACTAATAATTGGAATAGCTAAACGTAAGACAGTGACTCAGCGAGCAAAATTGAAATTTATATTCCGACTGGCCTCTGAGTCGATCCAGCGATGAATCGACTAGCTCTGAAGATTTCCTACTAGACCTACTTTACGCCACATTACGTCTACCGAGAATTCGATTAAAACAATTCGATTAAAAATTTAAACAAAAGTGTAAGTATTTTCCACAAAGCTTGCCGTGCTGTGATTATAATTTTCTTTTTCAATAAAGTGTCGAAGGATAACTCAAACGGATGTTCAGTTCAATTATTTAGTTTATACGAGTCGGTTTATACAAGAAGATTTAGTCATTCATAATTCATAATTTATTTATTTACTTCACAAATGGTCTTTCAGCTAAAACCAAAGCGTCCAAGAGTCAGGTACATCATAGTAAGCAGCTTTGCAAAACTAACTTGTTTCATGCTCCTTTAAGCTGCGAGAATTGGTTTGTTTAAAACATTGATTAATTAAAAAGGGGAGATGAGGTACTAGTTTCTCGAAAATGGCAACCTCATATTGTGTAAAACTGCGTGCTCAGTCACCGTCGGACCGGCGGCACGGGTGTTCGTGATTCGCGTGAAATATTGTTGTCTCGGTCTCACTTCGGTCTTAGATACGTCTTTCCGTCTTTGTTCTTTTTTGTATTGTACAGGACTGCAAATATAACTGTGAGTGTATGTGTTTACGCGTAGTTGTAACACATGCCAATTTTTGAGTAAGCGCTGGGAGAACGAAACCTATCTTCCCTTTTTAATTAATCAATGGTTTAAAACTAATATTGTATGTATTAAATCAACACAAAGCAGCTCTTTGTCTCAGCGCGCTATGAATATTTAATTTAGAGCATGGCACATGCGAGACTTTGTGCTCCACCGATTGAACCCTAAGACGGGTAACACTTGATCAATTTCAAGCGAAATCTATGCGCGTTTAGTGTTGATAATTATGTGCGAGTACATGTAGGTAGGTTCAAACCAGTATCACGTGCACTGGACAATAAAATGTCTATCTATCATCCATCTCATAGATAGACATAATTCGAGAGTTTATTTTTTGAAAAGCGCATATAAAATACGGTGCACGGTCTCTGCTCTATACTTCTCACTCTCAAGAAAACCATATCTTGTCATCCCGCTCGAAATCCATCTCGTAGCGACGTTATTGAATACTCTTATAGTTACTTACTTAATTTCTAATAAAAAAAGAACCATCGCTGTCTGATCTTGAGCCACTCACAACTAGCCCCTTTCTTGGAGGAACCTCAACTTGTAATTAACCGTCGAAAAACATGCACTGGCCTATCCAGACATGTTCTATATTTTCATCTGATTTTCTGTAGCTGTAAGTTTCTGTAAGCTGTAACTCATGCCATTGATGCCTTCTCTTTAATTCCAGTCTGCTGAGGAGCGTAATCCAGACCTGGCCACCTTGTACCGCAACCAGTTCGCGCGGGACGTGAACCCAGCCAATCTAGCGCACTTCATCGAGTCGTTCAACCGACGTGGTGACCTGGGCATCTCGCGCGAGGGGGCCACTCTACGCCCTCCTGTGCTCAATGTGACGGGTGCCATGTCTCCGCACGTCGATGACACCGTGGCCTTCAACGCAAGGCTCAACCCGAACAACTCTACTTGGATGAAGGTAAGGTTACCTGCGCTGCCTCCGTAGAGGCCACACGCATAGGCGTGCACGTTCCAAATATAATTAAGTATAAATAAATAATATAAATGCACGATACACTCCTATGCGAGATGTCAATACAGAGTTATTTATGTAAATTTTAAGTTATCTTAGTGCGAATTTAGTAGGCATACGAACTTGCAAGAAGTATTAAATTTTTTAAATTTCTTCTATTTATTCATGCAATAAATAGAAGACCATTTGTTGCATGAATAAATAAAAAAAATAACTATAGGTACTCGGATTTAGAATCCTGGATATTTTTACCGACTTCAGGACGAGGTTTTATTTTCTCCCTCAATAATGGACCGAAATTAAAAATTATTTCGCTGTTGTATAGAGAATGGGCCGAATTGATCACTTATAAGTTTTATTCTCGAAGGGTCAGTATTTATCCCACCAAGCTTAAAACTTTTCGTCAAGCTTAAAAATATGACTGGACTTAAAATTCGTCAACATCTAGTTAAAATTCGAGTATAATTTAGTTTGATGACATAGGGATAAAACTACTTTTAAACACGAAATACGATGTTTCGGTTGGCATTCACACAAACGAACAACCTTACTGCTGAACGTGCAAACGTGCGTTGCTTCGGACGCGGCTCTAAATGACAAATTGTTTTCGGATTTCTAAGAAATAAAAGTCGTAATCATTTTCATAGAAGAGTCATTGAAAGGTCGGTCATCCTTCGTTTTTTTCGCTATTCGTCAACTTTGTAATATCATTTTTAGGCAGGTCTCTTGTTTACGCCCGTTGCCATGGACACCATTAATTACCAATAATTGAGAAAAATATTAGATTTTTAGGTTTTACAGGATAAATACTAATCTCTCGGATAACATTTCTACCTCGGGATCATTCTCTATACAATAGTGAAAGAATAAGCAAACTCGGTAAACCCTGGGCGGTATGATCAAGTAACACACAGACATAAACAAAATATACGCGATGAATTGAGAATGAGAGCTATTTTTAACCACCGTCAAAAAAGGAGGAGGCCTTTTTTGACGGTGGTTAAAAATAGCATCTTTTTCGTAGCGCATGTGCAATCGTGAGTTTTGGAAGTTTTTCCTTGTTTTTTTTGTGATGGCCTTGGTTACAGAACCATGTTGTTTTCTTGTTCTAAGCTTTCGTTCAGTTTTTAACGTGTTTATGTTTATATTTTATGTCTTTTCTTAAAATATCTGGGATTCTAAATCCGCGCATAATTTCACCGCGTGGTGAAGAATAAGACAATCGTACTTTTCAGATACCTAATATTTTCAGAATGCTGTTGCTACTGTCTCACTCTGCCGCCACTGGCTCCGGTGCAAGTTTTCGCGCGCATTTCTGAAGCACTGCATTAAAGAGGCAGCCACAGCAGCATTCTAAACATGTTACTTTGAACGCCCTGCGTGTCCATATTAAAACCCCTACCTATTTTATCTTATTATTACGTTAAACACAGGAAGCCATCGTACAGTCTGTGCTATCTAGTATAAGCTATTTATGAATGTCTCTGCAATAGTTTCATTTTGTAAAGCTTAGGCAGAGATACAAAGTTTCTTTGGCCACTAAACTCTATTTTCGCATCACTTCCTAAACTATACAGTGATAAACTATTACGGAGGTATTAAAAAATAGCTTATAATAGATACCACAAACTATACGATGGATTTTAAAATTTCCTGTGTTAAACGTAATAATATGATAAAATAGGTGGCGCTGTTATATTGGCTCGGGTATGCGCCTTAACTACATCGTTTATAAACTTCTGTGTATATTCAATCCATTAGGCTGCTTGTGTGTATTGACAGAAATCTTTAAAAACATATTTATTGATGGGATGGAACAGATAAACATTTTATAGTAAACGCGTGGACCTAAAACTGAGTCACACTTTATATAACTGATTTTGATTAAAAAATCTATAAACCAACATCAATTATATAGTTTTTTCATGGATTCCACTGTCAGAACTGGACCAAATTAAAATGAGACATCACGGGAAGCACCAGTTTCAAATAAAAAAAGAATCAGACAAAGTTCTGATAACACGGTAACAAACATACAAAAAAATACATTCGAATTAAGAACCTCCTTTTAGTTAAGTAAATAAGTTGGAGACTTAAAATCAAAAACGTTTTATAGCAAATTTTATGAGCTTATGTGGAAACTACAAATAAGTGCTAAACTATAAATAAGTACGAGTAATACTTTTCACTTTAAAAAAGAGATAAAACAATAAAATAGCCATTATTAGCTTAGTGTCCAAAAACTCAATTAGGATGTGATAAGTATGTTGTACATATTATTTAATTGCCCCCTCGGGCGGGCCCTGATTACAGCTTCGAGCCAGTTTGGCATACTTGACACGATATATTTTATACGAGCTATTTTATTGTTTTTACTTTTTATAAGTTAAAAGTGTAACTAATGTAGTTTACTAGTTTCAGAGAAAGCTGATAAAATTAGCTATAAAACGTATTTTATTTTTAATCTCTAACTAGTTTAGATAAAAATGCAATTTTGAAAGTGTAAGGTAGTTTTGCAGTTCAGTGTAATTTATTTTTGCTGCAAACTCATAAGAAATGCGCGCATAAGCACTAGCTTGACCAAGCCACTGGGAGAGCTGTGCGGTAGCGGTGTTTGACTCGTATCATTTAGGCTACTATACATACATACGTTGTCATCATTATCATCAGCCTGTGTTAGTCCACTGTTGCACATAGGCCGCATCCAGCATCTGCCAGCAGTCTTTCACAAATCGTCATCCCACCTGGCCAAAAGGCGTTTTACACTACGTTTGCCGAGTAGCTGTCTCAACTCAACGCGTTTCCCAAACGCTGCCCAGCCTAGGTGTATCCTCCTCTTGGCCTCCTTCTCAAATTTGTTTCTACCCAACTGCGGAATTTGCCCAAGAAAAGTGTACTCGGAAATGCATCGATCTTGGTTCACATACGCTGGAACATTATTAACCATTACGGAATAACTTGTTCCATACGGAATTTTATTTATTTATATTTACTGAAAAGAGAAGAATACCGAAATAACTTGTATAATAAGTAGGTCGCTGTTGTTTTGGGTAATATTAAAAACCGCAAATGAATATCACAACATCGTAAATCAAATAACCGTAAAAGTCTGTCTTGTTCCGTTACTGTTATAAATCCACTAGTACTGAAAAAATGTTTTTATACCGTGAACGAATATCTTGAAATTTAAATTGATACAAAATGTGTAATATTAGGTCCTTACATATGAAATTGGCGTTTTTCGTACTGGCCGCTTTAATCACAAATTTCTCCTCTTTGGTAAGGAATTCCAAATTCAAATTTGTACAGCTATAGACTCATGTATTTGTGCTTCGATGATCGTCATTCATTTGTTTTTTTTCTTCTGTTTTTTTCTGTTTGCGTCACTCATTTTACAAAATGGAAAACTTAAAATATCGCATTATTTACGAGTACGAATTCCGCCGTGGCACTAGTGCTGCGGAAACAACTCGAAGGGTGAATGATGTGTATGGCGGTCATGTTGCAAAAGAAAACACAGTTCGTTTTTGGTTCCAACGTTTTCGTTCTGGAAATTTCGACCTGCAGAACAAGCCCCGTGGACGGCCTGAGACTCAAGTTGATAATGAAGAGTTGAAGGCTATTGTGGAAGCGGATCCATCGCAAACCACGTCCGAGTTAGCTGCAGGCTGCGATGTTAGTGATAAAACTGTTTTAATTCACTTGAAGCAAATTGGGAAGATTAAAAAGCTTGAAAGGTGGGTACCTCACGAATTGACTGAAGCAAACCGGCAAACGCGCGTCGACTGCTGCGTTACATTACTAAACCGGCACAATAATGAAGGTATTTTAAACCGAATCATTACCTGTGATGAAAAATGGGTTCTTTACGATAATCGGAAGCGCTCAGCGCAATGGTTGGATCCTGGCCAGCCAGCCAAATCCTGCCCCAAGCGAAAATTAACCCCAAAAAAGTTACTTGTAAGCGTTTGTTGGACTAGTGCCGGTATTGTTCATTACAGTTTTCTCAAATCTGGCCAGACTATTACGGCTGATGTCTATTGTCAGCAATTGCAAACCATGATGGAAAAGCTAGCGGCTAAACAACCTAGGCTGGTCAATCGCTCCACGCCACTGCTGCTTCACGACAACGCTAGACCACACACTGCGCAACAGACGGCTACTAAATTAGAAGAGCTTCAATTGGAAAGTCTAAGACATCCTCCGTACTCCCCGGACCTTGCTCCAACAGATTACCATTTTTTTCGAAATTTGGATAACTTCTTGCAAGGGAAAAAATTCAACTCCGATGGGGCAGTCCAAATCGCCTTCAAAGATTTTATTGATTCCTGTCCGACTGGTTTTTTTAGTAAAGGGATCAATGAACTACATATAAGATGGCAAAAGTGCATAGAAAATAATGGTTCATACTTTGATTAATTAAATATATTATATTAAAAAATATTCGACTTTTTGTTCCTCCCATACAAAACGCCAATTTCATATGTAAGGACCTAATATAATTTAATTTCATATAGTAATAATAATATGACTGGCATAATATTCGCACGCCTGCGTGCAGGCTGAATCCAATCACTAAAATAGTTATAAGAACTGACATTGTATTATATTTTTGTATTCTTGCAAATAAACGATTAGATTGATTGATACCTGAATATAAAAGTACAATGACTCTTGAAAAATAGTGGTGCAAACAAGAGTTAAATAAAACTGCCTGCACGGAGCGAGTTAGACACGTTTACATAAAAATCATAAATTAAATGTATTTTTTAGTTAAATCCATTCATTTTACAGAACACAGACAAAACTGTTGGAAAAACACCTCCATGCTCTACACCTTATCGTTAATAGGTATAGAGGTTGACCTTTGATATACATAGCCAATTTTTCGTACGCTTGAATTTGGGAATAAAATTTCTTGATATTTTTTCATAGGTCCTACAACTTTATAGTCCACTAAACATTTTTTTTTCTGCTAGTGAACTTCCAAATTGTTACAGGATTCTGCAAATAAACCCGCGCGAACCCTTACAGTACAGTCCTACCTATACCGTGTCCAATTTGAATGACGCATGTTAGTAAACAAACCGCCAATACTTAACCTAAAATTCACTTAGTTGGCGCGTCCTTTTATACTTACGTAATTTACTTTACTTGTCGATTTTAGATCGTCCCTTCAATAAAAATTGCTTACAAATATCATATAATATATCTGAAACTCGACGCCAAGCAAGTGAGATTTTGTTATTTGTGTCGTAGTTTGTTTACTAACATGCTTCATTCAAAACGGATAAACTCTAACTTTTGATTAATCGACAAAAGAAAATATACGTGGCCAATATCGTCTCATAATCTGACTAAACTAATTAGAATTTTTTAGTCGTCAGGCCAATTTGTCACAATAACAAGCGTCAAAAACCCTCTGTCAGTTAATATGCTTATCTGGGACCCGTGTCGTGATTATTGGATACACTTCCGCAGATTGCGTATTAGTACAGTAGTAGTGTGGGCGGGGGCGGGGGTGATAATAATTGTCTCCCAGATCGCGCAAACGTAACTCACATTTTATTTTAAAAGTAAGTATACTATTTTTACCCTAGTCTCCTAATGCAATAGTGTACCTATACCGTGTCCATTCTGAATGAGGCATAAACGTATACAAACCGCCCATACTTAACCTAAAATTCACTTTGTTGGCGCGTCCTTTTATACGTAATTTACATTAATTGTCGATTTTAGATCCTCCCTTCAATAAAAATTGCTTACAATTATGTCTGAAACTCGACGCCAAGCAAGTGAGATTTTGTTATTTGTGTCGTATTTTGTATACTAACATGCTCCATTTAAAATGGATAAACCATAGTTAGTATTATTAATAAGATTTTTCAAATATTTCTTCCATTATAATTATTTTGTTTTAAAAAACTATAAACCGACTTCAATTTTTATAGTATTTTCATGAATTTTTTTGGACCCCGTTGTCAGAACTGAACAAAATTAAAATGGGACCACACGGGAAGCACCAGCTTTCATATAAAAAAAAATCGTAGCCAACCGGCATTCGCTATGAAGCGAATCGACAACAATTGAAAGATTCGTAGGGAAAAAATCTAAAAAGAACACATGTCATTTTTTCAATTTGCTAATTTGTACTAAAATTATATGGATAAGCTATGAAAAGAACTATGCTCTGAGTCTCTCTGAAGGGCGGGATTCGTATTGAATACATCGGACAGAGAACCAAAGTTATCGACATGGCACAAAGAATTACCAAGCTGAAGTGGCAGTGGGTCGGCCATATCTCGCGAACCGACATCGCTGGGGTAAACGTGTTGAGTTTAGACCGCAACTCGTCAAACGTAGTGTTTATACCTCCGGCCAGGCGCAGGCAGATGCTGGATGCAGCAAGCTGAAGACGGGCGCTATGGTGCTCATTATGGGAGGCCTATGTCCAACAGTGGTCTCAATAGAGGTTGACGATGATGATAAGACAGTGTTAGCAACTGTCTCAGGTTAACTTCGAGAAGACGTTTCATGTTGGTACACTATAAATAATGACGAGCTTATGTAAATAAAAATGTAAGCGGGTTAACAACAAACCTAGTTTGTCTTAACTAGAATCGTAGTAAACCCTCTTTCATTCTTAATGAACTTATTATGTTTCTATAATAATAATAATAATTAAACCGAGATGTTAAGATCATAATCCAAAAAGAATAATCATAAAAGTTTATTTTAGAACTAATAATTAATTGCATGCTTACTTAAACACACATAATAATAAAATAAAATAAAACACTTTTTCAGCTTCTATACACACATGAAATGATAACAAATTCAAATAATATATCCTCTAGAACTTTTTTACTACGTACATTGAATTGGTGCAGAACTGTGCCTTCATTCGGTTTGATGTTTACGTTAACGTAAATCAAACCGAATGAAAGCAAGAGTTCGAACGCGTTTGCACGTACTCGCTTTGTAAGTTTTTTAGAAAACGGAAAACATAGTCAGAGTCAAATCGTTTATTTCTTTAGACTTACAAAATATGCACTTAGAAAAGTTTTTATATATAAATATTAATTATTAGCTGCGACCCGCGGCTTCGCACGCGTTGTTCATTGGAAACGTTTAAAGGTGATTTTTATCCCATGAGAACTGCCTATATTTGATTCCAGGACTAGAATCACCTGTTTGTAAAATTTCAGCCCGATCCGTTCAGTAGTTTTGGCGTGAAGAGGTAACAAACATCCATCCATCCATCCATACAGAATTTCGCATTTATAATATTAGTGTAACTATCAAATAAGAAATAAGGTGCAATACTCTAATTCACTTCAGTTTTTGTCCACTAGTAGAAGAAAAGAAAAAGAAACCACTAGCGAGTTTATCGCTTATCATAGCCCTTAATAAACATTTTAGCCTCACTAAGCCAATATTCACTTCCTCGTTTTATTGTCTTTTTGTCTAAAGAGGCTACTTATATTTTGATGGCAAATAGAAAGCAATATTTGTAGTTAAAATAATAAATTATACATTAATTTGAGTCCTCATACAAAACACAATTCGTCGCCTTTTGAACGTTTATCATATTATGTAAAATATGAAATATATATGATAAATAAATTTTAACTGTCAGAAGTGTAATAATAGATGATAATGATGCGATATATTTACCAGATATTTTATAATTATATGGACCGTAGTTGGTAAATATTTTAAATCCTTAGACTTATGTTGCCACAATAAAACATTTAATATACAGTCATTTATTCATACATTTCGTTAAAAAAACGTTGACAATATTATTATTCTTATTATTATAAACATTTTCAAACATTTGGGATTTGTTAAGATAATTAATGATTTTTTGGGTATTTATCACGTTTCCTTCTGTTATTATTTCCCGTACGTTTCAACTGCGTTACAGCGATCGTGGTTCTGGGGCGATTATGGGAGGATTTCACCGGTAGTATCCTAAAAGGCGTTTCTTAGTAAACGCGTTCATATATCGAGTTTAATCTCGTTTAAAGTCGAACCGATTTCACCGGCTTTTTAGAACTAAATGTTGATCGTGTTTACGTTAGCGAACATTTACTTTAGATTTACATAAAATCATAGACAGTAACGAAAAAAGAAATACAACCACATAGACAGTTCTTAAACGCGTTTAGACGCTGAACCGCCAATGTCGGGCGTTCAGGGTGTTAAGAGTTTCGCGTTAACTGCGTTTTGTTCATGTTAGTGAAATGTAAAATACCAAGTGAACTCAGTTAATGTTTACGCGAGTTTAAACGTCAATTGAACGCATTCAAAGTCAGTCGCGAGATAAGTGCGTGTCGCAATAATAACAGAACGCTAACACGTACGCCATAAATACCCCATTAAATAATTAATTATCATAATCAGTGCATGCTCGGTGGTCCTTAGTGGCTACTAGAATCTAGGTAATTAGCAAATAACTGACAGAGGGTTTTCAATTAATTTCAGATCCAGGACTGCGGCTTGGTGATCGAGGAGCAACCGGCCAAGATCTCGGAGGCGTTCCGTCTGTTCCTGCAGGGCGAAGGCTACGGTATGTATCGTCGGCTACGCTGCGCCGCCGCCTCCGTGCCGTCTACGCTACACCTCAGTGCAGCCAGCCGACAACAGCTTGTGTCACGGCGACCTACGCCGACTTACTTCGCATCATATTGTAAATTGCAAGAAACGCCTTTGCAATTTATATTTTCGTTTATTCTCCACCGCCTTAAAAAGGTTAGCCTTTTTGAGGAACTTTCTTCAACGTTCCAAGAATTAGGTCTCACCGTCGGTCGTCGGTCGCTTGGCTTCAGGCGAGTGGATGAGGTTAGACGCAAGCTTATTAGATTATGACCATTTGTAATATTTATAACTGATAAGTATTACAAGCTGTCTTATTTTAAAAGTGACGTTCACTTTCGTGGCTTAAGACCCAGAGTAGCGTAAGGGCGAAAAGTTTTTTTTTGTTACTTCCTTTTAAAACCCCCATAATTTTATGTGCCAAAAAACTGAAACGATATTGTGTGTAGAATGCTTAGTAAAATATTGACGTATCAATATAAAAAATCTGTTTACTGCCTAAATGACATTTATCTGCTTACAATAATTTTGACTTAATTTTATTAAAAAGCTACGAGCACCACGAGAGCTCGGTATACAGTTCGATTAGGACACCGAAGATGCCTGAATGTAATCGCTCAAATAACGTATCGCCTCATATGTTTTAAGTACCTGCCTAAGTTTGATAGTGTAGCCTAAATTTGTTGCGTGATTTTGAATTTTGGATACATTACTTTGGCTTGAAAAGAAATGCAAACATTATTAGGTCAATAATAGTGTAATAATGATAACCGATATACGTTCTTTAGCACGTTATCAATCTCTGTTATTCTAATTATCTTTCACTTAAAGTACAACTATGTACTATATAAATATACTATATACAGGGTGGGGCAAATTTTTGGCCCCTTAAGGGTAGCTACCGTTTCTTTTTGTAGTTAGAAGGGTTTTGTTCTAAGGAACCTTCTGTTTTATTTTGAAGATAAAATTATTTCCAGTTTTTTGAAAACAACTTGTTTTTTTTGACAAATGTAATTTTTTGGCTCTGACTCTATGTTTTTCTTCTTCACGTTCTTTACAGAACGTGGAAAAATTTACAATCGCCAAATCATCGTGCACATGTGGATTTTACAGTGAACTTTTTATTACTTTTTGTATTAGTTTTTTTGTACTACCTACTTTCTTTTAGTGTAAAATAATTATACATACATTAATTTATTAGTAGGTGTAAACTAATAATTTGTCGTAACAGTTAGTTAGGTATATTTATTAATATGAAGGTTTTGGATACTTACCTGTTGTGTGTGTAGTAAGTTTGCTGCAGGTGCCTATTCGTTTCGTATAAGGTACGAGTAAGTACCTACAGGATACTACAATCGGCAAAGAAATCATCTGACCGATATACATGGTGTCCGTCGTGTGGGTCAGATAACCATCGTGGGAAAAGCAAATAAAATAGCTACCTCGTACGATAAAATAAAATAGTAATATCTGTAATAATTACACAAATTGCCTCGCCCCAGTCGCCCCTGTCTAGTACCCATAGTAGGGTATCCTAGTAAGGATACCCTACTATGGGTACTAGACAACGTAATACATATATTTAAAACTAAAGATATATAGATAAATAAATATATACGAACATCCATGGCGACTCTGCCAAGATTTCATTGATTTTAGACGCATTCCTTAAATTATGTTCCTCTTTATGAATTACAGTAAAGATGCACGACTGTGAATGATTCCAGTCGCATTATTCGACTTCACAAATCATTCGAACCATTCGACTACTGGCTAAAGCAAATTAGTAACTAATTCGGTTAGTTATCGCGAGTCGTTCGACTGTCCGAGTCGGTCTCGATTCGTAATTCGCCATACATAGAGTCTGTCAATTAACACATAGCTAACTTGGTTAGTCATCGCGAGTCATTTGACAGTTCGAGTCGGTTTCGATTTGTTATTCGACGTGGATAATCTGTCAAACAAAAGCAGAAACTGGAAAATCGCGGCAAATTAAAATAATATAATTTAAGAATGAAAAATATTTAGTAACAATTCCACCACTCGATCTTGACACTGAGAGCGCCAAACAACGTCTCAGTGTCAAGATCGAGTGGTGTGGTGTCCTGATGATGTCTCGTGGAGAGACGAAACTAGTTGACGACTTGCTTTGATAAATGTTCTTTCATTTTGTATAAATGTACAATTTGTTAGATTTTATCGCAGAAGGTTTTTCGCGGAATTGTTACTAAATATTTTTCATTCTTATATTTACAATGGATTTCCGCAAAGTAACGCCTGAATCTATTATTTAAAATAATATAAGTCAAAATTAGTATAATAAAATTGTAATAAAATTATTATCAATTATTATTGAACTCACAGTGGTGGCTAGGTAGCCTAATAGTTATAGGTACATTACCGTATTTAACTAGACTAACAAGCCACCACTGTGGTAGAGCCACAGTAGGTAGCACAATTACACTAAAAATTAAAAAATATACTTGATTATTTGATTTTGTTTTAAAAAAACTATAAACCGACTTAAATTATATGGATCCCACTGTCAGAACTGGACGATATTAAAATGGGACCACATAATATTAAGAAGTTTTGTTATTATTAATGTCCTTTACATTAATAATAACAAAACTTCTTGATATTATCATTTCAACGGACGTACCTTTGAGTTTTAGGCATAAATAAATTTATATTATATTAGTGCCAAATAACGAGAGTCATTTTTTTTAAATAAACATTATTAAACGATGAAAACGTTTTCTGTTTACCCAAAAAGTTATATTATATTATTATGTAGCAGATAAGTAAATCTCTATTAAAAGTTAAAATCAGATGTCTAACTATATTAGTTTTTGCCATAGAGGAGCTTTAAGCTAACAGTACCTACATCAATTCGAATTGTTTTTCGAGTCTCCTATAAAGTTGTAATTTTGTCCTTACGCTACTCTAGTTCTTAACCCACAACAGTCGATACTGTTCTCATCTGTGCAACCACGAACGTACTAGATTAGCTCCTGCAAATGGTAAGTGTCAATGTAAGTTTAGACGTTTTTTTTACGTATTTTCTATGTATATTTATATTTGGAGGTTTTTTGTTGTGGAATTTAATCTTTGTTGGTATTCAATCATTGAATAGTAGATATGTATTTTAAATCTCTTGGCAATCTAATCGTGACGTCACACTGTACATTTTGTATTATCGACAAACGAGGAAACACACGCACTTTGTGGCGACGAATGTGATCCGTGGCGTATCAGAATACAAGAGGCAACATGGCTGCGGTCTATCTCCCGAAAATGTGGGCAGCTCAACTTTCTGTTTTTACCTTAATAATTAACAATATTGTGGGTGTTATATTTTATTTTGGATCATCAAATAAAAAACATGTTTCAATATTATTTATACCCTATCTTCCTTCTATAATCACGGTTATTACTGCGTCTGAAATAATATGTGTATACATTTTACCCCGAATATACTTAATTGAAGAGAAGCGAGGGCAAATTGACATTGCTGTCATTTTCGACATCTGTTTTTTGCATTGAAATATACAAAAAGATTTTATTTATAAACAATCATTATGATTTGTCGAGATTCCGTGCGTCGGGATTGCGTTCACTTTTAAAAGACTTCAAAAAAGAGGAAGTTCTCAATTTGCCCGTATATCTAATAAGTAAGTACATGCTTAAATTTTTTTAACAACTTTACATGCAGCAAAATCGCTTAACCATGGGCGGATATATCAAGTAGCATACATATGCTACTTGATATATCCGCGCGCCCATGGTTAACCGATTTTGCGGATTCGTCACTATTCACTATTGTATAACACCAACAATGAAGTAAACGACAAGCATATTGATGGCATTATAAAGAGCAAATTAGGCCTTGGGTTTTGTTATAAGAACCTGCTCTCAGTTTACTTGTATTAAAGTTATTAAAATCTTGTATTGTGCTTATGTGCGTAGCATCCTCGAGTATTGTTCACAGGTAAAGAACCCACGGTGTGAAATTTATACAGGTTTCTGCGATATCTGCAATTTAAATCCAACCATTTTGACCATGATTATTCAGTCAAATGTAAAAGACACCACAAAAGAGAGACGATTAATTGCTGACGTTGTACTCCTTTGTAAAATTTCACAAGAAGAAAATGACTCTCTACAGCTTCTTGAACACATCAGAATTAAAGTCCCTATTAAAACTACTAGATAATCCATTTCATCTAGATATTCCGTTCAGTCGCACTAATTACAGACAAAACTCCTTATTCAGTAGAGCGGTAGCTACCTTCAGCGGTTAGGTCGATATCCCTGACCTAGATTTATTCGACGTAAAATCACAGAGAGTTAAAACAAACAGACTTCTGACATAGCGCTTGTTTGATGAGTTAGCATCCTAATGCAATTATATTGTTATCTGTTTCTGTATTTTTTAGTATATTAAGTTTTTTTTTCCCCTTATCATTCAGTCCCTGTCTTGTGTGTATAATTTCTTTTGAATTATTGGTATCTAGTTATTTAAAGTTCTGTTATTTTTAAGTTTACTCATTGTTAACCTTCTTGTGGGTACATTTTTTGTTAAAAGGACAGGACTGTTTTTGTTTTTTTTTATTGTTTTTATAATCATTATTTTTTTCACTCCTTCTCCGCAAGCAAGCAACCTTTTAGCTTCTACATGCGAGGACATATAAATTGTTAAAAGTTAGTATCTAAGTTTATTCCTAAAATGTGTAAAACGCCTTTAACCTACGGCTGCACAGAAATCATCGATAGAAGCGAAACTGTAGACGGATCCTGTTAACTCATTTCGATTCTTACTTCACTCTTGAATTTACTAAGTGACAGGGCAGATCCAGGATATTTAATCTGACACAGAGTCAGAGTCAAATCGTTTCTTTCTTTAGACTTACAAAATAAGCACTTAGACACACAAGGGGCATACGGGCAAAATAATCAATAATAACTGTTAAAAATAAACTTTTTTTTTTAATAAGTAGTATTGATGGCCTACTTGTGAGTACCGATACTTTCTATTCTCTCTGGTTTCATTCATTTATGGGCATGGCATCCATGCCCATCATGCCCATAAGTTCTGAATGAAACCAGAGAAAGACAAGAATTTCACTCCAGATCTTGTTACGGAAAAAAAACTATAGTACCGACTGGGGAGGTCCATGCCCTGTGCCACCCTAACGCCCTAAGTTCGCCTTTTTTCGGCGTGGTAATTATAAAGTGAGATTTTGTAATTTACGGTGAGATTTTGACATTTACGCTAAGGGTTACCCCGCACTCGCCACACCTCAACCGCCTATTATTGGTCCACGGTTGGACGCACGCTTCCTTTTGATAAGCGCCTTATCGCTTTTATCTCACCGGTAATGCCCATAATCCCCACCCTGGGCATGCGGGTTGGTGATCGCAGTTCGGTGGTAGAATTGTTCTGCAGGAAGCCCCCTGTTGGATATCCTGCCTCACGCTGCGGATTCTAATCTCGCAATTTTTGTTCTCGTAAAATATAACCCGCGAACTGAATTTAATCTCACACTAAAATTCGCATAGCGAATAAAATTCAATAATCAATAATCAATAATCATTAGATTCCTCACGATATCGGCAATACTGCCGCCCGCGCCACTCAATTTTAATTCCGCGGTGTGTGTATAAACACACAACTCCAAAGTGCACAAAACATTCGCACGAATTTAAATCCGATCCGAAATTCTGCAGCAATACAGATTTTTCCGCTAGTGCGGGTAGCTAATAATAATAATAAACAAGCTTTATTGCAGGAAAGATTTAGATACATTACAATTGGTGTTTAGGAAGTTCATTGCAAGAAAAAGAAAACCGACTTCTGTATCCTGCAATTGGCGGTCTTATCTTTTCAGAGATATACCACCAGACAACCATAGTATACAAGGCACCTTATGTCAAAGGCTACCTATGCAACTATCTGTGTGTATGAGTTGGTCTAAGCCAGTGTCAGTGAGTCGGACACCATGCGGTCGCTCACTACCCCCGAACTAGTTGGTACTGTATCTCGGGTGGCAGGGAACTACTCCTCGCGCCAGCCTTCACTGTAGTCAGGCTCAACTTTACATGATTGATTCGGTTATATAAAGGGATGAAGCAGCGAAACCATTATTAAAAAAAAAATAGGAAGTTATGTAACACAAGAATAGTCAAAGTAGGTGGTGGGTATACTTATAATAAGAACCACTTTGACAATATGGCACTAACTGTAACTAAAAACAAGAGAGATAATTTGTCGCAGAAAAAGTAGATACTCATATACAGTAGAGATATTATGTGTAAGCCTCCTTATAAATACCCGTGAAAATAATTTATAATAATGTGTTCTGATCGCGTAAGTTTAACAAACTTTATTATGTGTAAGGTTTCTTCATATAACTTCTAAAAGTTACAGAATTCTGCAACATTTGGAAGTTCTCGTCATGAGGGCTTAAATGATGACTTACAACGTTTTCAGCAGGAACGTGGCACTTGGAACTCGAACTCACTTGTCAAAACACTGACTTGTTACAAAGGAGCGGTCAAAATGGGTTGTTAGTCAAGTTTTCAAGGTACACACTGCACCAGTTATGTACATATATAGTATTCGTTTTTGACGTGTAATCGATGAACATGGTTATAGCATGTTCAAAAATGTGTCACGTTCTTGATTATGTTGTCATAACGAATGAAGCAAAGTTCTAATTTCGTCTAATAGATAGCGCTAGCTAACACGGCAAACACAACTTAATAGATCAAGTAAATGACGTTATCATGCCAATCGTTCCTAAACCTACTTTAGAGACAATTATATTCATCAAGAATCTCTCGAGCTACACATGAATACTACAGACGCCTAGCTGAAACATTCCGACGTATAAAAATATTTTACATCAAAGAAAATTATGTAGCAATATATCACAAGAGTTGAATGAAAATTAGCAGTTTCAAATAAAGACGACCACGTAAACGCCTTTCGTCGAAAGTAAAGGTAAGTAGGTAGGTGAAAACGTAATTTGCCAGCTGCCAAGTTACGTTAAATAATTATACCTGTATTTTCACCGACTTCAAAAATGAAGGTTCTATTAACTATTGACTGAGTGATCCGATTTTGATGATTCTTTTTTTATTTGAAAGCTGGTGCTTCCCGTGTCCCATATACATTTGGTCCAGTTCTGACAATGGTATCCATGAGAGAACCATAAAATTGAATTCGGTTTATAGTTTTTTATAAACAAACCCAATTTTTTTACTTATTTTACAAACTATATCGATTTGTAGATTATGGCTGTAACGAGTAGGTTCAATCCCTATCATGAATATAAGAACAGATGAAGCACTAAGCATGAAGCACTAAGCATGAAGCACTCTAGAAGGGAATCTTCTTTGGCCGAGACCCGAACGCCGCCAATTACGTACGAGAAGAAAATGATTTTTAGAAAATCTTACTGACATTGCCCAAAAAAAAAGTTACGTAATAATATGATAAAATAGGTAGCGCTGCATTATTGGCTCGGTATGCGCCTTAACGTACCTCGTCCGAAGCGGTTTCACTTCTGTTTGTTATATTTATTCTTACAGTTTGTGTTTGAAGTGAGGATCGAAGTCAGATCACAGAATGCGTCTGCTGAACGGAATGTCTCCGCTCCTCAGGCAACTTCAGATCTATTTTCAGAGTATAGTATAGTGAAAAAATGTATTGCATCGATGACAGTCCCACTCGACACTATCGAGTAACCGAACTCAGCCCCCTACTGCTATCTACAACCCAATAATATGTAATGTGGGTAAACTTTTTTATTTAAAATAACGTCTAAGTTACGAAGTCCCAGTGCATCATCCTCGCTGTGACTCTAAGCTCGTAGAAGGCCTACAAGCTCCATTGTAGCATATTTTATAACTTTTATACAAAAAATAAATATGCTGGACAATTCACACAGCATTATCTAGCCCCAAGCTAAGCAGAGCTTGTGTTATGGGTACTAGATAACTGATACATAGATAGATATTTTTTATTATGGACTATTACTATATACTACTATATACTATCCAGAGTTTGAGACCTGCAGGCTCGTTCTATAACGAACCTCACTAAGCTGGTTTGTTACATTTGGGGAATGCCGACAGGGTTAGATATTTAACCGGAGGCCTTATATGTCGAAGTGTCAACACAAATCTAAGTTATAGTGGTTAAATAACTGTTTTTTTTTTCGTTCTACGAGTAATTTGAATAGATAGTAGGTAAGAAGATGTACGCACATTGTAAGCCATTTTCTAGTAATCTCTGATAAAATGAACTTTACATGAATTGTAGTTTTGGAATTTATCGATGTAGCTAAAGTTAAGCATGTTGTGTTCACAGTTAAAGGTCGCGGTAGCGCATTTTTACTAGGTATTATCTAAAACTTCGATAAAATACTCATTCGACATTTAGAACTTTCACCGTTTTGGATTTACATCCACCAACCGTTAGGTATTGTAATTTTAGGGGTTTTGGTTTTAACTGTAGATATTCTAATCCGTACCTATTCGGTTTGTGCGCGCCATATATATAAATAAAATTCTGTAGATAGATATGTTACGTTCTCCCAGTGCTAACTGAAATATGTAATTGGAATTGTTTATAAAAAACTCCGACTCCCCCATAAATGTCTGCTGAATCTTACTTTTATGGTACCACCTACAATTCAACCTTTAGACAGTAAAGAAGGAATCATCAAACTTCAATGAGAATTGACGAAGATATTACAAAAATTGTTGTCGTGACGTGTCGTGATTTTTCTGAAGTATTTTGTTGTTTTGTAAGCTTGACGGGATAAATACTTATCCGTTAATAAACGTTGGTGTTCTTCCGACACAAATAAGGTTCTTACGTATTACGTAGGTACGCAGTTAAACTCCTTACATCCGTTATGAAATAGGTCCTTCGAGAATAAAACTTTTATGTAATCAATTCGAAACGATTCTCTAGACAACAGCTACTAATTCTAAGAAATTCGTGAACATAATGTACATACAAAAAAACTGACGAACATAGAACGTCCTCATGAAGTCTGTGGTCATGGAGGCAATGTTCATAATCCCCACGCTGGGCATGCGGATTGGGGATCGCAGTTCGGTGGTAGAATAGTTCTGCAGGAGGCGCTGCTTCCCGCCCCCCGGTGGATAACCCTTAGTCGCCTCTTACGACACCCACGGGAAGAGTTGGGGTGGTGCAAATTCGAAGCCAGCACCGCACAGCTTATCGGTTATCGTTTGGTTATATCAAAATTTTAATCCTATATATATACAAGAAGCAAGTATGAATGCAAGTACGTCAAAAACTCACAAATTATCTCACCATCTGCAATTCGAAATAATCTATTTTTCGATAAGTTGCTATATACGTAAAGACTGGTGGCGGTGACTCGTTCCTCTGTACCAGAGTGGTTTTTTTAACAATAGAATATCAAATAGAAATATCGAAGAGCGCACGAGAATGCTGTTTTCGACAGGACTTGATATTATTCAATCAATCAATAATTTATTGCGCGAAATACATGTTATTTATATTTATTATTTATTTATACGTCGTCGTGTACATAATTGCAAATAACTTCCGCTGCTTTTTAAAAGTAAAAACTTAAGGTTTTTATAATTTTACAACTTAATCGTTTTACGATGTAATTTTGCACAAAAGCATATGCAGCAAAGAGATTTTCTGAAGATTTTCTTAAGAGGCCGAGCATACATGCGTCTAAACGCATGAATGCTCGGCCTCTTCTATCGTTACCATGGAGACACCTTCTGCTCTGGTCAGTAGACAGGACGGATATCAGCTAATCACACTCACGGTGTGAGCTGTGTGGCTGGTCCACCAGTTCAAAGTCGCTCAGCGAGCTATGCTCGGAGTTTCTCTAAAGAGCTATCGTAACGAGTACATCCGACAAAGCTGTAGACAAAGCTGAAAGAATTGGCAAGCTGGCAGTGGGCCGGTCATGTCTCACGAAGAACCGACAACTGATTTCGCCGCCGACAAGCCGACGACGTGTTCGTTAATTGAGTCTGTGACTCAGCAAACTAAGTGTAGAACGCCCTCCACCCAGGTGGGATGACGACCTGCGGCAGATGCTGGCTGCGGCAAACTAAAAACAGGGCGCTATAGCACCCATTCCCATAATCCAGCGGTGGACTAATAGAGGTCGATGATGATGACATAATCTATTGGCTCAATAAAAATAATAAATATATAATGCTGAACAACCACACCACGCAACATCATCTAGCCCCAAATTAAACAGAAAGTGATAAGGGTACTATATTACATTTTACATTCATCGATTTTTTTTAATCGCATTACTAGTTTTTTTTTTCGTAGACACCTCTCAACAATTGGGGAACTTCATAGGCGTGTATGTGTCAAAACAAAATAAACACATAAAGCGGTTACGAGAATTTACATCCAAGTTCAGAATTCCGATTTCATTACCTATATTTCTTCAGGCACTTAGTAATTGGAACACCGATTTATGGAATAAAAAGGCAATCATTAATTTTATTTTAAAAACTATAAGCCGATTTCATTTTTACAGTTTTTTCATCAATCCCACCGTCAGTAGAGTGTCGAGCGCCGCACGCAACTATAGGCGCTTCGGCGCGCAGCATCGCTCTGACCTGGGCATAGCTGGTCGCCACACTGCAGAGTGCGGTTGCGGTGTCGCTCTTCAGAGAGAATATTTTGTGAAAAAACGCGTGAAAATGAACTATAAAAAAGTTATAAGTGCGTGCATAGTCACAGCTATTATTATCTCAGCTGGCGTACTATTAAAATTTTTTTTGTTTAATTTTTTCGATACGACCACTGAAAAGGGTTGTGTCTGGGGGTTGTGGTTGTGGTAGATGGTGTTGGTTGTTCCCCAAACAGCCCTTTGTGATTGGTAAGTAGTTGGTTGGTGGTCAAGGAAAGTCACTGGTTATGGTATGTATGGACTATATTCACAAGACACACGTTATACTGGTTATTTATGGTAAAATGGTATGAAATGGTTGAAATGGTATGTTGGTTTGAACCCGCGACGATGGAGGTCGATCGCGAACTGAGTATAATTAGGTAAACGCGAGCGGATACTTATTCAACTGCAAGCGCAGCTAAATGCATATCTGCTGCGTGGTCGGTTTACCCGAACATACTCCCGACGACGAGATGAGGATGCTGTGAATGATGGTGATACATAACACCTACATCTTATAAATGTCATCAATTGATAATAACAAATTGGTATAAAATATTGTATAAAAAGCAAATAATAAAAAGCACAATGGTCTTAATCTAATAATTCTTACGAAACATGCAATATCTTATAGTAAAATTTAGTAAGTAAAATGGTATTGTAGTATAAACTAAACGTAATTAAACCTTATCACTAAAATGTTGTCTCTTCCTCAAAACCGTTATTATCTAGCCCTCTGTCCGTTCTACCCCGCCTAACCGCTCTGTCCGGCCAACGATTGGTATAACTGTTGAGCTGAAAACCGATTTCACTTCTTTTATTTAACCGATTAGCACTGAGCACTTCTAGGGCCTCTGGGCGCCTGTTTAACTCACTAGCACTGATCATTTCAACTGGTGGTGGTGCACTGGTGGGCCTCGGCGGAGCGGAAGTTTCAGCTAACTCCTGTTGACGGTGACTTCCGCGTCGACGCCGAGGTCTGGAGGGCGGCGGGGTCGCCGCCTCGGCGTCCTGCGGGCAGCGACCCTCGCCGCGGCGCCCCGCAGCAGGTACCCGTCGGCGGCAACGTCCACTCCTCCACATCCATGCTATTATAGCGCTCACTACGCCCGCTAAAGTGATGTAGCTGATGGCGTAGTGGTGGATGTCATGGTAAGATACTTCTTCGACTTCTGTGTTACTATTCTTTAGTTCTTTGATGGACTCTCCTAAACTCGTAAAGGATGAGTTCAGGTTCCCTTCTTGGTTAGTTTCGTAGTTAGGTATTTTCACGTTGACTATGTGGTTGATTTGGTCTAGTTCGGGAATGTATATGTCCGACGTTAAGTTGACTTGGTTCGATTGGTGACGAATGGTGTACAATGTAAAGTCATTGCCTTTGAGAATACACTCCTGGCTGGTCGCAATGACCCCACTCCCACTCAGCTGGCGTAGGGTAACTTGATCGTTACATATTATCTTTATTGTGTAAGTATTACAACAAAAATAAAAATGCTGAGATGACGAACGTAGAGTGACCCAATTGTTTTCGCAGTTTGAACTATCTACATTACATTTGTTGGTTTCTTTATTTATTTTACAGAAATTATTATCATTGTCCAACTTGTTTATAGGTTTGCGCTGTGGACATAAATAAGCTAGTCCATGGTGCACGCATTCCATGAGTTCATTATTGGTTACAGTGAAGTAGCAGTCTCTTTTTAGGTTGACAGCGACATACTCAGATATAGGTGATATTTTGACCATTTTAGTATTTATTTGGTGAGGTACAGACAGTAATTTATAAAGTTGGTAGCTTTCTCTGGCTATGAGCGGAAATGTGACTTCTATTATGACGTAAGCTTTGGTAGCTCTGGCCTTGACCTTAAGAAGCTTATAAATATATTGAAAATCGGTATTGATATTTTTTATTGGTAAAGTGAGATCGGTAGGCATTTGACCGCTTATGGTTTGAAGCTCACTTTTCAATTGCGTTGGTGTAAGTAGGTTCATACTTATTTGACCATGGTAGATGTTTGTGATTGTGTCAATAAGCGTTTCTTGTAATCTTCGTAAGCTCTGTAGTAAGGTGTTACCCGCCATTGCAGTTAGAGTAAACTCTTGAATGTATGAAACATTTTGAAGTTCTCGCTGAAGAATGCTTGTGTTCTCTTGAAAGTCGTTAAGTTTTTTATTTATCAACTTGTGTTGTTTATCGACAGTCAGCTCCATTTTCTTCATAAGATTGAATTCCGCTTCAATAACAGAGGTTTGGTTTTTCCAGAGGCTAGATAGATGTTTCTCGTTACGCTGTATGGTTTTAATGTCCTTGGTATACTGGTCTGCGAACCGAGAATCTAGTACTCCAAATAATTCATTGGCTAGATACCCGACACCGTCAACAAGGCCGCGGCGCCGGCGGCGTCTAGCGTGGATATTATAATGTTGAGTTAGCAAAAGATCATTGTAGTATTTCAGTTCCTTGAATTCGTGTTCGGCTTGTTGTAGGATAATATTACAATGGGATTGGTTTTCAATAGTAGCGCATAACTTATCTAAATAGTTTGATATTTTTTGATATGCGTCTATTCCTGTCCAATAGGGTTCCATGTCATGATATACGATCAGAGTCCACTTATCTCGAATTAATTGTAGTTTCGATATGGGATCAAAATAGAGGGTCTGGTTTTTTGGTAGTTCTCTTACACTGTATAGACCGAGAGCTGGCGATAATAATGTCATGAAACAAAATAGTGCTGTAGCAATGGTAAATAATTTTGGTCGGTGTCTCCTTCGTTTTGGTTCTGGTTTGGTTGTTGGTTCCTCTTCTGATTCGCTGTCCTGTTTTTGGTCGTTTTCTGGTAAATTTCGAGCATTTTGGTTAACAGGTAAGATCGACAGTTTGACGATTGGCCGTTTTAGCAAACCGTTTTTGGTTTTAAGTGTGACGGCTCGCACTAGACCGTCATCGCCTGGGTGAGTTTCAATAACGCGGCCCATTGCCCACCTTCCTGCTGGTGTATTGTCATCGTGAATGGTTACTAAGTCCCCAATGGTAATGTTGTTTTGGGTTTCCTTCCACTTGTTTCTTGCGGAGAGCTGGGTTAGGTACTCAACTTTCCACCTTTTCCACAAATCTTGGAATATTTTGGACGTCAAGTGCCACCTGGTTCTAGCATCTTCTTCGGTTTCTATCATTGTCATTCCTGGTCGTCCTGACAAAAAGTGTGCTGGCGTAAGAAAATCAAGATCATCTGGGTCTTCTGTTAGGGCGCAGAGAGGACGAGTGTTAAGGCACGCTTCTATTCTGGCTAAAAGCGTGCTGTATTCCTCGAAGGTAAGTTTTTGGTGACCGATGACCCGTTTTAAATGGTGTTTTAGGCTTCGGACCGATCTTTCCCATAATCCCCCTGCATTTGGCCAACTAGGCACATTGAAATGCCATTCTATTCCCATTTCAGTGATCTCTTTCAAGCCATCCTGAAGAAGCTGGTTGTATGCCTCCTGGAGTAATCTATCTGCTCCCACAAAGTTGGTGCCATTGTCACTGTAGACATGTCGTGGAGCTCCTCGTCTTGCGGCCATTCTATGCAGTGCCGCCATAAACGCTGCGCTACTCATATCAGATACAAGCTCTATGTGTACGGCTTTGGTTACCATACAAACGAAGATGGCTATGTATCCCTTCGTGGTTTTGACGCCTCGTCCTTTGTTGGCCTTTACTTCTACGAATCCTGTATAGTCTGCTCCACAATGGTAGAATGCATCTTCAGGATTTACCCTTGGTCCCGGAAGGTCTCCTTGGAGTTGGTACTGCTTTACAGGATCATGTCGCTTACACGTTACGCATTGTCGAATAAACTTTTTGGTTGCCATGTAGCCGCCGATTATCCAATATTTACGCCTTAAATTCGCCAAAGTTAAGCGCGCCCCTCCATGGAAGGTCAGCTCATGAGCTTGTTTGATGAATAATGTGGTTGCTATGTGGTTATGTGGTAGTATGATGGGGTGTTTCATCTCATGACTTATCTGTGCATTTCTTAGTCTTCCCCCTACTCTCATTATTCCATTTTCGTCAATAATCGGATTTAGATTTAAAATTTTACTCTTCGAGTGCACTTTTTCGTTTTTATGTAAATAAACCAGGTCGTTATAAAATTCATCGTATTGAATTGTTTTTATAATCAGCATTTTTGCGCGTTTCAGCTCGTGTAACCCGAGGTAAGGTTGGTGAACTCTCTGCTTGTTAGGTAAACGTAGTATCCATGCAAAAATACGTATTATTTTTGTGACGCAACTAAATTTATTTAACAAATGGTTTACTATTTTGGTAATGGTTGGTGAGTTTTGTTCCAGGACTATTGCATTGGTTTGGCCCAGGAACGATTTTTTCTCTTCTAAATTGGTTTGGTAAATGGTTTGGTTATTATTTTGGTGTTTATATGTATGTAGCCACGACGGACCTTGCCACCAAAGTGCGTGATCCTTAAGTTGTTGCACATAAAGGCCACGGCTTGCGCAATCCGCCGGGTTATCATTTGACTTTACATATTGCCATCTTTCTGCTGGTACGATGTTTGTAATCTTTTTCACGCGATTTGCTACAAACTGCTTCCATCTCGCGGGATCACCCTGGATCCACCCTAGTACTGCGGTAGAGTCAGTCCAACAGTGTATTTCTATTTGGTAGTCAACTAAACAGCTTTGGACCTTTTCTAACAGTTGAGTTAATAGTTGAGAACCCATCAACTCAAGTTTTGGCGTGGTTAAGGTTTTGTTTAGTGGGGTCAGTCTGGCCTTTGCAGCTACTAGTGATACTGTGGTTTTGTTATCTTTAATAACCTTGCAATAGATTACGCACGAGTACGCTAGGTTTGACGCGTCGGAAAACCCGTGTAGTTCTATGGTTTCTTTTTCTCCTATTCCCAGCCATCTGCTTATTTTTATAGTGTTTATTAGGCTTAGTTGTTGCCGCAGCTTGGTCCACTCGGTGTCGATTTCTTTTGGTAATTTTTCATCCCAATCTAGCTTTTCTAGCCAAACTTTTTGGAATAAAATTTTCATGGTGGTGCTCACTGGGGTTAGCCACCCTAATGGATCAAAAAGCTTGGAGATGTCTGAAAGGAGCGATCTTTTCGTAGCCTCAGAAGATGGTTTTGGTTCTATCTTTGATTCAAATATAAATATGTCCATTTGCGGGTTCCAGCCAAGGCCCAGGGTTTTAGTTGAGTCAGTTTGTTTAAATTCGTAAGTAGGTTGGTTGCATTGGTCTATTTCTAGTCCTGATAAAAGCTCTTTTTTATTCGAGGACCATTTTCTCAAGTTTAACCCTGCTGTGCTTAGTAATTGTATGAGATCAGCTTTTAGTTGGTTGGCTTTCGCAATAGAATGACCACCGCCACAGTAGTCATCCATGTAGAAATTTTCTTCTAACTCTCGCGCAGCTTCCGGGAAATGTATCCTTCCATCTGTAGCCAGTCTCTTTAAGCACATCATCGCTAGCCATCCTGCTGGTTTGGTGCCATAGGTTAATGTGGTTAATTGGTAAGTTTGGATACTTTCCTTTGGACTAGATCTCCAGTAAATTCTTTGGAAAGCTTGGTCATCCTTGTGCACGAGTATTTGCCGATACATTTTTTCTATGTCGGCGGTGTAGACAAACTGGTATTGGCGCCACTTTAAGATGAGTCTCTGGAGGTCCTGTTGTAGGTTAGGGCCCCTGTACATCACATCGTTGAGACTTAAGCCTGTTGAAGATTTTGCCGAAGCGTTGAAGACTACTCTGAGCTTTGTCGTGGTTGACTCTGCCCTGATGACGCCGTGGTGTGGTAGGTAGCACTCGGAAGGTAGGTTACCGTTTGCTGGTTTCATATGGTTTAGCTCAAGGTACTCCGACATGAATTTTTGGTAATCAGTTTTTAGTTGACTATTTTTCTCCAATTTTTTCTCCATGCTGCGAAACTGGGCTAGCGCTTGTGGTTTGGTAGCGCCTAGCTTGTCCTTGAGTTCTGGTTTAAATGGTAGGCGTACTTCATATCTTCCGTTCTCCAGTCTGGTGGTGGTATCAAGAAAGTACTGCAAGCACTCCTGGTCGTCGCTTGTCATTTCTTCTTGATTATTTATTTGGTTTATGTCTTCGTGTTCCCAAAACTTGAGCAAATCATCTGTGTTATGCAGAACGACATTGCAGTTATAGTGGGGCCTTACCGTGCCGCAGAGTAGCCATCCTAGCTTCGTCTGCTGCGCGATTGGTTGCTCGTCTGACTCACCCTTTAATATGCCCCCTAAGACAATCTTACTGTAAACATCGGCACCAAATAGTAAGTCTACAGGTCGACTTATATTAAATTCAGGATCTGCTAAGCTTATGTTCTGAATATGCGCCCATGATGGTTTGGGTAAGGTTCTATTTGGTAAGTTCAAAATCAAATTATTCATAATTATGACGTCGGTATTGAAAGAAAATTGATCATATAATGAATGTACATCTATATTTATCACTCCTTTCGCATTGTTTTGGTTTTTGCCGACGCCAAAAATTGTTCCCTTGCATTGTTTTCTTTTCAACCCCAAGATCTGAGCAGCGCGCTCATCTATGAGAGAGACTTGACTCCCCCCATCTACCAATATTCTCATGGTGTGATTGGTGCCATCGACTCCTGTGATATGAACCATGGCAGTCGCCAAAAGTATCTCAGTCGTGTCTTCCCATGATGCGTGCGAAGATCCTAAAACTTGATCTTTTTCTTTGTTGGCGGGCTTATAAGTAGGTCGTGATTGCGAAGGTAAATTTTGTTTGGTTAATGCGTCATGAAGTAAGGTATTGTGAGTACCTAAGCACTTGCGACATCGCTTCGTCGACGAACATTTTTCATTAAAATGGTTGATTAGACAATTTGGACAATAATTTAGTTTATAAATTTTTTGTAATCGTTGTTCGGGCGTTGACGTTATGAATTGCTGACAGTGCCATGTGCGATGATCGAGGTTACACACTCCGCAGGACGTTGACCTAGATGCGTGGAAGGCGTTTAAATTCGATTTATTTTTTGATTCATTGAAGGATCGATAATTTTGTCCTTTTTGGTTTGATTTTTGGTTAGAGCCCGTTGGTGCATTTTGTTGGTTGGTTTTTTGGGTAGATGGCTCATTTTTACGACGGGCGGCTTCTAAGGCTGTGAACTTGGTTTCTAAAAATCCCAGGAATTCCTGTAAAGAGGGAAGATCCCTGGGTTTCTTCACCGATTCCAAGTATTCTGTAAACGACGTGTTATCCAGCTTCTGTGCAAGTAGGTGAATTAGAAGCGGGTCCCAGGTGGTTATGTCGATACCTAAATTTTGTATACCGTGGAGACATTCCTTAGTAACGTCGTGCAGCTTTTTTATCATGGCGTAAGATTGCTGTTGCATGGTTGGAAGTCCGAGAAGAATGTTTATATGGGAAGTAAAAATTAGTTTTTTGTTGCCATAACGATGATTGAGAAGTTCCCAACACGCTTCATAATTCTCCGAACTGATCGGTAGATGGTGGATCAGTCGGTCGGCCTCACCGGTTACCTTACCCTTCAAAAACTGCATTTTTTGGGCACTGGTCATGGAGGGGTTGTTGTGGATAGTTTCTGTAAACAGATCCTTGAAGGATACCCAGCCCTTGTAATTTCCGTTGAAGATGGGAATGTCAATTTGTGGGGTGGATTTTTCGCGATGAGATACGGACCACATTTTGGTATTGATAGCTTTCTTAGTATGAAGAAAAATGCTCTCGTAATCCGTAAAATCCTCCTGGTACTGGCTATCCTGACAGCCGTTCTCTCCTTCTATTTCCCAATGCAGTTTGTCTATGGCGGACCAACGAGATTCTAGGGACCTCAAGGCGTCCTCAAATTCCCATTTCCTTTCTAACTCGTCAGTTTTTATTCCGCTGAGGGTCCTCATAAAGGCCCTCATATTTATTTTCTGTTTCCTAATCAACTCTTCCAGCTTGTTGGTGTTTCCCGTTGTAGCCAAGGATCTCCCTTCTGGTTGGGGAGTGCTTGATTGAGGAGTAGTTGGTCGAGTTGACGTGCCTGGTCGGTTCGCCTCAGCTTCTGGTACGCGTAGGCTACGTTGTTGAGCAATTTGTATCTCTAACTGGTCAATGGTTTTTTTAAAAAGGGTTTTAGCGGCCAGATAAACTTCTTCGGCTGTTTCATAACAGCCTTTTGTGTTATAAACATGGTCAGGTTCCGCTAATTTATTAATTTTACAATGATTGTCAAGGTACGTGGACCAATAGGTCTCCAAAAGGTCATTTTTACGCTTACAATAGTCAAACGTCTTTCTTTCCGCTCCATCTTTTTTGAAATTAACCAGCAGCTTTTTTATTGCTTCGTAGATTTCAGTTTGGTTGATGAACAAGTTATCCATAGTGTCAAAAAAAGTACAAAGCAATAAAAATAAAATAAAATGGTTTGGTCTGACCTTTTTTCTGCAACCTGCGTCTGTCCTCAATAATCAATCACTGTAATCCAATGGTATGGTTTCACTTCACTGTATCACTTGATAGGAGCTGGTAGGTTTGTTCGAAGGACCATGAAAAGGGTTGTGTCTGGGGGTTGTGGTTGTGGTAGATGGTGTTGGTTGTTCCCCAAACAGCCCTTTGTGATTGGTAAGTAGTTGGTTGGTGGTCAAGGAAAGTCACTGGTTATGGTATGTATGGACTATATTCACAAGACACACGTTATACTGGTTATTTATGGTAAAATGGTATGAAATGGTTGAAATGGTATGTTGGTTTGAACCCGCGACGATGGAGGTCGATCGCGAACTGAGTATAATTAGGTAAACGCGAGCGGATACTTATTCAACTGCAAGCGCAGCTAAATGCATATCTGCTGCGTGGTCGGTTTACCCGAACAACCACCCATAAGAACGTTCTGCCGAAACCACCAATCATTCAGGTAAGTGTATTTTAACATCAGCTTTGATCTCAGTCAGTGACGATTGTCCAGTAAAGGATTATTCGCGTATATAGAACACGGTCAAGGTCGTATTGATTATCGGAACGGCTCCCGTAGGTACCCTAGTGCCTGGACGTATTCTATTATTACCTGTTGCTACCTAGCATACTAACTAATATTAAATAGTACAGGATCTCACCTCACCCCACCTCAACAGTCTATAAAAGGGAGGCCTGCGTGCGTCCAGCAGTGGACCAAACTGCTGGACGGACGCAGGCCTAAGCACCTTTATTGGCTGTTATTTCATGGGGGTGATAGAATTATTCTGAGGGAGGCGCTCCGGTAGATATCCCTTAGTCGCTTCTTACGACACCCGCGGGAAGAGTTGCGGTGGTGCAAATTCTATGCCGCCTCTGGCACCACACGGCTAGTACAGAATCTGTACATATAGAAAAGGCCGAATTAAAATAAAGTGTTATTGTTTTATTTATGGCGCCCGGGCCAGTTAGCTTTGACGTCCTATTTATTTAACAAACAAAACCATTTTTTCACATTACAGCGCATTCACTACATCAGTAGTTCTCGCACTATTTTAGCGACGGATCCCTTTTAGACATTTAAATATTTGACGGAGCTAAATAAGTTCGAGAGCGAGCCTTTCAAATTTATAAGAAACTAGCTGCACCCCGCGGCTTCGCCCCCGTGGAATTTATCTCACATCCCACGGGAACGGGATAAAAAGTATTCTATGTCAGTCTCCTGGTTTAAAGCTACCTCCCGACCAATTTTCAGCCAAGTCGCTTCAGCCGTTCTTGAGTTATAATTATACCTAAGTGTTGTAACAAACACGACTTTCTTTTATATATATAGAAGATTTGAGCGATACTTGGGAAATTTGTGCACGTGTGAACATTGAACACATACCCTTGAATTGCATTACTGTTTCAAACTTAGGATGAACGTAAATTCAATAATGAAGATTTGTTAGGTGGTTTTTATTAGGTAAATTTGTTTTGTAGTACCTACCTAGTAAGAAATAAATTAAACGGGATCCGATTCGAGACAAAAGGCGGAAGTAAATTTTAACGAGGCGAGCGCAGCGAGCCAACACAATAGCGAGCGGAGCGAGCTGAACTCGTATCTAAGACTAAGCTTATCAAAATTTCTTTCGACTTTTACAGATGATTTTTTTTTTTTATTACTTTTACTCTTTTTGAAAAAAAGAAGCAACATAACATATCACAAAAGATTACGTCATTAAAGCATAAGTCTAACCTTAAGGCGCATACCTGAGCCAATCTGACAGCGATACCTATTTTATCATATTTTTACGTTTATCATAGGAATTTTTAAAAATCCAACGTTCAGTTTGTGGTATCTATTATTAAGCTATTTTTTAATACCTTTGTAATAATTTTATCTCATATAGTTTAGGAGGAGATGCGAAAATAGAGTTTGGTGGCCAAAAAGCGCAACTTCGTATCTCTACCTAAGCTTTACAAAATGAAACTATTACAGAGACATTAATAAATAGCTTATAATAGATACCACAAACTGAACGTAGGATTTTTAAAAATTCCTGCTTTTAACGTAATATTAAGATAAAATAGTTGGGGGCGCCACTTTCGCTGGTGTATGGGCCTTAATATAAATAAGGGTGCTGCGAAATTGCTTAACCGGCTTATTGCAAATTACCTAACCTGGTACACGATGGCTTATTGAAAAATAGCTCCACCGTAACCAACCTCGCTTCCTAGACAACCCTACTTTTTGAAGCCTACGACAATCTTACACCCGTTGATGCAGTTTACACTGATTTCAGTAAGGCATTCCACAAAGTTGACTATGCTCTATTGCTGACTAAACTCAACCACTTCGGTATTTCTGGAGCATTACTAAATTGGCTCGAAAGAAAAATTGGATTACAGTGGACTGTAACACTACAGGTGGATTTATTTCGAATGCTTTTTATGCCTCATCGGGCGTACCTCAAGGCTCAATTCCGGGGGGTCCTGTCTTAATTTAACATATTTATTAATGACATTACATATCGCTTCTCTTATCTAAATTCTTTCTCTTCGCCGACTACGTTAAAATATTAAGACAGATAGAAAAACCCTCGGATGCCATTCTTTTCCAAAAGGACCAAGCCAAAATAGCTTCATAGTGTGATGATGACAATAAAATGGCGCTCAAAACTGACAAATGTTTTATAATCCAATTTAATCCAAGCAAAAACCCTGGTGTTAATAAATATTACCTCAATGGCCAAATGCCTAATAAAGTCAACCAAATACGTGATCTCGGTGTCCATAAAGACTCCAAACTTACATTTAATGCTCAAAACAGTCTCTAAGATGCTTTAAAACACTAGGATTTATCACTCGGAACAGTAAATCTTTAAAATCCTCTGATACTAATGAAACTTTACGAAACCCTTGTCCGTCCTATGCTAGAATATTGCTCTGACAGTTTGAACCCTCACTATGACATCTACAGCTAGCGTCTTGAATCAATTCAAAAACGATTTTTATACCATCTGTCATGCAGTGACAGTTAGGCGAGAAATTTAACAGTAATAAGCGTATTTATATTAACCATTATATATATATATATATATATAATTACATAATATCGCAGGCCTGCATATAGGTACTCCAAACAAGAAAATCAAGAAAGTGTGTGAATCAACAAATAAAATTTGTTGACTGTACTATCTGAACCTCTCTGAATATGTATGTGCAGTATGTGTGCGCAGTGTGGTATGGTATGTAGTGTACTCGTAGGTGTCGGTGTCGGGGTGGTGCGACTAGTAGGTCCGCAATGTCCGTACGGTTTGCGTGAGTTGAGCTTCTGTAACATTAGCAACGTTTCCTGCTGTGCGCCTTTAAACCAGTTACGCGTAAACCAGTTTAAACAAAGCTTCATAAGTCTATTACCCGACTGCGCATGTAGGAGGGTTTTGTTATGATTTATTTGTGTTAATGTGGTTTATTCAGAATTGTTACGTATGTTTGTTTAGCTTAGCTTTCTTTCTTGTACCTACACAGTGAACAGGTACCGATAGATTTTTTAATCAATGAAGAATATAACTACCTATTCAATGTATTACTTACCAACAAAAAGGTTAACCACAATTTTGAACCTTTTTATTTATCATTTCGTTTGTCTTTGTTTGTTTATCATTGTATTTTTATTTTATAAGCCGGGTTTCCAAGGCCATTTTAGCTCACAGGAGCATAATTATTTGTATTTCCATAAAGCCTGATTAACACTTTGGTAAGTAGCTAGTGAGAGCGACTTGTGTACCTAAGTGTCAAGTGATTCGTAAAATCTGCTTGTATACGAATATTACTCATCACTGATTAGGTACTTGTTGTCACTGCACTTGATATCTACATAACAAAGTGTAATAATAATAACCCATAAAGCGTTGATATTGATTCCGACTCATCTATCTCTTGTGAAGATTCGTGGTGGAGACCCGGCTTTAGATTGAATTTTTCATTTTGTTTATTTTTTTGTTCTGTAGCCGTGCTAAGCCTGCAAAAGATTAGCAATAGCTACCGAAGCTCGAGTGATGTTTCTCGCAAGAGCTCAGTGGCATCAGCATCTATCTAAGCTTTGTAAGTATGTAATTGTGTTTTTTGTATGAGTTTTATTACCTACCTTTATTTAAGGTTCATACACCAGTGAAAGTGGCGCCCCCAACTATTTTATCTTATTATTACGTTAAACGCAGCAGGTTTTAGAAATCCATCGTTCAGTTTGTGGTATCAATTATAAGTTATTTATTAATGCCTCTGTAATAGTTTCATATTGTAAAGCTTAGGCAGAGACACGAAGTTGCGCTTTTTGGCCACCAAACTCTATTTTCGCATCTCTTCAGTATTCAGTATTCAGTATTTATTGCATTCATACAATCAGGTCTTAGTGATAAGGTGAGTTTAAGTTAAGATCACAGTATGTACCCATTTTGGGTGTTGCAATGGTGAACAGGCAGGTATAGCGCAGTATCTTAAAATTAATAATAGTGAACTTAATATTATACTAATTTATAATTTAATTTGCGAGTCGCTAAAAGGATCATTGAAGAAATCGTCAAGTTTGTAATAGCATTTTTTATGAGCATCTCTTTCAGTTTGCTTTCGAAAGTGTTATTTTTTTCTAGACATTTTAAGTTTTCTGGGATTTTATTGTAAATTTTTACCGCCATAGAGTTGGGGGAGGATTGGTCGATTTTTAGTTTTGATTCCTAAACTATAATATATGAGATAAAATTATTACAGAGGTATTAAAAAATAGCTTTTATTAGGTACCACAAACTGAACGTAGGATTTTTATAAATTCCTATGATAAACGTAAAAATATGATAAAATAGATATCGCTGTCATTATTGGCTCGGGTATGCGCCTTAAGTTTTGCATTCTCTCCTTAAATTACGGGCAACTTTTAGTTATTGCTTAAAATGTTACCAAAAATGGGGGCGCACAAATGCGCTGCTCGGCCTATGAAGTGCTAAATATAAGCTACCTATCTTTTAAGCTAGGTAGGTAGGTACTTTAATTTGGCTAAAGCTAATAGTAAAAACGATGCCGTTAGGCACTGCAGCGGAATTTGATTTTCTTAAACAACTCCGAAAGCATAGGGCGCACTAATTAAATTTTTGGGGCCCATGAAAATTGCAAATGGTTCTTATTTTTCTATATTATATTCATCTTGATCCGACGTGCCGCCCCAGTAAGGCACACAGTTCTAGGTTTATGCGCGCAGCTTCGCAGGCGTTGTTTCTATGGAAACTTCGATAATACCTAGGTACTGTGCTTTCTCTTTCGCAACTAATAGGCGTGTGTTTGTTTCAGGCGCTCCCTGCCAGCTGTATAGAAGCGACGTGTCCACCTCCGATAATATCCGCCAAGGAATACCCACCACGTTTCTATCAAGGGCCAAAGAATTTACCTACCACACCCTCGCCCCCCGCCAGCGCAGTGCAGGCGACGCTGCCCCTGCCGATAATGCGCCGAGAGAAATACCCGCCGCGGTACATTCAAGGGCAAAGACATATCCCCCGCATACCCCGTGCAAGCGGAATGCGAGCGAAGCATGGACCGCGTTAGGCCGAGGAATACCCGCCTCGGTCCAGTCACGGCCATGTGCCTACCACGAAGTTAATATAACCGAAAATCCAATAGAGGCTGTTGCCTAAATGTTAAAAATAGCCTAGGTATCATGCGGCTAATTAAAATCTTTCCTGTCGATAATACTTATTAGATTATATATGATCATATAGAAATATATTTATTTATCTTCAAAATTAAATAACTAAATTAACTTATTGTAAATAAAACATAATTTTCGCCTATGTTAAAAAAGCCTAGTTTTTAAGTACATAGGCAATGATGTTTTAATAAATATCATTGTACATAGGTACCTAGATAAATAATATAGTAGTGTCATTCCCATTTGTGTTTTAGTTTTTTTAAGCATACACCAATAGCTCAGATAACCTATTAAACTACCACCAAGTTAACCTTGGTAATAGGTAGGTAGATAAGTGTTGTATCGATCTCTTCAATTTGTAGGTAGGTAGGTACTACTATTATCTCCTAAGTAGGTAATACTCCTTAGAGATCGCATATATCTTATCACTCTAATGAAAAGAGTGATAGTTCTTATACATATATATATATAAGTATATCACTCATTTAGCTATTTAGCTCAGTAGATCGATGGTCGTTGATGTAGTCTTGTTGGGATGAGTAGCTCATGAGCGAAACATAAAAAAGATAATAGGTAGGTATAATGTCTCCGTTCAACTGAGCTACGTAGCGCTAGAGTGAAAGATAAAAATAACCTAAGTACACTATTATGTTCTCTAGGTATACAACAAAATTTCAGAAAAAATACTCAACGGTTAACATTGAAACTGATTACGATTACGTTCAAAATAATTATTGATAAAACGGTTAGGCCGTTTACAAAACGGCGCCATTCAGTTAAATGCCTAGGCCGATCGTTGAACGATCGGTGAAATCGACTTTCTACTATATGGCCGATCGTCTGAATTAGCCCGTTTAGAGAATGGCTAGGCCGATCGTCAAATGAAGACGAATGTTTCTGTGTACGAGGCTACGCCTGCGCAAAATCTACAATTACCTACGTAAGTATATTACCCGCATGACATCAATTTATTATATATATAACTAGATATGTATTTCCTGTATGCTATATATATAAGCTAGCTAGCACGACAATATCTTAGAAGGTTCAATTCAGTGTTCGTAGAGTTTGGTTAGGAAATATTTAGGTACATAGGTATTTCTCACAAAAGCAAAACCGCGCGCCATTACTACTAATAGTGACCCACGGTAAAAAAAAGATATTCTACCCCTGACTTGTCTTTATGACATACCTATCATGACATTTCTTTGTTTACAAAAATTATTTAGGTTTCTGAAACAGTAGGTATAGTCATGGTAGATTATATGTTTCTTATACCATGGGTATACTCGTAGTATAGTATAGGTACTCCCCTATTTAAGTAAGAATAGATAGTACTAAAGTAGGTAGGTACTCCGTTTTACAAACGGGGGCGGTAGGTATAAGGTCAGCCGTTTTATTCGGGCTAGTTTTGAGTCAGCCAAATCGTTGAACGTCCTACAATCGGTCTAGGCATTTAACTGTATGGCGTCGTTTTCTAGTTTTAGAAACGGGCTACCTATTACCTAATTCTACGTTCCGGACAAAGTTATTGTAGGTATTCTCTTTGGTATCCGGCTGCGACAAGTGCGACATACAACCTGCCATCTCAGGCAAAGGAATATAAAGAAGTGTCCTGGCTCGCGCCTCGACGGGTACTGACGAGCACTGCGCACGGTTTGGTTGATATTTGTGTGCGTGAGCGCGTGTGTTTACAAGGTGAGCACGGTTTTCTACGGCTTCATTTTTTATTTCACCGTAAGCTGTCTTTATATTCCTTTGTCTGAGCCTGCCAGTAACACAATTAAAAGAACGGGCGATCCAAAAGTTTGTGAATTTATCGCCCGAAAGTTCAAAAAACTTGAGCAAAAGTTAGTGAGAGTAGATTTATACACAACACAGTCACAGTTGCACTTCTTTCATCTGAGGCTCAGACAAAGCCTTTGTCTGAGATCTGAGGTGCACGCCAAACAAAAAAATCAAAATCAACTTGGACAGCATCTTCGAACTTGAGCGGAAGGCGAGATGCCACAGCAAGAAACATCGAACGAAACAAGGTGGGTTGACCTCATTTATCTTCGGCACCTTCTGTCTATCAATAAAATGAAATTACCTACTGCGGCTAGCCGGGGTTTTCACGTTATTGCTATACACCAGTTCTGAGAGTATCTTACAGCGATACTTACTGTCATTCTTTGGAAATTTCACTTTAGGTAAACC
Organism: Eupithecia tripunctaria; assembly: GCA_955876795.1. NCBI lineage: Eukaryota > Metazoa > Arthropoda > Insecta > Lepidoptera > Geometridae > Eupithecia > Eupithecia tripunctaria. The sequence goes on along the minus strand of OY041599.1, from coordinate 603,732 downwards.
TGCTAGTAAGTATATGGCTAGTATCGCAAAAACTCTCTAGGGAATGTCACTTCATTTTTCTGTCTGATGAAGATTTTCTATTTAGTCTGAAATTTTTCTACATTACAGCCCATATTAATAAGAAAACGCTATTCCTTTTATAATCACAACTTACTCTAAGAGTAGTTAATCTCAGAGTAAGCTTGTGGTAGATAACGTAGTTTTAAAAACAGTATTATTAAACCTGGAATAATGACGGAGTAGGTATACCTAACTTATTCCTCCGGTTAGGGCTGAAAACAGCATAATTGATCAAATGTACCAACATAAAAATACTAATATGTAACTTTTTACGTAATTTTCTGTGGAAATTAAGGATAGTCTGTGGGAATAATTGTAAAAAAGTTGACAATGATCGACAAGATGACAAGAGAGAATGACATAAGTGAAACAGTTTTTGAAATTTGCTATTTACATACTTTGTTTACATAATCCATGTAATATGTACATTTTGGAATTCGGAGTATAGTTTATTGTAAGCCAAAAGCGTGTGCGATTAGCTTATATGACGAGAATTGTATCGGATGGGAAATGTGCTACCTAAAGCAATGATGAGCAGAACCTGCACTTCACGCATTTTCATTGAATTACCTAAGCTATGTATACCTATATGAACAAGCGCATACAAATAAATACATAATACAAATGAAAGAACTTGGTTTTATTAATTTAATAGATTATTTAGTAGTTAAAGTAACTAATATAATTTTTCTCTAGTCGAGCCCATGTTCTGATGGCACAGTACAAACTCAGCATTTGCGAGATTATCAAAATGGTATTGATAAGGTTTGCACTGTTTCACGCGTTTTGTGGTTTGTGGATTCTTAAGTTTAATTTTCTCCTGTATTATTAATGTTAGATCTTGAATGTAGCAGTCTTCCAAATCACAACAAAGAAGAATACACTATGTACTATCACAATAGATATTTGTTTACTTTCTCACATCTGACGTAACAGACAAGGACAATAACGACTAAACTTAGAGGCTGGAACTTTTTGGAGGTTTTATGTCACCTTACTCCATAGCTAAACTAGCCTGAACGACGGAATAAAATTTACTTCGAGACTAACCTCGGAACAGCCTACTTCTTCATAATTATCTGTTTATTAGTACAATTTTTACCTAAAATGAGGAATAGCGGTGGAGTAAAGTTACGCACTCGATAATCGGAGTTTATAAATAAGGCCATTACATGAAGCATAAGCCATAAATTGGAGATGTCTCCTATTGCCAGTCATGTGGTTAGCCTTTGGGGCTTTCAGTTTACTACAGCAATTGCTTCAATAGAAATATAACTTCCAGGATGAAACATTAGTAAACCAAACGGGTCAGACTCCAAAGAACATCAACAAGCCTCATATGCATCTGCCTGATATCCAACCAAACATTCCTACTGGTCCGTCAGATCTTCGTGGGTTAGCAAATGCTACAGTGGATGAGGACATCATTCAAATCCTTGGAGATGACCCCTCGGTGCGGAACTGTGTGAGAAATACCTTGCTTAACTGTTACTTTTGTTATCTTCACCCTGCACAGCTGTGGAATATGGTTTGCTCTACACAAAGCACTTGAGCAATGCAAATACTTAAATTAAGATGACAAGAATTATGACTAATACATGAGCATACAACCAAATACTCTAACTGATCTTAAATGGCACAGTCCCATGACTGCCAAGCATTATACCTAAGCCCTTGCTGAAAAATCAAACTAGAATAATTTTATACTTATTAGAAATTTTTAGCAATACTTCAAATATGGGTTAGGGTGGTAGATGAGCTAGTGGTTAAAAATGAACTCACCATGCATATTAATTATCTAGAAATATTAGCAACATTCTTAGGTCTAAAGGTTTTCGCTAAGACTCAGCACAACTGTCAAATTCTTGTACAAGTAGATTATACCACTGTGTGTGCGGTGTCTTATAATAAATTGGATGGGGAGAATCCAGTTTCCCCACCTTACAGGCATCACACGAAATGATAGTATTTGCTTTATACATAAGCTCGAAAGAAAATAGTGTTGCAGATGTAGAATCAAGACAAATTCACCCAGATATTGAGTGGGAATTGTCTGATGTTGTATCCCAAATAATTGTTAACCAGTTTGGTGTACCAGAAATAGATCTATTGGCAAGTAGGTTAAAAGAAGTTGAAAATATAATCATGGCACCCTGACACTTTTACAGTAGATGCTTTTACCAGCCCTTGGTCATAATGTTACTTTTACTGTTTTCCACATATAATACTAAATCATAAATGACAAGGCCGTTGGCATTATTGTTATCCTATGGACGTCATCCCTGGTATACAGTTTTACTTTACCCTGGTAAAATTTTTATTTTCTTCACTTCCAGCAATCGAGACATACATCAGAAGATGACCCTGGTGGCCAGAAGGTTATCGGGACGTCGCTCTTGAGAAGAAACCTGCCCTTATCATCATACCTATTTTTTCTTCTTTTGCAAATCCATTAATGCTGATAGCCATATGCCATGTCCGTTCTAAATTTCTAAGCTGATCTAAGTATTTTTGACGCTACTAGTAGGCCAGCAGTTTCCCTAATTCTTAGCCAAGATAAAGGTATTGATTCTTGTGGTTAGAGGTTTTTAAAGTGAATATTTTGGTTGCCTTCTCTACCAAAATACGCCGTAACGTAGGACATGTCTCTGGTTCAATGTTTTGGCTGGCTGGTATCTAAATGAAATTTTAACTAAAAAAACTATCTCAAAAGTTAGCACACACAGACCCCATCTAAAATTAATGATGAAAACATAGAAATTTATGCTAATAATATTCAAGTTAAAATTCCAGATTTAATCAAAACATCTTGTTTGGGAACAACACAGCCAGTGCTTGTTCATATTTTCGGAAACAGCTGGAGATAATTATGTTCTGCAGTCTACTTTAACTTGCTATCTTGAAATAACCAAGGCATTAAGAACACGTGACATTATCCTTATAGTTAAGTATGTATAAAGGTACCAAAAATATCATTTTCATCCCACCATCTCGGAAAGAGTATTTTTAATCTTCAATATCTGAGTGGAAAAGCCGTTTTTATTCTCTACAGGATAAAGTAAATTGAATTTAGAACATCGTGTGCACTAAGTTTGTGAATTAAAAAAAACATTAAACCTATTTACTGCTACCTCTATGGTGCCGAATATATCATACAACTTTTTTTTAATTTGTTAAAAACTCAGACTCGGAACCTTCTTGGTGTTCTTTTTTCAATTTGCTTTGTACGCGGTTCTTTACGCGTCATTGTTAAACCTTTTATTAAAAACAAGAAACTTGAAAACAAGTGAAAACACTAAAATGAGTGATTCTAGCGACGAGGAAGTTTGTTTTTGCATTTAGTCATTTCCTCGCTGAGGTGGAATGAAAAGTTACCTGTTGCACTCGAGTGCAAAGATTTTTCACCTCGTGCTCTTTTGATTCCCTCGCTAACGCTCAGGATTCTAATTTTGAATCACTCGCTGCGCTCGTGATTCAATTTTAGAATCCTTCGCTTGCTCGGTCATCAAAATTGAACACGCGGTTAAAAAGCAACTTTGCACTCTTGTATAACAAATAACTATTAAAAGGTAAAAAAGTATTGCCTTGTTACCTACTTATGAAGTAATGAAGATGTAAGTATGGAAACAAATGGTTTTATTTTGATTAGCTGTACAAACTGTACACTTTACTCTCAACACCTACAATATTCTCGTTTATGCTAATCTGAAGACAACTTATGAGGATAATTCATGATTAAATGGACATAGTAATAGAACTTTATTATCAATTACCTGAAGTTGTCTGAAATAGAGAGCCAATATATAAGACAAAATTATATGGAAAATTTCAGTGCCTGTCTAGGTATAGAACTCTTCCTCACTTATAAATTTCAGCAGAGTCTCTCCAAGACTGTAGGTCATTCATCGTGGTGAATAAATCCAAAATGTGAATAATGCCAGCTGCGACTTGGGGCTACGAGGACAAGGATGTCCCAATAAATCTCAAACATGGTATGGCATGGTAATGTGGACTAAAATATTCTAATATATGCTAATCTGAAGACAAGAGATAATTGTGATAGAACTTTAGTTCATTTAATCATCAAGTTTATTCAATAAGCTTTTCGTAGGTCAAAGTTGTTAATTTATTTACTTAATGTAAGTTTTAATAGGTAGTAGACTATTCTCTACTCTAGAAATGTTACTTAGATGCAGGGCCGGATTTAGGGGAGGGCAACTGGGGTGGCTGCCCTGGGCCCCCACAACAGACACTTCAGCTTTTTTTCAATTTCTGACTAGAAGGTAAACGCTATAATTATTTTTTTCGCTGCCCTTTTTTACCTACAGTTCTTTATACAACCATGATTATATTAATCTTAACATAATCATGGTTAAAAGTAACATATCAAAATCTCAAATGGCCCTGATGAGCACTTGCAATGTACTAGCCATCTTGAGGGAGTATCCCACTAATGCCTCGGTGTCCGAGTGGGTACTCGGTGTACGTACACCGAGTACCCACTCGGTGAAAATATATATAATAATTTGAAACGTGGTCGCAGCCTCTGAGATTGGGTATTCGATTCCGTGGCTTAACAATTCATTTGAACAATTTAATTTTGAACAATTTTAAGTAAAGATACTTAGCTACCCAGTGAATTAACGCAATACTCCTACTTGTCGTGAGAAGCATTTAATACCTAGCAGAATCATTAAATAAAACAGCAATGTCCTAAAATACGTATAATCCGTTTATTTAAAGATACCTAGTACCTGTTCCTACTGGTACTTAAATAGATTCACATCATAGTCAGGTTTTAAAATATAATAATATCTATGTATTTGAAATATGTCGTAATACGTCTACATAAATAAAACAGTCAACTTTAAATATGCAGTAGGGATTTAAATAAATAATTTTTTATTCTACTATGGAAAGAGTTTCTTGGAGAGAAGCGAGTTATTCTAAGAAAAAAATCTAGTGGTTGCCCGAAATGACTTTCATAGTTAGATGGAATAAAAGAAGAATAAAAATCTGTTATAAATATTGACCAATAAACCAATAAGTGAACCCCATTAAAGGAATCATGTGATTGCATTGCAACCGATGAGCTCAAGGTTTAAGACATTAACCACAAACGCTGACTGTGCTATCCTCTACTCTGAGTAAGAACTTACCTATTAATTTTACCTTTAACAAGTACGATAAGGGATTACTTTCTTAATTGGCCATATAGGCATACATAGAGTATAAATTGGCCATATTGGCAAACATACTAGTTATAATTAGCCGTACGCATACACATAATTGGGCCATATGGGAATACATAGACATATTATTGGCCATATAGGCATACATAGAGTAATTGTTGACCATACGGGCATACACAGAATGAATAAATTGGCCATAAAGACATACATACTAGTTATAATTTGCCGTACGGGCATACACAGAGTAATAATTGGCCATAAGGGCATACACAGACTTAATATTGGCCATATATGCCTATACATAGAGTTGTAATTGGCCATATATGGGCATACATAGAGAGTATAAATTGGCCGTACGGGCATACACAGAGTAACAATTGGCCATTTGGCCAAACCATAGAAGAACAATCACGAGCAGTAACTAAGATATAAATGTGTAGTCAACACACAATTATCTACTTACGTTGTGGTGATTATATCTACGCGATTGTACAACACAACGATGACAATATATTCTTATTGTTTTTATTTTGCATTTACTTATTGCACATGGCGGCAGAAAATAGGTTATCGAAGCGAACAAATGTAAAAGTAAACAAATATAATTCTCTATGCGTATACCCCTTATTCATAATGGTCTGCTAACATTAAACAGCTGCTAAATTGTGTTATTTTTCAGTCTGACTTATGTCAATAGAAGAAGACAGAGCGAGATTTACCAGTGTGCTAAGTTAGCAGACTATTATGACTGTGGGGGTTACTGTTTAAAATTCTAGTTTTAAATTAAAATAACTCTTACATGCCTTGGTAACTAATAGTAGACATTGCCATGAACAAAAATATTGGCGTTAAAATGCACACAGAAATTACTTATACAGAGTCCCACGGGTGTACTAAGCCGAAATGTATGTTGTTTTGTAAGCATCGAGGAGGTAAACTTTATGAAAATCAAACATAATATTATGTTTCTTAAAAAACATGCGTTTTCTTACGTGTTGTTTTGTAATTATAAGAAAAACACATATTTTTTTATGTAATAATTTTATGTCAAAACACTTGTTTTTCTGGAGAATCCCCGTGGGACCGTCTGTTCGATAGACATGAGGTTACAGTTCGATAGACATGAGGTTACAGTTCGATAGACATGAGGTTACAGTTCGATAGACATGAGGTTACAGTTCGCCCAAACAGAGTTGGCGCGCTTTCGCTTGTTTTTCATTATTCATTTAAATAAAGAAAAAAACTAAAGACGCACTGGTAGCGCCAATATTATTGAACTCTAGCCGCCACATTATGGGTACATATTAGAATAAATATTGTGAACTTCGATAAAATATGTTTTATGAACTTCGATATAATACTCATTCGACATTTAGAACTTTCACCATTTTGAATTTACACCAGGCAACCATTAGGTGTTGTAATTTTAGGGGTTTTAGGCATCGGCGTTCTAACTGTAGATATTCTAATACGTATCCAGCCGTCTACATACGCAAAACATACAAAGCAAAATAGCCGCTCAGTCCATAGCTTAGGTACAGTCGTTTGGTCGCATTCGTTTGGAATGTTTTCAGCATTTGTTCAGGCGGTCTTGTTTTTAGTGAAAATTTGTGGATACAATAACCGCAGGTACACTAATCTTATTTCCAAGCTGTCTAATGCCGCGCACAGATCTACTACAAGTTACATTCCATTCTACATGTTACAATGCAGGCGCGGTTCGTAGTACGCGGCTTTTTTCTCGCGTTCCCGGATTAAGGTTCCCGTTATGAATTCGCAAATTATGAGATCGACCAAGAATACAAACCAACTAACGGGGTTTAAAGATAATTCAAATTAAGTTATTCGGGCTTTTTAGGCTCTTTACAGAGACCTTGTTTATTACCCACCTAGATATCTTACTTATAACTAAACTACTTGACACGTTTCTACAGAGATTATATATGTATAGTTGCTAACTGTTTCGCGGTTTAAATACTCCCGCACTACTTCCACGCATATCATCATGTTCACATATTAGTATAATTCCTATCGAATCCTAACTCCTTTAGTAAGCCATCATGCGATGGTCATTCCTATCCTTGAATTCTGCGAAATCGCGCGGCATTATCACATTGTCATACAGCTGGTTGTTCGTACGATCACCTTTATGATCAACTAATCAAATCTCTTGTCGAAGTCAACTCAGTAAGAGAAATTATTTTTTTGTCAACGAATGCATTTATGAATAGAAACTTCACAAAAAATTACAACTAAAAGAGATCAACAAGGTAATTAGAAATCAAAACAACAAATTTCGAAAGAGCATAAAAAATTATTCAATTTCGACTTCTAAAACGGTCGACAGAAGTAATGTAATGATGATGAAAGAAAACAAATTGTTTGTAACATCTACGATGTGATAAAACTTTTAAATATCTCATTGTCATCCGTTTGCATACAAGAAATACCTATCGTTGTATTACCTACAGTTCATCAGCGTACGAAAAACCGGCTCGACAAGCTGTCAATAAAGCGAGATGGTTCTGTCCCTCTAGGGGGTGGCGGAGGCCTGCATCACCTCGTCGAAGGAGGCCTCCAGGCAGTGCTTCAGCTCGGCGTAGGAGACCACCAGGATGCTCTGTTCGTCACTAGTCATCAGCGGGACCTGCAAACAGAATATATGGGTTTATTATAATTATTATTATTATTAGACGTTGCTATCTCGCTATTGGGCTAAAGCCTCTCTTTTTCTCTGATTATAGTAATAACGCTGGACAATTCACACATCATAGCCCCAAGCTAAGCAGAGCTTAGTTATGGGTACTAGATAACTGATATACTTATTACAATAACACTACAGATAGATATTTTTTAGTATACATAGAAAACATCTAAAACGCCCAGAATAAATATCTGCAGATTGCATAAGCATTTGTCTTGAGGCGGGAATCGAATCTGCAACCTCCTGCGTCGCCACAGAGATGTAGTAATAGAGAATGTGTACCCGGTCATGCGCGCCTCCGTCCAGCAGATTGAGGCAGTTGACGATGTGCGCCTGGTCGAGCCAGGGCCGGCCGTCCTCGCACACCGCGTGGAATATGTAGTCGCGGAACAACTTCAGCAGGTACCGGTGCCCCGTCTCCGACCAGCCCGGGTCGCAGTTCAGTCTGGAACACCAACTTAACAATCATAACAGGGCATATGCATGCATGTCACTTCAAAAAAGCTAATATACTTTTTCTACGTATTCTTTATTGATACATAAATACATCTGTAATTTTGTTTTAATTGTGTAATTTAATAATTAAAAAGTAGATTGGTGTCTGTTCAGATGTCGGCAAAACTAATTTAACAGTACTAAAATTGTTGCTGTCCCTGTCATAACGATCAAAATAATAGGGATGGCATCATTTTTAATCCTGTTAGATTAGTTTAGTCAAGTTTTGGTAACATCTGAATAGACACCATTTTAAATCTCAACCGCAAAATGTCTAAACGCAACGCTATTGGCACCTGAAGTGTGACGTCATACTTGAACATTTTTGTATGGGCATGAAGTTTTGACTTTGAGTTGACATAAGAGACTATGATCCGTGACCTCACAAAATGCATGGGCTAACATGGAAGCGTTTTTATCAACCGAAACTGAGTGTAGACACTCTATGTTTTCTACCTCAATAATTTAATAATAATGTTGTATTTTTTTTCGTTTATGTATTAAACTAAATAACGATTAAAAAATACCATATATGCATGGATATTTTTTATTTTTTTATTTGACATTATGTTAAGATCAATCTCTTGTTTTTCTGGAGCCTTATTAGGCATGACTGTATGTAATAGCCTTAATTTAGTAATAAATGGTAACATTTTTATATTTATCTAAGCAGGCAATATTTTATTTTCATAAACAATATACGTCTTAAACTTCCACGGACCTTTTATTTCTCCTACACATTAGAATACAAATTAGAATGAATAGTCATTCTATTACTGCGTAAACACATCTACACGAGCCGCGAAGGTCGATCGGGCGACGCGACAAAAATCAAATAATATCAACAACAAAAATTGTAATAAAAAGTATGAGTACTTACTCTGGTCTTTCGATGCACGTGGCGAGTTTGATCATCAGTCGGAGAAGGCGTCCATTGTCGATCTCCATCGAAAGTAGATCTTCGAATGCATCGGAGCGCCTCTGCAGGGCCTCTACCTGTTTTTGACAAAAGAGTGACATTTTCAGTAAAAAGTTTTGATACACCTTCATGGTAGAACATTCTGGACCTCCCATACTTTTCACCAACGTGAAGATAAAGATATATTTAACAAAACAAGTCACCTATTTTGGCCAAATAAATATATCTTTACATGGATGTCCTGTAATAACAGTTATAAGTAGGAAGGTACATTTACATAGATATACAATATACATACATAATTACTGTTTTCACGCAATTAATGTTTTTTTTAGAAGTTTCTAAAACACCTTGAGATAAAAGTTTGAAGTATCATTTCCTTGAATATGAAGCTTTCTCAGATTCTAATATAAGTAACGAACTACTAAATAACACACTTAATATATAGATAAATGTAATGAGCGTGAAATAGAAGAGAGAACGAAGTAGATATAAACCATTCTTAAAATGAACGCCTCTTCACGGAATTATACCAGTTTCTTACTCTTTAGCGAAAGGCGTTGAAATATAACTTTAAAAAAGTCTGCTTGCTTGGTAGAATACTACCAAGAACAAAAAGAAAAGTCTGCGTTTTACTCACAAAAGAGAAATAAAAATTTAACACAATTAACTCTGTAAAGACGCGTTCATTTTAAGAATGGCTTATCTCTACCTACTGGTTTGTGAGTGTTCTGCGACACACATCAACTTCTGCTTATGGCATTGTCTTATTAAAAAAACGATGTCATAAGAAAAAACTTTTTTAAGGTAGTTTCCATGCTCTGTACCAATAAATGATTTTTTCTCTTGGCCTTCCACTAAATTTTACAGAAAACTGGCATTTCCTTTCCTAAGTGAGTTTAAATTCAAATTTATTTATTTATTCTATAGGCATTTATATTGCACTAGTCTTAGAATAGTCAAATAATAATAATAAATATATTAAAATCTCCAAAGAATTAATTAAATTTTATTTTTCGAAGCATCAATATCATAAAGGAAGTCTATTACCGGATAGTAGGTATGCTTTTTTATTGCAGTGTTTTTTAATTATGTTTTCGAACATTCATTCGTTCTGTTTAATAACTTTGTCAGGTAAAGTATTATAAAATTTAACAGAATTCACAGCTAACGACAAGCCTATTTCACTGCTAGTTTTGAGGTAGCACTCAATAATAGAGGAAAGACTTCTGCGAAGACAACTATTGCGGGCTCAACGGCGACCACGTCGAGTCCTTTTACCAATCGCTACCAAACCTGCCAGCATCTTTTCAAACTTCCTCTAGCTGCTCGCGTACTAAAAACTGTTTCACGTATCAATCTACCTACCTCAAGAGGTATTTAGCACTTTAGTGAGAGTTAGCCTAGGTATGTTCGTTGAACGGCCACGAAAGAGTTTTATTATATTCTTGATATATTATTAAGATTGCTTGATTCGAAATAAGTTATTATTATTATTACACAGCTATTAGCTATTAATTCAAAGACTTGGGTTAGTTAAGACATAAGGTTTTGTTATTATAGTGCGCAAGCCCTCACGTTCCAGGAGGACGAAACCGTGGAACACGTTGTGGTAAACTGCGCGGCCAGAGAGGACGGGACTGAAGATCCTTATGGAGACATCAAACCCGTCCACACATACAGACAAGCTGAAACGAAGCTGTCACTCGTCAAAAGTCCTGCTCCGGTACTCCAAGGAGCTGGGCTGGTTAGGTTAGGTCAGGTTAGGCTGGGGAACAATTTTTTTTTTAAATTTATTTTTAATTTTTTTTTTTTTTTTTAAATTATGCTGGACAATTCACACAGCATTATCTAGCCCCAAGCTAAGCAGAGCTTGTGTTATGGGTACTAGATAACTGATATACATAATACAATACACTACTTAGATAGATATTTTTTATTATACATAGAAAAACATCCAGAACGCCCTGAACAAATTTCTGCAGATCGTACACAAATTTGTCCCGAGGCGGGAATCGAACCCGCAACCTCCTGCGTCGCAGGCAGACCTTCGCCCACCGCGCCACAGAGGTCGTCAATGCTAAAACACTCCCACGTGAGATGTCAGTACCAGTTAGAATTAGGAGCCCACAGACTCCGGTTAATGTCTAAGGCCCTTATTATCAAAGTTTCACTGAGCATCACTTAAGCAGTCATTACGTGATTTCTACTCAAGCTCAGAATATCTGCTTAAGTTAATCTTTATTATATAAAACTGTGATGCTACTTAGCTAGTTTCACTTCATTACGTGATTTCTACTCAAGCTTAGAATATCTGCTTAAGTTAATCTTTATTATATAAAAATCTGATGCTACTTAGCTAGTTTCACTAGCAAAATCTATACTTAAATAATAATAAATAATAAATAATGCTGGACAATTCACACAGCATTATCTAGCCCCAAGCTAAGAGCTTGTGTTATGGGTACTAGATAACTGATAAACATAATACAATACACTACATAGATAGATATTTTTTATTATATATAGAAAAACATCCAGAACGCCCTGAACAAATTTCTGCAGATCGTACACAAATTTGTCCCGAGGCGGGAATCGAACCCGCAACCTCCTGCGTCGCAGGCAGACCTTCGCCCACCGCGCCACAGAGGTCGTCGAACTTGAGTGATTGTCTCTGGTCTACAGAGATCTTTTCTATTGTTTTTATATTTTTTGTAAAACGAAACGCAATCATTTCAAAAATGTATGGCGCTTAACCCGTGGAAGCGACGGCCACTTTTGCCACTCATAAATAAAAAAAGTTTTAGCGCGTAGAAATCCTTTCCAAGCCTTACCATCTTTACTCAAGCGTGGTCCAGACCACACTTGAGTAAAGATAAGTTCAAAGAAACACTAGGCAGGGATTTGAAAGTTTCAAATCGTTCTAAAATAGACAATTAGAAGTAATGCTTGGTAACCGTTCAATATAACGTGGTAAGAACGCATATTTACGCGATTACATGAGTGAGTGTAGATTTTGATACGAGTTCCCAAGCATTGTTTAAAAATTAGTCTTTACTCAAAACTACATAAGCATCACTCAAGTCTAGGTCGATAACTGAGCATCCTTTCTTAATACGGGCCTTAGAAATTTCTGTCAACAACACCAGTCCCGCCGAAGCCGAAATTATTTGGGATATAATTTGGCTTCTTAGTTAAGACATGTTTAGTTGAGTATTATGTCATCTAGAAGCTTTCCTTGTCTGACACTTGAGGAATTTGCCCTTTTAAAATAAAACAACTGGTTTTTCAAAATAAACACATTTAATCAACAAGCTTAATCACACCGGACAGTGTCGAGCTTAAGTTTTAAAGTATTTGATTTTTAAACTTAATATAAACACTTAGGAACCTATAGTCTTTTTCACCTAGAAGCGTTCGGTGACAGATGAATTACGCTTCATTTCATTTGACTAGAATTTTTTCACATAAAAATTAGGAAAATTTAAATAGATTTTATTTCCATTTTGTTCGCCACATCAAATAACATAAAACAAATTATAATTAGCCTCGTAATAAAAAATACAAACCGAACGCTTCCTAAGATTTAACGAATATAATAGCGCGTATAATACGAGTAACCACATAGTAGGTAACAACGACAAATATAGATTGTTTAATATAAATCTTAAAATCTAAAAAATAACATATTTACAAGTTTTTTTTCACAAGCCAATCAGTGCGATTGATAAGTAAACCACCAATCCAAAGAAAGAAAATAAGTTAGCTGACACCAAGTTCGTAAAATATTACTACAGGGCCTCGATAGACAATTTCATACAACTTATAAAGACGTACACTTTTAAAGTTTCTCAATTTACTTAATTTAATTCCACTGATATTTTCCATTGTCCTAGTATAATGACACATCTGCATTTGTTGTCCCTCTGAAGTATTTTCTCACTTATTACAATCAGTAATAATCACTCATTATAGTGAAATAATTCAGATCACGGCGACCCTTTAACTAGACCCCACCGAATACAACTACTGCTTACATTGGCAGGGCGCAAACGTGGACACTTTTGCCGATGAATATTTCATATCTATAGAACCAGTATGAAATCATCCACTCCCTGCACATACGTGTGTCTAGTTGCTCCCACTTAACACATATGTACTCTTTGACAATCAAAAAGTGTTCGGTGTGTCGGCCACAAGAAGTGTCTACGTTTGCGCAGCGCCTTAGTCTATCCTTTGGCTTTTGACAGCTAATCTTTATGAGTTGCTAATTGTTCTAAAAAAGGTGGTGAGCTACTATCTCTGAATAACATTTTAGCTATACACCTTTTATTAGCTTTTGAATAACATTTTACAACAACGAGATTTGTCAAATTTTACAAACATAGGTACATTTTCGATTAAATTATTTTACCATATGGGTAAGATTACTGATCCTTTATAATAAATAAATAATGCTAGACAGTTCAGCATCATCTAGCGCCAAGCTAAGTAGAGCTTGTGTTAAAGGTGCTAGATGACGGATACACATAATTCAATACAATACATAGATAATAAAAACTATCACGACACCATGAGATTACGAACTTGAGTATTTGATGATTTCAACTCAATACCTCACGCGTTACAGAGAGAAGGCGGTTGGCAGACGAACAACAAACTGATACAAAATATAAGGGGTTATGTTCCCCCTTTTGTGGTACAGTACCCTAAAAATATAGGTTAACATTAATTTACTAACCAACTAATAGTATAACACAGCCCATAATTTCTAAATTGAATGATGAAGTAGAGTACCTACTAACAAAAATGCATTATTAAGACTAATACTGTAAACGTACGCGCAACATAGTTATGATGGCATAGCTAAGCTCAATGGTAATAGAATCTATGAATAATATAATTCCTGCTCTAATCTACGGTATATGTATAAGTAAACATAATCAAAAAAAGAACTATATCTTCTATATTAACTCTCAAAATATTTGACTGTTGAATTAGTCCTATACTTGTATTTACGGCTTCCCAACTACATTACTGTTAAAGGATTCAAGACATCGACGAATATGTTTGATTATGACAAAATATTAGATCTATTTCCTATGTTAGATTAGATAGACATTATTTGTTAGCATAGAAACGTTCACAGCGGAACATGCCTTCAAGGAAACAAAGGTCGGTGTTGCCATAATGAAACGCTTGGCTTGCTACACTCACATATAATATAATACTATACGTTAGGTACATTTCTCTATATTTTTATCGATAAAGCTGCAGATCTACAAAGAGATTACAAGTAGAAGAGGTCGGTCCACTATTGAAAATCTGAAATACGTCTCTAGTACCGAATAAAAAGTATATTTGCAAGTATATTCTGCAAATCGTTCATACCTAGCATAAGTTGCAACACTTTAAGATACATTTTTCATAAATCGGTCTCTGTGCTCGAGCTTAAAGTCCATCGCTCTCCGGGGTCAAAGTGTCAGAAGACTCTTCTGATGGAAGTAACTGTACGCCACCGAACGGTGCATATCCCAGGTACGGAGTAGAGTCTATCGGGCTCGGTGCAGATTCTATTAGGTAGAGAGAAGGCGGCAGCAAGAGTCGAGACATGAGCTGGCGCACCCGCGACGCCTTCCGGGACCGGCGGGGGCGCCTCCTGTCTGCGCACTGGCGGTGCTTGGAGCGGTGCCTCCGCAGCGGGCGGCCTCTCTGGCTAGACGCACTACAATTGCTGCCGCTTAGAGAGCTGCTTGAGGACCTTGCTCTTATCGAATGTTCTGGCGTCATTTCTAACTAAAAAAAAAAGGAAAATTGAGCTTGATGCTTGAAAGGTTACAAAATCTAATTGTTTTTGGGTGATTATTTTAATTTGGATGTATAATATAATGGTATAAGCACCGCGTGCCCAGCAGTGGGTCATAAAGAGCTGATAATGATGATGATAATTATAAAGAATTACCTATGTGTAATTTATGTGAACTTGCAAATGTATGAGAACTAGTAACTCCACCGTGGCAGAGGTTGCAACGCCTTCAAGGTTGCTTGTAGATTCTACCTCAAATTGTAAATATTTGTAATGGACATGAGCGACTATAAAGGTAATTTGTTTTATCTTGAATTTTCTTAATAAAATACGTATTAACTTTGTCAAATTGAACTGTTAACGACTATATTTAATGTAAATGTGATAATGTATGAACATGGTATGTAAAGAATGGAAATAAAATTTTACAAAATGGTATGGAAAGGAAATAAAATAAAAAAAGGTATTTCAAGAATTGAAATAACAATTTGCAAAATGGTATGGAAAGGAAATAATTTTTTTAAAAAGGTATGTAAAGAATGGGAATAACATTTTAACAGACCATCGTAAACCAGTCATTGGCAGATAATTTGAGACAAACACAACATTTTGTACTTACGTTTTCATTTGTTGCCAGTTGCAACGTTGACGTTGTGATATGTGAGCGACGTCCTTCTACATTTTTCACACCTGGCTATTGACACTTTAATTAAAAAGACGAAATATATAAATAATGCTGGACTATTCACACAACATAATCATCAGCCTATATTAGTCCACTGCTGGACATATGCCTCCTCTTATGAGTGCCATAGCGCCCTGTCTTCAGCTTGACGCAACCAGCATCTGCCTGCAGTCTTTCGCAGGTCGTCATGACATACACCTTGTCGTGCGTCCTACACGTCTTGCAGTGTCGTGGTATTGTACCATTACGACATATTTTGAGCAACCGGACTTAGAAATTCATTTCACTTTGACAGAAATAGCAACTTTCCTTTTGAAAAAAAAACCGAGCGGGTCAACTATGTTAATAACCAGTAAAAGGAGCACAGTAAAACATACTAAATAGCATGTAAAGTTAAACTGTCTCAAATTCTAGGTTAGAAAACGGATAAGCATTATAAGAAGTCTAATAGTTTTTTTTTTGTAACAGGTGAACGTGGAGTAGAGTTATAAGTAAAAATAGCTAAACTTTCACTCAGGAAGCGTTGCCAGGCAAAGAATTTAAATAATTTTTAAATTATGGTATAGAATTTGAGAACGTCACTCACATAATAAAAAACTAAGTAAGTAGCCTCCAACAGAATAAAAAAAAGACGACAATTAAGTAATGCGTAGAACAGAACGCAAGTGATGGGTAATGCGGATGATTCGGTGGGTACGGACCAAGTGAGCGAGCGCGAACGAATGCAAACGGATTCGCCGATCAGTACGTTCGTTCAGTCTTTTTTTGATGTAGAGCACGGCCGAACGAACGAAGTTCCTCGTTTGGGCTCGCTTGCTTTCGCCATGACGTTCACACTCGTTAATTCGCGTTCGTTCGCGCGGCATTATAGTTGCTAACAATGGGCGTTTTCACATTGGATGATAACTGTAACTACACGATAACTGCACAATATCTTCGGACTTGTAGTTTGATACAACCTCAACCCCAACAGCCTGTATCGGTCCACTGCTGGACGCAGGCCTGCCCCTGATAAGCGCTTTATTGGCGTTGATCTCATGAAAGGTAATGCCCATAATCCCTACGTTTGGCTTGCGGGTTGGGAATCGTAGTTTGGTGGTATAATTGTTCTGCAGGGGGCGCTGCTGCCCGCCCCCCGGTGGGTATCCCTTAGCCGCCTCTTACGACACTCACATGAAGAGTTGGGGTAGTGAAAATTCTATGTGCACCACACAGCGGTCAGTTTGATACAATCACTACTAAATGCTTTCACACTGTGTCGTTATAGTCAACCTTATGAAGCCTGAATCAGGATCGGCATAGGCAGACGTTGCCGCTGGCGCCCGACGACAGGGTTACCAACTTAGAATATTAGCAACAAATTTAGGACGGAAACATCCATCTCTGGCTTTTTTAGGGCTCAAATAAAATTTACGGCTATTTTTTTTATAAAGGTTGACAGGCTTGGTTTTTTTGTCTCTACGTTTGATCGCACTACGCCTAGAACCTAATCTGTATGCTAAACTGCTTCGTAGTTCGTTTCGTAGGTTCTGTTGTAAGGTTCACGCAGCACACCAACCATCTCGGCACAGAACTCCACTCCGTCCACTTTACACAGTTACACGTTTCAGTTCAGAATTAGTCCTATGTTCCCATTTTACATGATTTTTTGTAAAAAATATACAATTTGTTTCTTAACAAGAATAAAAACCACAATTAGAATTCATTATTGTAGCCCGTTTAATATAAAGATATATTTTTTGTAATATTAAGATAAATTATCAATAGGAATTAGCTTTAGCTACTTCTGGATAGGCAGTGGTAACGAAAGTGATCAGTGAGGCATGGCATGTAATGCGCGAATGAAAAAATCAATATTTGTTTCTCAAAGTTACAAAAAGAACTAACTGTACCTACCTACTTAAAATAACCAACAACTATAAATGTTGAAATTCGACTGCAGAACAAATTACTTTATAATTTCGAAAGCAAAAATTTTCAATTACGCAAACTAATCTCAAATGTAAGTACCTAGTAAAGGAATTTTCTATGATACTTTTGGATTTGCGCGGTTTCATTTGCTAGCGCAATGCAACGAACTGTATAACAAGCTTTTGGCTATATCGTTTCACATACCAACAATACCAAAGCGATATCGTTGTCGTCCGAGCTGACGATTTATTATGAGTATCGTGTCGTTGTCGTTATCGTCGCAGTGTGCAAACGCCCATTCCTAGCCTTTCCAGTTGCCGCAATATTGTGTTTTTCTGTCATTGCGATGTAAGCGGGTAAACTACGAACCTTATTTGGGTTAAGGGTTGATACGTTGGTGTTATTCCAAACATCCAGCACAAATAAGGTTCATAGTTAACCGGATTACATAATTAAATAAATAAACAAAGAATGTTGGACAATTCACACAAAATTATCTAGCCCCAAGCTAAGCAGAGCTTGTGTTATGGGTACTAGATAACTGATATATTTAATACTACACACTACATAGATAGATATTTTTTATTTTACATAGAAAACATCCGGGACACCCTGAACAAATATTTGCAAATCGAGCACACATTTGTCCCGAGGCGGGAATCGAACCCGCAACCTCCTGCGTCGCAGGCGGACCTTCGCCCACAGCGCCAAAGAGGTCGTCAATGATAGAAAAACACAATGTCGCGGCGACTGGAGTCGGCTGGGATTGTTAGCAACCATGATGGGGTGAAGAGCAAACGGTATAGTACCGAGTAAAGACCAAGGCTGACGAACGAACGCTAGAGAAAGAGTGTGGACGACAACGATGTTGTTGAACATAACTGAGTGCATGTTACAGGCGATGGTAGTACAATATTCACGACGCAAGCAGCCAATGATGAAGCACATTCCGTATGATACACCAAGCAGTTACCTGCGTGTAGAATCGAGCCCCTATCATCGGCATCAGGTCGGAGACGGAGCGGCGCGACGGCGAGCCGGACAGCAGGTAGCTGGAACGGACACAATATGACACACTGTCAGTAAGTACATCATCTTTACAGATCAAACTCTTCAATCCATAATGCTAATTAACAATCAAGTCATTTACAACGACGAAAACTCAAAACTCAAATCATGGTTAATGGCAGATAGCCAGGGAGACAGATGAGGATTATCACACTAATATTATAAATGCGAAAGTTTGTATGAATGTATGGTTGGATGGATGGATGGATGGATGGATGGATGTTTGTTACCTCTTCACGCCAAAACTTCTGGCCGGATCTGGCTGAAATTGCGTACAGGTAATTATAATCCTAGAATCAAACATAGGCTACTTATTATGCCATAAATCATTTCCCGTGGGATGAAAATCACAGGAACAACGCGTGCGAAGCCGCTGGGCGCAGCTAGTTCTCTAACCAGGGGTCAGATCGACTGACGCAGAAAGTGAACTGTCTCAGACAGACAAAGGACACCATCCAGGATCAGGCGGCTTTGGAAGCCAAATGTTCTTGTTGGGTGCATATCGACTGTAATTTATAATGCCCTGATGGCCAAAAAGTCCTCAATTTAAAATTATTTTGGATGCTAAATGGCCTTGCCAATAGATGCTCCTCGAGTTGTTATTTCTTTGAATCAATTTGATCATTACGGAAAAACAACCAAGGAGCAAGTAGTTTTAAGTAATTTCAGAAAGTATTTAGTACAGGTCTTCAAATCAATATTTTGCGCGTAGCGCGCAACTGTCTATCCGTTGCGGTTTCTTTCCACTGGTACCAGCCAGGTAATTGTCTTGCTCCTATATTTCGAGGATTTCTATCCATCCTGCAGTCTTTATTCACCTTATATTCATATTATAAATACTACCATTGGCCGTCTACTTCGCCTACGGCTAGGGAAAGGCCTCCCCAAAGTCAAAGTCAAATCGTTTATTTCTTGAGACTTACAAAATAAGTACTTAGACAAGTCAAATTTTTACTATATAAACAGCTTGATAAATAGTTATTACTATCAAACAAGAAATAAGGTGCAATTGACTCTGATTCACTTCAATTTTTTGTCCACTAGCGGAAGAAGTGAAAAAGAAACCACTAGCAAATTTGCCCCCCCTTGCTTGCTTGCAAGGGGTGCTTGCAATATGTACAAACCGTTTAACTTAAACCATTTTTAAGATTTTATACTTGTTTACACCATGTTCTAAGATTTAGGGCGATGTATTAACGGCTAATACAAGCTCTTACCAGATACACTGTTGACAAAATGATAATAAAATGAATTACCGTGAGGTGTCGGCTTAGAATTTGCACCACAACAAGCACTCCTTAGATTTATACTGACAGCATTAGAACAGGCAGATGGCTGGTCTCTCGTTTGAAAGCCTGCGGGATCACACTTCACACTCGTATTGTAAATGCAAAAGTTTGGATGGATGGATGTTTGTTACTTCTTCACATCTAAACTACTGAAGGGATCGGGCTGGAGCTGAATAATTAAGTAGGTACGCTCTAGTCAACAAGATGTTAAAGTGAAATTTCCGACACAATTTGATTATTGTTTGAGAATAAATGAAATGAAGTTTTGTATTATACCTTAAAGTTTTAGGGCTGGAATAAAACATAAGCTACGTTTCATCGCATAAATCAGTTCTCATGGGATAGGAATATGGTATATGCATGGATTTCTTTAATTTTTAATCGATTATTAAGGTAAAAATCAAAAAATAATACTGCACTCAGTTTCGGTTGATAAAAACGCTGCCATGTTAGCCCTTGCACTTTGTGACGTCACGGATCATCGAGTCTCTTATGCCAACTCAAAGTTAAAAGTCTTCATGCCCATACAAAAATGTTCAAGTATGACGTCACACTTCAGGTGCCAATAGCGTTGCGTTTAGACATTTCACTGTTGAGACTTAAAATATCTACTTTTCAGTGATTAAATTTCATAATAAGCTGTTGGCGTTCCTTTTTAATAAATAAATAAATAAATAAATAATAAAAACATCATAAAAATACGAAAATAAATATACAGATATATTTCTATATCAATAGACTTTTTTTTTAGCTTTTTTGAAGTAACATGCATATACCCTATTACTATCAGCTTTAAACCCCATACTTCTCCCGAGAGTGTTGTAAAAGGCGAAATATTTATTTAACTGACAATAACTGGCCATTTACTGTCCAAATATCTAGAATACTGAATTTTGGATGGTCAATTTGACGTCGAAATACGAATGTGTTGCTTTTTTCACCTCTGTAGATACAGTTATCTAATAATTTTCTTTGAAAACACTTTTTGTGAATAAAAAAAGAATGAGAATTGAGAGAACCAATTCCAAATTATTACAGGTATGTTGATGTAACTCCTACCGAAAATAAAAGACATTTCTAGGGACTGTTACTCTAAAACGGCATTCTTCTCATCTCAATCTACTGAGACCAGACCTCTTTTCTGGGAATGTAGCCGCTGATCCTCAAAATACTGACTTTATCCACCCCTGCTGTGGGTATCCCTTAGTCGCCCCTCACGGCGCCCGCGTAAGAGTTCTCGTGATGTAGACAGTAGAGCAGTAAACAGTCGTAAGATGCGTTGCACTCACAAGATGAGGTTCTTGAGATCGGCGGAGTAGTTGCGCGTCACGATGTCCAGCGAGGCGGTGATGTTGTCGCAGTGCGGCGTGCGGCACGCCAGGGAGAGCGCCAGCCGGCCCAGCGCTGTCAGGTCCTCCTGCTGAGCCTGATCACAAACGTAAATCAAACTGTAACACCATCTCATATCATTATACTACTTATTAAGTTTTAAAAATGTCGAGCTAACATACATCCATCCATACATCCATACAAATTTTCTCATCACACTAATCACACTATCACACTAATATTATAAAGGCGAAAGTTTCTATGGATGTCATCACTATCACTAATCACTAAGTTGTATGGATGTATGGATGTATGGATGGATGTTTGTTACTTCTTCACGCCAAAACTACTTAACGGATCGGGCTGAAATTTTTCATACAGGTGATTCTAATCCTGGAATCCGACATAGGCTACTTTTTATCCCATAAATCAGTTCCCGTGGGATAAAAAACACCTTTAAACGTTTCCATATGAACAACGCGTGCAAAACCGCGAGCGCAGGTACTTTATAATATTAGTGTGATAATTCTGATGGCAAGCGAAGCCGTGGGTCGCAGCTAGTGTACATATAAGTATATTGCGCACTCCCAGAAAGCTTGCGATGCTGTCGTGAGACGGACATTGGCAGCCATTGTGTATAATTATTTATAACAAGCTACCAGAAGAATTAAAGGATTTGAATGGAAACTTATTGAGGACAAAGTTAGATATTTGGTTGTTTTCATATTGATTTTATAATGTAAACGAATTAACTACATATTCGTTTTTAATTTTAATATTAAGAAATGAATTAATGATAATTATATTGTATACCTAACTAATAATGCACCTAAAACTAACAGCTTGTGAACTGATGCAAAAAAGTAAGTGGCAGGCGCGTTGGTAGAATGATTCTGCAGAGGGCGCTGCTGTCCGCCCCCAGTAGATATCCCTTAACTCGCCTCTAGCGACACCCACGGGAAGAGTTGTGGTGGTGTAAATTCTAAGCCACCACCACACGGCTCTGCCTATGCCTATGCCCAGCAGTGGGACAGTCCATGATAGCTTACCTGACCGATATCTCCATTGCTGGGGTGCAGCGCGTCAGCGGCGCCGCACCAAGAGATGCGCGCGCGGCATCCGTTCATGATCACCTTGGACGGGTCCAGCGTCCTGAAATACAAACGAGACAATAATGAGAGTGCATCTGTGTTTGCACACACTCCACCACTGCCTACCTATACATAAATACACACATCCTCAAACCTCAACAGCCGATATTGGTCCACTGCTGGACGCAGGCCTCCCTCTGATAAGCGCCTTGTTGGCATTTATCTAATGGGGGTATTGTCCATAATACCCACGCTGGGCATGCGGTTTGGAGATCACAATTCGATGGAATAATTGTTCTGCAGGGGCGCTGCTGCCCGTCCCCGGTGAATACCTCTTATGACACCCACGGGAAGAGACGGGGCGGCGTTTTGCGCGTTTGGCGTGTGATTTATTAGAACAGGTACATAGTTATAATAGACTAACAGCGCCTCGCGGTCTCACCGGCGTAGTTCCCGTTCCCGTGAGAATTCCGGGATAAAATATAGCCTATGTCACTCCCCGAAAAGTAAGCTTTTAGTTATGAAAGAATGTTTTAAATCGGTCCAGTAGTGTCAGAGCCTATTGAATACAAACAAGCAATCAATTTTTTCCTTTTATACTTTTAGTATAGATTATCACATTCATGCTTTGTAGGGAAAATTCAAACAAAGCTATTTTCTTTCATTTTCTACGATGCATATCATAGCACAGATTGACCTGTGTCGGCAACCGAACCTGTTGTTACAACAGATGCTGAATCAATACGTATGATTTCCATCAACAATAAAAGATTTCAGACGAAACTTAATATGCAGTTTTGTTTTAATAAGTCATGACTCCTATATCAACTGTTCTCAAACTCTTTTGATATCCGAATTATCCGATTTAAGCCTACACTCCCACCTCAAAAGTACTGGTTACCACTAGAGTCTGTTCAAAAGAGACCGAGTCGTGGCGTTACGGTGAACTAACACGTTTAGTCGTACTGCAATGACAGAGCAGTGTTGTCAACGCAACAAAAGTTGTCAATTGGCACACGAGCGCCCTCACTTCCCACGACTCTTCTCTTTTTGAACAGACTCTATCAATTGTTTTTTTTCCGATGTTTGTTATTTTTTACGAATATTTTTCAGTTTCGTGATTAAGTTGATGACTTCTAAACTGAAAAATATGACTATTACTGATATCTATTGGCGAATAATAATACAAAAACTTCTAACAAACAAAATTTACCAAAAAAATCCGGTCTTCCAGGTACTGTTAGATGAAGAAGTTTAAAAAGCAAAAGGCCAGTCACTGAGCAAGTAGCGGAGTGGTGGTGGTACCTGCAGGCGAGCCCGGCGGAGTGGATGGCGCGCAGCGCGGCCGTCAGCTGCACGACCAGGCTCCACAGCACCGCCTCCGGCAGCAGCGAGCCCGACGCCACCGCGCGCAGCATGGCGTTCTTCTGCAGAGCGATACCACACGCTGGTTAGCCTTTCTTCATTATTCATTTTGTTTTAAACAACTATAAAGCTACTTCAATTTTATATAGTATTTTTAATTTTCATGGATCCCATTGTCAGAACTTGACCAAATTAAAATGGTACCCCAGCACCAGTTTTCATATAAAAAAGAATCATGATAATCGGAATACTTAGTCAAAAGTTCTGAGGTAACAAACATAAAAAAATACAGTCGAATTGAGAACCTACTTCTTTTTTTGAAGTCGGTTTACAAACATTTTCACAAAATTGAAGTGAATTAGAGTCAATTGCACCTTATTTAATAGTAATTACTTTTTATCAAGCTGTTTATATGTATAGTAAAAAATTTACTTGTCTAAGTGATTATTTTGTAAGTCTAAAGAAATAAACGATTTGACTCTGACTATGACTTTTAAAATGAACACTATGCATTTTCTTTGTATTCAGTAATCAGTATCTTTAAAAATATTGCAGTTTTGTAAATAATAATGTACTGTTATTAAGGTATGGCAATAGATCTTAATCTAAGACTTAACTTATGACATTTCATTGCAAACCACCGTCAACTTTACGATTTCGGTGAAGGTGAAGGTAACTGCGAGAAAATTAGACAGCCCGATAAGTTTGTAGCGATCGGTCAGTCGTTTGCGACAAAAATGAATAGTTCCGATGGTAAATCAATATGAACATTAGATTTAACCTTTTCTTTATGTTAATCTACTGTATTGGGAAATAAATAGTTATTGAATCATTTGATACTTGATTATTGTACAGACAATCAAAATTCGTTAAAATATGACAGGTTAAACTTTGCGACCGATATCGGTCGCCATCTATGTCGAGACTGCTTGCCCTGCAGTGGAGCAATACAGGCTGTTGAGGTGCTATATACTTGTTGGTACCTGGTGAGTGTAAGGGCGTGGTGCGTCGGGGTCCGATGAGAAGGGGTCGTGGAAGGGCGCGGTGCCGTCGCTGACGGGGTTCCCGCAGCCCACCAGGTACTTGTTCATCAGCGTCACGCACGACGGGTGGTAAGAGTAGACCAGCAGCATGGCTGGAAAGAGAAACAACAATAACGTTAAACTAGTCGCTCATTTATCCATACAAACGTGGAAGGGTAACTGCTACTTTTGCTCTTTTGTTCCAGCTCGAAAAATTACAACTAACCGGCTAAAGGTTTCTTTACATTTCGTTACTTTACATAACGAAGCGGCCGAAATCAAAAATACCACTTTATTTCCGCGTCAGTGTATTTTTTTTATATAATTTGACCTTTTCTAAGTGCAGTATTTCGTATTGCAGTCATACAATCAGGTCTAGGGATGGTTAAGATCACAGTATGTACCCATTTAGGTTATCGCAATGGAAAACTGGTCGGTAATGCGCCTTTCCATTAAAAATGAACTAACTATTTGACTCGCAAAGTAAATTGTAAATTAGTATAGGTACCAACTATAATAATTTACAATTTACTTTGCGAGTCGCTAAAAGAATCGTTGAGAAGTCGTCAAATCCGTAAAACATTTTTTATGAGCATCTCTTTCTCTCTCTTTTTCTCTTGCTCTGATTTACACGGAGTCACAGCCGGGAAATTGACGAGATTTAAAAAGTTTTTAATCCATCAAGATTATTATTACTAAAGTTATTTACAACGGGTTATTCACCATGATTCGATTATTGAGCTTTCTATCCCAATATTTCGGGTTAGTTTCTTGCGCCATGATCACGGGGGGTGATTCACTATGACCAATTCAAACGTCTTACACAGATACGACAAGACATCGGTGTGTTATCGGCCAAATCCATTTTCTCTATGCTTTACTTGTAATTCACAACGGTGACACGATACGATTAGGGCACGCTAAGAACTGTGAAATAAACGCCCTCGCTCAAAGCGTGCAGATTAGCGTGTTCCTGAATAACTAACGAATTAACATATTCCGTGATCATGACGCATGAAGCTGTGCCGAAATATTGAAAGAAAAGTTTTGATTTGAAGAGAGGGCGTCGTCACTCACAGTGGTCTCCGAAGGCGTTGCTAGTGAGGCTGTCGTACATAGCCACCACGTTGGGGTGGTCGATCTGCTTCCATATTTCCAGCCGCTTGGACGGCAGCGTGCCGTAGGAGTGCAGGCGACGCAGCGCGAAGTGTTCGCCGGTCTGACGGCTGGTGACGCGGTAGGACGAGGACATGGAGTGCGGGGCCACACCCTCCAGCGGGATCGGCTCCGCGTATATGTCAATGTGCTCTGGCAGCTCTGGAATTCAATAATATATTATGTAGGCCCCAAGCTAAGCAGAGCTTGCGTTGTGGGTACTAGATAACTGATCTGGGAAGGGTCCTATTTGCCGGCATACCTTTAGGTTTAAAAGTAAAAGTCGATTGGAGTGTAAACAGAACTGTAACTGTTTATTGTTTTTTTTTTCGAATGGACATAATGCTGGTGACCGTAGATGGCCACGACAGCGTTACAGGACTTTTGGCGGGCGCAGAGGGCGCCTATCCTAGGTATCCTAGGTACACTACACTGATATTATATAATACACTATACAAGGATTTTTTAATATACATACATTTAGATATTTCAAACTAATAAAAATTTGTGCAATGTGATTGCACAATGAATGTCAATAATAACAGTTAGGGTTATTGACAAAAACACTAATTTTAACTATTATATTATAGCGTATCTAACGATTTAAATCTGTGGTTCTGACATTATTTTGTACCATAAGCTAACATACGTTATTTTTATAAATATATAATATGTAAGTGTTTGACATGTAAGAAAACATTCTTATTATTAAATAACTGAAACGGAAACTGGCTAGCTGTGAGGTGAATTTGCTTAGAATTTGCACCACCCCAACTCTTCCCGCGGGGTCGTAAGCGTCTGCAGAACAATTCTAATACCACCCGACTGCGATCCCAAAACCGCATATGCAGCGTGGGGATTATAGGCCCATGAAATAAAGGCCAATTAGGCGTTTATCAAGGGGAGGTCACGTCCAGCAGTGGACCAATACAGGCTGTTGAGGTGATAGTTACCTGTGAACTGGCGCATATCTTGTTGCGAGATGAAGACCGCCTCGTTGCGCTGGTACACCTCCGCGCGGATCGTCTCGGGCTGGTAGAACGTCGCCGCCAGACCTTACAGACAATAGTATATGCATGACTGTCGAGCACAACAAACAACACGGCTCAAACACATCCAAGTGCCACTGCACGGCGGGCAGCGGCGGTCGGGTTATACTCCATTCGGCTGAAACTGCTGTGGAATTACACAAAAACCATTTATCCCGTAGGACTGACATTTGAAAGCCCTTTAAAGGGCCTTCGTTATTTCCGATTGTATGGCGCAGGTCATTGTAATGGCTTTCAAATGTCAGTAGAGAATGGGTGATAGTGCGTAATCACACAGCTGATTGCCGTAAACTCCTCGCGACCTAGGGTCTACTGTTTCTGTTTCTGATTTTGGTATTGCTGGAAACCGTTCCAGCAATACCAACCCTTGTCACTTGCATAATCTTATGCATATTCATGTAAGGGCATATATACACGGACCGCAAGTTGCCGACTGCAAGGCGGCTGCGGTCCACGACAGTTGACGCCGCCTGCAGTTGAGCCGTGCAGTCCGCAACTGCCCATGTGCAGTCCGTGTATAAGAGCGTCAAACGCTATCTAGCATTTACATGAATATGAATAAGGAACTTCCCATACCCTGGTGTCTAGACTAGACTTTGGCGAACCGTTTGTGTCTGTCTGCAGTTCTGATCTGATTATGAGAGGACATACTGGATAGACAGTGCACCTGATGTGTTTCAACACATATTATAGTGCACACACGTTTGTGCACTATAATATGTCCTGCGCACATGACGCTATAGTCTAGACGACCGCCATGGTCGAAAATCATCACTGCCGCACGCTGCCATTTGGATGTGTTTTGACTGGGTAGGTACATACTGTTTTTAACTATTATAAAGTATGTGTTCGTTTTTCTTTTAAATGCTATTGTATATCTGCTTGTCATCAGGGCAAACGGAACAGAAATGCTCAAACCATCTTGGATTATTAGTTACAGAAATAATTTTGTGTTATATTATTGAAATAAGTTTCAATTGATGTCTTTTGCAGGTACCTATCTAACTACTCTTGTATTCCTGTAGATGTTCAATAGAATGTTTTTATATATTTTTTTATACATTAGACAATTTTTTTATCATAGCTAAGTTTAAGCACGCCGTTTTGTTGTTTTTGACCTTGTGTGGTTGGCAGATAGATAATGCCATCGGCATTATGCCCACCATTTGTGTACTTTTTTATAATTGTGTGCAATTAAGTATTAGATAAATAAATGATAGAGGTTCGCTAACTAACCTAACTAACTAACACTAACCCTCTCGGAAAGACGCCATAAAATAATGCATTCACTTTTTACCTCCATAGTAATTCCGAAATGATCAGACCATCAGCTGTGGGATTATGCAAAATGGGTAGTTTGTGCGCAATCTCACAGCAGGTCAGATCATTCCACTCGTTTTAACACCAACGGTGAACTGCGGGTGTTGGATTGGGTTTGTTGGTTATTTAATCGCGGGTTTTGACTCTTGTGTTTCCAGAATGATTTAGAATAATCCCATTTTTATTAAAATTTGTTTCGTCGAAAAGTGTGCCTAACAAAACTTACAAAAATATGACGAACGAATTAGTATAGATAGTAGAATTAGTATAGATAGTATCTTAACACTCATCTTAAGAGAGTTGACCATACAAAAAGCATGTCACAAAAAGGCGACCAGCTCAGCCAGAATTTCAGAAGACATTCTTGAAACCCACGCTGGCGCCCTAACGCTGCCCAGCGTGTCCAGTCGCAGAGCCATTTTTCATAATGTCATCAGAGCGTCGAATATCATAATGTACATTACATAAAGGTACATTTTGTCGACGCTAGCCTCGATGACGCTTATAATTTGCACTTAATCGCAGCTACACCAGTGCGCACTTGTTACCATCGCACATTATTTTACACGTTTAATTCTTCGAAACTTTATGCTGGACTACATCTATACAAAGTTCCATCATTTATGTATTTATTCAGCAGTTTATTCGTGAAAAAAATCCTTTCGCATATACAGGGTGTATGGTACAACGTTTGCCATATGAAAACTGGGGGTAGATAAAATTAAATGCAATTGCTTGGCGACACTTTTAACCCTCAGAGCCGTTTTTTTTTAAGTTTGTTTTTAAGTTATTTCAATTTTTTCCGAAATTTGAACTATTTTGATCTTTAATTCAATTTTCAATCTTCAATATTTTGCATGCCCATAGCAAGCCGCCCCGCTATGGTCGCAAGCATGCCAAAATCAATGGTTCAAATTTCAAAAAAAGATCGAAAATTCTTTTAAAAAATAAGGCGGGAAGGTTTTGAGGGTTATAAAGCCGCTGAGCTATTGCATTAATTCCACCTACCCTTAGTTCCATATGACAAACGTACCAAATAGCCCGTATAATAGGCGATATAATGAGTCGTTACTCAACAATTCTAACTATTCCGACAGTCACATTATTGGACACGTATTTGTCTTTTGTAAATCAAACAAAAAATCACAAAAATAAAGACGTCAAGGTTTGGCAGTGACGTGGGGGCTAGTGACGTCACGTCACTCAGAACTTTAACTGGCTACATCTTCATCATTTTTTGTTTAATTGACAAAATAAAAAATACATGTCCAATATCTTCTAATCGCCAAGCTTATTTTGGTTTGGATGATAATTGCTACGATTCGAAAGATACATGTTATTAGTTGCGCTTAGAATACACCTACAGTCTACACGTGTAACAAACGTTTTCACATAATTTGCGTATAGTCCGAGTCGAGCCATGGAGATGGAACAGCTATGTTATTCCCTTAGTAGTTCGCTGCATAAATCTTATGCTAAATTTATCTAGGTTTTTAAACATGTCGCCGCCGTATCGTTGTATCAGTGCGTTTATAAAACGGCAAGGCAGTTTAGAAAACAGCGCCAGTTAAAATGCATAGTACTAATGTAGATTGTAGAACGATCAACATTCATGAGTTGGGTGACGGAAACCTAGCCCGAATGAAATGAAATGGCTAGCCCCGAAAACGCACAAAAATGAAAAATGGTAAATACGCACAGAAGAGTGCACCTAAGATTTAGTTTAGTTATTGAGTTTTGTAGAAATAATGTACTAAGAACAAAGGCAAATAAAGCCGGGCGCTGCAACCGCTTGTCAGAGAGCATTTACGCGAGCTATTATATGATTCCGAAGAAGATCGCCATTTACAGATTGTTATAGTCTTCTTGTAGGTACAAATGCTAGTCATTTAGCATTTGCAAAAGCAAATTTAAAAATAACCGGTCAAGTGCGAATAGGACTCACGCACGAAGAGTTCCGTACCAAAAATCATGTCTGTTGACGACCTCTGTGGCGCAGCATTATGAAGGTCCGCCTGCGCTAGAGATTGCGGGTTCGATTCCCTCCTCGAGCCAAACTTTTGTACGTACTGCAGATATTTGTTCAGGGTGTTCTGGGTGTTTTCTATGTATAATAAAAAATATCTATCTACGTTGTGTATTGCATAAGGTATATCAGTTATCTAGAACCCGATGAGATTGCGGTCTAATGAAAGTCTATTTCAGATAAAAACTGACAGACGGACAGACGGACAGACGGTCTTAGTCTTACCCTTTGGGTACGCAACTGTAAAATGCAGAAAGATCCTACTTATCCTACAAATATTATAAAAGCGAAAGTTTGTGAACGATTTTCACCCGAGACAACGTCAAAACTACTGAAGAGATCCGGCTGAAATAGACTCGAGGAGTTCCGGACCTTCTTAATATCCCGATAAAAAAACGCGAGCTACCGGTATTTTTTAATAAACAGCGAAATCAGGGCAATATTTGTATGTTACGCAACTTTTGCTGTGGAGAGTAATTTGACATGACACATTATCAAGTAATTTTGCGCAAACCTGCAGTAGGTAATTATTAATTGAATTTATTTGTTTAGATAATTACATAATCCATTGTGTTAGTTGACTTATAACTAGGGGTTAGTACACAAACGCAATTAACGATTTTGTCTTTTGAACTCATTTGTATGAGTTCATACTCATATTACACGAAAATTTTTTAGCAGTCGCGGTTAGGATGATGTTTCTACGCCAGCAAGTTCTGAATGTTCTGATGAGAAGTGAGGCTGAGCTCTTTCGCCAGATCGCATCGAAAGTGTCGGTTTGTGCCTGTGCGAACATGCCCGAGGCGCGTTGTTATATTGGACCCGCAGAGCATTGTTAGTTTTTTGGGTATAAGTTGACCCACAGACTCTGAGTAAAATCATGTACAGTATGCTCTGAACAAGGTCAACTTCACCGCATTTGTACATCGTGCGAGCATATGATTCTTCTAAAAGACCTAATGAACGACAATGATATGGAGACAGATCTCCATATCATCGTCGTCCTTTAGGTCGTCAATCACCAAGTGTCCAAGTATTTAAAGTTAAACACTCCTCTGAGAGGCACGCCATTAAGTGTTACGCAAACTTCTAGTAATATTATTAAGATGAAAGTTTGTGAATATGCGTTTGAGCCGAGACAACGCCTATGCTAATGAATAGATCGAGCTGAAATTTGTGGGTGTTTGTGGGATGTCAGTCAAATGTCCTTAGCAAAAGTTGCGTATATTACAAATATTGCTCACTCTTCACTGTTTATAAAAAATAGCAGTAACGCCAGGTATTCATAAGACAACATTCGTTAATAAACTGTTTACGACTTGTTTATTCAAAGTTTACCGTAAGCACTCTTCTGAAACTCTGCTGAGCTGAGCTAAATGTTTCGTCTTCCTCTCCACTCGAAGTGAGGAATACGGCAACATCTTATAAACAATGTTTCATCATCACCTTTAAAAACTGTTTACAGAGATGATAAAACATTGTGAAACACTGTTTATAAACAGTGTTTACTAACAAATGTTGCCTAATGAATACCTGGCTTTACTGCTATGTTTTTAATAAACAGCGAAAAATTAGCACGATTTGTAACTCACGTAACTTTGGCTAGGGACATTTGACATGCCATTTTATCGAAATATTTTGCCAAACCTTAACAAATCAAATTGTTTATTTGTTAGTGAGAAAACAAAATTATTATACAATGTCAGTATGCTGAGTGTGAACTGACATCGACTGTCATACTGTTTACTATAAAAGTTTGCGTTACTCTATTTTCTATGAAAATGTTATACAAACGTCCCGCTCGGAGTATGCGTTGTCACACTTCCTTAGAAAAAAAGAGTAACGCAAACTTTCTAGTAAACAGTATGGCAGAAGATGGCAGTTCACACTACTGCAGGGGTATTTTAATTCATTCGATTCATTTCCGAAGCGAAAACGTCAAAATCGAATTTGAATTCTATTCCGACAGAACTCTATTTGGATTTGTCCGATATAGAATCCGACGGACTTTACCCCTGCAGATCTTATAACTATTTTAGTAAATGTATTCAGCCTACACGCAGGCGTACAAATATTATGCCTGCCATTGTTGTATATGAAAAAGCGTAGTTCGTCATCTGAGTAGCGAGCAGACAAATAGAGGCATACTGCGGGCAAGCTCGCGTCTCGTGTAGGTATAGGTCTGACCAGCAGTCTTCGCCATCATCATCTTTTCAGCCGAGAGAAGTCCACAGCTGGATACCAATATCGTTGCCAATAATTTTTGGGTAAATGATGTAAACGACAGCCTATGGCTTTTGTACCTACTGTACCTACTCGTATAACTTTGCACGATCTGCGCAATGTCTCAGCAACAAAGCTGCTTAACGTAGAGCGAGCGACACATGGAGTGAAATCTATGCAAAGATATCCTTCTAGATCTGGAACCACGTATAGGCTACTTTTTATCTCAAAAACCTTTTATAAAATGCTTAACGTTGTAAAGACAAACAACTCTTCAACATTGAACTGTGTAACAGGTAACTTACTTTAGAGCCAAAGCTGTCCTGCGAACTAAGTCAAAGTTGTCTGACAAGTGAAACTTCACTTGCATGACACATTTCGCTCATATCTCTTTGTTAACTTTGCCTCGAACATGCAGTTAGTTTTAATAAATCATGAGCTTAGAAGAACTCTGATGTTGTCAACGATGACGAAACCTTCGCTCAGGGGAAGCTCGTTAAAAAGTCTGGTTAGAAGGAATAGTTTCTCGGTATGATAAAATGAAAGTATTTACGTAAGGTAAACATAATATTTCGCTCAGCATTGGATACACACTGATGTGTGCACCCAGGTGATAATATCTCCACAGCACAGGTGAACAAAGGTTTTAATATGGGTACTAGGGGTAGGTACTCACTCAGGTTGTATCATAATCATCATTGGTGTGAAAATTGGAGGTAAGTCAATGAGGGATCTTTGAATTAACTCCAATTTTATTATAATTTACCAAACTAGTACAACCTGCGATTCACCAGGTACAATAGGTACCTACTCGTGCCTATAAAAATATGTATAAATCAATTTGATTTAACCATTTATTATTAATTTACGATTAGCTGTTTAGTTGAGTTGAGTTGCCTTGTTTTTTGAGCATGTTGTGGCTACCTGTAATTTAGTGCACTAGTTTTAAGTTTTATGGTATTCATTTTGTGATATCTTGTGTTACAGTTGGTTGCCCTTATTAAATAAATAAACACCGATATAAGTATCTCGATTTCATATCAGGCACAACAGTCACAGTCACAAACGACGACGTCAATACGTGTTGGCTTTTGTCAGTATAATGATCAGCGGTAAAGACTAATGAGGAGCCTAACCTTTTGTACGTATAAGGAAACCAATAAAATCTGTGTTTATCTTGTTTTTGATCGGATCAAAAATTACCGAAATATAGATGTTTTAGTTGCTGCGCTGGTTTAGTGTTCTAGTGTACTTATGGCGCATACCCGAGCCAATATGACAGCGATACCTATTTTATCATAAGAATTATTAGGAGGCATTAATAAATAACTTATAATAGATACCACAAACGATGGGTTTTTAAATATTGCTGCGTTTAACGTAATAATAAAATAAAATAGTTGGGTCGCCACTTTCACTAGTGTATGGGCCTTAACGACGATAGTTAGGGCGCTGTATTATCTCTATTAGGTTAGGTAGACCGACGTGTAAAATCTACAAAAACTTATAAAAGTACCTATGGTTTGTCCACGTTGAATGGAGCATGTTAGTAAACAAAATACAACACAAATAACAAAATCTCACTTGCTTGGCGTCGAGTTTCAGATAATATAATTGTTAGCAATTTTTATTGAAGGGAGGATCTAAAATCGACAAGTAGGTAATTTAAATTACGTATAAAAGGACGCGCCAACAAAGTGAATTTTAGGCTAAGTATGGGCGGTTTATTTACGTTTATGCCTCATTCAAAATGGACACGGTATAGGTACTTACTTACCTGATTACATATCCCATCAAACCAAAACCAAAACTTCTACCTATCCTATCTAAAAAGCGCGCGAGAAAGACCGCGAAACAGCTCCCTATGTAGGTACTTACTATATTTCGATTCTCAATTCAAGATATTTTATGTCAACAAAGGCACTCAGTCAAAGAGATCGTGATAAAATCATATCATAATTTAAAGGACAAAATGTTCATAATATTAGGTCCTTACATATGAAATTGGCGTTTTTCGTACTGGCCACTTTAATCACAAATTTCTCCTCTTTGGTAAGGAATTCCAAATTCAAATTTGTACAGCTATAGACTCATGTATTTGTGCTTCGATGATCGTCATTCATTTGTTTTTTTTTTCTGTTTTTTTCTGTTTGCGTCACTCATTTTACAAAATGGAAAACTTAAAATATCGCATTATTTACGAGTACGAGTTCCGCCGTGGCACTAGTGCTGCGGAAACAACTCGAAGGGTGAATGATGTGTATGGCGGTCGTGTTGCAAAAGAAAACACAGTTCGTTTTTGGTTCCAACGTTTTCGTTCTGGAAATTTCGACCTGCAGAACAAGCCCCGTGGACGGCCTGAGACTCAAGTTGATAATGAAGAGTTGAAGGCTATTGTGGAAGCGGATCCATCGCAAACCACGTCCGAGTTAGCTGCAGGCTGCGATGTTAGTGATAAAACTGTTTTAATTCACTTGAAGCAAATTGGGAAGATTAAAAAGCTTGAAAGGTGGGTACTTCACGAATTGACTGAAGCAAACCGGCAAACGCGCGTCGACTGCTGCGTTACATTACTAAACCGGCACAATAATGAAGGTATTTTAAACCGAATCATTACCTGTGATGAAAAATGGGTTCTTTACGATAATCGGAAGCGCTCAGCGCAATGCTTGGATCCTGGCCAGCCAGCCAAATCCTGCCCCAAGCGAAAATTAACCCCAAAAAAGTTACTTGTAAGCGTTTGGTGGACTAGTGCCGGTATTGTTCATTACAGTTTTCTCAAATCTGGCCAGACTATTACGGCTGATGTCTATTGTCAGCAATTGCAAACCATGATGGAAAAGCTAGCGGCTAAACAACCTAGGCTGGTCAATCGCTCCACGCCACTGCTGCTTCACGACAACGCTAGACCACACACTGCGCAACAGACGGCTACTAAATTAGAAGAGCTTCAATTGGAAAGTCTAAGACATCCTCCGTACTCCCCGGACCTTGCTCCAACAGATTACCATTTTTTTCGAAATTTGGATAACTTCTTGCAAGGGAAAAAATTCAACTCCGATGGGGCAGTCCAAATCGCCTTCAAAGATTTTATTGATTCCCGTCCGACTGGTTTTTTTAGTAAAGGGATCAATGAACTACCTATAAGATGGCAAAAGTGCATAGAAAATAATGGTTCATACTTTGATTAATTAAATATATTATACTAAAAAATATTCGACTTTTTGTTTCTCCCATACAAAACGCCAATTTCATATGTAAGGACCTAATATTATAAAGCACATCCGTTACCATACTTAAAAATCGAACATTTAGTTATGTGAATGATCCTCATTGGAAAAGACTATGGTTGTGAAAATGTTAAACTATTTGATTTACCACCGTGATCATCGAAGAGATTTCTAAAATCGCCTTATAAGATTATATACCCACTGGCTGCAGGCTCCGACTGTGAGATTGTGTACCCAATATAACTCCATGAACGAGGTAGATGTCATTTCAATGATACTGCTGCAAAATTTACATTGTTACCCAAGGGTTAAAAGTTAACTTATCTAGTCTCAAGACTGGGTTTGGCACCCGAGCTGAGTGGCGAGGGCGCTAATAGTTCTAGGTACTAAATAATTTACTTTCACCCGAGGTAAATACTTTTCATAAGGAATACAAGGAATGTAAAAATAAATAAGTAATAAATAATATTAATAAGGTTATTAAAGAAACTGATCCATATCAATACCAATCGGAAGCGTAAACAATCTACAGGGGCCTCAACTGATCCATATGAATATTAATCGGAAGCGTAAACAATCTACAAGTAGCCCAACTGATCTATCTATATCATAACCAGTCGGAAGCGTAAACAATCTACAGATAGCTCAACTGATCAATATCAATACCATTCGGAAGCGTAAACAATCTACAAGTAGCTCAGCTGATCAATATCAACACCAATCGGCAGCGTAAACGATCTACAGATAGCTCAACTGATCAATATCAATACCATTCGGAAGCGTAAACAATCTACAAGTAGCTCAACTGATCAATATCAACACCAATCGGAAGCGTAAACAATCTACAGGGGCCTCAACTGATCCATATCAATATTAATCGGAAGCGTAAACAATCTACAAGTAGCCCAACTGATCTATCTACAGGGTGTAATCGTTAAGTGTGCACAGGCGATTATTCCGTAATTATTGCAGATATCAAAAAACTTTAAACTGATATCGAAAGTACTTTACCTAATGAGTAAAATGACATTAATAACTTTTTAAAAATAAAACGAGAAATATCCAAAAAAATTACATTAATCACTCCCATACATTTAGTATGAGATAGTAGAAAGGTTTTAGTTTCCTTATTTTAAGTGGAATAGTACCTACTCATTTTACCCTTGTCATTTTTATAATTATGTACGATATGAAGGTATTAATGAATTTCAAGTAGATACACGTGTAGATTAATTATCTTACCACTTCAAATTTATAATAAACCTTGTTTCAATATTGTATTGATTTGAACTAGCTGAAAAGCAACATACTAAATAAAAACAAAAAGAAAGATACTCTTTGGTGTTCGTTCTAAATTCAAATTCTTTATCGCGGGTTCTCGTTCCCGCCAATTTATTGTATTTTTCAATTTGCGTTAATAATCGTGATTGTTGCATTTATTGATTGAAAAATGGCATATTCCAATACAGAAAAGAGGGACGTGTTAAAAATGTACTACAAACATGATTGTAACAATAGGGCGGCCATTATCGCCTACAGAAGAGAGTACCCAGATAGAGAAGTTCCTTCTGGTACGTATTTACGTAAGTTGGATAACAATTTGATAAATTATGGATCTTTTAACAGAAAAAAAGGTTCGAGAACAAGAGCTCCGGAATTTGATAATGACTTAGATAACAATATTATTAACTACGTAGTAGATAATCCACAAGAATCAACGCGTTCAGTGGCCCGATCATTTCCAGTGTCCCACAATTATGTACACAAGTTATAAAAAAACACAACTTCAAAGCATTTAAGATAAAACCTACTCAAACGCTGCACAATGATGATCCTGCTCGTCGGCTGGTCTATTGCAATTGGCTAGTCAATAATTATGTCAATGTAAGGTCAATTTTATGGACCGATGAAAGTAATGTTTCAAACTGCGGCATTTACAATAGAAAAAACTCGCATTATTGGTCAATTGACAATCCTCGCTTAACTACTGAAGTTAGAGCTCAGGTGCGATTCCCAATTAATGTGTGGTGTGGTATTCTTGGAGATCGGATCATTGGGCCATATTTTTACAGTGGAACCTTAAATGGACAGAGATATTTCTCCTTTGTACAAAACGATATGCCAAGTCTCTTAGAACCAATTCCAGACGATGAAAGAAGGTCGATAATTTTTCAACAAGATGGAGCACCTGCACATAATACAAATGTTGTAATGAATTTCTTACGAAACAATTATAATGGCTTAACAGCCAATAATAGTGCAACCCCTTGGCCTGCCAGATCCCCGGATCTCACGCCTTGTGATTTCTTCCTATGGGGATTTGTCAAAGACCACGTGTACGCTGAGAGAGTACACAGCCTAGAAGAGTTACAGAATCGTGTATGTCGTGCAATTGCTTTAATTACTCCGCAAATGTTAAGGAAAGTTCATTTAGAAACTGTAAATAGAGCTCGTCATTGTATTGCACAAGGAGGACGTCACTTCGAACATATGCTTTGAACACAAAATTTTGTACTTACTAAGAAATAAAATGTATGGCAGTGATTAATGTAATTTTTTTGGATATTTCTCGTTTTATTTTTAAAAAGTTATTAATGTCATTTTACTCATTAGGTAAAGTACTTTCGATATCAGTTTAAAGTTTTTTGATATCTGCAATAGTTACGGAATAATCGCCTGTGCACACTTAACGATTACACCCTGTATATCATAACCAGTCGGAAGCGTAAACAATCTATAGATAGCTCAACTGATCAATATCAATACCATTCGGAAGCGTAAACAATCTACAAATAGCTCAACTGATCAATATCAACACCAATCGGCAGCGTAAACAATCTACAGAAAGCTCAACTGATCAATATCAACACCAATCGGCAGCGTAAACAATCTACAGGGTCCTCAACTGATCCATATCTATATTAATCGGAAGCGTAAACAATCTACAAGTAGCCCAACTGATCTATCTATATCATAACCAGTCGGAAGCGTAAACAATCTACAAATAGCTCAACTGATCAATATCAACACCAGTCGGAAGCGTAAACAATCTACAGGTATCTCAACTGATTCACATCAACAACAGTCTGAAGTGTAAACAATCTTCAGATAGCTCAAGTGATCAATATCAATACCAGTCGGAAGCGCAAAAATCTACAAGTAGCTCAACTGATAAATATATATATCTAATACAGATAGCCCAACTGATCCATATCAATACCAGTCGGAAGCGTAAATAATCTACAAGTAGTTTAACTGATCCATATCTTTTGAATCCATCATGGTTATTAACACTAAAGACATTTACAGCGGGATATTTACCATGATTTTAGTTTTAAGCGCGTGTTAATATTTCGGCACAGTTTTATGCGCCATGATCACGGAATAACTTAATGTTTTGTTTGGTTGTTTGTTTGTAGTTTTTATTGGAAGATATATCGATCTACCCTTATTTTTACTCTTTTGCTACGAACTTTACCACTACCGCAACAGACAGTTCAGTTATTCCGTGATCATGGCGCATGAAACTGTGCCGAAATATTGGAAAGCTCAAAACTCAAATCATGGTAAATATCCCGTTGTAAATGATTTAGTCATCAATATCAATTACAATTTAACCGTTAATTATCTTTTTACTACACCTGCTCACAAAGTTATTATTTTTTAGAAACTTATTCCTTTTTAAATAGATGGTCTTTGCCGGAGACGTAACAAAACGTGGGAGATATTTTATGTCTCACGCGTTTAGCGGGTGGGAAAGTGTATGAAATCCAAATGAAGTATTTACACAAAACTCGCCTCGCACGGTGTAGTATAAAGCACCATGTATCACTCGGGTGAAAGTACAATTCCTACCTCGTGTATTTTAAGGCCCTCGGCTGCGGCGGCGCCTTGTGCCTCAAATGACACTTGAAAGGAATTGTGCCCTTTCTCAACTCGGTGCACAATGTACTATTTTAAGTTCAAGCTGTCATTTACAACACTCATTATTCATCCCTAGGTATTTTATAGATTACATATTAGTCTAAAATGTTACTTAATAAAAATAACGTTTGTTTTCATAAAATTTATTCTCAGATATCCATTTTTTATTATATAAAATTTAAAGTTTTTCAAAATAAGTATAAGGTCTACAAATGTCGTGTACAGTTTATTTATTTTTATAATGTAAAGTACATTACAGTTACAGGTCGATTAATGGGGATCTTAAATTGTCATTTTCAGGCTTGTGAGCTCGTTGAAAGTGTGGAATGTGTGCTCGACAAGCCAGCGTTTTAATTTGGCTTTTAACGTGTTGAGACTTTTTATCGTTTGAGGCAATCGGTTATAAGTGCGTACGTACGGTTACCGTTAGTGCCATGACATGTGTTTATTTTTTGTATACTACACTTGTTCAGAAAGTTCCTTATTTCTTTTCCAAACATAAGGCAGAAATCCCCCCTAGAGGAAAATATATAGAATTTCATTTCTCACTCGTTTAATGGGAGAGAAAAATATATAGAAATGTACTTCAAACATGTTATTTTTTTTTATTTCCGTCAAAAAGTTTTCGTCAAAAAGTTTTTACTCAAAAACCGCCATATGATATCAGCCTCTTCCGTATTCGGAACAATAATTGAAAAAAAGAGCCATATGCAAATTGTACGTGCACGTATTTATTGCTACACTTGAGTTTACAATTTGAATTTACTTGGGTAATTTTGAAGTTTTTAAACAATGATTTTCCTCAAATTGTAGATAAAGCACTATGTATCTAGGAAGAAAGTGCGATTTCTACCTTGTCCGTTTTAAGGCCCTTGGCGATCAAATGACACACTCGATTGGAATTGGGCCCTTTCTCAACACGGTGTACTATGTAATATTATTGAAAAAAGGTTTACCAACAACATACATATCAATCACTTACAACAAACTTTAAATTAGGTTCTGTTTTGATATGCATGTTACATACATGTAAACACGACATTTGTAGGAATTACCTTTACAAATTATTAATGCTAAAATGAAATGAGGAGGTTGATCAACTACCAAGAAGGCTGTACTTGAAGGTTCTGAGTATGTTTTACGTAATTATTCTGAAACTTTACTTAAATATCGAAAAATTAATAATATTTAAAAAATGTTTGAAACAAACTAGCGCATTTTGAAAAAATTGTTACATAATTATTTATTTTTTTAATATTGAGTCCAGAACATGTTGTTTGCGTTTAGTTTTGTGTTCGTTCAAACTTGTTACATTTTTTTTCTCGTTGGGAAATCCGTTGTACATTACAACTTATAATCTACATCTACACACTGTTATCCATCTTAACTATAAAATGATCATGCTTAGTTCCAAGAGATCCCGCACTGAACAAATCTACCCTTAGGAACTTATCCATAACTTATCATTATATATGAAATAAAGTTTGCACACTCGGAACTAGTGTACGGTAAGGGTAGATTTGTTCCCATTACATATTTAAATAATATGTTTGATGCGCGGAACATACTATCTTCATTACAATTATTGATTACATTAGACTTATAGCTTTTTTAATTATTTAATATAATTAGATAAATCGACGATTAAAATATTTAGTGTTCACACGTAAGTAAAGTATAAGGATTATAGTATGATAAACAAAATTATTATGCATAATATTTCTAAGGAATTTAAAATGGAGTATTGATATACTTTCTTAGTATAATATCATGTATGTACGCATAATTGCAGTATTACAATGCCTAAGTTCTATAATACGCACGACCTAAGATATTATTATGTAAATATGATAAATAAATTACGTTGTAAAAGTAAAATAAGGTACTTATAAAAAAAAATTACAAGCTTTAAACGCATTAGGAATGCCAATGTGCCAAAATATTCCTACTTGTTTATATGTTCATTTCACCATCATCGTTATCAGCCTATATTAGAAGAGTACAGAAGTAGACATAGGCCTCCCCTAATGAGTGCCATAGCGTCCTGCCTGTCTTCAGCTTGACGCACCCAGCTTCTGCCTGCAGTCTTTCGCAGATCGTCATCTCACCAGGGCGTAGGGCGTCCTACACTACGTTAGACGAATCGCGGTCTCTACTCAAGAATTCGTTTAACCCAGCGGTTGCCGGTTCTTCGCGAGATATGGCCGGCCCACTGCCACTTCAGCTTGCTGATTCTTTGAGCTATGTCGATAACTTTGGTTCTCTGTCGGATGTATTCGTTACGAATCCTATCCTTCAGAGAGACTCCGACCGAGCAAAGCTCTTTCCATAGCTTACTGAGCGACTTTGACCTGGTGGAACAACCCTATCGTGAGTTTCCCCGTCTCAGCTCCGTAGGTCATGACGGGTAGGACCACAGACCTAGATAGACATTGTTAATCGATTTGTATGAAAACCGAACGTTTTACATTTTGCGTAGGTACTGTTACGTCACGAGGTCAACTTAGTGATGTACAACGTAAGCAGGGTTCGAAATTATCAAGACAATTACGCTTCTTGATAATTATCACTAGTGTAAGAAATTCCTTTGTGTTATTGTTTATCAGAGGCATTATAAATTGGGCGATTCTAACAAAAAAAATAACAAATAAATATCCATTTGTTGTTATCATGATAATTATCCTTTCGAACCCTGAACGTAAGCCGCGCGAAAACCATTCAAAAGCAAATAATGTACTGACTAAAAATATTGCTGTGAAGATATGATGTGAAATGTACATTTACAAGCATTGAGCGGAAAAGACTTCAAAAAGCTGTTCTATATCCTCTTCGCTGCGGATGTGAGTGACCTCCGAATGGTCGTCTTTTCTTATGAGGATTCGTCCCGCCTCTATCCAGCAGCAAGCCCATTGGTTCCGGCGGCAGGCCCTCATTGCCTTTCTGAATAGGCGTTCGTAGCGATGGTGGCCGACTTCGGCAGTGGTATGAGAGCGCGCACCACGTTTGTATTCGTCGTAGCCGCGACGCGCGAAGCGTACCTTCTTGGTCACTAGGCCTCGGCGGCGCTGTAGGCCAGCGCCAGCGCTCTCTGACATTATGTCGCTTTCTTCAACCGCCACTCCCATGGCAGCGCCTAAGACACCCGTTGAAAAAGTTGAAAAGGATTTCTCGCCCTTCTGCTCGGGAATACCAGGACACCTCAATAATAACGCTATCAAACTCTATGTCCCACCGTGCTCTAATAACTACCGCAGAAACTCTTTCTTTGCACGCACATCTAACTAATAACAAGGAATATTATAACAAAACGGATTTATTCTCTTTGAGGCAAAATTTCATAACAAATCAGGTTAATGAGTCTTTATTTTGGTATCTAGGTATATCTTTCAAAATTTACTTTATTCAGTATGGTGGTTTTGGTTTGATTGGCTTAAGTCTACTTTAATGTTTTATACTCGTATTTATTGAGTGACGTTTTCTACATGAGTTATGCTAGTGTTCACCAAAAGATAATCGGAAATTTAGGGAGTCTCGTCGGTTAACTTTGACGTATAATGTAAGAAAACTTGTGTCAACAACGTCAAAACCACTTTAAAATTTAACTATCTGTTGGTGAACTCAAGTGGAAGTGTTTTCTATTCTATCATTTTGTTTTAATTATTAGTTTGCTGGTTCTGAACACTGCCCGATTGTTTTTAATTATTTAAGGCCACATTACATATTGTTTACCCATAAGCGGAAACTGCTAGGCTTAAATTACCCATAACCCAAAGTATATTGCTATGTTTTGAATAATATATACAATCAAGGAAATAAATACATAGTACATACTATAATAAATACTATAGTCAATGCACTTACAACAGGATATTTAGCAGTGATTCGGAAGTGTCATGCGCCATCATAGCGGAATAACTGATTTATTTATATGTATCAAACTGTGCCGAAATATAGAGAAGCTCAAAACTCGAATAAGTGGTAGAT
Source organism: Eupithecia tripunctaria (assembly GCA_955876795.1). Lineage (NCBI taxonomy): Eukaryota > Metazoa > Arthropoda > Insecta > Lepidoptera > Geometridae > Eupithecia > Eupithecia tripunctaria. Next base: position 559,885 of record OY041599.1, on the reverse strand, counting down.
ACCCCGTTGTTAATGATTTTAGTAATAATAACCATGATGGTTTTAAATTTTTTATAATAAATACGTTCGAATACTACTCAATATATCCGTAATATATAATATATATAATACTCGTAGTATATGGTCTAATCTAATAAATAACGGGTATAAAATATAGAACATTACAATATTATGCAAGATTTTCAAAAAGTAGGTAAGCGAGTTTTTATCTACTCTCATATTAATGTCTTCAGTTGGTTAACTCGACCTAAGCTGAGAGTACCTACAACTGTCGATCGAATATTTAATAACTGGTTTTTCTATTTCAAGTACGTTCTTTTTTTCCTCTTAATTAGTTTCTGTATTATGTTACTGTGGCCCTTTCTTCACTCAAAATTTAACTTAAATATTAGAAATCTCAAAATAACACATCTATTATGATTTATAATGAATATTGCCCTAAAAGGAGTTATTTCATTAAATTTTCTACCCTTTCGTTGCGTCAGAAATACAAAAAAAGACTTTTTTACTAAAAGGTATAAAGGTAAGGGGTTTTCCCACAGCAAAAGTTATTCATAGAGCTGAATGAGTTGGCATTGCTTTGGTTTCGCGGGTTTCTTAGATTTACGTCAATACCTCGCTTATTACGGAATATAGCCTAGTCCTACCTAGGTCTAGACCGCACCGGTGTCCCTGGGTATATATATTTATGTATGATCGTGACGTTGCACCGTTGCAACTCACAATGATTGATGATTTCTGCAAACTGTGATTTGAGTGTTTTGGATTTACGAAATGCACATTTTACTGGAAATTATCACTAAAATGTGTTAGAGCAACAGATAAAATAAGGGTCTTATTCCGGAGCTCTGTTTATAGTTCAAATGTTTTCACCTCTGCCTAGGTATTGGTCCTTTACTTGTTAAGATTTTTATAATGTGTTGTAAGTAATTTGCTTAGAAGCTACGTAAGTAGATCGAATACCGTTCGAGACCGTTTCACGATAACATCGTAAATAAGCTTTTAAAATGCACAGCAAGATAAAAGCCAAGTTTTTATGTTTGTTATGCGGTAAAAGCGCACGGTGGAACACAGCTATTTAAAACTGTGTTATGAGAGGAGGCTTCGCTGCCTGTATTATCAAAGTAGGCTTCACGGCGGAAGAGAGAGTTGACACAGTCAGAGTCAGAGTCAAATCGTTTATTTCTTTAGTAAGCTTTTAATAAGCACTTAGACAAGTCAATTTTTACTTTATAAACAGCTTGATAAGTAGTGATTACTATCAAACAAGAAATAAGGTGCAATTGACTCTAATTCACTAAAACGTTAACGTTGTTTAAAGCATTTCTGTTCGGTGTAAGTTGTCTGCATATCAATAACAACTACCTCTATATAGGCAAGTGGTGACCTTTGTGCGAGTTCGATTCGATTCCTACCTAGGGACAAAAGTTTGTACGATCTCCAAATATTTGTTCCCTATTTATAACACTTCTCTGCTTTTCTTGGGGTTCGATAATTCTGTGTGGATTGTCCAACATTATTTATTTATTTGTGTTAGTAAACATTTGCATGAGTGGCATTGCTGGTTAGTTTATCATCATCGCAGTCCATTGAACCCCGCTGAGCATTGGCCTCCTTTTTTGCAATCCAGCTAGTGAGTTAGTAATTTACGTAGCAAATTATAGGCACAACCCAGCATATATTTGAGACGATCAGTTTGTTCAAATAAGTCTATTTTGTAGCGCTTGACGATAAGGCAGCTCGGGAGTAAAACCATTGAAACGTATATTGAGCGGTTTTCGATTTGTATTTTTATAAGGAATAAAACTAGTTTCAAATATCTCGATAGGTGGCAGGGCGTCAACTGGAAATTAGGTTATGTCAACGTTAAATGAAAGGAAAACAAACTTTTTCAAGTTTTAAGGCTAGTTTTCCCACGGAGAAGAGAAGAGTCGGGGCGTAGTTGTGGTGAACTAACACTTTTAGTCTTACTGTAGTGACAGAGCGGTGTTGTTGTCAAAGCAACAAAAGTTGTCAAATTGGCACACGAGCGGCCTCACTTCCAACTTCTCATCTTTTTTTGATCAGATTTTAGCCGTACGAAATTTTATAGTGACGTAGTCATTGTCGATGTTTATATTTGCTTCCGATACTGCATCTATATACTTTTTTAAATTATATTTTGGTTATTTGCCAACTGACTTGTGTTTTTATAAGAACCCTGCCCACTAAAGGGACTATGAGTTAATTGTAGTCAAAATATACCAAAATCATTATACAGGGTAGTTTTTTGAAAAGGGCGGTGATGCCGAAGTCTGAAACCACGAGAGTTACAGAAAACTCTTAAAAGGAGTCAAGCCCTTGCCATATAAAAAAACAATAACTACATATTTAGATTTTTTTTCTTTTGACGGATATCGACACAAACGCTTTAAAAAAACGACTCCCTGTATTATTAACCAATGCATTTTGTTGCTGCTAAGGATCAATCTTTGCAAAGAAAGGTATTCTTAAGGAAAAACATATTTTTGCATAATAAATAAACCCATCGGGTAGATTACCGTGAAAAGAAAAAGATTAAAAATTAACTAAATATGCAGTAATGATTTTCTTAGAAAACGATGGCATGACTCTTTCACGACTTTTCTTTAACTCGCGTGGTTTCCGACTTGTCCATCACCGCCCTTCTCAAAAAACCACCCTGTATAATTCTACTTGAATCTTCAGATAATCATTATTTCTTGATCTTCATCGTCAAACTTTAGATCATTAATTATATTTTGACTTTAGTAAAAACAAAAATTTTGGTATGAACTTACTAATTAATCGACCACGTGGAAAATTCGTGAATTTATTTTACAATATTGTATTTATTTATTTACAAAATTATATCGACATCGATAAAAATGTTAGTCAAGCTCAAATTAGAGTTTAGTTAAAACAGGTCTAAATCGTATCTTTTAGACATCGCCCCCAGTCGAGATATTTGGAACATTTTTGTTATTGTAAATCGAAAAAAGGTCATTAAAACATGTTTTTATAGGTAGCGTTATATTCTTTACCTGGCTTAGAAGGCATAGGGTGCATGTGAGTAGACGTCATCGGGATATACATCGCCGTGGTGTAGGGCGACGGGACCATAATCGGGGGTCCCACCATGCAAGCCTCAGCGGACGCGTCTGAGGACAAAATTATACGTAAATGGCTACATTCAAACACTCCAAGGCTCCGGTTAACTAAATCTTCACTGACCTCAACCGCAACAGTTCTGTATTGGTTCACTGCTGGACGCAGGCCTCCCTATGATAAGCGCCTTGCTGGCGTTTATCTCATGGAGGGTATATATAGTATAGTCACCACGCTGGACATGCGGGTTGGGGATCGCAGTTCGGTGGTACAATTGTTCTGCAGGGGGCGCTGCTGCCCGCCCCCTGGTGGATATCCCTTCTTACGACACCCAAGGGAAAAGTTGGGGTGGTGCAAATTCTAAGCCAGCACCTCACAACAGTATCTAACTTCATATATGGACGTCTGGTCAGTGTCAGTCAGTACGAGCGATAATTAATTTTGTTTTAAAAAAGACGTGTGGCACTCGGGGACTGCCGCGGTAAAGCTATTGCATAGCATTTTGTATCAACTTATGCAATTATAATTTTATTTATTTATTTTATTCATGCAGTATTGCTTTTTCTTTGGTATCAATTCAAGTTACACTTTTTGAGCATGGTGACCCTATACATCTATATACTTTCTCATAAACAGCTGCTTATGTATTCGTCCGATTTCGGAGCAGCTCGTCTCGATTCGTGCGAGTTTCGTAGAGTCGTACAATACGTCTAATCGCACGCACACAACGCCGTGTCGAAGACTGCCGAACTGAAACGACGTTAGACGATGCACGGTCTTCAAGCCACACCTCCTTGCCCGGCGGAGTGGGGAGCGTGAGGATTATTCGTTACGGAATTTCTGGATTTGGTCCCCGCGCTCAAGGCCCGCGATAGAAGCTATGCAATAGCTTAATAAATTTTGATTTTATTGAAATATAAAAGAAAACCGGCCAAGTGCGAGTCGGTCTCGCGCACGAAGGATTCCGTACCATTATCTATAAAAATCAAAAAATATTAATCTATTTTCGTAAAAAAAGATAAAAGACGTGTGGCACTCGGGGACTGCCGCAGTAAAGCTATTGCAATGCCATCTAGAGGCGAGTTGCTGAACTAAAGAGACAAACGTCATATTTCAAAAAGTCATTAAAAGTTCTACTATTCATCGATAGATGGCAAAACTAAAAAGTATCACCGCTGTTCCGGTCGGAGTGGGGAGCGTGAGGTTTTTGCGTTACGGAATTTCTGGATTTCCCCGCGCTCAAGGCCCGCGATAGAAGCTATGCAATAGCTTAAAAAACTATAAACCGACTTTAATTTTTATAGTTTTTTCGTGGATTGTCCTGGATTCCATTGTCAGGAAATGTGATCACTTATCATATCAGGAAAGGAAATCGCTTGAAAGTTGCGATTTCCTTCTGGATCCATTATGTTGTACTACGTTCTGTGGGATTTTCCCAAATATCGCCCCAAAACTCACGAATCAGAACGGGGTCCAAGCTATTATTATGGTTGTGATTGTCACGAAGTGTTGTCTCGCGTTCAGGCGGCGCTGAACGGTTGCTTGTTGCTTGAGATAAGGCTTGGTAGAATTTCGTTTCGTTGTTGTTAAACTAGTTGTTCTTTGTTCTGTGATTTTCTAAAGGAACAAGCTTTGTATTGTATCGTTTGAGACGACTTTTCGCCACGATGAGTTTTTATTTTAATGTTAGGTTGTTCGTGTGTTGAATATTAGGGACATTAACCGGGGGGCGGGCAGCAGCGCCCCCTGCAGAACAATTCCATTACCAAACTGCGATCCCCAACCCGCATGCCCAGCGTGAGGATTATGGGCAATAACCCCAAATGAATAACACAGCCAGAAAATGGGCCCCAGTTCCCGGCCGCCTCGCTATTCCTGGCCATGGTAGCGGCCATGGTAACGGCGGGGCAGGGGGTGCTAGGAATCCCTGGGCTACGGCAGGCTACCATTCATTACCCAAAAAATTTACCCTGGCGACGTTTAACGGACGCACTCTAAGGCTTGACCACCATCTAGCGCAGTTGGAAGTGGAGTTACAGAACTTTAAATGGCAGATTCTGGGGTTATGTGAAGTCCGTAGAGGGGGAGGACACCGTAACCTTAGACTCGGGCCATCTTCTCTACTTTCGGGAGGGTGATAAAACATCCCAGGGTGGCGTAAGTTTCCTCGTCAACAAGGCCCTCTCTAACAACGTCCAAGAAATCTCCAGTGTGTCGACCAGGGTAGCGTGCCTGATCCTTCGGCTGTCCAAGCGGTACAGCTTGAAGGTAATTCAGCAAGCAAATGCTTGTCAACTTCCTTGACGTCTTATGTATAATAAAAAAATATCTATGTATCTATACGAGTATATCAGTTAAGTAGTACCCATAACACAAGCTCTGCTTAGCTTGGGGCTTGATAATGCAGTGCGATTTGTCCCAAATTATTATTATTATTATTCTGTTGCTGCTAAATGGTGCGCCGCAAGGGTTTGAGTACAGTCACGGCCAATCTTACATTTCACGGTTTGAACATCGTCAAGGACATTCATTTGATAGATTGGCGGGAATCGAACCTGCTCTTGTTTTTGGGCTGGTTTCCGCAACTAGGCCACAGGTGGGCCCTTTTTGCGTGTCGGGTGCTAATCTGCTAATCTAACCACCGGATGTCCTCCAGGAAGTCCAGCAGCTCGCTGACGCCGGTGCATGCCTCCCTAGGTGTCCTTGGTTGGAGAAGCTACGCTATCACACTCTACAAGCACATACGCGGCCGTCTCCTCTGCGTTCATGCACCCTTGCCATAGGGTGCTGTCTGTGATACCCAGATTAAATAGGTGTTTGTTTAGCATGCAATGTACTGTGAATCGAACCTGCAACCTTAAAACCTACTCCAGCTTATCCTATAGTGTAATAAAAGACATGGCATACTCAGTAGGGGAAAGGGAGTAAAAGTGTTTGGTACTTACTAAGAGAAGCCGATGAGTTGAGTGCAGATGGATTGATGCTATCTGATGGGAAGAAGTAAGTTGTTCCACCCACATTCTCCTGGAAAGTGAATTAATATATAGAAAATAGCGATCATCATATTATCTCTCTGTATAGTTGTACATTGTCCATTGTCTTGTCTTTGTGTAGTGGAATAGTCTTGTACACTGCTGAACATAAGCTTCCGTACAAAGTGGTCCTTGGCTGCCTCTATTCATCTACTACTTGTGACCACAATGGTCCTATTGCATTGGAGGTTTTTCCACTCCGTTTCATTGAGGTACTTCTCGATCTTGAGCATTTGTAGATTTCCTGTCTTTGGAAGGAAATAGTGATTGAGATGGCTTGTAGTCTTTTTAATGTTTATTTCCAAGGTTTGTTTAAGTCCATTATTTAGAATTTAGAATTTTATAATTTTAACAGGACTAAGGCTGTGGCCCCTTCACCACAGTAAGGTCCGCCACCGTAAAACAACAGGGCGCCTGGCCATCGATATTTCGCAGTTGGTGTGCTTGAACAGGCTTTTATAGATATAGACCGCGAAATAGTTGGACTCTGGACGCAGTCTATCTAGACAAGCCCGTTCAAGCACACCACAGCCTAAGACAACACTGTAAAAATAATGGCGAATCGCTAGACTGTCATTTTTGTTCACAAACGTTTTTAGAATCAGAATGATTTTCTACAGCAACAAACTCTACTTACATGAATCATTTGTGGCTGCACAGACATATGTGCCGCTTGCTGCATGTTAGCATTCATGAGAGATGACTGCGGCATACCAGCACTCATGTGTGCTGAAGACTGCGGCATTCCAGCACCCATGTGCACTGAAGACTGCGCCATACCAGCACCCATGTGCGCTGAAGATTGCGCCATACCAGCACCCATGTGTGCTGAAGGCTGCGCCATACCAGCACCCATGTGTGTTGAAGACTGCGCCATACCAGCACCCATGTGTGCTGAAGACTGCGCCATACCAGCACCCATGTGTGCTGAAGACTGCGCCATACCAGCACCCATGTGTGATGTCTGAGGCATCCCTCCCATGTGAGAGGCCTGTTGGATGTGTTGCAGTGGTGGGATTGTCCCTCCCATGAGAGGCCCTTGTGCCATGCCACCCATCGATAGCACTGATGGTGGAGAACCAACTGGTGACTCTGTTATCATCGACGGCTGAGCAAAGTAATTCATGGGGATGAATTCTCGCACCTGAAACAAGATTTAATTTGACTATAGTACTACTAAGAAAAGAAACAAGCGATAAGGTTTATTAATTTAACAAATCAAGATGACTAACCTGGTTGCTGGATGAAGATGGAGAGTCCTCAAAGGATAGAGCCCCCATGGCCTGCGTGAGCGGTCTAGTGGAAGTGGATGCAGACCGGTTCTAAAAAAAAGGTTCTACTTACTAATTTGTTTACATAATTATAGAAGCATAATTAAGTAAACAAATTATTCTAAGTAGGGGAACTAAGATCTGCTGATCTAACGGACATCATATTGTGCATAATTATGCTTGTAGAAGCAGAAAGGTAGCTGTTTGGACATAATGTGACAAGCAACACTAAAAGCCACCACAGCAGAAACATGTGTGGCCAAGCCGGAGGGGAAGGCGTGGGGGTCGTTTTTTATTAACTGACTTTAAAAGCGGATGAGATTCTCAATTATCATTGTTAACTCAGATTTTTTGACTGGGTGATCTGATTTTGTTTTTTTTATTTTATTTGAATGCAGGCGCTCCCCACCTGGTCCCATTCAGTTCAGTTCTCACAATGGAATCCATGAGAAAACAAATATATAAAATTCAAGTTGGTTTACAGTTTTTTAAAACAAACTCAATTATTGAATCATAAATGAAAGACACATACATCACCTGGTGCTGTATGTATAATCTTACATATATATTCAAATGATACAAGTTGCATGCTTTTGTCGCTGCTCCGGCCATGATTCCTGTGAGTGGTGGCTTTTATTGCATGGTTCAATCTAAATTGTGTTAGAATATGCTACTTTGCTTTGTTTCAACACTTAGGCCCATATTATGGGCACTTGCCCTGTCATCCTCTATACTTGAGTTATGCTTGTCAATGGCATGTGTTCAAGCATCAAAGACAGAGCAAGCTAGTCTATAATACAGACCTGAGATTTCTAAATGATTGTCAGGTATTTTGTAGCTAACTTGTGACACTACTAATGAAAAATTAAGCAATAGACCACCTTTTCCTAACTTTTAATTACTACATAGTTGACAGCTTGACTATTGGCATTGATTTATTAAAGGGGGAAGATGAGGTACTGGTTTCTCGAAAGTGGAAACCTCAAATTGTGTAAAATTGTTTGCTCCCACCTCGGTCACCGTCTGACTGGCGGCATGGGCATGTCTTTCCGTCTTTGTTGTTCTTTGTATTGCACAGGATTGGAAATATAACTGTGAGCAAATGTGTTTGCGTGTAGTTGTAACACATGCCAATTTTTTTGTAAGCGCTGGGAGAATGTAACCTATCTTCCCTTTTTAATCAATGACTATTGGTGCACTAATCAATCAAAGCAAGCTGTAGAAGAATTTTGGAATTTTGAAGAAAATTTCTAAAAAAAACTTGAAGCCGTGTTTAGGATGAATCATCTAAGTTCAACAGTTATTTACCATGTATGTCACCAGCTTCGATTCCTGAGGCAGACCAGACGGCGGCGCGTACGGCATGTTGGGGTGGTACAGCGATGGATCCATGTTTACTGCGTTCTATATCCTATCACAAATAAAAACCACTTTGAGACACAACATAAATCTACAATTGAGACCAGACTATTCTAAGGTTGAAAGTTTTTAGGAAACACCGCATTTCATACGTTTCAACTTACGGAGTAACACGAATTTAATGTCCCATCTTGTAGGCGGCCAGCCACACAAATTATCGGAATACCGAATCACCAGAACATGAAGATTTTACGCTTCTTACTTATGCATTTACACACAGGGCACTGCGACGGGATATAAGTACGCGCATAGTTTGCACATCACATCAGTTTACTGGCAATCCTTTGTTATTTCGGGACAAAATTAGTGAATTTTTATCCAAAAAACACAGGGGCACGGCACAGGATAGGCAGGACTTTACCACAGAATGACAAAGAGAATACAATAACTTCCACAGATAACAGAACTTTACAGAAATCATAGATTTATTACTCCATCTCCTTCTACGACAGAAATAGTGATGCCTGAGATGAGATGACACAAGCATTATAATATACTTTATATATGTAGACGAGGCCTGTATTCTAGGTAGCCTACAGGGGTTGTATGATAGACAATTTTAGGGCTGATTAACCTCTTTGCAGTAAGCCTTTGCAATATTTGGGTGTTTATGGTTCTGTTCGTCCAAATCAACGGTTCTGAAGAGGTTCTGAATGTAACAGACAATCTTTATGAAACGGATACGACGTTCAATATTGACAACTGTCGAGTGGTCTTTCCGGATTGGGAGCTATGATGGCGGTTAGCAAACAACGAGGACCATCTTAGACCGATCAATGAAAAGAATGCTCGTTATTATCAGTTGTTATTGAAATTTATAGCATTCAGGGCTCCGCCGTGTGCGTGAGTCTTTATCAGAAGTGGGATAAACCCATGTTTTACGCTCACAGATGTTTTACCAAGAATGGAAAAGTTCGATGGATTCACATCAAAATGATGACACTCAACAGGTCGACATTTTATGCTGTGACAAATCTGAGCTGGCGACCAAACCTGAATTCTTACGAGAATTTAACTAAGAAGTTTTATGGATGTACAGTAATACAATTGGTTTGTAATGATGTGATGACTGATAAGGGTATGGCTGTTTTACACTAAAATTACCGGTTTTTATAATGCACCTGGATTGATTTGTACGTAGGTACCTAGACTAGGTAGCATGGTTATTACTATGTAAGCAGTTCAATTTTCATGAGTTTTATTGTGATATGAACCAACGTTTGCTTGATGTTAATTAATCTTGAGAAAGAAATGACTCAAATATCTCGTACAGTTCGTACCTAGCTAGCCAAAGCTGATCAAGTGGCTTTTCCCAAGGATAAAGCATAGCAGGTGTTCTAATCTATGGTCTTAATCTTAACTGTCAGTGTCAAATATGGATGACACCTGACAGCCGCGCATCGTGCGTGTGTCTTCTACTTCACTTGTCTTGTTGGTCACACATAATAAATGATGGTCTCCATCTCCAATCCTGCCTTTCTTTATTTGGAACGTCCCAGCCTCTGCCAACGACTAGGCGAATAAATAAACATGGTGTCAGAAGAAACGAAGATGTCGATGGAAGATCCAAAGTTCAGCGTGGTTATGACTGCCACGATCAAGCCGCTAAAACTGGATTCAGATCTGGCAGCGATGTCGAATGCATGGAGATTATGGAAGCAGAAGTTCCTCATCTACCTCGAAGCGAATACGATTGATAAAGAATCGGTAAGCCGTCAAATAGCCATTTTTCTAAGTCTTATTGGAGATGATTGTCTAGAAATATTCAACTCATTTGGTCTAGATAGAAAAGATGCATCAATGACCCTTGAGAAAGTCATTCAAAAATTCGATGACAAATTCCTTCCACACAAAAATATCACAGTAGAGAGATATAACTTTTTCACAAGAAAACAGTCAGAAGAAGAGTCCATTGAAGAATATGTCACAAAATTAACAAATATGGCAATCAGATGTGATTTTGAAACTCTGAAAGAACAACTCATTTGCGACATGTTTGTAATTGGAATAACTAACAGAAAAACACAGGAAAGATTACTGCAACAAGAGTCACTAACAATAGAAAAAGCCATAAAAATTGCTAAAAGCATTGAGATTTCGCAACGAGAAACTGAAAAGCTTCAAATGGCTATCACAAAACTAGAAAAAGAGAGTACAGTTCAAGCCGTCAAGTCTCATCGACAAAATCAATCAACAGACTTGAGTCAAAAAAGTCAGCCAAAGTCTTCGAATAACCATTCTAGATTTCAGGTCTCAACACAGTCGCAATCACCTATACAAAAATCTTGTAAGAGGTGTGGTCAAGTCCACAGGTTCAAGTGCCCAGCTGAAGGAAAAACATGTTCAAACTGCAAAAAACAGAACCATTTTGCTAAATATTGCTTCTTCAACAAAGATACCAACATAAATGTAAGTATGGTATGTCAGTCAGAAAATAAAAGTAACAATGAAACGAATCAGTCGGATTACTTTGTCATAAACTCCATAAATAAAGTGTCAAATGAATGGAATATAACCATTAAATGTCATAATCATCCATTATTATGTAGAATTGATACAGGTGCTGACACAAATGTTATTTCTAAATATACATTAGATCAAATGATGTCTAAAACAGGTCAGGAAATCAACATTTTTAGGACAAATAATAAAGTCTTTTCATTTTCAGGACAATTAATTCCAAATACAGGATCATGTATACTGAAATGTAACTTTGAAAATGGAACAACAGCAAACATATGCTTTGTTGTTGTCAATGCCCAATGTCAAACAATCCTAGGTTGGAAAATATGTGAAAACCTAGGTATAGTAAAAAGGATATTTGCATTGTCTGAGGAAACATGTTATGATAATCAGAGGTCTGTTACTGATATTGTAAATAAGTATTCATCAACATTTGAAGGCTTAGGATGTCTTCCTACTCAAGCACACATAGATGTTGATTCTAGTGTCACACCAAAGGTATGTCCAGTTAGAAAAATTCCATTTGCACTTCATAATAGGCTAAAAGATGAATTAACTAACATGGAAAAACTAAAAGTTATTGAAAAAGTCATAAAGCCAACAAAATGGGTAAATTCAATTGTCTTAGTCGAAAAACCCAACGGTAAATTGCGTATGTGCCTTGATCCGAGAAATCTTAATGTAGCAGTCAAAAGACCTCATTATCCATTTCCTACATTTGATGATTTACGTTCTAAAGTTGCAGGTGCCACAATTTTCTCAAAATTAGATGCCAATTCAGGTTATTGGATGATACCACTAGATTCGGAGAGTAGTGACCTCTGTACATTCAATACACCTTTTGGTAGGTATAAATTTCTTAGGCTTCCGTATGGAGTAAATTCAAGTGGAGAAATATTTCATAGAATAATGACAGAACTTTTCGAAGGGCTACCAGGAGTAATTGTTTATATTGATGATATCTTGGTATACGGGTCAAATGAAAATGAACATAAGCAACGTCTAGAAAGTGTATTTAAACGAGCAAAAGAAGTTAATTTAAAGTTTAACAAGTCCAAATGTCAGTTTGGGGTAACTGAAGTAAAATATGTAGGTCATATTTTCAATAAACAGGGTGTTTCACCTGATATGTCAAAAGTAGAAGTCATAACCAAAATGTCCAGTCCGAAAAATGTCAAAGAGCTACAAAGATTTCTAGGTATGGTCAACTATTTAGGTAGTTTTATCCCAAACTTGTCAATAGAAACAAATTTGCTTAGAGATCTCCTCAAAAAACAAAATGCATGGCAATGGTCACCCATACATGAACAACAATTCACAAAGTTAAAATCAATCATTTGCCAAACACCAGTACTAGTCCACTATGATGTCAGGAAACAAATTAGAATGTCTGTAGACGCATCAAAAGATACAGTAGGTGCAGTAATTTTTCATGACAAAAATCCAATTGCATATGCTTCAAAGTCACTAACGCCATGTCAAGAGAACTATGCTCAAATTGAGAAAGAATTATATGCCATTGTATTTGGTTGTAAGAAGTTCCATCAATATGTTTATGGAAAACCAGTCTATGTAGAAACAGATCATCAACCACTTGTAACTTTATTCAAAAAACCTTTGTCTGATGTCCCAACAAGACTTCAAAGAATGATGATCACATTACAAGCATACCACTTAATCGTCACATACACAAAAGGCACAGAAATGTATATCTCAGATACTTTGTCAAGGTCAAAAGTCAATAACATAGAAGTCAATGAAGTTCTCGAAGAAATAGAAACTGGTATAGAATGTCATGTCAATTTATTAACATCAAATTTAGCTATCACACCTGAAAAATTAGAAAAAATCTTGATGAATACCAACTCTGACAACACCTTACAAAAGTTGAAAGAATTCTACATACAGGGATGGCCAAACTGTAAACAAAATTGTGATCCAAACACATTACCTTACTGGAATATTAGACATGAAATACATGTAATTAATGATTTGATCTTCAAAAGCAATGCCATTATCATTCCATCTACAATGAGATCAGAAATATTGTCAATTTTGCATGCAAGCCATATGGGTATTGAAAAAACAAAGAATTTAGCCCGAGGAATAGTCTATTGGCCTAACATGAATCATGAAATTGAGATTCTTATAAAACAATGTGAGTCTTGTCTAACATTTAGTCCAAACAAAACAAAGGAGCCTTTATTGCCACATGATCAGCCTAAACTTCCATGGCAAAAACTAGCCACAGATTTATTCGAATACAAAGGAAAGAAATATTTGATTGTTGTTGATTTCTATTCAAATTATTTTGAAGTAGCACACTTAAACCAAAACACTACACATTCAATTGTCATAACACAATTAAAATCAATATTTTCTCGTCATGGAATCCCCTTGCAACTAGTCAGTGATGGAGGTCCACCATTCAATTCAACAAATTTCAAAGAGTTTTTAAGTGATTGGGATATTGAACATATTGTCTCAAGCCCACACTTATCCAGGTCAAATGGTCTCGCAGAAGCAACTGTGAAAATAGTCAAAAATATTTTGTTTTGTTTTTGTAATATTGTAAACAAGTTTGAAGTACTTGCTTTATGTCAATGTCAAAGTAACTTCACTTTTGATATTTGTCTATGTCTCAAAAAGGGGCATGTTCTAATCTATGGTCTTAATCTTAACTGTCAGTGTCAAATATGGATGACACCTGACAGCCGCGCATCGTGCGTGTGTCTTCTACTTCACTTGTCTTGTTGGTCACACATAATAAATGATGGTCTCCATCTCCAATCCTGCCTTTCTTTATTTGGAACGTCCCAGCCTCTGCCAACGACTAGGCGAATAAATAAACAGCAGGTAAAGATAATTATGTCCTATAGTGTTATTGATGATAGCCTGTGTCGTGTCAATTGCACAACATGCCTGTCGGATGCATTTTTCTGTTGTGATTTATTGGTTTCAGGCTTCAGTAGAAGTGGAGGATGCCAGACAGTACATGCTTGCAGGTCACATGGATCATAGAGGCAAATAAAGATTTTGTGATTGACATTGGTTGGAGCCAAAACTACGGGTGATGATACCAGCCAGAGGATTAACTTTGCCTGGAACGACTGGGAATTAAGGGTCCTCATCACAACGCTAAGCGCACACCTACCTACTTCTGAATGGTTTCAGTTCCAAAGTTAGTGGTTGTTCATTTGAAAAAAAAAGTGAAACAATAAAATTTGTTTGTGTTGATTATTTTGTTATACCTACTGCCCTACTGCTTAATATTGTCTCGCATTATGTTGTTCTGTTGTGTGTTATTTTGTAACACTCTTGTATTTACTTGTTTGGTTTTGATCTTTGTTTCTGCTATGCTGTTTTTGCTGGAAGTTGAGGTCTTTTTGTGGCATCTTGGACATGGTGGTGATTAGCAGAACTGGTGTGAACATCTTGGGTTTTTACACTCAGAATAGATCCTTGAGATGTGATTGGTAGCCGTCTGCTTAGACGCGTGTGAGCATATTGAGTACGGTGTCTCAATATTAGTTCTACAAGCATACGGTGTTGCTTGGCAGAACAGTTGTGAGCATCTTGGGTTGCTACACCCAAGATTATCCTTCAGACATGCACGGTGGCTGTCTGCTTGGATGTGTGTGTGCGTATTGAGTACGGTGTCTCAATATTAGTTCTACAAGCATACGGTGTTGCTTGGCAGAACAGTTGTGAGCATCTTGGGTTGCTACACCCAAGATTATCCTTCAGACGTGAACGGTGTCCGTCTGCTTGGATGTGTGTGTGCGTATTGAGGACGGTGTCTCAATATTAGTTCTACAAGCATACGGCGTTGCTTGGCAGAGCTGTTGTGGGCGTCTTGGGTCCCTACACCCAAGACTCCAGACATACACGGTGGATGTCTGGCTAGATGTTGTTTTGTGGCATTGAGTTGCTTATTGTAAGTTTGTTGTCGTCTGACCTAGTGTCATGTTTAGTAAATTTGTTGTCGGCTTGTGGTCAAGCAGTTCCTTGTTTTGGGTCCCCTGATATATCTGGTGGTGCCACCGCGGATCTCATCTGTGGTCGGTAACTACCATTGGTTGATCTGTTGGTATGTTCGTGCCTAGAGTACGTTGTTCTCGAGAAATGAAACAATTGGCCGGAGTTCTTATGTTTGTTGTATATTGATGATTTGTCTGTTTGCAGCTGACTGAAGCTAGGTGTAGGGAATTGGTGGAGTAACCGGGCTGCGGTGACAAGAGCGACGCGACGGTGCAGACATGCGTTTGCTGGTCTGTGCATTGATCATACCTAGAAGAATGATGTCAGGTTGGACGAGCGATTTTATGACTTTATCGGAGCCTGCCGTTCTTTATTAATTATTTGTGCGCCCGTGGTAAGTACAGGGAGTGCAGATGCTCCAGGGTGAGTCTGTTTTTATTATCTTCAATTGTATTGCAATGTTCAACAAAAACAAACTATACGCTAAGTTTGTTAACGAGGCCATTTCTACTCGCGGCGGTTGGCCGAGGCGATAGCTGTTTCGTTCTCCGGAGTGCAGGCATGGATCTGGCAGTGTTGTGCTTACTTCTACTGCCGCTGCTGTCCCCAAACGAAAATGCTTTTTTGTGGAGCATCATCTATACACCCTCGCAACGACATTCCAGCTCGAGATGCTACATGCATAAAGTGTAATAGAAAGGGCCACTATGGAAAAGTCTGTCGTAGCAGGACACCGACACCTGCTTCAACAACGGAAACAGATGACTGCGGCCACTGCAGTATAATATCTGCGGCGGCACCGACTTCACTGCGCAAGGCAATGGTGACAGTTATTACTAAGGGAGTTCGAGCAGAAGCCTTGATTGACACCGGGAGCTCCCTGAGCTTCGTCAATGAGGACTCTGCCAGTCTCTGTCAACTGAAGAAGAGGCGTTGCGACCAAACTATTTCTATGGCTTCCTTATCTCACAAGTCATAGGTTAACGGCTCGACTCTCCAGAATGTTAGGATCGGAGACAATGCCTTTAACAACGTCAATCTCCCGATTGTGAATAACTTATGTGCCGACGTTATAATTGGCCATGACGTCTTAGAATCACACTCGACTCTAGAATTCAAATTTGGTGGACCGAAAGATAAGTTAAAGGTTTGCAGCGTAGCTGCAGCCTCTGTCCCTGCTGTACCCCTATTTTCTAATGTCACGGCGGACTGCAAACCTATCGCTGCGAAATGAAGGAAAGAAACAAAAAAAAAAAAAAAAAAAAAAAGGAAGGAATCATAGAAGAAGGTCTGTCACCTTGGCGAGCGCAGGTTTTAATCACGAAAAATGCAATCACAAGAGGCGGATGGTAATAGATTACTCGCAAACCATCAACAAATATACACAATTGGATGCCTTTGCCTACTCGTTACCCAACATTGAAGAGATGATAACAAAGGTAGCTAAATACGCGATTATTAGCGCTATAGATTTACAGAGCGCATACCACCACGTGCCCATCTTGCCTGACAAAAAAAAAACCTTCACAGCTTTCGAGACATGTGGTAACCTGTATCATTTTCGTAGAATTCCGTTTGGTGTTACCAACGGTGTGTCTAGTTTCCAAAGAACTGTCGACTGGCTCATCAGAACCGAAAACCTAAACGGTACTTTTGCCTACATTTATGATATTACTGTATGTGGAAAGACACAGGAAGAGCACGATAAAAATCTTAGACTATAATTTGTCAAAGCTGTGGAGAAGTACAACCTTACCCTAAACAAAGAAAAGAGCAAGTTCACACAGTCGACTATAAACATTCTTGGCTATACATTTGAAAATCATGTTATTATGCCAGTTAGTGAGCGACTGAAACCGCTTCTAAATATGCCCCCACCCAATGATGTAGTTTCTCTTCGAAGGACTCTCGGTATGTTCGCACACTATTTGTAGTGGTTTCCTAGTTTTTCATAGAGAATCTATCCTATGGTGCATACCAAAAGTTTCCCCTTAAGCTCAGACGCAGTAAAATGTTTCGAGGACCTGAAATCTGTTATAGCAAAGTCACGCCATAGACGACAAGTTACCTTTTAGTGTCGACACTGACGCTTCCGGGCATTCCATCGCCGCTACATTATCACAGAATTCGAGGCCCATCTCCTTTCACTCAAGGACCCTCAATCAGAGCGAGCGAAATCACTCAGCGGTAGAGAAAAAAGCCTATGACATCGTTGAAGCTCTGAAGAAATGGCGCCATGTTCTTATCGGTAGACCGTTCAAACTCATCACGGACCAACGATCGGTTTCCTTCATGTTTGTTGCAAAACATACAAGTAAAATTAAAAATGAGAAGATCCAGAGATGGCGGCTGGAACTGGCACCATACAGATATGATATTAGTTTCTACATTCACGTGGCATTGCGACTAGCAGAACTACGGCCTACAATCCTCAAGGCAACGGCCAAGTCGAGAAATTGAATTCCACGCTATGGAAAACAGTACAGCTCTCTCTGCGTTCGCTCAACATGCCTATAGAAAATTGGGAGCATGTACTTAATGTGGCTCTCCACTAGATTAGATCGCTCTTATGCACAGCTACTAACTGCACGCCACATGAGCCTGTTCACACATCCGCAAAGATCAATGAATGGTCACAGTATTCCAACATGGCTAACCAATTCGGGGCAAGTCCTCATGCACTGTTTTGACCGTTCTAATAAGTATCAGCCTGTGGTGGAAGAAGTGGAGCTGCTTCAAGCGAATCCAGATTACTCATATGTGAGACTCAAGATGGAAGAGAAACCACCGTCTCGAATCGACCTTGCGCCTGTCGAAGGGCAAGTGGAAATTATTTTGGATCAACCGGATGTAATCTAAGTATCGTAAGGTCGGCCAACTGTGTCGGTTCTGATACGTCTGCTGGCGTGGTGGCCAAAAGCTGTATTAGTTACCCTATGGCGTCCGTGGACTGACGCATTGTCAGGCATTGGCCGTGTAGACGAGGCCTGTATTCTAGGTAGCCTACAGGGGTTGTATGATAGACAATTCTAAGGCTGATTAACCTCTTTGCAGTAAGCCTTTGCAATATTTGGGTGTTTATGGTTCTGTTCGTCCAAATCAACGGTTCTGAAGAGGTTCTGAATGTAACAGACAATCTTTATGAAACGGATACGACGTTCAATATTGACAACTGTCGAGTGGTCTTTCCGGATTGGGAGCTATGATGGCGGTTAGCAAACAACGAGGACCATCTTAGACCGATCAATGAAAAGAATGCTCGTTATTATCAGTTGTTATTGAAATTTATAGCATTCAGGGCTCCGCCGTGTGCGTGAGTCTTTATATATGTATTTTTTCTGATTTATAATATCTTTCTGGGCCTGGATAAAAATCATTTTCGATTCTAGTTTATAGCCCTACTCACATCAACGCCAATTTTTAAGCGCGTCCTGTATCGCGCGATTTTGATATTTGCTTGCAGAACATTTTGTATTAAGTAATAAATAACGCATACGTTGACGCACACTTCCGATTCGGCCTCCGCGATTCGGGTTGTCCGAGGCGTTTCCGAGTCCTGCGATTTTGCATCTTTTGAAGCTGCGATTTGGTTTTTTTTTAAGCTGCGATTTGGCTTTTTTTGGAAAGCTGCGTCGCAACAGCCGCTAATTAGTTAGCGCGTCTTGTAAAGTGCGATTTCGGCGATTTTCTAGCGCAATTCCTTACACACAGCGGCTTATTATAAAGCGCGATTTCGGCGGCGCGGCCGGGCGCCCCCGCTGCCGGCGCCGCCACCTCCCCGCCTTACCGGCGGCAGTGCAAACGACGAAAACCATCCCTCCACTCTGCGTCGCCGCCCGCAAGACGCAGCTTCAAAAAAAGCCAAATCGCAGCTTAAAAAAGCCAAATTGCAGGTTCAAAAGAACCAAAATCGCAGGACGTGGAAACGCCTCGGACAAACCGAATTGAGGCAGTGTGCGTCAACGTATGCATTTTCATACAAAATGTACTGCAAACAAATATCGCAAAATCGCTTAAAAATTTGCGGCGATGTGAGTAGGGCTTAAGTCGGAAGTAATGAAAAATATAGTTATATAATTAATTAATATTATTAAATTGATATTAGTTCAACATCCCTCTCTAAGTTCTGTGGTTCTTTTCTTATCTGTGGGTGTGGCTTAGATTTTGCTCGATTAAGGCCCTACTCACATCAACGCTAATTTTTAAGCGCGTTTCTGCGTCCTGCGATTTGGCGGGTATGGCGGGACGGTGGGACGGCAAGACGCGCTAACTAATTAGCGGCTGTCTGCGGAGGGCTTAACGCGCACCCGTCCGCGCTGCTTCGCCGGAACCGGATTCCGAATGCCTAGAGGATTTTAGTCAAATGCTGCGCAAATAGGTGCGCGGGGTTGCGTACTCATTCGAGAAGTTTTCTTAGAGATTTGAAAATACCATGACTTCGTTGCGTGCGGCGCGGACATAATACGCGCTCACCATAACCAAGACGAATCCTTAGATGGAGGACATCGATCAAAAATTTCGTCGGCCCGCGAAATTTTTGATCGATAATGGAGGATTATAAACGAAACTAACGAAAAACCACAGACATCCGAGCTGCCTGCGCGACAAATGAAAAACTTTCCGTAGTGATACTGCGTAGTATTTGTCGCCAAACGAAGTGAGTAAGCTCACTCATCATGAATGAATCATTGTGAATATCAATGTGATTGCACTATAAATGGCAATACATAACAACAGTTGGGTTTATTGACAAAAACACTTATTTTTAAACAGGCATTTTGTTAACGCACCTATTCAAAGACAATGTCACAGTATTTGGGCGTCAGGGAGCAATATTATTTAGTTTTAATTGAATAATAATAATTGGTATATCCTATAGAACAACTCAGACATTCATTTGTTCATAATAGTCCTACAAAGCATGGATATCGCAGCCAGTTTGAGATCGCTCGCTACCTCGCCAAAAAAATTACACGAAATCTAACAGAACACGTTTTTGGCCTTGCTCCGCATGTCGAAGGCGTTTGTTGTTCTTGTTCGAGGCGTGAGTCTAAACCATTGATTGATTAAAAGGGAAGATGAGGTACTAGTTTCTCGAAAATGGCAACCTCATACTGTGTAAAATTGTGTACTCCCACCTCAGTCACCGTCGGACCACCACCGGCGACACGGGCGGTCGTGATTCGCGTGAAATATTGTTGTCTCGGTCTCACTTCGCTCTTAGATACGTCTTTCCGTCTTTGTTGGATGGATGTAAGTCGATAGAACGTATGTGCCTCAGCTATTGTGAGACTTAAGAAAATAAAATACCACTGTATTTTATTTTCTCATATTTATTATTTTCATCATTTTATTTCCATGTTTTTTATTATGTAACCGTAGTAACGAGATGTCTTTGTTTTTATTTGCTGATGTTGTCTTAACATTATTTTTATTTTACGAATTTTATGTCCTGTTATGTTGTTCTAAATTTATTTTCACTAGCAAGTAGATGTCCTAGATTTAACGCATTGGAGTGTACTCTGTAATGTTATGTCTGGTTTTAAATAAAGAATTGAATTGAATTGAATTGAATTGTTCTTCTTTGTATTGCACAGGACTGGAAAAATAACTGTAAGCGTATGTGTTTGCGTGTAGTTGCAACACATGCCATATTTTGAGTAAGCGCTGAGAGAACGTAACCTATCTTCCCTTTTTAATTAATCAATGGTCTAAACTATACCCATGCGTGAATACGGAATACCATACTAGCTACCGCATAAAAATTACACGATATATTAACAGTAAAAATACCTACTATATCCTTTAATAAATGCGCAAAAAAATCACCCAAAGGTTGCCTGGAAGTGACAGTTTCTGTACAATGGGTATCGCACGTATCGCTTAGAAGCGAACCGTGAAATATCTATAAATAGATAGATAGATAGAAAATTCTTTATTGCACACTTATTAAAAGAAACAATACAATAGAACAGCTTAAAAACTAAGTGACCAGTGGCGATCTTATCGCTCAAGAGCTATAATATAACTTCTAGGTACTGTATCTCAATTGTAGGTATATCACGGTTCGCTCCACTCGCCAATAATATCTGGCCAGAGGGTCCCCGTTTGATTACCGTCATCTTCACCTTACCTATCGCCGCCGCTGTGGGAAGAAAAATAGTCAACCCAACGTTTCTTAATCTATAGGCCTCATAAGTACTTTCGTTTCGTATGGAGTTTGTCTAATATTCAAACCAGTGAAATGTTTAATAATAAAAAAAAAAATTATATTTGAATATGAATTTGAATATGAATTTTATTATATTTTATAAATAACTTTAGTCAAGAAACTGTACTAACAAACTATGGATTAATTTATCTGCAATAAAAGAATTTGAATTTGAATTTGAATTAGTCATATTATTCTGGACTATTTTTTCAGTACAAACCATTTGCAATATAATTGTTGGCATATTTTATTTGATATAAAATGATTCCATCCGGTGAAGGTTGTATAGCGGGATCCAGATTCCTACTATTTTCAGATTTTGATAATAAGTTACTGTACCTATTGAAAAAGCAAATAATAATCTAATATAGATTATTTACATTTGAAATGATAGAACTAACTGCATTCTGTTGCAAACAATCTACAGGTAGCTCAACTGATCCATATCAATACCAGTCGTCGCGAACACAAAACGCTGGCTGCATGCCCCGCTGCTGTATGACGATGATGATGCGCTGCGCCAGATAGGTACTCACCAGTTCTCAAACTCGAGAAACAACGAGAGTTTGTGTTGCGGTTCGATATTTATTATATTTTAAATTCTGCAACCTAGTGGATACAGCGGGGGTCTAGCTCTCGGCGGCACCTGTCTACTGCAGTTCACTGCAGTAGACAGGTGCCGACTGCAGGAGTCGCCTGCGGTCGACTCCTGCAGTCGGCAACTTGGCGTCCATGTATTTGAGCCGTGCAGGTATAAGAGCCATAACTGACCTCGTAAATTTATTTGTTGGTAGAAAGCACAGATAGAAACTGACTAACGCGCTTTTAGTATACTGCCACCATAAGGAAAAAAGGCGTATCTGACATTTTGTTTAATATTGAGTTATAATCATCATCGGAATCAGTAAAAAAAGACATACCTACCATTATTTTTATATTTTGGCTAAAACATGTGACCCTAAAAATCTTACTGTTAAGTATGACGCATTTGAAACGTCATAATATTTACAAATAATATAAAATATATAATGTATGAAAAAAATATCCTTGAACTTCAACGAACATTTAAAAAAAAGAATTGGCCAAATTGGTCCAGGCGTTATTGAGTTATGCGCTTACCAACACATTTGCGAGCCTTGCTGTGTGGCCGACCGAGCGTGGTCGTATTGCGGTGAGCGAAGCGAACCGCAATGCGACTAAGGGGCACAGCATGGGGAGCGAAGCGAGCCATGCTTTGACTCCGCCCCCCCTGAATCCCCTCCCCCATCCAAGAATTTGATATGGGTATCGTTTTCGACTAACATGCGGCTAAGGATTACGAATTTGATGGCGGCGGGCGTGGGTCGGACAAACGCGAGCTGCTTGCAGCTCGCGCACTTACACAACCTAGTCATTTTTATATTATAGATAAATGCAATTTCTCATAGGATTAAAAGACATTACTGCTTGGTAATAAGAAGAAAAAACGGTTTTGCGTAGAAAAGCCTTTTCATTTTAGTGTTATAAAAAATAGGCAGGCGCAACTGGCAGTATCGTCTTTTCTACGTAGTATTGATAGTCGTGCGGGGTGTGGTTTATAGTTTATAGTTTGGTTTATTTATTTATCATCATAATGTAACATTACAGTTTACCAAAAAAACCAATGCGTTACAACATGTAAGTACTTAAAGAATAATACCTACTTAGTAGGTCACTAGGTATATTGCTAATAGGTAGGAAGGTGTAGGACCTTACTTACACAAAATTACATTAAATAATTACAATAAACAGAAATAAAATAATTAGAATTAACACACAGAAACACAACAAAAAAAATCATGAAACAAAGGTAATAAGTAAATAAATTATACGAAAGCGGAAGACAAATTAACAAACTTAGCCTATATATATACAAAACAAAAAAAAACTAAGAGCGTAACGTAACATACTTACAACAACTGCACACAGACACACATTTAACACAACACTCACACGTACGCATACCAGAAAACATAAAAAACATAATACACAGACAGAACAGGGAAAATAGTAAGATTTAGGTACCGATATGAAAATAAATAGAACAACACACTTTATTACAATTCAACACATTCGGAATAGGTTGGACATACTTTTGCGATTTTAATCAGTGTGTCAGCCAATATATCTACATCTGGATGTTCATTAACGATTGCATTGAGGTGGTTTTGAGCTCGGCAGATGGGTGACTGTTGCCTGGCGACAGTGCGTGGTGGGGCAGGTGCAAACAGTGGCACTCGTCCGGTGCGGAACCTTATGCGTTGCTCAGGCAGGCAGAGCCGGCTCGCTTCGCTCACTAAGTTCGGACAGTCCACTACACCCCGTAAAATACGGCACACATTCATGATCTAGTCACATAGTCTGCGCGTTTCCAGAGAATTGAACCCGAGGTCTCCTTGCAAATATTTTGTCGGGTACATGTAAGGGTAGTAGCCTCTACTTTTCAAATAAAGAAATCTCAAAAATCTTTTCTGGACCTTTTCGAGCATCAGAGCATAGGTCGATTGATGTGGGCTCCACACACATGAAGCATTTTCTAATTTTGATCTTTCCAGTGCAGTGTATAATAACCGGATGGTATTGGTTGTTTTGAACTCTTTGCATTTTGCAATTCCTTGTTACAAAGCCTAGGCGGTTGAAACAGTCCTTCGTGAGTGTGCGGATATGGTCATGGAATGTCAGTCTAGGATCGAATATGATACCAGAATCCCTTACTGTCGTACATCTGGTTACTGCCTTTCCTCCCAGCTCATACGTCCATGATAATACTTGTTGCGCGCGTGAATAACTCATGACTTGGCATTTTGCAATGTTGAGGAACAGTTGGTTGTTCTGACACCAGTCTTGTATTGAGTCAAGGTCTTTTTGCAGTTTAGCACAGTCTAATGAAGATTTTATGGGTTTTACTATTTTGAGATCGTCAGCATAAAGTAATCATGTGCTATTTTGCAGGCAGTTTGGAAGATCATTGATCATGATGGTGAAAAGCAATGGTCCTAGGGATGATCCCTGACTTACGCCTGATCTCGTGTGGTAGGGATCTGAGTCATAGCAGCCCAGTCTCACAAACTGACTTCGGTCACGCAGAAAATCAGCAAAAAGCTTAAGAAGCCCGGGACTGAATCCAATACCTCCCAGCTTTACTAATAAAATATCGTTATTAACCTGGTCGAAGGCTTTTTTAAGGTCCAGGTATAAAACATCAACTTGGACGTTATCATCAAGTTTTTGGGATATTATGTCGACAAGAGAAAGCAGGTTGGTATTGACAGAGCGTTTGCTTCTAAAAGCATGCTGTGCATCCGTAAGATATGGTTCTAACTGCTTGTATATTTTGCTGTGTAAGATGCTCTCAAACAGTTTTCCAAAACAGGACAGAATGGCAATAGGTCGATAGTTATCTGCTTTGGTTTTGTCACCCGATTTTAATACTGGTACTACTCTCGATTGCTTCCAAATTTTGGGATATATACTAGATCTGAGGGATGCATTAAAAATATGGGTGAGAGATTCAATAAGTTGGGTCCTGAATGCTTTAACAACATATGGAGGAACGTTGTCTGGGCCTAGTGAACTTTTTGGCTTAAGTTTGCGGATGTGCAGGTCAACGTCAGATTCAGAAACGTTTATACTGATGATGTGGTTGTTACCAACAATTCGGGACCCAACCTTGGTATCTAGAGATGGATTCTGTGGGATAAAAACGCTGCTAAAATAACTGGCAAAAGCTCCAGCCGCAGCTTTTCCGCTGTATTTGGACTCTTCATGTACAATATACGGATCAAAACAGCCCTTTGTTCGGAGGCTGGTCATATGTTTCCAGAATGCACGTGGATTTTTGGATAGGTCTGTCTCTATGTATAGGATGTGTTGTTTGTACGCTGCAGGTATATCTAGTTTGATCTTTGCTCGGATCGCTGAGAAAAAACTGTACAGGTTCTTATCTTTGCTTGCCTTCCACTGCTTGTGAAGAGCATGTTTTAATTATATCGGCGATGATTTCCTTAGAATACCATGTTGGGTATCGTCTTGTAGGTTTCACTCTACGTATTTTCATCGGCACGCATTGATCGAAACATGTGTATTAGGTGATCGTACAATATGTCTACGGCTTGTTGGTGGTGGTACGGTGGTGGGGGACGCGGTCGGAGCCGTAAGATCAGTTGCGCCCAGTAAGTTCCGTGAAGGTGCAATGTCATGATACTATCGAGCTGGTCTGATGATGGAAGCTAACCGTAGGAACTCCTAAACAACAAATGACATAACATCGTGTTTGGGTTGATTGTATTTGTCTTCTCAAACATGATAGTCCTCTAGGTGATGGTCAGTCAGGGTCCTGGTGAAAGAGCCCCTGGGAGGCCATAGGAACTACAGAAGGAAACGACGTAACCTGACCGAGTTTGGGCTCGTTGGATTGGTCTTTCCAAGCACATTGGTCCTAGATAATATAAAAAAGAAATAAAAGTTTTTTAAATAAATTATAGGATTTTGGTTTAAGTACCTAATACATATTTCGAGTATTGCCTTGAGTTTTGCGAGGCACGTTCTACAAAAGTAACTGAAATTTTAAATAGGATGGGAAATAAATATATCTTTATCATACTAGTATCAAACATGCAAAAATTTGGAGATTTGGATGGGTGTTGTTAAATCTTCACGCCAAAAGTACTAAACGGATGGAGCTGAAATTTCGCATACAGGTAGTTCTAAGTATAAGCTTCTTTATAACTGTATAAAATCAGTTTCTATGGTTTAGAAATAACCTTAAAGAAAGCGTGCGCCGAGGCGAAAAGAAACTAGTTATTCATAATCATAATGGGTATATTATTCAGTTTCATTCACGTCTTATTAAATTAAAGTAATTTTATTTTGTATCAGTGTGCAAAATGAGACGTAATCGATGCGCAAAAATAATTTCGTTGGTGTCATCAATCAGTTCTTGTCAGGATCAACCACAGGAACAGGCAGATACCAATTGTGACAAGCTGGTTTTTGCTGAATCAGCTGAAAATGACACTATGAACTATACGGACCGTCATAACAACTTACCTCCTCAGCGACCTAGATTTTGATTCTGCTCTAGCTAGAGGAAGGCAGACAGAAGAAAGCCATGGTAGCGAGAGTTATTCTACCATGTATATTCTGCCATTATTTGTTTTCATCTTCATCATTGAAAAACATGTATTTTTTTCCGAAATCTATGTTATTTATTATAATATATTTATCTATATTATAAAGAAATAGATTAAAGTAAATTTAATTGTCCCCTGCTGGTCACAGGTCTCTCCCTGAGTGCCTTAATTGGTGTCCGTGGGGGGAGGAGGAGTTGAGTTAATGCCCATAATCCCTATGCCCAGCATGAGGGTTGCACGTGGACTACACCCAACGTCTGTGGTAGATTTGCTTATTTAACTAAAGGTAATTTAATTGTCCTTTTCAATTCTATTTAGTCGGGGGTTTTACAAAAAATATTTCTTCCTTTTTCGATTAAGTACATACTATTTTTTGATTTTCTACTTTACTTATAGCCGATTTTTCGAACGCAGATCATCCTTTTCATTAATTAATCAATGGTCAAGTCTCTAATCAAGTGTATTTAATTTTTAACAAGTCAGAATTAAACACGTCATGGTATTTGATAGTTTTCAATGAAAATCTGTCAAAAATTCCTCACTCGAGATGTGAGACGTGCATGAATTTCAGTTGCGTTTGAATACTCGGAAGTTTAACTTTCGGAAATTGAACTGAGGGGTGAGTTTGACGCCAATACGACGTATATATTTTTGCGAGACGTCTCAGTTTCCCATTTCATTTTTGCAACAAACTTGAACGTTAATTTATCTTTTATTATTTCACACCACATAGCAGGTTTTTGTTTCATAAATAAATGGGGCGGCAAAGCTAACTGGCCCGGGGCGCCAAATCTGTAAATACGCCTCTGTATTCTTACATATCTATGTTGCGAGCGATCGTCACCGAAGCCTTAAGGCGTCGTCATAGTTGGTAGTGATCGTACGATGGCGCGATGCGTTCTCGTCGTGCGATGACTTCAAACATACAGATTTCATCAGAGTGTCCTATTTGAACCTCGCAAGTAATCGTGCGAGCACATAAAATGCTTAATAACGATCGGACGATGCCTTTGATCGTGCGACCATGTAATCAAAGTAACAGATCTCCTTTTTTTTCTTCTTTTAATGGCGTCTACGTCTGGGTTGACATAATTTCGTGATTATTGCTTTTTTATACCGAAATAGTTGATGAGGTATAAGATTTTTTTTTAATTTAATTTAATTTTGCTTAAGAAGTATTTTATGTTACTCTGTTGCACATTAAACCGACATAATTACTACCTATATGAAAGAAATATTAAAAAGTAATAAATAAATGATATAAATACATTGATAATGTAAGTTAAGCCTGAACGAAATTAATAATTAAAACACAAATTACAAAAAATCTTATTATTTTTCATAAATGTTGAAAAAATATCCGAATATTCGAATAATTTGCTCTAGAAGTATTCATATTATTCGAATAGTAAAATAGGGTATATGCATGTGATTTCAAAATGACTAATAAATATATACGTATTCACTATTGATATAGAAACATATCTACATATTTATTTTAGAATTTTGAGATGTTTTTATCGTCAAAGTGGCGTGAGCGCGACGCCAGCCATCGAGCGACGGCATCACACGATGAACATCGCGCGATCTATTATGACTATTATGACACCTGTTAGGTCATCGCACGACCAATTTGATCGTGAGATGAAAAACGCATCGCACCATCGTACGATCGCTCCCAATTAGGACGACGCCTTAAGCCTCGACCACTACAGCTAACTTAGCTAAAACCTTTATACCTAATCATAGTAATCATAATCATTTATTTTGCAGGAATGTAGGTGTACAAAGGTCTTAAAATTACAGCATAGGTCCTATACATTCTGCCTCGTCAAGGCGTACAAAACCATCTTAAAACTGAATACTTACAAAAATAGGGAAATTACAGTGACACCAAAAAAAAACAGAGCCAAGCACAACAACCGAAGCAAAGAGAATACAATAACTTCGTAAAACCGAAGATATTGTATTCTCCAAAGAGAATACAATAACTTCGGTATTCTCTTTGACAGTTGACACTCGCTTTGAAACGACGACATGACATGAGGCTATTTCACCGTAAAAATATCAGTAGGTAGTAAAACTCATTTTCAACTTCTTACTTTATGGCGCCGCTCGAATGATAAAGTCAAAAAAATTTACTAATAAAATATCAAAATTTCGCTTTTGAGCTATGAAAAGGATTTTAGATTTGAAATAATACATCAATTTATAAAATATCCGTTATTTCGTAATATGCCATCACTCACACCCATACAAATTATATGCCACCCACTCAGCCTCAACAAAAAACATTGATCTCTGTGATATAGTCTTAATTGCTGATGATACTTCATTGATTTTTAAAATTGACAGAAATAAACATAATTATGACGTACATCGTCATAATTATGTTAAATAATTCTCTTTCACAAATAATAGATTGCACATTGTAGACTCAACTGTTTTCCTAGGGTTACATGGTATTGATTCCTCTCTTCAATGGAGACCGAAAATTGATGTTCTCGCAGGCAGACTTAGTTCAGCAGCGTATGCGGTTCGAACAATTAAAATACACTATATAAAGATAAAGATACATTTATTTGGCCAAAACAGGTGACTACATAGGTACAATAGCTATAATGAAGGTAGGCTATACATAGATAGGTGCATACAGATGTAAAATTGGCGACTGTGCTGCCCCTGTTGGCCAAAAGGGGTCAAACTCAGCTCTGTGCTGAACCATTATATACTATAACTAAATACTAAATTAGATATATTACCGATGAAGATACAGCTAGGTTAGTTTACTTCAGTTACTTCCATAGTGTTATGTCTTATGGTATTTTGCTTTGGGGACAGGCAGCTGACATCCAGACTATCTTTGTTCTTCAGAAAAGGGCGGTACGCGCTATTTAGAAATTAAATTCACGCGACTCGTTGAGGGAATTATTTAAAGTAATTAATATTAACAGTATCGCAATACCTCTATGAAAATCTAATGTATACACACAAAAACAGAGATATATTTAATGAAAAGGTGTGATGTTCTTAATAAAATACAAGAAACAAGAACAAATTACATATCCCTATCCCACCATTATAGATTACGAAAGGTAGGGAAATCATTTGTGGGCAGTTGCATAAGATTCTATAATAAGCTTCCATCTGAAACAACCGAGCTTTCTATTCGTACATTTTAAACTGTATATAAAACGAAATCATATAAAGAAAACCTATTACTCCTTAGATGATTACGTTAATGATGTTAATGCTTGGCCGGATGTCGCCCAGTTCCACACCGACAATAGTATGTAAGAACAGTTAGACTTAGTTATGCTAAGATTGTACTAATTGATAAGCGATAAACTTGCTAGTGGTTTCTTTTTCACTTCTTCCGCTAGTGAACAAAAAATTAAAGTGAATTCATCTATCAAAAGCGGCCTCCCTCCGGCGAAATTTCTGAATTAATGAGTGAATTAGAGTCAATTGCACCTTATTTCTTGTTTGATAGTAATAACTATTTATCAAGCTATTTATATAGTAAAAATTTGACTAAATAAGTATAAAAATAAGTGCTCATTTTGTAAGTCTAAAGAAATAAACGATTTGACTCTGATCTGACTTTTTAACAGAAAAACAAAAATGTTTTGTTTCTC
This sequence comes from Eupithecia tripunctaria, assembly GCA_955876795.1. Classification (NCBI taxonomy): domain Eukaryota; kingdom Metazoa; phylum Arthropoda; class Insecta; order Lepidoptera; family Geometridae; genus Eupithecia; species Eupithecia tripunctaria. Next base: position 529,615 of record OY041599.1, on the reverse strand, counting down.
CGTTGAAGGGATTTCTTCGCCTTAGTCGTTTCCTCGGTAGGAAAATCATTGGCGAGACATTGGCGTACAGCCGAAGAGGATAGATAGCCCTGTAATACGACAAATTTAAGAAGATGAAAGATTATCAGTCGTCTGTCTGTATGTCAGCAGAAGCAGAAATTACAATGCTATTATCGCCTGTCTGTGTGATTTTCTTAGTAGAGTATTACCTTGGTTACTATGTATTTATGTTGCGGAATGCATATTACAATTTTATTCATGAACTATGAATGGAAAAGTTTATAGGTGTATTCCCGACAATTATTAGAATTTTTTTCGCCGTAAAAACCATCCTTGAACTTCAACGAACATTTAATAAAAAGAATTGGCCAAATTGGTCCAGGCATTATTGAGTTTGGCACCAACACATTTAGCAATTCATTTTTATATTATAGATAAAGATCACCAAGTCAAATTTTTCCTGATTTAATATTTGGGGATTTAAACTAGGATTAGAAGGAGTTACTTTAGCAAAGTTTGTTATGACAAGTTAAAGATTATTTTTAATAATAGATAGGTACTAAGTGATGTTTTATTCACTAGGAAACAGGCAATAGTATATTTTTTTGTGGAAAATTACCTTAAGTTTACTTGGTTTCATTTGCTTTAATTCTGGTTATGTCAATTTTGAGATGGATGAACTGTACGAGAGGTTCGAAAGATAGCATCCGAGGTTTTTAGCTGCTCAGTACGAGGAAAAAATCAACCGTTGGCAACCCTGAAACTGACAGAAGTCAGTCATGTCATGAGTCATGTCTGTCATATTTCATCTATGATAGGTACTAAAGTAATGTACACAAATACGTAAAAAACATACTTCTAATCTATTTATTTGCCAGAAACCAGTGAAATTGGGCACTTTCCGCAACAACTTGATAAGTGGTGCATTCAATTCTATCCGTACATTCCGTACTCTATACCCACTAATTAGGGGCAGTAGCAAGCACCGTTTGCGCGAAACACGTCATAAAATCGCATTAATCCTAACTAGATTTAGAAGGTACGTACGTACGAATGGTGATAATACAATCTTTCAAATCTGAACACTTCTTTTCCCTGTATTTGTACACACAGTTGGACCAATCTTTGTGAAAACTCAAATAAACTTGCATTTCTGTTTTGTCTCGAAGGACGAACCATGGAGTCATATCAAGGAGGTCTCGACTACGAGGAGAGTGGCGACTTCCAAACACAATCTAGTAACATCGCCAGCAATATAAGAAAGATCGCGCAAAATGGTAAGTTAAAATGATAGATACCTACATATGTCCAAAGTCACTTAAATGTTCAGTAGAATTGAGCTGTATTCTCTTTTGTTACTCATACACCTTACTTTGTCAAATCACTGAGTGATCATCATTATTACTGATAATCTATTCATATCATTTATTGTGATTTTATGCATACAGGTATTGTTCTTAGGTGTAGGTCTTAGTGGGTAGGTAGGTACACAATGCATAAAAACCTTGTCAGGGTGTTATAATCATTTTTGTTTTTTTTTGTTATCACACTTCACACTAATATTATAAATGCGAAAGTTTGTATGGATGTATGGATGGGTGGATCATCATAAGAACAGCAAAGTCTACATACTATATGAATGCAAGATTTCTTACACTTAGGTCTATTCAACATTATTTTTATTGGTAGCAATCATATAATTTTCAAAATAAAATAGTATCAAACATTTAAAATGATTAAGTGAATTTATATTGAAAATATTATTGATTCATTCAAAGAAACAATTCTGCCGTGCAGGCCCTAAAACGCAGTAACAGGTTTTTTAACGTTATTTAGTTAAATATTGAGTTTTAACGGGCGTGCTTTAAGGAACACAATGATCTAACCGATTTTTTGATTCGATGATCACCACCATAGAAAAACCAAATTTTTGAATGCAGTATCTCAAGATTGGATGCCTAAATGTATTTAAATACTAACTAAAATACAGTAATGGCAGTTACGTCAATAACAACCCATCAATTTACCAAGTTAAACGCAGTAAATATCTTTATTACCATAAAAAATCTGTAAACTTCACCTAAAAAAAATATTAGCATTTATACTAAAACGCAGTAAATAGTTTTTGTACCGAAATTTTTAATACTGCATAATGGATCACAAATTTATTTTGTATGAACTACAGATTAAAACGCAGCAAAGTGCTGAATGTGATATTTTAATTAGTGTTAGTCAAGAAGGTTCATGTAGTGAAAACCAACTAAAGTGCAGCAAAATCAAAACATCTTTCTTTTACTCGTCGTAATATCACTTTTGAACGTAAATATTACCATTTAAATTGCAGTATGTTCATTATTTACTGCAGTATTAGTCGGTGGTGTGTAAGCTGAAAAAGAACTAAATGCCAATTAATTAGCAGCATGAGTCTCTCTTACTGCATTATAATTAGTAACTTGAAGGACATTACTAAGTTTCACTGCAGCCGACATCATACTTGACTGCGTTCTAGTCAGGATTTGTCTTGTCGCTCTCTCGCTCAGTCAGTCGCGTGTCGAACACTGCGGAAGAAAGACGTTCGCGTCGGTGCGTGGAGGCGACGACGACGGCGGAGGTTCGTTGTCGAGGCGTGTTTTGCTTCGGGATTCACAAGGTTCGTAAATAAAATACATAGTCTAATCTAATTTAATGATTGCAAGCTTTCCACTTATTCGTAACGCAACAGCGCAAAGAATAGTAACAAAGTCTATGATTAGTATAATTAGCTTTCTGTAGGTAAGAGGTACCTTTCCCTTTTTACATTAGAATTTACATAATAAATGTGTTTTACTTATACTAAATGTATAAGTACGAACAACATCTTTTAATTTTATACCTTGTCCAAGTGTTGCTTGTCGCGCCGGTCTCTGTTTGCTTCGGGTGGTAAAAAATAATTATGCTAGTTATGATACGACTAATTGAATAAATATAAGTAAATAGGTAGGTACATTTTATGTAATGGTAGTTAACTATTTCATTTTGACAAAGAACAATATGTTGTGTGTAGGTAGTTTTAAAAGTAGATATTTCTTGTAATTTACATAATCTGTATGAATAGGAATAAAATAATTTTAATGAACTTAGATGACTTTGATACCTTTTGAATCAATATTTTTGTAAAGTTCTGTTATAATAGGTTACCCTAGATTTTATTTTATTTTGTTGATCATTTAACATTAGCGTGTTTTGAGTTTTGAAGAATTATACACCTACGTACCTACATAGTTAGTTATCACGACTTAATTCACTACACACCTACCTTATGAAGCAAATAAAACTTTGTTATTTTTAAGGTATCCTTCTTCTCATAGTAAATGAATCGAATGCTTGACGATGTAAACTTCATAATATTTGTTTATTTACAGAAAATAACTGAAGAAAAATGAGTAGCAGATCAAAAAAAATTTTGATGTTGGCGAATGGTTCAATAAACACTACAATGCCTATTCAAAGGACAAGTAACAAGGTTAATACAAATAAAAACTTAACACAAGGTACGGAAAATAAGAACCACCACTTGAATTCAAGACTCAAACTTGACGATAAAAATATTTGGTCTCATTATATACCATTAGAAGGTATGAAGGAAATTAAAAACGGAAACTTTGAATATTATAGCAGTTCATATGAAAATATCAAACAATGTAATGTATCCCAACATACGCCTTTTTTGCCAGCTTTGTCTAACAAGCAGCTCCTCCAACCAATACCAGAAAATCCTGAGAATCCAGATCCTTTGCAAGTAACAGCTTCAACAGAACCAGCTACGACACAACCAGCTTCATCAGAACCAGCTTCGACACAACAAGCCTTAACACAACCAGCTTCGACAGAACCAGCTTTTATTAAAATATTAAAAACGCCACCAAATTTGAGTCAGTCGGTTCTAGTACAACTGGCTCAAGAAGATAAAACATCTACTACAGAAACAGGTTTGGAACAAGTCAATAACAATGATTTAATTACATTGGAAGATTTACTATGTTCTGAGATTATGCAAGAATCAACAGAGACTTTCCACGCCGCGACGCCATTAGCAGATATGCCAGTTTTTGAAGATTCCGACGACTCAGTAGCAGATAAAAATTATGTTCCTGAGCTCTCAAACAATTCATCAAATCATATGACATCAGACGCAGAAGAATCCTCCAGTAAACTAAGAAGTAAAAAAAGAAAAACTAGTACTATACATAAATCTGCAAAGAAGCTCAAAAAGAACCAAGATAAATATTACATAAGACCACCGTGTCACAATCTTTGCAAAAAAATGTGTTCTTTAAATTTCAGTGAGGATAAAAGGCTATCTATCCATGCTGATTACTGGTCTATGGACTGGGGGTCCAGAGGAATTTATCTTAAGGGTCTAGTTTATACCGATGCATGTGGCAAAACAAATACAAAGTTCAACAAGAAACGTAACGTTACTCACAAATACCATTTCTATGATAATGGTATAAAAATTGAAGTATGCAAAACATTTTTTTTGTGCACTTTAGGATATGATAGAAAAAATGATCGGCATGTTTTGTCAGCTATAGGAAAGGAAATAGCGGACCAAAAAGATAAGAGGGATGGAAGAAATTTAAAAATTTGCTTGATCGATAAAGACTTGTTAACAAAACACGTGAATTCGTTTAACCCATGCGTGCATCACTATCGAAGAGCACATGCCCCGAATAAAAAATATTTACCTAGCGATTTAACAATAAAGATGATGCACGAGAACTTCATAACACTGCATCCAGAGGTAAAATGCTGCTTTGAAACATACAGAAATCATGTGTCCAACGTCATGAACATTTCTTTCGCCAAACTAGGACACGAGGAGTGTGAAACTTGTGAAATATTTAGTCTTCATAATCCAGACCATGTGAAAGATGGACAAGATCCTGAGTGTGAAACTTGCAAATATTATGCAAAACACAAACAAAAATATACAAAAGCGCGGAAGCATTATGATGTTGATACCAAGAGAGTCCCGAAAGAAGAAGACGTGTATGTCTCTGTAGATCTCCAGAAGGTCATCATGCTCCCGAGATTAGATTCCTTCAAAACTGCTATATTTTGCCCCAGATTAGTAGTATATAACGAAACGTTTGTACCTCTTGGGAAGTATACAAGCTCTAATCCCGTGTATGCTGTGACGTGGCATGAAGCAATTTCTGGACGAAAACAAGAAGACTTAGTAAGTGCTTTCCGGGCGTTTTTTGTCAGCAAAAGAGATGCTGCAACAATAACAATATGGCTCGACAATTGTTCAGCTCAGAACAAAAACTGGTGCCTCATAACTTATTTGATCGGAATTATTAATAGTAGTGACATAGTCGCTTCCAAAATAATATTGAAGTATTTCGAGCCGGGACATACTTTTATGTCTGCGGACTCGTTCCACCACAACGTAGAGCAATCACTAAACAAAAAGAAAAAGGTGTACGATTTTGAAGACTTTTGCCATGCCATTGAGATCGCGAATTCTGGTAAAATTTATGTTAAAAAGATGGAAATAACCGATTTCTTTATTTTCAAGTCTCATATCGCACAGCAGAAACTAAAAAACGGCGCCGAAAATAGGGTATATCTAAAAGATATTGTGGAAGTCATGGTGAATAGAGGAAACTACTGTCTTTTTTACAAAACAGACTTTGATGCCGAGGAATACAGTCAATTAAACTGTTTAAAATCAAAAAAACTTCCCAAGCCTGATAAAAGATGCATGCCGAGGGGAATCACTTCTACCAGAAAACAAAATATAATAAAAAGCTTGGGGCCATTGATGCCAGAAAACAGAATGGCATTCTGGAAGAGCTTACCCTTGTTGGCTACAGCAACCGACGATGCACCAGAACCATTTATTTTTGATAATGATAGTGAATAGTATCATTTCCATAGGTATTTTGAATTTATGATTACGCATAATATGTGGCGAATGTTGAGCATTTTTTATACTAAGTAACAACTTTTTGAGATTTATGAGTGAAGTACTAGTAAATCTCACTTTTTTAGTAATGATACCGAGTAAATGATAGTCTTGGTACATTTTTATTTCACAAATTGACAAACTTTTAATTTAATTTAGAATGCCCTTTAGAGTTATTACATCGAATGTAGAGCATTTATGTGATTTTTGATACCTTTTAGTGATTTATTTTAAGTTTGATAATAAATTTGCCTTCATGTTTCTATTTTTTATATATAAAGTCATGACATAAACGCTTGTTTTCAGAACACCTTAAAGTTAAGTTACAGATGTATCGAATGTAGAGCATTTTTGTTATTTTTGATAGGTACCTTACAATTCTTGTGATTTATTTTTAGTTGGGTAATAAATGTGCCATTCAAGTGTAATATCTCATGTTTCTATTTGTTATATAAGTATTACTTATAAGGTCATGCCAAAACGTCCTGTGTTCAGAACACCAAAGTTAGAATTAGCTTATATCATAGAAAAATAAATGTTATTCTTGTACGTACAAAAATATTTGTTTGTTTTATAAATTCCTACCTGGCATTTTCGTAACTTAGATTTTTTTTTATAATTGTATTGTCGAAAATTGTTTCATACTACATGTACATTTAGTTCAAGAGGCATATTAAAATGCAGTAAAGAAAGACTTATGCTGCAAATTAGTCTGCATAGAAGCAAATAAATCAAAAGGTTTGCAGTATCAAGTACTTTTACTTCATTTTAATCTGTTTATGAGTACCATTTTCCTTGCAGTAACTGCTATGATTTTGAAAAAATCCTTTTTATTTTGAATTTAATAGAGTAAATATATTTTTTTTTATTGAAAATTTTAGATTTCTTGTCACTAAGTCCTTGTGGCAATAAAAATTCTATCATACAAATTTAGAAATATAAAAAATACAGCGTCAAAATGTTTTTTGCGGTTTTCTCGAAAACGCTTTTTTTCTCATACTGCGTTTTAGGGCCTGCACGGCAGAATTAACAAATCCACCTTATCTTTTATCTGACAAACATTTTTGCTGTTTGCATATTCAGTAGTTAGATTACTTTGCACAGGACTGATTGAGCTGGTGTGAAATAGAAGAGGCCTGTCTGGCCCACCATCAGGTTTTACAATGCAGCAACTGACACACAAACTTACTAGCAAGGCTGTTGACATAGAAACATGACACCTCAGTGATCTCCGGGCTACATATTAGTCATCATGAATTAAAACAGATGCTTCACTAGGTCATCGGTCAGACTTTTTCCATTTGTACAAGCTACTATTAACTAAAGTAGGGGTATGATTTAAGCTGTTGCCAGTAAAATTGGTTTTAAATTGCCTAAATAATAGATTTGTCAGCAAAATAGTATGTCTGTTGCCAATTGGAGTCACTAAACAATATGAAACAATACCTTAATAAACTACACATAATCATCGGGATATATTATTATGTCAGCACCCCCTGCAGAACAATTCTACCACCAAACTGCAATCTCAAACCAGCTTGCCCAGCGTGGGGATTATAAGCTATACCCCTCATTAGATAAATGCCAATAAGGCACTTATCAAGGGGAGGCCTGTGTCCAGCAGTCTGTTAAGGCATTACATTACAGGCTGTTAAGGTTGAGGTTGAGAAGTATTATTTTAATAATGAATGAAATACAATGTAACAACTGTAAATACTGGTGATAAAACTACAATTAAAAACAAGTCACAATCTGGGGACGATAATCGACTTATTTGGCAACAGATCTACCATTTTGAGTACAAAGATAAGGGAATAGGTCATAAAATCTGTAAAATCATGACACTTTTTATGTATATATATTTTTTTATATTATATACATATATAGATAGATACATATATACATATATAGATATATCTATTTATAAAGTACTAGCTGCGCCCCGCAGCTTCGCACGCGTTGTTCCTATGGAAATATTTAAGGGTGATTTTTAAAAAGTAGCCTATGTTTTATTCCCGTATTAGAATTACCTGTATGCAAAATTTCAGCCAGATCCGTTCAGTAGTTTTGGCGTGAAGAGGTAACAAACATATATGATTGCTACCAATAAAATTAATGTTGAATAGACCTAAGTGTAAGAAAACTTGCATTCATATAGTAAGTAGGCTTTGCTGTTCTTATGATGACCAAAGAAAACTGTATTTAGCAAAAAAATTGGCCAACCCAATTTTGTGTTACTTATTTAAATTAATTGCATATGAATTCCTTAAAACAATATCACAATCAATAATAAAAAATTGTTTTTAATTATAACACAGAATAATAATTGCTGTTATATAGTTAAAGCAAAGGTGATTAATACACATTCATACTCATTCTTGTTTAGTCTTGTGCCTTAAACCAACTGATACAAACCCTCTTTTGACAAAACATGGTGGGTAAACATGCAATTGAATCTTGCAATGTGTTTCCTGTCTTTTAGAAACAATTGTGAGGCTGTTTGTGGATTCAAAAGAATCGATCATTCAATGCATGATGTTCTTCTATATAACCTACTGGGCTCAGCCCAATACACTCCATGTGATATGTGTAGATGTAATCACACTTGGTGTAAATGTTAGTTTGGTTGGATGGGATAGGTGGATGATTTATACTAATTCATACCAGAGCTACTGAATAGAAGAGCTAAAATTTTAGCATATGTTAGTGATAAATGAGCTTCTTTAGAAGATGAGGTCTCCAATGGATTAGACGCCTACCTCGACCGCGGCTAACTCTGGTTATGAAATAAAAACATTATTTAATACATATTGAATTTATAAATTTCGTAAGTCTGTCTGAGTAGAAGGTATAACTAATAATAATTATTTTTGGTTAATAGACAAGCAGCTGAAAGCTGATATGTCTATAGAGCTTCTCTTTCTATTTTTTTTACTAAAGTTTGTCTTTTATGGCATGTTTTTAAAAATCCTTTAGCAGAAAGCTACTTTATCCCCGAGAGACATAGGCTTTAATGTATACAGGTACCTCATGAGGAGACCTAGTATTATAACAAAAGATTACAGTGCATCGAGCTTCCACATTATTTCAATGTTTTTTTTACTAGCTGCTGTTTGCAGCTTCTTGCGTTGTTTCTAAAACTGTTTTATGGGAAAAAACGTAGCCTATGTTTGAATCCAGACTTAGAGCTATATCTATACAAAGTCTCAGCCCGATCCGTTCAGAAGTTTTGGCAACAAGAGGTAACAAACATCTACTCAAACATACATCAAGAAATTCTCATTAATAATAATACAGCCGATTTCTCGAACGCTTATCATTTTGACAAGTTGTTGACAATTTGTGAGGCTGTACACGCACTGCTTTTATTACTCGCGTGGTTTTTTTTGCAGAATTCTGTAACTTAATGCAAGTTCACTAGCGGAAAAATATGAATGTTTGGAGCACTATAAAGTTGTAGGTAGCTAAAATAGCAAGGAATTTTATTCGTCGTACGTGTAAGTTAAGTACGCAGGTTATATTCCGCGAGATTAAAATTCACGCTGTGAGATTCCGCAGTGCGTATATAACAAGCCGTTGACTATCCATTCAATGTGATAAGCGTTCGAGAAACCGGCTTATAACTTTACCTTTTAGAAGTGTACATTAATTGTTAATGGACATAAAGAGTTTTTGGTTTTATTTGATTTGTAGGGTGATAATAACTAACAATGGCTTTCTTTTCCAGTGTCATCGATGACAAAGATGGTCCAGCAGTTGCAAACACCTCAGGACTCGCAAGAGCTCCGGAATCAGCTGTAAGTCTTATGAAAGAAAGAAAGAAAGAAGAAAGAAAGAAAATACATTTATTTGGAAACATTACATAACACTTAAATAACACGACACATTTTGTAGAAATAACAGGTGTACAGTCAGTAAATAAAATAAGGGAAGAAATTACATAATAATGAACAAAGGATAGTATAGCGTAGGTATATAAAAGTAAAAGGGCAGGAACATGTTATAGAGTGTTATATAAGGGGCCAAAAGGGTCCCTGTCTCAGCATTATGCCGCTACAAGCCGAGGCTGTAACGGCGCTGATTTTCGGACAGGTCCTGGTGTGGCGGCACAAAATAGATAGTTTAATAAAGATTTTATAGAAACGAGAACGTGAAATAGAAGGTTATTACATAGAAAAATGGACGATTACTACATACATATTGATATTTACAGCACAACAAGAAAGACGGAAGAAAAAAGAAAAAGTCTGTAGCCGGCCTTAACACACATTTTCGAGAATGCCTTTTCTCTGTTGTAAAATGAAAACACTAGTTTATGTCGTTTATGGCTTCGCGCGCGTTTCTCTATGAAAACAGTGGGTTTTTTCTATCCCATGGGAACTGATTTATGGGACAAAAAGTAGCCTAAGTTTGATTCCGGGATTAGAATTACCTGTATGCAAAAGTGCAGCTCGATGGTTTCTGTAGTTTTGTCGTGAAGAGATAACAAACATCCATCCATCCAAACTTTCGCATTTATAATAAAGTCAAAGTCAAATCGTTTATTTCTTTAGACTTACAAAATAAGTACTTAGACAAGTCAAATTTTTACTATATAAACAGCTTGATAAATAGTTATTACTATCAACAAGAAATAAGGTGCAATTGACTTTAATTCACTTCAATTTTTTAGCACTAGCGGAAGAAGTGAAAAAGAAACCACTAGCAAGTCCATCGCTTATCAACTAATACAATCTTAGGATAACTAAGTCCAACTGGTCTTACATACTATTGTCTGTATGGAACTGGGCGACATCCGGCCAAGCATTAACATCATTTACGTAGTCATCTACGGAGTAATAGGCTTTCTTGATAAGATTTCGTTTTATGTACAGTTTAAATTTACCCTACCTTTCGTAATCTATATGATGGGATGTGTAATTTGTTCTTGTTTCTTGTATTTTTATCGTGAACAGTGAACATCACACCTTTTCATAAAGGTGTGATGTTCACTCCACTCCCAAACTTTGATGCGCTTTATTTTTGTAATTTTTTATTGAATTGAATGACAAAATCCCACAAATGCTCCCTGTCTTCTCTAAAAAGAGAAGTCACCATTTTCATCCGTCCATTGAATTTATCCTCTGGCCTCCGATAATGAACAGCCATAATAAATAAATAATTAATCAATTTGGACATTATACATAGCATTATCTAGCTTCAACTAAGCAGCTCTTGCTTTTATAGGTACTAGATAACTGATATACCCAATACAATACACGAAACACGTACACACATTTGTCCCGAGGCTGGCATCGACCCGCAACCTCCTGGGTCCCAGGCGGACCTTCGCCCACCGCGCCACAGAGCTCGTCAAATCGCATATAATAGAGAAAACAAATAAATACATAAATTAAAGTTGACTGAATTTAATTTACTGATCCCCTGACGATTTAATGTCATTTTGGATTCAACCTCAAACGCCAGCCTATATTGATCCAATGCTGAACGCAGGCCTCTCGGTCTCTCTGATAAGCGCCTAATTGATCTATCTTATGGGGGGTAATCCCCACGCTGGGCATGCGGGTTGGGATCGCAGTTCAGTGGTAGAATTGTTTTGCAGTCTGTCCCCCGTGGCCTTAGACTCTTAAGACCCGCGGGACAGCATTTTGGCCTTTTCTACCTTAAACGTCGCTTTCTCTAGGTATTCCTGCCTGCCCTGACTAAAATGATATTCTTGTTCAGTCGCCAGATCCAGAACTACACCCAGAAGATGGCCAAGGACACGTCGCTCATGCTCATGGACATAATGAAGCTGCCAACAGACCAGACCGCGCAGAAGTTGGCGCGGGAACGCCTCTCCGAGGAGTACATGGCTACTCTGAACGGCTTCCAGGTGACTTACCCTCATCATTATAACTGTAATCCATCTATCTATCTGCCTGGATGCAGGCCTCCATAAATGCCGTATTGGCCTCTGACACGCGAACCATAATCCCTAGGAGGTGCAAATTGTGCAGCCGGCATTACCCAGCCATAACTATAATATGAGTGCATATTTTTAATTATAATGCCCTCCTAGCCGAATCTCGGCCATGGCGACCAGTCTCAACGAAGATTGGCAGGTGCGCAGGACATATTATAGTGCACAAGTGTGCGGGCAAACACAAATGCATCTATATTCCCCAACTCTCATAATCTGTAGGGACGGCAGACCAATAGCTTAACGTGCTTTCCGAGGCACGGGGGTGTGACTCGCCAACTTCCTGACTCCGGGCTGTTACTGTGAATTTTTCTTACTAGAAAAACACCAATAACAACTATTGGCTCGACGCGACGCGGGATTTGAACCAAGGACCTCATAATCAGCGGTTGAACATGCTGACCGCTAGACCAATGAGGCAGTCTAATTAAATACAAAAACAATAAACAACCCCGCATAATTAACGTAAAAATAACCAAATTTTTTGTACAAATGGAAGTACTACTTGTCGTTCCTTTGTTTGATATATATTGTTATCAATTCATCAGCACCAGCATATTAATAAGATATAAAATATTTATTGTTAGGATTTGTTGATGTGATTTGCAGGTAAATCCCATAGTACTTGCTATACAGGTGTCCCACGGCCATGTCACATGGAGGCAAGTACCTTAAATATTGTAGCTTCTGTCTGAATCGGGAATCAAACCCTAAAATAAAAAAAAACCGTTAATTTTACGATTTTGATCTTAAGGCTAAATGGTATTGATTATATTTTTCTAGTTATCATAGCATCTAAAATAAAAGGAAGACCATGTACTTTTACATTTTATTTCAAACTAGCCGCGCCCCGCGGCTTCGCTCGCGTTGTGCCTATGGAATCGTTAAAAGGTGATTTTTATCCCACTGGAACTGATTTATGGGATAAAAAGTAGCCTATGTTTGATTCCAGGATAGAATTACCAGTATGCAAAATTTTGGCAGATCCGTTCAGTAGTTTTGGCGTGAAAAAACAAACATTCATCCATACATCCATACAAACTTTCGCATTTATAATATTAATGTGATAATTACTAACCAACCAGACCAATTACCGATGAGATCATCTGACCTCACCCCTCTGGTTTTCTTTTATGGGGTTATGTAAAAGATTTGATTTACAAAAAGCAGTATGAAAATATGCAGGAGTTACAAACTGAACTTAGGCGTATTATTTTAAACATTCACCGTGAAAAGATAAATAAATCAACAGGTAGCGAATTTGTTAAAAGTGTGAGCATTTGTATACAAGATAAAGGGACTCATTTTGAGCATTTGCTAAATTAGTTAACTGTAAGGAAAACGTAAAAATGTAATTTTCAATAAAATGTAAAATTTCACGTTCTTCCTTTTATTTAAGATGCTATGTTACTTGGGAAAAAATAGTCATCAGGATTAAGCCTTTTGATCGTTTTTTTTTCAATATGACGGGTTCAATTCCCGGTTCAGACAGGCGATTTAAAAACAAACACTGAATGCAGATTCAATTGTTTTCAAAATCGAAATGAAGTCTACTTTCAGTAAAATGTTCTATCTGCAATATTTAAGCTACTTTCCCTCCATGTGGCATGGCCGTGCGACGCACTGTATAAATAAAACAGACGTACATAAATAAATAAAAATTAGAAAGAGCTGCGTATTAGAAGCAGCCGTTCATCTGGTCCCCTTTACAACTATGACCACTCTGCCAAGAGTGAACAAATTAAGGTAGAACCACAGCCTACACTTACAAGAACACATGCTCCCCAGCATCACCTCAAATACTGAATAGATCAAGGTGAAATGCGTACATGTAGAATAACTAATATTCATCTACGAAACAAAAACAAGTAGGTACCTATACCATATCCAAAGAAGTATCCTTCGTTGCCATAGAGTTATATGTACCTACACCATATCCAAAGAAGTATCCTTCGTTGCCATAGAGTTATATGTACCTACACCATATCCAAAGAAGTATCCTTCGTTGCCATAGAGTTATATGTACCTACACCATATCCAAAGAAGTATCCTTCGTTGCCATAGAGTTATATGTACCTACACCATATCCAAAGAAGTATCCTTCGTTGCCATAGAGTTATATGTACCTACACCATATCCAAAGAAGTATCCTTCGTTGCCATAGAGTTATATGTACCTACACCATATCCAAAGAAGTATCCTTCGTTGCCATAGAGTTATATGTACCTACACCATATCCAAAGAAGTATCCTTCGTTGCCATAGAGTTATATGTACCTACACCATATCCAAAGAAGTATCCTTCGTTGCCATAGAGTTATATGTACCTACACCATATCCAAAGAAGTATCCTTCGTTGCCATAGAGTTATATGTACCTACACCATATCCAAAGAAGTATCCTTCGTTGCCATAGAGTTATATGTACCTACACCATATCCAAAGAAGTATCCTTCGTTGCCATAGAGTTTATTACGAGTAGTACTAGCCGATGTTCGTTGCATAATGCACTACTATGAATTTCTCTAATTGTTGACAAGTGATTTGCAAATAGAGAATGACGTATTTCATCTGTCAAAAATAAAATTCTATGAAATACTTCATTCTGTATTTGAAAATCACTTGTCAACAATTAAAGAAAATCATAGTCTGTTCAAAAAGAGAAGAGTCGTGGCGTTTCGGTGAACTAACACTTTTAGTTGTACTCCAATGACAGCAGTGTTGTCAACGCAACAAAAGTTGTCTATTGGCACACGAGTGCTCTTAATTCCCACGACTCTTCTCTCTTTGAACAGACTCTAGTGGTGCATTATGCAAAAAAAATATACTTCTTTGGACAGGGTATAGTTGTACACATACCATGGTAGAAAACATGAAATTTTAAACAAAAAATTCTTTATCATGTTCGTCCATTGTACCTACTGATATTTAGTTATAATTATTGTAATCAATCGTATTCAGAACTAATTGGTTTTACTTTTTATCAAACATTTTATCGATAAAATATTTGTATGACGAATATTAATAATAACACCATGGTTATTTCTGTAGCCAAAAATAATGCTGTTTTTCCATTTCAAGGTTCTGCTAGCACAGAGATATGAGATAGGGCCTACCTGTATTTTAAGAATACACAAAGCAAGGGACTTCTTGTTGAGTCTTTTCATAGGCGATGATAACTGTTCCTCCTCAACCTCGACCTCAACACCCTGTATCGGTCCACAGCTGGACGCAGGCCTCCCCCTGATAAGCGCGTTTTTGGCGTTTATGTCGGGAGGGTTATGTCCATAATCCCCACGCTGGGCATGCGGGTTGGGAATCGCAGTTCGGTGGTAGAATTGTTTTGTAGTGGATAACCCTTAGTCGCCCCTTAGGACACCCACGGGAAGAGTTGGGGTTGTGCAAAGCCAAACTTGCAACTACACAGCTACGATACAAATAAATAAATAAATAAATAATTCTGGACAATTCACACATCATTATCTAGCCCCAAGCTAAGCAGAGCTTGTGTTATGGGTACTAGAGAACTGATATACATAAAACAATACACTACATAGATATATATATATATTTTATTATACATAGTAAACATTCAGAACGCCCTGAACCCGCAACCTCCTGCGTCGCAGGCAGACCTTCGCCCAGCACGCCACAGAGGCGTTCGATACTAATATTATTATAATGAATTGCAGGCCTCGCAGCGGCTGGCGGCCCAGAAGACGAAGGAGGAAGTCAAGAAGGTGAAGGCGCAGAATGTGGTCATCCACATAGACCCCTACACCACCAGCAAAGGTAATATATACAGGGTGGGGCAAATTCTTGGCCCTTACAGGGTAGCTACCGTTTCTTTTGTAGTTAGAAGGTTTTGTACGAAAGAACATTCTGTTTTATTTTGAAAAATAAATATAGCCATTTTTAGTTTTTTGTAAAAATATACGGTTCGCCCAAAAAATGACATTTGTCAAATGTGTGACATTTGTTTTTTCTTAGAAAATGTATGGGAATTGTTTTTTTTAATTATTGCCAAAACTTACGATTTGATTTGGTATGTTACTTTGGGAAAAGTGTTCCTGGTTGGAAATAGAGTCGATTAAGACCAACTTTGTGTTTTTTGACAAATGTCATTTTTTGGGCAAACCGTAAATTTAAAAAAAAAACTAAAAAAGGCAATATTTTTTTCTTCAAAATTAAACAGAAAATTCCTCAGAACAAAACCTTCTAACTACAAAAGAAACTGTAGCTACCCTGAAGAGGCCAAGAATTTGCCCCACCCTGCATATATGCATGTCACTTCTAAAAACCTAATTATTTCTTTACGTTTTCTTTAGTGATACAGAAATATAAGTATCTGTATAATTTATTTTTGTATTTTAAGATGTTGTTATTGGGAAAATCTGTTCAAGCTGTTTATATAGTAAAAATTTGACTTGTCTAAGTACTTATTTTGTAAGTCTAAAGAAATAAACGATTTGACTTTGACTTTGACTTTATCCCATAAATCAGTTCTCTTGGGATAGAAATCCCCTTTAAACGTTTCCATATGATCAACGCGTGCAAAGCCGCAGGGCGCATCTAGTGTATTATAAAGTCACCCACAGTTATTGTCTGTGGGACATGCGAAATACCAGAAAAGAGTAATATTTTTTATAGATAGGTAATGATTCTCCAAAAGCGTCAAGTTCAGGTAATTTCTGTGATATAATACTGTAATCATTACTGATTCTTATAAAAGGGGCGTTAAGGCCAACATTTGTTCTAGTAAAGGGAATACTGAAAATTTTACATTTAATCCGTTACTAATCGAGCTATTGTATGTTAACGTTTCCCGTTAATAATTTTATGGATTAAAATCAGATCATTGACTCTACGGCGATTCTTAAGAGAGGTTAGTTTAATATGGTTAAGTTTAGTATAAGGTGATTTGAGGAATAGTGATAAATGCAAGATGTCGGGAAAAGTTTCTTAGGAGGTTTTCGATTCTTTGGGAGTGGACAGCAAGAAAGGGTTCCGGACGACACTAGCGAACTCTAGACGGCTGCGCGCAAGGGCATTAAAGAGTATGATTTTAGTGCGGGAAAGATGAATGAAAACTGTGCGTTATTACTGCTTAGAAGTTAGATTTTTTAACAGCTCCAAGGGACAGTAGACCTCAGTATTTGATATAAATTCCAGCTTGATACCTCCACGCATTTCTGAAAACGAGGGTCTTGACATGCAGGTAGACGGACGGACTACAAAGTGATCCTATAAGGGTTCCGTTTTTTCCCTTCGAGGTACGGAACCCTAAAAATATCTGGGTTTCTAAAGCAGAGTACATATATATTTGTACTGATTTGAACCCGCCCTGGCGTCGCGCGGTATTATACATATAGGTTCCCAATTGTAGGACCAACCTACTTAAGTTTGCTTCCATTTCACTTTGCTATCTACCTGCTCAATATCCTGTCCGAAAGCAGCGTTCATATATTTTATCAAAACCTGCCGAAAGTCATGGAAATGGCACAGCTCGTGATAGAAACTAAATGTATTTTAGATTTTTTTTATTACTTGTGGTTTATTATTGTATTATAATTAAATTAACTTCAATAAGATAAGTATAAGTAGATCTAGAATCGCCTTAGGGTTAAAAAAAGAAACCTGTCATGATGTTATAAATAAATAAATATAAACCTTCCTCTTGAATCTATCTATCTATTAAAAAAACCGCATCAGATCCGTTGCCTAGTTTGGAAGATATCTCCATACATAGGGACAGACAAACAGCGGGAAGCGACTTTGTTTTATACTATGTAGTGATTTCATAACTTTACCTGTTAGATATGAAATGGTTGATGGTTTATAAACACTCCGCTGAAACTGAGCTATGGCATGGATAGTATCAAAGTAGTTTCCTCTCATGTTCCAAAACAATCAATCAAAACGGCTTCATAGTAAAAAAAATTGTATTTGTATTTGTTCTTCAATTAGTTTTGTCATGGATGCCACACTGTAAGAACTGGACCATATTAAAATGAACAAGGGAAGCACCAGCTTTCAATTAAAAAAATAATCATGAACTTTTGACTGGGTGATCCGATCCACCCAGACAAAAGATCTGAGGTAACAAAAATAAAAAAATACAGTCGAATTGAGAACCTCCTCCTTTTTTAAAGTCGGTTAAAAATACAGAAAATGATTTGTTTGGTTCAGAGCAGAGATGTTATAACACTACAGTCTAATACTACACTGATGATGTAGTTGTAGTTCTGACTAATGCATCAAATTTATCCTTAATCAATTCAAGTAGAGACAGGAAATTCCCTGGACGTGTATGGATGTGTATAAACTCATAAACTAATTCGTGAAAATAGTTTTTTACTTAGAAATAAAAATATTGTTTTTTTTTTAATGTAAAATATGGTTTCGGAACGCAAGGAGAGCCTCATTTCCTTGCCTATAGAGTTAGCCTGTTTTGTCCCGATAAACGGTAAGTAAATTAAAATAAATATATAATACCACAGAGCATCATCTAGCCCCAAGCTAAGCAGAGCTTGTGTTATGGGTACTAGTTAAATGTTAAACTCACTTAGCACAATACATTACAATACATAAACAGACATTAAAAGCAGAACAATTATTATTTATTATTACCTATAAATATTCACGGGTATTTATCGCGTTTATTTACCTATTTTTCCCGATGTTTCTTGTAACGACGTATTTCGACGTATTTATAACAATGTGTTCTGATCGCGTAAGTTTAAAAAACTTAATTATTGTCTATTTCAATCTTTCAATTTAGTTTCCTTGAGATGAATTTCTAAACAGTCTATACGACATTTTATAAACATCCATATAAATAAATCAATAATAGTCTTACACTATGGGTTGTTGCTAAGAAATGTAACTTTTGGGATATTATTTGATTTCTTAATAAATTAAATCACCAGCACTGAGCAGAGAGGAATCGTCAGGAAAAATTGTCATGAGTTTCATATTTATTTACAAGGAAAGGAGGACATCTTTCTGGGGATATTCGCGGTAGATTTCACAAATAATGTTGCGTAGCTGTAGCTAGCTTGATAATGTATATGTTCAGTGGCGAATTAGCCATATACTCGTAGCAGGACAGCAGATGCTTCGGGCCCGCGCTTATGTCAAAGCTCAGACCGTTTACTGGTCGGCTCACAGAAACTTCTCTCCAATTTTGCCGATCGATAGTCTTTTCATATGAAATATTTTGAAAAAATCCCACCCTCCCCTTAATTTTACCTTCATTCAAAATTTTGAAACCGTTGCAATTCGAGGGCCCTCGATTAAATCCGGGCAAAGTCCCAGCAGTTCGGAAAGTGATGTGAGTATTGTTGCAGCGGGCAATGACCTGGTGGAGATGAACGAGAGCGTGTCGTCGCTCGCCCAGGAGCAGGCCGCGGCGCAGGCGGAGCGCTCGCTCGTCGAGCTCGAGGAGCGGGAACGCGACGTGCAGCAGCTAGAGGTACCGTCGCCAAACATATCGAGCAAGCCGGGGTCGGCAATTACACACAAAAATCACCCTAGCGGTGGTAAGGCGGCCAATATTGAAACTAATATTATAAAGGCGAAAGTTTGTATGGATGTATGGATGTATGGATGTATGGATGTATGGATGGATGTTTGTTACTTCTTCACGCCAAAACTACTGGACGGATCTGGCTGAAATTTTGCATCAGGTAATTCTAATCCTGGAATAAAATGTAGTCTACTTTTTCATGTTTCCATAGAAACAACGCGTGCGAAGCCGCGGGGCGCAGCTAGTAATAAATATTTAATTTTTTCAATAACCGCTCAATTACTACTATGTAACGGACTCTTCTGAATCTTGGAAACATTAATGTATTTTACATGATTCTTCGACACAATCTTCGGTTCCACAGATTATAGCCGATGATATAATGATATAAACTGAAGTAAAATCTCATTGAATATAGCCTGTCTCACAGACATGCTATGGCAAGAATTTGTTCTCGATGCATGGTACGCAGCCTTACGTCACTGACATGTCAATACATCGCTTAGGCGCTGTTTTTGCGGTTTTCTGTGGTGAAAATAACAAAAAGCGACTCTAAGGTGACGGCTACTTCAAGCAAAATTATTTAAGTTTTTTAGGTGTCCGTAATTTTAATTAGATACACATCAATTAGGTAAGTCTATTTTTAGAACCCAAAAAGCCTAACCACGTGTCCACTGCTTCTGGGGAAAATTTGTATGGCGAGTGATTGATCTCCTCTATCACATAAAAAATTGAAGCGATGATGAGTGTAATTGTAAGGTGTGTTCCGTTTTCCAGAACGACATCCTAGCAGTGAACGACATATTCAAGGACCTAGGCACCCTGATCCACACGCAGGGCGCCGTGGTGGACTCCATCGAGTCTCACGTCGAGTACACGGCCGAGCATGTCGAGAGCGGTGTGCAGCAGCTCCGAGAGGCCTCCGCGACCAAGGTACGCCACTAACGGAGAGGCCACAGACCTAGGCACGCTGATCGCTGAACACGTACGGCGCTCCATTATCTCTTTTTCACATGCCTTCAAAAGCATTATTTTAGTATGAGGTTCTACTTTAGCATGATCGTAAAAATTTCAGATTCCGATGTTGATTTAAAAAGGGTGTCGAATGTGAAATTACGAAATTTTAGAAAAAAAATATAATACCGTACATGTAAAAATATTAAGTGGTTACGGATTATAAACTCAAATATATTTTATTAATAGGATGGCAAAAAAGATCACGAAAAGTTAAAGTAATTCATTTATTGCAAATACAAATTCTTTATTAATAACGCCAAGTTACAAGTCACAACGATAATCAATTATGTAATCAATATTGTTATAATATTGACCTTAAATTTAAGTGTAAGTAGGTATACAGGGTGCGGCAAATTTTTGGCCCCTTCAGGGTAGCTACCGTTTCTTTTGTGGTTAGAAGGTTTTGTTCTAAGGAACCTTCTGTTTTATTTTGAAGAAAATAATATCGCCATTTTAAGTTTTTTGAAAAAAAGTACGGTTCGCCCAAAAATCGACATTTGTCAAAAAAACAAGTTGTTCTTAATCGACTCTAGTTCCAACTAGGAACACTTTTTCCAAAGTAACAATAATAATTTTGGCAATAATAAAAAAATATATATATATATATATATTTTTTAGAATATTTACAACTTACTTTTACAATATTTCATTGTAAAAGTAATAATAATAGTTCAGAGTTGGTCATACGAACTGCCTTTGATATATTCTAGATACGTGGCTTTGATAGATGATATCGCGTACCGTTAAACACCGTTCGGGTTTTCCCCGCGTCTATTTGAATTCAATGAATTTGACATTCGAATTTTAGATCTCGAACAGAAAACTTACATATTTTCGTGCACATATTTTATTATTAAGAATCGTCTCGTTTCGTGTTGATTGTGCAACTATTTGGATTGGGAGTGATTGATGGTGCTGGTGATCAAGGCTATGGGACTTCACACTGTGTCACACCCTGGAAAACTGGTCAACTTTTACTGATCAGGGAGTATACAACTTGTTAGGTAGTTTGTTAGTGCTTTCGGACACAGACCCGACTCGTCGCTTCACATCGGACGGAAGGTTAGTGAAATCCTACTTTGACTGAACTCACTCATATCATCATCACACTCATCTAGAATCATTGTACTGCTTTGTCATCCAAAATATATCAATTTGTCGTAAAATACATTAAATAAAAATATAATTTTCGTATAATACAGTTTACTCTCTCGTTTAAAATCGTATTTGTCAAGCTGAGTAATCGAACATAGTAATTAAACAATGGGCATTGCGTAGAACTCTATGGAATAAAAATAACTCTCTAAGAGCCATTTCTTAAGTATATTTTTAAACACCATAGTGGAAGAAGCATCCTTTTTAATAGCGTCCGGCAGCCTGTTGTAGACCGAGGAACCCGTGACGTACACGGACCTCTCCGACTTGCGCAGCCTGTGCGCGGGCGTGACGAGGTGTGCGAGCTTGTTGCTGCGCAGAGCGCGGGCGGTAGACACACCTCTCCTTCCGAATTCATTGATGTATTGTGTGTAAATAACACTCGATATATGAGCTCGCAGGGGAGAGGCATGATATTCAGCTCCTTAAATCAATCTCTGCACGACACATCATCACGGCTCGCTTCTGCATGACGAAGGCCCGCTCGACATCCGCGGGCCGCGCCCACAGCTTAGCGCCATACGTGATGATACTGTGGATGGTCGCAAAGCTGCACGACAGTACTACGCTGCGAGACGAAAACGAGAAACATGTACGGCCTAACTTGGAGCAGAGCTCCTCTATGTGTACCTGCCATGTGAGTCCACTGTCGATGTAGAAACCCAGAAGTTTCGTAGTGTCGACCATCTGCAGTTTGGTGTTACCAGCGCAGCGATTACGGTACAGGGTGGCGAAGGCGAAAGGTCATGAAGCAGGTCTTCTCACTATTGAGGGCTAAACTGTTAGATTTAAACCAT
Organism: Eupithecia tripunctaria; assembly: GCA_955876795.1. Taxonomy (NCBI): domain Eukaryota; kingdom Metazoa; phylum Arthropoda; class Insecta; order Lepidoptera; family Geometridae; genus Eupithecia; species Eupithecia tripunctaria. The sequence goes on along the minus strand of OY041599.1, from coordinate 507,205 downwards.
TGCTCGAGCCTCTGGACCACATTGTTCAGCCTAACCTCAAGTTCGAGTGATGACGGCGCAGTCACAACTGCCGCTACATCGTCGGCGTATATGTAGACTTGCGCGTCGCTCACGGACTCAGGTAGGTCGTTGAGCAGCAGCGTAGGCTGAAACAATGTGTTCGAGAGGCAGGAACCCTGCGGTACCCCCTCCTTGATCGCCAACCACTGTCTGTGTACGGTGCGACATGAAGGAGGTGAGTAAGGAAAGTACCGGGCCACGTATACCATAAAACTCCAGTTTATTTATTGGCGATCAGACAGATTTAGAACAATGACCATTTTCTTGTCACAAGATATTTTTCTTGCTGCCGAGCTTTATTTTCGGGATCTATTGTATGGTTTTAAACTCTTCCAAACTGCTTTTACTAAGTCGCTTTTAAGAAAACTTTGTCATAGCTCACAAAATTGGCTTATCTCTTTGGTATCTAGGTTTGCTTGACATCAGAATCTATTAATAAAATTTAAAGTATATATGTTTGTTTGAATGTAATAGGCTATCTCCGTATATACCATCCTGAAACCCTCCAGACAAACCTAATCTTCGAAATGGGTTCGAGAATGTATGCACATGCACTGTTATTAATGGATTAGCTGCCCTGTTATAAAGTGAATAATTAGTTTATCTTTGAAACTCCAAATAAAATATGTTTTCTAATATCAAAAATCATAAAAGATACGTAATTCAGTTAGGTATAGCTATCGTACCTATTCTAATAATAAAGACCAGTAAGCTTATATTTTATACTGCACCAACTTGCGGTAACGGGAGGTAACAGTCTAAGACACTTGGACGTCTGATGACAACAAATACTTGTGTATCTGCAGTAAATTTATTTGTTAAATTTGGTATCAGAGTTCTTACTAAGTATGAAACAAATTTGAGATAGAAATTATAATATTTTTAACAATCAAAATGTATTTAAAAGAAACACTATTTTTATAAAAGGGATATAATACTCAAAGAAAAGAGAATCCATTAACCAAGGCAATGAGAAATTCAATATTTCAAACACATTAAGCTACTAGCAGTTAGGGGAGGCCCTTGTCCAGCAATGGCTGATGATAATGTACCACACTAAGGTACTACTTGTGGTACAGTACTCATCGCAACTATACCACGAGCACACGTCCGTACAGTACGGCGACACGGCGACACGGCGACTACCATCCTACTTTCGGCTTTAATAGTAAATCCTATCCGTTACCTTAAACCCCATCCATCAATATTTTATACTTACAAAAACTTAAAACATTCGCGATATAATTAATAAATTTATCGTGTACCTTCTGTTATTCAGTTTTCTCTGTGGTAATTCCACTTGGGAAATAATAACAGAAGGTACGCGATAAATACCCTTTAAAATTTAATGAAACTTACAAAAACACCGACTAAATCCAGTATTTTTTAATTTCAGAACAAAATGAGGAAGAGGAAGGTGTACATCGGCATCATCGTAGTCATCATCGTCTGCATCATCATGATCCTTCTGTTCAAGCGCTAAATCAACTACCTCCTCAGCTAAATGCACATTGACCAGACCTTTTGTTGGCATTTCTTCATATACTACATACATTTCTTAGATATACTAAACCCTAAAGTTTTTGGTTATTATATAGTTTTACCCCCTTATTCATAATGGTCTGCTAACTTAGCACACTGCTAAATCTCGCTCTGTCATCTTCTATGAAATAACACTACTTAGCAGCTGTTTTATGTTAGCAGACCATTATGTATAAGGGGGTTACACTATAGGTTATTTCTAAGAATTCAAATAAAGCCTAAAAAATTACTTACGGGACTCGAAAAGGAAGACGAAGGGCTCGAGTCCCGTTAAAGTAAAAAAAATATGGGATTTTATTTGTTTTCTTACACTAAGCCCTATTTATGCGTTGATAAGTTGTTCTACTCGCGAAAGTAGTATCGACTTTAATCCTTGGGGAGCTGTAGACTGTAGACTCCGTCATTACTTATTGATTTGACTATGAAAGACCATACCCTAAACATAGCATATTGGACTATAAGGTTTATTTTTTTCATATTTCATTTATTTTGCTTACATGTACAATTCATTCTTAAATTTAACAGCCATGCACCCTGGAAGGGCACTGCAAATTGAGTTCGAATATATAATTAAAACATTAAAATACATTTATCAAAATATTATAAATTAATTTTCAAGCATAATTAAAAGTAATACATTGGATTTAAAATTAGAAACTAAGAAACTAAGAAGCCAGAATTTTTGTCATCCTATTTTACAGTCATCCTATTTTCAGAATTTTTGTCAGGCATTCAAAGAAAAAAAAGATTAAATGATAAATGAATTTATTGTTGTGTGTCTAGGTGGTAACATTACATTGGTCTGCATATTATATTTATGTATCTCTAGTCTGCCGTGGTTAGGCTTACAACATTGAAGTCTAGAACAGTTTACAATATTTACAGTTTACAGTTTACAATACAAATTTTTCAGTCTACAATATTTACAGATCTAGTTAAAAAAATATTATTGTCACACAAGTAAATTATTAATAAAAAGTCAGATGTAAATAAAAATTACAGTAAATGTATGTCAAAAAAATTATAATTATGGTTAAAAACGAGAAAAAAATTAAACGCGCAAAATTAATTGAACATATTAAAATTAGTCATTTAAAAATTCATCAATAATAAACCTTTTCTTCTAATAGTTTGCATAATTTGTTTTTAAATGCATTTAAATTATTCTATTATAAATTAATAATTTAGTTTTTAATTGTTAGTTATTATCTTTTTAAACGGTTGATAAAACCGTTTAAAATAGATAATTAAGCTTGCCCAGTTTGTTTATTTGTTTGGGTAATTCAAATATACGACCCCCTTGCCGTTTTCTTATTGATCTGAAATTTGGTACGCACTTTAATTCTGATTTTATACTTTTTTGTCATCTGTACGAAGTAAAATTATTAGAATCCTTTTACTTGTTTTCAAGTTTCTTGTTTTTAATATAAGGTTTAACAATGACGTGAAAAAATGCCGCGTAAAGAACCGCGTACAAAGAAAATTAAAAAAAGAACACCAAGAAGGTTCCGAGTCTGAGTTTTTAACAAATTAAAAAAAAGTTGTATGATATATTTGGCACCATAGAGGTAGCAGTAAATAGGTTTAATGATTTTTTTAATTCACAAACTTAGTGCACACGATGTTCTAAATTCAATTTACTTTATCCTCTAGAGAATAAAAACGGCTTTTCCACTCAGATATTGAAGATTAAAAATACTCTTTCTGAGATGGTGGGATGAAAAATCATTTGCTCTCGAGTTAAACATACAACTTTTCACGTCGATCAGTGAAAAAATATTAAGTCCATTCATCGTGATATTTAGGTGCTACCAAAAAGAATTTTTTAAAGCGTAAAAAGATATTTTTTGTAGTATTTATATTTAAAATACAAATTTCACGAATTTACAAAAACATCCCTGTCTTCTTAAATCTATGCTGTCTTCTATATTATTCAACAAGTTAAAAAAAGTAATTTGAATTTAGAATAGTGTTACTGCATATTTCAATATGCAGATAGGCTCTAAAGGCTATTGATACTCTATGGTCGGCGCCGAAAAAAAGAAAAACTCATCGCCCTGTTTAATAACTTATTTTGGCACGACGATGCTTTATTTTTTACTTTGCGACCAATGTTTAATGACATTTAATAGAAAAGGAGATTTAAAAATCTAATGTTTTTGTAAATTTGTTTAATTTGTATTTCAAATATAAAAACTAGAAAAAAAATATCTCTTACGTGCTAAAAAAATACTTTTTAGTACCTAAAAATATCATGATGAATATCTAGTAATATCAAGTAATTGAACGCAACTAAAATTGACATGGACCTAATAATTTTCACACCGATCGAGGTGAAAAGTTGTATGTTTAACTCGAGAGCAAATGTTTTTTTTTTCGTGCGTTTTAAATCCTTCGCTAGCTATGGATTTAAAAATCGGCACGTGCAACTAAAAACTGTTTTGCTCACTTGTTGAACAAATAACTATTCTTTGTAATATTGGTTAGTTATGGTAGTTGACGATTGATAATTTTGAGAAAGAAATTACATTTGTGCAATTTTTTTTTCTTCTCCCAATAACTATAATAATATTCAAAAATATACTTATGTAAAATATGTGTGTTGCTGGTTTACTTAAAAAAATATTCGTATTATCAGCTATTATATAAAACACGTAGCTGCTACTATGATAAAACAACTTATCTATTACACATCATAATAATAAGAGTAATAATCAATATCGATGGTCATACGTTGATACCTCGTAACTATTATAAATCAAATTTGTCGGTAGATAAAAAAAACGTTCTAAATACTGCCAGAGGTGATTAATAATTTATCGTAAATTATACACCAACTTTTACTATATTATAGTAAAAGTTGGTCAGAGCAAGGCTCTGAATAGCCAAAATAAATTTAATATTCATCACATTCAACTTCTTGATAACGATTAAGTTTGGGGCACGGTGTTTCATCGTCAAACCAATCATAAATGATTGAAACTGTAACCTTACCCTTTAAAAATCTAGGTTGACTTCAGCAGTAACCCTGTTAGGGTTGCTGCTGAAGTCAACCTAGACAACCCACGATAACCCGACGCTCACAGTAAAATAACACTTTAAAATCTACATATTGTACTGTAGTTTCCGACCTAAATTGAATTCATTTAGAATTTTAGCGGGCTTATTGAAGATTTCTATGTTATTATGTTAATATTGTGTATTGAGCTTTTATTTATACAATTTTTATAAAAGAGGAGATTCGAGATTTTACTAAAAGCGTTTATAAAATGACTTGTCTTGGAATTGTTGTCGGCATGTAATTTTCTATAGGATTGTAAATAAATTTATATTATTGTAATGTATATTCCAATTAAGTTTTACTTAAACGGATCCAGATATTATTTAAGATATATTTAGCTTAGTTTATTTTAATTCCATTTTTTTAATGTTTATTTTATTGTATTATGTATGATTTTGTCCAATTAGTTAGTGTAATGAATGAAGCCATTTTAATATATTGACTCGCTTAGTTATATTTTTTTATTATTTTCTGATGTAAAATTCATACAAATGGTTTTTTCTAACACCAGAGCGGCTAATGTTATTTAAAGTTATGTAATTTTGGTTGGTTCTCCCAGAAACTATAATTAAAAGCGATTATTATAATTTAATATTTAGTGTAAGTAGTTAGTGTGATAAAAACATATTTATTTGTTATAATATTTAGTTAAGGTCACCCGTTTGTAATGCTGCAACCCGAGAGAAGTTAATAATATATGGTCACAAATGGACACGACACGACAACGGGTTCCTATTGTGTATGTCGGCTAAGCTAGATTATATATACATATGTTTCTGATTTATATAATTAAGTAACTAAAATCCCGCTGTATAGGGTAAATTGTCAATAGAAAAAACAATCATAAAATATGACCGATTTACTCGTAGGTATATCAAAATATGACCTTGAAATTGTTTTGGAATTATATTAAAGTTGCTTTCATTACTCTTTATCTAATAAGATAATTACAATCAAACAATATATATTAATTAGACCTAGGATTTACAATTGCAACAATTGAGCTAAGTTACAAACAATCTACAGGTAGCTCAACTGATCCATATCAATACCAGACGTGGCGTCCTCGCTACGCTGGCTGCACCCCCACGCTGTATGACAATGCTGATACTCACTAGCTTTGGGTTATTTTATTAGATCACAGGGCGCTTAAAATACGACTTCTGCGGGGTTCAATTAATATCATATTAATTGAGAATTGTTCTTATATTTTCAAGGAGAGATTGATTGATACACTATGTATTTTTTATTAATTCGTTGTTTTCTGTTTCCTGTACAGTGAAAACATTATTAGATAAAATATTTTATCGTGTAGCTAGATCAGATATTGGTCATAATTTGTGATTTGTTTCATTTTCAACGACTACTAGGTACTTATAATAATTAAAATTTGAAGCTGTATCAGTCATAGTCATGGCTACTAAATAGGCTAGATTTTTGTGCGGAAATAAATAAAACTTAGAACACAATCAAGTCCCGTTTCATATAAAACCTTGTCAAAACAAAACTATACATCTAGATCGCGCTTCGCTCCGATTCCACCGACGGATGGACTCGGTGCTAGTCTTCTGCCTCGGTCGGGCAAAGAAACCGTTGAACACTTGGTTCGTTGCCACTAGTACCTACCGTTAACAGTTCCATGATGGAACTACTGATGATTTTTTTGATCTTTAGTTCCATTTTATAATATTATGATAATCATTCAACCTTCTACTTGTAAATACTGCCGGCCAGTCTATTCTAGACCAGTACCTACTCTTAAAATCAAAATCGAAATTTCCGATACGTTTTCGCGCAAACGCTAATCTTATACAAGCGACATAAGAATTGGTTTTGCACGACAATGGAAACGAAAATACGATTTTCCTTTTCCGAGTAGACACCCTGTAACGGTTGCTGTCGCGTGTACATGTTGTAATTGGTGTCACTAAGACACTTTTTGACTAAGCTTGGCGATTCAGATCTATTTTGCTTCTGGTATGATGTGATAAAACAGCCAAATACCGGCGAAAATAATATAAGTGAACAGTATGCTGAGAGCGACGGCCATACTGTTTGCAGCAAAGTTTGTGTTAACTTAATCTTGTATGGAATTGCGTGTAAAATCGCTTCCCCGTTGGAACATGCACGCCCCGCGTCTCGGTAAACAAGGTCTCAGTATGCAAATCACTAAGAGTATTAGTGATCTGCATACTGAGACCTTGTTTACGCCGGTCTTTGTCTATTTTATTATTCAGAAATAAATACAAAAGAAGAAATAGTACTTAGAACTGCAGAAAGTTAAACAAATAGTGACATTAATTAGGAACAGTTAAAATGACGACGATCAATCACACGACAATTCTTACGGTAAGTATCAAATGCCGTAGGTATATAATTACGATCACCTATTTTTATGAAATAAATAGCCATTAATCTACCTTAGCTAGATAGAGAATAAAGTTAATTATATATAAATGTATTGTTACTAGCACTAATATATTGTAATCAACATTTTGTGTTTCATTTTTAAATTCTAATTCTGGAAGTAGGTATCATACCTACAGCTCGAAGCAAAGATTACCTACTAGATATAAAACATATAATATTAGTTTACTATAAATTAAGTTTTCAATTTAACAAATAAGTAGAAATGCTTATGTAATTTTTATTTGGTAAAATCTGGCTGCTCATCTGACGTTCACATAAGTGATTTTAATGAAATAGGCATGAGATGAAAAATACTATTTATACATCATATCATATATTAGGTCCTTACATATGAAATTGGCGTTTTGTATGGGAGGAACAAAAAGTCGAATATGTTTTAATATAATATATTTAATTAATCAAAGTATGAACCATTATTTTCTATGCACTTTTGCCATCTTATAGGTAGTTCATTGATCCCTTTACTAAAAAAACCAGTCGGACGGGAATCAATAAAATCTTTGAAGGCGATTTGGACTGCCCCATCGGAGTTGAATTTTTTCCCTTGCAAGAAGTTATCCAAATTTCGAAAAAAATGGTAATCTGTTGGAGCAAGGTCCGGGGAGTACGGAGGATGTCTTAGACTTTCCAATTGAAGCTCTTCTAATTTAGTAGCCGTCTGTTGCGCAGTGTGTGGTCTAGCGTTGTCGTGAAGCAGCAGTGGCGTGGAGCGATTGACCAGCCTAGGTTGTTTAGCCGCTAGCTTTTCCATCATGGTTTGCAATTGCTGACAATAGACATCAGCCGTAATAGTCTGGCCAGATTTGAGAAAACTGTAATGAACAATACCGGCACTAGTCCACCAAACGCTTACAAGTAACTTTTTTGGGGTTAATTTTCGCTTGGGGCAGGATTTGGCTGGCTGGCCAGGATCCAACCATTGCGCTGAGCGCTTCCGATTATCGTAAAGAACCCATTTTTCATCACAGGTAATGATTCGGTTTAAAATACCTTCATTATTGTGCCGGTTTAGTAATGTAACGCAGCAGTCGACGCGCGTTTGCCGGTTCGCTTCAGTCAATTCGTGAGGTACCCACCTTTCAAGCTTTTTAATCTTCCCAATTTGCTTCAAGTGAATTAAAACAGTTTTATCACTAACATCGCAGCCTGCAGCTAACTCGGACGTGGTTTGCGATGGATCCGCTTCCACAATAGCCTTCAACTCTTCATTATCAACTTGAGTCTCAGGCCGTCCACGGGGCTTGTTCTGCAGGTCGAAATTTCCAGAACGAAAACGTTGGAACCAAAAACGAACTGTGTTTTCTTTTGCAACACGACCGCCATACACATCATTCACCCTTCGAGTTGTTTCCGCAGCACTAGTGCCACGGCGGAACTCGTACTCGTAAATAATGCGATATTTTAAGTTTTCCATTTTGTAAAATGAGTGACGCAAACAGAAAAAAACAGAAGAAAAAAAACAAATGAATGACGATCATCGAAGCACAAATACATGAGTCTATAGCTGTACAAATTTGAATTTGGAATTCCTTACCAAAGAGGAGAAATTTGTGATTAAAGTGGCCAGTACGAAAAACGCCAATTTCAAATGTAAGGACCTAATATTTTTATCTATGTCTTATACAATTTTTATGGTAACTATTCTATTAATACATATACGCATATTTTAATGTAGGCGATCATATTTATTTATTTTTAGAATTAACAAATACTATAATATATAATAATTATTCGCGAATTTTTATTTTCTATTTCTTCCTTATTCGTATCTTTTTGGCGCTTAACAATATGTTCTTTTAATTTTTCCGTAATCTTAGCATGTTGTAGCTCGCGAATTTTATTTTCTATTTCCTCCATAATCGTAGCATGTTGGCGATTAACAATATGTTTTTTTAATTTTTCCGTAATCTTAGCATGTTGTAGCTCGCGAATTTTATTTTCTATTTCTTCCATAATCGTAGCATGTTGGCGATTGCGGATTTTATTTCCTAATTTTTTCTTAATTATAGCATGTTGCGGTAAATCAAATATCGCACCTTGAGCCAGTGGTGCTTGACTAAACTGTTGCGTCGCCCTAAGGTCGACGCAACGGCGTCGTCGTTCCCCAAACATGGCACCCGGATGTTCTGTTCCCAAAATGGTAAAAGCTGGAATTGACTGTTGTGTTCCCCCAAACGTAGCACCCGATTCTTGTGATCCCCATAGGTCAGTACTTGCTTGGCCTGACTGTGCCTGTGTTCCAAACAGCATACCTATCTCCGAATGTGCTATTGTTTCTGAAACCAATTGATGTCGTTGTTGTACCTTTGTTTCCCCAACGTAAGGAACAGTTCTCGGTTTCAGCGTGTCTTTAGTTTTTTGTACACGCCTTGGACTTTCCGCCATCTGCAGCGCCATAGCAAGGGTAAGTGTATCTAGCTTTTCTTGGAAAAGCTCAAGTCTCGTAATCGATCGATAAATTCTTTGTTATGTAGTTAGGTAGGTAAGTACCTTTTCTTTTTGTATTGCTGAGAAGAGTTTCAACCGAGCGGTAAACCGTAGGCTTATTGGAATTCACCGAGTCCAGTTGCTCGTGGATGTTCTTCGATAGAGCTACATTTTCCGCAGCGTTATAGGCAGGTGTTTTCAAAGGCTGCGTGGACCACGGCGGCGGCGTTTCGCTCCATCTACGAGTATAAGGGTGGTAATATTCATATCGATTGACGAACCATTACAGGAGGCATTACGTAAGTACAATCCCAATTGAAAATGTTTATTTTGGAACCACATTATTAAGAACAAAGTTTTGGGCAGCTCTGTCTTCCATTTTAGTTTTTTTTAAACTGTGTTACAGAAGGCAGCGTCTTCCCAATTTTGACGGCTAAGGCACCCTTTTGTGTTTTCTATATAAAATAAATTATTTACTTGATGCTACAATTGGTCTTCTTATCTTAGATCAATAGACTATTTCCATCCTGCCGACTCTTAAACTTTTAACAATTTATGGAATCCTTTATGACAAGCTGACTAGAAAAATACAATGCACGTTTGTCCCGCGCATGCGCTGTGACATCCCAGCTCTACTGAAGCAAACTTCAAGTTATTTCTCTAAAAAAAGTTAGATAAAAAACATAAAAAATCAGTTCTACCTAAACTATGCTGTTGACCCAGCAAACAAACACTCTCGACTCTCGTCACACCCACCTATCTGAATGGATGGCTTTGCTTCCCAAATCAAGACAAACCACCAGCATTTTATTAAGCAGTTTTTCAAAAGTTGTAACTAGAATGTTAGGTCCCGTCTTACATACAATTATTGTATTAACTAATTATCAAAATAATGCCTCATAAAATTCGTGGCGGTTTGGGGGTCAACGTGTTTGTGGCGGATGGGACGAGTAACGCGTGTGTGCGATTATTCTAGTCCGTACCGTACCTAAGTATTATGAAAGTCAGTCATCGACCTATCATTGAGTGATGATTTTAAAACAATGCTTGGGTACCTACTGATGTTAAAATCTACACTCACTCATATCATATACGGAGGCGAGGCACAAAGGTGTGTCATTTGTACTATCAGCTGTACTTCTTAGTAGTACTACTGAAGTGAAATCGAGTGAATTAACTTGTATTGTATATAGTACTAGAGATACAATGGTGTGTCATTTGTACTACCAGTTGTACTTCTTAGTAGTACTACAGATACGGAGGCCATGTAACCCTCAAGTGACGATGCCTTATTACCACGTTATTACGTTTTATGGAACAGTTACCAGGCGTTACTCGAGTAATTGCCTATTTTAGAACGATTTCTAACGTATTCATTACGGATGTAAGCGAGTTAACTACGAACCTTATTTGTGTTGGAAGAACACCAACATTTCATCCCCTAACGAGGGACATCTTCAGGGCGAGCGGTTCTAGAATCTAGATACTGCGTTCTGCATCCCTTCGAGCACTGCGCGTCTGCGCGCGAGCGCGCGTTGAGCGCGTGACATGCCAGCCGTAAGTAGGGGTGGGAGCGCGTATTGAGCGCGTGACGTGCCCAGCCCACCGTGGGTGGGGCTGTTGGGGGGTGATTTCTAACGTTAAAATCTCTGCCTAGTGATTTTTTGAACTCATCTTTACTCAAGTGTAGTCGAGACCACGCTTGATTAATGCTTGGAAAGGATTGCTACCACAGATTGCTACGCACGAAAGGTTTTTTTTTAAAAAGCGCCGATTTTTGGTGGTCAGTTTTATCTATTTATTTTAGAAAACAGCCTACCCCCTTGGACTCCCCTCAAAATTGTTTTTACCTAATTGCAGAATTTGCCCAAGATAAGTGTGTTCGGAGATAATTTTGAGAAGGTGGCCATGTACGACGACCAGTGTCGGATCAATGAGGCCATTGCTCAATTCATTCTGAGACCGGTGCGTCACGACTCACGAGGCTGAAGCTAGGCCGCCCATCTGGTTCAGCCTCTCCAGCGACTCCGCCATTAAGACTTTGTCATGATCATCATCAACAGTTTTTAGTCCCCCCTTAAAACTTGCACAAAAACACATAAACGATTGTGGCAGGCGCATCGACGCTAATCTTTCATGGTGTGCATATTTTATAGGTAAGTAAATCATAGGTATCTTTCGTTTTGAGGTAGGTATACCTACAGTACATTAAACAATTACATACATAAAGGTATCTAAGGTACCTACTTACTTACCTACCTACCTACAATGATTTGTATCTATGGCTTTTTTTTATTTGAATTACCGTACTGTTTGTTGGGAGGTACCTACTACGGGAATTCCTGTTTGTAAGTAGGTGCAATTAAACCTACCAAACCCACCCTAACTTAGAATTAATTACAAATAACATGGTAGGTAGGTAGGTACCTACTGAAACGATTACCTACTTAAAATCCCGTTTACATAACTTCAATAATAAGTAAACATAGGTACCTAGGTAGGTATTATATTTTTTGTATGCGTAGGTGCGTAGGTACCTAGGTACCTTCGTGTTTTCACCGACAATAGTATGTAAGAACATAAATTCGTTGTTTTAGACTTAATATGCAAAGATTGTATTAGTTGAGCGATAAACTTGCTAGTGGTTTCTTTTTCACTTCTTCCGCTAGTGGAAGAAATTGAAGTAAATTAGAGTTAATTGCACATTATTTCTTATTTGATAGTAGGTAATTACTATTTATCAAGCGGTTTATAGTAAAAATTGACTTGTCTTAGTGCTTATTTTGTAAAGAAAAACGATTTGACTCCGACTGACTCTGACTCTGTTTCTAAGGGCTTCTAAACGCGCACTGCACGTCTTAAATACACGGATGCAAGTAGGCGACTGCTACTTGCATCCGTGATTTTTGCATCCAAACCACTCTTGATGTGCACGAATCAAGTAAGTAGTCACAGGCTCCAGCTCCTTCATCGGAGCTCAAACAGCCGTCAATTTCGCGAAGCAAGGGGCCAAAGTCGTTATAAGGGGAAGAAACAAAGAAAATCTTGATAAAGTTTCTAAAAGTTGGGAAGAAGTTTCTAAGTTTCGGCCTAGGCATTTAGCTAAATCGCCGCCCTGTTTTGTAAACAAACGGCCTAGGCGTTTTACAAACGGGATAATTCTACGTTATTAGGAAACTAACAGAATCTCAGACATTTTTGTCTAAAGTGAAGAGATTCATGGACCAGTAGAGCGAAGTTTTATCAGAGTTCTCATCGCATGCAGCAGGTTTTAGAAAGATTTAAGAATATTCTTATAGTTTTTATGCGTTTCAGAAGAAGAACTTTTGAGATTTTCATGAAAACAGTCATAAAATGTAAAATGTTTTTGAACTTATTTAATTAGGTACCTGTGTTTTCCCGTATTAAAAATAAAAAAAAAATATATTCATCTAAACTATAGATAACTAAAGATATTAAAGTATCTGTAAAAGAAAAAGGAAAATGTACTACTCTTCAAGAGTTAATAGAAATAAGGAAACGATAATTAAATATATAAACTATTCTATATTATTATATTAAGATTATTGTAGAAATGTATTAAAATGTCTAACTCAAAATCAAATCAAAAATACATCACAGAGTCTAAGAACATTATGTAGAGCAACATGGGACGTAATAAAAGGAAACAGAAATAAAAAAACTACCCCTAATACAATCAAAGAAAGCTATGATGGATGCAACTTAGAAAAAGACCCATCAAAGATTTGTAATATGTTTAATAATTATTTTGTTGATATTATTATTATTATTATTAATTATTTATTAGAATTCTCAAAAATACAACTGCGGTAGGAATTGATGATATTTCCACAGCAGTCCTTAAACGTAACGCTAAACACATAGCTCAGCCGCTAGCTCACGTTATTAACCTATCATTCGAGCAGGGTATATTTCCAAATATTCTAAAAATATCTGTAATCAAACCTTTGCATAAAAAAGGTGACAAATCTCAATTATGTAACTATCGGCCGATTGCCCTAATATCTAAGTATTTTGTCAAAAGTTTATGAAAAACATGTTTGTTTTTTTTTATTTTGTGTCACATAGGTTGTTGCTAAATAAAGTAGAGTCATATGGTATCAGTGGAAACTGTCATAAATGGCTCCAATCATATCTTAGTAACAGAGTTCAATGCACTTGTATCTCTACCTTAGACGAAAAATCAAAAATTTTAGTAGAGCATAGATCAGTTTTAGGAATAACTTCTACGGTGTGACTCAAGGAAGCATATTAGGACCTCTACTAATCATAATCTACATTAATGATTTGTGTGACACTATTGAGCATCCAATGATTCTTTTTGCAGACGATAGTGTAGCCTAAGTAGGCACACGAGCGCCCTCAATTACCTTTGTAATACGTATAAAAAAAGTAAAAAGGCGTTTATTTTGCAACCATTACACATAATTAGACATAGAAAAAAGATGGGTACACAAGATAAAGGTTACAAAAAAATGACCAACACTCAGCAAATACTATGGCAGGATGTGTCCTGCCAGAGCGCTGGTCTTCCGTGGAGGCCATAATATATGGATGACCCCTAAGTAAAAACTTTATTCCTGAGATACCTTCAAAATTAGCCTATCAACTTAAAAAAGTAGTTACATACGAGTTTAAATTAAGAACCATTGAATGAGTGACATTGTTGTATTCATGGAAAATGTAAGGGAATTGTTTTTTTTTATTTTTGCCAAAACTTACGATTTGATTTGGTATGTTACTTTGGGAAAAATGTTCCTGGTTGGAAATAGAGTCGATTGAGATCAACTTGTTGTTTAATTTGACAAATGAAATTTTTTGGGCGATCTGTACTGTTTTCAAAAAACTAAATATGGCAATATTTTTTTCTTCAAAATTAAACAGAAGGTTCCTAAAGCCGCGGGCAGCAACTAGTAATTTAATATATTAATAAAACTTATTTCTCTTCGTATAAGATAGATAGATAATACTTTATTGCCACTTAAATCTAAAAGGAACTATTTATATACAAGAAAAGTTTAATCTAAGCGACAATTGGCGGTCTTATCGCTCCAGAGCGATCTCTACCAGACAACCATGGATGGATAGGATCATGGGACATTACACGATGATATGTGAGCTTCGGTAGGTTTTAAAATATTATGAAAAAAAAGAACTAATAAAATAATACATAGACATAAATATTAGGTCCTTACATATGAAATTGGCGTTTTTCGTACATACTGGCCACTTAAATCACAAATTTCTCCTCTTTGGTAAGGAATTCCAAATTCAAATTTGTACAGCTATAGACTCATGTATTATTTGTGCTTCGATGATCGTCATTCATTTGTTTTTTTTCTTCTGTTTTTTTCTGTTTGCGTCACTCATTTTACAAAATGGAAAACTTAAAATATCGCATTATTTACGAGTACGAGTTCCGCCGTGGCACTAGTGCTGCGGAAACAACTCGAAGGGTGAATGATGTGTATGGCGGTCGTGTTGCAAAAGAAAACACAGTTCGTTTTTGGTTCCAACGTTTTCGTTCTGGAAATTTCGACCTGCAGAACAAGCCCCGTGGACGGCCTGAGACTCAAGTTGATAATGAAGAGTTGAAGGCTATTGTGGAAGCGGATCCATCGCAAACCACGTCCGAGTTAGCTGCAGGCTGCGATGTTAGTGATAAAACTGTTTTAATTCACTTGAAGCAAATTGGGAAGATTAAAAAGCTTGAAAGGTGGGTACCTCACGAATTGACTGAAGCAAACCGGCAAACGCGCGTCGACTGCTGCGTTACATTGCTAAACCGGCACAATAATGAAGGTATTTTAAACCGAATCATTACCTGTGATGAAAAATGGGTTCTTTACGATAATCGGAAGCGCTCAGCGCAATGGTTGGATCCTGGCCAGCCAGCCAAATCCTGCCCCAAGCGAAAATTAACCCCAAAAAAGTTACTTGTAAGCGTTTGGTGGACTAGTGCCGGTATTGTTCATTACAGTTTTCTCAAATCTGGCCAGACTATTACGGCTGATGTCTATTGTCAGCAATTGCAAACCATGATGGAAAAGCTAGCGGCTAAACAACCTAGGCTGGTCAATCGCTCCACGCCACTGCTGCTTCACGACAACGCTAGACCACACACTGCGCAACAGACGGCTACTAAATTAGAAGAGCTTCAATTGGAAAGTCTAAGACATCCTCCGTACTCCCCGGACCTTGCTCCAACAGATTACCATTTTTTTCGAAATTTGGATAACTTCTTGCAAGGGAAAAAATTCAACTCCGATGGGGCAGTCCAAATCGCCTTCAAAGATTTTATTGATTCCCGTCCGACTGGTTTTTTTAGTAAAGGGATCAATGAACTACCTATAAGATGGCAAAAGTGCATAGAAATTAATGGTTCATACTTTGATTAATTAAATATATTATATTAAAAAATATTCGACTTTTTGTTCCTCCCATACAAAACGCCAATTTCATATGTAAGGACCTAATACATACCTACTTACGTTCATCGTATAATATATTTACATAGTAAATTACTTAATTGGACTTGGGTATGCGTACAGTGATGTGATGACAGGACAAGTATTGCTCTTTTACCAAGGATTTAAAGATTGGCAGCGACTTTGCACGTCTTACCGAGACTGGTAATTATTTCCATAGTTTAACAGCCCGAACAGTAAAGGAATGGGCGTTGAAAGAAGAAGAGTGCGTAGGTACTTGAAGCAAGAGGGTATCAGAAGAGCGCAGAGCAAGAGCGTGAGAAAGAGAAACGTTTTTTGAGATAATGGGGTGCAGAGGCTAGAAAAAGGACATTGTAAAGAAGAGATAAAATATGAGAATTTCGGCGGAGTCGTATAGGTAGCCACTCGAGCTTCCCGCGAAACTCTGAGACATGGTCATTGGTCATATTTGCGCAAGTCATAGATGAACCTTATCGCGACATTCTGCAGGTGCTCAAGATGGTCCAACTCAAACTCAAAGGAGGAGAGATTGTGCAAGAGAAATTTTAGTGGCAAAAGGTAAAAAGTTGCGCAGTCTTAGAAGAGAACCAGATACAGCAAACTGCCTACTGCAGATTTCACACATTAGCGTCACAGATTTCTATCAGTGAGGACACCTAAATTTTCTTCCATAGATCCCATCAAAAACCACGGTTAGGACACTATTCCAGTTTATCCGAATCATCATTCGCGAGCTTCCTACTGTGATCGCCTGCGTTTTTGCAGGGTTCACTCTTAGACCAAACCTCTTGCTCCAGTCGAGGATATGGCCTAGGTCTTAATTTATGGCGGCAACAGCAGACGGTAGCTGATCTACTGGAGCGTGTGTGTAGATTTGGAGATTATCTGCATAGAGGTGGTACGAGATATTATGTGCTGAGATATAGAATGTATAAAAATAGCGAAAAGAGAGGTGAAAGAACGCTTCCTTGAGGGACGCCAGCAGAAATATCACACCAAGATAAGTACTCATTATCAATGCGAATACGCTGCCGACGCCCCTGCAGATGAGACTACGAAACCAATCAGTCACTGCTGGAGACCGTAATATTTCAAGGAGTTCACATTGTTAAGAGCCACATTGTTTAGAAAGCATTACCTACTAAAATCGAGTAGGCAAGGAATAGTAACTTTACCATTTTCCATGCCAGAGCGTATGTCATCACTGATGATGATGACTCATCAATAATTTTTACAATTGCATACACGGTGCTGTGACCTAACGAAGCTCTCTTAACGTCACAGTCTGTGAACTGACTAAAATGAAAAGCTGAGTAGTCAGGAATCGGTGTAGAAGAAAGCTGAGTCAAAGTTTTCGATTTTAGTTGTACATCGAGATCTGAAATTATGTAGCAGTGAAGTGTTTGTTGAGAGACTTTAGATCAAATTGCGAAGGGATTTTTGTACGCTCAACTGAAGCATGGATATAGCGACGTTGCGCGTCACGCACGACACACTCTATTGCAGTGATTCCGGCGATCTATGTATCTTTGTTTGTGCAACTCAGTAGGTTTCCGCTTTAGTTTAGGCTACACATTTCTGATGCATAAGTGCTTTTAGGTCAGGAGTAATCCACTGAGCGGAGCACGCTCGTCATATGGTTTGATAATGGCACTACTAAATATTTCATCTTTGCTATCACTATCCGGGGGCATCAAAGAGCTCAAACTAGTCTATGCCCTCCGCATCAAGTAGTAGTATAATTTACATTATAAGAGAGGCTAGGTACCATTAATAGAGCTAGATATAACGCTGAAAGCGCTAGGATGGCAGCCCTGCCTGATGTTTCAACTCGTGTCTGGGGGTGATGAAAAAAACTGGTCACTTAAAATTGCCACTTAAAATTGCATGCAACTGCAACAAAATCTTGCCATCTATCGGGCAATAGAATTTAATTCAAAACGCGCTACACCGACTCAAAATAGCGCCGCCACTTATTTTATTTTATTATTACTCTGAGGAATTTTCAATAATTGATTAGGTAGTTTATTATACTATCACAAGCTGTTTTTAATACCGCTGTAAGATATGGTTCAATTAGTGGCCAGCAACCTCTGTTTTCGCCGACAATAAATTAAATCAAGCAATTTCGATGCAATAAACGCCATATAGCGCAAAGTGGCAATCGTAATGTAAACTTTTGTACTCATCTGTACTCTGTATAATGTACGTATTATAGATGTTCAGAGCCAAATATCTCATAAACCACAAGAGGTCTAATTGTAAGTTTTGCAGGAGAACTAGATATCGTACGGGACAGTTCATAGTTCACGATTCTTATCTCGGCTGCTAGCTTGATGTCAAGATAGCAGCCACAGTGAAAATCCTAAATATCTCCTAAAGTACTGGGGCACTATTTATTTTACTTAGGCACCGAGAAGCACTATTATATGGCACATTTATTGGCATAGTTGAAACCACCAAATTCCATTGCGGGGCTGCTAACTTGACGCACACATTAATTATTGTGAAATATGTATAATAAACTAGCTGCACCCCGCGGCTTCGCACGCAGTGTTCCTATGGAAACGTTGAAAGGCGACTTTTATCCCACGGGAACTGATTTATGGGATAAAAAGTAGCCCATGTTTGATTCCAGGATTAGAATTAGGTACCTATATGCAATTTCAGCCTGATCCGTTAAGATAGGTTACGTTATGGATGGATGTTTGTTACCTCTTCACGCCAAAACTACTGAACGGATTTGGCTGAAATTTGGCTTACAGGTAATTCTAATACTGGAATAAAACATATACTTTTTATCCCGTAAATCTGTTCCCGTGGGATAAAAATCACCTTTAAACGTTTCCATAGGAACAACGCGTGCGAAGCCGCGGGGCGCAGCAAGTAATTAATAATATTAGTGTAGTCGAGGTGGGGTCTAGGTCTAGGTGGGCTTTTATCTAGGCATAATATCAGCCTAGTTTTGGCGTAAAGAAGTAACAAACATTTATGTACTCGTATCTATTTATCCAAATTTTTGTATATTTTTTTACGAATTGGATTTGTTAGTATATTTTAAACACTATATTTTTGATAATTTACCATTCTAAATTTCAAAGTGTTCGGCAAAAGTCGTATGTAAACAAGGTTAAAATTATTTTCATTTTTGTTTAAAAATGCATACGAGTATTACTTATGTCAGTATCTACGTATAAAATAAATATTCAAAATACTATTTCCACTTTTTAAATCTCAAAGAACGTGTCATTGACAATCATTGATTAATTAAAAAGGGGTTACAATGCTTTTATTTCGTTGTGGCGTAAAAAAAAAAGACACACTTCCAGCGCCTACTCGTATTACCGGACAAGGTTGCGGATGGATGTAAGGTACGTTCAGTTCAGTTCAGTTCATTTATTTATTCCTTTTTGATACAATTACGTACACTCGGAAAAGTCATAGGTATGATATTAGGTACCTACATACAACACGTACGTACGTTGACGACCTCTGTGGCGCGGTGGGCGAAGGTCCGCCTGCGACGCAGGAGGTTGCGGGTTCGATTCCCGCCTCGGGACAAATGTGTGTACGATCTGCAGATATTGTTCAGGGCGTTCTGGGTGTTTTCTATGTATAATAAAAAATATCTATCTATGTAGTGTATAGTATTATGTATATCAGTTATCTAGTACCCATAACACAAGCTCTGCTTAGCTTGGGGCTAGATAATGCTGTGTGAATTGTCCAGCATTATTTATATTTATATTTATTTATTTACGTGCATGTGTATGGTGCCATAATACGAAAGATAAAGAGCTTTGCTATGATTTTATTTATTTATTTATTTAAACATCAAGATATAACATTACAGGACTTAGCCTAAACCATTACATCTGTCATATAATAAAAACAAAAAAGAACAATACTTTCACAATACAAATTACATAGTAGAAAAATATTTATCTATTCTAAACACTGGACACACGGATAATAATAATATTTACACAAACACTTTATGCATCGCAAAAAAACATTAAACAGAGAAAAGTAATATAAATAGAAATTACAAATTCAAAAGAAAAAAGAAAAAAAATAACACGAAAAAATATAATATAATTTACAGAAAATTGAAAGAAGCCTCATATCATTATAAAAACATCATAAACAGCAAAATATTAGAATATATGGAATAAGTCAATAGGGTATAATACACTTAGATTCCGGTAAGTATTCTAGATTCCATTATTTTCGGAATATTCCAGACATATTTGTTGTAATATGGGTACCTTATCTGCAAATATATCAGCTTCGGGATGGCGCTTAAGGAGCTGGTTGAGATGATTCTGAGCGCGGCAGATAGGCGATTGTTGTCTGGCGACAGTTCGCGGGGGAAGTGGCGCGAACAGCGGGACGCAACCAGAACGGAACCTAGAGCATTGCTCAGGGACGCTGAGCCTGCTCATTTCTTCTATCAGGTCTGGACTGTCAACTACCCCTCTTAAGACGCGGCAGACCCACATTAACTGCTCACATAATCTGCGTGTCTCTAGTGAGTTAAAACCTAATGTACCTACCTTGGTGGTATTTGGTCGGATACATAAAGATACAAATGATACCTAGGCGTTTCGAAGGTGGACCGGTAAGACTGCAGAAAACGAGCATGATAGATAAATCATTCCATACTGGCTAGTAGGTACTATTATAAACTCTATGTTCCATACAAATCTTTTAAATTTTATTTTTTTTCTAGCTGAGGATTAGTTTTATGACCTTAGAATAATTTCTAATACTATCATTAAACTTTGTAGATCGGCAAAAAAAATCTTGATAATTTAAAAAAAGCAGTCTCTTTTTTCCGAGCGCGGCGGCCAGCTGTGGCCGCCGCGCTCGCCAAATAGCAGCTTCAAAAGAAGCAAAATCGCAGAACGCGGAAACGCCTCGGACAAGTCATTGTCTAATTATGTTTCTTTTGGACGAACATTACTTTTATTTCATTATAAATAATGTAACTCTGGCCAGATATCATACATTATTTTTCTCGCTCGTACATATAGCACACACACATATTTACACAAACACAAACTTAAGGCAACTTTCAGCATCTGACTCAACTAGCATGACTGCTCTACCACTTTCAAATCAGCCTGTTCCTCGGTTTATTTCTCTGTTCGATTATGGATGATATTAATCTTATAAATAACGACTTAGAAAATATTTCAGTCTCTAACTCTCTTGTCTGTCAACCCGAAGAAATATCAAAACATCTGATCTTAAATAAAAATAATCTTAAGATTCTTCATCTTAACATCAGAGGCCTTAATTGTAACTTCGATAATCTCTGTGTTCTTTTACATCGAGTCAAAACGCAGCTTGATGTTATAGTACTTTCCGAATGCTGGCTCTCCAAGTGTCACAATATACCCACACTGCAAGGTTTTGAGCACTTTGAGTCGGAATTTAACAATCAAAATGAAGGAGTCGTGGCTTATGTTCGTTCAGGAGTTAAGTGCAATCTGGAACGCCCTAGTTTTCATGATGCCAATTGTTTGATCTTGAAGCTACAAAACAATACTGCTATAATAGGTATATATCGCTCTCTATCACACAGATCACTCGACCCGTTTCTAGACAGCCTTGAAACCACTCTTGACTCTCTAAAAACATTTGAAACTTTAGTTCTGATTGGAGACCTGAACATAAATCTACTGCCTCCAAAACCTCATCCTGCTTCTGACGACTACCTTAATTTACTGGCAGCTCATGCCATGCTTCCTGCACATCTTCTTCCCACTAGAGGAGATAAATGTATTGACCACGTTATCTTGAAGACACCTAGCACGGCAACTACCTTAGTCCTCGACTCTACGATTACTGACCATTTCCCTGTCCTCATCTGTTGCTATACCAAATTTTACGAAAATTCTAATATCCTGTTTCGCCAAAAAGCAGATCTCCCTTCTATTGTAAAACAAATTGAAAATACAGATTTCTCCCTTGCAAACACAGCTACAGAGCCTAACATTCTAGCAGATTACATTGTACAAACCATTAGTAACATCGTAAAAGAAAACAGTAAATCTATCCGTATCCCCAGCCGTAAACGAATAATAAAACCCTGGATCACTCCTGGACTGCTACGCTGTATACGAAACAGAGACAAATTGTATAAAAAACTTAAACAAAACCCTAAAAATGAAATATATAAAACTACATAACATCGTTATAAAAAATTCTGTAACTTACTACTTAAGAACATCAAGACTGAATATGAACAAAATGAAATTATAAAGGCAAGTAAGAACCCTAAAGCTATATGGAACTCTATAAAACAAATTGCTCACTTAAAAAATAAAAAATCTTACGCTTCCGACCTTCTGACTTCACGCGACACTCCCATGGCCTCAGTAAACCACGTTAATAATTATTTCGCAAATGTGGGAGAAACCTTAGCCGCCCGCATTACAGCTGTTTCTTCCTTTTCTTCTCCTCCCTCTTCCCCTACGCTCCCGCAAGCTGTTCCTCACTCTATGGTCTTATACGATGTTGACGAAAAGGAGATAAACAACATTATTATTAATCTAAAAAATAAATGTGCGGTGGGCTGGGATAACATATCTACATGCGTTATCAAAGCTGCCAGGCATATACTTAACCCTACTCTAAAAGTTCTCTTCAACTTATGTCTATCGAGAGGCATCTTCCCTACTGCTTTTAAAAAAGCAGTCGTTCATCCTATCTTCAAGAATGGTAATCGAGACGACGACGTCACAAACTACAGACCTATATCAGTGTTGACTGTTTTATCGAAGATTTTTGAAAAGATCCTAAATAGTAGACTCACTAAATTTGTAAATTCAAATAACATCTTATCTAGGAATCAATTCGGTTTTAGACCGGGTAAATCTACCGAGGACGCAGTTCTAGAACTAACGTACTCAATAGTCACAAACCTTGACAAAGGACTGAAGACGTACGGGATCTTTTTGGACCTCTCAAAGGCCTTTGATACTGTATCTGTACCAGTTCTGATTCAGAAGCTGGAGAGAATCGGCATCAGGGGTATTGCTCTAGACCTTTTCACCAGTTACCTCTCAAACCGGGAACAATGTGTGATGGTAGATGGTTACAGAAGCACCTACGAGTTCATTCGCTACGGTGTCCCACAAGGTAGCGTCCTCGGACCTACACTGTTTTTAATTTATATAAATGACTTGTGATCTCTCCATTCCAAATTGTAAAATCGTAACTTATGCCGATGATACAGCTCTCTTAGTAAACGGCAAAAACTGGGACATGGCTCGTTCTATAGCTGAAAATGCCCTACGTTCAGTCATGCTATGGCTACGCTCCAACCTTCTTACATTAAATCTCTCAAAAACTAAACTCATCCCTTTCTCTCTCAAACAAATAAATTCACTTTCCTCTACTCTTCCCGTTCGTGCGCACTCTTGTGACGATGGTCCTTTGGCTAAGTCATGCCCCTGCCCCAAAATTGACCAAACATCTTGCATTAAATACCTGGGCATCATGATCGATAGCAATATGGCTTGGAAATCTCAAATACAAAACACCTCTTCACGCTTGAGAAAACTACTCTACGTCTTTAAAAAAATCAGGTCTGCATTAGATCTAGCCACAATGAAAATGGTGTACTACGCTCTGGCTCAATCCGTTGCTTCCTACTGCATAACTGCTTGGGGCAGTGCTGCAAAAACGACCATTCTCAAAGCAGAAAGATCCCAAAGAGCTGTTCTTAAAGTAATGTTAAAAAAACCCATACTCTTCCCTACTTCCGAAATCTACTCTATCTGCCAAGTCCTATCCATCCGCCAACTTTTCATCTTGCACACTGTAAATCGCAAACATTCCATACTATCATTTGATGCTGACTTGATCAAAACCAAGCGTAGACATGACAAGGTTTGTAAAATTGAGCAATATCGCACACAATGTGCTGAGCGTCACTTTCACTATGCGAGTCCAAAACTGGATAACCGCCTAAATAAAGAGCTTGACATTTACCACCTTACCCGCTTCAAGTGTAAAAAAAAAATGTCTCGAATGGCTGCAGTCTCTGACTTATGAAGAAACGGAGGCTCTACTAAAAGTTGTCAAATGAAACCAAACACACAAAACACAACGCATAATCATACATACACCGGCTGCTCCTGTTGCCCGGACTCTTAAGAGACCGGTGTCCTCGGGAGCTCCAAACTCTACACCTTATCTTTTACATGCATTCAAAGCACACACAAAAACACACCCCTCTCTCTCTCACACACACTCACACACATACACACACACACACACACACACACACACACACATACACTACGTACGCACAGTAAATAACACTGGCTTTAGAATATATTAATTAATTAGTTAAAATAGGTTAAACTTAGCTAATAGAATATTTATCTTTAGTTCTGTCATTGTCATTGTAAATAATATTCAATATAGACAATAGTATGTATCTACTGGTTTGTGAGGAGGGCATATACGTAGTATCCCTTTATAGTTTGTGGAGGAGGGCGTTGTCATTCTGCGACACAGTGTTTAACTTCTGCAGATGACATCGTTTTTCAAAACTATTTCTGTTCTCCATGTTTCTGTACCAATAAATGATTTTTTACTTTTTTACTTTACTATTTTTTTGTGGGGAGAATGGGGGGAATATTGTTATTATTTTACCCAAAAATGGGGTTTTTCTTCTCCTTGGAGGGCAGGTATTGAAAAAAAAAAATATGCTGCCAAATAATAATAATATTAATCAACCCAAGGACCGAGGGGTCGTCACCCATCGAGTTGAAGCCGGGGTAAAGAGGCCAAGCCTCGAGGCCCCGCCCGCTCCGTGCCCCCACAAGGGCCGGAAAGAAGAAGTTGGTTGATTGATTGAAGTTTTCGTCAGTGTTACCCATTGCACATATTTTATGCGAATTCTAGCTGAAAATAGTTCAATGTTCAGAAATAATGGCATTTTCTTAAAAACAATGTTACAAATA
This sequence comes from Eupithecia tripunctaria, assembly GCA_955876795.1. NCBI lineage: Eukaryota > Metazoa > Arthropoda > Insecta > Lepidoptera > Geometridae > Eupithecia > Eupithecia tripunctaria. The sequence goes on along the minus strand of OY041599.1, from coordinate 482,231 downwards.
CAGGGCCTGTCAGAGATAGAGAGATAACAAATTTTTACACTTGGCTGACCCCAGTTTTTAAGCTATTGCATAGCTTCTATCGCGGGCCTTGAGCGCGGGGACCAAATCCAGAAATTCCGTAACGAAAAAACCTTGACGTTTGTCTCTTTAGTTCAGCAACTCGCCTCTAGATGGCATTGCAATAGCTTTACCGCGGCAGTCCCCGAGTGCCACAGGTCTTTTATGTGGCAAACATAGTGCCAAACAGTCTGTATGTATACAAATAAAAACCTTATTCAAAAATGAATATTGGACTAGTGACTGATAAAATATAATGTTGGTTGTTCCTGTTTATAATTTTAGCTATACATTACATAGGTACCTACCCAGCAAAAATGTTGCTGTGGACCTTTATGTCAGAAATCATACTAATTAAAAATTATTTACACAGGTATATTGTCAAAGTTTGATTAAATTCTTTTGGAATAATATAAAGTAACAAAAATGCAGCTTGCAGAATATTATTAGAACTCAACACTTAATATTGTACGTATGTATCATGCATATCTATAGTATTGAAATATTTATTGAGTTCCTGAATCCTAAAAGATTAAGTAAACAAACCTGAATACAAAAAATCGATGTTTCACAATCGTAAAAATCTGTCGTTTAAGACTTTTTGGTTTAGCATGTGGCAGCACTGGAAATTATGGAATGTCAGCAGAACCAACAGCAAAGGAAAAAAAAAAAAAAAACAGGCGACCGCGCCGACCAGTCAATCAGTCAGTCGTGTTTTGTTCGTAGAATTAGTTAGCTTCTTACGAAGTTATTGTATTCTCTTTGGTTAGCTTTAGAATTTGGCGTAGGAAGATGCCAAACCAAATCAATGTGCGTGTGATACGAAACCTAGAAAATATCTAGATTAAATTTTAGTGCATGATCGTATTGATCTGCATCAAATGCAATACGATCCAGGTGTATGCTTGCCCGCAGCCAGTGTACTAACATCCGGCGAGCACAACGGAAGCGCGATGAGTGCCGTCTCCTTCAGCGAGGCGAGTGCCAGGCTCATCCATGAAACTGACCAGCTTATTTCTTACATAGAGCGTGGCTTCTCTGTCCTCAAATTCTATCCTAGAAAGCGACCGGAACGACGCCAGTTGACTGTACGTCGTGAGACCCATCAGATGATATGGTCGCGGAGCTCAGCTCCAAAAAGGCAAGACTACGAGGGTTCTCTCGATATACGAGACATCAAGGAACTGAGAGTTGGTAAATCTGCCAAGGATTTTGAGCGATGGCCAGAGGAGCTCAAGCGACTAGAGGCTTCAAACTGCTTCACAGTATTCTACGGCACAGAGTTCAAGCTGCGGTCCGCATCATTTGCAGGTATATGAATTATTATTATTATTATTATTATTGTGATACACAGGCAGCTCTTAAGCTGATGCGTGTACATCTGAGTCTTTGTCAATGCACTTTAAATATTAGTTGAATTGCCCTAACATTACTTCTCCTCAACAGCCTGTATTGGTCCACTGCTGGATGCAGGCCTCCCCCTGATAAGCATATTATTACCATTTACTCCTAACAAGTTTGGAACCTGCGATATAGTATGTTTATACTGACAGAATTGAAAGAATTCAAATTCAATTTATTAAATATGTATGCTTTCGGGTAAAAATTCCTTAAGTCCCTCGGTTATGATGCACTCTGTAAAAAGTTTCACTTTCTCCTCTTTCAAAAAGACGTGAAATTGCTGATCTATCTTTCCTTCTCAAAATATGTTCAAATATAATAGATTGTCCTGAGCTACTGAGTAAAATAGACCTTCATGCCCCGTCCAAAATGACCCGATTTAATCCTACCATATATAACTACTGTCAGCACAAATTATAGACAAAATTTATTCATATAAACGAACAAGCGATTTATCCAATAAGTTATGCAGGCACCCTGACTTAGACTTAGACCTATTCTGCACGAGCGTAAACTCAGCCAGACAGCGAGTTACCAGAGATTACTTTAAAAGTATTGTAGGTTTACATTATTTTATGTATATAGTTTGTTCTTTATTCCATAACTTAGTCGTTAGAGCAGTTGTTTATTTTGTGTTCTCATGTAATTAGTTAATATTGTCACTATATGTGAAAATCTTTAATTGGCTCTCTGGTGTTATTAAGTAAATTGTGTTAAGTTAGTGTACACCATTGATTTTCCAATTAAATAAATAAATAAATAATCCCCACGCTGGACCATGCAGGTTGCGGATGGTAGTTCTGCAGGGGGTGCTGCTGCCAGTCCCTCGATAGATATCCCTTAGTAGTCTCTTACAACACCCACGGGAAGAGTTGGGGTGGTGCTAATTCTAAGCCAGCACCATCAGTAGTATAATTAATTATGTAATGTTTAGAATTATCTAACTTGGGGCTAGATAATGCTGTGTGAATTGTCCAACATGATTTATTATTTTTATTATTATTGGATAATAGACGAGCAGCTGAAAGCTGGTATGTCTATTTCATAGTGTTTTTTTTCTAAATTTTTTACTACAGTTTGTCTTAAGGTCAGATTGTGCGTTCGTGGCCAGTTGTCGAGTCTGTTTAAAGCTATTTACCGAGGGAGCTGTTACAACTTCTTCAGGTAGCCAGAAGTGATGGCCATGTTGGTGTTAGATGATGAACGGACTACTCTGAGACTAGGGCCTCTAGCTGCTTTAAATGGCACCTTCAGGGGATATATCGTCACCTCCACGGAAAACTTACGAATCTGCCGTCACAAAAACAGCAGATTCGTAAGTTTTCCGTGGAGGTGACGATATATTGTGTATATCAGGCAGGTTGTAGGTGTGTGTGTAATAGGATTTTGAAGGTCTCTATAAGATCACCACAAAGGCGTCTGTCCTTCAGAGTAGTGAGGCGTAGGGCATCTAGTCTCTTTGGATAAGTCATCACATCAGGCAAAGGGTTATGTGAATTTTTGTTGCTTTTCTTTGTACACTCTCCAGTAAGTTTTATGTACTTTCGTAAGTAGGGGCTCCAAATTTGAAAGCCATATTCTAACAAAGGACAAATATATACCTCTATCGTCATTGTCTGGAAAGCTCTTCTTATAACATAGATAAATGAGTTAGCTTTCTTCACTATTCCTGTGATGTGATCTTCCCATTTCAAGTTTGTGATGCCCAGGTCTTTTTGTTTTTTAACTGAAGGGAAAGGGTGTTCAAAGGGAACATCAACTGTCATCACTCAAATCATTTTAATATTTTTAGGGTAAATTTGTCACTGCCTATGCATATTATTGCGTACAGTCAGCGATACACAGTAGAGCTTGTACCTACGTCCGATCCGAAGCCGGAGTTTCCGACAAGTTCAATGTGACTGTAGGTTTACACCAGGGATCGGCTTTAAGCCCCTATTTGTTTCTCCTGATTATGGATGCTCTTACAGCCGACTTACAGGAGGAGGCACCCTGGTGCATGCTTTTTGCTGACGACATTGTTCTTGTCGGGGAAGATGCAATGGAGGTCCAGAGCAGACTGGCAAAATGGCAGCAAAATTTGGAGAGTGTCGGATTGAGAATTAGCCGGTCAAAAACTGAACAGCTGTTCCTCGACTACGGCGGAGCCTCCAGTTTTGCCAATATTGCCTTGGATGGTGTATCCCTACCAGTCTGCTCAAATTTCCGGTACCTTGTTCATTGATCCAAAACGACAGCGAGATAGACAAGGACGTCAAGAACAGGATAAGCGCACGATGGATGAAATGGCGACAGGTCACAGGCACCATATGCGATCGGCGAATGCCCCTTAAGCTGAGGGGGAAAATCTACAAGACCGTGATAAGACCTGTCGTACTGTATGGATCTGAATGTTGGGCAACAAAAGGAAAGGATGAACGAACTGTACATGCAGCGGAAATGCGAATGTTGAGATGGATGTGTGGAGTGACAAGGATGGATAAGATAAGAAACGAGTACATCAGAGGAAGTTTGAAAGTAGCGCCTGTTACAGAAAAAATGAGGGGTAACAGGTTAGCGTGGTATGGGCATGTTATGCGGAGGGAAGAGTATCATGTGACGAAAAGAGTCTTAGGTTTGAATGTGGAGGGATATAAGGGGAGAGGAAGACCGAGGAAAAGATGGATGGATTGTGTGAAAGAGGACATGGCTAAGAAAGGTGTATGTACAGAAATGACGGCTGATAGAGCAGAATGGAGGAAACTCACATGTTGTGCCGACCCCATCTAGCGTGGGATAAGGACCGGAAGAAGAAGAAGAGTCAGCGATACACAGATAGCGATTAGTTGATAAATCTTTATAATGCAAGGTAACATGCTCATTTATTTGACTTGTCAATTGCCATGGAAGAATCTCCATCAAACCAAAAAGTAATGGCATTCAATGATTAGGGAGCGTTCAAGTATTACGTAACGCGGTTTTTGAAGATTTTTGACCCCCCCCCCCCCCCACTGTAACGCTCCGTAACGTTTTTCTGTACCCCCCCCCTCCCTCCCTTTCTAAACGTTAGGTAACACTCAAGTGATCATTTTTACTCTGAAGTCGCAAAAAGTTATGATAGAGTTTTTTATTCCAATTTTCCATCATCATTTTATAATTCCAATTTGGGAGTTTTAATCCCCTAATTTTTTATATAAAAAATGAAATAATGTTACGTAACGTGTTGTAAGAAAGACCCACTCCCCGCCCCTGTAACGCATCGTAACGTTTTACGAGACCCCCCGCCCCCCCGAATTGCGTTACGTAATACTTGAACGCTCCCTTACTTGATTATGTGGTCCGCAATAATTAGGGCATTGCACAATGTACGTACATGCTTGTACATAAGATGATTGACAGATTGTGCCCATGGGCTAAACATCCTTCTTTCTTTATGTAAATGTATTCCACCACCGATCCCCAACCCGCACGCCCAGCATGTGGATAATGGTCTTTACCCAGAAGCATGAAGGAATTATTTTCTGCTCTTATAAAGTCACTTTGATTATCTATACTTAATAATATAAAGCGGAAAGATTTGTATGTTTGTTACGAGTGAACTCAAAAACTGGTGCACCAATTTCTAAAATTGCTTTACCATTAGAATGCAATTATTAGAATTTTAATTATTAGAATCAAAGAGTCAGAGTCAAATCGTTTATTTCTTTAGACTTACAAAATAAGCACTTAGACAAGTCAATTTTTCAACAGCTTGATAAATAGTTATTACTATCAAACAAGAAATAAGGTGCAATTGACTCTAATTCACTTCAATTTTTTGTCCACTAGTTGAAGAAGTGAAAAAGAAACCACTAGCAAGTTTATCGCTTATCAACTAATACAATCTTAGCATAACTATGGTTTATCCATTCTGAATGAAGCATATTAGTAAACAAAGTACGACACAAATTACAAAATCTCACTTGCTTGGCGTCGAGTTTCAGATATAATTGTAAACAATTTTTATTGAAGGGAGGATCTAAAATCGACAAGTAATGTAAATTACGTATAAAAGGACGCGCGAACAAAGTGAATTTTAGGTTAAGTATGGGCTGTTTGTTTACGTTTATGCTCCATTCAAAATGGATACGATATAAGTCTAACTGTTCTTACATACTATTGTCGGTGTGGAACTGGGCGACATCTGGCTAGTTCCACACTGACGATATCCCCGAGTAATACAAGCTAATTTATACTTATATATATAAAAATAAATGTTTACCCGTGCAAAGGTGGGACGGGGCGCTAGTTACATAAACTTTATTGCACTGTCAAAACTTACAAAGACAAATACCATCATTCTCTTGGCCTTTAACCAATTAGGTGGGGTCGGTACTCGGTACAACAGGCCTTCTTCAATTCGCTTCTAAATAGCAGTTGCCATCCTAACACTCACTGAAGCTCAACAGCCTGACTGCTGGACGCAGGCCTCTCTTGATAAACGCTATATTGGCGTTTATCTCCCGGTGGATATCCCTTATTCGTCTCTTACGACACCCACGGGAAGAATTGGGTTGGTGCAAATTCTAAGCCAGCACCACACAGCACTTACTCCTTTCTTACCAATGTCATCTCTCATACAGTCCATCCAGCTTTTCCTAGGTCTTCCTCTACTCATATTATCTATAAAAAAATCAATAAAAATGCGCAAATACAAAATGCTCATATAATAATGACGCTACAATTTGATTGATTACGATAAAGTTTATAGAAAACACGAATTAAATGCTATTTAAAAATGAATCTAACCTAGATCGATTTCATCAATTTCATCTCCGGGATAATTTTTGCACACCACCAACCAAGCTACGGGTAAAGGTAACCCTAGTTAGTTTAGCTACACACCCACATACACACAGGCAAACATGGTGTTATTCGAGTTGTTTTGATCAAGTCGCCCACATTATAGATCCGAGTTATTCAAGTGTACTGAAAGTCGTGAACATGTACTTACAAAATAATTTTATTTGCTTTGTTTTCTTCCTAGATAAATATTTTTGCGTAAAATTTACATTGGTTTGTGGGGGGAGGGGGAGGGGGTACCGGTGCGCCAGCTGGACAGTACAGTGATGTACTTTAGCGGTAAACATTTTAGAACAAATTCGTTCATCGCTTGACCACATACATGTATTATAATATTAAAATATATCTATCTATGTAGTCAATAGTCAAACATTCTTTATATCCATAAATAAATAAATGTACACTAGGACACAACTCATATAAAAAAAATTACACTGACTCGGAAATAAAGTGATAAAGTGAGATTTTAGTCGCTTTGAGTCGATCTGCGGTTTGCTTTATATGAAAAAAAATTAAAGGCTTTTAAAATATAATTTCATTCCATGCATCTTTCGAAAAGGACGACTTACTTCGCTTGAAATAGATGGGATGAAAAATATATTTTAGGCTCGTGCGACGATGTTCAGTATTCTACTCTATGATTAGAATCCCTCACTTCGCTTTGGATTCAAATTGCGCCCTCGAAGTAAAAATATTATTCTACTTCCATAAGATACGGTCTACTACGAGTATTATACAGGGTGGCCCATTCAAATCGGTCAGTATGGGAAAGTCTGAAACTGTAAGACATACGAAGATTTGTTCTTAGGAACCATGTCACCGATTTCGATAAAAAGAAAAACTGCATTCATACAATTAAAAAAAAAGTGTACCCAACTGGGGAATCGAACCCGGTTGTTTTGAAAAAATAAACTTACACTATTTCTATTCAGATATCGTTTGTGTAGGTCTTAAGCAGTAAATATCTCTAAGAAACATAATGTCTAAAATGAATAAAATGCATTTTTTTCACATACTTTAATTTATCATAGTAGGTGTTCAAAGCGACCACCGTCTTTTTCAATACAATATTCAACACGTGTAGGTAACGATCTTACTATTGCATTTTGTATCTTCATGTGGTGAATCTGCGTTAAAGTTGACTCTGGCTACTTTTAGTTCTTCAACGGTGTTATAGCTATTTTTGTACACTTCATCTTTAATGTAACCCCACAAAAAATAATCTAGAGGCGTTAAATCGGGCGACCTCGCCGGCCATTTGATCGGGCCGTTCGTACCAATCCACTTTCGCGGAAAGTTTTCATTTAAAAAGTCTTTTGCTATACGACTATTGTGAGCCGGTGCTCCATCCTGTTGAAAATAAAGTTGTTCTCTTATTTCTACTGCCATTTCTCCTAAGGCCTCTAAAAGATCTTCTAAGATTGCAAGGTACTTGAATCTGTCCAAATGTCCATCATAAATTTTAAACATGAGTACCTTATTGTGAAGTAGGCCGACCCAGCAGTTAAATGAGAATCTAACTTGACGGCGTCCTTCGTGCACTCGTAAGGGATTTTCTCGACTCCAATAGTGATGATTCTTACGATTGTACATTCCGTTATTGGAAAATTGAGTTACATCAGAAAATATTACGTAGTTTAAAAAATGTCTGTCTAGGCCCATTCTCTCTTTTATCCAATTGCAAAATTCAAGTCGTCTGATATCATCTCCTGCATGTAAGGCCTGCACCCAATGTCCATTCTTGTAGCACTTGTATTTGTGTTTCTTTAGGGTTCTTTGAATCTGTGTTCGTGAAATTTCAGGAATATCACGACTTGCATTACGGGTGGAGGCATCTGGTGTTGCTTCAAAATAGGTTAAAATGTTCATTTCCATGTTTTCATCACATTTTCTTGGTTTTACTTTAATTGGCTTTTTAAAACTTCCGTAAGTCTTCAAATTGTGCACAATTTTGATGAATATCTTACGGGTAGGTAAAATACGTGTCGGATATTTGATATGGTACCAATGTAGTGCACGGGAGCAATTTTTATCGTTTTTAAAGTAAGCTTCCAATAAATCAAAGTGCTCAGAATTTGTAAAACGCATTTTCCCAACCACACAGCGAACGACACAAAAATACCGAAGCATTGATTTTAATTTTCAGTTCCCGCCTAAACATTTGACACTCAAGTTTTTTTTTCTTTTTTTTTGTATCGCTATTCGGCCAGTCACACCGACACGTTCCATTTTCAAATGAGGTTTAACACGTCTCTGTATCTACAACATCTACATACTTACTTTAAGTGGGCTTTTCAATTGATTGTTAGTGTTTGATTAATAGAAGTAAGCAGTTGCAATAATAGATAATAATATTACTGTAGATAACAAAACTTCCTTAAACGTTTAATGCAATGCCAATGCCACATGATACATAACACGGTGTATGTAACAAGTAGAGAGGTACAAACAACCATAGAGACAATTTTACATGCCTGAACTTGCTGAATATTGTAACGGTGGTCACTTTGAACACCTACTATGATAAATTAAAGTATGTGAAAAAAATGCATTTTATTCATTTTAGACATTATGTTTCTTAGAGATATTTACTGCTTAAGACCTACACAAACGATATCTGAATAGAAATAGTGTAAGTTTATTTTTTCAAAACAACCGGGTTCGATTCCCCAGTTGGGTACACTTTTTTTTTAATTGTATGAATGCAGTTTTTCTTTTTATCGAAATCGGTGACATGGTTCCTAAGAACAAATCTTCGTATGTCTTACAGTTTCAGACTTTCCCATACTGACCGATTTGAATGGGCCACCCCGTATACTACACCTGCTCAGATAGTTGCTAATTCCTTTGCCGGTGGCGGCGGCGTACCGAAATACCTATGGAATTTCATTTTACACGCGGTTTAGCGGGGGAGATAAATGTACCAAACCCATTTCTAACGTATTTTTTTTAAATTATTTAATTCCAAGTTCCTGTTATCTAAGTTTTCACTCAAAACTCGCCTTATGATCGGCCTTTCCTGTATTCGGAATAATAATTCAAAAAAGTTTTATGTGCAAATCAATCGTTCGTGTTCGTGCGCGTATAAATTGCTACATTATAAAATATGAATTTACTCGGTGATTTTAAAGAGTATAAACGATGATTTCTCGAATGTATTAAAACGCACTATGTATCACTCGGGAGAAAGTGTGATTCCTACCTTGTGTGTTTTAAAGCCCTCGGCTGCGCCTTAGGCCCCAAACGACACACTCGATAGGAATTGGCCACTTTCTGACTAGCCAACTCGGTGTACAATCTGCTATTTTCATCAACTTTTCATTTAAATTGACTTTAATGTTTTCCGTGGTATTCATATTTTTATAATTTTATATTCTACCCTTTGACTGTATAATGTTTGACGTTTTGGAATGTATGTAGTTCTGTAAGTCAAGTTTGAATAAATAAATAAATAAATAAAATAAATAAATCTGGTTTACCCATAATAACACAAGCTCTGCTTAGCTTGGGACTGGATAATGCTGTGTGAATTTATCCACATTTTATATTGATTATTTATCTACAAGAAAAGCAGTTAAAAGTTACTAGTATGTCAATCATAGATAGCAAACATGTCAATAACACTTTGCAAGCTTGTAAGTATGGAACAGGCATGCAGGTTTTATCTTATCTATGGGTTTTATCATAGGTACATTTAGTAATTCTGATATTTTGATGGTTTTTTGTGTTTAAGTCTTCCTTGATAGTTCCACAGGTAACTCTGTAACATGGTATGAGATTCATAGTTGCATTAGGGGGACTCATCTAACGTCCGTTGTTCTGCAGTTCAACGTCGAGGTCAGCCTGGTAGGGTCTAATATAATTGGTTAGAGTAACGATGGATGGATCGAGTGAAAGATGACAATTGAGATGGAAAGAAGTGCGTACTGAGGTGACAGGATGATGGAGCTGTTCCAGCTTTTCTTACACCACTGTAGATGACAAACATCCGGTTTTACAGGCGTTTTGTATGTGTTATAGTTTTCATTTGGCGAGAAGCCAACATTCAACCAAGCTCTGATGTAAAAATCATGTGGCGCGTGGATTCAAACTTATGATGTTGCTAGATTGCATTTACGGGGAAGCTATTTTACCCGCTTTTATTTGATTTGTTCTTATTTGTCGACAACCTGCGTATCCGTAAACAATGACTTTATAGCCTATGATTCCTTAAAATTATTTTTGGCAAATATTTTATTTGGGGTTCCGTACCCAAAGGGGCCCTATAACTAAGACTCCGCTGTCCGTTTGTCCGCCTGACAGCACGTCTGTTGACCGTGCGTAATAGTTAGTCACTTGAAATTATTACAGACGATGTATTTCTGTTGCCGTTTTAACTACAGATACAAAAAAGAAAATTAAATAAATATTTTCAGGAGCTCATATACAATAAACATGATTTATAGATAACTAGCAGCACCACGCGGTTTCGCCCGCGTAGTTCCCCTTCACGTAGGAATTCTGGGATATAATAAAGCCTATTTCACTCCCTGAAAAGTATGCTTTCTATGGTGAAAGATTTTTTTAAATCGGTCCAGTTGTTTCGGAGCCTATTCAATACAAACAAACAAACAAACAAATCGTTCCTCTTTATAATACTAGTATAGAAGGTACTGGAACCCTTCGTGCGCTTGACTGGTTTTTAACCGACTTCAAAAAAAGAGGAGGTTCTCGGATGTTTTATATGTTTGTTAACCCATACCGTTGAATGGGTGGTCCGATTTTCATGATTCTTTTTTTTATATGAAAGCTGATATTCCCGTGTGGTTCCATTTTAATTTGGTCCAGTCTGACAATGGGATCCATGAAAATGAAGGCGGCAGTGCTGTTCGTTGTTGTACAAATTAATGTCGCATTTACAACGTGATATTTCCAATGATTTGAGATTTGAGCTTTCCGATATTTCGACACAGTTTCCGTTAATGTCAATGTCCGTTTTATTCCGTGATCATGGCGCATGAAACTGTGCCCAAATATTGGAAAGCTCAAAACTCTAACCATGGTAAATGTCCCGCAGTAAATAAGTTTAGTAAGTATTAATGATCGATTCAAAAGTTTGAATGTCTCTCTTGCAGCTCAAACTGACAAGGAATGCGAGTCCTGGGTGAAGGGGCTCCAGTGTCTCATCCAAGAGGCCACCGGGGCCTCCTACCCGCTGCAGATCGAGCGCTGGCTTCGGAAGGAATTCTACGCGATGGAGAATGCTGATGAGAAGTAAGATACTCATAACATTGGTCCAATCATTCACAAGTCAAATCTCATTAAAATTGATACTTATTAACAAATGGAATAAACACCGGCCAAGTGAGAGTCGGATTAGCGCACAAAGGGTTCCGTACCGTTACACATAAAAACATGTATGTTGTATGAGAGCCCCATTTTGATTTTATTATTTTTTATAGTTATTGTTGTTATAGCGGCAACAAATATACATCGTCTGTGAAAATTAAGCATGTGTTTAAGAAAAAAAAGCCCTCCCTCCATTTGGCACATTTCTCGTCAGTTACAATTAGTCCTGTTTAGTGAGACTAGTTTTTTATTCATTCGCTCAATCTATACTAAAACATTGTATGATACACGTACGTAAAGATGATTTCCGACTAATGTCGGCTTAAATACTCTTCGCTGCGCTCGCTCGTGAATAATATGCCGCTCCTCGGAAATCACCTAGGTACTTTCCACGCGCTCGTTGCATAAATAGCTATTGAGGTTTTCTTATAAGTAGCCATAACATTTTTTTATTTTGTGTATTTACTTATACATCGTGTGTGTCTTAGTTTAAAAAATCAATTTAAAACAAAATACGCTTGACGTCATTATAAAAAGCTCTTCTGAAAACCGACATGGTATTGCAAGCTCTTATGCAATAGTACGTTACTATTGCATAAGAGCTTGCAATACCATGTCTAAGAAATAGTTTGTTTTTAGTTATATGTTTGTTACCTATTGTATATAATACTCTTATATTGCAGATTTTTTTGTGATAGAAGTAATTTTGGTTCTTAATTAATTAGGTAGTTAACTCAGACCAAATAAATATCTAAAAAGGTTTTTTACTTGATCTGAGGCAGTTAATAAAAACGTTATGGAGACTGAATACTAAAGTGGAATATGACAAAAATTGCAAATACCCCGTTACATGAAAAAAATATTTAAAAAAACGGGTAAGGTTTAAAAATAGTGTTTGCGAGGTTCACTGTTAAGAGAACTACTAGTATATTCAGACGCCAAGAGGTCAAATATTATTTGGAAATTTACAACTTTTTGAAGCGGCTACTTTCTTTAATACTTTAGAGTGTGTGTACTACTACTGTTTATATAGTAAAAATTTGACTTGTCTAAGTACTTATTTTGTAAGTCTAAAGAAATAAACGATTTGACTTTGACTTTGACTTTGTACTATAATAATTCAGTTGTTTCAGAGTAATTTAACAAAGATCACATGATTATTTTTATTGATAGATTTGTTTGATTGTTTTGTTAATATATTACACATGAGTGATCTGGTCACAAATTTAAAAAATCTAAAATTCTAGATCAATTAGCGAGCTTAAACGTCTGTAACTGACTTACAAGTTAGATTTTTTCAAATCTCAATGGTATCATATATATTTGAGTATTTTATGTCAATTTCAAGTTGATAACTATTTTCAATAAATTTAATGATAACTCCAGACATTCTTGAGAATAAGGACTCCACAGACAAACGGACAACTAAATGATCTTAAATGATCACTTTTTTGTTCGTTTGTCTTGTCTTTCTCTCTGCTTTCATTTGTCTTTCAAAGCTCGAAACTCTAAAAAACAATTGATCATATTTTCGCAGAATAACTATAAAGGAAGTGAAGGCATTTCTGCCCAAGATCAACTGCAAGATATCGACGAGCAAGCTGCGGGATCTGTTCCAAGACGTGGACGTCTCCAGGCGCGGGGAGATCAGCTTCGATGACTTCTCGCTTCTCTACCAGAAACTTATCTTTGACGAGAATGTAAGTATTGCTGAACTGCGCTGCGCTGAGTTTGCTGTGGTGGGTAAGAAGATCGGTTTCGCCCTCATCGAGCTGACTCGACGAGTAGCTTTAGACGCTATTAATAACTTAGGTCCCGGTATTAGAACTACTGGTATATTAAGTAGTGGTAGATACTTAGACTACTCTACTACTCCTCGATAGCCGAACAACCGAAGTCACAAAAATCTAAAATATCGCTTTATTTTCTTGTCAGTGTTTAATTTTATAACTTGACCTTTTCTAAGTGTACATCTATTGTACAGTGCGCGTACTGTAGTAGGTAGGTTATATAACGTACTGCAGAACGTACATATCGATGGAGTTGCCGTGTGAAACTGTTTTAATTCCGAAACCGTGTGGTCTATTTTGCTACATAATTTTGCCCATATATTTATGTCCTTATTCATCTCGCGTCTGAAGTATTCACAACTTGGTCAAATCAAAGCCATAAGTTACTTATACTTATAGCTCATTTAGCCATAAGTCGCCGCCACTAAACGTGACCACTTGTCGCTCAATCAAGCTACTGCTCCGAACGGCCGGGCCACTCGAACGTAAGCGTTTGCGCCGATACTTTGAAAAACTCCATATTTCTCCTCTCAAACTAACCTTAGAAAACATTTAACGACCTTACAAATTTCAGCTCTATCCGTTGAGTAGTTTTGTCGTGAATAGGTAACAAACATCCATCCATACTCCACAGAACGTGTACGAGGTGTTCGACAAGTACTCTCTGTACTGCGCGAACGGGTCCACCATCACCCTGCGCGAGTTCCTCAACTTCTTGCACGTGGAGCAGCAGGACCGCCTGGCCGGCGACGAGGCGCGCGCCTCGCAGTTCATGCGCGACTACCTGTGCGACGCACAGCGGGACATCTACGAGCCCTACTTCACACTGTCAGAGGTAACTAGATCACATTCAACCTCAAACGTTTCGCCGAAGCATTGTCTAGCTGTTTTATTCTTAGGTAGGTAAAATATCTCTTTTAGTACGTAGATTAAGTAAGTACCTAAAGTCCATCCATTCACAATAGAGCATGTTCATACAAAGCAACTGACAGTTCAATCAGCTGACGAAGGGGTAAAAAACATTTTATTATTTAGGTTAGCTCTTGTCTGCGTCTTTGTTTGCGGCATTATGGATATGCATAATTGATGTCCTAATTAAATTTTATTAAACCAAAGATAGCTTTGCCTATTTAACCCACAGAATTGGCTCTCAATTCCGTGATATAACCTATTAAACTATACCATATTATGTAAGTAGTGGCTGCTTTTATGAGCTTTGATGGTGATCTAATGTCAATTTTATATCATTTTCTATCTAGAATATAATAAAAACTAAAGGAAGATATAATGTGTGAGAAAAAGAGATGACACTATTTATTCAGTACGCTTGTTTTGTTTGCGTAGATTGCACAGGTTTTGGACATTATGCGACACATTTCAAAACATTGCTACAGTTTTTGGTGGTCAGGGCCATATCTAACGATTTAAATCTATGGCTGTAAAGTCAAAAATTTCTGGTGAATTTAATCTTCTGGTTTGACCGCATACTGATGATTTTGTGAATTGAAATAATTGGATTTTGCATTAAATTGACGTAAAAATTTAAAAAGTTACAATCTAATAGAATTTACAGGTGAAATCATTGTAATTCTGCTAGACCTGCATCATTACGTAGTGATAACCCTAAAAAACAGCTGATTTGCTTTATTAGTAAACATGCTCCATGCAGAATGGATAAGATATAGGTCTGTTTATGTGTGATGGATAGTGGGTTTCCTATAAACAAGAAATTGTACAAAATAGGTTTTGTTTGGAATGGGGAGGGGGAGGGGATGCACAGAGCAGCACCGAGCTGGGGAGGAGTAGCCCGGCACTGAAGTCTGTGAAAAGAGAAGAGCGTTACGTTGAACTAACACTCAATGACAGAGCAGTGTTGTCGACGCAACAAAAGTTGTCAATTAGCACACGAGCACCCTCACTTCCCACGACTCTTCTCTTTTTGAACAGACCTCTACTATAAGTACAGGACCCGCTATACAACGACGAACACCGAGCTGGTTATTGAATGAACATTTATTTATATCAAACTAGCAGCCTCGCGGTTTCCACCCGCAAATTGCCGCTGTGACAACAACTACTACAAAATAAAATAAAATAAATATTTAAAGGAGCTCCCATACAACCAACATGATTTTTTACTGTTTTTAACCACTTCAAAAAAAGGGGGAACTTCAAAATGCTGATGTTGGGAGCGTAGGCCGATGGCAGTTATAACGTATAGTTAGGTAGTATGCCGCCCGCATGCCCGGTGTACAAAGTAAGTAAAGATTTTGAAAGCCTACTGCCAAAATATTTACACGTGAAGCTCGTTTTTTTTCACTTCAGAACTGTTAAGTAAGATTATATAATGTATGAATAACCAATCAACTTCCCCAGTTCGTGGAGATGCTGTACTCGAAGCAGAACAGCATCTGGGACAGCGCTCACGACGTCGTCTCGCAGGACATGCGGCGCCCACTCGCACACTACTGGATCTCATCCTCGCACAACACGTACGTTCTATACTTTGTACTTATTTATATACATACTAGCGACCCACTATATACTCAACAACCTGTATTGGTCCACTGCTGGCCTGACAAGTGCCTTATTGGCTTTCATCTCATGGAAGGTAATGGTATGATCCTCGCGCTGGGATGCTGGTTGGAGTTCGCATGTCGGTGGTAGAATTGCTCCTCAGGGGATGCTGCTGCCCGCCCTCCGGTGGATATATAATCGCCTCTTACGACACCCGCGAAAAGAGTTTGGGTGGTGCAAATTGTAAGCCGGCACTATTAATACCCATAGTGTAAACTATAATAACCAAAAGCATGTGATATCTTCAAGCGCTATAGGATAGTCAGGGAGTGCACAACGGTAGTACGTTTAGACATCTCTGTTTCCCTTCCAGGTACTTGACTGGCGACCAGTTCTCGAGCGAGTCGTCCCTGGAGGCGTACGTGCGCAGCCTGCGCGCCGGCTGCCGCTGCATCGAGCTGGACTGCTGGGACGGGCCCGAGGGCTCGCCGTACGTCTACCACGGACACACCCTCACCACCAAGATACGCTTCCTCGACGTCATCCGGACCATCAAGGAGCACGCCTTCGTCACCTCCGACTACCCCGTCATTCTATCCATAGAAGACAACTGCTCGCTGCCCCAGCAGAGAGGCATGGCCGCCGCCTTCAAGGACGTCTTCGGAGACGCTCTACTCACGCAACCCCTCGACAAGAACGAGTCCGCTCTCCCGTCACCGCACGACCTCAGGCGCAGGATCATACTGAAACACAAGAAGCTGCCCGAAGGCGCCGAGGAGAACTCGTTCGCCGTCCGCCAGGAGGAAGGCCGCGACCTGGACCTTCGCAACTCCATCAAGAACGGCATCCTGCTGCTGCAGGACCCCGTGGACAAGGAGTGGAATCCCCACGCGTTCGTGCTAACCGAAAACAAGCTCTACTACACTGAAAACTACTCTCAGAGTGAGAATGACACGGACAGCGACGGAGAAATGGACCGTGAGAGCTGTCTGCCGCAGGACGACACGGAGCTGCACTTCAGCGAGTGCTGGTTCCACGGGAAGCTGGCGGGGAACAGGCAGGAGGCGGAGGAGCTGCTGCGGGCGCACGCGCACCTTGGAGACGGCACCTTCCTCGTCAGGGAGAGCGTCACGTTCGTCGGAGACTACTGCCTGTCCTTCTGGAGGCAAGGGAAGGTCAGCCACTGCAGGATCAAGCTGAAGCGAGACCGCGGCATGATCAAGTACTATCTCATCGAAAGTGTCTGTTTCGATAGTCTCTACACTCTGATCACGCATTATCGCCAGTTCGCCTTGAGGAGTCAGGTAACACGAAAACTCTCCCTCTCTCTCTCTATCTCTCACTCTCTAACGCTCTCTTTCTCTTTAAGCCTAGCCTACGATTGGAGTTAAAACGTTGGCGATCGTCAAATTCTTTTTTTTCGACGACCTCCGTGGCGCCGTGGGCGAAGGTCCGCCTGCAATGCTGAAGGTTGCGGGTTCGATTCCCAATGTTTGTACGATCTGCGATCTTTTTCAAGCCGTTCTGGGTGTTTTCTATGTATAATATAAAAATACCTATAACACAAAGCTCTGCTTAGCTTGGGGTTTGTCCCACATTATCACCTTACTACGACCCGTATTTGAGTAAAAAAAAATGTATTTAGTATTTATTTTCATTCTTATACAATCATTAAATATATAAATAAATAAATAAATCATTACGGGATTATCCTAATACAATAGTTAAGTAAATTTAAACATAGGTAATTAATTCCATATAACATTTACAATACAATCTATCGCACACACCAAGGACATAGGTACATTACAAATAACACAAAACAAACAATGCAGCCCTACGGAGTTCTTTCAGTGAGACATGAAATATATCTATTTGCTGTGAAACAAAATTGAGCGTGCGCAGAGTGCGGGTAAGAGGTGCTTTTCCCAGTACATTAGTCCTGCTTTGAGGTACATCGAACAGACGGGGTCGCCTGCGTCGATGTACGTAGAAGTTGGGTACACACAGGCATAGCCTTTCTAATGTATCCGGATGTGAAGTGTTCCCTCGAAGCACTCTGAACATGTACACCACCAGCGCTAGGTCTCGTGTTGTATCCAACCATGCCCAGAACGAACAAGGTCGGATACATCAATGGGTAGAAGGGGTAGACGCCGTAATGAAATGAAATGAAATGATGATGCACTGACGATAAATCACACGGGGCGCAGTTTGACCCCGCGCGTACGGGACCTGCGACCCTCTACAGTTTTGTTCGTCTGATCCCTCTCCTAAGATGGCTTAAACTGTAGCTTAATTTAACCACGAGAGGTAATTTTTCCGTTTCTTATATAGCGAGTTCAAAATAAAGTTTTTAGATTTCAAAAAAATACCTAACAAACATTAAAATAATACAGCCGAATTGAGAACCTCGTCCTTTTTTTAAAGTCTGTTAAAATAAAGTGAGTCAAAGTTTAGGGAGTGGCTCGGACCCCTAGCCACGCTTAGCTAAAACGTGTCGCAACGATAACTGGCTACATCTTTATCTTATTTTGTTTTATCGAATACCTGTCCAACATCTGATATTCTCACTGACAGTCCGTCACTGAGAATATCAGCCTCAGCCTCAACAGCCTAAACAGTGGCGCGGCCCGCACTGCATTCAAACATATAGCGTTGGTAGGGTGTGTACGGAGAAGTGATTTAACACGCGTTTGTTTGCACCGCCACTCTGCACGCCCCGCCTATCCATAAACACCATCGATGACGGGACGGCTGCACGCGCCTTAGGTCTTAAGACACCCGCGGGAAGTGTTGGGGTGGTACAAATTCCAAACCCGCACCACACAGCTGCAACAACTTTAGCAATTAGTAATTGTTTCCAGGAGTTCCTGATAACGCTGAAGGAGCCGGTGCCCCAGCCGAACAAACACGAAGGCAAGGAGTGGTTCCACGCGCAGTGCACGCGCGCGCAGGCTGAGGAACTGCTGCGGAAGACCAGCGTGGACGGAGCGTTCCTCGTGCGCCCGAGCGAGAAGGATTCCGGCTCCTTCGCTATATCATTCAGGTCAGTAGTCAGTTTCTAAAGCTGCGACTCAAGATAAATACGTCTCTTTGTATTCATTACTCAATAGTTGGCCGGATGTCGCCCAGTTCTACACCGACAATAGTATGTAAGAACAGTTATGCTAAGATTGTATTCGTTGATAAGCGATAAACTTGCTAGTGATTTCTTTTTCACTTCTTCCGCTAGTGGACAAAATTTGAAGTGAATTACAATCAATTACACCTTTTTTCTTATTTGATAGCGGTCTGGGGACATAGGTCTTTAAGTCAAATTACCGACCTGCACTTAAGACTTTATGTTAAAATAGCAACATACCATATCATCTGAAAGTCAAAATGCCTTAGGCCCCAAAATGCCTGAAATTTATTATGCCTGAATGTTTATGAGACTGATTAAGAAAATGAACATCAATGTACAGTCGTGCACAGAAAAAAATACTTTATTTTAACTACAATATACTTAACATAAATTATTTATCTGTATCGTTTTTTTCCAAAAACGAAATTGGTGTAATATTTTCCTCCCTTAGCTCCCTCAATTGTTTTTTATAATTGTAGTTAAAGCTTATTTCGTTTCGCTTACGACGGGCACCTGAAACTAACGCATTTCTTATACGGGTGTCTTGGTATTTCGCCTCTCTCTTCAACATATACACAAAACGAATGAGTGTAGGCTTGTGTGGCATTCTAACATTCAGCCGCCTGTTCCACCCTTCCAAAGCATTATTGCTGCGGCGAAGCTTATCGTTTCCGCAGCTGATAATTGCTGAGTCCATATTCATCCATTGTCTTTTAAAATATTTTTTAAATTTATTCATTTTCGTGTTATTCTCCATTTTTTCAACTATTTTCAACCAACTGGTATGTATATGCTGTTCAGGCAACAACGGGAGACTTGCACATAAACGAGTAATATAACGTCCAGCTTTGTTTTCGCATATTCCTAAACTTTTAGCCTTTTTCCATACTGCCCGGTTGTAATGAAAATAACAGCCATTTAGATTTACGTCAGGGAAAGTTGTCTTTACAGCGTTGATCTGTGCTTTTTCAAAATCACATTTAAAAATATTTATATTAATACCGAGTTGGTCACGTATTTATAGTAAATAGTCTCAAATAAGTGCTTTCGGTCTTGTCCGGAAGTAATGCGTACAGTACGGGTACTATATTTGTGACATCGCTGTTCATGCTCAAATCTAGATGTATAGTGTATATTTGGCGGAACGGTTTCGGGACTCTCTTGAATGTCCCATCTCCCGAAAACTGCTTTAATTTGCCTATTTTAGCAGCTTCGAGGCCGTATTTTGTCGAAAATATTAAAATGTTATCTGTATCACCATCTTCGGCCACGAGAAAACTTTCGCTCAATATTTTGACGTCTTTAAGGTAGGAAAATTCGGTATTTTTCTGCTCCAAAAACTGGTGTCTAACTCTATACAATGTTTTTTTCTTCTCTTCATACGAAGGCATTTGCACACAAGGGGCTTCATTATCGGCGTAATATTTAGCAATGTGTTTCTCAAAAATCTTTTTCACTGGAGTCATTTTGGTACATATCTCTTACTTGCAAGCATCAATAACGATTTCTCTTTCATTTTGTGAATGATTGCTTCGACACACATGCTTGCTACTAGGTCTTATAATTTCGTTCATTTCTGCATTGAGAGTTAAAAAAGCGTTGCACTCATTGCGATTTACGCACCTCCACATAGAGCTCCCACTTTTGTTGTTGTTTCCGAAATTATATTTATAACCGTCGTATAACAAGCAAGGCTTCCGTTTTTGGTTTTTAATAATAATAAGTTCTTTTTTCCTTTCCATTGCGTAAATATTTAATTTTACTTATTGCAAAATGCAAACAAAACAACAATATATTGACAACTGTTTTGAAGTATTATCGAATCATAGTAATGTAAGAAATTTTAAGTAGCCAGTGTGCAAAAATAACCAAGAAGTATCTATTATGAAATCTATTTTTAACGTACGTCACATCAATCGTCGATATATCTAACGGCTATTGTCAAGACATCAACATCTACCACTCAATAAAATACATTTTTCTTGTCGATTGTATGAAACACCACAGGTATATAGTAATTCAGTCATTAGATAAAAGAGCCGATTATGAATTTCAGGCATTTTGGGGCCTAAGGCATTTTGACTTTCAGATGATATGGTATGTTGCTATTTTAACATAAAGTCGTAAGTGCAGGTCGGTAATTTGACTTAAAGACCTATGTCCCCGGACCGTTTGATAGTAATTACTATTTATCAAGCTGTTTATACAGGGTGGGGTAAATTTTTGGCCCCTTCAGGGTAGCTTGGGTAGCTCTTTTGTAGTTACAAGGTTTTGTTCTAAGAAACCTTTTTTTTTTATTTTGAAGAAGAAAATATTGCCATTTTTAGTTTTTTGAAAAAAAGTACGGTTTGCCCAAAAAATGTCATTTGTCAAAAAAAAAACAAGTTGGTCTTAATCGACTCTATTTCCAGGCAGTGCCTGCCTGGCATATAAATAAAAACAAATACTGACTGTACGAAGCACAATGTAGTGTTCATTATCAGGGAAAAATCCTAGTCGTCCTAGTTGGTGGGGTCTTCTTTTCTTTCTCGGAGATGTAAATGGTGGTGCTTCGCCTTAGGAACCTAAAAATCATTATCATAATACATGTAGTATCCCGTATGTACGGAGAGCAATATTGCATTATAGCATTATTTTTTTTAATAATTCTTGAAAGGTTAACCCGGAATAATCTTCTTTTACGAACTGAAATAGATATAATATATTATCAAGTTCTCTACATAAATTAAACGTACTGCATTTTTGTATAAATCTGTGACTAACCTGCCACAGCCGCGGGTAGGGTAGGTAGTATATGACGGCAGCGGCGCGTGCGCCCACGATAACTTGACGACAGACCAGCTTGTTCCGAATCCATAGCGTAACCAATATCTCCCTTTCTTATAAATAACCACAATTCAATAACAAAAAACAGATATACTAATAACAAAAAACGTAACAGATCTAACAACAAAAGTTCGTCAAAAAATGTTATTCAGTTTTATGGAATACTCGAGGACATACATACACGCAAGCGCTATCCGAACACGAATTATTGAACAAGCGAAAAAATGGCAATCCAAATATGGCGAGCCCCTGCCGTGTCAAGTAAGAAAGCTGTGTAAGAAAGTAGGTGTAACCCAAGTTTTGTTCATTTTTACGAACTTAATTTGAAAGTGTGAAATGAATTGCTATGATATGTTTTCAGCACATCTATTTGAAATAGAACTTTGAAAAATCAAAATCATTCTTATAAAGTCAAAAATTGGCAAAAAAATCATATGAATTGCTCTATAATGTGCATTTGATACAGTGGTTTCCTTTACAAAAGATAGAAAATAAAAAAACTGAGCATATTGACTCTCTTTATGAACTAAAATATGGTTAAAATATAGTTAAAAAATACATCTAAATTTATGAATTTTTCCTCAAAATTGATAATTTTTGGGTTAGACCTCTTCTTTTATAATGCCAAATTGAGGTCAATGAACTTTATTCTCAATTTAAATGGCGCGGACTATACATTTATTTCATGCAATAAATGATACTTTACTTTATGTTATAATAACTACGTGAGGTAACTACGTGAGGAATGTGTCACTTATCGAACGTGACTTCTATCTTCCGTATTATATTTTTATTTAATTAAATAAATCTGTTGCGAAGTAACTGTAGGACGTCTTATTACTTAGTACCCCTAATACTGACTTATAAGTATATTCCAGGAATGACAGGGAGATCAAGCACTGCCGCGTCAAGCAGGAAGGCCGGCTGTACCTCATCGGTACCGCGAAATTCGAGAGCCTCGTCGACCTGGTCAGTTATTACGAGAAGCACCCCTTCTACAAGAAAGTCAAACTGCACTATGCCATCAGCGACGATGTCGCGAGGAGAATCATCACTGTGAGTACCTACCAATAACAATACTCAGGAACAATAACTGCGTTAAAAAAAGCAGGTCAAGTCGTGCTCAGCGCGCCATTAGTCGGATACTATTCTTGCAAGCGAGCGCACGTCCAGTCTGCACAGAAGTTTTCGATTGTATCTTTATGAAATAGTTGTGAATCATCATGCCAACATGTGTTGTGAAGTGGTGCAGCAATACAAGATTTAAATGTCCGGGGATCACATTTCACTAGTAAGTAATAGCTAAATTATAATTACATTCATAAATGTTCAAATACGTCATCAAAATGAAATGTTCAATACTATGCAATATGCAGTCAGTAAATTTTTGACTTCGTTTTTTTGTTACTAATACAAAGTAATATGCAAATTAAAGACATTTATTGATTAATAATATTTGAGATATATATTTTTTTAATCTTAGAATCTTTTTCTTTTTGTTGATGAAATATTGACTTGTGAAACAATACAATTAATGTATGTATTTATTTTGTGTTTTAGTTTCCCTGCCGATCCTATTCGGAAAGATAAGTGGATAGCTGCAGTAAAGCTAGAAAGACAAGATAATGGCTGGATGCCTATGAAAACCAGCAGAGTATGTTCTGTTCATTTTGACGAAAATTATTTTTATAAATCTATATAAGGATCACGATAGAGTCCGATGTCCACAGGATAGATATTATTATCATGGGCCACTGGATGATGATGCTGAAATCCGTATCATCGCTGGTGCCTCAATGATCTGTCTGAGCCGCCGGTCACACGATTAGAAAAAAAAACAAATTGAAAAGATTGACTTGTAATATTTAATTTAATTTAATGTTATTATTATTATTTTCTAATTCAATTTAATTTTATTGTGTGTACCTATACCTACTACCTGATATGTTATTTAATTTATTCTTGAAATGTTAATGTATCTATGGACTTACGGTTCTGAAATAAATGATTTTTACTGTCTTTTTTTTTAAAGCTACTCAGTACGCGTTTGACCGCAGTCCCGTGTATTCATATCATTATCAATTAACAATAAATCAAGTTATCAGTTAAATCAGTATCTAGCCTCAAGCTAAGCGGAGCTTGTGTTATGGGTAGATGATATACTTTATACAATAGGCTACATAGATAAATATATTTTTATTATATATAGAAAGACACCCTGAACAAATATAGAATGGAAACCTCGCCCACCGCGCCACAGAGGTCGTGGTCTACAGATAAATACAATTTACACTCAAACCTTCACCTCTACGACACCCTGTCGATAAACCTGAAACTTTATGAATAAATAAATGAAATGAAATGAAAACCCGTCGAATGAGCTGGGCTGGAGCTGTTCCTAAACAATGAAAAGATAGCTCAACGGATCAAAGAATCGTTAAGGTGTCTGTCTGTATTGTCATAATGTCTGATCCGTTGAGACTTCTTGTCGCTTTTCTATGGCATAAACGTCACTCAAGCATAGCTTTTTGACTGAGCAAGCTTTCATAAAACGGGCCCGTATTATGAAAGCTTGCTCATTCATCGATCTATGCTTGAGCAACGCTTTTCTATGGCATAAACGTCACTCAAGCATAGCTATTTGACTGAGCAAGTTTTCATAATACCTAACAGTTTGCATATTTAATAAAAATACAATCGGACCAAAGACCAAACAAATACTTGCAGATATTGCACGGGTTGATACACAAACATTTGGTCCCGCGGCGATTCGGTATTATTTCATAATACCTACTCGAGTGTATACTACAAGTAATAAACACATTTTATTTGATGAGTATTAGTCATCTTGTACCATAACATAACACAAGCTCTGCTTAGCTCGGGGCTAGATATTGCTGTGCGGATTGTCCCGTTTTATTATTATTTATTAGATACAAGATGCGCCCCGCGGCTTCGCACACGTTATTCCGATGGAAACGTTTAAATCTGATTATTTTCCCACGGGAACTGATTTATGGGATAAACAGTAGCCTATGATTGATTCCAGGATTAGAATTACCTGTATGCAAAATTTCAGCCTGATCCGTTCAGTAGTTTTTGCGTGAAGAGGTAACAAACACCCATCCATCCATACAAACTTTCGCATTTATAATATTAGTGTGATGTGTTTTTAATTTCAGGAACCAGACGACAACTCTGTGTACGGCACTCCCGGGTACATGGACCCCACTTCCTTCATATCCAAGGTAATGCGATATTGTTTTATACATTTAAAACTTTGGGAAAGGTGTTCCTCACTTCAAGTGAGTCGATTGGGACCAACTTGTTTTTGGACATATGCCATCTTCTATGGATGAAGAGCCTGCCACGCCGCCGCGCCGTGGCCATATCTACTCTAATTCTTTCGTTGTGCAAAACCAACTGTGTGAGTGATGACTTACGGATGCGAGACGTGGTCGCAGACAGGTCGATGGCTTCGTGCATAAGCTGATAGTCGCTCAGCGAGCTATGATGCAAGGAATAGCTATAAAGGAAGGGTTGAAGGCAGGCCATGTAGCTCGCAGAACCGATGGTCGTTGGACAGTGAAGGTTCTCGTGTGCCGACCGCGATGCGATGCGACACGGAGTGTGGGGAGACCTCACACTGGATGGACTGACGGCATTGCAGCGGTCGCAGGGAGGCTGAGGGCAAGGTGGGCCTATGTCCAGCAGTGGACGTATACGGGCTGATGATGATAAATCAGAAATAATAAACACAACAATATACAGAATATCTAAATGTATCAAGTTTTTCTGTCAAAATTGACGTACAGCCGGCTAATAAATGTTTTAATCGTAAGCCACACAGTTTTGAATGCAAATTAGTCACTGTGACATTCTAACGAAATACAATAATAATTCAGTTATGGCCACAACAGACGTGAAGTTTTTAAAATAGTTATATCTAAACAGTTGGCTTAATGTAATTAGTACAATAATAGGAGTAAAGTTTAGTGGAAAGTTAATTTTTGTCCCTCTATGAACACAATAGTTTTATTATATCTATACATCATACGAGCTATAATTTTGGGTATTCTACGTTTGGTACAAAAAAGTTTTTAAGGTTTTAAGAAGGAATTTGGGCACAGATGCCTGAAGAAACCACAAATAATGGTAAAAAGCGTTGTAATTTTTATTTTTAGTAGATTAGAATAGCGTTTATATCGACACACATATACCTATGGTTTGTCCACTTTGAATGGAGCATGTTAGTAAACAAAATACGACACAAATAACAAAATCTCACTTGCTTGGCGTTGAGTTTCAGATATAATTTTTGTAAGCAATTTTTATAGAAGGGAGGATCTAAAATCGACAAGTAATGTAAATTACGTATAAAAGGATCCCATAGCCCATACTTAACCTAAAATTCAACAAAGTGAATTTTAGGTTAAGTATGGGCGGTTTGTTTACGTTTATGCCTCATTCAAAATGGACACGGTATAGGTACATAGAGAGCAAGCGAAACGTACATTTTGTTAGCTGTAGGCCGAAGTGAAGTTACCGCTTTAAATTGTTCATTTAGAACAAGAAATAAAGTAAGTAAGCAATATTAATTTATGTGAGCGTCAGATCTCCTGGATCCCGATTTTGCCAAACAGAAAACGTCGTTAAGATTTACTTACTATTTAGTAAACTTATATCGATAGTAAACCATGCTTTCTGTTTGGTGAAATAGGCTTCAGCCGTATATAGTTTTGGCGCTGGGAGTGCTACACAGTTTTTAACTTATGCACTTTCCAGTGTTCCATTGTATTTTAGCTACGCTTAGTATTTGATCATTTTAAATTAATAAATGTTAAATCTTAAATTGTACTGTCGTAGTTGTTCAGCTTTAGTTACAGTCGTTTATTCATATAACAAAGAGACAAGGCGTAGCGCCGGTTCCTGCCACGTCGTAAGTATGCGTTGATTTCAACTCGAAATGTTATCTGTAAGGTTAGTGAAGTTTGCCCGCAGTGCTCAAAAAATACATTCTTTATAGATATAAGTAAAATTCTGTAGATACGGTACGTTCTCCAATCGCTAACTTAAAAGTGGTCTGCTTTGTGCTACAACTAAAAAGACGTTTTTATTTCAAACTTCTACAATATACTTACCTTATGAACAAAAGAGATAGAAAGAGGTATCTAGACCGAAGTGCGACCGAGACAACAATACGCGCGCGAAATACGATCTGGCTATGGCTGTTGTGGACCTATAACTCTGTCCAAAGAAGTATTCTTTTGTGTCCTAACGCACCACTATGAATTACTCTATATGCATGGAATTTTTATTGATTTGATCGATATTTTAGGTTCATAGATAAACAACGTCGTTAACTCAAAGTCAATTCTTCATGACAATACAAAAAATTTACAAGTGTGACGTCACGGTTCGGCTGCCAATAGCTTTGCTAGTTGTTTCTTTTTCACATCTTCCGCTAGTAGACAAGAAATTGAAGTGAATTAGAGTCAATTGCATCTTATTCCTTATTTGATATTAATTACTTTATTTATCAAGCTGTTTATTTAGTAAAAAAAAATACCTGTCTGAGTGCTTATTTTTTAAGTCTAAAGAAATAAACGATTTGACTTTGACTCTGAAAAAACATCAAAACATACAAAAATAAATATACAGATATATTAGAGACTCGACTCAATTAACCAAGACAGTGAGAAATTCAATATTTCAACCACAATAAGCCACGCAAGCTGTTAGGGGATGCCTATGTCCAGCAGTGGACCATTGTAGGCTGATGATAATGAACCACACTAAGGAACTTAAATAAACGTTACCTCAAATAAAACCACATCCATCAATACGTAAAAAATAATTCGCTTTTTTGCAGTCGTATACACATACCCTATTTATTGTTGACAAGTGATTTACAAATACGGAATGAAGTATTTCATCTCTATCTGTCAAAAGAAACTTTGTCTGTGAAATACTTGACTCTTTATTTGAAAATCACTTGTCAATCAATTAGAGAAACTCATAGTGGTGCATTATGCAAAAAATGTATACGTCTTTGGATACGGTAGGTATAATTTGAGCATTCCACTTTGAGAACGTAGTACGAAACCTTCCGAATTTTACTGACGTATATGAATTTTTATAATTGCTGAGTTCTACAAGGGATTTGGCGCAGATAGGTAACTATATTAACGACCATTGTAAGCCATTTTCTAAGAACCCGTGCTAACACAAACTTCTAGTGAACTTTGGATACCGCGCGATACAAGTACGTAGGAGATTCCTATTAACATAATTATTTATTCAGGTTAAAACAACATAACATCTTGGTAAGAAGTGTCTCGAAGCCAGCATGTTTAGTTAAACTTAAGAGACAGAGTTGTCAGCCAAGGTTCAAGAAGAGGTTCGTATCGTCACGGGTATAATAAATGGCTTACAATCGCAGGTAACAGTGAAAGCATTGTACGATTACCGAGCCCGGCAAGAAGACGAGCTGTCGTTCTGCAAGCACGCCATCATCAGCAACGTGGACAAGCCGGACGAGGGTTGGTGGAGAGGCGACTACGGCGGCAAGCAACACCACTGGTTCCCCGCCAACTATGTGCAGGAGATCGAAATGATGCATATGTCTGATATCACTGTGAGTAGCGTACTCCCGCCTCGGTGGCGCCGCCGCCATACTTCTTACCACCAGTGGGCAAAGCATGCTCGTCCAGGTTACTAGAGCAGACCAAGCCACGGGGGATGGCTCTCTAGGGTAGAATATACAATAATGTAACACGTGTATGGGCTGAATTAATTAACTGTACTCAGCTCGGGAATCCTAGATATTTTTAGGTGGAGTTTGCACTTAATTCGCTACGTGTGTGCAATTATGCTTTGTCATTTTATGTTTTCCACATCAGTTTTTGTTAAGGTCTCAATATTTATGGCAAGCTGATGACAGGGTGATATGGTGCTCTTTAGGTGGAGCCTTTGTTCACCAATGGACTGGAAATATCTGGGATCCTAGAACTGAGTAGACTGATGTGAAGTTATCAAACGGAGCTAAGAATACATCTCTTCTAGTTTCCGCCTAGAAAGATCTGCTTACGCTCTTGTGGCTAACTTCACACCGGCCTTTATTTGTTGCTTCTAAATTTAATGTACTAATTTTTTAACCCGTTGCACCCGTGCATCCGAATTAGGGGATTTAAGCTTGTACTCTTTAGATATACTTCGCAGTGGCTACATTAAATAGTTAACAGTTAGTCAATAAATAATGCTGGACAATTCACACAGCGTTATTTAGCCCCAAGCTAAGCAGAGCTTGGGAAGTATGGAAAATGTAAAGCTAGAGGCACACTATTGTGGTTTGCCGTGACGTCAGGCGCATGGCTGTGTTTGTTCCATCTCGCTGTGATCATGTGTATGAAACCGATCAGCTGTAGGCAACCACACCACTATGATAGAGTGGATCTAACTTGAAGCTCCCACTGTAAACTTTATCTAAAGTGAACGAACTTAAGCCATGTGTAAAAGCTTGTTTTTCTGCTTTCTGCTTTGTCAAAATTTCTGCGTGGAACTTCACATCGGCACTAATTGACTAATCTTATTGCTTTTAACTTTTACTTCAATACTGTGTACTTCGCTTCAAGGGTTAAATTCAATCTCTATGGTTCGTCTTAAGATGTTAATTGTGTTCGACAAATTGTGATACCTCAACCTCAACAGCCCGTATCGGTCCACTGCTGGACGCAGTCCTCCCTCTGATAAACGCCTTATTGGCGTTTAACTCATGGGGCTCATCAATGCCCATAATCCCCACGATGGTTATGCAGGTTGGGGATCGCGTAGAATTTATCTGCAGGGGGTGCTACTACCCGCCTCCTGAATATCCATTAGTCGCCTCTTACGACACCCACCAATTGTGATACAAATCTTACTTAGATGTGAGAGGCACAGCTCACATGTCCGCTTCACTCTTACGACACCCACCAATTGTGATACAAATCTTACTTAGATGTGAGAGGCACAGCTCACATGTCCGCTTCACTCTTACGACACCCACCAATTGTGATACAAATCTTACTTAGATGTGAGAGGCACAGCTCACATGTCCGCTTCACTCTTACGACACCCACCAATTGTGATACAAATCTTACTTAGATGTGAGAGGCACAGCTCACATGTCCGCTTCACTCTTACGACACCCACCAATTGTGATACAAATCTTACTTAGATGTGAGAGGCACAGCTCACATGTCCGCTTCACTCTTACGACACCCACCAATTGTGATACAAATCTTACTTAGATGTGAGAGGCACAGCTCACATGTCCGCTTCACTCTTACGACACCCACCAATTGTGATACAAATCTTACTTAGATGTGAGAGGCACAGCTCACATGTCCGCTTCACTCTTACGACACCCACCAATTGTGATACAAATCTTACTTAGATGTGAGAGGCACAGCTCACATGTCCGCTTCACTCTTACGACACCCACCAATTGTGATACAAATCTTACTTAGATGTGAGAGGCACAGCTCACATGTCCGCTTCACTCTTACGACACCCACCAATTGTGATACAAATCTTACTTAGATGTGAGAGGCACAGCTCACATGTCCGCTTCACTCTTACGACACCCACCAATTGTGATACAAATCTTACTTAGATGTGAGAGGCACAGCT
The DNA here is from genome assembly GCA_955876795.1 of Eupithecia tripunctaria. NCBI lineage: Eukaryota > Metazoa > Arthropoda > Insecta > Lepidoptera > Geometridae > Eupithecia > Eupithecia tripunctaria. The sequence goes on along the minus strand of OY041599.1, from coordinate 451,691 downwards.
CACATGTCCGCTTCACTCTTACGACACCCACCAATTGTGATACAAATCTTACTTAGATGTGAGAGGCACAGCTCACATGTCCGCTTCACTCTTACGACACCCACCAATTGTGATACAAATCTTACTTAGATGTGAGAGGCACAGCTCACATGTCCGCTTCACTCTTACGACACCCACCAATTGTGATACAAATCTTACTTAGATGTGAGAGGCACAGCTCACATGTCCGCTTCACTCTTACGACACCCACCAATTGTGATACAAATCTTACTTAGATGTGAGAGGCACAGCTCACATGTCCGCTTCACTCTTACGACACCCACCAATTGTGATACAAATCTTACTTAGATGTGAGAGGCACAGCTCACATGTCCGCTTCACTCTTACGACACCCACCAATTGTGATACAAATCTTACTTAGATGTGAGAGGCACAGCTCACATGTCCGCTTCACTCTTACGACACCCACCAATTGTGATACAAATCTTACTTAGATGTGAGAGGCACAGCTCACATGTCCGCTTCACTCTTACGACACCCACCAATTGTGATACAAATCTTACTTAGATGTGAGAGGCACAGCTCACATGTCCGCTTCACTCTTACGACACCCACCAATTGTGATACAAATCTTACTTAGATGTGAGAGGCACAGCTCACATGTCCGCTTCACTCTTACGACACCCACCAATTGTGATACAAATCTTACTTAGATGTGAGAGGCACAGCTCACATGTCCGCTTCACTCTTACGACACCCACCAATTGTGATACAAATCTTACTTAGATGTGAGAGGCACAGCTCACATGTCCGCTTCACTCTTACGACACCCACCAATTGTGATACAAATCTTACTTAGATGTGAGAGGCACAGCTCACATGTCCGCTTCACTCTTACGACACCCACCAATTGTGATATAAATCTTACTTAGATGTGAGAGGCACAGCTCACATGTCCGCTTCACTCTTACGACACCCACCAATTGTGATACAAATCTTACTTAGATGTGAGAGGCACAGCTCACATGTCCGCTTCACTCTTACGACACCCACCAATTGTGATACAAATCTTACTTAGATGTGAGAGGCACAGCTCACATGTCCGCTTCACTCTTACGACACCCACCAATTGTGATACAAATCTTACTTAGATGTGAGAGGCACAGCTCACATGTCCGCTTCACTCTTACGACACCCACCAATTGTGATACAAATCTTACTTAGATGTGAGAGGCACAGCTCACATGTCCGCTTCACTCTTACGACACCCACCAATTGTGATACAAATCTTACTTAGATGTGAGAGGCACAGCTCACATGTCCGCTTCACTCTTACGACACCCACCAATTGTGATACAAATCTTACTTAGATGTGAGAGGCACAGCTCACATGTCCGCTTCACTCTTACGACACCCACCAATTGTGATACAAATCTTACTTAGATGTGAGAGGCACAGCTCACATGTCCGCTTCACTCTTACGACACCCACCAATTGTGATACAAATCTTACTTAGATGTGAGAGGCACAGCTCACATGTCCGCTTCACTCTTACGACACCCACCAATTGTGATACAAATCTTACTTAGATGTGAGAGGCACAGCTCACATGTCCGCTTCACTCTTACGACACCCACCAATTGTGATACAAATCTTACTTAGATGTGAGAGGCACAGCTCACATGTCCGCTTCACTCTTACGACACCCACCAATTGTGATACAAATCTTACTTAGATGTGAGAGGCACAGCTCACATGTCCGCTTCACTCTTACGACACCCACCAATTGTGATACAAATCTTACTTAGATGTGAGAGGCACAGCTCACATGTCCGCTTCACTCTTACGACACCCACCAATTGTGATACAAATCTTACTTAGATGTGAGAGGCACAGCTCACATGTCCGCTTCACTCTTACGACACCCACCAATTGTGATACAAATCTTACTTAGATGTGAGAGGCACAGCTCACATGTCCGCTTCACTCTTACGACACCCACCAATTGTGATACAAATCTTACTTAGATGTGAGAGGCACAGCTCACATGTCCGCTTCACTCTTACGACACCCACCAATTGTGATACAAATCTTACTTAGATGTGAGAGGCACAGCTCACATGTCCGCTTCACTCTTACGACACCCACCAATTGTGATACAAATCTTACTTAGATGTGAGAGGCACAGCTCACATGTCCGCTTCACTCTTACGACACCCACCAATTGTGATACAAATCTTACTTAGATGTGAGAGGCACAGCTCACATGTCCGCTTCACTCTTACGACACCCACCAATTGTGATACAAATCTTACTTAGATGTGAGAGGCACAGCTCACATGTCCGCTTCACTCTTACGACACCCACCAATTGTGATACAAATCTTACTTAGATGTGAGAGGCACAGCTCACATGTCCGCTTCACTCTTACGACACCCACCAATTGTGATACAAATCTTACTTAGATGTGAGAGGCACAGCTCACATGTCCGCTTCACTCTTACGACACCCACCAATTGTGATACAAATCTTACTTAGATGTGAGAGGCACAGCTCACATGTCCGCTTCACTCTTACGACACCCACCAATTGTGATACAAATCTTACTTAGATGTGAGAGGCACAGCTCACATGTCCGCTTCACTCTTACGACACCCACCAATTGTGATATAAATCTTACTTAGATGTGAGAGGCACAGCTCACATGTCCGCTTCACTCTTACGACACCCACCAATTGTGATACAAATCTTACTTAGATGTGAGAGGCACAGCTCACATGTCCGCTTCACTCTTACGACACCCACCAATTGTGATACAAATCTTACTTAGATGTGAGAGGCACAGCTCACATGTCCGCTTCACTCTTACGACACCCACCAATTGTGATACAAATCTTACTTAGATGTGAGAGGCACAGCTCACATGTCCGCTTCACTCTTACGACACCCACCAATTGTGATACAAATCTTACTTAGATGTGAGAGGCACAGCTCACATGTCCGCTTCACTCTTACGACACCCACCAATTGTGATACAAATCTTACTTAGATGTGAGAGGCACAGCTCACATGTCCGCTTCACTCTTACGACACCCACCAATTGTGATACAAATCTTACTTAGATGTGAGAGGCACAGCTCACATGTCCGCTTCACTCTTACGACACCCACCAATTGTGATACAAATCTTACTTAGATGTGAGAGGCACAGCTCACATGTCCGCTTCACTCTTACGACACCCACCAATTGTGATACAAATCTTACTTAGATGTGAGAGGCACAGCTCACATGTCCGCTTCACTCTTACGACACCCACCAATTGTGATACAAATCTTACTTAGATGTGAGAGGCACAGCTCACATGTCCGCTTCACTCTTACGACACCCACCAATTGTGATACAAATCTTACTTAGATGTGAGAGGCACAGCTCACATGTCCGCTTCACTCTTACGACACCCACCAATTGTGATACAAATCTTACTTAGATGTGAGAGGCACAGCTCACATGTCCGCTTCACTCTTACGACACCCACCAATTGTGATACAAATCTTACTTAGATGTGAGAGGCACAGCTCACATGTCCGCTTCACTCTTACGACACCCACCAATTGTGATACAAATCTTACTTAGATGTGAGAGGCACAGCTCACATGTCCGCTTCACTCTTACGACACCCACCAATTGTGATACAAATCTTACTTAGATGTGAGAGGCACAGCTCACATGTCCGCTTCACTCTTACGACACCCACCAATTGTGATACAAATCTTACTTAGATGTGAGAGGCACAGCTCACATGTCCGCTTCACTCTTACGACACCCACCAATTGTGATACAAATCTTACTTAGATGTGAGAGGCACAGCTCACATTTCCGCTTCAATCTTCTTTGTTTCTTCGCATACTACGAGTATACTAATATGATCTGTATGTACATCTCTGCTCGCACCGCCGAGCTACGAGATATGTGAATACAAGATAAATAAACTAGTAAGAAGTCGAGTACCTAAAACATGGCGGCGACCTCGCGATTTTGTAAGAACTAGACCAAATTAAAATAGGACCACTCGGGAAGCAATAGCTATCAAATAAAAAAGGAATCATGAAACCGGACCACCCAGTGAAAAGTTTTTTATTTATTTATAAAAAGTACACTATTTTTACAGAGATCCCTAATGCAATGGTGTACCTACTTATTCTTATAATATAATTATCATAAAAAAGTTATAAAAAAGATAAACTAACATACTTCAAGCTATTGCATAGCTTCTATCGCGGGCCTTGAGCGCGGGGACCGAATCCAGAAATTCCGTAACGCAAAAACCTTGACGTTTGTCTCTTTAGTTCAGCAACTCGCCTCTTGATGGCATTGCAATAGCTTTACCGCGGCAGTCCCCGAGTGCCACACGTCGTTTTTTTTTTTGTTAAAGACATGCATGGTCCGATTATTAAATTCAAATTCAGTTCTGAGGTAACAAACATAAAAAAACGGTAGAATTTAGAACCGCCTCCTTTTTTGAAGTCTGGTAAAAACAAACGTGTTAACCCCTTACCGCATACGAAGCCATGTATGCTTTTCAAAGTTTCTTATTTTTTTACAGTTTATCTAAAGATTATATTTAAAATAACTCACTTGAATCTTATCAAGCATTTCTTTGTGAAACGGAAGGTATTTGTTTTTGTTTGTGGTGTGTCATACCTGTCAATATTTTTGAGGTTATTTGCAGTGCATCCGACCGGTCAAGTGAAAATAAAATAGTGACACTTTGATAAGTAAAAAACAAATGTAAAACGGTAAGTAAAATCTTCAAATAAAATAATTGCACAGTCTTTTATTCATCCACCATACGGGTTGCAACTTGTTTATACATTTACTTTTGTTTTTGTTTGGTTTTTGACCCGTTTTTTGCAAACTCCATCTGTGGCTTCGTATGCGTTTGCGTTCAATACATTGTCACCCATTTATGGCTTCGTATGCTATAAGACTTCTTTCTGCTTTTTTCAGATATGGATCCTTCACGCTTTTATGGTACTTCCAAGCATGTAAATCCAATACCTGGTGATAGTTTATTGAGCGATGATGATCTTGCTTCCGATTCTGACCCTGAATATGAACCATATTCATCACGTGCACCTAAAAAACAGCATGTTATCATACCCGAGTCTGATTCCGATAGCTCCGATGATAATATAGCTTTGCAAGATTTATCAACATCAAAGGCAAAGGGTAAAAAAGCCAAAAAGACCCAGTTATATGGAAGAATGAAAAAATGGACACTTACGATAAAAAACAACGTTCAATTCAAAGGAAACACAGATTTGCCGGAAGTAATAAAAAAATTAGATACACCAGCAGATTTTTTCAAGTTCTTGTTCACGGATGATATTGTTTATTCAATTGTTGTGCAATCTAACATTAAATCTGTCCAAGATAATGTCAACAAGCCCGCATGCATTTCAGGTGAAGAAATAGAGAAATTTATCTATATCAATATCAATATAGATTTTCATAAAGTTTAAATGCCATTTCACCTGATCACATACGAAGCCATGTATGCCAACACTTATTTTCTCTAGAATGCATACGAAGCCATATATGGCTTCGTGTCATAACTTCTTATATAATAATCCTAAATTTTTTTTATATTTTTTTAATTGTTAGTAAGACTTAATTAAACACCTTTTTGCATAAAACAATTTTTTATGGAACCTCCTTCATAATTCATGCAGTAAGGGGTTAAGATTGGTGTGATGGTGTGGTGTCGTATGTTGTAGGTCCTCGAGAGGGATACAGAAGCATTGGGGTGGTTACAGAAAGGCGTGGTGGACGTGCTCGGCGCGCTGGTGGAGCTGGTGGTGGGCGCGGAGGGCGGCGCGGCGCGCTGGCTGGTGCGCGTGCAGAGCCCCTCCATGCTGGCGCCCTTCGACATCGCCGCGCCTTCCAGGGAGGAGGCGCTGGAGTGGCTCTCTGCCATCAAGGTAACTATATCAGATAATACTCATTATGAATGTAAGCAGGTTGACTACGAACCTTGTTTGTGTTGGAAGAACACCAATGTTTCATCAGGGCGAGTGCGGTTCTAGACACGCGCGTACCGCATCCCTTCGAGCACTGCGCTTGACGTGACGTGGGGGGTGGGGGTGGTGGGGGATGCGCTGCTTGTAGATGCTGCAGGGCGTGAGAGTTATCTACTGTGTGTAGGGTGTTGCTGTCCTCCTGGTACATACGGAACTAACAGTATAATGACATCCATAATGAATTCGATAAATTACGAAAGTTTCTATAGTGAAATAGATAATACTTATTCAAGAGTTCCGTACCCAAAGATAAAAAGGGACCCTATTACTAAGACTCAGCTGTTCGTCTGTCACCAGGCTGTATCTCATGAACTGTGATAGTTAGACCGTAGACATTTTCACAGATGTATTTCTGTTGCGGCTATAACAAGAAATACTAAAAATCAGAATTAAATAAATATCACCATTATCAGCATGTGATAGTCCACTGCTGGACATCGGGTCCTACGGAAAGAGTTTGGGGTAGTGCAATTCTAGGCCTGTCTGAGAAGGAGTAATACCTCTCCGGTGACACTCTCTCGAATGGCGTCCCCTCTTCCTCGCATACATGGCCGGAGAGCCCACAATTTATAGAAATACAGGGTGGGGCAAAGTTTTGGCCCCTGAAAGGTAGCTACCGTTTCTTTTGCAGTTGGAAGGTTTTATTCTTAGGAAAATTATTTTTATTGTGATGCTATAAGTGTGAAGTTAGAAGGTTTTGTTCTTTGAAACCTTCTATTGGGCGAACCATACTTTTCTTCAAAACTAAAAATGGCAATAATATTTTCTTCAAAATAAAATAGAAGGTTTCAAAGAACAAAACCTTCTAACTACAAAACAAACGGTAGCTTCCCTTTAGGGGCCAAAAACTTGCCCCACCCTGTATATAACTGCACTCAGTTTCGGGTGAAAAAAACGCTGCTATGTTGGCCATGCCGCATGCTGTGATGTCACGGATCATCGCATCCCCTTGAACAACTCAAAGCTTCATGATAATACAAAAATGTACAAGTGTGACTACACGTTTCGGCTGCCAATAGCGTTGCGTTTACAAATTGACGAGGTTGAGATTTAAAATATGTTTTTTTCAATTTCACAATAAAAACATCAAAAAATACAGATATATTTATCAATCTACTTATAATATAAACGCAAAAGTTTGTTAACATGTCTGTATGTATGTTTATTGCTCTTTCAGGCAAAAACTACTGAACGGATCGGGCTGAATTTTTGCATACAGGTAGTTCTAGGCCTGGAATAACACAAACTACATTTTATTCTATAAATCAGTGCCCGTGGCATAGGCGTGCGAAGCTGCGAGACGCAGCTAGTAGAGAATACGTAAAAAAAATATGGTGATAAGGCGCAATTTTTGCTGACTATACATGCAAATACCGTATAGTACAAGTATCTAGTATATATCTCCCTTCCAGGAAGCAGCGCACAGCGCAAGCGCACGGTCTCTTCACCACCGCAAGATGGAGCGCACGCTGCGCATCGCCAAGGAGATGTCAGACCTGATCGTGTACTGCCGCTCCGTCGCGTTCAGCCAGGAGCGGCTGCGCGCGCGCGGGTTCCTGCACTACGAGATGTCTTCCTTCCCGGAGACTAAGGCCGAGCGGCTCATGAGCCAGCAGGAGAACGCGTTCTTCCTCAAGTACCACCAGGTTTTGTACATCTCTATCATCTACCGCATCAAACTAAACACGACACACTTAACAAAAACTCACTTCATTATCAATGTAAGCGGGTTAACTACGAACCTTGTTTGTGTTGGAAGAATAGCTCGGCGGTTGTGGAACACTGAATACAGAGCAAGGACCATCTTTACGTACGTTCCGACCGTGTCGATCCGCGAGACGATAGAGATAGAACGATGGCCCAACTTCAACAGAGACAGGTTGGAACCTCGAACAGCCGTATGAGTTTAAAGCCGGGTGTAGATACGTACTGTTCGTTCCGCAGTGCTCGAAGGGATGCGGTGCGCGCGCCTCTAGAACTACACTCGCCCTGAAGAAGTCCCTCGTTAAGGGATGGAACGTTAGTGTTCTTCTAACACAAACATGGTTCGTTGTTAACCTATGCGGGTTAAATAAAAACTCACTTAGCTTGGCGTCGAGTTTCAGACTTAATTGTAAGTAATATTTACTGAGGGAAGGATATCAAAAGGACGCACCAACAAAGTGAATTTATAAGTTAAGTATGGGCGGATACGATAAATATCATCAATCAAGGTTTTCGTTGATGATTCTGGACTTGCGTCCCACCTCCGTATTGTAATCGACGGCAGCTGCGGCTCGTTCTACCTCGCCTATATTAGTCCACAGCTGGACATAGGCCTCCCCTAATGAGCGCCATAGCGCCCTGTCTTCAGCTTGACGCACCCAGCATCTGCCTGCAGTCTTTCGCAGATCGTCATCCCACCTGGCCGGAGGGCGTCCTACACTACGAGTACGTTTGCCTATTCACGGTCTCAGCGGCCGATCCGTGCGGATGTTGTTGTTTCACGTAGAATCGCATCGTGTTGGCCATTCGGCGGCGTTCGATTATTTCTGAAGTTTTCAATACGATCGAGGACATAGTTTCCAAATGTAGCGGAAGTAGGTACGTTTGTTTGGGGGCTAAGGTATCCGCACCTTTCTTAAGAACGTTTACCCCAGCGGTTGTCTGTGCGCCAGCAATTAAATAATGATTCGTATAATTTCAGGTGCAACTAAGCCGTATATACCCCAAAGGCCAGCGCATCGACTCGTCCAACTACCACCCCGTGCCGTTCTGGAACTCTGGCTCGCAGATGGTGGCGCTCAACTACCAGACGCCAGACAAGCCGATGCAGATCAACACGGGCCGGTTCAAAGAGAACGGAGGCTGCGGGTACATCCTCAAGCCTGAGTTCATGTTCGATGAGGGGTACAACCCTTACGACCGGAGGAGCATCGAGAGGAAGGTGCCGGGTGTGAGCGTGACCCTGCGCGTCATCGGCGCGCGGCACCTGTGCAAGCCGGGCCGCAGCGCCGCCAGCCCCTACGTCGAGGTGGAGATCATAGGCGCCGACTATGACAGCGGCGTCAAGCTGCTCACCAAAACTGTTTGTAAGTCACTTTCCACTCTACACGTCTATTATGAAAGCATGCAGGCATCGATCTATGCTTCAGTATGTATAAAGATCAGAACACTTTATTATAAATATTCACGGGTATTTATCGTTTAGGTAAATAATAAATTTCGTGAATATCACATCACACTAATATTATAAATGCGAAAGTTTGTATGGATGTATGGATGTTTGTTACTTCTTCACGCCAAAACTACTGAACGGATCTGGCTGAAATTTAAAATATTGTATAATTAAAATTTCCTTCACTATTCTTCCTATTGCCGACTACCCGCGAGTGAGCGGCGAAAGTAACCGAATGCCAACCGAGCGATCAGGCGCTTTTCTCTCTTTTCGCGCTGGATGAAACAACAAGATTTTCAATCACGCTCGCGTTGACTGTAGTAGGACCGGGAAGGGCTGCCTTAAGGTATGAAACGTGGTGTTCTTCCAACATAAATAAGGGTAGTAGTGAACCCGCTTACATCGATAATGATTTTATAATTGCACTTAATCCAGGGACAAACTGTTTATTATTTTTTGGAATTAGTATCTACAAAGCTACAAAAATAAATTATTTGGACCTTCTTGGAATAGTAGCGTTCCTGCGACGCGCTGCTACGGTCAGTAACGTAGTTTCTTTCACCGTACATAACACAAGAGCGAGATGCTGTACAAATAATTACCTATTTATTACTTAGTAAAATTAGGTTCACCTAATTCTATTCAGTAGTTTAAATATCATTCATTATATTTATCACCATCAGCCTATATTAGTTCCTCGCGAGATATGGCCGGCCTTCATTTTATTTATAAATTAGCAGCGCCTCGCGGTTTCCCCCGCGTAGTTCCCGTTCCCGTGGGAATTCCGGGATAAAATATAGCCTATGTCACTCCTTGTAAAGTAAGCTTTTAATGGTGAAAGATTTTTTAATTGAGCCTGTTCAATACAAACAAACAACAATCAAATCTTTTCTCTTTAATAATCACACGAATATTATAAATGCGAAAGTTTGTATGGATTTAAGGATGGATGGATGGATTGTTCTTCACGCCAATTAAATTACAAAACGAATAGGGCTGGCATTTTGCATACATGTAATAAATCTAATCCCGGAATCAAACATAGGCTACTTTTTATCCCATGAATCACGTCCCGTGGGATAAAAATGACTTTTCCACGAACAGCGTGTTATTATAGATATGAAACAGCTTGTACATTAAAACATGTCCCCTCCCGTTCCAGCGGACAACGGTCTCAACCCGATATGGAACGACATCTGCGAGTTCGAAGTGCACAACCCTGACCTGGCTCTGATCCGCTTCCTCGTGCAGGACGAGGACATGTTCGGAGACCCCAACTTCATCGGTCAGGCCACCTTCCCCTTGAAGTGCCTGCGCACCGGCTACCGGTCCGTGCCCCTCATGAACAACTACTCGGACCAACTAGAACTGTCCACTTTGCTTGTCTATTTAACTATCTTGCAGAATGCTAGTAAGTAATTATAGCAGTTACCAAAGATTTCAATCGTAAGTTACGTTTATGCCAAATAACTGTGGCATTGTCTTTGAATGCAAGCGTTAACTTTTCATGTGCTGTTTGTGTGTTTACCTAAAGAGTCTATCTATCTCATCATCAGACTATACTAGTCCACTGCTGGACATAGGCCTCCCCTACTGAGCGCACTAGCGCCCCGTCTTACGTTTGACGCATCCAGCATCTGCCTGCAGTCTTTCGCAGATCGTCGTCTTATCTATCTATCTTAACATAATGCTGACGCACGCACACTATCAGTAAATAAAGCTAGTCTTTTTGTCAGTGTCAGCGCAATCACATTGCACGAACTTTTGTGAACAACAAGCACACCAAAACACTCAATTCACTGATTCCAAGGGAGGAGTCGCTCCGCTCGGCGACAAACTCAACACGATCCCACTACGGAATGGATCTATCTTACGATTTAAATCTTTGGCAATTACTATCTAATTAATGACGTTTCTGAAGGATGCACGAACGAACTGTGATGCTCGATTCAAGAGGCCCATTTTAATTCTCCATCACGCAATTTCGTGTCTCGTTTCGGCCATTTGGTGTACCTTAATACACCGTATTAAAGTAACAATTAGCACGAAAAAACGAAACTTAACAATCAGTTACGTATTTTTGCGTATTGTTCGGTGACGTCTCTGTATGATTTTGTATTAATTAAAATATTATATGTTTATTTGCAGCAAAAATAATTATTTTAAAACATGAGCACTTAATAGTTATGTAAGTAAAGTAAACATTATATAACCATTTTAAGATACATTATTATTATGACCTATGAACATTATAAAAAAAAGGTGTTGGGCCTAGAGGATCTCACACTAGTGATGATTCTTGCAGACACGAGGAGGTACCTTTCGCCCGGTGTGAATGCATTACACTCAGTCCAATTATTTTATCTAGTAGTTACACAAGTGACTAATACTGATATTATAATACTTATTTAAAAAGTACAAACTAGGATACATAATTGAGATTGATATATCATTAGCTACAATCCATTCCGCATTAACTTAAAACTATAGACTCTATTTCGGACAGAATAAACTTATTCCAAATGATTATAGGTTTGTAGAGAAAAAGGTAATTGCTTCAGATTTTGAACCAAGTCCTTGAAAATCTAAAAAACGGGTTAGTGCCCACTCGGAGACGGTAATGCTTGGTTAAACCGATACTAAGTAAAGGTTTTCGTATTGAAATCTTTACTTAGTAGGTAATATTTAATTTCCCCGAGTGCGGCTGTAAAACAAGTAAAGCTTAGCTGACTTATGAGATTAGTGTAGCGCCACAGTCGCGTGCACAGTATTGTAGCTCCGTAGAAATATTTAATTAAAATAGTTAAAGTCCTTATTTCGAAGTCTGCAACGCAATACCAATTAATATTGTATTGAGGATCAAGTGTGACTGTTATCTTGCAGAAATAAGTGCAACTACTGTGTAAAACAGCTAAAAACTAGTGACGAAAAATTGTGTAGAAGACACAACAGAATTAAAGCAACGTACTGATTGAAGGCGACAACTCTATGCAGACAATACACAGTGAGTTATTTTCTTAATGATATTCTCTGTTCTGTTAACATAAAACGCTAATTGAGAACAGAAATAGTTACAAAACACTTTCGAAATTGTCTCATAATCAATAAATTGAAGGTACTTGGAAATAGAGGAACCAAAAACGAAACAGATAAAAAACGAACAATGACTAATTATAACAGACAAAAGTAACTAGCATAACTTACTTGAACCATCTCACAATTTCGACCGCCTGAAGTAGAGCTAAACCAGCGGAGCGGCCAGTATTAGCGACTAAAAGTGCATATGTCTTAGCTGTTCCGGGTTCGTATCCTCGCTGAGTCACTTTTTGTTTTTCGAGAAAAACAAGATGTTGCAAACCCGTAGCCGTGCAGCAATGCAGGATGCAGAAAACAAAATTCGTAAACTTACAACTGAGTTACAAAAAGCTCAGGCGCTAAACATAAAACTATTAAAAGAACAGGACGATTGCTCAGACGATTACAAAAATTTACTCAATCAAATTGCTGACCTAAAAACAGCTCTAGCATCCAGGGAAAGTGAAATAGAAGACCTAGATCAACAAAATAGTAAACTAAAAGAGAGATTAATACAAAGCGTGCAGGACGTATCCGAGTACGAAGAAGCATTAAATGTTATCAAAATGCATGAAAGTAATGTCTCCTTGTTTGAAAAGTTGCAATGCACAATTCAGAAAGAAAGTGAAGATGCCTTGAATTTACTGAAAAATGAAATAGATTCTTTAAAAAATCAGGTCGTAACTTTACAGACTGAAAACATTCGATTAAAAAAGCAGGACTCTGTCAGTATTTCGAAAGTTTCGAAACGCACTACAAACAACTCGGAATTGAAAAGTATAAAAGAAAAACAGCAGAAATCAAAAGCAAATCATAAAACACAAGAAAAAACAGACAAAAAGATCTTGAGTACGGCTTGCTTCAAGGAAAGTAACACAAAAATGTCGAATAGCACCAACGGCATGAACACAAAACAAAATATGAAAAGAAAAATACCTGAAAACATTACAATAGCGACCGACATGTCAAAGGAAAAGGTAGAAATCACAATAACGACTGATAATTCAAAGGATAAGGAAGAAATCGATGCAGTTGTCGTATGCAACGACCGGTCAAAAGACAGCGGAATCATTGGGAGCAATAGAACAAAAACAAGGGAAGACACTTCTGTAAAAACAACGAAGAAAATGTTAATTTTGGGTGACCTGTACGGCAAATCAATTGCAGAATATATAAGGAGAACCAATAACGAATATGACTCTATCCTCTCCATCTGCAAGCCCGGAGCCCCTATCGGAGAACTTGTAAAAAACTTTCGGGTACTTACAAAGGACTTCTCCCATGGTGATGACGTCATCATCATCGCGTCGGACCTCGACCAATATAACTTGGAGAATGTAAGGTACATTAGACAGGTATGCGCAATTCAAAAGTTAAAATTTCAAATAACTACGTTGCCATATCTTTACACGAAAAATATGATTGACAAGTCATGTAACGAATCGATTTATGCTTTAAATAAAAAGCTATGTGAAATAGCTAATCATTCTCCGGGAATGAGTGTGATTGACATCAATCTATTTAAAAATAGGTTTTTAGCTTCTAAGCACATAATTACAAAGACATTTTGTAGGTACTTAAGTAAAATTATTTTGCATAACTCTTTTTTTGAATTTACTCACTCTTATGAAAATTTAATTGTATTAAAAGATTATGTATACGATTACTCTACTAAAGACAATATTTCAACGCAAATCAATACTACAAGTATTACGTCAAAAATTGACCTTAGCGGCATTGTACCCGCGGGCAGCCCTTTTTTAGACAATCCCCAGGGGGAGCTAGTGACGACGTAAACAAATTTATAATAATGCATCAAAATTGTTGTAGTGTAGGAAATAAGATACTGCTACTAGAAGGAATTGTTGAAACGTACCTGCCTCATGTGTTAATATTAACCGAAACTTGGCTTTCCCCAGATAATGTATCTAACTTAGTTATTAATGGTTACAATCACGCCAATTACTATGTAAGAAAACATCGCATTCATGGAGGCGTTTCAATTTTAATCAGAAATAATATTAAATGTAAACGTAACCACAGTATCGATGCGTTAACTGTAGAGTACGCATGCGAATTATCGTCATTAGAGATAAGTACACCTTATGATTCATTATGGATCATAGGCATATATAGAACAGGGTTAGGTGATTTTACAATCATGTACGAGGTACTTAAAAAACTCTTTGAATTCCTGTGCAGCGTTGCGAAAGTAAAAATTATTATAATGGGGGATTGGAATGTAGATTTTCTATATAACACACCGAAGAAAAAAGATCTGACAGACTTAATGTTAGTTAATGGTTTTCGAAACATAATCGACTTCCCCACTAGAATTAAAGACGATTCTGCGACTTCCATTGACTGTGTAGTAACAAACATCCAACCTCATGACATCCACGTAACTCCCTTAGCAACAGCTCTGTCTGACCACGATGCCCAGTTAGCTAAAGTAGAGCTCCTTAATCAACGAACTGAAAAATTCAAATACATTAAGTCACGGACTATCAACTTACAGAAAATAGAGGAATTCAACTGCGCAATGATGGCTTATGAATGGGATAAAATATTTTATAATTATGACAATAATACTTTTACGACATTTATGAATAAATTAATTTGGAATTTCAATATTAATTTCCCTAGTAAATTAAGACGAATTAAAAATCAACAAAAATGCCCATGGATAAGTGATAAAATAATAAAATTACAGAATGACATTAATGACTTGTATATAATTCAACGTCAGTACCCTGAATTAATAACTAAAAATGGACTTATCAATACAAAACTTCAAAACAGAAATTTCCTTATTCAAAAAGAAAAAATTGCCTATGTAGAAAATCGCATATTGAATTCTAAGAACCCTAAAAAAGAAGTATGGAATATAGTAAAGCAAGAAACCAACCAAGCTATAAAAGAGTGGGAATGGGACCTAAGGGATGAGATAACAAATAAACAAATCAAATCGGACTACATTGCAGATTATATTAATGACTACTTTATTTCAATTGGCACTGAACTTCAAAAATCAAATAAACCAAGCATACTAAACGCTAAATTGTTTTTAAAAAAACACTTCATAAAAGTGAATGACTTGTCTTTCCACTGTATAAATCAAGTGGCATTGATGAAATTAGCAAAAAATAAAATTGACAAATCTAATAGGTACGAAAGATCTGTACGACCTAACGGGCACCTTTGTATATAAGATTTTGCCCTACTTGGGTGAACACTTACTTTTCCTAATAAATGGCGTTCTTACATCAAGTTATTATCCGGAATGTCTTAAAAAAGTAAGAATAACACCCCTTTTTAAAGGAAAAGGAGATAAGTCTAACATTCAGAGCTATAGACCTATCGCAATAGTACCCACAATATCAAAACTAATTGAATGTGTATTGTCTGACTCTATCATTAATCATCTAGTCGAAAACAAAATTTTGTCGTGTAGTCAACATGCTTATAGAGCTGGCAGATCAACAATATCGGCCACTCAATGCTTTATAGAAAAGGTCGCGAGTCATCTTGGAGCTAATAAAAAAGTAGCAGGAGTTTTCCTCGATTTATCAAAAGCATTTGATTCCGTAAATCATGAACTTCTCATTGAAAAACTAAAGTTGTATGGACTGGTTGGCAAAAGCTTAGATCTTATTAAATCCTTTTTAGAAAATAGACAGCAGATTGTAGAAGTAAAAGTAAAAGGAGAGCGGGTCAGATCAGCCCCTAAATACTCTACCATAGGTATTCCCCAAGGGTCCGCGTTAGGAAATACCCTGTTCTTGGCTTTCCTCAACGACATAGTTCATTTGAAAATTAAGGGTGAAATAATTCAGTACGCGGACGACACCACTGTCATTTTGGCAGCAGAAAGTAGTGACATTCTAATAAGCCACTTATAGGAAACGATCGCTGAACTGAGCAGTTGGTTTCAAATGAATGGCTTGAAATTGAATGAAACTAAAACGGACATATTATTCTTCTCAACGACTATAAAAACAGTACATAGTATAACAATGACTCTATATGACGGTAACTCATTAGTTAGCACGAAATTAGTAAAAATGTTAGGCTTCGAGTTAGATCCATTACTGTCTTGGAAGCAACATATTGACTCTACATGTAAAAAAATGGCTAAAGGAATTTACGCGCTTAAACAGCTACGACAAATTACATCAGCAAAAGCACTAAAAGACATATATTATGCATATATACACTCTATAATGTCCTATGGTATTATTTTATTTGGAAACTCAACTGACTACGAAAGAGTGCTGAAATTGCAAAAGCGTGCCATAAGGGTCCTAATAAAAGCAGAATATAGAGAATCTTGCCGCGACCATTTCAAAAACCTACGAATACTTACATCAGTATCAGTTTATATAATGGAAGTAATTAAGTATGTTAGGCTAAATTTAGGTGATTACACCATAAGAGGGGGATGCAATAAACGCGCCGTGCGAAATAAAATGATGATAGAGCCCATCCAGTATCGACTGAATATTCAAAAAAAGCTGCCTAAAATAATGGGTCAGCAATTATATAACAAGCTCCCTTTAGAGCTGAAACTAATTAAAAACAAAAATAGGTTTAATCTGGAATTAAAAAATCTTTTACTTGATAAAACGCTGTATAGTATCAAAGAGTTTTTGGAAAACGATTACATTCAATATAAGGTACAATCCGTAGTAAAATCATCAAACATCTCCGTAACATCACCTAGCCTAGATGATAACTGATAAGTTATGAATAATATATAATAATTGTATATCTTTTTTAATCGTATAATTGTATATCTTTTTTTAATCGTATATTTGTATATCTTTTTTAACTGTAAATCTTTTTTGTAAATCTTTAATTGTGTTTTGACGAGTCATAGACTCAGCATTTAATTAAGGTACCTTTTATTGTACACTTTTTAATATGTTTGATTTATGACAATAAAGAAATCTGAATCTGAATCTGAATCTGATTGAGAACATCCTCAGCCAACAGAATAATATTTGTTTCGCTTCACAGACTGACATATCTTTAATAGTACAAATTTTCACTTGGTTAAATACGAATGAACGTAATATGCTGTCCAAAACGATGAACATTATTTTATATCCGTCCTCCTTTATGAGACCACCAATAGTCACTTATGTCAGAATGGTTTTATTTGTTATTGTTTTCTTAGTTTTAAAATTGTACAAGATGTAAGCTATCTTTGTTTTTATGTACTGCTTTTAAGTCGCAAGCAAAGCAGCATTTTATTTATACAATGAATATCGATAAAATACTTAAAGATTTTACTTTAGGGTAGAGATTATATCCAGTATTCAGTACTTTATTGCAACATAAACAAACATATATCAAAGTTTTGTATAAGATTTGTTTAGACTGACTTATCTTTAATAGTGAACATTTTTACTGCCTAGTTTAATATCCAAATGTTTTTGATTAACTATATACTTAATATTTATTGTTTTAAATTCGAGGAATTAATATTACTTATACCCAACCTAAAGTGTTAGTAAACAATATTTACATGAGCAGTTAGTTAGATCTAAGTTTTAATGTAGTAGGTATCTGTAATGGTTGCCGTATAACATAACATAACATATCGGTGTCCATTCAGATGTTGCCAAAACTAGACTAAACTAATCCGACAGGACTAAAATGATGCCATCCTTAATATTTTATTGTTATGACAGGGACGGTGACATTTTTAGTACTGTCAAATTAGTTTAGTTCAGTTAGTCATTTCTGATTTTGATGAATAATATACAATCACACTTAGTTAAAGCACTTAAATCTATTTCCTAAAAAAAGGTATAAGTGTAAATACTAGTTGTGATTATTTAATTGTAAATCTGGAATCCTGGCAGCACTGCCATATTGGATGGTGACATTACACAAATGTAGTAAAATTTAAAAAGGAAAATTGTATGAATTTTATTTTTAGGCTATAGGGACACTTACCTTATTGGTAAGAGGTTTGTAAGCTCCTTGGTGCTGGGGCATGACGCTGACGCATGACGGTGTCAAATGTTTATCGTGAGGTTATAACCATTTATGATACAGGATGCCGCGGGAATGGCGCACTAAGCCGTAAGGGGGTGGGTCCTGGCCCCGCGGGATCCATTTTATATTTATTTTCTTTTTGTACACTCACATTATTATTATTATTATTATTATTATTATTATTATTATTATTACGGCTTAGTACACCTTTTCTGAGGCACCCTATGTATATCAGAGGCCTTTTGAAAGGATGGGTAGAACTTAGAGTAATGATTGTATCTATTTTACTATGGAGTAAAGCTCCTTTAATTGCTAACATAGCACTATTAAATTAAACTTAAACAATGTAAACGATGATCAAAAAACTGTGTTAATGTATACTAAACGTTAAATATTTTGTCTGTTTGTCATATAGATAAAAAAGTAGGATTTAACGAAAGCTATTTTATGAATCTTGGCATTTATTTACAATACGTATTAAGTTACTGCCTAACTATAAATAATTCGTATATGCGGGTTGGCTACTAACCTTATTTATGTTGGAACAACACGCTGTTAACCCCCTTATATCGGTAATGAATCCTTCAAACTACCACAGTTTTTGTTGTTAAATATACTTTGATAATTTTCATGTGTAATAAGTGCTTCGCTTTCACACTAATATAATGAATAGGAAAGTAACTCTGTCCGGCGCTTATGTGCTATATCCGCTGTGCCGAAATATTGGAAGGCTCAAAGCTCAATCGCAAATAACCCGTTGTAAATGACTATACCAGCTTATTGTAAGGGGTTGAGTGTTGGTAATTTCGTTTCTCGTTTCGGTTTTGGGGGTGCAGGATGCAGGGTAGAATACCGAAGATGGATTTACATAAGGCTTCTCTTTCTATACAAAACCCGTCCAGGGTAGTCTGTTCAAAAAGAGAAGCGTCGTTGTGGCGTTACGGTAAACTAACACTTTTAGTCGTACTGCATTGACAGAGCAGTGTTGACAACGCAACAAAAGTTTACAATGGGGTTTAAGCATGTGACTTCAAAAAAGCTAGTTATTTTTTACGTATGCTCTCTTGATATATAAATATATCTGTATATTTATAAATGTATTTTTTGATGTTTTTATTGCAAAATTTGTCAACGCAGCCCTAGTCACACGTGTACATTTTTGTATTGACATGAAGCTTTGACTGAGTTGACAAAAGAATCGGTGAAACGTGATGTCACGCAAGCGCCATTAGAGCAGCGTTTTTATCACCCGAAATTGAGTGCAGGTTTACTTTTGTTTATTACCTCAATAATTGAAAATCATGTGGGTATTATATATTTTTATTTTTATTTATTGTTTATCTATTTAAAATGTATGCATATACCCTGCGTATTGGCACACGAGCGCCCTCAATTCCCACGACGACGCTTCTCTTTTTGAAGAGATTCTAGCAAACCATGCCTAGCCGCCACTAGCTCAGGGTTTATAATCTGATTGTAATAAATAGTTGTTTGTGTCTATGTACTTACCTAAGCATCATACCTAAAGCAATTCAATACCTGGTACACATTTTATCTTACGCGTTACAAAGCGAAGCCCTAGGCTTTATTTTTTAAGTTGTTGTTGTTGTTTTTTTTTGTTATTGTTTTTTTTTGTGACATTTGTGAAACAGAAATGGTATATATGTCGCAGCCGGAACGTAGAATTAGCCCGTTTGTAAAACGGCTAGGCCGTTTACAAAACGGCGCCATTCAGCTAAATGGCTAGGCCAATTGTAAAACGCTCAACGTTCAACGATTTGGCTGACTCAAACCTAGCCCGATTGTAAAACGGCTATATCTTTTTATACCGTGGATTACTAGTAATGGTATAATATATACCGTGGATTACTAGTAATGGTATAATTAGTAGTAATGGCGCGCGGTTTTGCTTGTGCGAGAAATACCTGCCTAAATATTTCCTAACCAAACTTCAGAACACTGAAATGTAGGTACTAAAGAAATGTATTTTATGGGATTAAAGTAAAACGTATTTTATTTGAATCCCATAGTAGTGTCACAGTGCCTCAGATTATTAATAATATTATTTAATAATGAAAATCAGTGCATAAAATTTCGCTTCTGTAAAATCTAATCTTTAATATACCTCAATAAAATTGAAGTAGGTAGGTAATGTAATAATGTGGCCGTGTGGTGCTGGCTTAGAATTTGCACCACCCCAAGGGATATCCACCGAGGGTTTGCAGCAGCGCCCCTGCTGAACAATTTTCCACCGAACTGCAATCCCTAATCCCTATGCCAAGCGTGGAGCACAGGCGTGAAGTTTATGGTCATTACCCCTCATGGTACAAACGCCAATAAGGAACTAATCAGGCGAAATCTGCGTCTAGCAGTACAAGTTGTTGAGGTTGAGGATGTAGTAAAGATAAAGTAACAGCTGTTTAAATGCATGTTATGGTATGCACGGTAGGTACCAAACGACCAACTTTTAAAATTGTGTTCACTGTAGGTAGGTAGGTATCGCTGTCTCTGTTTGAGCTAACCTCCGAACCCAATTTTTAAGCAACTTTCCTTGGCAGATAATTGATGTCATAGCCGGTAATAAAATATAATATGTAGGTAACTGTAGATTCTGCACAGACGGAGCCTCGTACACAGAAACAGTTATATTCATTTGACGATCGGCCTAAGCACGGTGAACTGCCTAGCCATTCCCTAAACGGGCTAATTCAGATGATCAGCCATATTGTAAAACGTTGATTTCACCGATCGTTCTACAATCGGCCTAGGCATTTAGCTGAATGGCGCCGTTTTGTAAACGGCCTAGCCGTTTTACAAACGGGCTAATTCTACGTTCCGGCTGCGACATATATACCGCGCCGTCGTCGCCCGGTACAAATAGATTGGCTCTTGAGACGACATACAACTGTGTACTATATTGACGAACTCTGTGGCGCAGCGGGCGAAAGTCAGCCTGCGACGCAGGAGGTTGCGGGTTCGATTCCCGCCTCGGGACGTTTGTACAATCTGCAGATATTTGTTTAGGGTGTTCTGGGTGTTTATTATGTAAAATAAAAAAATATCTGTAGTGTGTCGTATTATGTATATCAATTGTCTAGTACCACATAACACAAGCTCTGCTTATCTTGGGGCTAAACAATGCTGTGTGAATTGTCCAGCATTATTTAATAAACAAGCAATAAATCTTACTTTATTTTCTGTTTGGTGGACATGAGGAAATAAGTCTTTGTAAAACTCTATCAGCTACAGATATAAATTTCTGAGACCTTTGTTAATAATGACATGTATTTTAATATTTAAGTAAATTTAAAGGAACCAAACTGGACTAATGCCAATGAGGTAACTAAATATTTTATTCTATTTTATTTAAGAAATTTTCGGGCTGCTTTTAAAGGTGTTATTTTTTATTAATGTGATGTATTAAAAATAAAAATAAGAATAATAACAAATAATAGCAACGTGGGCCTTCAACAAACAGCTTTACATTTAGAAGGTCCAAACTTAAGATCTTAGAATAGGAATTTTGTGCAATTATATATTTAAAACTAGGTTGTATAAGTGCGCGAGCTGCAAGCAGCTCGCGTTTGTCCGTTACATGCCCGCCCCGCCATCAAATTCGTAGTCCTTATGTCCATGTTTGTCGAAGAGTATACCCATTTCAAATTCTTGGATGGGGGAGGGGGTTCGGGGGGTCTGGGGTGCAAAATCGTAATCCCCGACCTTATGTTTGTCGAAAACGATACCCATATCTAATTCTTGTATGGGAGAGGGGGTGCAGGGGGGACTGGGGTCCTGGAAAGTAACAGCACGGCTCGCTTCGCTCGCCGTGCTGTGCCCCTTGGTCGCATTGCGGTTCGCTTCGCTCACCGCAACACGACGCCGCCCGCAACAAGTGCCAGTTTGCGGTTCGCTTCGCTCACCGCAATTTGGCCCACCCCTGCCGTCATCAAATTCGTAATCCCCACCCCAATATTAGTCGAAAACGATACCCATTTCAAATTCTTGGATGAGAGAGGGGGTTCAGGGGGGGCCGGTGGCGTGAAGGGTGACGGCACGGCTCGCTTCGCTCGCCGTGCTGTGCCCCGTGGTCGCATTGCGGTTCGCTTCGCTCACCGCAATACGACGCCGCTCGTGCTGCCACACAGCAAGGCTCGCTTCGCTCGCCTTGCTGTGTGACGTGTGTCGTATTGCGGTTCGCTTCGCTCACCGCAATCCGACCCACGCCCTTCGTCATCAAATTCGTAATCCTCACCCCCATGTTAGTAGAAAACGATACCCATATTAAATTCTTGGATGGGGGAGAGGGTTCAGGGGGGGGCCGGGGGTGGGGGATCACAGCACGGCTCGCTTCGCTCGCCGTGCTGTGCCCCGTGGTCGCATTGCGGTTCGCTTCGCTCACCGCAATACGACGCCGTTCGTGCTGCCACACAGCAAGGCTCGCTTCGCTCGCCTTGCTGTGTGACGTGGGTCGGATTGCGGTTCGCTTCGCTCACCGCAATCCAACCCACGCCCACCGTCATCAAATTCGTTATCCTCACCCCCATGTTAGTCGAAAACGATACCCATATCAAATTCTTGGATGGGGGAGGGGGTCCAGGGGGGCCGGGGGTGCAAGGTCACAGCACGGCTCGCTTCGCTCGCCGTGCTGTTCCCCGTGGTCGCATTGCAGCTCGCTTCGCTCGCCGCAACGCTCCACCCGAAAAAAAAGGTCAAAAATAGGCCAATTTTTGGGTTTTTTTGGTTTTTTGATAAAAAAGGGGGTCTAGGGGGCTAAAAGGGAAAATATTTTTTTTGCATTTTAAATAATTTGCCCTACTCTACATGACTGTGAAAAAAAAATTCTGAAAAGTCAGTCCGTTTGGGAGATATCAACGGGGGCTAAAAAAAGGGGGGTGAGAGGGGGGGTAAATTTTTTTTTCTCCCAATTCAAGAAGATACCCTCTATACGACCCTGCAATTGAAAACACTCTATCACGTCGTTTTCTGGTAGCACTTGAAAAAGGGGGGGGTCTGGGGGGCAAGGGGGGGTAAACAAATTTTTGCAATCAAAATCACTTGTACCCCTCTATACAACCCCCATAAAATTATTAGTCAGTATGGCTCTGCTTGGAAGCCCCCCTGGGGGGCGGGGGCCCCCCGGTGCAAATCTCAAAAAGTCGGAATTTTCCCGAGGTCCCCCAGGCATGAGAAATACATTTCCGCAAAAAAAACCATACCTCCCCCTCCACCATCAAGGAGAACAATTATGTCAATCAGTCAGTCAGTGAGTGGTAATCGAGCTTTATATAATAGAATTACCATATCAAATCATAATACATAATCTTACTTTATTTAATTAAATTTTACAAACTTCTACAAAAACTAAGAAAAGTACAAACTTAAGTACTTACGTGAGAAAATAATGACAGCTATATATAAGTACCTACCTATTTATAATTCAGGAAGGATGAGTTTTATCAAACTTTAATACCTATGCGAGGTATACGAGTATGTATAGGTATGAGGTAGAAGTTTTCTCCATCTTGCATAATTTGTGTGGATAAATAAAATGTATAGTTAGAAATTTGATGTGTAGGTACTTGCAAAATTTTGAATGAATAAATGATAAATCAGCCGTTTTTTGATTTTTATTTAAGTGATTAATTAGTGACCTCTTCCTAGCTAGGAACCAAATATTTAAATCGTT
Source organism: Eupithecia tripunctaria (assembly GCA_955876795.1). NCBI lineage: Eukaryota > Metazoa > Arthropoda > Insecta > Lepidoptera > Geometridae > Eupithecia > Eupithecia tripunctaria. The sequence goes on along the minus strand of OY041599.1, from coordinate 427,687 downwards.
AAATAGGCCATAGTTATACCGCGCAGTGTTTGTTGCTAAACGAATTTTGTGAGCTCGCAAACTTGTCTATGTCATTTGGAATTTTGTGGTGTGCTTACTGCTTGTTCACAAAAGTTCGTGCTATGTGATAGCATATGTAATGAAAGCTTAATAATAACAGATAACACGAATTTTATCTATGTAGGTACCTACTCATTCATATACGTGCGGTGTGCGCTATCGAGTAGACGTGTCACACTGCATCGCTAGAATTTTAATATTCGCGGACCGCGCGGCTTCGGCCGAGGCACGTTTTAGTCGCCATGAGTTCCGAAAAACTTGTGGCAAACGAGCTACTGGCCTTTCTGCAAGATCGCTTGGATGTCATGGACGAGGTCTCGGCTATACAGATCTGTAAGTCGAGTTTTACCGAAGATGAGATCCGCAAGGCCAGGACGCTACTATACGAGTCGCTGAACATCGCCGAGAAGATGAAGCCCTACAGGAGGGATGACCGAGGAGAGCGCAGTCTGCAGGACGTCATCACCGTCCTCAAGGTGACTGACCCCGAAGACGTGCCCGCCTTCGTCGCCCGTAACCTGCATCGTGTGCCGCCGCTAGACTTCGACCACATTGACTGTACGAGCTTGCTCAAAGACGTCAAGGCGTTGAAGTTGACTGTGGCAGAGATGCAGCTGAAAATGGATGCCGCTCAGAACACCATCGCCGACCTGCGCAGTGAAGTTGCAACATTACGTAATGCACAGTCGGTATTTGGGTCACCCGAGGCATCCAACGTCAATGTCCGTCGCGGTGCACAGCTGAATTCGTCGGCATGCACCTTTGTGTCGACGTCAGCATCGCCCGTGGCAGCCGATCCACCGGCGGTAGGTACGCGCGTCCCCGCTCCTGCGCCGGCGCACGTGCCCGCCGCCCCTGCCGCTCGTCCCGCTCATCGCGTCACCGAGCCGTCACGTGTTACATACATCCCACAGCGTGACTACGCCACCTCTGTCGTCGCGAACGCGACTCAACCCGCGCGACAACAGCCACATAAGGGGAGGAAGCAGAGAGGCCGCGAACCTAGCCGTGCCGCTGTACCTTCGGGTCCGCCGAAGGACCGATGCGACAAGGAAGGTTTTATACTTGTTCAGCGGAAGAAGAGGAAACCTGCTTGTCGCAATCAGTGCGGAACTGCCGCACCGACCGCATCGGGGCACCCATGCCCTCTACGTGCCGAAGTACCTACCACGCAACTCTACGTGTCACGCGTCCACTACGCCGTAACAATCGAGGATGTGGAAAAGTACCTGCGACAAAAATCCGGCTTCAGTTTGAGAGTGGAAAAGTTGGAGTCGCGCCGTAATGTGAACTTCGCTTCATATATGGTGCGAGTGCCGACGGATCGTCTTTCAATGTTCTTGGATAGCGGATTTTGGCCGAAGGGTGTCGTGTTCAGGAAGTTCCGTGGAAGGCTGATACGCGACACCGCGCGCTCGTCATTGACCCAGTGCCAATGACACGATTCTTTATTAAGTTTTTATCTTTATAAGTATGTATGTTAGTCTCTAAGGTATTTATCATATGGGCCCTAGTTAAGTTACTTTGTATGTACTTATCTTATGTTGTCTGAAATAAATGATTATTATTATTATTATTATAGAGTGCGAGCGCCATGTTGACGCACGTATGTATTAAAAAGTGATAGGTAATATAAATTTTATTGAACCGAGTGAAGTAGTTTAGTTTAGTTTTAGTTCACGAAGGTACTCAGGGTCAACATTCTCGTTTTTTTGGGAGTATGTCTGTCTGTACTCGTCTACAGGTCGTATTTTACAACCGATCGTTACGAAATCTCCTGTACAGATTCAACGATTTTATAGAATTTTGTTGTCGTCGGGGATTTTTGATTAAAGTTGTTCCCCCAAAAAAAGGCAAAAAGGGGGCTTTAGAATAATTGCGCTTTGAGACATCTGATTTCGATGAATATATTTTTAAATAAAAGATAGATAGTTTATATAATTCTCATAAAAAAATGGTAAAGATTTGATGAGTAGGTATCTTAGGCACGACCAGCAGATCAATAGACACAAAATGCAATATGCAACCGTCGCGCCCGCCGCGTAACATTTCAAGAGTACTCGTATTATACCTATCTATCACGAGTATCACGTTCACGCGCATACTTGCAGTTTGTGCAGAACGAACTACATTGATTTTTACAGAGATGGCGCTCATGTACCTAATTGAAAGAGTTTTGGTTTCAAAGATTATTTCATAGTAGTAGCACAGGTAAACACTACAGAGGTAAGTTACCCCTACGAATAAGAATAGCCAGGAACAGTAACTGCTCTAAAAAAATGCCCCAACCAAAGTTGTGCTAAAGTAGGCGGGGCTTAAAAGTCGGGCTCAGCGCGCCATCAGTAGCAAGCGAACACACGTCCAGTCTGCACAGACGTTTTCGTGAGTATCTTTGTGAAATAGCTGTGAATCATCATGCCAACATGTGTTGTGAAGTGGTGCAGGAGCCATACAAGATTAAAATGCCTAGGGATCACTTTTCACTAGTAAGTAGTGGCTAAATTATAATTACATTCATAGATGTTCAAATACGTTATCAAAATGAAAAGTTCAATACTATGCAATATGAAGTCAGTAAATTTTTTACTTCGTTTTTTTGTTATTAATACAAAACAATATTATGGTATGAATTTTTTTCCTCTTGTTGATGAAATATTGAAATGTAACAAATACAATTAAGATATATTTATAATACTTATGTATGTATTTATTTTGCTTGTATTTTGTGTTTAAGACGCTTTCTCTACCATGTAAGTTACGGTGATAAAATTGCTAAGAAAATTAAGAATTATGACAATAGACTCAAAAATTACAAAATGACTTCATTATCTACCCGTAGAAAAAAACTTGACCTCGTATTTTTGCATAAAGTATACAATGGTAGCATAGATTGTTCGGAATTGTCAAGCAGGTTTCATATTAAAATTCCCTCTAGATTACCTAGAATCTCAACATATGATTTATTCTCCATTCCATTCTCACGTACAAACTCTGGTCAAAATGCTGTCATGTCAAGACTGTAAATCCTATAATGTATTATCCAAAAAAAGTGATCTTGACCTAGGTCAATCACTAAGTAAGTACAAAAAAGTAGTTTCATCTCTTTGCTCCTCAGAAGATCTGTAGACATCAATGTTGATGTCATAGTCATAGTCTCAGATATTTTATAGCAATTATAAGTTTCTTCACTCATCTTTTTGTTTAAATAATTGTCAATTATTATTATTTAAATCAATGTCTAATGTCTAATAATAATGTCTTGCTTTGTACCTACCTAAAAGTACTTTATTTATATAAGTGTCAATACATCAGATTTTTTTTTTTATATAAAATTTTACCCTAAGTAATAACTTGTATTAGATTAACTGTGTCACCGTTAGTTGTAACTTCCTTGTCAACTCTATTTAAAAAATGTTTTTCCATGTAACCGCCTATAATTAGTTGAGCACAAGCGCTCTAAACCTTACTCTATTCCATTGTGTAACTTTGCTGTGTATTAACTGTTGGTGGTTCAAATAATAAATAATAAATAATAAATAATAAATTTAGTTTTCCTGCCGATCCTATTCGGAAAAATAAGTGGATAAGTCCAGTAAAGCTAGAAAGACAAAAAACAATTACTAATGAAAACTATGAAAACCAGCAAATTGCACGTTGTTATCAAACATGTAAGACCAACGACGCTTCAACTGCCAGAAACCATGGAATAAATTATAGGCTTTATATTAACTAGCATTGAAAGACCGAGTTATGGACGTAGAGTTTATTCACTTTTACAATCACTTCGCACAACACGACTTCACTTCTCAAGATCTTTGCAACAACTGACCAACTTTAGCAATGACTCGTCCCCAAGTAAAATTCCACGCGCAACCGGAAAAAACAACATCATTGAGTGTTGAAATAAATATTTACTTGGGGACGTTTCAGTGATACAAATATAAAGTTATTAAGAAAGAATAATTAAATTACCAAGAGAAATATTAACTAATTATTAACATAAATTAAAGTATTTGTACAGGTTGACTGAATACCGGAAGTAACCTAATTAAATGTACAAATGTATTCTAAAATAAATCAAAAACTATTAATAATTATAAAAACCATTAACTGAATAAGCCATTTGTAATAATTGAAAGCTAACAGTCGGCCTTTCCTGTAATTTTCACGTCTCGGGAAACATGGTAAATAAAGAATAATCAATGAAACCTCAGACATGTTTCATTAGTTAATTAACATAGAAAAGAGTAAAGCACCTGTATGTCTTTACTTCCAAAACTTCATAATCAATATTATGATTTATGACTCATCATTATCCTTGCTACGTCCAGCATTACTCCATACAGATACATCAAATCTTGATATCAGTATGTATCAGATAAACTTAACAAATGAAGCCCCTACATGTCTTCAATACTTCTTTAAATATCAACTTTAGGTATCTACTTAACCAATCAAAAATATCTTCAATCACAAACATAGGATTAATCTTCATCACAATTATTTAAAGATATATCCTTAATCATCTTCATATATAAGAATATATACCTCTAATTTTAGGACTTCACTACCAGGCTCGTTGTACGTTTCATTTAATATTTAACAATTATATTTATGAAATTAAACTACTTAATTTTAATATTATTATAATTATGGTATCTACAACAATTGGATTAATATTCTCATTCAATTAATCATAATCATCTCTTTCGAGATTAGTAGGAGTTTGAACCTAACAGTAAAGCTACCTGTAATAAGTGATCAGGGACTATCAGGGCAGGCAGCATCGCCTTCATCAACCTCTATCTGGATCTCAGCATTTGCCAACACAATTAACTACTGTATGACCAGATCCTTTTAAAGTTGGCAAGTTATTTTCAACTTATTCTGTGCCCAGCGATGGACGTGCAGTGGACTCTGTAAGCATTGAACACTGGCTCCCAAAGTCGATAAAGCAATCTAACCTATGGCCGTTAACGAGAGCAGGTTTGAAATATTTTGTAACATAATCTTATTCTTGTGAAATGCGTAATACTGTTTTTGGGGTGTTATCATTTTTTAACATACAATCATTAGCCACATGTCCTACTTTCCTACAAGTTTCGCATCTAATTATAGTTTCCGTACATTTGTAATAAGGATGACCCTCTTGTTTACAATTATAACATTTGGTTGGTTTGCGTTCTACATTATTATTAAAAGTCTTTTGCGTAGGTATCCTACTACGCTCACTGTCAGATGTACTCGCTTGCAAAGCATTCCCCTTATCTGTTTTCTTATTAAGCTTGACACTTTTTAAGTAGACTAATAATTTTTCTGGTTCCAAATATTGTGCCGCTTCAGCACTTGTCCTGATTGAACGGTCTTCAATCCCAAACAAAATACAGTCTATAGCGTTTTTTCCTACTATTTTGCAACGGCTTATTAAATTCATCTTCTCATAGTAATATTCTTCTAATGATTCCCCAAGAAGTGCCTTGCAAGTGAGCATCTCTGTCAGTAACTGTGCATAATTTTCCTGGCTAGGGAAAGCTGAACGAAGTTTGATTTGCCATTCAGACCATGAAAATAACAGACTAGGAAGACTCTGGTACCATTGTTGTGCTAAGCCTGTCAACTTGGGTAAGGCGTAATGAACAGTGTGTCGATCCGTCCAGTTGTAAATTTCAGCACATTCATTAACTTTTGAGAGCCACATATCGATAGTTTGATTTTTTTTGCTTGGATCAAATTCTGGAACAACGTTCAGAATTGGAAAATGTTCATTACTTCCTTGTCTGTCTGATTTCATGGTCTGAACTAAATCTCTAAACATATCAAATAGCATTTTACTAGAGTCATTATCAGACCTGTTTGGACACGAAGACTGTCCACCTAAATCGCATGCTGGACTGCGGCTTCTAGTGTGCGAGTCGCGGCGGCTGCTACTCCTAGGGCGGTTGCGATCCGGGCTACGGCTGCGCAACCTACGCCGGACTCCTGCATCAGGCTGCCGACTGTGGTCGCGACTGCTGCGATTCGTACTCATTCTGCGGAGCCGACTGCGGCTGCGTGTCCTGCGGCGCATTTCTTCATTAGACCGCCGGCTGCGGCTTCGGCTGCTTCGAACAGAGTCCCTACCATGGATACGATTGCTGCTGCGCATCCTTTGGAGTGCCACTGTACCTGGCCGCTGGCTGCGATTGCGGCTGTGGCGTCCCGTGTCCGCGTCACGTACTTGGCTGTAGTCGCGCACCCTGTGCCTAGCTTCTGCATCAGGACGGCGGCTGCGACTGCGACTGTTGCGAACTACATCATGAACTGGGCTGCGGCTGCGCTCCCTCCACCGTGGTGCATTAGGAGGCTGTCTGCTGCCACTGTGCCTGGACGTATGTCGCGGCACCTCGAGCTTCTCCCCATATATACTGTCGTTGGATTCCATGTCCCTGTAATAGAATTTACAGAACAAGTAGATGTTTTCAACTAAGCAAACTAAATTGCTGTTTATCAGAAATAATATACTTATGGGCATCAAAAATAAAAGGCGTTTTATTATAATTATTGATCAGACAATTTCAATAATTAAAGGCTCCGAAAATAAAAAGGAATTTTAGAAAACCATTCGGTGTTAAATTTTAAAGCATTGACAATTAAAAAGGTATTTATAAATAATACTAATAGAAAAGCTAAACTTAATAGCTCCAAAAATAGAAAAAAGAATTTTAAAATAAATATTTTTTTGTAAAATCATAAATTTTTAAATAAAAGTATTTAATCAAAATTATTTTAAAAAAATCATAAAATGTAGTAGCTCTAAAAATAAAAACTAATTTCAATAAAATTGTTTGTTGCAAAACTATTAATTTAGAGCATACAAATTAAGAAGTACCTATTTGAAATAAAAAAAAGTATTTAATAAAAATATTTTATAGAAAATCATAGAATGCTCTAAAAATAAAAACGAATTTAAATAAAATTGTTTGTTGCAAAACTATTAGTGTAAGGTATAAAAATTAAGAAGTATTTTATTCAAACGATTTAACAAAAACAATACACCATGAAAATAAAATAACATTTTAGAAAAATATTAATAATGATGTTGTAGAAAAGCATAATATTATACAATATAATAATAACAGCATTTATTTAAAACAGTGGGTAGATCTAGGAGCTTTTATGTAATTTGTTAAAATAATTTTAAAATGCAATGATTTAGCTAGGTATCTCATTTTATATTAGGACCCATTTTCCCAGCAGTGGGACAGTATGGGTTAATAATCAAAGTTTATTCTTTAATTTTTGTAGTTGTTAATTTTTAATAATTTAAAGTAAATTCATATCTGCTTTCGAAAAGACTGCAGAACGTTAAGATAGAAAAAAATATTTATTAGAAATGTGTACATACCGGTATTTTGTGGGCGCAGGGTTTCACCAAGAACGTTCCTCCAGAAACAAAACTTTTTCTTGATGAATTTCCACTTCTGATCTATTAACTAGCATTGAAAGACCGAGTTATGGACGTAGAGTTTATTCACTTTTACAATCACTTCGCACAACACGACTTCACTTCTCAAGATCTTTGCAACAACTGACCAACTTTAGCAATGACTCGTCCCCAAGTAAAATTCCACGCGCAACCGGAAAAAACAACATCATTGAGTGTTGAAATAAATATTTACTTGGGGACGTTTCAGTGATACAAATATAAAGTTATTAAGAAAGAATAATTAAATTACCAAGAGAAATATTAACTAATTATTAACATAAATTAAAGTATTTGTACAGGTTGACTGAATACCGGAAGTAACCTAATTAAATGTACAAATGTATTCTAAAATAAATCAAAAACTATTAATAATTATAAAAACCATTAACTGAATAAGCCATTTGTAATAATTGAAAGCTAACATTTATTACCCGGAAACTGCAAGCCAAAATCAACTATCCAGAATGAATGAAAATGTATATTTTCACAAGCTAAACAGAAAGATTTCGATGTACTCTCGTATCCATCGGTGGTTTTGTTTAAAATATGCTCACGCACCGAGACATTATTAAGATATAAATAAAAATAAATGACCATGGAAAATCACTTTCTGGAGCTAGTAATCTGTCAGTAATATCAACACAGTGTTTTTTCTCAAATATTTGATACCGAAGATATTATCCTTGAACTTCTGAAAATCCGTCTTCACTACATTGCGAAATGTCTTCTAGACTAAAACTTAATAAATTAATCATATTTCGCGGAACATAGATTTCATTGATGTGTACAAAGTAACAAAAACAAATTAATAAAAAAACATTGTTAACCATTATATTATTTTAATAATAACTTGGTTCGCTCTACTTATTGCATAACATCATCCACGCCGCCTTGTTTCAGCTGTCATAGCAGACATTGGAGTACGCGCGCGAACCAATCACCGGTTTCATTTAGCAAGCGCCAACCAATCCCTGCTTTCGTTCTGAATTCAACTAATCACGAAGCAATGTCTAATTGGAACTTTGGCTATGTTTCGCTTTTTGACTTATACGTCATTTTGGTTTGAGCTAGGCCTACTTTTTGTTTGAAGTTTGTTCTGAATTACCCTTCCTGACTATTCTTATTCGTAGAGTTACCCTCATAAATAATTGGTTAAAATCTGATGTGATGAGGATTATAGATCTGATAAACAAAGTAGCTCCTCAAAAAATATTGTGATTTGCTAATGCTAGTAGCTAGCGCTACCTGTTGGTTAATCTAAGTAACATTTAGTGTGTGAAAGTGAAGTCTTATACCTATGAAACTATTATTATTAAATTCATTTTCAATGACGGAGCTTCAAAAAGCAAATTCAAAAATTCAATCAACTAAAAAATATTCCGTTTTATTTACTAACGACTCCTATTCTTTTACCTATCAATTTTGAATCGATGAATAAACGGCATCTATTAAAAATACCTAGGAACATAATTTGGTTTTCGTTGACTTTAGACTTTGTTTGTTGTTTGAAGCTGGTGTTTGTGCAACAATTTAGCGCGTTATTTTTGGGTGAGTTAAAAAGGAAAGGAAGCATGAGAAGATGTTGGTCGCTCTTGCCGGCCGCCGCCGGCCTAGGTAGGTATGTATCATGCATGATAGGTATTGTTCAAAGAGAATACAATAACTTCGTAAATAACTTGGTATTGTTAGTAGCGGGTGATTTTGCGTTCAATGCATCAATGGTTCAATGCTACAATACTTCCTTCCTTTCTTCTTTTAATGGCGTCTATGTCTGGGTTGACATAATTTCGCCAATGTCCGTAATATTAGAGTAAAATTAAAATATTAGCAACGTTGTTCGGTAATAAAGATAGATAAACGAAGTGAATTCTTCGATAAAATGTTTATCAAAAAGATAACGCTACAATACTTTCCCATTGCGGCTTTATTTTGGCGCTTTGACGCACCAGACTTAAAGTAGGTAGGTACCTATATTGAATTGTCAATGTCAAATAAAGGTAATTTCATTCGTCTCGGTCTGAGTAGGTAGGTACCTACCGGAGATGAAAATACTCATGATATTATTATGTCATTCAATTCAATTCTTTATTTAAAACCAGACATAACATTACAGAGTACACTCCAATGCGTTAGGTAAGTACATCTAGAAAATCTACTTGCTAGTGAAAATAAAATTACAACAACATAACAGGACTAAAAATTCGTAAAATAAAAAGAATGCTAAGACAAACATCAGCAAATAAAAACAAAGACATCTTTACTACGGTTACATAATAAAAAACATGGAAATAAAATTATGAGAGAAAATAAAATAGTGCTATTTTATTTTCTTAAGTCTCACAATAGCTGAGGCACATGCGTTCTATCGACTTCCATCCATCCGCAAACAGGTCAACCTGAGGATGCTTGGCGAAGAGGTCATGAGTGCGCTGGGCGCGGGAGATTGGAGCTTAAAGGCGATATAAAGTTCTTGCACGTAGAGGCTCGAATAAGCCCACGCGGCCAGTGCGAATCTGTTAGTAACAGAACGAACCATAACAGCGTAACAGACTGTTACGCTGTTCTGGTACGCAGAGTCGGCTAGCTTCACTTAGAAGTTAGAAGTAGGTATAGCGCACAGTGTTGCCAATGAAAATTATTAGGCGTGTATATTAGGTAAAAAAGCCGTGTTTATATGGAAAAAGATCATCGGTGGGCCGTGTCATTGCTTAAAAAAATAACGTTTAATTAATGATAATTAAACGTTTTTAAAATTAAAAACCTTAAAAATGCGCCATTTGGCTAATGTTGTTTTTTTTCTATTTGTTTAAAAAAATACCAACAAATAATTATTTTAAATAGCTTTAATTTTTATTTAAGCTTATTATTCACGGTATAAATCTCGAATACATTCTATAAACTCTTCTTCGTTCTTATTCAAGAAATATTTTTGTTTGTCTTTAATTTTTTGGTACATTGAGGTGGTGGGTTCAAAAGTTCTGCAATCATTTTTGCTGTTATTACTTTTAATGCATTCTTTTGTCAAGAGAAGTCCGCTAATAGTTGAAGTAAATAATTTGCTCCTCTTCTTTGTTTTTATATTGTTCATGTGACTGAAAATTCGTTCACAATCACAATCATGTTCGAATGGGGCAATGATAAAACACTTAGTGCAAATTTAGCGATGTTCTTGGAATTGGTTGTGGTAAAAATTTTGTGCCAAAATTCGTCAGTTTTCATTGCAGCAACTTCCACATTTGAAAATTTATTTACGTCAGGTAATGTTCTCCATTCAATTATTTGTATCTGGTTGTCAATGACAATTCGCGGTAATTGCCTTACTATTGGATAAAGTGACGGTAGTTTATCCTGATTCCTTGTGCTGTGTTTTATGGCTTCCTCTGGCGAAAAGTATTTTAACATTGGTAGCAAACTGTTGTTGAAATCATATCTTTTACGAATTTGAATGCAAACCTCAACTAAAAATGATTTCGTCCTCCCTTAAAATTCTTGAAGTTTCTCAGTATTTTGTTGAATTTCAGGCTTTTCTAATTCTTTCATAATTTTCACGCCAGGGTAGATATTTGGTATGTGCATTTTCTGGCTCGATCTGATGCAGCGGTGTTTGATTAACGTGATATCTGAACATAAAACATTATAATATATCCTTATAAGCCATCCGCATACGATCATCCAACGCCGCTATTTTTTTTTCTTTACTTTGAAAGTATTCATTAAATTTAACGAATTTCGGCAATATACATTGTAGGAACAAGTAGTACATAAACATGAATGGGTTATTTAAATCGTGAAAAATCAATTCTGCCGCAACCACTTTTTCGGCAAACCATTTATTGGTAAAGAAGAGTTTCAGAATTTGCGAATAGCCGTAGAATCTGCTACGGCTACAGGGTTGCAACCGTAGGCCGTGAATTTGTGATATTTTGGCCTAAAAGCCGTAGAAGGTAATTGCTGTAAAAATAACATTGGCAACACTGATAGGGCAGTCCATCGTGCCTCGCAGAATCTTGCATAGAGTAAGTAATTGGTCGTTTCTCCTTCTGGTTTCTAAAGAGTTGGAAAGTATAAGCTAATGTACCTTGTAGGAATTTTGTTGGGTACATGAAGGGATAGTAAATAAAAACTTTCTTATAGAGGAATCTCAGAAATCCTTTTTGAACCTGCTCTAGCATAAGCGTATAAGTAACTTCATAGGGGTTCCAAATACAAGAACTATATTCAAGTTTGGAGCGGATAAGGGATGTAAAGAGTATCTTTATTGAATTTATATTTGTAAAATTTTTGCAAGTGCGAGAGACAAAACCTAGTCTTTTAAAGCATGTGTCGGTAAGATATCTAATAGGATCATGAAATATTAGTTTTGTATCGAACTCCACTCCTTGATCTTTGGTAGAGTAAACACGGGTGATTTGTTCGCCTCCTAGTTCATATTGGGTAACTATACTATTCAAAGTCAAAGTCAAAGTCAAATCGTTTATTTCTTTAGACTTACAAAATAAGTACTTAGACAAGTCAAAATTTTACTATATAAACAGCTTGATAAATAGTTATTACTATCAACAAGAAATAAGGTGCAATTGACTTTAATTCACTTCAATTTTTTGTCCACTAGCGGAAGAAGTGAAAAAGAAACCACTAGCAAGTCCATCGCTTATCAACTAATACAATCTTAAGATAACTAAGTCTAACTGGTCTTACATACTATTGTCTGTATGGAACTGGGCGACATCCGGCCAAGCATTAACATTATTTACGTAGTCATCTACGGAGTAATAGGCTTTCTTGATAAGATTTCGTTTTATGTACAGTTTAAATTTACGAATAGGGAGCTCAGTTGCTTCAGATGGAAGCTTATTATAGAATCTTACGCAATTGCCCACAAATGATTTCCCTACCTTTCGTAATCTATATGATGGGATGTGTAATTTGTTCTTGTTTCTTGTATTTTTATTGTGAACATCACACCTTTTCATAAAGTTATCTCTGTTTTTGTGTGTATACATTAGATTTTCATAGATGTTTTGCGATATTACTGTTAAAATATTTATTTCTTTAAATAATTCCCTCAACGAGTCACGTGGATTTAATTTATAAATAGCGCGTACCGCCCTTTTCTGAAGAACAAAGATAGTCTGGATGTCAGCTGCCTGTCCCCAAAGCAAAATACCATAAGACATAACACTATGGAAGTAACTGAAGTAAACTAACCTAGCTGTATCTTCATCTGTAATGTATCTAATTGTTCGAACCGCATACGCTGCTGAACTAAGTCTGTTTGCGAGAGCATCAATTTGCGGTCTCCATTGAAGAGAGGAATCAATATGTAACCCTAGGAAAACAGTTGTCTACAAGGTGAACAATCTCATCCTTTAGCATTATCTTAGTTGGGAGCTCTCTTACATTTGGTAACATGAATTTTATGCATTTGGTTTTTGAAGCATTGAGTAAGAGGTTATTGGCGGTGAACCAATCTAGTATTTGTGAAAGATAATTATTTACATCGTCATAATTATGTTTATTTCTGTCAACTTTAAAAATCAATGAAGTATCATCAGCAAATAAGACTATATCACAGAGATCTTTTGCTAGAAATGGGAGATCATTTACATATACTAAAAATAGAAAAGGACCCAATATTGATCCTTGCGGGACTCCTAAATCGATTTTTGATCCCCTAGATCTTTCTTTACCAATATCTACTTTTTGGACTCTATCAGATAAATATGATTGCATAAGGTCCAGTGCCTTGTTTTGAATTCCATAATGTCTTAGTTTATTCATTAATGTACCATGATCAACGCAATCAAAAGCTTTAGAAAGGTCACAAAATACACCAATAGCGTTTTTCGCTTTATCCCATGCATCCAATATGTGCTTTAATAGAACTGTACCAGCATCAGTTGTCGATCTACCCTTGGTGAAGCCAAATTGATTTTTATGTAACAACCTATTGAGGTTGAAGTGAGAGGACAACTGTGTGAGAATAATTTTTTCAAAAACTTTACTCATTGCAGGAAGTATTGAAATTGGCCTGTAATTGGCCGGATCAGTGTGGCTACCTGATTTATAAAGAGGAACCAGTTTACTATATTTCATGAGATCAGGGAAAACTCCTGCATCAATACAACTATTGAAAATGTAAGCCAAGTATGGAGCAACTTCCTTAATAATAGAACTCAGTACTTTGGTTGAAATACCCCAAAGATCCTCAGTATTTTTGATGTTAATAGACTTAAATGTTTTCACAATATAATTAGCGTTTACATGACTAAATATAAAAACCTCGGTACATTTATCTACAGATGATTCTAATAATTTAACCGCGATTGAAGGTGAGGAGTTTACAGACCGGGTAACAACTTTAGGAATATCAGAAAAGAATGAATCAAAAGCATCGGCAATATCTTTATCGTGTGTAAGTATTAAATTATTAATTTTTAACCTTATCTCTCTTTTTCGTGACTTAGATTTACCAGTTTCGTTATTTATAAGTCTCCATGTTGCTTTGATTTTATCAGATGAGTTTACAATTTTTTCCTCAAAAACAGGCATTTCGCTGTGTTTAAATATATATAAATATATTTAAATCGGAACAAATTAGCTACTGCTAGTTCCACTTGACTTTGAAAATTCTTAATACGGCTCTCTGTAATAGGCCTATAGGTATATTTCTCAACTTTGTTTTTATCGTTAAGATTATAACTAAAGTTAACACTCTGACCATAGTGGTCTGATTTGAAATGTTTGATTACTGCTTTGTTGGTTGGAGATAGACTGCAATAAATATTATCTAAACAAGTGGCAGATGTTAGGGTTACCCTAGTAGGATCATGAAAAAGATGTCGTAAACTAAAGCATTTGAATAAATTAAGCAGCCCATCGGCGAGGGGATTCGCTAAAATATCTATATTAAAGTCGCCACAAACAATGAGATCCTTTCTACATGAAAATAATTTCAGCAAAACCTCTTCCATAGTACATTCAAAAGCTACTTGATTTGCGTCAGGAGGGCGGTACACGCACACTATGATGTGTCGCTCCAGTTCCACACAAGAAAGTTCAATAGTCCTCTCAATAGTGAGGTTTACAATATCTTTACGTTCTTTACATTTAAGACTATTTTTAACTATAATCAAAGAGCCACCACGTATTGCAGCTTTTCTTTTATAGGAACTTGCAAAACAATAGTTATTATAAAAGGGCAGTAATAGACAGGCTCGTCAGGTAACTGCGTTATACTATTTATAACGGGATCAAAAATATTGAATGCTAACAATTTAGCAATGTTCAGTTTGTTTTTTTTGCTTAGGTACATTGTATCCTTATTCAAAAAAGTATTACTAATAAACTTATTAGTATCAAAAAATAATACATCACTATGACGACATGTCATGTTGTACATCAGCATGTTATTTTTACATACATTGTCATTTTTAATTGATGTCAATGACTTTGAGTAAGGGAAGGAGCAAATAATAAGTTTCCCTAGTCCATTTTGTACCTTTCCCAGAAGTACTTCAACTAGCCTAATCAACTGTGACCGTTTCACACAACTTTCACCAAGCTGAACAATTAAAGTTGTACTCTTATTCAGAGAGTCATCTTGCTGAATGCTATCGGTAATTATATTTATGTTGGCATTTGGATAGCAATTGTTAACTACATTTTGCGCCAGCAAGCCACTCAGTATTATTTATTACGGGAACGAGTGAAACTAATCATCAAACCTTACCGTACAACGTTGCCCATAATTTTGTAATTTTCTTATATCATTTTGACTAACATTTTATCGAAGAATTCACTTCCTTTATTTATCTTTATTGCCGAACAACGTTGCTTTTATTTTTGTTGTACTCTAATATTACGTATATTGGCAAAATAATGTCATGTCAACACAGACGTAGACGCCATTAAAAGAAGAAAAGAAGAAGAGTAGGTACCGACCGGTCACTGACGGCATTTACCTACCGAATTTCATTCATCATTACTCTGTGAAGTGTTGCCAGAAAATAACATTTCATTTAATTTTCGTAACTTTTGACCGCATCGCGTAACATTTAAGATTTTTTTATACCATTTTCGTTACTTTTGAGAACTACGAGATTTTTTCGAACGCATCTAAATTGAAATTACCCTAAACTGGCTCTGAATGGACCGCGCCATGACAAAATAAAACGTATCATCTATGTATTAGAACTTGATTTTAATTGAGCGTGCCCTTTGTGGTTTAGTAGCTACGTAGAGAAGAAAATAAACTAACACTGATTATTTAGTCGGTCGTATTTGTTTACTCTCGCAGACTGTGAGAAAGTGCGTGAGTGAAGTTCGGTGGTTACATTTATTGTGGAAATGAATTTTAGTTGTAAGTAACGTGTAGGTACAATTAGGATATGCACCGCCTTGTAGTTTGAACCAAACTAATAGCGGGTTAGCTAGGTGAACTAAGATAGTAACAACAGTGAATATGGCGCTGCGAACAAATGAAACTAGAGTCTGTAAAATTAAATTAACGATAGAATCCGTTAAATTTCACCATTTTGCTGAAATTATTTGCCTTCGACGCTAATATAACAAAATACTATTTATTTTTGCAGCAAATTATGATACAGTCTGTTTATAAAAAGAAGCATCGTGGGAATTGAGGACACGCGTATGTCAATGAAAATGGATACTTTATCTATACCTACAATGATGTTCCTTTTACTCGTTTAGTTAGGATACTTTTTAAATCATCGAAATCAGTCCATTGGTTGCGTAGATTTATTACACATTTTGTACAAGCCAACCGGCAGCCGACCTGGGCGGCCGAATAGCTCATGTGACGATGATTACCTATCCACCCGCGCGCGTGCTTTCTTCCATTCATTTGTAGGGGGTCACTGCATGGCTCGCTTCGCTCGCCCTGCTGTGCCCAACATTTCAGAAAACGAAACGTACAAAACTGTAACTTACGACTAAATGGGCCTGCTGGCAACATTGTGTAATTTCATTCCTAACTTTTGTTCTTGTTCATTCTAAATTCAAATCATTCATTCATTCAATCATAGTCATAGCCATAGGTACATAAATTTGCTACTCGACGTTGTTGTTTTCTTTTTGTGAAAAGAAAAAAATATGATGAAGACAATGAAATAGTTTTATATCCTAATATTTACATAAAAGTTTATATAAAAACCTTTTCTATTATAAAAGCCATGGTAAAAGCAGCACGCTTGTGAAGAAAGACGATAAACTAGTCCTCGGCCTCGTAGAGTAGGTAGCTATTGTTGTGTTTGCGTTGTGTGCTCCGCTCCATAGGATCGGGCCGGGCGCTTCATTGAATGGCCGTGTCTCCCGAGCTCCTTGGAGTATTTATGTTCCTTGCTCCCGAGAGTCAGTAGTCAGGATTCTTCTATTTCGGAGTTATAATTTACGATGTTTTCGCAAAAGAGTGCTGTTGGGAACTCTTTTGAAAGTGGAAAATGGTTACTTCTGTTGTTGATAATACTGGTGAACCGGAATGGGGATGGCGTTGTTGGTGAGTCTCCTTTTACACCTTTACCTAGTTTATTCTCTAGAAACTTGTAATTATACAGAAGCCTAAACTTTGTAGCAAACACCTTTACATTCAATTCTTTAATTCTGGAGCCATAGTTGTATAGTAAAGGAGTAACGCAAGCCCATCGGAATAAATATAAAGTAACTCCTAATTTGTTTACTTCTAAAAAATCGTTTATAAATTTGATAATATACATAAACCTGTTCTGGATTTTTTCGACAGGGCATTAAAGAGCCAATCTTTCCAAGTTACAAGCACAAAACAAATATTTTAATATTATTTATTTTACGAAATTATTTCATTACTCTTGCACTCATACTAATATTATATTATAAAATTTAGTTCTCTAACCCTGCTTAGGTGTTTTTTTTATAAAAACCTGAGAATATGGATTAAACCTTCTGTCAAAAATATGTATAGCCTCATAAGAGCATTTTCCAAGCTTTGGCTATGGTTCTGCCCTATCCAAAAAATCTACCCTTTATAGGACAGATGATCTCGATGGAATTATTGAGGTTGCATAGTAAAACTCTTGGGTGCAACCTCGAAAGTGATTGAATATTCTGATTTAGGTTTAAAATGCTACTGCAACAGTGGATCCTGCCTGAATGAGACCTGCGTCACCGATGGGTACTGTTTTGTTTCTACTAGCATTGAGAGTGGCAAGCAAGAGTCAACCTACCAGTGAGTACACAATTACATTAATACTTCTAATTGCAAAACATTCAAATACTGTGATATTGCTATAAAAGTCATCCTCCAAAACTGTTCCCACATAGCCACATCTTCATAGGCTGTCTGAACTTGAACCAAGCATTGCCCCCCGAAAATCCAATAATATGCAAAATACCAACAAACTTCTGCTGTCAAACGGGCCTCTGCAATTCTGGTGAGAATTCACCGGAGAAATTGTCTAAAAACATCCTCACCCTCAGCCCGGGTAAGCAGTGCACGCGTTGTGCCCCCTGTGAATAATGACAATGCAGAGTTTGAGTTTGTCCATTACAAATTTTTTGCAATTTGTTTTGTGTTGAGATGCCAATACCCTAACATTAGCTTCTGGAGTAGTGAAGAGATGCAGTCCTCGCTGTGTTTTGAATGATTTGCAGTTCTGTTAACCCATTATCTGAGTGTGCGTTGGTTTTGCCTTAACCTACTAAACATTGTATGGTGGTTCCCCTCGCGGCGCAGTTGCATCGACAAAAGGCATCTGATACCCATCGAGCGTCCATTCCATTGCACTTCGACGAAAGCTAAAAATCAATCAGTGCAAATAAAGTGTTGTCGCTCGGCCGATATGTGCAATCGAGGATTGAAGCCGAAGTTGACGCTGACCACACCGAAGCCCTCGCCAGGTAGGAGCGACGTGCTCTGCACCGCAGCTTCTCGCCAGTCGGCCAGCGCCCGACAGCGCCCCGCTGCCCAGCCGACTGACTCGCGCCAAGCATTTCCCTGCGCCACCGCTTAATATACTGATAACGTTATCGCCGTCCGCGCGCGCTCTCTCATCCTATGAACCTAGCCTAGTGCCTCTCGTAAACAACTGTAACGACTCACTATTCATACCTATACCTACTGTCTACTATGGTACCAAGTTGTGAGGACTGGTGGAATTGCCTGGAGCGAGAAGGTTGCGAGCTCGGTCCACGCTTGGTAGTCGGTGTGAGACTGCATGCCTGTTTGATTTTCTGTTATTTGATTTGACTAATACAACTAGATCTTCTTCTTGTAGACTGGCCTTGATCATGCACCCTGTAGGTAAATGAATAGAGTGCCTACTAGAATTTGCTAATGTATCGATTTGAACTTAGATGTTGGAACCGCGAGAATGTGTTCCCACCAGACGACTGGCCAGTGTGGTGTCGTGAAGAGGCGTTTACATGCTGCGACACGGACTACTGTAACAGACAGATATTGAAGGGCCAGCCTGCAGGTACAGTACGGGGCCCAGGGCTCCACAGGGTTGCTTACATTGTGACGTCCACATCGTACCGACAACTCCGTCAATTCATCATAGTCCGTAATTCAAGGTTCCGTCAGCAGCATTAAATATTTCTGCATGAGAATGAAGCGGAATAAATGCATTATGTTTGTTTTTCTATCGTTTCTTCTGACACAGAACTGCGTTAATATTTACAGAGAACGATTGTAACGGTGTAACGATTTATTTTATGAAATTGTATTGGCAATTCAGAAAAAAATTACGAATACTCATTAAAAGAATTCAAATATTATTATTGCAGCTTAAAATGAAGGGAGAATGCCTTAGACGATTATATATTCATTTCACTGCAGGGAAATAATGCGTAAGTGATCATAAGCCGGTTTCCACTTTTTTCAGCATGGTTTTTTTTCAGTTTACTAATATGGCTCTTTTAATATTTATTGACAAGCCTCTATAACAATTACTTATTAATAGTTACATGCTATCTGGCCTGGTTTAGCTGCTTATAACCGGAACATTGTTTTGGTATCTATTGTAAAAATAACACTTAGAGTCGACATACCTAACAATAGAAATATACCTACGTTGTACATGAGTACCTACAGCACATTTAATAGAAAATACCTCATGTTTGGTTTGCTTGTGCAAGTTTGTGTTTGCTTTTCTCTTGGTGAATCGAAACGATCCATCCGCATGTTGTCCTGTTGTTTTTATTTTTTTCAGTTTTGTGCAAGGACTAAAACTAACTGAAGGCTAATTTGCTGCAAATCGTGAATATATAACCTATAATGAAACCAAATTTAATTCTATTTTGAGAGCAATTGGGAATTCATTAATTTCTAGTCCAAAATCTCTTAATTTAACAAATGTTTTAAAAATACAAGTTAGTCGAAGTTAGATTTTTTCATAAGTAAGAAGAAAATGGTTAACGATTTGGGGTAAATTACCTTTCCGTTAGTTTATTCTATGTGAATAACAGAAAAAAAAACCGCAAAAAAATGAATTTTGCGCCAACACCAAACACTTAATAGTTTTTAATTTAATTTTTCCAGAACAAAATGTGCTGTCCATTTCTATCTTCGTTTGTTAAATAACTTCACTTAGCTTTTTTTCTGTGGAAACTTATAATTAGCCTTTAGTTACACATTTTTTAATATAAATTTTATACTTACCTAGCTGTTAGTTTTCCAAAAATTGTAAAATAAAATAACATTTATGTTGTTAGTTATGGTACTCGTAGGTACTATATTTATATTACAATAATATACAAACTTGGTTTTATAAAACACCACACGAAGAGAAAAAAGAACAGACAGACATAAATGAATAAAAAATTAAAAACATAACCCTTGACGAATTTAAACCCTATACTATACTTAATACCTATAAAATTCAAATTAAAAAAAAAATACGTGAGGAGTCGTGGCGTTTTGTTGAACTTACACTTTTAGTCGTACTGCAATGCTGCGTTGTGTTGTCAACGCAACAAAAGTTGTCAAATTTAAACACGAGCATCCTCACTTCCCTCGACTCATCTCTTTGTGAAAAGCTTTTCACAAAGTCAACTTCTAACTCCGGTAGATGCAGTTTAAACATATTTTTATAAAAACAACAACACAAACAACTTTCAGTCAAATTTCTTATCTATACTAATATTATAACATGGAAAGATTTGATTGTTTGTTTGTATTGAATAGGCTCCTAAATACTGGAACTACTTCTTTTCAGGAAATGACATAGGCTATTTTTATCCCGGAATTCCCACGGGGACGGGAACTATGCGGGTGAAACTGCGAGGCGCTGCTAGTATTTAAATAGAGTTATTTGCTTTTCTCTGTTGACGCAAGTCGGAATGAGTACAAATACTCATTGCAAAAAATTACAGATGTTTATAATGTTAATGTTTTATAATTTTTATAAGTACAAGGGTACGCTACACATCGATTTTACGAAGTTGTAAAACTTACGTCGTACGAATATGACATCCGACAGTATCGGTTCCAGACGAGAGAATGGAGGATGTTCTAGAGGCGACGTGTTTTTTTTTTTAAAGTAGAAACTTAAACTTTGTAACGGGACGGAGCCGATAGACTGTGTTAAATGAAATCAACTTCAACGTCAAGTCAAAGCCATAGTTTATTCAAATATAAGAAAACGCAAAGTTGTTCGAAAACTAAGATAAAGAAAGTGAATTCTTCGATAAAATGCTAAAACAACATGAAAAATACAAAATTATAGGCAACGTTGTACGGTAAGGTCGGATTCGAACCCTGTTCAGTACTTCTAATATCTCGAACATATTAAAATAATATGATAGTCCCAAAGATGTTCTAACTTTGCTTAAAATCGTACTTTTTCTAAAAGTGCCAGTTCTAGTTGCCAGTTCTCTATCTTTGTTTTCGTTGGGAATAGGCGATTTTACTTCACCGACTCATTTTATCACCACGGACTTGAGAATAAATACTAACTAAAAGTAATAAACAAAGAACCACTTACTCTCTACCATCTATAAGCAAACTGTATGCGCAAATAAATTTTCAAAAAAATAAATATTCCAATATTATCAAAAAACAAAGTCATTTAGGGTATCAGGTGGATGGTCATTTACAACGGGATTATTTACAATTATTTCAGTTTTGATCTTTCCAATACAAAAAACTCACTCGGAGGGCCTTCAGTTATTCCGTGATGGCGTTTCAATGACTGCCGAAATATTGGAAAGCTCAAAATTATAATCGTACACATTGTACGATGGATTAAAGAGATTTAAAAATCAACGTATCCACGGTGCGGTGTAGATATCCAATTGAACATAATGGAAACTCTTCGCATGTCGTCATAATGGTGTTATCAACGTGTCCAATTGTATGCCACTTTGCAGATAATCTGAGATGAACTGAGATTGGTCCATTGTCGCCGAGATATCCTGTCTGATTCTCTTGTTGTTGAACTCATGAGTCTTGTTTATATATAAATATCGTTCGAACATTAAGTCTCAAAAGTCACCTTGGGGATAATAGATAATGCTGAGTGTGAATTGTCCCGCATTATAATATTTTTTATTTATCTTCGAAAGAAGGCTAATAAAGGGGAGGCTGAGTGTAAGCCTCGTTTAAGGGAACGCGGAGCTTTCAAACTGCTTTTAGCCCATATTCTGCTTGGATCCTCTCAAGCCGCGCTTGCTGCCCGCGTTTTCTCAAACGAGTTTCACCTATCTACATAAATAGCACCCGAGTGCCAAGACAGTATATCAACAGGAAATGTCTTAGTACATGGGTGTGGTCTGAGCACACGTATAACCTAAAGTTCTTATGAAGAAGGAAGCTCGTCTGTGGCTTGGCGCGTTGTCCCATGGGTCATGGTCCTGATGTTTGTCGGGATATGCGCTGCCATCAGCTTCTGGTGGGCGAGAAGAACTCGCAAGCTCAGCAAGCGGGGCTCCCGGCCCCTGTTCCCTGAGGAATCGGTCTGTGAGACGAGGCATCCGATGATAACGCCTACGATCAAAGACATGATTGAGCTCACTACTTCTGGATCTGGATCTGGTGAGTTTTTTTCTTGGATTATTCCAGTTTTCCCCTTTAAAATTTCCCGGGGAAAACTGATGTTTACCTCCTTTAACTTAAAACAGCTGGGCGTGTCGGCCCCGGCTTAATGGATCCTTTCAACTCGTGGATGTTGAAGAGCCGAGTGAGGCAACCTCTCAAAGGAAGGGCAACAGTCCTCTGTATGTTGAACAGCTACACTGCGGACATCAATCATCATTCTCTGGGAGGCATCTTTAGCAGTGGACGTAGGTGCTGATGAGGTGGAATGTTATGTTTATCTGTGCTCTCGTAGTCCTTAGTTATCGTTTTTCGTAAGAAGCCTCATGACATGACTCTGGTATTGTTTATTTTAATGTATTTTTAAAACCTTTTGACCAGGCGCCCGAAATATTTCCAGTAAACACAACTTTCTATACCTATAAAGTTAGGTTTAGGTATTTTTTTTCGGCGTTCAACGGTAACATATTTAAAACAAGATCCGTCAAGTGCGAGTTTGACTTCCGCGCCGAGGGTTTCGGACTTCTATCAAATATACAAATACTATTGGTATACTTATAGTTATAATACCCATAAACATACAAACGCTACATGCGTACATTTCAAGTTTATTGCTCTGCAAACTTCAAATATA
The DNA here is from genome assembly GCA_955876795.1 of Eupithecia tripunctaria. Classification (NCBI taxonomy): domain Eukaryota; kingdom Metazoa; phylum Arthropoda; class Insecta; order Lepidoptera; family Geometridae; genus Eupithecia; species Eupithecia tripunctaria. The sequence continues at coordinate 404,500 of OY041599.1, read as the reverse complement.
CTCTAAGTACTCCGATGGGAAATAAGTCAATATTTCGTTTTCTTTATTTAGTCAGTAGGTACCTAAATAAATAAAGAAATGAAACTATATTAGAGATTGCCAAAGACGTTAGAAATACGTCTCGCTGAGGATTTTTTTTTTTTAAGCTATTGCATAGCTTCTATCGCGGGCCTTGAGCGCGGGGACCGAATCCAGAAATTCCGTAACGAAAAAACCTTGACGTTTGTCTCTTTAGTTCAGCAACTCGCCTCTAGATGGCATTGCAATAGCTTTACCGCGGCAGTCCCCGAGTGCCACACGTCTTTTTTTGCTTAGGTCAAAGGAAAACGATTCGGAATAATATTACGTACTTATAGAGAAAATCTAATACTGTTTTAGATGAGTGAGATGTGGTAACAGTTTCACATACAGTTAGCTTAGCTTAGGGCTGGATGATGCTGGACTGTCCAGCTTTATTTATTTATTTACGTGCCCTGAGTAATATAATAATATAATAGTAGTAGCTGTGTGGTGCTGGCATAGAATTTGCACCTACCTGACTTTTGTCGTAAGAGGTGACTAAAGGATATCCACCAGGGGGTGGGCAGCAGCGCCCCCTGCAACACAATTATACCACCAAACTGCGATCCCTCCATGAGATAAACGCCAATAAGGTGCCTTTCAGGAGGAGGCCTGCATCCAGTAGCAGACCAATACAGGCTGTTGAGGAGCTTGAGAAGCATTTATTACTTATTTTTTATTTTTCTTGTATTCGTGATGAAAAGCACAGTGTTTACCCCGGTGAGTAGGCCCTCGAACTATTGGCGCCCTCCGTCTCGGGGCTAAATAAGTTACTTTCGTCCCTTGGGTAGTAATGGAGTATTAGAATTAAGTTCGTAATACCGTATTTTTCCACCAGGTCTCCCGCTCCTCGTGCAAAGATCCATAGCCCGACAGATCCAGCTGGTGGATATAATCGGCAAGGGTCGCTTCGGGGAGGTGTGGCGCGGTCGGTGGCGCGGGGAGAACGTCGCCGTCAAGATATTCTCCTCCCGCGAGGAGTGTTCCTGGTTCCGGGAGGCGGAGATCTACCAGACTGTGATGCTGCGGCATGAGAATATACTAGGATTCATCGCTGCTGATAATAAAGGTGAGGGTTTCCTTCGCCCAGGTTGGATGAGAGCCGACCACCGCTGGGGTAAACCTAGTGTAGGACGCCCTCCGGCCAGGTGGGATGATGATCTGCGAAAGACTGCAGGCAGAGTGCTGGGTGCGTCAAGCTAAGGGCGCTATGGCGCTCATTAGGGGAGGCCTATGTCCAGCTGTGGACTAGTATAGGCTGATGGATGACGTTGATGACGTTAAGTACGTCATCGTAGAACTAGTATTCACAATTGAGCTAACTGTAGACAGTTCGCTCAATAGGGTATATGCATCGATTTTTTTTATCGTTTTAATCGATTATTTAGGTCATTATTTAACCGAAAAATGATATGACACTCACTGAATTTCGCAATAACAAGGTATAAAAAACAAATCAAAACTACAATCATTTTCGAGTGATAAAAACGCTGTCATATTGGCGCCATGTATAAGTGACGTCGACGTACACACTCGATTAAAACCTTTCGTGACGACCTCGGTAGTGATCATCTCAGGAAAGAGGTTTTCGAAAACAGCTTCTATTCATTGAATTTTGACGATTAAACTCCATGAACATAAATGACTGTATCAAATTCTTTATGTTATTATTATTTTAGTTGCCCAAACCAACGCTAATTTTTAAGCGCGTCCTGTGTCGCGCGATTTTGGTATATTTGCTTGCAGAACTTTTTGTACAAAAACATATACGTTGACGCACACTGTCGCGATTCGGCTTGTCCGAGGCGTTTCCGCGTCTTGCGGACGGCGCGGCGGCGCGGGGTGGCGGGGCTGAAGTGCGATCGCAATGTCCTCCACATCGCCAGTCGTCGTGTCGTGAGCCATGAAGGTGTAAATAGGTACCAATGTGCAGAATCAGACCACTAGTGTAAGTATCTATCATTACCCGTTTTACTTGTACATATCCAACGGCGGCATCGCCGTAGGATTCTCGTTCGGATCTGTCATATCACTTAACATAACAAAGATAAAAATTATTGCCTGCTTGAAATATTTCTCGTCTAACACTTACAAAACCGTGAATAAGTTATAGGTAGGTAGTACCTAGAGTACCTACCTCGTATAAATATTTTGAAATAGGTAAGTAGGTACCTAACTTATTTACCTTGCGGCTTTTACTCCTCTGAGTTCAGCAGATGTGAATTCCGAATTTGATGCGAAGAAGGTAGACATCATGAAAACATCTATTTTCGGAAGATTATCTGACTGCGCTCTTACAAAACCGCTTTCAGTCATTGTTTTTAGTAAGAAGGTTGAAAAACTTCACAATATTTCTCAAGGAATCAACTTTGCTTACGCTCTCCGGAAAACACCAAACAACCGCGAAATAATACCTAGGTACAAAAAGATATCCCGCCAAAACTTCATGACATAACGAAAAGTGAAGTAGGTAGAATAGTGTCAAACCATGATGCACCGTCAAAAAAAAAAAAAAAGGAAGTCTGTACGGTGATGTCACGTCCTCTCTAGCAAATGGCGTAGCGTTTTGAAATTTTGCGATTGAGATTGAAAATATCAGTTTTTCAATGGTTAAATTCTACAATAAAAACTTCTCAAAATGCAAAAATAAATATGCAGATATGTTTCTATAACAATAGAGAATACGTATATATTTTTTTAGCTATTTTGAAGTCACATGCATATACCCTATTGTGAATACTAGTCCTTGTTTTATATTTTATTTGTAATTTTGTCATTTCTCTGTCAGTCTGTATGTTTTTTTAGGGTTCCGTGCAAGAACTGTGAAAACGGTACCGGTACTAGTACTAACTACGAATCTTATTTGTGTTGGAGTAAGAACACCAACGTTTCATCCTTCATTATTGCAACAGTTAAGTCTAATAAGTAATTTTGAATAAAAATGTATTCTATTAATTTGACTTGTCTGAGTGCTTATCTTGTAAGTATAAAGAAAAAAACGATTTGATTCTGACTCTGACTCTTAAAGAGGGTGTTCATCAGAGTGAGTGCAGTTGCGACTCAAAACTCATCCTGATGACGGTAACAATAGACTAAGTGAATACTATTACGCAGATAACGGCACTTGGACGCAACTCTGGCTGGTGACGGATTACCTGGAGAACGGTTCTCTGTTCGACTTCCTCTCGGCGCGCAGCATCGACTCCAGCACCCTCATCATGATGGCGCTGACGATCGCGACGGGCCTGGCCCATCTGCACATGGATATCATTGGGACTAGGGGTGAGTCTGAACTCTATCTCTTGCTCATCACTCTCTTTATATTATTTGACGACTAAAAGATTATATAAAAAGCCGGCCACGGCACTAAAGGTTCCGTACCATCTATAAAAATAAAAAAATACTAATCCTTCCTGGTAAAAAAAAAACAAAAACTCAACGAGACGTCAGCCATCCAAGTATTGACCGCGCCCGACATTGCTTAACCTCGGCGATCGGTTTTCAATGTGATAAGGTGATATTGTAGTTTGACTGACAATCATAGTCATGTCCGAATGCCTTACCGATTCGATTTTTACGACAGTCGATTTTGTTTAAAGAAGTCGTAATCATATATTATGTTATTGTAGCTCAGCATTTTGTATTAACTTACAGACTTGACTTAGGCCCGTATTACGAAAGCTTGCTCAGTCATAGAGCTATGCTTGAGTGACTTTTATGCCATAGAAAAGTGTTGCTGAAGCATAGATCGATGACTGAGCAAGCTTTCATAATACGGGCCTTAGAATTTTAAATGACCTTATTTTTAGAATCAGATTATTTATTGAATAAAATTCAGTTTCTTGGTTTATTCAGAGTCAGAGTCGGAGCCAAGTCGTTTATTTCTTTAGACTTACAGAGTAAGAACACAAGTCAAATTTTTACTATACGAGTATAAACAGCTTGATAAATAGTTATATACTATATAAGTTAGTATATTACTATCCAATAAGAAATAAGGTGCAATTGACTCTAATTCACTTATTGTTTGACAAATAATTTTTATTATTTTACGCGACATATTTTTCCGTTACAAGTAGTAAGACAGATTGATTACTTCAAGGTTTCGACGCATGTGTCCAATAACGCAAAATACCAATAAACGCACAAAATCATATACGCGTGATGTCAAACACGCAAAATTCCATTTACGCAATTAACCATTTGCTAATTACGCATAATGCTACTTACGCGACTTACCATAATCGATTTACGCGTAATGCCAAAAACGAAGATTGCCAAAAACTTATACGCATTTGACCAATAATTCAGACGACTGCCTAAACTAACGCCACCATTAACCACCACTAGAAAAAAATAATAATAATAATATAATTATATGTAAATAATTTTTGTAATAAAATTACAAAATAATTTTGCTTACAGTGTTACAATAAGATTTACTTAAAAATATAATGAATATATAAACGCAAACGCTTAAAGGTATTTATTTTAATAACAGGAGGAACGTTATTTTTCGCAGAAAATTTAATGGGGTTATGTTTTTTTTTTCTAATTTTGACAATAGTTGTTTGTAAACATTGTCGAACCCGATATCCGCTTTCCGTCGTATACTTTTTATGCGAGACTTGCTTGTTGAAACAAAACGTGACAGCTAACCTGTTAAAATACCACAAATTAGTATATCGTATGATTTGGCCTTGCACGTTTTTGGTATTCCGCAAATTTACACTTTCATGAATTGAACTCATTTAGGAAGCGTTTGGCCAAAAACATGGTTTTGGTTTATTGAGTTTTTGATATTTCACGTGATTGGCCATATGCGAATATAAACTATCAAATGCGCATTTGGCTCAAAAATTGTGGATTGGTATTTTGCGTTTTTGGACACATGCGGCGAAACCTGATAAACGTAAAAATATGATAAAATAGGTATCGCTGTCATATTGGCTCGGGTATGCGCCTTAATTCTTAATTCTCTTGCACAAAATAATACAGTATGGTAATGGTAATTACAATGCTTCGCTCGGTTTTTTTTTTGGTTAATTTTTAATACAAACTATAGTATTATTATTCGCCAATAGATGTCAGGAAGAGTCATATTTTTCAGTTTAGTTCTTAAGTTGATTTTTAAAACACGAATAAAATAGTATGTATTACTATTCGACTAGTGTATCCTTAAAGCGCATACCAATGAATGCTCTGGGGCGCCAGAATGAAATTCACAATGATTTATGCATAAAACGGCCGCGTAAGAAATGAGAACAGACTTTTAGCACAAAGGTATACAGGGTGGAAAAAATCTATGGGCCCTGGAGGGAAACTACCTTAAGTTAGCTCAGTTAATTTCACTGAAAGGAAACATTCCTTTTTTTTAAAAAGAAACAAAATCGCATTCAAAGATCTTCTTAAAATTGCTTGTCTCACCTGGGAATCGAACCAACTAAAAATAAAAAAACCAGCGAGGGTTTTTTTATTTTTAGTTGGTTCGATTTTATTATGCGGTTGGGGAAAAAGTTTCTTCACATTTTTTAAGAAAATTCAATACATCTTTAATAAAGTTTTTTTACATTTAACTAAAGTATGTAGTTACCACTTTGTTCGATAACTTTTTGCCATCTTGTGGGACATGATCCCATTGCTATATTAATTTTGGGATTACTGATCAAAATACCGCGACAAGTGGTGTTGGGAGTCCTCTCGTGATGTTAACCTGCCCGACACTGCCTAAAGAATTCTGAAGAGACCGAAACAGGTGGAAATCTGAAGGTGCAAGGTCAGGACTATACGGCGGATGCATTAACTCTTCATTTTTGCTGAGTGGCTAAAGATGATATACAACCACATCCCTTCTGTTAATTAATTCCGGCCGCTTTCTCTGAACGTTTTGCTTTAACCTCATCAGTTGTTCGCAGTAGAGTTCAGAATCGATGGTTCTGCCTGGTGGTAACAGCTCATAATGAATGATGCCCTTCCAATCCCACCACACACACAGTGTCACCTTGTTGCGATTTAACCCGGGTTTCGCCACAGTCTGTGAAGCCTGACCGGCCTTTGACACCAACCTTTTTCGCACACAAGCTTCTTCAAAAATGGTTCGGTTTCATGCCGTTGTAATAAAGAATCACAAATGAGTACCTACACGGTTCATTAGGTTTCTTTCAGTGAGCTCGCGAGGTACCCAATTATCGAGCTTTTTTGTGTACCCAGTTTTTTCAAATGTGCCAAAACTGTTTTGTGGTCAATTCCCAGTCCTTCAGCTACGTCGTAACTACAGATATGCCGATCTTGCTCCACTTTTTAAAAAATGGCTTCCATTTTATCCGTAATAGGGCGACCAGACTTCAGAATTTCCGGATTGAAAACGCTTAAACCAAATTTATGCTAGTCTCGACACCGCAAATTTTTTTCACGGCTTGTGTTGCATTTTAACTTTTTTTGTAGTTAAATTTTAAAATGTACAGCACTTCTAGGTGATTTCCTCTCAGTAGAATAATTAATTTTGTTTTAAAAAACTATAAACCGACTTCAATTTTAGCAGTTTTTCATGAATTTTCATGGATCCTATTGTCAGAACAGAACAAAATTAAAATGGGAACACACGGGAAGCACCAGCTTTCATATAAAAAAGAATCATGCAAATCGGACCACCCAGTCAAAAGTTCTGAGGTGAGAAACATAAAAAAAAATTGAGGAATTGACGCGATTAGAGCACATTTGTTTATAAACTGTCTTCAGAACTAAAGTTTCGTACCAAATTCAGATCAGAACAGGTAAAGGGTAACAAACTTCAGAGCAATCCGTCAATGACTGAGTCATGATGACGTATTTATTTGTTGACCCTTTTCCTGTTGACGCGACAACAGGAAAAGGTCAAATTTGAATGACTAGATTTGACCCAAATAAATAAACAAACTGAGCAAGTTAAATAAAACCGTTTAAAAAACAAATTGTCGCGTTAGGTATTATTTTTAAGATTTATAAATACAATAGAAAACCACTTCCGTTAAGCCGGAGAATATATCAGAATACCTACTAACACAGTTGTTTCCAAACAACCGTCCTACCTCGAATCCTTAGAAGGGCACTTATGTATAATATATCATGGTACTTTATTCAATTTGTCGAGGTTGTTGGGTTTGAAGATATAAGAATAAGCTCTACCATATGAATCAATTAACCTCAGCTTCTAATTTTCTTTGCGTACCTATGTGATTTTTACGTAAAAGTTTCCATGACATTGTAGCTCATTTTATTTTGGATTCTTTAATAATAAGTAATTACTAATTAACTGAGACGACGATGATGTTACTAATCTGTTACTAAGTTCTTATTGTTTTTGTCGTTCTGAAGTAGACTTGACAGCTCTGGACAAGGGTAGACTTGAAACTTGATAAAACACTGCGATTTTGATAGGTGCCAACTACGAGTACTAACATAAACATTTCAGCTTTAAATACCTGAATCATTATAGTGTTGTTGGGGTTCTGTACCCAAAGGTGCAACGAGCTGATGTTGCCAGATCCGATTTGTTTTAAAGCGGGGCAGAAGGTAAATCAGGGATTTATGATAACATTGAAATTACCTTATATCCTGATTTGTCGTTTTTAATTTGAATTTTTTGACCGTCAACAAATTAAAATTGAGAGTTCTGTGGATTTAAATAAAAACTTAGCATGCCTGTAATCTTAGATTTCGTTTAAAAACTTGATCAATTCATGACAATTATAATGCAGTGCACTACGATATTAAACATTGCAACAATACAGGACATTATCATTCAAACCTGACGTACATCCAAAAATCACCGACATTCGCCCGATGGTTTTGCAAGTAGGTAGGGGGGTGGGTGCTATATCTGCGGAAGGCGGAGGTGGCTCGATACCTCCACCTTCCACCCCCTCTATCCATTAATTATCATGAAATCGTGCATGTTCATAATTATATCCACATCAATCTAACTAATATTTGTTTGTATTGAATAGGCTCTGAAACTACTGGACCAATTTAAAAAAATCTTTCATCATTAAAAGGATTACTTTTCAGGGAGTGACAAACATAGGCTATATTTTATCCTGGAATTCCAAATCCAAATTTAGTAGTAGCTTTGTCTGTCTCGTTACTCGTTTATATCATCGAGGTTTTATAGTCCATAGAGCGCTTGTTCACCCTTTGATCGAGTGGACACAAGTGTGAACATCATTAGGCTTGTCAAATGAATGCCACTTATTTATGTGAGAACCAGCTGTGTGACCAGTCGTTATATTATAACAGATTTATTTTCTCTATCGTGGATGAAAAATGGTTAAATGCGCCATAAATCTATATAAAATGATAACGGCACTTAATTAAATTATCACATTTATCACATCACATACCACCGGTTAGCAATTTTTTAAACTAAAATAATTAAATAAAAATTAGTTTCACGGTATTAACTCATTACGATTAAGTTTGCTAAAATTATATTTCATGCTATAGGTATAATTGTAAAACATTAAAATAGGTATAAATGTTAAATAGAATTCACAATTCGTATTGTACTATGTACTTGAACTCGTTTCTTTGATATTGAAGTGGAGGGTCTCTTTTATAATTTTAATGATAGTTATGGGATGTTGTCGGCATTTTTGTCGATATGTTTTGGGATTTTTCCTAAGGAAGGTTAATATTTTATAAATTAACAAAAACTAACAGGCTAAAGGTTTCTTCGTCCTACATTAGTCTACATCTTGTAAGAAATAAAACATTATTTCTCTGTGTATTTTGATTTAAGGTATTTTATTTTAAGGTGTACGTACATCTATTGTACTTATTCATAGAAATAATATTTTACCCTTATCTTGACCTTAAATTAATTTTTCCTTTGAACTAGCCTTTGCTAACTAAGTTTTTTTTAGTTAGACAGTTAGTGTAGGTATGTCTGAAAGCATAAATGGAAAAAATATTGAGACCAATTAATTATAGTTTTTAAGACTTAGCATAGTTATCATGTACTTATTCAATTTCACAAGAATTGAATATTTATCGACCTTTTAGGCATAGTAGCGCGCATAATTGCCCATCCCTATCCATTGCAGGTGTCAATTAGGTTCTCCTGTCTCCGCTGGGCATTCTCACTCAAACTCAAAAATTATTTATTTCCATAAATCGATAAATGTACACTTAGAAAAGGTCACATCATATTAAATACACTGACACGGAAATAAAGTGGTAGTTTTGATTTCGATCGCTTCGGTATGTAGACTAAAGTAAAGAAACGACGAAGAAACCTTTAGCCTGTTAGTTGTTATTTTTCCAGTTGGAGCAAAATCCGACCCAAGCTTTTTTATCCTCTATATAATCTGATATTTTATAGTAATAATTTTTGCAACTCAGTAGGGGTTTTGTTGTAGAAGCGTATGCTATGCATTGCCTTTTAAAAGATACATTAGTTTTATGAAGCCTCTTTGTGGGTAGTAGTGGGTACTGGGAAACTATTGATATTTTTATGAGTATACAACAAGTTTTCATAAATATATTGACTTGGTACTGTCATTATATTTGTTTCTTTGAATTTATCACGTAAGGAATCTCTGGGACCCAGGACATGGTGGAACAGTCTTTAGAGTCTTTATAGTTCTCTAGTACTATATTATAATCTCTGCCTGCCTGCCTGCCTGCAGGCGGCGCGACTGCAGTTGCTGTCCAGTTTATTGAGACGTAGGTACAGTTCGTGTGTACGAGCCGTTTTTGGTAGATTTCGGGGATTATTACAATAAATTAAATACAATTCTTCCCGTGGGTGTCGTAATAGGCGACTAAAGGATATCCATCAGGGGCAGGGGCAGCGAAAATCTTTCACCGAACTGCGATCCCCAATGCGCATGCCCGGCGTGGTGATTGTGGGCATTGACCCCAGGAGATAAACACCAATAAGGCGTTTATCAGGAGGAGGCCTCTAGTGGATCGATACAGGCTCCTGGGGTTGAGGGTTGAGGTAGGTTGAGAGGCTATGTACGCATCATCGTTGCCTTTTGATTCGATCTAGGTACCTATGTCGGTTGCATATGTTTCCACATAATTATATACCTACTTTACATAATTATACACCTTATTTGGTCCAGTTGTGACAATGGATTCCATGAAAAAACTATATAATTGAAGTCGGTTTATAGTTTTGTAAAACAAAAACAATTATTCTGGCAGCTGTTCGGTTTGGTAAAATGCGGCGCCCTAGGATAAAAACTTTAAGCTCACGCTAGAATGTTTCGCTAATTCTGCCACTGCGACTTGACCTCAACCTCAACAGCCTATATTGGTCCACTGCTGGACGCAGGCTTCCCCCTGATAATCGTCGTGTTGGCGTTTTTTTTGTCGATATTTGGTTTTAAATCTGATGCTCTTAAAGTACAATCAAATCAGAAATGTGTTTTGCAGTGAGGGATCGCGATATTTATTTCTAATGTATGATAGAATTTATAGTTGCACGGTGCGTTCAAATACTTGATAGGTCTCATTCATCACAGCATGCTTGATATTAAGGTGCTACCGAAAGTATTTTTTGGAGTGTAAAACAGATTTTTTTTTGTAGTATTTGAACTACAAAGACGAGTTTACAAAAAACATTATTTATTTTTTAAATCTTCTTTTCTATAAAAAATAATATCACATTGGTAGCAATAAAGTAAAGCATCGTCGTGCAAAAATAAGTTTTTGAAGAAGGCGATGAGATTTTCTTTTTCCGGCGCCGACCACGCAAAGGGTAATGCGGGACCCTATTACTAAGACTCGCATGACCCGGGATAGTTAGACACTTGAACTCTTCACAGATATCTAATGCCGCTATAACAAGAAATACTTAAAAACAGAATAAAATAAATATTTAAGGGGGCTCCCATACAACAGACATGATTTTTTTTTGCCGTTTTTATAGATTATCGTCATTATCATCATTATCATCATCATTATATTATAAGTATGTTTCGACAAAATCTTAAAGAAGAGAAAACAATTTTAGTTTAAAAAGTTTTTAATCTAAGTGCTTTGGATTTGACATAGTTTGATCTGAATGTTCGTTTTTCTGTTCAGTTTGTTATCTGTAACAATCGACTGAAAGTGAGTTTGACACCTAAATGATTCAAATGTTTAGTCGGTGTGTTTGAAGGCAAGCCGGCGATCGCTCACCGCGACCTCAAGTCGAAGAACATCCTCGTGAAGAACAACCTGTCGTGCGTGATCGGAGACCTGGGGCTGGCGGTGCGGCACAACGCGACCACGGACTCGGTGGACGTGCCCTCGACCAACCGCGTCGGCACCAAGCGGTACATGGCGCCCGAGGTGAGTCCCACTCTCTACTCTATACCCCAGCCTAATATTATAATTGTTTTTACTAATTACACTCAATTGCATCTTATTTCTTATTTGATAGTAATTACTATTTATCAAGTCTGCTTATCAAATCTCCAACCAACACAATAAAGGCGTTTATCAGCAGCAGAGTCTAGCCTACAAAAACTCGATCACAGCCTTCTCCCTTCCATCATAGGACCAGCAGACGCACAAAATACCACCCATTCCTGGTCGACTTAAAACTGTGTCGAACCAAAAAACTTTCATATTATCCACAGCCGAAGAATGGAAACGCGACTCGGCAAACGTAGTGTTGGGCGCGAAAGACAGCTGGCAGATGCTGGATGCGTCAAGCTGAAAACAGGGCGCTATGGCGCTCGTTAGGGGAGGCCTATGTCGTGACTAATATAGAGTCTAATTTTCCTAAGAGTAAAATCTTGGAGTCTTAAAATTCAGGGCAAATAAGTTCCTTCTGGAAAAGCGTGCTTCATCTTAGGCTACATCTTCACTTTCCTAAAGTGACCAAACGCTTGACAATCTCATCAATAACCGTAAACTGAAAAAAAACCGTAACCAAAACTATCGGATATCGAAAATAAAGTAACCGAAATAGCATATCCGTAACATGTCTGCTATACTACAGAATACATTATTTTAATGAATAACATCCATAGACAAGTATTTTTATTATACATATAAAGCACCCGGATCACCTGGAACAAGGAAAAAAATGGACCTTATATCTCAAGAGCGTTCTCTACAGCCATAGGTAATCAAAACTTCTTAATTTTATTTTACTACCTACCCTACTAACTGACGGAACAAGCAGGCTTACCTGATGTTAAGTGGTACCACCATCGCCTATAACAGAGTAGCCCCTCGTGCCATACCTCTAGGCACGTGCCCTACAAAGCATTACCCTGCGTTCGTCCACCCTAGACATACATAGCTATAAACTCTTATGTGCCTGTAATTTTACATTCTTCAATTATAATAGATATCCAACTTACGCAATATTATAAACGCGAAAGTTTGTAAACATCTCTGTATGTAACATATGTTTGTTGCTCTTTCAAGCAAAAACTACTGAACGGATCGGGCTGAAATTTTTTATAAAGGTAGTTCTAGGCCTAGAATAACATATACACGCACACAATGTATATTGTTATTATGGAATAAATAAATATCAAATATAGGCAATATAGGCTTTTTATCCCATGAATCGGTGCCCGGGGGATAGGCGTGCGAAGTCACGGGGTGCTAGTAATATTATAAGTGAAAAGCTTTTTTTTCATGTTTGTAACGAATAAACTTAAAAACTACTCGATCAATTTAAAACATTATTTCACCTTTAGAATGCTCCATTGTTCCTGAGTAATATAGGCTAAATGTTTATATGTTTAAAATAAATGTCCACCCGATCAAAGCCGAGACGCGCCGCCAGTTCTTAATACTTGTAAAAGTAAATGCTTTATTAAAATAAAAAAAGCCCTTATTTCTGGATCACAAATTAATTTATATTTTATATCCTTAACTCTATTTCTTGTTTTTTCCTCCAGTTTGTCCTTTGACATAGGCCTCCTCTAAAGTATTCCATTGTTCCCTGTCCCTTGCAACGCAGGTCCATTCTGGGCCAGCTACGCTTTTAATATCATTTTCACATCGTTTGTTTTGTCTGCCTTTACTTCTCTTAATTCCTCGGACAACGATATTGACAGAAAGGTATCCCATTCTGTCAGTATCGTTGTCCCCTTCTCCTTTCCCTTAGTCTGGTCCTGCCCATGTATATTGTTTTACTTTTTATGTTTATTTTTCTAACTTTGTTTCTTTTTTTAACTCCGATTACACCCCTCTCCATTCTATTTTAATATTATGTAAGTATATCAAAATGGAATGGAGCCTTTATTTGGTTTAGCTGATGTTCGGTATGTGCCCACTGCCCAGGTGATGTGCCCACTGCCCAGGTGTGACGTCCATAGGATGGGCAGGGCAGGATGCAGGTGGTTAATACTTTCCTCTTAGCTGTGATATGTTAAGTTAACTTTTCATGATTTCACTTAGAGACCAAAACGTTTCCAGGTATTCGCTACTGTTATTTCTGTCTCCTTTTCCCAAGCATCGTCTGTTGATATTAGTTGGTATATATATTGTTTGACATTAATTCAAAAGTATATGCTATAAGGTTTCCTAAGTACAGTCACCAGCATAAATATATGACTATGGACAGCGTTGCAAAAATATCTGTGTGTCTACCATGAGTTTTGACAATCTATACTCGCTAGCGACTGTAGTTAAAAAATGTATGGAAACTTCTAAAGCGCCTCTAGCGGATAGTTGGGTACTAAAATGCGCTCTGGATAACTATATGCCTATTTACGTAACTACTGTAGTAACGTCAGGCGATTTAACTGTGACAACTCATGGTAGACACACTGATTATCCATTGATGGTATAATTATGTGACGATACGTAGCCGGTAAAATATGTGATGATTTACACCCGGCATAATAATCATTTGCCTTGTAACAGCATAAATATCGGATCGGACGGGAAATCAAAATTATGTGACATTTCAGCAGCGTAAATATCTATCTACTGTAAAAGCATAATTATCGGATCACATAAACTGCAATAATATCTGACACAATTAACAGTCAATACATAGATTTTGATTTTAGAAATGTCGCGTTTCTGAAATCAAATTCGACATATTTTTACCGGCTACGTATCGTCACATAATTATACCATCAATGGATGATCAGATATTTTTGCAGCGCTGCCCATAGTCATATATTTATGCTGGTGACTGTACCTACACGAAGCGGTACGACCGCCGAACTTAGCTAAACTAAGTCTGCAAGTAAAGCAATAACACATCGCCACACCAATTATATTAATACATTTGGTAGTTCGTACGGCTTTTCTTTAGTTCGTTGCATAGTTAAGTTACTGCTAACGACTTTGCCATGACAAAGGCCTGTGTGGAGCTGTTCTTATGAATAGATGGTTGTTGTTTCTTTTATGCTGCAGGTGTCAAAGTTCATAATATTCCAACACCCTTCTTTTTAACCAACTTCAAATAAAGAGGAGGTTCTCAATAGTACTGTTTTTTTATGTTTGTTACCGCAGAAATTTTGACTGGGTGGTCCGATTTTCATGATTCTTATTTTATATGAAACCTGGTGCTTCCCGTGTAGTCCCATTTTAATTTGGTCCAGTTCTAACATGGGGTCCATAAAAAAACTATAAAACTTGAAGTCGGTTTATAGTTTTAAAAACAAAATTTATTATTTACAGGCAGACTAACTTTATTAATATTTTTTTATCAACAGTAAAGTACTAGTAAGTGCACGCGGCTTCACACGCGTTGTTTCTATGGAAACGTTTATATGTGATTTCTATCCGAATGTGTTATTCCAGTACTAGCACTACCTGTATGCAACATTTCAACCTGATCCGTACAGAAGTTTTGGCGTGAAAGAGTAACAAACATCCATACAAACTTTCGTGTATAAAATACTAGCTGCGCCCCGCGGCTTCGCGCGCGTTGTTCCTATGGAAACGTTCAAATGATTTTTATCCCACGGGAATTGATTTATGGGAAAGAAAGTCTATGTTTGCTTCCGGGATTAGAATTACCTGTGTGCAAAATTTCAGCCAGATCTGTTCAGTAGTTTTGGCGTGAAGAGGTAACAAACATCCATCCATACATAGCATTTATAATATTAGTGTGATTATCCCTTTATTTAATTTTTTGTGCATCATTTTGGTGTGCAATAAAGTATATTATATTGTAATTTTAGTAGGATTTATGCGGTAAATTTATAACTTAATTAAACGAATAAATAAATTTAAGCAAACTCTTAATAATAAAAGGAGTTGCAGGTTGGCTATGGGGAATATGGGAATTGTAAATAATACAAAGATTCTTACTTATTCGTAACATTTTTCATAAATTACTAACATAACTAACTGTACAGTGAAACTCATCCGTTTTGTATTTTCGATTGCTCTCTTGCAATGAAAGCCATATTTTTGTGTACAGTCCAGACCACACACATCTTATTATACTAATACCAAAAACAAGTACGCATTGTTGTTTAAATATCTTTTAACGTAATAGAAACCTCAATTTGCGGCCAAAGACGAATCTTGCAGTTTAGGTACATTACTATTTTCGAAGTAATTTAAATATGTAATGTCACATTGAAATAAAATCTTTGGACTTGACGTTTAACGTTTTGGTTTGACATCCAAAACTACCGCAGAGAATATAGAAAGGGTACTCTCGGAAAGTGTGCGTTAGGCCGGCTACAGACGTTTTTTCTCTTCCTTTTTTCTTGTTGTATTGTAATAAAATTGTATTATAAAAATCGTAATGTATGTATGTAATAATCGTCCACTTTTCTATGTAATAATCTTCTTCCTCACGTTCTCGTTTTTATAAAATCTCTTCCTATCTTGTGCCACCACTCCAGGACCTGTACAAGCCGAAGCTGCAACGGCGCTGATTTTCAGATCAGCGCCGTTACAGCTTCGGCTTGTAGACCCTTTTGGCCCCTTATATAACACTCTTTTAACATGTTCCTGCTCTTTTTACTTTTATATACCTACGTTTTTACTATCCTTTGTCTAATTATATGTAATTCTTCCCTTATTTTTCTTTACTGACTGTATACCTGTATAATTTCTACATAATCTGTAGTGTTATGTGTGTGTTATGTAATTGTTCCAGATAAATGTATTTTCTTTCTTCTTCTTTCTAGAGGGTGGAAAATGGCAAGTAACATTCAATGTTCATGTCAAATTGATCGACCATGCTGCGTCATTATTCTAGAGATTTGGTCAATATTTTAAAGGGGGGTTAGTAAAATTAGTGGTTTTGGCCATGGAATCAGTTTCCACCCCTGGAAGAGTCGAAGCAGCTCATCAGCGTCTCCGTGCAAGCTCTCCAGGTTTGACACGACCTCCAACAATGACGAACGCGACAGAGAGAACGAGATGTTTTGAGGAGGTTGCGGGTTCAAAATGACTCGTCAAAGCTTGGGAGTTAGGGCTAGTGACGTCGAGTCACATCTTGCTAAAACTGTCGAAAGATGTGACGTTACGCGAAACGTTAGCTGACTAATCTTTAGCATGTTTGTTTAATCGACAAAAGAAAAATACGTATCCAATATCTTATGATAAATAACTGATGGACTTATTTTTTTAGGACACATAAAACGTAGTTTAGGATGCCCTCCGGCCAGGTGGGATGACGATCTGCGAAAGACGGCTGGCAGCTGCTGGATGCGTCAAGCTGAAGACAGGGCGTTATTAGGGGGGCCTATGTCCAGTGTGTGACCAGCAGTGGACTTTCATAGGCCGATGATGATGATGATGATGATGATGATGAATAAAATAGAATATCTTCATCAATACGGAACCCTATTCCGTACCGCAAACGGAAGGTGGGCAGCAGCGCCCCCTGCAGAATAATTATACCACCAAACTGCGTTCCCAAACCGGCATCCCAGCGTGGGGATTATGGGCATTACCCTCCATGAGATGAACGCCAATAAGGCGCTTATCAGGAGGAAGCCTGCCACCAGCAGTGGACCGATACTGGCTGTTGAGGGTTCTGTACCCAAATGGTAAAACGGGAGCCTAGTACTAAGATTCCGCTGTCCGTCTGTCCGTCTGTCCGCCTGTCACCAGGCTGTATCTCATGAACCAAATGATGTATTTCTGGTGCCGCTAACAACAACTAAGCTAAAAAACAGAATAAAATAAATATTTGAGAGTCAAACAACAGACATGATTTTTTTGTCGTTATTATAGATATTGGTACAAAAGCCTTCGTGCGCGAGTCGCAATTGAGTGAGGAGACTAGAAGAGAGTACTGTAAACTTGCAGGTACTCGACGAGACGATGGACAGTCACCAGTTCGACCCCTACAAGCGCAGCGACGTGTACTCGTTCGGACTGGTGCTGTGGGAGATGGCTCGCCGCTGCGGCGTCCTCCCCGACGACTACGAGCCGCCGTACTACGACGCGGTGCCGCCGGACCCCTCGCTCGAGGACATGCGCCGCGTGGTCTGCTGCGAGAAGCGCCGCCCCATCATACCGAACCGCTGGCATTTTGATGCGGTAAGTTACACTCTGTCGCGGTTAGTTACACTCTCATGCGGTTAGTTACACTCTTATGCGGTTAGTTACACTCTCATGCGGTTAGTTACACTCTGATGCGGTTAGTTACACTCTTATGCGGTTAGTTACACTCTCATGCGGTTAGTTACACTTAGTCGCGGTTAGTTACACTGTTATGCGGTTAGTTACACTCTGATGCGGTTAGTTACACTCTGGTGCGGTTAGTTACACTCTTATGCGGTTAGTTACACTTTGATGCGATAAGTTACACTCTGTCGCGGTTAGTTACAGCCTGATGTGGTTAATTACATAGCATATATGGAGCAGAGCTTGTGTCATGAGTACTAGATGAGTGATACACAACACATGCAATGCAATACATTACAATAAAGTGGTTGTTCTTGCAGATCCTGTCAGGGCTGTCAAAGGTGATGCAGGAGTGCTGGTACCCCAACCCGGCGGCGCGGCTCACCGCCCTGCGCATCAAGAAGACGCTGGCGGCCATCGCCAACCCCGACTACAGCAAAATGTGAGGCTACCAGCGTGTGCCATGCTAAACTACACCCACACGGTATTCAAATAACAATCATAATAATTAGGGTTAAATAATCGCGATTATTGTATTTGAGTGAAGTATTTTGATGGTAGTATAGGGTGTAACGCAAAGTAAGGATCCACTTTAAAGAGGATTCAGTTTAGAGCAAAGAACACGTAACTTTCACATTTCCATGGAACATAAAGTTAACGCAAAGTTAACAGGAAATAGTTTGGCAGTTTACAATATTGTTCCTAAGTTGTATCACCGAGGCTGAGCACTAACTACCAGAACGTTGCTCCTTACTTTTTGTCACACACTGGTTTATATTATTTGTATTATATTGATTTGTTAGCGTAAACAAATGGTATTTGCCAGGTCGCCACTATTTAGATCTCTGTATCTGTATTTATTGTAAAGGACCCTGATCCGTGTGACATATGTCTATCGAGTATTTAGTATAATTTTAATGTTACCAACAACAACAGCCTCTAATGGTCAACTATAACTTGTCCTGTGACTCCATCTATCGAGGGCCGTATTGTGTAAACTGTTTCGGTAACGAGGAAAGCGTTATCTAACTCGAGGCTGTTGAGGAAAATGTAAAACATTGAACCATATTAATACTGAAACTTACAAATTAAACGAGAATTTTGCTCATTTTTTCCATGAGAACTTTGTGGGCCAAAGTGGCCTGAGCTATTCAAACAATGCATACGTGTATGTAGGTAATGAGGAACTTTCTATCAATCAATCGAAAATATACAATAAAATTAACAGTTATACTTAATTCAAGAGAAACTTAGTACTAACTCAACTATTAACTAACTTAGTAATTTTCATATATTATGAAAAATATTTTTCACAAAACTATGTCCATAACTTTAAAAACTATCGTAGTTTATTTATTTCATGACGCAGCAAACCCTAACATCCGTTATGAATGTGTCCAATGTCCATATACATATTTGCTATCAAGAATTAGGCCACAGCGGCCTTTATTTTTGAAGATTCATTACTTACTAAAACAATCTACCTCTTGGATCTTCCATTTTAGACATTTTTATGCGTGTTTTTAAAATATACTATATTTTCTAATGGTCGGAGCTAAACAGTTTACCATCGTAATTGGTAGTTAGTAGAATTGTATGAGTTCTCTGAGCATCCCAAATTATCCCAAAAAATCTAATACATAATTTATTTATTGTCTTCTTACGTTTTCTCTACTTCTTAGACGTAAAAAAGAGCATTTATTTTACCTACTGAATTCGTGAATGTGTGCGTTCATGAGCTAGCAGTCAATTGTCAATATCGTGATATCCAATTCGGAACGCAAAATATCGTTGTGAGCCCTGTAATCGTAACTCGGAATGCTCCTTGTTAATTTTAGTTGACAAAGATATGACTGTTGACACTAGGGTTGCCACCTTTTAATTATCGAATAGGGTAAGGTTCTGTTTCTAGATAGATATGTACCAAATGAGCTATTTGTTACGTACCCGTTGGATAAATATCTTTGTTGCGTTTCACGATACACATAAAGGATATGAAACGCAACATTTCTTATCCCCTCTTAATAATTTAAGTGTTCGATTCTTATCTTAATAATTTAAGTGTTATATTTAAAAGTTCAAATGCGGAGACCAGAGAATTCTTACCTACCAACCTAGTATAATTGGTGAAGAAAGTACGTCGTGTGAAAATAGAGAACTATGGCAAACAAACAAATGCAATCAGTCTCACGAAAAAATGGGATGTTAAAGAAGAAAATTCTAAAACAAATTAAAAATTGTCGACCAACGACCACCCCCAGGGTCAGCCACTACCAGCACGATCGTGACGTTTGGGTTTCAACCATACCAGCGCACGATCGTGACGTTGTTAGGTTTTTGTTATTTAGGTGTAAAACAAAAGCCTAATAAAGTGAATGTTAGAATATAAACTAGAAAAGTCATATAAAGTATTTTCGCGCACTTTATTGTGATTAAGTACCGGTGGCAAAGTCAACAGCCAGCTCTGGCTATTACTATTGGCTGTTATTTTGTGTTCGTAAGGGTCTGTGCGTCCGTGGTGACACGTTACTATAGTCGTTAGATGCCCTTAAGGGCATTCAAATACAGACTATACTCCAGCCAAATTCGATGTGAAACGTTTGTTAACCACAGAAAACTAAAATTGTATGCTTACCTATCAGTTTCAGACAGTTGAACAAATTCAATAATACAATAAAATTACACTTAGAAAAGGTCAAGTTATAGAATAAACACTGGCAAGGAAATAAAGTGATATTTTTTATTTCTGTCGCTTCCCATAACAGGGCCTGTAAGTTGTTGTTTTTTGAGTTGCAACAATAGCGTATATGCATGGATTTTTTTTATTTTTTTAATCGTTTATTTAGGTTATACATAAACGAAAAATCATATAAAACCCAAAAAAATTAAATCATTGAGGTAAAAAACTAAAAGTAAAACTACACTCAGTTTCGGGTGATAAAAACGCTGCCATGTTAGCCATTGCATTTTATGACGTCACGGATCATCGAGTTCCTTATGTAAACTCAAAGTCAAAACTTCATGCCCATACAAGAATGACGTCACGCTTCAGGTGCCAATAGCGTTGCGTTTAGAGATTTTGCTGTTGAGTCTTAAAATATCTACTTTTCAATGATTAAATTTTACAATAAAAACATCATAAAATACAAAAATAAATATAGAGATATATCACTAGAGAATACGTAAAAATCAAAAAATAGTTTTTTTTGAAGTCACATGCATATCATATACCCTATTGATTATTGATTGAAGTAACGATCTTAAATCGAAAAGGAATGCGTAAAAAACACACGACAACAAAGTGAGTTTCCGGTTAATATCAGTTGTTTTTTCACAAACATTTTACATGGAATTTCCTGGAGTTATAGCTGCAAATATCAGATGAGCCAACTTACAGAGCTCGACCTGTAAATTGACTTAAATTGAAGTGATATTATTTCGTTACCAAGTAGGTACGTAAGAGTTTTTATAAGCTGTTAATTTAATTTAACATGCGTTCTTAAAGAGTAGGATGCTATCCCGATCGGATTCCGGAAGTGAGAATTACAGCATGAAAAGTGACGTCATTCACGACGCAGATTATACTGTTGACACTAACATAGAGCGATACCACCGGAAATAAAATGATATCTCCTAAAAGGGCTCCGCGTAAAATTTCCCAAATCTGTTCAAATTACATATAATGTAGTTACAAATATTTCTCAAAAACTTGTATATTATAATATAACTTATCACAAAATATGTATCAATATGATATCAGATTTTTTTTATCAGATAAAAGAATCTTTGCACATGTTTGTGTATCGGTTCCTCCACCCGTTAAAATGGTCTTCGTGATTTGCAATTATACGGCAGAAACCATTTAAATAAATAAATAAATAATAAATAAATAATGCTGGACAATTCACACAGCATTATCTAGCCCTGTAAATGGCTCTAAAGTCGATCAAAACCGCTTTCAAATGTCAAATATTGTATGGGAGATTTTACCGTAATCAGTCTGCTGCATGCTGCACGGGTGTTTGCACTCGTCGGAAAGGTCGTCGGATACGATATCGGAAACTTTCGACTAATCATTATACGTTCTAAAGTTCCGTCGGAATAGAAATCAAATTCGAATCTGTCGTTTTCGCTTCGGAAACTAATCGAAAGAATTAAAATACCTGTGCTGATCCTCTTTCTACGCTCTAAGTTAGTAAATATAGCACTAATAATGTGCAATTATCAGATATTTATTAAAATATATTACAGCAGGGTGTTCGATGACGTCATTGCCAATCCCATTCTTAAAGTATGCAGGTTACTGCATAATCATAACAGCAATCGTTTAAGAATACACACCGAGCCATATCTGATTCGATCGCTTTGCGGATCCGAATCGGGTAAATAGTGTTCGGTTATTCTCGAGAAATATTGTGGTTTTACTATGTTCTGGGTTTTCCGAGTAATTTAAAGCCATTTACTACGAATCTATGCTAAATGAATCTTCAAATCCATCGACATAATGTTGATTTCAGTCAAAAAATTCCATTAATTAAATTCCATGTCATTTGTATGCCTTTGTTATAGTTTTGTTTGTAATTCAGACGAGCGAAATGCAGAATTGTTGTCAACTGGTCAACTTCAACTTCTTATTTCATGGCTTGCTGTGTCTTTGCTGCCACAACTCTGCCAGTGTCCATGTCAAAAGAGTCATAAACTTTAGTAGAGAAAAAATCATAAAAATATAATGTCAACTGGCCATTAAGAACAATTCTGCATTCGTGTCGTTTGAAGAAAACCTGAAGAAAGTGATGAAGAAGCATTCGTGTCAAATTCCTTGTCATCATTAAATACGTCTGGTGTCAATCGGAATGACACCAGACAAATATATCGATCGTTATGAAGGAGGGCAACATTTTTTTTTCCTACCAGTGAAGGCAGTGAATGCGGTACTTATACGAAACTAAACTAGGGAAATTAAATAATAATAAATTAACGCAATGTCGTGTTAATTAATAATAGGAGTATTACAGAGACATTTAAAAAAGCTTTTGTTATGATATGTGCGTACGTCGCAGAAATTAAATACTATCCCAGATATAATTTGATTTCGTCCGGTCAAGTTGATGAGAGCTTAGTCATTCCTTTTTATAACGTCATATGAATTAAGAAAGGTAGAATGTGGTGAGCTATTTTATAATATAAGACATACTTGTACCTTTATTTATTTTCAGCAAATAAAGTATTGATTATGATTATGATGAAAACAATGGCGCTAGTGTTGCTTGAAGCTCCGCCTTAAGGTGTATAAACCCTGCTGTATGTATATCGTTAAATATATATTGTAGCTTTTTATTCTGTGATATGTAATCGCAGCTTTTGTTGTAAGTTTAATATTATTTTAATCTGTTTGTGAGTTTATTGTGTGAATGTTGTAGTTTAACTAAGGAAAGTACATTATGTATGTTAGCCTATTCATACCTCTGTCCCACTGCTATGCGGGCAACGACCACAGATATTGAAGACTAGCGGCGCCTCGCGGTCTCACCCGCGTACTTCCCGTTCCCGTGGGAATTCCGGGATATAATATAGCCTATGTCACTCCCTGAAAAGTAATATTTTTAATGATGAAATATTTTTTTATCGGTTCAGTAGTTTCGGGGCCTATTCAATACAAATAATGAAATCTTTCCTCTATATAATAGTAGAGTCAATATTATATTATGTATATTTCTACAAGACACTAGTTCTTTATTTCACACACAACAAACTTTACTAACAAAAATAAATATTACATAAAAACAAAACTATATTTGACTGATTTTTATAGACTAGTTGAACCGGTGAACTTCCTACCGCTATCATCTTTTCTTTGGACTTCTACAAATATATATTTCAAATGCAAAATCGGACTAACAAACGTCAATTAATTTTGATATAGTTTATAAGACAAATTTTATACTTGTGATTGACTCTGTATTTTAGTAGTTTTGTATTTTAGTAGGTACCGATACCAAAATGCTGTGTATGCAGCTTACTTATTTAATAAACAAAATGGATTTTGGCTCTGATGAGGGTCTTTCCATAAAACTTTCTATCTTCAATATTTGTGCGAGGTTGCCCTCTACGTCCCGCCCGCGCGCCCCCGCTCGTGGAGCACCTTGTACGTCTAGCTGGACTGCCCGCAGGCGCAGCCGTTAGGTAACTTGGGTATTGCGTTACATCACACCCTTGCAGTTTATTCAAAAGCTTTGATGGTATATGATGTTATATAACACTTCAAACAATTTTTGATATTTTTGTGCTAACAATATGTTATGAAAATATATTGCTGAAGAAGAAACTTTATTTATTAAATCTAATAATGTTTCTAATTCGTGTACTTATTGTTTGTTTGATCAAATAAATATACTTTAATGAAATAACGCGCATTACTATAAGCGCGTATGTTAACTATAAACAAATATTATATAGAAAAATTATTTGAAAAAAAACAGTGTCGTCTATTTTCTTTTTAATATACTTACATACGGAATAATTTATATATATACATTTTATTTTTGTACAGAATGAGAAATGATTTTATTTATTTATTCTTAATGTTAGTTTTAAACTTACTCCTAGTCACCACGCGGTGTCTGTTATTTTTTTTTAATTTTGACATAAGATTTTATTGAGTTACTAACTTTGGTGAAATTCATGTTTAATATAGTCCTAACTAAAGCATAAGGTTAATTATCATTGGTGTGATAGTAATTATACATATTTACTAGGTAATTGGAAAATTCGAGTCAACAGTGAAACAAAGTTGTCAATTTAACCAAGTATTTCAAAGAACTGCAAAAATAATAACTTGCCATTGAGACTGACTTTAACAATTGGTGGTAACGATGAGCTAAAAACAATAAATAACCTCCTTGTATTGATAATTGGATTTATAAATTAATTAATCGTACTATACAATAAGTCTGGCAAACTGTAACTTGCAATTTAATAGTTTGCCGTCTCATTCGAAGCAAGCTATGTCGGTCAATATCCATATCCGATGTTTACCTGTTTTTGTATTTGTAATGTGAGTAATCGAAAAGATACAAAAAATAGTATTTTATGATTGGGCTTCCTAAAATTAAATTATAATAAAACAAAATTTATTATCTATGCTTATTTTTTTAAAACATAGGAAAACGAACATGAAAATTTCGATGAATATAGTTTTAGTTTCAGTTATTTAATAGGTCAAATTTACGTGCAAATAGACGTAAATATTTTTTTTAAGAATTCCTTGATTCCGGAAATTAGTTGCGCGGAATTCTTCACGCAACAAAATAGTATTTTCTTGACTTCAAAAACTTCTTCACGAATTGTTTGAGTAGTACCAAATGTGCAAAGTGGCGGGCCAGCTAAAGTTTTGGTAGCTTCACTTACATAACTTATGAAGTTATGACTTCAAAACTGCCATCGAGCAAAATGTTTATTTGGCCCAACAATTCATCGTTCGATACGCCCTTACGTCCAAAAACTGAGGCATTCTCTTTGAATGCGTGCGTTAACAAAATGCTGACGCGCGTGCTTTTGTCAATAAATCTAACTTTTATTACTGCCATTTATTGCGCAATTACATTGCAATAACTTTTGTGAACAAGCACACCATAAAAATACACAATTCTGATTCCTAATGAGTGAGCTCGCCTACATCACTTGGCAACAAACACGGCGCCGTCCTACTTCGGAAAGGGTCTATCGAACGATTTAAATCCTTAGGAACACCTCTAATAAATAGATTTGTACGTATCGCCACTTGTCATTTAAATTATAAGCAGTTCTGTTGCTTTCATTGTATTGATCTAGTGCAATACCTATATAATGTTTTATCTATCTACGCGTCAATTTTTTTAAGTAGGTACCATATACATAAGTCTGTGTAACAAGTTTCCTATATTTTAATAAGCTGGTAGGATATCTTTTTATGTAAGTCTAAGGGATTATAATTAAGTCGATGTAAGTGCTTTTGGTATATATAGCGTTGTTGTTAACAAAATAGTTTTTTGTCTATTTCTACGTCCTACGATAAGTTGTATGCATACCTACAGCATCGTAAAGCAATGTATTTGTAATTGTTTTTATCAAACTAATCAATTAAATAGCGGTATAAAGTAGGTCTGATATTGTGCTGCTTATAAATATGCGATTATGACAGCAAACCTAATAAGCTGCCAATAAAGTAGAAGAAATATTCTTAATATTTCAAATTTACCATGTTATTTATGTATAGTACCAATTTTAAGGCCTTTTCCCACACGGTGACGGCCAGTGAGCGTGGCGTGATTAGTATCCCAATCTCTCGCGGTTGCAGATTTGGTGGTGGCCGTTGTCTAAACGCGCCGCCGCCGCCCCGTTTCTTAGGCTCATAGCGTGATACGCGTAATACAAGAGTATTAAGCTCAGAGCCTATGTATGAACTCCGCCTACCTGCACGCCGCCGCACAACGCGCGGCTTCCAGACCAAACGCTATCCAACTCAGTTCAGCTTAGCTCGCATGCATAACTCATGCAGGTTTTCACACCACATAGCTTAGTTGCACTTTGCACACATGTACCTATGAAGAACTACGTCAGTTAGGCAAAGCTAAGTTTTAATGCTAAACACGCTGATGGATTTTATAACAACAGCCACATGCCGCGCCGCCGCCGCCGCCGCCGGCCTTAGTGGGCACGTGAAAAAGGCATTAAAATAACATCGTTCTAAGCCAAGTTAGTAATATTTAGAGAATGTGATTTCGATAACTTATTCTTAATAAAAACAAGTGTTCTTGTAAACTGTTATTTTCTTTTATTAATTACCGACACGACAAGTCCTATCTTTAACTATACTTACTAGCTAGCTGCGCCGGCTTCGCACGCCTATCCTACGGAAACTGATTTTTGCGATAAAAGTAACCTATGTGTTTTATCCAGGCTAAGAACTACCTACTACCTGTATCTGTGTGCAAAATTTTCTAAAATGGTTGATAGGTAGATAGTTTAAGTGCGACACACCTGGAAAGCCCCGCTGCAACTCAGCCCAAAATAGTGCATTCATATAAATTCTTAATTTTCTTGTCTTGATTTTTATGTGAGCAAGTTGTTACGATTCCGGCATGAAGAGATCACTTCTGTCAGGTTGTTAGTTTTATTTTCGCCGTGGAATGGAATTGTTTCCTAATGGCCTAAATATCGCATAATTTATTAGGTATAATTTATTATGATCCATGTGAAACAACAGTTAGTTAGTTAGTTTCGCATAATTTATTATGATCCATGTGAAACAACAGTTAGTTAGTTAGTTTCGCATTATTTATTATGATCCATGTGAAACAACAGTTAGTTAGTTAGTTTCGCATAATTTATTATGATCCATGTGAAACAACAGTTAGTTAGTTAGTTTCGTATAATTTATTATGATCCATGTGAAACAACAGTTAGTTAGTTAGTTTCGCATAATTTATTATGATCCATGTGAAACAACAAAGTATTATTTTGAAAAAAAAAATCCTTTTGAGCAAAACCACTGCGTGGCGATTGGTTCCAGTTTTCTCTAAATAGCTCAGGCTACATATTAATAAAACCAAAGTATTTATTTATAAATTTTATATTGAAGATACACAAAACTGATTCTTTTAAGTCTACAGAGATGCACAATTATGTATAACAAAACTAAATGCTAATTGCAAGTGCAAAAATTCTGATTTAAATTTTTAGTGAATGCAAAATAATAAACCAGCCCCCTTTATTCACAGATAAATAATTTGTCAACATATTCTTATAAGATGCTCACTTTACTGTTGGTGAGCATCCTACTACTCATCTAGTCAGTGTGAAACATCACTGCATATGCAACTGTTAACAGCTACATAAGATGGGGGGGAAGTCATGTTAAAAATACAATTAATAATTATAACTTACATCTATACTACAAAATAGTATAAAAATGAATATGGACGGAATACATTCCAATATATCAACTTATAACTAAATGAAGAGAGATTACCTCTCCAGGCAATATAAAAGTATATAAGTAAAGTTTTATATATGCCAATACTGCAGCTCTTAAGTCACAGTATTTTTTTAAGTAATATATTTACGTTTTAACCACACTCAATATAATGCCATCCCTTTTATTTCGATGGTCAAGAAAGGGGACAACATTTTGAGTGCTGCAAATTGAAGTTAAGTTTTACTGACATCTGAATTAAGACCATTGTCTAACTAAAGCATTATCTACTACGAAACATTTGAAGGCACAAATAAGTCTTCTATTAAGTATGGGAAATGTATGAAGGCTGCAACAATGTTGTCTTGGTAATGCAACTAGGCGTATGAAACTTTCTGTTCATAAGCCTCATCCTCATTCCAGTACTCCTGGTCTGAGAATGTAGAGTGCCGCAGCTTACACCAGCGGGAGCCGAAGCGAAGAATCAGTATTATCACCATCAACACAAACATTGTAAGTACTGCGATTGCTGGATATAACATCAAAAAAGCCATTTTATAGTGTAGTTCTGATTTTACAGGCTAATTTAAATATCACTTTCTCTCTTGTGCAGTTCTAAGTATTCCTGAGAAGAAGTGAGAGGCTGCTGGGATATGGATGGAGGGACTTCAGTCTCTCGGTGAACACGGTAATCCTCAGGGTGGAGGTGGATGTCGATGCTGAGCTGTTGGTTGTTTTTCAGTTCGGAGTAGTCGAGGGGAGGTTGCTTGTGCGGGGTTGTAGACCAAATAGATACAATCCAGCGATTTCCTGTAAACACAAGGAAATATTTCATTAATAACATAACAAAACTTCTATGATCATGACCTCTGTGCGCGGTGGGCGAAGGTCCGCCTGCAGGAGGTTGCAGGTTCGATTCCCGCCTCTGGACAAATGTGTGTACAATCTGCAGATATTTGTTCAGGGTGGTCTGGATGTTTGCTATGTTTAATAAAAAAGAATATCTATCTTCTTTTCTTCATAAAATCTACGTCTGAAATATTATCTAAGTAGTGTATTGTATTATGTATATCAGTTATCTAGTACCCATAACACAAGACCTGCTTAGCTTGGGGCTAGATAATGCTGTGTGTTTGTCAAACATTATTTATATATTTATTTATTTATGTATATGAATTCAGTCAAGCAACGACTTAAGTGTTTAAGCCAACATGGGGAGGGCAATTAGGTATCAGTTTTTCTTGCTGTTTTACTCAGCTTTTGATAAACGTACCTGTGTGCCTGTCGAGCCAGTAATCAGAGTATCTCGAACAGCAGCAAATGACGTTCAGGATGATCAGGCAGCCCAAAATCACGGAGCAGATCGCAATAGTAATGTAGAATGGCGTGAAATCACCCACTTTTGACGCAACTATTACAGGATTTACAGGCTTGTAAGTCCCGCTCCCTGTAAAGAAGTGCTTTATTTCAGACGACATTTTCCTTCCACCTGTAGAAGAGAAACACTGAATGAGGAACAGCACGGCCTAATCTCAGCCCAACCGTTTTTTGTTGCGGAATGTAATATGGGCGTGGCGTTGCCAGTTATGACTGAGAAACTCGCGAGATATGCGTATGAGCCATGGATTTCAAGTTCTCACTGTTTCATTATTATGCGATGCAGGAGATAGAGCCGGGCTAGGTAGCTACTTTAAGTCGGTAAAGTACATATAAAATAAAATTTGAGAGTTAATTTACCAAACAAACAATCCGACCAAGCCAAGCGCCCACAAGTCACAACCAAAGTGAATACAATAACTTCGTAAGATCACAATGGTCACAACTGCCCGCAAAGGGCGCAAAGCAAACGCAACCAACAACCAAATTCAACCAATGAGAATGACAGGCAAGGCAGGCAAGGAACTCCAATCCAACTCCAAAACTTAGGCTACGTTCCGATTCACGCTTAATGCGCTGACGCGCGCATCGAAAGTCGAAGTCGTTTCATTTCAACTTTCAGCGCGCTGCTGATAGACCGCACGGCAACGCCCACTTCGCCACGCCCCTCGAGCGCACGGGAGCGCATGAACTGCCTCACCTTACGAGACAAGGCAGCTCGTGCGTTCCTTCAAGTTCTTTGTGAGTGCCGTCTGAGCGTTTCGTTTCATTAATCGCGTCAACGCGCACCAACGCGCTCAGATGAATCGGAACGGGGCTTCGTGCGCGCATAGCTCGTGCAGTGCGTCAGCGCTTTATGCGTGAATTGGAAGGTACCCTTACTTCTTCTTCAGGTTTTCTTCAAACGCTTCGTGTATCTGCTTCCGAAGCGTTTAGTAAGGGCACAACGTACCCGTAAGTACTCCTCCAAGGAGATGACAGATGTCAGATGTACGTCTTGTAGTATTTATGTAGTTTTTGTAAATTCGTCAAATTTTATTTCAAATTTAATTAAATAAAACATGACGAATTTACAAAAACATTAGTTATGTTTCATAGTTACTTCTATTAAAAAATAATACAACATTGGTAGCATAAAGTAAAGCATCTCGTGCCAAAATAAGTTTTTGAACAAGGCGATGAGTTTTTTTTTGTATTCGCTAGTTGTTAGCATTTGCCACACTCGTTCTTTTTTTCTGGCGTTCAGTTGTTTTCTTTTTTTCGGCACCCACCATAGAGTATCAATTGAATTTAGAAAGCCTATCATAGGTATTGTACCTACTCGTAGTAAACCATTGAAATTTGAAATGCAGTAACACCATTTTAAATTCAAGTGTTAGTTCTTGTGAGCAAAATTCGATTCTCATTGCTGTGCTGGTACACCTACTTACACTGGTTTTGACGCCTAGTATTTATGTTCCTTGGGTTTTGAGCACCAAAGTTACTGTTTTCGAGCGAGAGAGGTGAAAATTTATTTTTCTTCCGAAGTGACATTATCGAATCGAGACTTGTCGACTATCGAATCGAGACTTATCGACTACAAAAATACGCTTCAAGCGCAATGAGTGAATGAATGGAATGAATGAATAATTAAAATATATATCGATCGAAATATTCCGTAGGACCTATGTTATATATGTATGTACCCGCTGTCTTTCTTTCTCTAACAGCAGGCAGCCATCAGACACTCGTCACATATATATCAAATCGAAGAGAATATGCACAAGTAAACATGGCAATGGAGACGAGCTATAATTGTGCCAAAGGTATTTTATTGTTTTTGCTGTTGATTTATGAGAAATACGTATTACTTTGTGCCTATTTAAAAAACCAGAAACGCACTTACAAGATTCCTTTTATTCTATTCCAGGCGAGAAAGTGCTTTGTTTATACGGGCCGCTCCTCTACGAAGCGAAATGCATCGAAATCTCACCTGAAAATAACAGGATAGATAAATACCTTATACATTACGTAGGATGGAACAAAAAGTAAGTGCGCAGTATATCTTCATGTCATTCCCCGAACACCCAACTAAGAGAATACAATAACTACGTACCCACACTCAACTGACATTGATCAACATCGGTTAATGACAGTTTTCAATAAAAATCTTTCAAAAATTTGTCAATTGAGACCATGAATCAAGTATATGGCGAAGTTATGTCAACCCAGAAAAATCAGATCTTCGGTACGAAGTTATTGTATTCTCTTTGATCTTCGGATCAAACCTTAGCGTACAACGTTGACCATAATTTTGTAATTTTCTTATATGTTTTTGATAAACATTTTATCGAAGAATTCACTTCGTTTATCTATCTTTATTACCGAACAACGTTGCTTATATTTTAATTTTACTCTAATATTACGGACATTGGCGAAATTATGTCAACCCAGACGTAGACGCCATTAAAAGAAGAAAAAAAAAAGAAGATCAAGTATAACACGGCCTCCCCCCGGGGAGCCGATGCTTGAGACATGGATAAAGCCGCCACACGCAGAAACAGTGGCCAGGCCGGAGACAAAGGCAAAATGTGAGACACACTGCCATTCTCTGTGTGTGACTTAGGTACATTTAAATTCGTATGACGCTCGGTTTCTGTGTGTTGCAGTGTAGCGACTGAATATTTTTTATTCTTCCCCCTTAATCAGCTTCTTCCGTTTGTTTCAGATGGGACGAATGGGTCCCTGCAAGCCATCTCTTGAAGTACAACGAAGCCAACCTTCTGAAGCAGAAGGAGATGCAACAAGCCGTCGACCAGCAGCCCAAAACAAAGAAACGTAAGTTGCTTGGTTATGGCTACAATTAACATGATGCACTTGCCAATCAACTAAAAGCTAGAGAGGCATGCACCAGGGTCAGCGAGCTGCTGGCTAAATGGAGGTCATCATGTGTGTAAACTAGGAGCAAATTAGGTACTTATTGAACTTTGAGTACCTTCTAACAAATTATTATTTGCTAATGAAGGGTTCCGTACATTTATCTATAAAAAAAAAACAAACCTTTCCTCATAAAAAAACAAAAGTCAACGTGAAGCGGTCAGCCATCGAAGTACTGACCGCGCCTGGTGATCGGTTTTCAAGGTGATAAGGATGTTGCCACCCTCTAATTCTAATTTTGAGTATGGGAACTAAGATCTGTGCGGACATCTCGCATAGGAGTTTATTGTGCATTATCCCCATGCCTAAGCAGGCCCTAACCAGCCCAGCTCCTTGGAAGTGTCGGAGCAGGACTTTTGGTGACTGACAGCTCTCGTTTCAGCTTTTCTGCGGGTGTGGATGGGATAGATGCCTCAATGAGACACTTCAGCCCCGTTTTATGTCTGGCCTCCTCTGTGGCCTTGCAGTGTAGGACAACATGTTCCACAGTCTCTTCTTCTTGGAAGCAGCCACAACATAAACTGCTGTCTGTGGCTCCAGTCTTAAAAAGATGATGGTTCAATTCACAGTGGCTTGTGATGATGCCCACCATCGTTCTTAGCTCATCTTGAGCATCAAGTTGGTTGGTGGTTTTCCTGTCTTTAGAGGGGAATAATGATTTAGCATGTTTGCAGTCTGTCCGATGCTCCCATAGTTTTTGGTGTACATTTCAGAATTAAGTTTTAGTCTGTTTTTTTGACCTCCGCTGTGGGCGGGTTCGAGAGACTTGCATCTTGGTGGGTTGGAGTTAGTCTTGCTCCTTCCTTTGCTAGTCTGTCTGCATTTTTGTTGCCTGGGGAGGATGTGTTGAGCAAGGTTTTGTAGTGCGTTATGGTATTCTACAATTGCTTTTGATCTTGTCTCTGTCCGTTTGAGTGCGTTTATTAGTGCTGCATCTGTCTGTTTGGCTCCTTGTTGGCTGTTTCCAGAAGCATATCATTTGCCGCTAATTTAAGTCCTAGTGTTCCGCCTGAAAGGCTGTTGCCACCCTCTATTAATACAATTATTTATTTTTTATTATTTGTTGTTATAGCGGCAACAGAAATACATCATCTGTGAAAATATCAACTGTCTATCTATCACGGTTCAGAGATACAGCCTGGTGACAGACGGACAGCGGAGGCTTAGTAATAGGGTCCCGTTTAACTCATAAATATCCAATTAAATAAATAAATATTTAAGTTAAATTACATTACTTTAAAACAAAACAAAGATACGATAAAATATATAGTAAAGAAGTTTCACAGCTACAAAAATATACATAGAAAAGGAATCTGTCACTCCGTCTATAAAAAGCGAATGTAAAAACAAAAATAATTAACAAAACAAACAAGTAGGTACCTAGTTTTTATTATTCACTTTAATTAATAAAAATTAAAATATCAATTCAGAGATTGATCCTTGACATATGTGCAGGGTTGGCATGTTTAAAACAAGTTGTTTTAAAACACGTGTTTTAAACAGTGTTTAAAACAGTTTGAAATAAAACCATGTTTTTTATTAAGTGTTTAAAAACACAGTATGACGTGACATGACGATATAAACATGGTTTAAAACTACCGTTTATTGCAAATCAATGGAAATAAATCTAAACGAATAAATAGCCGGTTTCTCGAACGCTTGTCACATCTTTAAATAAATTTACAAGAGCAAAGTCTCTATGTTGGCCATTTTATACACTGTACACTGCATGCAAAGGTAACTCCCTGGAAAGTAATTCACTGGATTAGTGGGTATTTCCCGTTCTCTCACTAGTTCTCTACCTACCTACAGTAGATACATATAAGGTGTATGTAAAGTGTTTTGTATTGATTAATAATTATAATATTTGATAGTTAGATTAATGATACTGAGATACGCAACAAATAGTAAATATTTATTGTTTTGTTAAATTTTACTATGTGAATCAGGAAATAGTTTTGATATGGATTAAATATTTTATTATTCGCTATACATAATCGATTTGAAATTGGTAAAAGTAAAAAAACAAAAAAAACACTTGTTTTAAACATTTTGAACAGTTTGTTTTATAAAATATAAAAAAAACTGTTTTTTTTTTCCAACCCTGCATATGTGACATAGGTCGGCATGGAGACATCACTCTTTATGCTGATGACACAAGTCTCTTCTATTCTGGACATTTAATAACTTCCCTTGTTGGTGAAGCCCAACGTGATTTAGATCATATACTATAAAAACTTCTAAAACGAACTACAAAATAATAAAATAGAAAGCTAGGTACTAACCCTTATACAACAATAAACGGAGAAATAATAAACAAGGTCAATGGAGAAAAGTACTTCGGTCTTATAGTGGACATGACTCTCATGGAAAGCTCACATGGAAACTATTCGAAACAAACTATCAGCATTTACAGGTTCCATACGTGGCATTGTTCGATGTCTACCTAGGCGCCTAGGTACGGTCCACAATTTATAATTGTCTAGTCAACCTTATCTTGACTACCTGATTGAAATTCCGGGCACGGCTGCGTAAACTAATATAAAAGTCTTACAAACTACACAAAATAAATAAATTAAAACTGTTCGGAGATAATTACTTAGAAGCTACTTTTACTATTTTCAAACAAATTAAACTAATGAACCTAAATCAAATATACAATACGTACAACAATGTCTATTAATAAGAAACATTCTTATCAAAGATATTCACTCTCAAATAGCATTCACAAAAAGAAAAAACGTACCAACAACCTAATTCTGAGAACAAAAGAACAACAGCTGAAAAAAAAAACGATTGTCGACGAGGGAGAGCAATTATTGTATGATAAAATACTGAGAGACAACAAGGAACTCGTTTTAATGACAACATGAAAGCCCGTATTACGAAAGGTTGCTCAGTCATCGATCTATACTTGAGCAACGCTTTCCTGTGGCATAAACGTCACTCAAGCATAGCTCTGTGATTGAGCAAGCTTTCATAATACGGGCCTTAACTGTTTAAAATACACATTTTAAAGGATTTTTCACAATAAAAACCAATCTTACCTACATATTTATCAACACTTAAATCTCATCGTGGGGCTGAGCAACATACGTGTCGGCTGTAGTATAGATGGCGTCAGCACCAATAACTTAAGTTACGCAGACGATATGGTGCTGCTCAGCCCAACGGTGAGTGGCCTGAGAGAAATGGTACGTTTTTGTGAATCATATGCCACTGAGCATGGTCTTGTTTATAATGTTAAGAAAACAGAGTGCATGGTTTTTAGGGCCGCCGGTAATTGAACTGTCAATACGAATCCTATTACCCTAAATGGCTTGATCATAAAACGAGTATCGAAATTTAAATACTTGGGACATATTATTACCGACGACCTTAAAGACGATGCAGACATTGAGAGGGAGCGTAGAGCTCTAGCAGTGAGAGGCAATATGGTGGCTCGCAGATTTTCCCGTTGTACTGAAGAAGTAAAGCTCACGCTTTTCAAAGCTTACTGCCAGAGTATGTACACGGGAAGTCTGTGGGTCAACCATACAAAAAAGTCGCTAGCAACTCTACGCATCCAATACAATAACGTTTTCAGGATGATGTTGCGGCTTCCTCGCTTCTGTAGCGCGTCAGGGATGTTTGCGGAATATCAAACGGATGGTTTTGACGCTATTATCAGCAAAAAAACTGCATCCCTGATCCGCAGAATACGGGACAGTCGCAACGGCATCCTGAGGACGTTATCTGATAGATGTTCCTCATCCTTCTGGGTAAGTCTTATCCAGAAAGCAATTTAATGAGGACTATTATATTATATAAGTACTAACATCTAGGTTAATTATTGTATTTTCTTGTACTAACATACTATGGATTTCAAATTGACCGAAATAAACAATTTTTATTTTATTTATTTATTTAAAGTAAAATAATTTGATCTAATAATAACTCGCTGGAACGCAACCCTAACGAAACTTCTTTTGTTAGGTTCGCTTGCGTACCGAGTGACGCAAATGTTACAGTTAGTTCAACTTAATATCAAACACAATAATCAACCAACTTTTCAAGATTTTCTTTTCTAATTATAAAACAAAGCATTTTTATTTAACAGTTTTGGTATGGGACCCCGGTACCGGCCGAGGCACACTAGCGTCGCCGCCTATATACCATATTAGTACTTTTTCAAAAGATGTTTGGCCAGTTTGTGATACCTATCATAAGCTTTTTTTTAATACCTCTTATAGTTTTTTTTGTATAGTTTAGTAGATAGATATGCGAAAACAGAGTTTGGTGGCCACCGAGTGCAACTTCGCATCTCCTCCTAAACTATACAAAAAAAAACTATTACAGAGGAAAGTAGGTATAGAGTAATTCGATTGTTCAACTTAATAATAAGACAAAACAGGCGGCGGCGGTGCTAGTTTGAGTCGGGGCACCGCCTTAAAACGTAAATTCTCGGAAATAATAATTTGTTAGAATAAACCCAAAGTTCAATAAATAATTTACAAATATATAGGTATTTTTTATTAAATCCTGCAGTTACCATCGGAACCCTAAAAATAGTATATGATTCTTCAAATCGATAGTTTTTTACTTATACATAATACACTGGTCATCATAAAAATCGGCCCACCTGTACTTTTGCCGGAAAATTCATTTTTTTTATTTTGAATGAAACAAGTTGTTTTTTTTATGTTTGTGTATTTTTATGTAAAATTGTTTATTTTTAACATTTTGAACGGAAAATGATGTATACTTTTTGGAAAACTTGCACATTATGAGGAAAAATGGAAAATCTTTAATTTTACCCAATTTTTAGGTTTATATTGAACAAGCTGTAATTTTACACCCTTTGCACTTAAGCCGATGAATCCTTAAAATCAATATTTGGTATTTCCTCCTCTTGCTTTAATTGTAGCCTGCATTCTCCTTTTTAAAGACCTTATCAAAACAGCAATTGCTCCTTGAGGTACTCGCTCCCATTCTTCTTTGATGGCGGTTTCCAGTTCTCCTAAGGTGGTAGGGGCGGGATTTCGAGCTCTAACCTTTTGTTTTAGGGTGTCCCAAATGTGCTCTATAGGGTTGAGGTCAGGACTCCTTGCTGGCCACTGCATAACCTGTATACCGACCTCTTCCAGGTACTGAGTCACGATGCGCGCTACGTGTGGCCGTGCGTTGTCTTGCATTAACTAGAAGTGTTCTCCGATATTATAAATAAATTTGGAAAACAATATCTGTTGGTGTGGATTTTGAAGGTCTCTACAAGGTCTCCACACTCTATAGGTTTATGAAGGGTTGTATGCCCTAGGGTTGCAGACGTACTTCGTATGGCAGTTTTCCATAGTTCTTTTTCATGGTCTAGATATATTATATCGGTTGGCTGTCATTTGGCTCAAGCTTGGGTCAACATATCCAAGCTGCTGAGTAGGTTGGTAACAGTTGAGCGACCTCGTATGAAATCATGTTGTTTGTCTGATAACACCTTTTCCTGAGATAGGTAACTTCTAATTTCTTTGGTATATCTTCTCCGTTTTTTTGCAGATTGAGCAGGTGAGTCATTACCTGCTTGCTATGGCTTACAGGGTGGGGCAAATTTTTGGCACCTAAAGGGTAGCTTCCGTTTGAATAAAAAAAAAGTTTGATAGTTTCATCATCATCAGCCTATATTAGTCCACTGCTGGACATGGGCCTCCCCTAATGAGCGCCATAGTTTGATAAGTATTAATTTGCTTTTTAATAAAAATAATAAATGAGTAATAACATAATTCCTGAGATGTTCAAAGGCACCATCGTCGTTAGAGCGAACATGGGTCGAGACAAGCCTTAAAAAAAGTAGTTACATACGAATTTAAATTAAGAACCATGTTTTTGTTTGTTTTTTTGACAAATGTGATTTTTTGAACAGAACAAGAACAACAAAAGAAACGGTAGCTACCCTTAAGGGGCCAAAATGTTTTCCCACCTGTATATAGGATGGTAGTTGCCTGCGACTTACTTGTTTTCTTTCTTGTATAGGAGTTCACCTTGATCGAATGAGATATCATGATCACTAGTCATGTACAAAAAAGTTCATTGCATCTCCTCGTCAGAATACCTGGGATTTCATCAGGATCCATGCCAGTCTCATCTTTAAGTCATGATCGCTTTTCTGACTAAGTCTGATACAAACTCAACCATCTCTACGGATTGCGTTACTCTTTGTGCTTGGGTTTGTGGGATTGGTATGTGAGGCGGTTCTTTATCGTATAACCAATCAAATTGTTTGGCAATTTATTCCGCGACTTCTTTCACTTTAGTCATCCAGTAGGGAAGGCAGCACTGATACTTTGTAAGTCAGTTGTTAGCAGATTATCCATACAAGATCTCCGAGATTCAAACTCAAACTCAAAAATGTTTTATTTCCATAAATACAATAATTGTACACCTAGAAAAGGTCAAATCATATTAAAAAATACACTGACACGGAAATAAAGTGGTATTTTTGATTTCGATCGCTTTGGTATGTAGACTAAAGTAAAGAAACGACGAAGAAACCTTTTTTTTTTGAAACGACGAAGAAACCTTTAGCCTGTTAGTTGTTATTTTTCGAGTTGGAGCAAAATCCGCCCCAAGCTTTTTTATCCTCTAGATAATCTGATATTTTATAGTAAGCCTTTTTGCATAATAAAGTTTTGACAGTTTGTTTGATTTATTTACTGATAATTTTTGCAGCTTAGTACTTAGGGGTCTTGTTGTAGAAGCGTATACATTGCCCTTTAAAAGATACATTAATTTTATGCAGCCTAGTTGTGGGTACGGCGAGTTTATGTTTATTTCTAGTATTTACATTATGTATATCGCTATTTTTTGGGAAACTATTGATATTTTTATGAGTATACGACAAGTTTTCATAAATATATTGACTTGGTATTGTCATTATATTTCTTCTTTGAATTTATCGCGTTCGGGGGAACGTACTTCCATAGTATTATGTCTTATGGTATACTGCTTTGGGGAAAGCAGTATACCATAAGACATAATACTATGGAAGTAGCTGAAATAAACTAGTCTAGATGTGTCCACGTCTGTGAGATCACGGATTTTTTTGACTGCATATGCTGCAGAACTAAGTCTCTTCGATAGCTTATCTATGTGTGGGCCCCATTGAAGTTTATTATCTAAGGTGATTCCTAAGAATACGGTACTTTCTATAATTTAAAACGTTTCTCCATTTACGTTTACATCAGCCTTAACTTGTTTAACATTAGGTAGAGTAAATCTAATACATTTCGTTTTGGTTCCGTTAAGCAAAATATTTTTGACACTAAACCAATGAACTACCTTTGAGATTGCATTGTTTATATAATATGAACAATGCAATCTCAAAGTTAGTGTTTTGTCGTTTCATTTTAAAAATTAATGAAGTATCATCAGCAAACAATACAATCTCGTGATTATTCTTGACAAGATTAGGCAGGTTAATATAAACTATAAATAGGAAAGGACCGAGGATAGATCCCTGCGGTACACCCATTGTAACTACAGACCCCGAAGACCGGTTCCCATTTATGTCAACTCTTTGTATCCTATCACTCAAATAAGATGTGAGAAGATCCAAGGAGGTGTTCCTTATTCCATAGTGATGTAGTTTCCTGATTAATGTTTCATGGTGTACGCAATCGAATGCTTTAGACAAGTCGCAAAAAATGCCT
The DNA here is from genome assembly GCA_955876795.1 of Eupithecia tripunctaria. Lineage (NCBI taxonomy): Eukaryota > Metazoa > Arthropoda > Insecta > Lepidoptera > Geometridae > Eupithecia > Eupithecia tripunctaria. The sequence continues at coordinate 364,969 of OY041599.1, read as the reverse complement.
AAGGCATCTTGCGACTTCTCCCAAGCATCAAAAATATGCGATACTAACTCTATACCGGCATAGTAGTTGACCTGCCGCGAGTAAACCCGAATTGCTTACCATGAAGCAGGTCATTGCGATTGAAATAACTGAGCAATTGATGTGAAATAAGTTTTTCTAAAACTTTGCAGAATATTGGCAGTACTGATATTGGTCTAAAGTTAGTGGGGTCAGACCTACTACCTGATTTAAACAGTGGGATTATTTTACTACATTTCATTAGATCAGGAAATACACCACAATCAATAGACTCATTAAATATAAAAGCTATGTAGATCTGGTGCAATGGTATAAATCAAAGGTTTAATAATTCTAACGGAACGGCCCCAGAGATCTGCCGTTTTCTTTATATTTAAAAGTTAAAAGACTTATAATATCTTTTTCATTAACGTGGTGGAAATTAAATTTATTTTCGCATTGAGGTACATTTTCTATCCGTAAAGACTCGGAAATTGCTTGAGAAGAGTTTAGGGACTTTGTGGTAGAGAATGGAATGTCAGTAAAAAAGTTTTCAAAAGCTTGGGCTACTTCAATGTCATTTCTGATTGTGCAACTGTTAATCTTTAAATTGTAATCATTATTGTAGGTGCTGACCTTTCGAGTCTCACTATTTATTATTTTCTTCTTTTATTAATTCAAACTTGTTTATTAATTTTCTTACTTTAGCTGTCAGCCTGTTGTTAATTTTATGGAATTTTTTATAATTGCTCTTGGTAGTGACAAGCTGGTAAGTATGGTTTCCAAGCATGAGGTTTTTCAGTAGATAGTTTAAATATTTATAGTCCTTTTTTTAAAGCAATCCAAAGTTGAACTCTCAATTTTAATTTTTATCTTTTCAACACTTTGCATGCCCATCGTCTTTAATTACATAGATCTCACTTAATTACTAATTTTATAAGTAGGATTAGGTAGGAAGGGTTAACATGCTAGATGTAAATTAAAAAGATTGTAAACTAGTTCAAACTAAAAAAAAATATATAGTCGGGCTTTTGAGGGTTAAAAAAGCCGCCAAGCTATTGCATTTGGTTACACCTACCCTCAGTTATCATATGGCAAACGTTGTACCAAACACCCTGTATAAACAGCTTGATAATAGTGACAGTACCTACTTGGTTGGATCACTTTTGCCAATGTTAGGAAGATGTTCAAACATAGTGCATAAATTTTCCTCGATACATAGAATAAGGTCTAACATAAATTTTTGCTCATTCCTATGTCTTAGGAGTGTCGTTATTTCACTAGATAGTTAATATATGGATAATTTGGAATCCCGCTAAAATATCTTTTAGCTGCAATTCAATCAATTTTTCAACGACGAAAGATAACACTTAAAATTGTCTACGTCTTGTTTTGACGCAGACAGTTTGCGCAGAGCCTCGGCCTGACAAGTTTTGTACATACGGAAAAAAAGGTTAGTGGTACCTTCCTTTTCGTCTCCCCTATATAACATTTACCACAGTCACATGGGATCAATTATACTCCGGGGACGTCCAGTGGTACTCTATCCTTCGGAGAGCGTAGTAAGTGCCGCAGTTGTTTTTGAGGGCGAAAGATAGTCTTAATGCTATATTTTCGTTGTAGCAGCTGACCGATCTTATCCGTGAGCCCTTTTACATATAGGGTACGTATGTGACCGCTCTCTCCACGGAATAGGGCCGCTTTGTTGTTCGCAATACGGCAGCTCTGTCTCCAGCCATAACCATTTTGCTCCAGTACCTCTTTGACGTGTTGTAGCTCACTATCTATGTATTGTGCGTCACATATTCTTAAAGCTCTATTTATAATAGTGCGCGGTACTGAAGCTAGGTGCGACGGATGATGGTGCGACGGATGATGGTGCGAGTCAGCCTTTAGGTACCTATCTGTATGTGTTGGTTTGCGATAGACCGTGTGTGTTAATCGTCCTGAGTGTGCTCGCCAAAACATCAAGAAAAGGCAGAGCACCGTCTTTCTCGTACTCCACTGTGAAAGCTATTTTGGGATGAATGCCATTGAGGTGCTCCAAAAGGGTGTTAATTTGGTCATAGTGCTTCTTTTAAATATTTTTTTATGACTCATTATCGCATTGTAATGTACTAAGTTTGCAGTGATCAGTCATAACATAACATTTTTTGGGCTACTGCATCGTCTGTCAGCATTTCTCTTTATAGTAGAATAAGTTGCAATGATGTGTCAAACCAATTTTTCGACTACCGCAGCGTCTGGCGTCTGTTAGCCCTTCTGTTTATAGTATGCAACGATAATTCGTAACTTTTTGTCAGCTTCCGGTAAAAGCTAATTACTAATAAAAATCTTTTATTTTGGAAAACAAATAGTTAAACATTAAAAAACATAAACGTTTATTTATTGCTTCAAATTTTAACTATAGTAGGTTGGTACAATGATACTAAGTAATGTAAGCATAGGTGGTTGTATAACACTAAAATAATAAAAATAACACGAAGTACCTATTGTGTAATAATGTCATCAATTCATCATGTATGTACCAAACCCTAGTAAGGTAACAGACATCCTCCGTACTAATGAATACTGTATTACGGCGGCAGGATGCCATGCCCTTCCTTAATCTCATTTATGACATATTTTTGAGGATGATGGATGGTGGAGGTACCTATGTAATTTATAGTAATTACTATTCTATTAGGTTTTTAAAATTAATGCATGCAATGTAGCCTAAAACTAGAAATACTAAGAAAACTGTTATAAATTAATACTGATACATAATCGCAGTACCTACCGCATAGGTCCAACACCAGCTTAAATACACGATACAAAATAAAAGAATAAAAGAAAAGAAACCTAGATACTAGAAAAACTAACTAAACTTTATACTAGTAATAATTACGCATCGATCCAAATACAAGCTACCTACAAGTAGAAATTAGTAAAAATCTTGATCTTTATGTATTTACGACGAAGTACCATATCTTATTTATAGAGACAGGTTTACAAAATAAATATATGATGTACATTGCCTACCATTCGACAGATACTCTTATAGACACATATGTAGGTACACAGCAGGACACATAAATTATAACGCGATAAAATAAATAACATCAAGGTTATTTATTTTAGGTTAGTTAGTTATGTAAACGGTTAAGAGGAGTCACAGAACTGTTTTTGTGTGGTCAATACTTAACAAAGATGCAAGATTTTTTTCTTATCATATTTTGTTCAGTTCAGTTATATAATAACTGAACTGAACAAAATATAATGGAACATGAAAATAAAAAAAAATTAAATCACAATCAATTATTTTATAAATGTCTGAAGCAATAGAAATTCAAACTAGTGTTTTTAGATTAAAAAAATAAACGCAAGAATATACATAAAATAAAATTATTATGAAAACAATAGCCTCTCTACTCTATTCATGAATACAAAGTTAAAATCGTGACAAATTTAAACCAAATAATTAATTTTGTTTTAAAAAACTATAAACCCGACTTCAATTTTTACAGTTTTTTCATGAATTTTCATGGATCCCACTGTGCAAAACTGAACAAAATTAAAATGGGACCACACGGGAAGCACCAGCTTTTATATAAAAAAAGAATCATGCAAATCGGACCACCCAGTCAAAACTTCTGAGGTAACAAACATAAAAAAAGACGTGTGGCACTCGGGGACTGCCGCGGTAAAGCTATTGCAATGCCATCTAGAGGCGAGTTGCTGAACTAAAGAGACAAACGTCAAGGTTTTTTCGTTACGTAATTTCTGGATTCGGTCCCCGCGCTCAAGGCCCGCGATAGAAGCTATGCAATAGCTTAAAAACAGACGAATTGAGAACCTCCTCCATTTTTTAAAGTCGGTTAAAAATAATGTGGTAATGCGGTTTTGCAATTTTGATAGGCATGTTTTCTGTCCCATTGCTAAAGTGACACCAGTTCAAACGCTTTCCGTACATGCCAAAAGGGCAATCCTTTGATACGGATGGTTTGGCGCGCTTTGTGTGTCAATAGAAGGGGGCCGGTGAAAACTTTGATCGATGATTTTAGTTTATAAATTTCAATCTTAAGTTAGTTTCTTATTGCCTTTACCTATTGACGCCAAGTTGATGTAGAAAAAATGTGACTTGTATGAGGTCGGTGACAAGTTTTTTTGGGGGGTCCCCTTTTTAATGATCTTGGGGGAGTTGCTTACATACTCGATGATAAGGTCTGACTCACCATTCTGCATGCACAAAAAAATTATCATATTAAAATAGTAAAAGCAAGGTATCCATCCGTTCATACATCACGTTGACAGAACCTGAAAGGCTTCGACAGAATCCCACCCAGACAGACACTCCGCAACCAGTCGGTTTCAGGGCTACAGGTCAAAACAAAGTACAGCGCGGTGAGGATGAGGGCGGCGTCTTACGTGGATCTCGACGCGCTGCTCAGTTCCTCCTCGGAGGAAGAGCACGCGGCCTAGAACATGTGCTTCGGGCCCCACCAGTAGGTATCGGCTACGTAGACTACACAATACGCCAGTGCATCCCCGTCCATCTAGTTTCAATACCTTAGACAGCATGGACCGCTCCGCGAGGGGTAGGTAAGTAGGGAGGTAAGGTAAACGCGCGAAGGTCTGTCTGCGTAGCAGAGGGTGGTTGCAGCTTCGAGTCACGCCTCGGGACTGTTCTGTGTTCGTACGTACACTGTGGATGTCTGGGTCTTTTCTTTTTATAACATCTATCTATGTACCAGAGCTTCTGGTCGAAGCTACTTATGACTCGAGAGCTGGTGAGTATTCGATGTTTTCGTATTGATTAACATCATTACAGGTTTTTTTACTTAACCTTGTGGCGATGTTATATCTAGGAACTTACTTATTTATTGGGTCCCATGTACCTACATACTTAGAACCTATACAAACACATTACACAATACTAATTTATACATTTTGTCTCAGTAACATGCTATGCCATCTCCAAGGCTTTCGGGTTAGGGTTTTGCGAAATATATCTAGGCTGTTGTGGGACAGAGTATAGTAAAACTTAAGTAGGTTGTTCGTAGGCACCTAGCCTGGCGGGTGAGGCATATCGATGTGGTTCACTTCACCTACGTACGTTGCTAGCTGTGCAACAGTCTGCAGTTAGCACAATTGTTCTACTAGTTCTAATTTGTTTCCATTACGTTATCAATAACGTTATTCTACCGTACCAAATTAACAAGTGACTATAAAATCAGATATAAAACATGAAAGTTTTTGGTTGGCATACCTTTTATACATGTTTTTTCGTACTTGTATTATTTTTCAAGCTCCTCTTATAATCCTCTGGCAAGGCTGTCGTTATTTTTATAGTGCGCAGATACTGTGCTAATTTTTAGTTCGTAGAAAAATTGAAGCGTTCCCCGACTCGAAACTAACTATAATCATGTTACTCGATACCTAAACTACTGCAGAGAGCGTTATCTAGTGTTAATAACACGTACTTATACAGTTTATAAAACTGTTCAACATCATAATAATTAAAAATATATCTTTTTCACTATTTAGATTTTTTTGTTCATTTCTATTTAGAAACATTTAAAACAAATCGAACTTTCTATAAAATATCCCAAAATACATACAATCACATCATAAAACTATACACAGTAAGCAATTATGTATACTCGTATGTATATTATAATAAGCATTTAGTAGTATATTGTATTATGAATATCAGTTATCTTATCTAGCACCTCATAACACAAGCTCTGCTTAGCTTGGGGCTAGATAATGCTGTGTGAATTTGTTTATTTATTAACATAAATAATAAATAAATAATAGAGTCTGTTCAAAAAGTGAAGATTTAGTGGGAATTAAGGGCGCTCGTGTGCTTATTGACAACTTTTGTTGCATTGACTGCTCTGTCATTATCATTACAGTGCGACTACAAGTGTTAGTTCACCGAAACGCCACGACTCTTCTCTTTTTGAACAGACTCTAATGATTCTTCTCGCAAAGAAAAATAAAAGTTTCGTTTTCGTTGTCGTGCAAAACCAACGCATATGTCGCTCACATAAGATTAACGTTTGCACGAAAACAAACCAGAAACTTCCATTTTGATTTGAAGAGTTAAAGGCCCTGTTTCACTCAAAAAAATGACGATCAACAGGCTAAATGTTTCTTCATCCTTTGATTTGTATCCCATGGAAACTGATTTATGGGATAAAAAGTAGCCTCTGTTTGATTCATAGACCCCATCACTAATCCCCCCCCCCCCCCCCTAACTTACCCCACATACTCACATTTGTGTCACCCTTTTTATAAAACGAAACGCAACGATTTCGAACATTTTTGGCGCTCAGGCGTGATCCAGACCACACTTTAGTAGTAAAGATGAGTTCAAAGAATCACTAGGCCGACACTTTAAGGTTAGAAATCGTTCTGAAATAGGCAATTATTCAAGTAATGCTTGGCAACCGTTCCATAATACGTAATAAAGTGATAAGAAGGCATCGTTACTTTAGGGTTACACGAGTGAGTGTAGATTTTGTCATGAGTTCCCAAGGATTGTTTTAAAATTAGTATTTACTTAAAACTATACATAAGCATCACTCGAGCATAGGTCAATGACTGAGCATGCATAATACAGGCCATGGTATGCTAAAGATGGGCGATTGTGAATAACATTATTTGAATAATTAGATTGTAGAAGTCATTCAAATTATTCGAATAACCCTACAAGTCATTCGAATTTGAAAACAAACGAGAAGAAAATATAAATGTAATGCGTCGTCTCATTCCTTCCTATGCAAATTTTATTATTACTAGTTTCTATAATCAAATATCCGTAACCTCATCTAAAAGTGAACTCTATTTACTGGGAAAAATGCTCAATTTCCTGTTGCATATTGAATCATTAACCATCGAACATAACAAACATTACTAGTTTGTATTTGATTATTCGTTGTTTATATCTAAAAGTGAACTCTACTAGGAAAAACGCTCAATTTTGGATGGATAACTGAACTAGCGGTTCCCAAATCAGTAACAATAATACTTACTACGACTGTCAATTGGATACAGTTATGCATAAGTAGTCCAAGCGCCAAATTCCATTTTTGGATTTTTTTGCAGTTTCGTAGTTACTAGGGCATAATTTACCCACAAAAAAAACACTCTTGCAGCAGCTTCACTCTAAGTGCTTTTTTTTAATATCCAGTCCAAGCGCCTTCTATGGCAAACTATATATTTTGATACGCAAAACAAGTCCAAAAGCCAATCTTAAACTAATAGCGAAACTTCATAACAAGAAAACATATTTCCATTTATACATTACAAGCCCAAATGACGTAGTGTTACGCATCAGTAGTCCAAGCGACAGCTCTTTGTTACTTAGACTGGTTTTGCAAAACCAATAAGCAAGACTTTCGTTCTGAACTTCAAACATTTGTCGCATAGACTTGTGATGCATAATAATAATTGAAGTTACCTGCTCACTTCTCTCCCCGCCACACCGATTTTATAAGCACTGACGAAATGGAAAAAGCTATTGTCAACAGAAAAAAAGATAGCATGGGTGAGAAGGTCAATTGGTTGAAAATAAGGCAAATAAAGGTAGGTAACAAAAGATCATCCATGTCGATAACTTTCGTTCTCTGTCGGATGTATTCGTTACGAATCCTATCTTTCAGAGAGACTCCGAGCATAGCTCTTTCCATAGCTCGCTGAGCAACCTTGAACTGGTGGACCAACCCTATCATGAGTGTCCACGTCTCAGCTCCGTAGGTCATGACGGGTAGGACGCACTGATTGAAAACTTTCGTTTTCAAGCATTGCGGTATGGATGACGAGAAGACTCGACGTAGTTAACGCTGCCCAGCCCTCCTCTTGGCCTCCTTTTCAAAATGCTTTTACCCAACTGCAGAATTTTCCCAATGTAAGTATATTCGGAAATAATTTCGAGACCGTGGCCATGTACGTCGAGCAGCCCCGGATCAATGAGGCCATTGATCACGACTTTGGTTGTATCCAAATTCATGCGTCGCGACACCGATGCGTCGCGAGGCTGATGCTAGGCCGTCCAGCATCCGGTTCAGCTCCTCCAGCGACTCCGCCATTAAGACTTTGTCATCAGCAAATCGCAGGTGTGAGATGTAATTGCCGTTTATTTTAATGCCCTTGCCTTTCCAGTCCAGTGTCTTAAACACATCTTCTAACGCACTCGTGAACAGTTTCGGGGATATAACATCCCCTGCCTCACTCCTCTGCGCAGTTAGATGGGTTTGGACTTGGACATTCATGGTTGCGGCGTCGTAGAGACATCTCAGCACCTCGATATAACGATAGTCTACTTAGCATCGCTGTAAGGATTACGTAACAGACCAGGTTTCGACAGAGTCAAACGCCTTCTCATAGTCCACAAAGGCCAGACACAGGGGCTGATTATACTCTTCGGACTTCTGTATAATCTGCCTCACTGTGTGTATGTCGTCTATGGTGCCATATCCTCCGCGAAACCCGGCCTGTTCCGGTGGCTGGAACTCGTCGAGTCTCCTGGCGAGACGGTTCGTGATTACTCGTGAGAACAGCTATAGACGTGGCTCAGGAGTGTGATGGGTCCGTAGTTTTTAAGGAGGGTTTTAATCTCCCTTCTTAAAAAAGAGAACCACCAAACTCCACGCCTTTGGAGTTCTCCCACGGCGTTGAAGAGGTTCTGTAGTTCCTGTATAACAAGGGCTCCTCCTGATGGTATGAATCTATTATTATCAAATCGAATTAATATCCGTCCTCCCCGGGGGCTTTTCCATTTTTAAGCTGTCTTAGAGCTAACACGATCTCGTCTTAACTGAAGTGTAGCGGTTCGTCGGTATAGTGGCGTATCAGGGTGGCTCTGGAATCGTGGTTGTTTCTTTGGGAACGAGGGTCATGTGTAGCGAATAATCGGCCAAAGAAATCCTCTATCTCGACGAATATCTCCGGCTTCGACAATACGGTCCTCCCATCGTGCGTTTTAAGCTTCGTCAGGTGGCTCCTGCCAAGCTGCTGAGTGAATACTTTGGACCCTCGGTTTTGCTCTATTGCCTCTTCAATGAGGCGTGTGTCGGAGCTCCGAAGGTCGCGCCGTACCATCTTTGCAATTCGCTTGTTCAGGTCTGACCTGTCTGACGAATTCGCTTGGGTGGTTGGTTTCCCGTCTTTTTGCCATCAGCCTGAGAGTTTCTTGCCAGTACGCTGCTTTTGGTAGAACCTGATGCCCTCGTTCCTCGACGTTTCGACCAGATTATGTAGGGTCTTGTCAGCGTCATCAGTGGGATCCAAGGCAACTAAACCTGTTTATCACTGAGACGTCTCTTAATATGTGCTTACTATCCGTCATGATGAAGTCGATCTCATTTTTAGTCACAGTGTCGGGGCTTCCCCACGTCCACTTTCTCTGGGGCGGTTTCGTAGGAGTTCATTAAGAATAGCCCCTCCTTCTCAAGGAAGCTGACAAGCATTTGCCCCCTGTGATTTCTAACTCCATAACCATGCGAGCCTATTCGGGATTCGTTGCCAGTCCGGGTTCCCACCTTGCCGTAAAAGTCCCCCATAACAACGTTGAAGTGAGCCTTAGCGGTGTTATGTGAGGCTTTGGATATGTCTTCGTACATAGTACATATCGTTCACTTCATCATCCGAGTGTGCCAATCTGGGGCCTAATTCCACTATTTTTTAAACAAATGCTATAATCGCGCCATACGATTAAGATATAGATTTAGTCGTAAATTTAGTTGGTATTCTATTACTATAACACCCCCACACCATTGAACGGTCAAATTGTCAAACGGTTGTCATAATCGTAGTAGTCATAGCTAGGTCATAAACAAAAAAAATGGTTAGTAGAATACCAAAAGGTGTCAATGACGGTGATTGATAAGCGACAATGAAGCGATAATATTGTGAGGCGATTTCGTTAGTGAAATCAGGCCCCTGTATGTCTGTCTATCTTAGAAAGCTGAAACATCTGAGACAGTTATTTTTATTTTTATTAGATTATTTTTTAGAAATTAAATATTACCGTTATGAGAAACATAAATAAAAACTATTTCAAATGAAACATGAAATAGTTTTTTATTTATGTTTCTCAATTCTCTCTATCTTCCCCTAGTTTAAGATGCTGAGTAGGTCTTCTATCTAAAGATTTTTTAAGCTTGTAGCTAGAAACGATATTTTCTATCTAATTTAGATACGCATGAGGAGTCTAAACGACATAAATGTCCCTTGGACTCGTTTTGCAAAATGAGAACATCATATTTATCGAGAGTCCAAGTGTATTTTTAGCTATATCTTCCAAAATAAATACTTATTTTGTTTTTCTGTAGCATGCTAAACTACAAAAAGAAGCTTCGTTATACATAGAAAAAAATTCAGAAAATTCAAATGCAAATCTCCTGTCAACAAAAACGAGTTTATGTCATTCCCCAAAAAACTGAAAATGGCGCTTGGACTCACTATGCTTAACTGCATCCAATTAAAAGTAGACCTTATTCAGGACAGGACAGCCTTATTTTGTATGGCAAAGTAAATTTGAATAAAACTAGCTGGTTTATTTGAATTTGCGAACTAGCGATTGATTGTTTTTGAATTCGATGGTTACGACTGTCAATTAAAAGTAGACTTTATTCTACGACAGAACAGCCTAACTTTGTATGGCAAAGTCAATTCGAATGAAACTAGCGGTTGTATTCGAATTTGAGAGCTAGCGATCGATTGTTTTAGTATTCGATGGTTAATATTATTAGTATCAAACAATTCGAATAATGGAATCAATAACAATCGCCCATCTTTATGGTATCCCGAGCCTCCAGCCTATCTATGTAAGTAAGTACTTGTGCTGTGCAGTTAACAAACATCGATCCATCCATCCAAACTTACGCATGTATAATATTATAGTGATTATCTGTGTGTTGTGATTGTGAGCAGAACATAATATGAGTTATAACAATCCCCTATTCCCAATTCTTGAAGCTCGTGTAATAAAAGCAATATGTTACAGGAACGGCACCAAAACCTACCACTCCAGCTCCATCTAAACGGTCAAAGAAAAACAACACTGCTGCTCAAGAAGCTCTGCCCCAGTAAGTGATTCTAGTATAATAATAATGATTACTTCATTCTGCTCTCACACATGTCGTCATAAACTCTACCGCTAACTGTCTTACATGCTCGCTCATGCCTCAACGCAGTGTAGGACGCCTTCCGGCTAGGTGGGTGTTGGATGCGTCAAGCTGAAGACAGGACGCTATTGCGTTCATCAGGGGAGGCCTATGTCCAGCAGTGGACTGACATTGGTTGATGATGTGCAGTGGTGGTTCTGTCTTGCGGGGCGCTGTTTTGCGAGAACAACCGCGGGAAGAAGTAGGCTAGGGTTGATGTTTGTTCTAAATCATCACGTCTTTTGTTCTAATTCAAACTGTATGTAAATCTAATGTAGCTTATTAAAAATCGTAACTATACTCCGATTCCAAAACCTGGATTTTTTTTATATAAAGAAGTTACAAAACCTAAGGTATATTATTGGAAATTATCTGACGACATTAGGTAATGGTATCATCGAAGCTAAGCACAGAACGTCGATACAAGTTTTGGATTTGAAATTCATGTTGTTTGTTAACCACCCTGAAGTTCAATACTTTCATATATTTTAGTATTGGTTCCTGTGTTCGCAGACAAGAAGCCGATCAAGACGACCTTCAAGGACTGACAATCTGGTATTACGAATGGCCTGCTTTGAATCAGCCTGGGCGAGCGATCGTGCGGCCCACGATTGTCACGATCATACAGTGCGAGAACCAATTCCTGGTCCGAATACGAACCAAGGTTTTACCTGCTATACCACATGGGACACAGGTATTGACCGAGTCTGAGGCCACACATTTAAGGGCTCAGTGCGAGGCCCACCGTGTCTTGCCAGGTTACTTCGGGATCAGTTATGATGTAAAAATGATACTCGAGGGAGACGAAAGAATTGCTCATTTTGAAGTAATTGATGCGGAGCTTACTCCGTGAATAGGCTTGTAAATATTTGCTTTTGTTTATATTAACTGCTAAAAACACTTTTGTTAAGATCGTAACCATCAAAATACTGTGACCTTAATGCAGCCTGTAGCAGAATACCACCGCGACACAACTTCGACATGTTGGAGCATCAAGCTGAGCTATGGCTATTTCTCTGCCACAATAATATACAGACAGGGTTACTTCGAAGTAGACAATGCTTTCAGGACGTAATAGTAGGGTTATTTATTTAGGGCACCTAACTAGAGACAACATAACAAATTCAAATTAGAAAACAAAATACTTAAAAGGAATGCTATCTAGATTGCAGGTGGAACCAAATTGGACTATGTTCCCTGGAGCTATGTACGAGGAACCCGGCTCTAAAGCTAAGCCGAGGAGGCTTAGCTTTACACTTTCGAGACTTGAGACTTTTCTATTTTATTTTCAAATAATTGTATATCACCTTGATGTCGATGATTAATGATATTTTTTTAATTATGTCTCTTTTATTGTTTAAAAATTATTAGAAATTGTAAAATCTAAGAAATTTGTCTACTCTAGAGTGGTAGGCCCTTTAAATCTGAATATAGAGTAAAATATAGTATTTTTTTTAAATAGACTTTTTCTCATAAACAAGTACGCCTAAAAAATAATATACGTAGAAGTTCCTCGAAATGTTGTCCCGAAAGGATCGGATCTATTTACAAGTAACCCTGTTTGTATCACTCGTACATTATATATATTTTAGCAACTTGTTTGATTACTTTGTTAGGCACCGTGGTTACGATCGAACCAGAAAAACGTATTAGCTTGTCACTAAGCAGTTTCGGATTTTTTCTCATTCTTTATATCGAATAATAACTTTGTTGGTTGAGGGTATTTGAACAGCATGTTGAAATCATTGTAAAATAGCTTTTGTATTGTGTTTTACTTAGGGACTGTTTAAATTTGCTCAAATATTTAGAAATTAAAATTTGGCTTGTAATATCTTTGGCCTGCATAACTCTGTGTACTATTGTTATTCGAATAAAGTTTTTGGTACCTAGATGAGAAAACAAACTTATGAAACTGTAAGGGACCGACCGTACCGACCGTCTAGCTGGTCTGACGTCCCCTTGCAGATTTAGTAAGCTCTAAGCCTTGCTATAAGTCGTCTAAATAAATAATGGGATCGAAGCAATGGCCATTTATCTACACGACTTAAATCATCAAAGCAACCAGCCAACTTGTTTGTTAACCACCCTGTAGTTCGGCCGTAGCCAAGTGATATTTTCTAGTCATAACTTGATCTTGGTATTATTAATGTAATACATTCATATAGTATTGATGTTATACAATAAGAGTCTTGCAGTCAGGCCTTACGCCTTAGACTGATATTTAGTTCTAATGAAGATATTATAAATGTTAATACATACATTCATATAGTCGTGATCTCTAGTCTTTTACAATCAAGACTCTTCTTGATTTTCTTACATATATATAATATTTACATTTATATTTAAGATATCACTACTTAGGTATTTAGATTTGTATCTCTTTCTAAGAGAAAGTACTGTGTATAGCGGATGACATGGTATTCCATTTAACTTGGGTACTGGCATTTGGTACCTATTTATTTGAGCGCTGATCAAAGTGCTAGAGTCTTATGAAAAAGAAGAGTCGTGGCGTTACAGTGAACTAACACTTTTAGTCGTTTCGCCGGCTCTTTTTGATTCACAATGCGCGCTCTGAAAGCATCTGTATCAAAAGATTTCCTTCTTGGCATGTATGGAACGCAATTGAGCTCTTGGACAGAAAGCCTGCCTAGCAAAATTACAAAAATCACATGTCCACGACACAAAAAAGATGGGGTTTTCTGTTTTCAGTAAAGTTTTAATGCATTTTTTAACACTTTAATGTCCTTACCTCAAGCAATCGGTTGGAATTGTATGAATAGAGGCAATTTTTTGTATAATTTATTTACGTTTATGTGTACCTGCGTTTATTTTTTTTAAACTTAAGTCTAGTTTTCATTTAATACTTTTTTCTCATTTATAAAAAAAATAAGAGTATTATTTTGATTTATATTTTTTTTAATTTTCTTGTTGCACTATACAGTGTTTCCCAGAAATGGTCGATAATCCTGCACGAGCGCGTGCGGGGAAATCTTTTCCCAACAGTCCACGGTCTACGACATTTTTTGTAAAATAGAAATATCCTAATTTTCTTCACATTGGTGGGCATCACGTCCGCTATAAGAGCCCTAGTTCGGTTTTTTTTCTTTGAACGCGTTCCCTGACTGTTGGTATTCCTAAATTACAAAGATATTTTATAAAAAGCTTGCATATTTTGCATAGAAGCCCAATTTGAATATTTATTATGATTATTTTTATAATAAATTGTCTTGGAAACCTTGTATAGTGTAAAGAACGCCCTCAATTCCCACGACTCTTTTCTTTTTGAACAGACTACAAAAGGGCTTTTATAGCCATGCTAATATAATCTGTGAAATCATTTCAAATCTTAGGATACTATTGAATTCTGTAATATTATGAGTATCATGTACACCAAAATAATGCTCTCCAGAATAGACTCTTTAAATTCAGTAGGACCGATAAGATTTATGGTCTATTTTAAGATATAACCCCTTTGTTCGGTGTACCTACCGTAAGATACATATAGATCTCAGTATTAGATAAGTTACCATGTACTCGTAGATTAGTTGAAAAAGTTGAGTTCTAAAGAATTTTTATTTTAATGTACCTGTTGAAATATTTCTTTGTATATTCGTTTTATTAGGTATTATAATGACTGCGGCGCCGAGCGGTTTTCTTTGAACAAAATTGATGCAGGTATACCCGCCTCTACTAGATTGGATGTAAAAATTAGAAGTACCCACGTTTTTATATCATGTTTTTAAAGATAACCATTTATTTATGGATCTTTACTAAAATAATCTTTGAAAACATTACATAGAAGCATAGAAGAAAAATGTGTTTGAATTTTCATGTACAGAAATGCAAATTAGCAAATTCAAACACATTTCTTCACACGATCGTGAGGGTAGTTTAATTTAGTCCTATATTTTCTATATATTATATTCCTTATAAATTAAACGGTAGTATATATGACTGCGGCGGCGAGCAGTTTTCTTTGAACAAAATTGATGTAGGTATACCCTTAAAGATAACCATTTATTTATGGATCTTTACTAAAATAATCTATGAAAACATTACATGGAAGCATAGAAGAACAATGTGTTTGAATTTTCATGAACAGAAATGCAAATTAGCAAATTCAAACACATTTCTTCACACGATCGTGAGGGTAGTTTAATTTAGTCCTATATATTATATTCCTTATAAATTAAACGTAATACGTAATTAACCTCTTTGTTTAATTTGTACATTTTTAATTCCATTTTCTACCTTATTTCCATCTTTTGACCTGTGTCCAGTCAGTCCGACGACATCGTCGTCGGGTAGGTATCATTTATTTATTTATGGACACCCAACAGACGTTATCTGTTAATGCGCTCACCTAAATTGTGTAAGTGGGAACTATAACTCCCATTGTCTGATACCACATTCATTTATTTTTAACTAGCTAGTTGCCCTGGCTTTACTTCTGATTTAGTTTGTCTGTACACAACATTTTAAGTCGGTAAAACCACTTTTTTTGAAACTGGAGTTTTAAGAAATAGTGTCCGCTATCATTCGTTGGTGCTCCCACGGACTCTGCTCAGCAGTGAGGCTGCTTTTTCCTCATGCAGGCGGCGAGCAAACACGCCGGACGCGCTGCAGAACCGCGGCAGCCCCAGCAGCATCCTGAATGCATTGTTGTATTGGACACGAATAGTGTTGACGGATACGGTTCTGAGTGTATGTGAACCACAGTAAAGTCCAGATCAATAATTTTTGTTTACAGGCTGTAACAAAAAGTGAGTAGGTACCTAAAACCACCAATTAAACCAATAGATAGTATATTTTTTCCTACCAGTGTAGAAAGGACTAGCATGCGAGCCGATGAGAAAGACCGAGTACCTATACTATAAATATATAAGAATATTACTTAAGTAGGTACCTACATGCCATCAAAGAGTATAAAATACTTCGTAAGACATGCCATGCCATTACGGTAGGTAGGTACCTACGGCAAAGAGAATACAATAACTGCGTACGGTACCTACGTACGGCTGCTGTATACGTCAATCATCAGATGTACAACACAGGACAGTGACTTCTTTCCGGCCCTTGTGGGGGGGGGGGGGGGGGGGGGGGCACTACCCCGGCTTCAACTCGATGGGTGACGACCCCTCGGTCCTTGGGTTTAGGCAAAAATGCCCTTTTTGCCTTTCTTATTTAGTTTTGTTGGCAACATATTTTTTTTTTATTTCAATTTTTTTTTTCTATATTCCTACAACCCAAGGACTTATGTTCAAGTTCATTTATTTGATAATGTTATGTGCATTACAGGTCATAAATTGTTGTTCAGTTTAGCTTGTTATACAATGCAAGTACCTACTCATAATATTTTATTTTACTAATTTCAGGCTTCTGAGCTCGTTGAAGTTGTAGAATGTCTGCTCGACAAGCCAGCGTTTTAGTTTGGATTTAAACGTGTTGAGACCAGGGGCCTCCCTTTTTATTTTAGGCAACCGGTTGTATACCATTGGTCCCATGACATGTGTCAGTTTCTCGGACTTTGCCATGGTGCGTGGTACCGCGGCTAGCCGACCAGCGTGGCGCGTAGTGCCCCTGCGGTCTTCCCCAATGTTGCTGAAGTCTTCCAGGTTTATCCTCACATATACGGCTACCTGAAAGATTACCAGGGATGGTAGAGTGAGTACGCCCAGTTCCTTGAAGAAAGGGCGGGCGGAGGTTTCGCGCGGCACGCGCACCACTGCTCGAACGGCCCGCTTTTGTAAGCGAAAGGCTCGCTCCCATTCGGCGGCGCGCGGCGCGGCCCCAAAGCTCCGCTCCGTACTGGAGCACAGATTGTACCGTCGCTTATGGTGGTTCCGGCGGGGTAAGGTCCCGCGGGAGAGGTCGCCACGGGCGGTCGTGGTCTGGGGGCCGGGTCTGGGGCGGCGCGATGTGGTGCAGGTGTTTGTGGCGGCCGTTGTCGGCGCGGTCGTACATCCGCCGCGCCGACTTCACGACGAAATCCTCGATGGTTTGGATCTGCAGGTCGCGGGCGATGACGTCATTCCTGCCTGACGTATTGGCCCGCGCCCGTGCAGATCCTCAGTCAGGGCGACGACGTTCTGCAGCGCCTGGAGCCGGTCTTTATTTGTCTTGGGGACGAGGGCATACCAGGCTGGTACTGCTTAGGTAAGTCGGGACCGAACGCTCTTGTAGACCCGCACTTTGGTCCAGGGGCCTAATTCCACTATTGTTTAAACAAAATGCTTTAATAATGGCGCTATACGATTATGATAGAGATTTAGTCGTAAATTTATTTGGTATTCGAATACCATAAGATTACAATCTCTATGACTTATAATATCGTGTCAATTATGTGGTGGGTGGGGCATATAATCATAATCGTAATAGTCATAGATATGGCATAAACAAAAAAAGATCGTGTTAGTAGAATACCAAAAGGTGTCAATGGCGGTGATTGTAACGCGATAATGAAGCGATAATATTGTCATAGTGAGGCGATTATGTAAGTGGAATCAGGCCCCAGGGCTTTGTAACGTTACCAATCAACACTTTAGATTACCGGTAAATAACGATACCTACTTTCATAAAGATAGGTACCTGTATAACGGTAAGTGAGTAACGAAAAAATAGCTAGTTGATACCCCCTGATCTGAACTGAACATATCATAAACCCATGGTAGCATAGATTTATATCTCTCATGGTAGATACCATGCATAATCCGAAGTTATTTTATTCTCTTTGGCATAAACCATGGTACCTACTTAAAAGGCATAAACACAAATCGCGCCAGTGCTGCCAACGTGTTAACATGTAAATTTCCCGGTAACTTAGGAAAATATTGAATCCTCATATTTATTAGACTTAAATTATGAATAGGTAGGTACTTAAAATAGGTAAAACTTAATAATTTTGTTAGTCTTTACATTATTTATACAATTTTAAGCTATTGCATAGCTTCTATCGCGGACCTTGAGCGTGGATGGTCGCAAATGAATACTCTCGCCCTCAAAATCTTCGACCCCATAGTAAATTAGCCGTCCCCTTTTCTAAACTTCAGATTTTTCATTCCGGAACACATGACACACAATTAAGATATAGGTACAACAATATTCCCCCAAATATAAAAAATTAAAGTGACTACCGTCAATCACCCTAAATTCGCCTACTTTTGACACATTTTTGTTTGCTATTCTAGATATATGTAGTTTTGAACAAAATCAAATATACCAGTCACTTTCTTTTACATCAGGTTATCTAATAAGAGTTAAAAAGAGATAAAATGTTAATTATTTGCATACTAAAATGGGTCGCAAAGATGCCAGGCGAATTTAGGCACTTGTGCCTAAATTCGCCTATCCTCATTTTTTCAGTCCCTGTAAGACGTGAGAATTGCGTTGTTAGAGAAGTTTTGTATAAAAGTTTTGCTTTAAACGAATTCAAACTCTAATGTTTCATAAAACAAAGTCTAATTCACAAAAAATGGGGTAGGCGAATTTAGGCACGCTTTTGAACAATGCGCACATCAGCTCCATACATTATGCGAGTTGTGGTTAGGGCTGCCAAAAATATTTTTTGTTGTATAATGAGACCAATATGCACTTACTACGTCGTACTCGGTCCCTGGCGCGAATGTAAAGCAAACCTAGTATAACCTATCCTACTGAAGTGTGTCTTTAAAATGAAACGATGGTTGATAATATAAAAAAAAATAAGAATTTTTATTCATAAAAGAAGTACCTTATCCTTCAAAGTAAAGTTGTTCAATTATGTGTCACTTTAGTTTTTTAGCTTATAAAACACATTTAGAGTCTTCAATAAATCTAACAAATATAGGCAGTTTTTAATCAAAATTAAAAAATACTGTCTTTTAAAAACATAACTTTATAATTTTTAGATCATATTTAAATGCGAGTCTTCCTCTACGTATATCACTTGCTGTTCTCCGCCGTTTTGTCTGCTCCGCCGTTTTGAAATTTTGTTTATTTTAGGCATCGCTATCTGAAATATAAATAAAAGCTTTCCATCACCATTCAAGCAAACAACAAGGCGTACCTAGTACCCACCTACCATTTTAATTAAAAATATCCTTTTGTTACAAATTTTTGTGTTCGTTGTTACAATTGCTTTTACGTTTAAGTTTCATTGGAATATTGTTTATTGCATAGGTAAATCTTTTATTTAAGTTGTACAACGTAACAAACATTTTATAAATGTATTTATCAGAATCAATTGTTATTAAATTATTTATTTATTTTTCATTTATTAATTATTAAGAATTTGGAGAACTAAACCCACCTGTCGGTAAATTCAGGTTGTGGATGATGCTAATGACAGTGGCGATATTTTCATAAAAAATGAATTGTAGATTGTTTATTATGTAAGAACTTTAATAGAACATACAAACGAAGATAATATTATATATTGAAATGTAACATTAAAAATGAAATAAAAAATTCAAAAAAAAAAAACGCCCAACTGTGACCAAAACCACCCCATCGGCTTAGTACACCCAGTATTATGCATTGCAAATTGTAGATATTATTAAATCCACATATTTTTTTGTTGCATCGCACCTTGGGTATATACATATTTATAGAAAAAAAAATCACCACCGCGATCTGTGCTATGAACCGAGTATTATATAGCATCGATAGTATATCATTTTTCAGTCATTCGATCACAACATACAACAAAATCATAACCCTTAATTTTGCAGTCGGGTAAGGAAACCAAGTGACAACCCTAAACCCAGGCGAATTTCGGAACTAACATGTCAGAAATTTTACCTCTAATTATTCAAATGGATTTTTTGTCACAACCACTTAACTTAGCTTATAAATTAATATATTGTTAGAAAGCCGGCAAAATTCAGCTTAGACTAATTACGGTGCTAATGGTCTTACCTCTTATTTTCTTCAGTTTACAGATGAAGTTTTGCAGACCACTTAAAAAACTTGCCTTGTTTGACTTTACTCAAAATGTGACTGTCATCTCATACATGAAGTTTGCTACAATTCGATTGCAGAATCTTGTCATAAAATAAAATTGTCTACTTAATGGTAGGTTTAGGAACCGTTATCTATGTTATAGTCCATGTTCTGACCATTTAAATAAATCAGGCGAATTAAGGTACACCAGGCGAAATTAGGGTGTTTGACGGTACTTAAAATTTAAAAAGCATTCAAAATATTCCTAAAAGCTTCTATACCCTACAGGAATTCTTCGATGAATAATTATATGTAATGTTAAGTAAAATCTCAGATTTGTATAGTAAATAATTAAGTTAGAATTAAGTAAAAATATGTTTGTACCTATACTCTTAGGAGCAAAAATATCATGTATTTTGTAGTGCCCCACCCGGGCTCATGTTGGTAGCTGTAACCTATTCTTGACCTTAGTACAACATGAAAGCCATAAACACTTGAAACTTGAAACAAATTCCAAGGCTGTAATTTCTGGGGCTGTAACTTACTAGCTGTAACAATATTACACAGCCCATGAAATTACAGCCATGGAAAGTTCTGCCACTACTTTCAGGGGTTGTAATTTCATGGGCTGTGTTTTACGACGCTGTAAAAAATGTGTGGCTGTAAAATACAGGTTGTAAGAAACCGTTACGACCCAGCTAAATACAGCCCAGGAAACCACTGCCATCTGTATACAAATTACCAAGTTGCGTAGTTCAGCCTGTAAATTCCATGGACGTAATTTCCTGGGCTGTTCATTGCAATTTAACCGGACCCGAAACAAATGTATTGATGCCATACTCATGAGAAGTATCGCAACAAAAATAATCGATACCGGTATCGTACTCGTATCAAAAGTATCGAGTACTTTTAAATTTTTGATAAATTTGAATAAAAATTGTACTGAAGAGTGGTTTATTAAATTAAAATTAAGTTTATTACAATCCAAAGTCATCTCCCTCCCATAGAGTGCTTAGTACCTCCTCCAAAATCTCGGTATCAAAATCAGAAAATCACAATTAGTTTAGTCAGTAAGATTTTATAGGATCGTTTTGAAACGTCTACTCTACCGCCTTTCGCATTCGGAATAGTGACCGACACGCAAGAACTTCGGGTCGGGCTAGTTTTTTTAAGCTATTACATAGTTTCTATCGCGGGCCTTGAGCGTGGAGACCGAATCCAGAAATTCCGTAACTTAACCTAACACTCCCCACTCCGACCGGCACAGCAGTGATACTTTTTAGTTTTGCTATAAAAAATGCTATGCAATAGCTTTACCGCGGCAGTCCCCGAGTGCCACACGTCTTTTTTATAATAAAGTTTTAATTTCTCATATTTTCATAACAATTATTTAACAATTTTGGTAAGGAAAAACGTAATAGCATTATTCAAAATAATAATTTGTTTCGAATCTACCTATTCTAAGTAGGTATATTATAATATATTAATGCGGAATTTAAATCCCAAGATTAAACCGTCATTTGCATCAGTCTTCGTCAGATTTTAGAGGAAGTATTAATGTACATTCTCTATGTTACTTACATCTCGAAGTTTCGGTATAATTCCGTGATTTAGGACGGGGACCTCCCCTATCTGTAGCATTAGCCATAGAGTCCATAAACAATAGTCAAGAAGAACGTTAATAGGATTCAATGAATCAGAATGCAGTTTGGAATATAATTCAAAAGTACTCGTCTGACAACTCTTGAAATAGGGAAATTAATAAAATTGTTGTGTATGTTGTGTAGTTGTGTTGTGTTGTGTTGTGTTCAACGAAGTGACTGATCCTACCTCTATTGCTGATTGTTTTAATATTTTTTTTATAGACATTGCATAATCATATAACTGTTGACGATGACTCTACCAATTATAATTTTAATAATATTGTATCCAATGTAAATAGTATGTATGATACGCCGTTAAGTTTAGATGAACAAAAAAAATTGCAAGCTCTCTCTATGACTCCAAATCCATAGGTAACGATAACATTAGCACAGACATTATTAAATTGTGTATTAGTTATATTTCTTGTCCGCTCTTATATGTAATTATTAATTAACCTTTCCTTAGAGCAAGGTATATTTCCGGAGAATCTTAAGCTGTCTATTGTAAAGCCATTGTTCAAAAAGGGCAATACATCAGAGACAGAGATGAACAACTGTCGACCAGTCACATTGATACCAATCTTCTCGTCTCGAAAATGTTCGAAAAAGTAAAAGTAGTTACATACGAGTTTGAATCAAGAACCATTGAATGAGTAACATTGTTGTTTTCACTTACCTACTCGTTTTTTCATAGAATATGTATGGGAATTGTTTTTTTAATTATTGCCCAAACGTACGATTTGATTTGGTATGTTACTTTGAGAAAAATTTTCCTGATTGGAAATAGAGCCGATTAAGACCAACTTGTTTTTTTTGACAAATGTCATTTTATGGGCGACCCGTTAATTTTGTCAAAAAACTAAAAATGGCAATATTTTTTTCTTCAAAATAAAACAGAGGGTTCCTAAGAACAAAACCTACATCTAACTACAAAAGAAACGGTAGCTACTCTTAAGGGGCCAAGAATTTCCCCCACCTGTATATATTATACTCGATATAAGCATGTTTGTTTTTAAGAATAAAGACATATTATTTCAACTAGCAAATCCAATGAGTAATTATAGCGTCCGATCAAGATATAAAAATAAATTATTTAAACCACAAGCGAGATTGACATTATCTATGAATAACAGCTTTATAATGGCAATTAAAATATACAGTAAAATTCCTGACACTTAAAGAAATGACATCATTATCTATACCATGTCCATTTTGAATGAGGCATAAACGTACAAACCGCCCATACCTAACCTAAAATTCACTTTGTTGGCGCGTCCTTCTATGCATAATTTACATTTTAGATCCTCCCTTCAATACTTTTTTTAATTGCTTACAATTATATCTGAAACTCGACGCCAAGCAAGTGAGTTTTTGTTATTTGTATCGTTGTTTATTTACTAACATGCTCCATGCTGGATGGATACGGTATAGATTTAAATTTAACTTGACAAAATGGGTGACTGAAAAATGTTTTTTTAGTATAAATGATATTTTTGAATATAAACTGTAGTATTAATTAATATTATTTGTAAATTGGTATTATATTGACCGTAGCTATTTGTTATTGTAAATTTTTAAATTAGTATTTTGACATGTACTTAATCTATAATATTTTAAATTTTTGGTCAATGGTCTTGTGTCTCGCTCTCGCACCGTTTGACACAAGGACAGACTCTGACACTGACTTTGACAGATGCTTCCAAAGAGTTTTTCGGTAGACGGCATGTCGCGCTAGGATTCAAATTAATGAAGGCATTATGGGTGGCAAAAAAGGCCGTCGTTTCCACGGGTTAAGAAAGGCTCCATTAGATATATATATATTATATTATATTAACAAATATTGTTACAATTTTATATAAGTAGATATTATTCTTATTTCACATTTGTTTTTCTGAGGTAGAATGAAAATTGTTAAATTTACCTTGTTACGATGTTTACAAATTGTTACCGTACATCTAACGAGTAGGTTTTTATATTTTATTTTTGTTTTTGTTTTCATTTCATTTTTATTATTACTAAAATTTTTATATTGCTTTTTGTAATTTTGTACTCTAAGGCACATTGTAAAATTATAAATGAGAAGCCCTGGGTCCTGAAATACAGCCAAGGCTAGTTCGGGATCCTACGGATTCAATACCTGAAACACTGTAATAGTGTCTAATAAACGAGTTTTATGTTTATGTTATGTTAAAAATAATTTAAGTGGTTGGTAGAGTCTGTTCAAGAAGAAAAGCAAATTCAACGTGCGAATGTACGATTACAACACAAAATCGTCAAATGACGCAGACGATCACGACGACATTACACGAAATAACTATCGATATGGTATGTTAATTATTTCTAGCACTGTTCTCATCCTAACCTAATAATGGAGAATTTCTAAATTGCCTTGTAGGTAACCAATTCCGAAAATTTCGGAATTGGTTACAAGGAAAGTTAATCAACACTTTTTTTCGAATGGATAGTCCATTTGAAAAAAAGTGTTGATTAACATTGAAAAAATGCGAAACCAAATAAACAGATTAATTTGATTCTTTGTTAACATTCCTTGTAACCAATTCCGAATTCCGATGCTGTTGACCGCAGATGGCCATGACAGCGTTACCGGACTTTGGCGGGCGCAGATGGCGCCTCGGCGGTAAAATTTAGCTTGGGGCGACACGCACAAGGGCCACAACTTAGGTGCGAGCCTCGGCTTAGGCTGTCGCCAGATGCTACGAGAGGGCATGGAGGTTACGCCTTATTCTTTGACCCCGCTTCCGGCGGGGTCGGTTTTGGTCGGCTGTGTAGTGTGCGGCAACGAATCGGTTGACGTCACCTCCGGGTTAGCGGCAGTGAGTGGGTCAATGGGGTCACCGAGAAAGTGTCTCGGTCTACGGAGGAGAGAACTCGTGGGAGGATTGTCAATGGGATAGTCGGGTATTGAGGAGATCAAAGGATTGTAATGATCCGAGGCCGAATCATAATGCCGCTGGGAGGCGGTCTTTATGAAATGGGCGATGGACTCGAGATTAAAGTCGCGATGGAGGTCATTATTGCGCATGTACCACGGACAGCTCGAGGCTTTGCGCAGGAATCTATTTGGACAACCTGAAGGGCGTAAGTATTGGCTGAGTGGCCGAATACTACAGAGGAGTACGTCATGACTGGGCGTATGACCGATTTGTAAAGTGTCACCTTATTTCTAAGGGACATTTTACTCTTCGCTTTATGGAGGCTGTTCAATCGGCCAAGTATAAACTTTGGGCGAGCGATTGGCTACAGCATGGAGATGAGGTTTAAAAGTAAGGCAGCGGTCTAACATCACCCCTAAGTATTTGGCTGATTTAACCCAAGGAATGGGTTTGCCAAAGAGGGAGAGGGTTCTGGGCTTAGGGTAATTCCGCGAAAAGTACACTGCTGCACTCTTCGTCGGAGTTACTTCTATTTATGATACCTACTGTTTATATATCTGTTGATGACATTTTTTATTTTTTTATGAGGCTTTTACAAAAAACCTTTTCGACAGATCCTCAAGTATAGGTTAAAACGAAATACATGCATAACATTGGCTAGTACTATATAAACTCTATGCTTATGTCTCTGAAAAAATTGAGAAGTGATTTTTTTATTCACTTTTATTTTTTGTACAGTGCAATACAAAAAATAAAAGTGAAAAATCAATTATGTGGATTTAGGGGGATTTGAAAAAAATACTTGGAGGTACAATTTAGTATGGGTGGCAACACTGACATTTATTGATTGAGTGACTGTCCGTCCGCCATTGGTTTGGTTGATTCGGTAGTATTCCGGCCGTGGTCTCGAACGTGGAATTCATCTAGGATTTAAAAAGGTAAACATTACGACGGTGATTTGCAACCTGATATTCCTCTCAAACCTTGGTTGTTATGTATAAAAAAGCCTTCACTTCCATATTATGCGGTCTCCGGTTGGGCCATGTTTGTACCCATTTTGTACCCCTGTTTTTCTTGCAATAAGGGTTAGGGATCAATGTGAATGTGGTTCTTCTCGCCTTTAGTTTCTAAACTTTGCAGATTTATTTCTGTACATAAATAATATAAAATTGTAGTTTATGCATTATTATGTTTCTCTATGCCTAGAATTTAAATTTATTTCAGTGCTTTAAGTACCTTTTTTATTTTGGTTTAAGTTTGATTTTGTAAATAATGAACTTGATTGAGTATATTATGTAAATTATCCTCTTTTGATACAATATTACCATGGGACTGCAAGTGTACAAGAGACTGGCGCATCAAAACTTAACTTACATAGAAGATATTCTGCAAAAATGTAATGCTCATGTTAAGCAAACCACTAACACCGTGTGTGAAAGCTGTTTGGTTGAAAAAATACATTGATTACCATTCGGCAAGAGTGAATACGTGAGTACAAGTACTTGTGAACTCCATGCTGATACATGCGGCCCAATGGAAGACGCATCTGTTGGTGGGTCGAGATATTTTGTTCTACTGAAGGATGATTATTCTAACTACAGGAGTGTGTACTTTGTGAAAACAAAAGATAAGATCAAACAATGCATTGAGAATTTCATCAATAAGGCCGAAAATTTAACTGGAAACAGAGTAAAGTTTTTTAGAAGTGACAATGGTCTTGAGTTTGTAAACAAAGAAATCAAGGAAATGTTTTCAAAATATAGAATAACACATCAAACAACAAGTGCCTTACACACTAGAACCGAAAGGGAAGGCTGAGAGAGAAAATAGAACATTAGTGGAAGCAGCACAGACAATGTTACATGAAGGAAACTTACCAAAGAAACTGGGTGGAAGCAATCAATATAGCAGTATTGGTCCTGAGTAGAACTAGGAAAATCATGAAAATGGTAAGTCTCCATTTGAAGTGTGGACAAATAAATGTTTTGACATTCAACAACTAAAGGTCTTCGGCACTGAAGTATGGACAACCTGATGAACCTATGTCCATATCCCAAAGGAAAAAGGTGGAAATGGGACAAGAAAAGAAAAAAAGGGCTGATGGTTGGCTGTGAATGTAAAAGGGTTTTAATTTATTTGTCACAAAAGAACACAGTAGAGACAAAGTTGTA
The DNA here is from genome assembly GCA_955876795.1 of Eupithecia tripunctaria. Taxonomy (NCBI): domain Eukaryota; kingdom Metazoa; phylum Arthropoda; class Insecta; order Lepidoptera; family Geometridae; genus Eupithecia; species Eupithecia tripunctaria. The sequence goes on along the minus strand of OY041599.1, from coordinate 338,192 downwards.
TTTTTAAGATGGTAAGGAGAAACTTCAGTTGAAGGAAGGGAAAAAAAGGCCCACACTACATCAATAGACCTGGAAGAACTCATGCTAAATGGTAAGCCTGAGACGGATGTGGACGAGCTACATGCTGACTCGGATGAAACACTTGAGGTGACTCTAAATAGTACTACTGGAGTGGATGAAGAATGTGATGATGACAATGAGTACTTACCATGCAGCGATGAGGACATTTCATTGGAAGAAAATAGAACCTTAGTAGAAAAAGCAAGCGAGTAAGAAAACAGGTATCTTTATATAAAAGCAATAATGTGCAGTTGAGCGAGAGTGAACCAGTTACATACACCGACCGAGGCTATGGAACGAAGTGATGCAAGTATGTGGAGTGAAGCTATTGTAAGGGAATTACAAACTCTTGAAGACAATAACACCTGGGATTACTGTGATGTACCAGAGGATATGAAAACAGTAAGTTGTTGTAATATATCGACGCAGGGGAGCTCAGAGGCAGGAGTGAAGTGACCGCTGGTTGGTAATGCACTGGCTTATTGTACTGAGGTGACATTGCAGGCATGCATGCATACGTAGATACATATAGTTACATAAGTAACAGTAGTAAATGAGTTAAAAATTTAAATACTCGTAATGTTATACAGTACAAAGCTATACCGTGTCCATTTTGAATGAAGCATAAACGTAAACAAACCGCCCATACTTAACCTAAAAATCACTTTGTTGGCGCGTCCTTTCACACGTAATTTACATTACTTGTCGATTTTAGATCCTCCCTTCAATAAAAATTGCTTACAATTATATCTGAACCTCGACGCCAAGCAAGTGAGATTTTGTTATTTGTGTCGTATTTTGTTTACTAACATGCTTCATTCAAAATGGATAAACCATAGGTTAGTCGCCTAAGGTTTTGAACAACATTGCATGAAATCAAATTGTTTGATTTAAATGATATTTATGCTCCAGTTGTGAGGTTGTCTACTAACAGAATGTTTAGCAGTGGAAACTAAATTAAATGTACCTATTTACCAAATGGATATAAATAATAATAATAATAGTATAATAATAATAAAATATTTTATTGCAGCAAAATAATACAAATGTAAGACAAATAAACTTAAGCTAACACACATGAAATAGGAAATTTTGTATATAATATGCTGAGCGAATTTAAATATAACTATGGAATATAAGAGGGGCTTTCTTTTAAGGAGAGATAAAACAAGTTGTGTTGTGTATATTGTGTACATATGTCACTTTAACCAGAAGGGGCAACGGATTCAGGAAACAATAATATTGTAAAATTAAACAAGTCTCTATATGGATTGAAAAACTCACCAAAGTGTTGGAATTTAAAGTTTGATACTGTATTAGTAATAATCAAAGGTTTTGTTAGGTCAAAATGTGACTCATCTTTGTATAAAAAGTGGCACAGATAAAACCTTTGTTTTTTATTATATTAATTTGTAGATGATTTGTTAATATTTGGCACAAGTAAGGATTGGAGAGGTTACAAATTAAAAAAAAAAATTAATAAAGAATTTAATATGAAAGATCTAGGATTGATAAAAACATTGAAGGAAGCATTTATGTATGTTGTTTCAGGCACTAGGCCGGACCTTTGTTATGCTATGTTATGCTGTGTTAAGTAGACATCAGCAGTGTGCTACTCGTGCATTATTGAGCTCGCTTAAACAAGTATTGCGCTATGTAAAACATACTGTTGACTATAACTTAATTTACAAATGTAATAATAATAAATAAATAATAAGTAATGAATAATGCTGGACTATTCACACAGCATTATCTAGCCCCAAGCTAAGCAGAGCTTGTGTTATGGGTACTAGATAACTGATATACATAATACAATACACTACATAGATAGATATTTTTTTATTATATAATAGAAAACATCATGATACAATGATACAATGTTGCAAGGTTTTTGTGATGCAGATTGGGCAGGCGTCCAAAGAGGTCAGGCTACCTGTTTACCTTTGCAAATTGTCTAGTAGTATGGTGCTCAAAGAAGCAATCATCTGTAGATCAGCACATGCTATTTCAATGTGGCTTTCAACGGATAAGCATATTATTTCTTCACGTTCTTCTAACGTTCTTTGAACTTCATGAGTTTACTAGCTGCACCCGCGCACGCGTTATTATGGGATAGCCTATGTTTGATTCCAGGATTAGAGTTATCTGTACCTATGCTAAATTTCAGCCCGATCCGTTCAGTAGTTTTGGCGAGAAGAGGTAACAAACTTCTATCCATCCATACAAACTTTCGCATTTATAATATTATTGTGATTAAGTAATATTAGAGAGCCTCCACGAAAAGCATGTGATCTGCAAACCGCTCTCTCAGCTACCCCGGGCGGGTGGTCGCGTGGACGCGCCGGCGACAATCGGCAGAGTTAATTTATTTAGCTTTCTCTAGAAATTTCTTATCTTTAGATTGAAACACGCTCACCAACGTCGCGACGCCGAAATGGATCAGGCCCCACCCCAGTGGTCCTAAAAGGCCGAGGTTGTCAGGGCAGTCTCAGGGCTCCTCACAAAATTTAATTTAATAATTTAGCATTTAAAAGCTATCAGCAACACGTCCGCACTGAGCGAGGTGCAATGTTTGCAATGCAAACATTGTCGCCTTCTCCCCTTTAAGGTTATTCACTCATTATGGGACACCCTGTATAAGTAGTATAAGATTTTATTTCCCAAATGAATATGTTGCAGGTGGGCGCGGCGGAGGAGCTCCTGAGCTGGCAGGAGGTGGCAGCACTCTCGCGGACAATGGATCGCAACGAGCAGGAGCGCGAACAACTGGTGCGCGCCGTGCGGCTCGCGCTGTCGAACGTCCCGCCCGGCGAGTACATGCCCTGGCGCGTGCTGCAGCAGCGCCTGCGGCACAGCTATCCGCAGCCCTCGCACCTGCTGTTCGACGTGATGCAAATGGCCTCGGAGGGCGAGCTTGAAGTGCTGCAAGGCGAGCCAGGCAGCATTGGCAACTTCTCGTTGCGCCTCTGCGACAGTCTGCCGCCCGCCACGCAGGAGGAAGGCCTGAAGCCCGCTGCGGAGGAGGACGGCCTGAAGCCCGCTGCGGAGGAGGACGGCCTGAAGCCTGCCGTGCAGGAGGAAGGCCCGCCGCCCCCCAACCCCTGAGCGCCGCGACGAGAGCGCGGCCGGCGCACGTACCGTGTATAAGTATAAGTATTTATTTCACTGGCATGGTTCTTGGTCTCTGGCAGCGCGAGTAGTGTAGTGTTTAGTGTCCCCCAAAGTAGTATTATTCGGCCGTAGCCTTAAGTGATATTTTCTAGTCATAACTTGATCTTTTAAATAATAAGATACTCTTGCAGTCAGACCTTAGCCTGACTGTTTGTTCTAATCATTATATTATTAATGTAATACATTCATAAGTCGCGATCTCTAGTCTTTTACACTCAAGACTCATCTTGATTTTCTTACATAATTATTTATATTTAAGAAATCATTACTTAGGTATTTAGATTTGTATCTCTTTCTAAGAGAAAGTACTGTGTATAGCGGATGACATGGTATTCCATTTTACTTGGGTACTGCCATTTGGTACTTATTTATTTCAGCGCTGAACTGACACTTTTATAAAGAAATCAAAAAATCTTTTCCCAACAGTCCGCGGTCTGCGACGTTTTTTGTAAAATTTTGAAATATCCTAGTTTTCTTCACATTGGTGGGCATCACGTCCGCTATAAGAGCCCTAGTTCGGTTTTTTTTTCTTTGAACGTGTTCCCTAAATGTTGGTATTCCTAAATTACAAAGATCTTTTATAAAAAGGTGTAGAGCTTACATATGGGCAGAAGCCCAATTTGAACATTTATTATAATAAATTGTCTTGGAAACCTTGTATAGTGTAAAGAACGCCCTCAATTCCCACGACTCTTTTCTTTTTGAACAGACTACAAAAGGGCTTTTATAGCCATGCTAATATAATCTGTGAAATCATTTCAAATCTTAGGATACTATTGAATTCTGTAATATTATGAGTATCATGTACACCAAAATAATGCTCTCCAGAATAGACTCTTTAAATTCAGTAGGACCGATAAGATTTATGGTCTATTTTTAGATATAACCTACATACCGTAAGATACATACTATAGATCTCAGTATTAGATAAGTGATATTCCCATCTCTACTAGATTGTATGTAAAACTACCCACTATATCATGTTTTTAAAGATAACCATTTATTTATGGATCTTTACTAAAATAATCTTTGAAAACATTCATAGAAGCATAGAAGAAAAATGTGTTTGAATTTTCATGAACAGAAATGCAAATGAGCAAATTCAAACACATCTCTTCACACGATCGTGAGGGTAGTTTAATTTAGTCCTATATTTTCTATATATTATATTCCTTATAAATTAAACGTAATACGTAATTAACCTCTTTGTTTATTTTGTACATTTACATTACATTTTCTAGTTTATTTCCATCTCTTGACCTGTGTCCAGTCGACCGACGACATCGTCGTCAGTATCATATTCAGCATCAATGAGTCAGTCAGTGCTGTGAATATCATAATATATAATTTCCCTTAGGTATGGGGAACGGGACGGGCAGAAAGGATATGCTTACTTTTGATTAAAAGATTAACTACTTAACATACATATTTTATATTTATGAATTACTTATTATTTTAATCTTTGGACATTTAAGTTTTTTATTTTACATCAAACAAAATAAAAAGTTAAGCGTTCTGCGACTCAGATTTAAAAAAAATGTCGGTAAGCCTTTTGCCCGACCAGGGCGGGCAAAATGGTTATTTAGGTCGGGCAAAACGAACACAGTACATACCTGCGCCCGAAAACAGTGGCATTGAATTTGAAAGCCACAGTTAAGAAAATGCCAACGCACGCACACTAATATTAGATATACTCGTATAAAATAACTGTTATTGTCAATAAACCCAACTGTTATTATTGCCATTTATTGAGCAATCACGAACACACAATCGCCGATTCTTAACAAGAGTCTTCCGGCCAGGTGGGATGACGAACTACGGAAAACTGCAGGCAGATATTGGATCGGATGCGTCAAGCTGAAGACAGGGCGCTATGACGCTCATTAGGCGAGGCCTATGTCTGGACTCTGGACATAGGCCTCGCCTAATGAGAGTCATAGCACACACACCAGGTCCAATGCTGGCTGTGGACTAATAAATATAGGCTGATGATGATGATGGTGATGATAATATGAGTGAGCTCACTTCAACAAACACGGCAGTCTCGCTACGGAGAGGTCTTATCTAACGGTGTAAACAGCCTAACTCCCTATACTTAGGTAGAGAAGCGCAGAATCCTCGCAGGATTCCCAACGAAAACCTTTTCCGGAACATTTGCTGAGATAATATCAACTCCAATTTTAATCCACCTCTCCATGGAGTAGGTACCTACATCGGTAAGCTAGGATGCTAGGATATAGGTGGGCATGATAATAGGAAAACTAAATAGGCTATATAACAGGAATTGAAAAATACGGTAGACGTAATTTTAAATTCCTGCTATTTTTTGTGAAATGATAGGTACAATAGGTACATAGAGTTTATATAGTACGGTAGGTAGGTATCATGTTTGTGCATCTGGCAACTTCGTAAAAATCTCTTATCAAAATAGTAGTAGGTACCTATGAGAAGTAGTCCACTAGAGTCACATAACTACGAACTTCGAAAGGTACCTGCTGCCTCGGTCTCTTGTTAGGAGGTGGGTGCAAAACATGACTTAACCTACGCGTGGTCTAGTTTGCACGAGCAATCATAGATGTCGCTTCACACAAAATATGACACGGTGATTCACTATAATTATTATGACTTAGGGCCTCTTTCACCACCCTCAAGTAAAGTGTTGAGTAGGCTAACCACTAGATAAAGTCACCCGTAACTTCACATGCCAATTTCACGATGTTCGAGTAGCACTAATCATATGATTATCTGACCAGTAACTTACTCGTCACAACATCTGCCAATTAGCGTATTTACTTTACAGTTCAAAGCTGTAAGTTTTCATTTTGTGTCGATACTTATCAGAAGAATATCCAACGATTATTTAAAATATATTAATAAAAATGGATTTATTTGACCTAATTGATCATCAATTGGATGAATTACAATATTCTACGAAGCAACAAGTACCTAGGATTCGTGTATTTAAATTCCGTGTTGATTATTTTACGGACCTAGATGAAACTGATTATTTTGCTAGATTTCGCCTATCAAAATATGCAGTAAACAAAGTGCTTATCTTAATATGTAAAACACAAAATCATCCCTAAATCGCAAAGGTGAGTGGTTTTTTTGTCATTAATCAAATGATTTAATTAATACCTAACCTATAAAATCTACTGACATTCTCGTCGAAGCATCGCTTTGTTTATTTTCCAGCACATCTTGGTATTTCTGCACAAGATGCACTAAAATATCCCTCTCATTAATAAAAAAGTTTGCACTTCTTTCCCTTTTAACTTTATCCATGATAGAAAATAAAGAGAAATAATCATACGCACGACACAACGCTTTTCAAAAACTCCCTCCAAAACACCAAAACAAAACAAATGACAAGACATTTGACAACGGCCTATGACGTTTGACGTTTATTGAACGATGATTGAACGAATGGTAGGGTATGATTTTATACGACATTCACTTAACCAGTAAGTTGTTACTCGAGGCTCAATTTTCGTTTGTCAAATGGACAAAAGATACTCGTGACTTTTACTTGCCAATTAACATTATCTAAGAAGTAACTACTCAACACTTTACTTGGAGATTGTGAACGAGGCCCTTAGTGTTGTTTGTTGCATGCATGCATAGAGTTTATATAGTACGTTGCATGTTTTTCAAAGCAGAAAAAATCAAGTTCCGATCCGATCTACCCACAGATATCTGGATCTACTATGTAGACCTTGGCGCGTTCTTTTTTTTTAATCTGTTCCAAGATCTATCTAATATCTATTGTAATCAAGGTTAATTAAATTAGTAAAAAAAATTGTAATAAATAATAAATAGGGCTACACCGCCTCACCCTTGGCTTTTGACCCATAAATCATTTCCTTGGCATAGAAATAACAACGCGTGCGAAATCGTGGACAGCAACTAGTGTTTTATAAAATTATAATTCTTACAAAAACAGACATCAATTAAAACCAGTTCAAGCTTTCAAATAAAAAAAAATCATCAAAATCAGTTCACCCCGTCAAAAGTTCTAAGGTAACAAACATACATACAGCCATATTTAAAACCTCTTTTGAAGTCAAGTTAAAAATACCTAATTGGAATTTTATAGTGATCAAAATAAAGTTATGAGCGCCATCTCTGCCCTAGGAGTTGAACTATGTCCTGCCATTGTTTGTGTACGCGTGGTCTAGTTTAGAAAAGCTACCATAGATGTCGCTTCACACAAAATATGACACGTCTCGTCTGTCGCACTTTCCAAAACTATATTAATTTCAAAGCTGATAAAGTCATGTTTTTTAATGGTATGTTTGTACTACTGGCTTAGAATTTGCACGCACCCACCTCGCTCGTGTCGTAAGAGGCGACTAAGGGATATCCCCTGGTCCATGCCCCTGCATATCAATTCTATAAATAAATTGCGTTCCCCCATTGATTAATAAATCAATGCGTTTCCCAGCCCAGCGTGGGGATTACGGGTTTCACCCCATGTGATAAAAGCCGTCGTCTTGGTTGGTCCAGCAGTGGTGAGTGAGGTGTATGTAGGTACCTACCTACTTGTTTAGCGTAGCGTTACATTCATTATACCTACCTTTTTTATTTTTATAGGTACTTCTACATTATCTGTATTTTTGTCGAGTTTACATAAAACGCACTTACAACCTTAAGTTAAAGTGTTTCGAAAGTGATATAAGTAGTTTGAAACAAAGATTGACGATTTAAATCCTTGGTTAGAATTGTGAATGTCGTAAGTGCCATCTCTCCCCTAAGAGGTGAACTACGCCCCACGCACGGTAGGTAGTTTATAACATGCAGATAGGTACGGAGAAAACATAAAAAAGCACCAGCAACAATCACTTTTAAAATAAGTTGAGTAATTTTGAGCCGAACGCTGTTAGCCGTCTTAGCTTAGCTCTAGCTTAGCTGGTAGCAGCCGCGACTGGTCCAGGTGCTGATCAGACGAGAACGACTCGAGACGAGAGCAAGGATATCAAAGCGTAGCTCGCCGAGCGGAGAACTGAGTCGACTGCACACACGGTGCAGTCAGCTCCTGTGCGGAGAACTGAGGCGACTGCACACACGGTGCAGTCAGCTCCTGTGCGGAGAACTGAGGCGACTGCACACACGGTGCAGTCAGCTCCTGTGCGGAAGACTGAGGCGACTGCACACACGGTGCAGTCAGCTCCTGTGCGGATAACTGAGGCGACTGCACACACGGTGCAGTCAGCTCCTGTGCGGAGAACTGAGGCGACTGCACACACCGTGCAGTCAGCTCCTGTGCGGAGAACTGAGGCGACTGCACACACGGTGCAGTCAGCTCCTGTGCGGAGAACTGAGGCGACTGCACAAACGGTGCAGTCAGCTCCTGTGCGATGTGACGACGTGTCAGAGTGAAGGGAGTGGACTCAAACAAATAAATGCATAAAAATGCGTGCAATAAAATGCACGCTGAAAGACTTACATTGGTTTTTAGTTCTGCGGCCAGCATTATTGTGCCCTCCTCGCCCCGCATGAAGACTAGCCCTGGCGCGTCCACTGCCCACCTCATAAGTACTCGTAATGGCTATATTAATAGTTGTTATTGAACGAGTGGACAAAATGATTTTATGTTTTTTCGAGGATTAAATCCTGAGCCAGCGAAGCAGTCTAGGATAAACTAAACTGATGAGATAGCGAAAATTTTAAAGTCATGAAACGAAACATATTTGCCCTCCAAAAAACTTTTCAGCAGGACTAGCGAGACAATATTTTGTACCTAATTAATAATTACTTGGTACAACTTGCAAGGGAACAGATTTTTTCTAAACTGGACCAAATTGAATGAAATGAATGATTGAATTCTTAGAAATCACCTTAGATAATAAACTTCAACGGGGCCCGCCCACACATAGATAAGCTATCGAAGAGACTTAGTTCTGCAGCATATGCAGTCAAAAAAACTGTAAGATGACGGATTTTTTAGAAAGATTATTAATGCAATTACTTTTATAGTATTATGTCTTATGGTATACTGCTGTGTGCGAGGGAGCGCTGCAGATATTATCCAGGTTCCAGAGAATCCCTAATTCCCTACGTGATAAATTCAAAGAAATAAATGTAATGAACTGTCATTACATTTATTTCTTTGAATTTATCACGTCAATTAACCAACACACCAAGTCAATTTACCTATTCATAAAAAATTCAACAGTTTCCCAAAAATTGCGATATACATAATTTATATAAGTACTGAATAAACAACAACAACTAGCTGTACTCACAACTAGGCTTCATATAACGAATGTAGGTATGAAATACATGTAGGTACAGGTGTTTTTAGGTCTATAATATGATTCAATGTATTCCTTCCTACCGGTTTTTCGGTGTGCAATGTCTGTTTACAAGTAATAATAATCAAAACTGAAGTTATATTTGGGTTACAATAAAATTAAACAAAACTAAGGTAGTCTGTGTTGAATGAAAACAACTTAAAAATAACGAATGTCATTCATGAAGCAAAAAAATCTTTGTCAGTTAAATAATCATTTATAGAATAATAACATTTATTCGAAAGAATTATTTTCAACTTTCTCTGAAACTCCATACTCGGCAGAAGTCTTATAGACTGTGGTAATTTATTATATATGGAGGGTGCCACAGCAAAGATGCTTTTACTCATCATGGTGGTTTTTCTGCTTATATTGCAGACTTTATTGTTGTCACGCCTATTACGGATCACAAAATCCGACGGTCGACCGAAGAGATTTCGATTATTCTTGATAAACATAGCTGTCTCCAAAATATACAGTGATGGTAGAGTCAAAATTTTATACCTAAGAAAAAAGGGTTTACAAGAGTCGGTTACTTTTAGGTGAAACATGGTTCTAATGCATCGCTTCTGAAATTTAAAAACTTTTAAAGTATCTGTCGAATTTCCCCAGAACATTATTGCATACCTTATATTAGATGCAATTATACCATGATACGCAATAAGTAAGGTATCTATATAGGTATATTATAAAGGATACTTCTACAACAAAAAATGCACTGAACTGCCGAATTCAATAAAAATACACGCAGATAGGTAGCTAAGCTGCTCTTGATTTGGGGGCGTTTGACGGATATCTTTTAAAGAAAACTGGTGTAAATTAATTAAAATGAAAAAACGTCCTGCCGATTTAGAGGCAATCTTTATTCTGTCACACAGGTCGCATTGGCCATCAGAATAAGCATTTACATTTCCAGAACTTGGTGTTACTAGAGCTCAACTGAATCTAAAACAGAGGGGTGAGGGGTATCCGTAACTACCTACAAAACATAATAACAAATAATAATCCTACTAATATATAAACGCGAAAGTTTGTAAACGTGTATGTAAACAAATGTTTGTTGCTCTTTCACGCAAACACTACTGAACGGCGCGGGCTGAAATTTTGCATACAGGTAGTTCTTGGAATAACACCAAAGCACCGTTGTCATCCCATAAATCCAGCTAGTAGGTAATAAAACACAAGTCTCTTGTAAGATGACGATTATGTACGATTTCAATTGGCAATAATTGATTGTTAGATTTTCCTCATGAGTGGCCCCCGGAGTGCGTTCGAAGTAATAAATCCGTCCGGATAATGTAAAGTCGGCGACGCGACGAGCGACGTGTCGTCGTCGTCTCGTCTCGTCCCGCGGCCGTGCTCCCGCGCCGCCGCCGCGCCGCCGCCGCCCAGTCGCGTGCCGCCCGCCCTGCAGTGCACTCGCCGCGCCGCCCAAAGGTTAGTACAAACTTTTACTAAAATACCTTTATTTGTGCCGAGAAAACATGTAATACAAATGCTACTCGTTCTAGAGTGGGTTTAAAGTAAATCTTACACAATGTCAACGGCGAGAGCGCAGACCGCAGGCGAACTGAGAAGTATTTGTGATTTAGTTTTATTTTCGTAGTGCAGCCAAAGGTCCTGCGGAACTGTTGCACACGGAGCTCGGTACAACCGCATGTGTCGATGTAAACATCTTCCTGCGCAGGACCGCTTCCGGTATAGTGGGTGTTTGATAAGTGATAAGTTTCTTGGTGGAAACAAATGAAAAGAAAAGGAAACGTTTTTTAATACTATTGCACAAAAATCTGATTATCAAGATAATTATTAATTTTGATAAAATACCTAGTTGTTCTGTGGTTGCGGTTATAATTAATCTGTTTACGTGCTTAATTATTATTCAGTATTTATTGCAAATAGCGTCTCACAAAGGTCTGTGTTAACAACCAATCTGATAGTGAATATAACTTGTTAGTTCGTGTAATGTAAACAAACTCATGTTGCAGATGTTTGTGGATTTGTGCCACGTTTGTAAACACCTTGTGTTTTTTTGGCATTAACTTTGAAAGTTTTATACAGCATTCGGTACATTTAATATATTTTTACTTACCTACTGAAACGACGGAAATCCATATCATTTTATTTCCGTGGCAATGTTTTTGAAGAATTTGACCTTCACTATTTCTTATTCATTGTATTTATGAAAATAATTTATTGAAAAAGAAAAACAATAAATTAATAGAAATAAATTAAAACTAGTATTTACAATTGCGCGTTGCAGACAATATATAATATTGGAAAAAATATATATTCCTGATTGGAAAAGAAAACATTACCTACAACAATTTGTTTGGAACACCATTTACTAAATTTTATGTTTTTTCATCTTATTATGTTCAAATGATAACACGTTTTATTGTTAGTGCCGAACCGTACCACACGTAGGGTTGCCAGCCAGATGCGGGCTCATCATTTCCGGGACTTTTTGACTTCTGTAGTTACAAACGGAGTTGGAGTTTAAGAGTCCAAATCCAACAACAAATGTTGGTTGTTGGACGGGCAATAGAAAAAAAATACTAGTTAGGTATTTCAAAAGAAAATAATTATTTTTTTTGTAACTATAGTTAATAATTAACTTACACACTGTTAACATATTATGGTATGTACACAGTCACATTTAGTCTTTTTAATTCCAAATAAATTTTGTCACTCTTTTAAATAAAAAATAAATAACTTCAGTTCTCAAACATAAAACCAAACTTAGCTTAAAACAAAATATGCCTTATCATTTTAAGGCAAAATCAACATTCAAATTATCTAACAATAGGAAACAACTGAACTTCAATCAAAAATTGAGCATCTCATAAAGATTTATTAATAATAATAAAACTTTGGTACCAGTTTATCAACATTATGTACAAACTAAAGCAAAAACTGAACACCTCTCTTTGGCAAATATAAAATCATCTTTAAACAAAGTAAATTCGACTACTTTTTAAAATATTTATAACTAGATTTTGCCATTTTTAAAAGTTTTTCTCCGTCACTGCTTTTAAAAACTGACAAAATTTCTGAGTAAGACTCTTTATCAAACGAGTTTGCAGTTCAGATTTGACCAAATTCATGGACATAATTTTTCGCTCATTAGACCATAAACTATTTAACAGACTAAAAATTATTTCGCAGAAGGCTTGTTGGAATTGACAAAACAATACTATTTTTTTTCAGATTTACAAAGTCATTAGAAAGGTTAGTTCTAAAGAAATAGGTCCAAATTTTATCGTTTGGCAAGTCTTTTGGAAGGACCTCAAAAACATCTTTCAGACACGTGAACTCTGTATACAGTGAATCAATGTCAACAGTATCTTTAATTTTCAATATACAGTATGTAACAGGAAATTCAGAGAGCACTTCCCAAGTCAATTTCAATTCCTCTGATTTAAGAGATAAAAACTCAAACTCACGCGCGGTGACGTAACTTTGTAGTAAAAAAAAGTGTTCTGTTCATGAATTCCGGGACAGTAAGTTTAATTACTGGACACGGACCACACGTGAAATTCCGGGACTTTCCCGGAATTCCCGGCCGTCTGGCAACCCTAACCACACGTCAGCCCAGTTCAGTTTCCTAAGTTTCTCGTTATTCACCGTTATTTAATGAAGTAATGACTAGCGGATGCCGGCGCCTCCGCCTCCTCTCTTATATTATATACAATGTCAAGTAACAATGCAAAATGATGCAACTCTACCGACTTAAGCTGACCTTGGATATTCGCGGTGGAACCGATTTGCTAAATCCAGATTGACTAGGTACTTAACTCCTAACGATGAGAAAGTGAAGAGGCACATTAGAGCAGGGCCGAGTGCACGGGGCTGATGAAAAGCCCTCGCTGCTGCGCGCCCATTAATCCAATACCGCTACCACACAGAACAAAATCGTGCATTCTATTATGCGGCTTAAACTCGTCATATTTAGGTACAGTGACGAAATAGCTTCCCACAAGCTTCAAACGAGTAGTCTGCGAGTGTCTGTCATCTGATGCCGTCATTACAAAATTCATCTCAATGTTACGGGTTAAAGGCCACATTAGAATGCACATTCTGCTGTGCTGCAGCGGTGCTTTCCAGGTAGAATGAATTTTTCCTGCTAGAAAAACCACAATAACTGACTGTCCCGACTCGGGATTTAAACCTAGGACCTCATAATCAAGAACAAGCCGGACGCTAGACCAACGAGGCAGTTCGTGGAATAACTGAAAATTAACCTATGAACTTGTGCCGAGAGAAAAGCACTAACAAATAACAAAACAAATCGCATCATGCTGCGGGTTCGTTTCCCGCCTCGGGATAAACTTTTGTCCAATCCATTATTGCACCCGAATCTCTGAGTTTTATGACTATGGTAACAAAAACTGTGTAATTGAATGTAGGTAGTATGATTATCTACCTATGTACTGCAGGTTGTATTGTATGCAGTGCGCGTAACACGTGGCGCTGTGCGCACTCGGACTCAATAAACAATAAAATTTAAATAAATGAATAACTAGTTCCACCCAGGCAGAGTGGTGCAGTGTGGAGAGTCATACTTTTGGGATGCCTTCACTTTCCACAACTCCCATAGACATTTTATTCTTGAGAGATTATAATCCCGTAAAACTTAAAAAGCTAATAAATTTGGACTGTGTGGGATACTGTTGTTACTACCTCTACTCTACTCATATACCACTCCTCAGCCTCAACCCCAACAGCCTGTATCGGTCCACTGCTGGACGCAGGGCTCCCCTGATAAGCGCTTTATTGGAGTTTATCTTATGGCGGGTAATGCCCATAATCCTCACCCTGGGCATGCGGGTTGGGGATTCAGATTCAGATTCAGATTCATTTATTTAATAACGCTTGTTACATGTCATAAAAGAATTAAAAATTAAATTAAATTAAAAATGAATTCAATTATCAAAAATTACAAATAATAAATTGTACAATACAAGATCAATACAAGCATCACAGTAATAATTGTAATAAGTAGCCAATAAGGCATAGGTACATGTTATAACGTATGATCGTTTTTACGAAAGAATTCGTCAACTGTATACCTATACTTATTGCTTGCTCGATAAAACAGTTCTTCAACTTGTTTTTAAAGGACTGCGCTGATCGGGCAGCGGTAATCATTTTTGGCAGGCGGCCCCATCATCGCGTGCATCAGTTTGGTGGTATAATTGTTCTGCAGGGGGCGCTGCTGCCCTCTCTTCGGTGGATATCCCTTAGTCGCCTCTTACGACACCCACGGGAAGAGTTGCGGTGGTGCTAATTCTAAGCCAGCACCACAAAGCTGGATGATGCCACTCACTTCCACATAAGTGCCGCGATTTTAAAAATATAAAGAAGTAGCTACTCTAATTTTTTGTTGGTCTGACACACAACTCATCCACTGTTAGTAATGCTGCATTTCTATTACTACCTTACCTACTACCCGAACAAGACATTCAAAAACACAACCTAATCAATAACCCTTCTCCTTTATTCAAGTCACAATAAAAGAACAAAAAAGACGTGTGGCACTCGGGGACTGCCGCGGTAAAGCTATTGCAATGCCATCTAGAGGCGAGTTGCTGAACTAAAGAGACAAACGTCAAGGTTTTTTCGTTACGGAATTTCTGGATTCGGTCCCCGCGCTCAAGGCCCGCGATAGAAGCTATGCAATAGCTTAAAAAATGTACGTGACGTGGATTACCCACGTCACGTACATTTACACGTTATTACAAAGTTTACACGTTAGCGAAGAGGTCGATTCAGTAAAGTAGTGTTTACTAGCAGCGCCTCGCGGTTTCGCCCGCGTAGTTCCCGTCCCCGCGGGAATTCCGGGATAAAATATAGCCTATGTCACTCCCTGAAAAGTAAGCTTTTTGATGATAAAAGATTTTTTTAAATCGGTTCAGTAGTTTCCAGGATTCAATACATACAAATAAACAAATCTTTCCTTTTTTAATTTATTTCATCTTATGATTATGATTGCATGATTGATCATTTAGATACAGGTGTGTTTATGTCTATGTGTTTAAATGAATGGAATGTATTTCTACCAGTTTTATTGTGTGCAATATTTTTGTACAAATAATAACTTAAATATAAAATAATATAACTGAACTTAAAGCTAATGTCGAATGAAAACAATAAAAAATAACGCAATATCATTCATGAAGCAGAAAAATCTTTTCAGATAAATTTGGATTTCTAGCATAATAAATAACACTTATCTTATTTCGTAGTAATATTATAAACGCGAAAGTTCGTAAACATGTAGGTTTGAGTTATTTTGTAAGTATAAAGAAAAAAATAAACGATTTGACTCTGACTCTGTGAACATGTATGTATGTTTGTTGCTCTTTCACGCAAAAAATACTAAACGGATTGGGCTGTAATTTTGCATACAGATAGTTCTAGGCCTGGAACAACACATAGGCTATAACGCGTGCAAAGCCGGGGCGCAGCTAGTTTGGGAATAATTTGGAAGTATCTCTGAGACTCGTAAAGCTCGGCCGTGTCTCACAGACAGCACAGAGATAGTGGAGAGTGCAGAGTGGAGAGCGCACGCAGCCAGCGACGTGCGACGTGCGCGTGAACGTGCGCGTGCGCGTGCGGTGCAAACAAACGTACAATAGAACTAACTGGGATATAAAAATATTTTTAGTCAGGATATCCCGTTGCGTTGCAGAGCAATGCTGCTGCGACTATTTATAGCTGCATGCGACGCGCCACCGCCGCGCCACCGCCGCGCCACCGCCGCGCCACCGCCGCGCCACCGCCGCGCCACCGCCGCGCCACCGCCGCGCCGTCACCGCGCCGTCGCGTCGTCGCCGCCACGCGGTGACGAGAGCGCGCCGTGCGCTGACACTGTATAGCAGCGTATTTAGATGGATACAAAGATCATACTTTGTACCGCACAAACGGCATGAATAAATAATCCTGTACAATCCACACAGCATTATCTAGCCTCGAGCTAAGCAGAGCTTATGTTATGGGCACTACATAACTGATATACAACACTACGGTACTTCTTTCATATAAGTATACTACATAGATTTTTTTTATTATACCTTCAAAACATCCAGAAATGATGCAGATCATACACACAATTGTCCCGAGGCGGGATCGAACCCCGCAACGGACCTTCTCCCACCGCGCCACAGTAAAACACAATAAATGCTAAGAGTAAATACTCTTAGCATTTATTTTTGACGACCTCTGTACGAAGGCGGCCTGGCCTTATGGCCATGGCTTATGGTTCTCAATCACAATCCCCATGCTGGGCATACGGGGCATCGCAGTTTGCGATCCCAAACTCGCATGCCCATATTGTAAACGACTTAAGATTTTCTAAGTTCAACCTATCGTTCAACTGCAATAAAGCCGTGAAATTTTAACTGAAGGGTAGTTTTTTCAGGGTCCAACCCGAACGTACTGTATATATTTTTTTTAATTCAAAGAACCTTGCATGTACATTAGAGACATATGCATGTTTGTAAAATCTTACCCACAACACTTTACCAGGCGCAGGGATATTATCACTCGACAAAAAAGAGCAAAATTTAGTAATCTGCTGTACAACCCACAATGTTACAAGCGGATCTATGAAAAAAATGTTTTTAATATGTGCATTGTCATCTACAATAAGTTACCAGAACACATTAAAGACCTCAATGGTAACTTATTCAAACAAAAGTTAAATCAGTGGCTGCTTGACAAATGTTTTTATAGTATAAATGAATTTATTAATTTTAAGTAGAATAATTTATTATATTTTGACTATTATTGTAAACTTTAATTACCAGATTGTTGACTATTTATTTTATTTTAGAATGTATTAATTACCGTTATTTATTATTATTGATTATTATTGAATATCTGATTACATTTTTACTTTAATATTTGCACACCTGCTTGCGGGTTGAATACATTTGACATTACTCTAGTTATAAGATCTGACATATACCTGTAATAATGTATTCAGCAAATAAATGATTTGATTTGATTTGATTTGAGTTTGGGACGAGTTCTACTCCAACTCAAAAACTAAGAACCTAACAAAAGTTTATTTTCGCTACTCTTACCTTAAACTAAAAACAAAACATTTTGGTGATCACTTTATTTTCTATGTTAAATGTGGGTGACCGGTTTTTTTGGTAGAAATTATAGTATGTAGTATTATTCGCCTATAGATGGCAGGAAAAGTCATATTTTTTTTAAAAATCAAGTTATTTACTTACTAAACAATTAAAATTAAAAAAAAGACGTGTGGCACTCGGGGACTGCCGCGGTAAAGCTATTGCAATGCCATCTAGAGGCGAGTTGCTGAACTAAAGAGACAAACGTCAAGGTTTTTTCGTTACGGAATTTCTGGATTCGGTCCCCGCGCTCAAGGCCCGCGATAGAAGCTATGCAATAGCTTAAAAAAAAATAGTTAAGTAAATTTTTATTCCTGAGATGCCTTCAAAATTAGCCTACCAACTTAAAAAAAGTAGTTACATACGAGTTTAAATTAAGAATCATTGAATGAGTGACATTGCTGTTTTCACTTAGGTACTCGTTTTTTCATAGAAAATGTATGGGAATTGTTTATTTTATTTATTACCAAAACTTACGATTTGATTTAGTATGTTACTTTGGGAAAAGTGTTCCTTGTTGAAAATAGAGTCGATTAAGACCAACTTGACAAATGTCATTTTTTGGGCGAACCGTACATTTTTCAAAAAACTAAAAATGGCAATATTTTTTTCTTCAAAATAAAACAGAAAATTCCGTAGAACAATACCTTCTAACTACAAAAGAAACGGTAGCTACCCTTAAGGGGCCAAAAATTTGTCACACCTGTATATAAACTGAATCTCGGAAAGGGCTCCAAAGATTTTCATGAAATTTTGTATACATAAATTTTGTGGTTTCGGGTGCGATAAATCGATCTAGCTAAGATTCATTTTTAGAAAATGTCGTTTTTTTGTGTTTTCAATAAACCTTCGTCAACTTTATCGTAATCAATTGACTCTTTCTGGCTTCTATTGGGGAATAGTAATACTATTTTATTAGTGTTCTCAATCATGAACTTTATCGCCATCAACTTAAACACTAAACTGAAAAATATGACCCTTACTGACATCTATTGGCGAATAAAAATACAAAAAAAAACGAGTGAAGCTCGGTCATCCAGGTACTAAATATATAAATAGCGGAGACTGTGTGAAGCTGGACCAGTCCGGTCGGTGTGCAGTGTGCTGTAGGGATCAGGTTCCCAGGTATGTGCAGATGCCTCTTGTTCCCACTGACTCGGAGACCTTCAACAGTTAGCATATTCGTATGTTTTTACTATTTTTATTCTCATTAACTGCTGGTGAGTTGCGAAATTTTTCATAAATTAAATTGTCGAAACCTTGCTGTGCAAAACCGCTTAGGTTACCTAAAATGTCTAGAATTGTAGAGGTTAAAAAAGCTCGGGACTGAGCTTTTTTTTTATTGCTGATGGATCAGCGTTTGGCTACCAACTCCCTTTAAGAAAGCGAGCCTATGAAATAATGTTTCTTTTGATAACAATAATAATTGATTGTAAGTACCTCTGGCAACAGCGCTACGAGAGTCGGTACCTATTACATGTACGGAACTCGCACAGAAGGCGGTACACGATGATCTTGTAAACGACTTTAGGTATGTACCTACCTTACCTACCT
Source organism: Eupithecia tripunctaria (assembly GCA_955876795.1). Classification (NCBI taxonomy): domain Eukaryota; kingdom Metazoa; phylum Arthropoda; class Insecta; order Lepidoptera; family Geometridae; genus Eupithecia; species Eupithecia tripunctaria. The sequence continues at coordinate 318,973 of OY041599.1, read as the reverse complement.
ACGAGTATAGCTAGCGCCATAGCGTCCCGTCTTCAACTTGACGTTTCTTCTACGATTATATTGAAAATTAGATGTTTTACACATATTTAGCTATTTATCTTAGGATCTCGTATCAGCGTTATTGCACATTCCTAAGCTCACACTTTGTACCTAAATCAATTAAGATTTTTTTAATAAAATACTTGAATTACATATAATATTGAATTTTCAAAGGATTTGCATAATGATATGTCATATTTCTTTCCGTGACACCCTGTATTATACACATTTATTCTCAAATGACTTGGTTCTTGTAAATAAATGAATGTGCAATCCGTTGATCAGTCGTCGGCGCGCGCTAGAAATTATCTATCTATGTAGTGTATTGTATTATGTATATCAGTTATCTAGTACCCATAACACAAGCTCTGCTTAGCTTGGGGCTAGATAATGCTGTGTGAATTGTCCAGCATTATTTATTTATTATTTAGGTATTTATTTATTATGCTCAATAATAAGCGAGGAGGTTTGGAGATTTCCTCGAGAGTTACCTTGAAACCGGTATTCTTAGACTTAACGTACACCGGTACACACTCAATATGTATATGTGTAACGTCATTATTTCATGGCATTGTTTGTCTATATTATACTTTTAATATTTAAAACAAACAATAAACAATCAGTTATCGCCTTGAGTTGTCTTGAGGAAAAGTTTCAAGATTGGGTATGAAGTACCTTACGTTTAATTGTTCGCACCTGAACTGAGATGAGCCAAAAAATCTCAAGTGATAGACGTTTCTTTCAACTAAGATACGAATTTGTTTGTTTGAGGTCGAGTGAAGTAGAGGAAATTTGAAGGAAATAACTAAGAATATGGGCGTTATTCCTCAAGTGCTGTCAAGTGGATTATCGGTAGGAAGTGAGTTGCAAATAATCTTATCCAATCGAGTATCGACTGAGTATCAACTAATTTTTAATCGATAGTCGATATTCAGACTTTGGTCGGCTTTAGCATTAATAAAATTCTATAAATATAACTAAACGTCGATTAAAATTGTAATACATTTTATTGTTGGACCCCGTCCGGGTACAGTCCTCCTTCAGTTCATGTACATATTATTATAATCGCAATTTTTTAATCTAGCTTTGTCTAACAAATTGCCATGTTTTATCCTCAGGTTTTATCGTGATTGTATCTAAATTATTCTTCCTTTTCTTCTGTCATTAGCCGCGATTTAGTAGCGATTCGATTCTACACGATTATAAAATATTAAACGTAGAATGCAGCTTTAGCATGACACTAGAAAAGTTAATTCTATACTGACCCAAGCATTGTTCTTAAAATTCACCAAGTATATATAAATAGTATAAATAAATATCAAACCACAACGTGCTTAAGGTATATAATCTTGTTTGATAGTAATAACCACAGAGGTAATAACTATTTATCAAGCTGTTTACATATGTATATATATGTACATATAGTAAAAATTTTACTTGTCTAAGTACTTATTTTGTAAGTCTAAAGAAATAAACGATTTGACTCTGACTCTGACTCTATAGAAAATTAAAATTATAATAAAAATAGAAATTAATTAGAACTCGTATTGACAATTGAAGCAATTGAGCTAACTGCAGGCAGTTGCAAACCATCTTCATGTAGCTCAACCATAGCTCAACAGAACCACATCACCAGTCGTCGCGTCTCTGAGGCGCCGCGCGTAATATACCTAGTCTATAATATAAAAATGAATCGCTAAATGTGTTGGTAAGCACATAACTCAATAACGCCTGGAGCAATTTGGCCAATTCAAGGAAAGTTTTTACGTCGAGAAAAATTCACATAATTGCCGGGAAAACGCCTATAAACGTTTCCATAGGAACAACGCGTGCGAAGCCGCGGGGCACAGCTAGTACAATATAATAATATAAGTGCTTTAATTTCTCCAGAGCTTTCAGTATCTTATCTACTCTCGACACTTCACTAAAGTGACAATGATCACTTTGATTTTTTGTCATCTCTTTTTTCGGAAAAGTAAAGTACCTACCGAGCAAACAAGAAACCTTTACCCTGTGTCATTCGTGACGAAACTGAACTGAAATTATACAAAAATCTGCTTCTGACGAAAGAGGAATCTGACGGTCGTGCAATCAATCTTAATTTTTGAATTGGAGCAAAACTCGTCCCAAGCTTTTTATCCCAGAAATAATCTGATATTAAGTAGTTCGCCTGTTTACAAATGATGTTTATTTAACTTCTGAATCACTGAAATCATTTACAGCGGGATAAGTATTTGTAGTTTCATTGTTAGTAGTTTTCAGTTTACTCAGTTTGTTCACACTTTTTAAGTAACTATTATTATTTTAAACCGTGAAAACCTCTTAATAGCCTCCTGTTTCGATGATTTATTTCTAATTTGTATGTATGTGCTGCTGGTTTTCCTTGAAATAAATAATATAAGTAAATATTTACTATGATGCTTATAGTTTTTAAAACAAAATAAATTATAACCAACTAAGACTTTAGTAACCAACCTCAACAGCCTATATTGGTCCACAGCTGGCCTCCTCCTGACAAGTACCTTTTTGGCGTTTATCTAGTACCTTATGGGGAATAATGCCCACATTCCCCGCGCTGGGGATGCGGAGTGGGGATCGCAGTTTGGTGGTACAATTGTTCTACAGGGGGCGCTGCTGCCCGTCCCCCCGTGGATATCCCTTAGTCTCCTCTTGCGACACCCACGGGAAGAGTTGGGGAGGTGCAAATTCTAAGCCAACACCACACAGCTATGCAGGTCATAAACCTGAGCAGTTATTGTAAAATACACTCGAGAGCAATGAATCCGGGTCACTTAAAGAATGTTAAAAATCTCGGAAACTAAAAATGATAGGTTAATGCAATAAATTGTATTTAATAGACAATGTAATACTCCTTAAATGAAAGTAAAAAAAATATGAGTCACCATACATTTTATTAACACAAAATTACATAAAGAAAAAAACTGCTGATCTCTCCTTAAAACAAAAATAGGAAACATGAAATTTTTGAACTTTATTACGATTTTCTTGAATTTTAATACTTCGTATTGCCTCCTCGTGCTTCCATTACTGCGTTTACGCGGTTTGGCATGCTGTACACCAAGTTCCTTATACGATTTTGGGGAATATTCTCCCATTCCTCTGTGAGAGCAATTTTGAGCTCACGAAGCGTGATTGGGGGAGGGTTTCGTTGTTTTACGCATCTGCCTAGCTCGTCCCAAGCATGCTCGATCGGGTTGATATCCGGGCTGCGCGCTGGCCACTCCATACGAGTAATGTTCATCTCTTAAAGGTAGTCATTCACAATCCTACCTGTATGAGGTCGGGCATTGTCATGCATAAATATAGCATCCTCACCTAAATTGACCATAAATGGACCAACGTGATCATTGAGGATTTCTTCCACATATCTTACGCTAGTTAAAGAGCCGTTTTCTATGATCACCAGCTCTGTGCGACTTTCAGAAGAAATTCCGGCCCACACAAGTACAGACCCACCACCGTAGGCTACTTTTTCTTCGATGCATGGTTGCTTGAATCTTTCCCCTGGTCTTCGATACACTCTGTGTCTTCCATCGTGCTTGTAGAGCATAAATTTTGATTCGTCGGAGAACATAACTTTTGACCAATCTTCAATACTCCAATTTACGATTTTTAGGATTCTTTAAGTGACCCGGATTCATTGCTCTCGAGGTATTAATGCAAATAAAATGTAAGGATATTACTAAAACAAGAACTGGTTCAATGGTGTGAGTGAGTGAACGTGAACACACAGTATTGGCTGGCACTAAACGTTAGTCATAAAAAGTCTGGCTTTCATCCATCATCAGGTACATCACTAACTCCAAGATTTTGTGAAATTCAGAAATAAATCTTTTCTTATTTCTATTTTGGAAGAGCTTAATGTTTCCGAAGCCAAACGGCAAGAAACTGGTCATGTGATCAAACAATTCATAGGCAGGTATTCCCAACTGTGGGTCGTTAGGGCCTCTGTATATTTAATGCCATTCCAATACTTAATTTCTAGAAGATAAAAATTGTAGGTAGGTGATGTAATCGATATATTATTAGCACTATAATATTATTCGAATAAAATTTAGTTAAAAAATTAACTGGTTGTGTTTGTTTTTCAACCGACGAACAAACGGAAGAGGCTCTCAAGTAGACGAGTAACTTTTTACAGAGTTGCCGATTTTGATCATTATTTTTTATCGGAGAGAGTAAACCCCGGAATTGGTCCCACATAAATATCGTTCGATATTATTTTGTCCTAAAAAGTGTAGTAATACAGCCGCATTCCGCAGTTACCTCAAGTGTTTGAATTGGAACCGCTATTTTTGATTTGTTTCTATTATTTGAAGACTAAATAAAAGTAAAAAAATGTTATATTTATTGTCTTCGGAATCCCACGCGATAATTTATTTTGATCTTATGTCAGTTTAGGTATTATATCTACGTAGGTAAAGCTGAAAATGAAAATGTTTATTTGGTACCACAATAACAAAGAACAGAGTTATGGGCAGCTCTGTCTTCCGTTGTAGTTTTTTGTTACAGAATACAACGTCTTCCCAGTGCAAGGTTCATTGTCTGTAGTTTCAGAAGGCAACGAGAAACATACCTTATAGAAGAAACACCTAATCTAGACTAGATCTATATATATACAAAATAATACTTACTTATGTTTAAACAGAAGAATCTAACCCTAAAGGTGCATGCATAAGTAAGTAATTAGAGCTAAATTTAAACAAAAATATTTAGTTTGTAGAACATAGAGTTCGATCCCGTAAAATGTTAACAAATTGTGAAAAGCTATGACTATGAAGAAATTATTGAGTCCGTACCGTACTCTGCACTCCACTCGCGCGTAACGTCATAAAAATTAAAAACAACTCGTACATCTCAAACTAGTGAGTTTCAACGAGACCCGCAGACTGAGAGAGTCGCGTGGTCAACAGAATGACGTCACAGTTCACGTGGCAGCCCGCCAAGCGCGCGGGCAGCTACAAGTCAGGGAAACGACTCTTGTAGGTACTCACTCACTCGCACATGACTCATGCTCAGTCTCATTTGATCAGACTCAGATTGAGATAAGGCGCCATGCTCCAGATAACGCAGTTACTAGGATTCTGCAATTTGTCAATGCAAGTTTGCGTTTGATGATCTCGATTAGGTTTGAAACGGCGGCTGTACCTATAGTTAGACTTACGACATACAATACAATACAATACAAAATACTTTATTGCATACCAACAAAAATACAATACAAAAGAAAATTACATAAAACAAAAGTACAATGGGCGGCCTTATCGCTTAGAAGCGATCTCTTCCAGGCAACCTTGGGATGGATAGTATTTTAAGAATTTAAGAAAGAGACATACCTACCAGCTTTATTTTTATTTTGACGCGTGTAATGCTTATAATTTTTTTAAACCGACTCATATTAGGTATAAGTATTATTAAACGGATACTATATTTATCGCAATTATTTACTTTTTGTTGACGTAACCACGACCGTGTATAAACCTGTGGAAACGTCGCGAAAGGCGATAAATACCCGTTCAATATTACTAATAATATTGTAATCCTTCGGTAAACAAGTTCTTGAGTGGAGACCGTGACTCAGCGAACGTTGTCGATAGACGCCCTCCGGCAGATGCTGGATGCTCATTAGGCGAGGGTTATGTCCAGCTGTGGATTGATACAGGCTGATGATGATGATGGGTCGACAAGCCAGTGCAGTAAGTATAGCTCACCGGGTTGTTGCCACTTCTGAAATGGGGTCGCGGTTCTTCCCGAAGGTGTCGGCCGGCCTCGTCTGCCAAACGTGGTGACGTGACGTGCGAGTGGGATGCCCTCACGATGTAAATAACACTTTACAATATCATGCCACTTTTGATGAGACTTTTTAACAAACTCCGCCGCACTTCGCCCACTACTTGCGGCGGAAGTCGCATGTGGTTTGAAATTGAATCCGGTTCGGGTGTGTTTATTTTATTTATTAGTTATCTGGTTAATACTATGAGCATGGGGAATGATTAATAAGTCATTTCGACAGATTTTGTGTCATGTGTCTATCTGTGAAAACTTTGATTGGCCAACCTTTTATTTTTACTTCGTCTGAGCTTCTTATAGATATTGTTTTGTGTGTATGTATCAGAGGAAGTTTGAAAGTGGTGACTAGAAGAGTCTTCGGTTTGAATGTGGAGGAATATAAGGGGAGAGGAAGACCAAGGAAAAGAAGGATGAATTGTGTGAAAGAGGACATGGCTAAGAAAGATGTAAGTATACAGAGATGACGGCTGGTATGGTAGAGCAGAGTGAAGGAAACTGACATGTGACCGACCCACCCAGCGTGGGATAATGACCGGATGAAGAAGAGTTTTGTGTGTATTATGTCTAGCCGTAAATTTTCCTAAAATAAATAAAACCGGCCAAGTAGGAATCGGACTCGCGCACGAAGGGTTCCGTACCATTATCTAAAAAATTAAAACATCAATCTTTCCTCTTAAAAAAAGTCACCAAGACACGGTCCATCCGAGTACCTACTGACCGCGCCCGACGGTGCATAACCTCGGTGATCGGTTCTTAAGGTGATATGGACGTTGGCCCCCTTAATTATTAAAATTATTTAATTCTTATTATTTGTTGTTATAGCGGCAACAGAAACACAACATTGTGAAATTTTCATCTGTCTAACTATCACGGTTCATCAGATCAACCAACATCATTCTTCTAAAACTCACTTATGTATGTTGTACTGTACCTAGGTACTTTTAGGTAGTACCTACTTACTTTTTTTTTAGCGTTTTCTTTTTTGTGTTTTATTTGATACATAACTTTCTTAAAAATCAGCGTGCAGCTGCGCTGTTTAGTTGAAAAAAACCACAGATTACCCCCAATAGATACCGCATTACGATACTTTTGTTCGGATGCTAGCGCACCAAAATTGGCGGAAGGCGCGGGTTGCGGGGACTGAAACAAAGGCGTTGTGATTGGCTATTTCAAGGTCGCACTAATAATGAACTAAGGGTATACTCACCGTAGGGTTGGGAAAGTCGAACACCAAATTAGAATTCATCGATAGTTTGTAAATTTCGTATTAAAAGAAAAAACCAATTAATTTTCTATAGGATCATGAATTTATACAGACATTAAAACTAATATTTTAAACCTAAGTAAATGACAAAAACACTACTACTATTTAATTAAATAAAATAAAAAAAATTGTACACATTACACAATAATGATGAGAGATCATCTGTTTTGAATTCAATTATAAAGTAAAGAAAAGTAAATTAAAAGTTTATTTCAATAATAAAATAGCACTATTTAAAGTTAAGAGTTACAAATGTAGTAGGTTATAGAAATTTTTGTATTTATCACAGTCTCTGTAGGTGTTGTTACCCGTAGTCGAGTGACTGTCCTCCCCTCCGTACTAGTTAATACAATAATACCTACCTACCGAGAGTCCCGCTCATCTACGTCATCCACCATTTTTAACGATATCGACTAGACTCGAAATAAGTAAAATTCACAACACTAGCGTAACACGTGCTTTCGCCGAAAAGGACAACGAGTACAATAACAGCAATGCGGAAAAGAGACAAGTGACCGTCCTTACGTACCATTAGCCATTATAAGCTGACCTGTTCTATAAATGATAAAATTGTAATTATTTTACTTACCGATGAAATGTTATTCCGCCCTTTTGGTACTTTGAATTTCTTGATGATTTTCCACACCATTTCACTGCACATGAAGTCATTTTATCCAATTTTCTATCACAAAACCAATTTTCACAAGCGTTAGAGCACAGAAACGTAGGGGTCTGACACTTGGTCGAAACTGATGCCGTACTTCGAAGCGGCGATTTACATCTGTGCATTTGCATTGATGCGTGGTGCGCGGTGGTCATCTTTCATGCGGAATCATTGGGGGTAATCTGTGAAAAAAACACACAGTTCACTTTTCACAGTCTCTAGCTAGACCAAGGAGACACGCGCGCAAGTTTTTCGTTTGAGAGATTTCATGTGCCTACTTTGGTAGGTGCTTGTACCGACTCCTGTAAATACCGGACATTGTTCTGTCCGGTATGACAGGCCTCGAAAATACCGGACTGTACGATTAAATACCGGACATCTGGCAACCCTATTCATGATAGTGATGCTTATTGCATTCAGGTAGATAAAGGCAATTGTGGCCACTCTTGTAAGCTAATCTAAGGAAACAGTCAACCACTGAGTAACCGCAAGCGCGACCACCGCATTCGCGACCTTCCTCGACCGCAGTGCACCCTCTCGCCCAGCAGGCTGCCCACTGCCCACTGCCCACTGCCAGTGGGCAGCCTGACATCATGCTAGGCAAACGTCGTCGTCGTCGCGGTGGAGTCGACAAGATCTTATTAGCGTTGCAATGACTGCTTAGCTTGGGGCTACATAATGCTGTGTGAATTGTCCAGAATTATTTAATTTATACATTAATAACTGGCCCGAACTTTACGCATATTGTTATCTGATAAAGATAATTGATAAACAATCAATCATGACAAAGAAAATTACAACCGAATAATAGAAATAAATTAAAACTATTTTATGGATTCACTTGAACTACCTGTCGAATGTATGCAACAATCTGCAGTTAGCTCAACTGTTTTAATAGTAAATATTAGTTTTAAAGATAAAGATGAAGATAAGTTAAAGATCATTTCTTGTCGATAGTACAGTATACAAAATAATAAACATGTAAATGCTACATAAATAATTTGCCCATTCTTATGGTATAAATAAGCTATGACTGGTCAAGAAATACAAGTAGAGGGGCAATAGTCGAGCGAAAAAATAATAAATATGGTCTTTTAGTACCTACCTATAATGAATCTACGTCAGGTGAGTTTACGTTACGATAGTGTCAGGTCACTTAGTAGTTTGTAGGGAAATGAATGTCCAGGCGACTGTACTTGTTTGTGTACCCTGTTTGAAGTAAATGGACATTCGAGGAATAGATGTACCAGGTAAGTAGACTTTCGGGGAATAAGACATTTGCGGAGTGGACTTTCAGTGAATAGACTTTCGGAGACTGGACATTCAGGAAATCAGATCTAACAGACCGACCGAACTGCCTGAATAAGGTGACATTTTTCTTTACATCTTTCACAAGCGGGAGGTATGTTGTTTAATTGTTCTATCTATCCATGTATGTTAGTTTTAGTTTCATTTATTATGCTGACATGTACAGGGTACTGCAAAAGAAATTACAAATTTAAAAAGATTACATAATTTTTTCAAGGTCAAGTTATTTGAATTAGTATGTCGCGGCGGTGATGTCAGGTTCATTAAAATCAGAGGTACCGAGGTCATTGATCTAATTTTATGGTATGCAGTCATTTGTCGGATTGGAATTCGTCAACTTAGTAAAATGGTATTGGACAGACAGGAAGCAGAGAAGATTTTTAGACTCTTTACCGAAAGATAGTTCGTTTTTTCGTCATTAATAATTATGGTGGGGATTTTGTTATACATTTTTAGTTACAAACCTATTAATTGTGTTTGTGGCTAATGTGACACTCCGGTAAAAGCTCTTTTATTGAAAGCCTCCACAGATTGGATCTAGATAATAATTATCACACACATATTATATATACATAATAATATTAAAATATATATACACACACACAGCCGAGAAGCAAGCAGAGCTTGTCCGCCGTGATATAGGAGTAGGTAGACCTATCTACTTGAAGTTAATTTATTATCAAAGACAATAACTAACAATCAAATAAGGTACCTATACAAATTACAATCCATTCGGAATCGGATTGGACTAAAGTTTTAGGTACCTACTTGTACTTATGTAGTTTTGGTGTTATCTTCGGCCAAACATACTAACAACGACACAAACTTGTGTAGGTATTAAAAGAAAATGGCAGGAAAAAGAATCGGTAAACCATCATTGTCGTCTTCCTTCCTACTCTACCCGTACCTACCTATGTGGAGTGGGCCATTTATTTCCGTAAGGTAGGTAGATAGGTACCTACTCCCGAGTCCCGACACAAATAAATTGCTTCTGTTATTTCAGCTTCGTATAACAAGGTACTTATCACTTTGTTAGCATCCTGGCATACTTATGTTATGGTACAGAATCTGATCGAATTTCACTCTATAAGTTTTGTAGATTTCAAATATGATTTTATTACATTAATTGACAAATTTGATATAACACATAAGCAGTATAGAAACATAATAATTTGACTACTAGCAGCGCGTCCCGACTTCGCCCGTCATGGGTGGACATTTACATATTCTATATCGTATCCATTTTGAATGGAGCATAAACGTAAACAAACCGCCCATACTTAAACTAAAATTCACTTTGTTGGCGCGTCCTTTTATACGTAATTTACATTACCTACTTGTCGATTTTAGATCCTCCCTTCAATAAAAATTGCTTACAATTATATCTGAAACTGAGCAAGTGAGATTTTGTTATTTGTGTTGTACTTTGTTTACTAACATGCTTCATTCAAAATGGATCATCATCATCATCATCCGCAGCCCGACTTCACCCACTGCTGGGTATAGGCCTCCAATGGATAAACCATAGTTATAAACAAACATAGCCCATGCTCAGACCAACAAAAAATAAAGACGCCTTACGGTGAACTAATAAATGAAGCCACTTTTTTATAGTTGTGTGCGTGAAAGTGTATGCCATCTGAAAGAAAAAGCTCCCTATAATTTGGGAAGTAGTATTATTGGATAGGTTAAAGATAGATGGCGATCAGTGGTAGTCGGGGATGTGTATAAATTATTATAAACTGTGTGTGTATTTGTGTTGGTCTGAGAGCCCATGTTACTCAGGGATAATGCAGTATTCTAATGGTGAAAGAATTTTTGAAATCGGCTGAGTACTTTTTTAGTTTATTTGTTACAAACATACAAATCTTATCTCTCTCTCTATAATATTACTATTGCTATATATTATACTGCGCCCCGCGGTTTCGTAGTCCTTGTTCCTATGGAAAAGTTTAAAGGTCATTTATATCCAACGGGAACTGATTTATGAGATTAAAAGTAGCCTATTCCAGGATTAGAATTAACTGTATGCAAACTTTCAGATTTGTTCAGTAGCTTTTGCGTGAAGAGGTAACTAACATCCATCCAAACTTTCGCATTTATAATATTTTGTGATTAGTGTGGTATATATATTTTATAGTGTGATTATGGCATCAGTATAATATGGCATAGATATAGATTTATTTATTTGATACGGTTATATAACTAATAACATTGATAGATAATGTTATATGTCTGGATTTAAAACAGCGCAGCGTCAAAATTTGCTAGTAGAGAGGACTTGCACTGACTTGCACGTAGGAACAGATTCGTTTCATGGTAAATACCAAATGAAACTGTACTTAAAGTGAGTGAGAGTGATTGCCATTCTGTTTACTATAAAGTAGGCGTTACTTTATTTTCTATAGAAATGTTAAAGATATATTAAACTTCCCGCTCGGAGCGCTGTCACATTTCCACAGTAAATAGAGTAGGTACCTACATTGTTTTTTTTTTAAATCAATGGGTACCTAACGCAAACGTTGTAGTAAACTAAACAGTATAGCTTTCACACTCACCATACCATACAGTTCGCAAACGGCAATTCGGACTTCAAGACGAGAAATATTTCAACTATCTATAATAAATAACAATTTACTAACGCATTCACTGCCCAGCTCTGCGGTGCGACCCGCAGGGGCGCGCCGCAGCTCCACGCAGATAGAGACTGGCACTTCTTGGGCCATGAAGGTGTTAGTGAATAATGAATAATGTATAATGTATAATGATTAACCTCGGGATCAACTAAACCAAATGTCTTCAACCCGCGGCCCGCCGCCGCCGGCCGGGTCTTTTCTTGCGGCCCTCGGAGGCCATAGCAAATTATATAGGTACACTACAATATTTTATAACTTCTTATTCACGTTTCCATTTTTCGCGTTTTCTCTATTAGCGGGTAAAAAAATGGTGACTCGTTTCCTGTATTCGCGGATCCAGATGTCGCAAAACGTCGTTAAACCTAGCTAGATATCAGATGCAGAAAGTTTATAGGTCATAAGCTATCATAAAAAATAAAATGAAAATGTATGGAGAAGTTGCTAATCCATTTTATTTTCCAAACAATCAACCACAAAACGCAAATTTTCAAATTAGAGCAATGTGAGCGCGTATAGAGCCGGTCCGTTGATCATATCATCGCGCGATCATCGCGCGGTAACTGTCGATATCGCGCTAAATGAATGCAGACCGACTTTTAGCGCTGATAGTCTTATGAACTGTAAAGGGACCGTACCTACCCCTGGAAGGTAGTCTACGGGTTGCAACTTCAAAAATAAAGCCTGACATTGATCCACTCGTCAAAAATAAACAGTGTCAAACATCGCATTGATTCAAATTCATGTGCTTAATTTGTAAGGTTTTTAATAAATAAATAATTTTTAATAATAAATAAACCCATAAAGACTATTAAAAATTTTAAACTTGCTTGTTTTATTTTCCTTTTTTAGGGTAGATAGTAAAATTAAATAGAGTATTGCAAGTTGCGGCCCTTCGGGCGATGAAAAATGGATTATTGGTCCTTGCACAAAAAAAGTAGCATGACCTAAACAGACTTCAATGAAAATGAGACCGATTCCACCTAATTTTACATTCTAATCATAGGACACAGATCCCAATGCAATGGCAACTAACAAGCCAAAAAAAGCTTGAGCATCGATCAGCTGTTCATTGACTTGGTTGAAATAGGTCAGGCCCAGGCCGGAACTGGACATTACTTCTATTTTAAACTGAAAGAAGTAATAGCTTCAGGTCAGCAGCACTGCTTGCGCTCCGCCTAGCGGGAACTTCTATATTTAGGGCTTGTACGTACGTCTGTACGTAACGTAGCCTGATGGGCGTAGTGCAGAGGGCCAAGCCTTAGATGTGTCTGACACAGCCGATTGTTCGTACGCTGATTGACTGATGTTCAAAATCATCAAGTCTTGACTTGTCAGTTACACGGCTTTCAATCCAATAATTCCCACGCTGGGCATGCGGGTTGGGATTCGCAGGGGCGCTGCTGCCGGCCCCCGGTAATTATCCCTCACTCGCTTCTTACGACACCCACAGAGACGGGGTGGTGGAAATTCTAAGCCAGCACCACACAGCTCTATTGTTGTACTAAAGTACTAATAAGTATTTAAGATCGAGAATCGAGGCTTATCTATTCTCGATCCATGCACTTATAAGACATTTTAATCCACACACACACACACACACAATTAATGATAAAGATGAGAATAAAAAAGGATCTTTAATAAGTTAATAAGATAAGATCTTAACATCTCTCTTTGCCAACCACCATCAAGCAATTGAGGTTGATTCAAGTGCGCACCGACGACGCGACGACGCGACGTGACGTTGATTCTAGATAACGTGGAGGTTTACTTTTTGTTCAGGGCTTGCAGCGCAGCGCAGCGCAGGTGATCCATCCCATCCTCCCCATCGGCACTCGGATACAAATGAGTTTCCACGACAGGGTTGCCATCTGTATATCTGGATGTTGTGCATTCATGTGCTCAATGTGTAATGATAAAAAGTTCAACTCTCGTTATATTCTTTTTGCAATCTGAACTTTCATTACCTATCTCTACAATATATTATGTACATATTGCGCCGACAACAATTTTATCTTATTATTACTTCTTCTTCTTATTATTACAATCGAATTTTTAAAAAATCTTAGACCAGTTTGTGATACCTATCATAAGCTTTTGATACCTCTGTAATCGTTTTGTTTATAGTTTAGAAAGAGATGCGAAGTTGCATCAAATTCTGTTTTCGCAACACCTGCTAATCGGCCTACCACTTTTTGAAAATTCTGTTTTTTAACGTAATAATAAGATAAAATAAGCGGGGCGCTCGTGTGCCTTGGGGTACCGCCTAAAATAGTATTGCTTTGATGTGATGTTTTGTATATTTTGGTTGGATTGTCAGTTCCAGTTTGAATAACCAATTTTTCATGGCTGATGTCGACGTTTCCGTTTGTTTGTGGTCCTACCGCAAAGTCCCACTCGTAGGACCAGAATGTTAATTGTCTATCTCTAGAAAAATGTTAATTGTATTTATTGCCTTTGGTCCTACTGGCAGAGAAGGACCTTGGGCAATAACGGGAATATTCATAACGTTCAGTTCTGGAGGAACCATTTTTTCGGATCCCGCAAACATCATTCGCAAATCTATGGAAAGTGGAAAATGTAAAAACATATTATATGTACCTATATAAAAGATGATAAAGTGGAAAACTGCTATGTTTTGAGCGGCAGAACTCCGTGGCTGAACTTTAAAAACGCAATTTTTAAAGACTTTTTGACATGTGACGCAAGAAGTTGTGAGTTCGATTCCCACCTCGGATAAATGTTTGTACGACCTGCAGATATATTTCAGGGTGTTCTGGCTGATTTCTTTATTGCTTTTTTTCTAGTACCCTTATAACCAACTCTGCTTAGCTTGGGGCTAGATAATGTTGTTTGAATTTTCCAGCATTTTTTTTATTTGTACAATAATAGTACAATCTTAATGATCGTAATTTTCTTTTGTTTCAGAGACATCGCGAAACCGGAGCTATCTTCACAATAACAAATGGATCCCAGCTGATAGAACGACCAACATGTCTCTGAGGAACTATGTAAGTACCTAGGAGGTAACATCAGTTTGATATAAAGAGTTGTTGTATCTGAAATATAAAAAAACACTGTTCACTTGAATCAGGTATGCGTAGGGACAATCCTATGCGTTTATTTACTGAGGACTCATACCAGAAAATCACAAGGCATCCAGAATAACAATTGAGAATTGTTTTCGGTTTTTCTAAATAAACAGAGCCGCACCGTGAACAAATTATGGGTCGAGTAATCAATCATACAATGCAAAGACAAAGGTAAAAATAGGAAAATAGAGTTCTAGAAAAATAAAATAAAATTGTGCAAGATAAGGAAAACTTAAACTTACTACATATTTAAATATGTAGTAAGCTTAATTTTCATAAACTGAGATGAAATCAACTTACTACATATTTAAATATAATATGCCTTAAGCTAAAATAGGATAAAATAAAGAAACAAACATGACTTCTCTACTTTGGAGAGGTTTTTTGCGATGGCTCACAAAGAACACGCCTCGACGGAATTCCATGAATTTCGATTCTACATACGTATTATTCTGTCTGCTTCTGGTATGATTATCGCTTACCCCTTCAAATTCTTGTTTCCTTTTGAATTTTAGTTCGCTATAAGATTGTATCTTTCACGTTTGATGCGTACACGCATTCCCTGCTATTTATAAAGCCGCGAAAGGAACAGCTTCATATATTGTGATAGTGTTGAGCGAAGTATATTCATTCCATTATACATTTATTGCTTACTAACTCAATAGATGGATAGGAATTTCCCACGCAAAATGTAGCATAATAAGAGATTGTACGTACAGCAGCGTGGCTTGTAGTACTAATTTATCTTAACGCTCATTTGATTCAAGCTAAGGTCAGCAAATAGCATATTTTAAATGTAAAAATTATAGATTACAACTATTTTGATAACCTTATGAATAGATACTGTCTTTTATATTGCAGTATGAGTCGTCTTCATACGGCCGGAACCGGGACTCGGGACGCATCAAGACAGCTGGCGTCGCCGACCGCCTCACGTCAGTCACCGCTAAATACGGCACCACACCTTCGTACAAGTCCTCCAGTATACCCGTCCTCAACTCGGAACGCAACGCCATCGAAAAGGAATCCCCCATCACCGCAATCGCAAATAAATATGCCAATTACCACAAAAGCGAGTCAGCCACATCAAAATATGATAAGAAAGATTATTCTAAGCTCTCCATTCCCACAATCACCTCCACTAAAAGCAGAGATCCCAGTCCAGCGTCGACGTCATCGAAGTATAGCCTTGGCAGAACTTCCAGGCACTTGAGCCCTGATAGAAGGATATCTAAAAGCCACAAAGAAAAAAGCAGAGACACCAGCCCTGGAGATAGAGACATTCCAAGTAAGATTGAAAAGTCTGCAGGCTACAACAGCTTGTCCAGCTACAAGATATACCCTCGAAGCTCAAGCTACGCGCGGCCTGCCTCGCGAGCCGAAACCAAGCCTGAAGTGACCATTAATAGATATGCAATAAGCAATCGACTATCTTCAAATTATTTGAAAAGCCCGCCCACTGTGAAAAGAACTTCAGTTTCTCCTGTCAATGTCTCCAACGAAATCTCCAAACGAGATATCGAAAAACCTACGTCACCGTTACATCAAGTAATCCAAGAAATGCCAAAGATAGAAAACGAAACAGCCAAAGAAAAAGAAGATAAAAGGTCACAAACTAGTTACGATGATAATGAGACTGAAACGATCACTATCGTAACTCGACATACTTCGCCTACACCTCCCGGATCTTCAGCGTATGTGAGAACAAGAAGAGCTGATATGGCAAAGACAGAGGAAAAAACAATCACAAGGTTTAGAAAGAGACCTGAAATGGTAGATAAAGAAATTCAATCCGATAAATTGGATGATTCAACAAGAACCAACAGGTTTGCGAGCGCCACCAGATCTAGCGCTAATAATTGGTCTCTCTATACACCAAGTACAAATAGTTATACGGGGTACGCCGGCAGGTACTCCACACAATACGTGAACGTGAGAGAAAACTCTAATCGTAGTTCATTTGAAAGAAGTAGTCGAAGTCGCAGTACTGAGCCCAAAGAAAACTCATGCAGTCCACAATATTCGGAAAACCACAGCGAAAAAATGCAAATGGTCAATGATTCAAGTTCAGAAATCGTTGAGGCGGTCTATGAGGAAACTAAGGGTGATGATCCCTCAGAAATAATTATAAACGTCAACCTGAAATTAAAACGAGCGAAAAGTCCAATTGAATTGACTGAATTAGTATCCCCAGAGATTACGATAACTAACAGCCAATTACCACCACAAGCGCCCAAAGCCGTTACTGTCAAAACAAAGAAAATAAAAGCCAGAAAGATTAGCACGGACTCATCGTCCGATTCCGGTTCTAAGAAAAAAATCGTCAAAAAGAGAAGCAAATCTGTCAGTTCTACAGATTCAGATCAAGCTAGTGAAGCAAGTGACAAAGCACCAGCGTCATCTCCCAAAAGCTTAACGAAAACTTCATCAGTTAGTAGCCCAATGAATGGTCCAACAAAATCAAGACATTCCAAGTCTCGCGAAAGTAATAGTCCAGAGTCGAGTTTGACTTTATCTACCCAGTCATCCATAAGTGAAGATGAAACAGTCTCTAAATCTAAACAGAATGATGCTTCGAGAACTTCGGCTGATGAGACGTCGTTACCAACAGACCGATCTGGTAGAATACCATCTCCTTCATCAAAGCAAGAAAGTGAGGAAGCAAAATCGTTTTTAATC
Organism: Eupithecia tripunctaria; assembly: GCA_955876795.1. Lineage (NCBI taxonomy): Eukaryota > Metazoa > Arthropoda > Insecta > Lepidoptera > Geometridae > Eupithecia > Eupithecia tripunctaria. The sequence continues at coordinate 301,483 of OY041599.1, read as the reverse complement.
AGAGCACTTGCACCAGTAACAAACCTTTTCAAAATAAGACAAACGGATTCCAGTGAAAACAGTCGATGGCCTGACTCAACTACGGAGTCTACTGGGAAAGATGTATCTAATCTTGTAACAGAGAGTGACAGATCCAGTAAAAGTAAACATATAGTAGCATCTAACGATGACCACCTAGTTCAACTCAAAGGGATTCGACCTCTCGACTCTGGAGAAAAAGCTTGGTGGCTAGAATCAGATTCGGAGAAGAAATCTATAAGCAATGGCAATGAGAACTCTAGATCAACCCCGGATAACAATATTCCTCGACAATTAAGACACCAAGAATCCGGCGAGCGAGCTTGGTGGATGGAATCAATAAGTGAAAACCATAGCAGCAACCAAACTCAGCCTGAGAGTACGACCGATAGTCCCAGCTCAAATAAGCCATTCAAAAAGTGTAAGTTTGTCGACGAAGAAAAACCGTGGTGGTTGGACAGTTGCGCGAATATCCCAGAGGGTGTTGAACGGTTAACTCCTCCCCGAAAATCCTCAAGTGATAGTGACAAAAGTGACAAATACAACTTTTTTAAAGTACGCCGGATAGAATCAGGCGAACAAAAAGACTGGTGGGCCACGAGTAATGAAAATTCATCAAACAGTGCCAAGATAGATTCTCAACCGTTGAGTAAATCTGCATCTCAATTAAGTAAGTCAGGATCTCAAAGTTTGAGCAAGTCCGGTTCTGATAGAAACTTTCCAATGAGACGAATACGGCATATCGAGTCAGGTGAACGGCCGTGGTGGCTTTCGAGCAACAAAAACATTCCAGAAGGTATCGAGAAGTTGCCAACGCCTCCACCTCAAGATGAATCTGATTCCTCAGACTCGGAAGAGGTTCAAGTATATTCAGTACCGTCGCATATACCACCGTTCCCCTTACACCTTCCAGACGATGAGCCCTTGGGCGATCGGAGAAGTCCCGAAGGCCTGGAGACTCCTAAGGAAAATGAATATTACAGAGGTCGCAATTCGCCTTATGAAAATAATGGGCATTTCCGACGGGGATGTGCTGAGAAATTTATATCTCGATACACAGATATTGACGATATTTTGGGCCCATCCAGTCAGATCTACAGTCCTTTCATGGACTCTATCCTGGCTAGACGTGATCAAACGCAGTATGGGGACGACGACTGCGAGGAGATAGACCCTACGCAAGTCCGCATCCACGACAGCACGGCACAGCGCCCAGTTCTCATGAAGATCGCTTCCAGGTAATATTCCATTTCCATTCCACAACTATCGTCTGACAATATTTTAATTTATTTGTGTTATATTGAAAGTTTAATTCACCTGAAGCTTGTTTTTTGATTGAAAAAAAATCTAAATCTAGTAAATCTGCTGAGGTAGCGTTGATTTAATAATGGGTAGTTAGTGGTAAGTAACTTTCTTGGCAATGTTTCTTTAGTTAGGTATGCTACGGTCATCGCACGACTGGATTCCGAAGTCACTCAAAGTGCTTTCCTACTATGGCTGTGCACGCCACACGCCGCACGCCGCACGCGCACGCCTAGAACTGCTTACTTTCGCGAACATTCTTTACTAACTTTAGCCTTTGTTTCAGAAGTGACATCGTCGATTACACCGATAATCAGGTGAGTAATATTTTAAGGCATATATTCGATGATAAAAAAAATACGTAATTGAATGGATCGTTAACGAGCGAGTAGGTGATAGGTACACTATTTATAAGCCGATTGGGAACAAATATTTACAGAGGCTATTAAAATAAATTGTACCTGTGGCTAATAACGTCAGCTGTCAGTATAAAAACTTGTTGAAGTGGACGCGAATAAAAAACATTTTTGGTAAAGAGGGAGTCAGCGTGTTTATCGAGGGTTTCTTTTAATTTAAATAATGTAATCATTTTTAAAAATCTGATAACACAAATGTACCAAATACCTACTCTTAGTAGGACACTTTACATCGCAGTATCTAACCTGGACATGCCCATCAAAATAAATAGAGTTAATAAAAATGGGTTAGTATATTTTAACAGTCGCCCTACTAAAAAAACTAATATTAACAATTTAAACAATTGAGCTAACTCTAGCCTGTTACAAACAATCTGCAGGTAGCTCAACTGATCCGTATTAATACAATTCGGAAGCGTACCTAGGACACTGGCTTAGCAAGAGAAGATTCAATCTTCAAAAACCATAACATAATTAATTATAAAAAGAAACTTAAAAATAAAATAAATTAAACGCCATAACATAACTTGCGACCTTAGCCGTTTTTTCGTAGTGGTTTTTAGTGAAATTTTATTCGACGGAATCCTAAAAACATGTAAGTCCAGTGCGTCTGCGTCTGCACTCTGCATGCATGAACACAAGCCCGATGATCGACAACTCTCCTTTGATGTGCGAATCTTTACTTATCCATTTTCTCTGTAAGTCATTTTTTATCATCATCATAAGCCTATATCAGTTCACAGCTGGACACAGGACTCCCTCAATGAGTGCCATAGCGTTCTGTCTTTATCTTCTGGTATTTTTATAGGCATTGGTTACGTTAAACGTCTCGGTATTTTACGGCGACAGGAAAAAAGAAGTAGTACCATATATAAATATACATATATACTCGTACCTCAACAATATTTGCCCATTGCTGGACGCAGGCCTGCCCCTGATAAGAGCCATGTTAGCTCTAATCTCGCCCTCGAGATGAGAGCCTCGGTTATGCCCACGTTATGCCCACGTTATGCCCACGTTATGCCCACGTTATGCTTATGCCCATGATTTACCTGCTTCCTCGAATTTCAAACAAAGCGGGATGTCATAAAGTTGAAATAAGATCTGCTCTACCATGGCGCTTATTGTTGCTAACATTTTTTTTATTTCTGTGCTTATAATCTCTCTAGGCCCTAAAAATCTTTATTGTATTTTTATTATTGAATACCTAAGATAAGTGTTGTTCCAGGCTAAGACAGTGGCAGATGTTTCAAACTTCAGGAAGTTTGCACACCCAGTACAGTAGTCCATACAATTCTGATGACCTAATAATTAAGCAAATTTAATTTTTCCAATTATAATTTCACCAAATTAATCACGCAAGATTGTGCCAGAATAGGTGGGTAGGGTAAATAGTTGGATCTGGTCAGTAAAACTTGTAATTGTATCATCGCAACGCAACGCAACATACCTACAACTTGTAATTGTTAGAACAAACAAGTTGCCTAAAATGCCTAGGTATGGTATGGATGGACCCCAGTGCTGTGCTGTGCGCCTGCGCTCTGCTCGGCGGCGGCGCGGGCGACCGACGACGTAGCGGGTGCACTGAACTGAAGAGTGCGCGCAGTCGAGTATCCTTGAATCGCTCTCCTCTGGGAGATCCGCGCCAGAAAGAGACAAAACTTGGTGCGCGTAGCTGACATTTCAAAAACGTGACGTCACGCACATAGACATTTGAACGAGCGACGAGAAAAAAATAATCTGGGTTTGGGTAGCTTGAAGGCATGACCGCCTTTTTACTTAAACTTACAAAAACAGCAACTTCCATTACAGAATAAATGACGATCGAAAATAAATGAGATTACTCTAGCGCATCAATTTATTACTCTACTAGCAGCGGTCCGGTCTGGCTTCGCACTAGTGGACATTTATTTAGCAATAGCAAGCTCAATAATATAGGTATGTTACTCAGGAATAATACCTATGGCATTCTAACCAATGATATTATGTAAAACATCATTGATTCTAACTAATGGTGAAAGAATTATTGAAATCGATCCGGTCGTTTAAAATATTAGTGTTGATTCTGAAACTTCACTTAATTTATCGTACCTATGTCTGTAAATCATTTATTCTTTCATATTTGATTGAGACTTTCTAGGCTAATTGAAGGCAAGCACCTGAATTGTTTAATAAAACTTCAACAATTTTGTATCCAGCTGTGAGACTTTATGGCAAACACAAGACTTGCAGTCATTCAGTTTTCGTCTCCCTCTCTCCTACGGCGATGATACATTGTTTCGATATAACCTTACCAAGACGCGCAAAAGCCTCTTTCATAAGAACTTAGAAGTTATCGAAGCCTTCTAAAAGCGATAGGTTTGTAGTTGATTTGTACCAGGGAGTTCGTTTGAGTCGAGTTCGGTTCAGTTAGTTCAGTAGTACGAATGCCTTTGTCAGGACCGGTCTGCCGGCCGCGGGCTCCGCTGCCCAGCTCCTGGTCGCGATGCAGTGAACTAGTGATTGTAATACCGACCGTGCTGAACTGATCTCATGAAGGTAGTATTTGGGAAATTGTATTTTCGCAGTGTTCTTCATATTTTGGAATAGCGCGACGCTGGTTTTCAATATTTTTTGTTTTTTACACCGGTAACGAACTTAGTTTAATAATGTTTTCAGCAATGCAAACATGTATGTATATTAAAGAGTAAAAAATAATAAGGATAATATCTGAACTAGAAACCTACGAAGGTACATTTTTTTCTTGTATTTATACGCGTGTCCTTGTTTTTTAACATTAATCCTTATAAATGTCATCGTTAAATTCAGAGCGGACGTTCTTCTAACTGTTTTTTTTTCATTTACATAATTATAATATCCTGAGCTATAATTCTAAAAAATGCGGCCGCTTTGTCACCTCCTTTGTGAAAAGTTTGGGACCTTTTTTTGGTCTGTAACATTTTTGTTAAAATGCTAATTCTGCATGCCAGTCTCCATTGGAGTAGTAGGAGTAGGAATGGAGTAGTAGGTTAGGTACTCCAATGGTGAATTTATACTTTATTCACAGATCTCATTTAAAGATCATGAGTGATCTACCAAAATATAGTCTATGCAACCTAAAGTACAATGAAGTTTAGTAATAAAATGATAATTTGAAAAAAAGACGAACCTTATCTCCTTAAAATTCACAGACAAGACGAATTACCTACCTCTATAAAAACAGGTTCTTATCTACAAATACCTGTGAATGTTAATTTGAAGACGCACCGGCCCAAGTCGATAAGGACTTTATTACTTTTTACACCTTTCGACAAAAGGACAGAGACAATACAATATAATACAATACAAGGGACAGAGGCCTCGTGGGGCCCCTAGGTTAGGGTTACCAGATGACAGGGATTTTCCTGACATGTCCGGAATTTCAGCTGTCTAACAGGGAAACAGGGAAAATTGGAAATTGTCAGGAATTAAAAAAAAAAGAGAAAATATTAGACATAATATTATAATTAAAGAAAAATCTAATAACTACCAATCATTATTTATTAATTATTCATGTACTCTTTCATCGTTCCTCGTACTTTTCATTGCTGGATATGGCTTTAAGCAACTGCTGGTCTTGCAGAACTATTTTATGAAAGTCTTCACATGAAGTATTCTTCAGGTTGAACTGTGTCAACAGGAAAGCCTTAACAGAAGCTATGGACAGTCTATTTCTCTCCTTTGTCCACTGCGCACCCATTAATGAAAATACCCGTTCAACGTTTGCATTTTGTGCCTGAATTGCAAACACAAAACAGCAAATTTTATTCAGTTCTTCCAGTCTTTCACAACTGACGGATTTCAAAATAATTTCCCATTGTTTAACGGGTATCATTTCAAAAAAGTCATTGCTTTGCTGCCTTACAAAAGAATTTAATGCAGTAATTTCATCAAAAAGCTTAACGTCATTTAAACATACTCCGTAGTCATTCAAAAACTGCAAAGAAGAAACAACTTTCTCGTAATCAACATCAGCACCTTTCAGTATCATCCAGTCAAAGATCTTGAATTCGTCTAGCGGGTGTAACCATTTGTCTAAGTATTCAAGGCAAGTCATGTAGACATTTTTCACGTCTTTCATAAATGTTTCTTTGGCGTCTTCGGTACAATTCGACAGCAATTCTCGCACTTTTAACGGATCAAACGTAGCCGCTGCTCTTGCTTTCAAAGTTTCAGAGGTCGAATTTAATATTCCTAGAATGTCCATGACGGAGTTATTTTCCCGTTCTATTTTTGCGATCTGTGACTGGAAGACCGACATAAGCGAATGCACAAAAAATAAATAACTTTCTGCGAGTTCGTTTTCGAAAAAAGCTTTAAGTGTTGTTGGCACTTGCGGAGTTGTCAAAAAGTATTTTTCGAAAAACTGGATCATAATCAAAAATATTTTTTCCGAGCCGTGATTACTCACATCAGTCGATACCCCGATGTATGTTATTTTTTGTAATAAGGACTTGATATTTTGAATTAACCATGGAGCTATCGCGCCATTTACGATGGCTTCTGTTTTAGTCCTTTGGGAAGTAATATCTTTGGCAGTATCAGAATCAGCAAAGATTACCTTCATCAAACGCCCTGTGCAGTCCATGGAATTGTAAGACTGGTGGTGTTTAACAGTGTGAAAACAAGTGTAGCTTCAGCAGCAGATTGCGTTGTTTTGCTTTGAGACGACGACGATTGGAAAATACTATCTATTTTGCGGTTTTTATTCACCACCAACAGTTGGTTCTAGTGTTTTTTGCATTTAATGTGCGTATCGATATCAAACGCACCTTTGTACTTTATGGAAATGTAACAATCACATACTGTACAGAAAACTTCAGACGACTCTCGTCCCTGTCTCAGTAAAGGATATCTTGCACTTAAAATGTCTGTAAATGTACATTGACGTTTACTACTCGAAGCCATTATACCATATTCAATCGTCAATCAATTCACGCGTCCCGCGCCCCCGCGCACCCCACCACACCGCATCTCACACGCTTATTCAAGCTTACCCGCGAGTTTTTAAAGTAAAATACTTTTGTTGCCGAAATGTCAGGAAATTTATTGCCAAGGCAGGGATTTTTCCAGGAAAACTTATTTTTGGATCTGGTAACCCTACCCTAGGTGTGAATATTGTAGAGATCGAAATGCATCTATCTGATCTGAATGCAGAGCATAGTTTATAGATAAATTTGTTATAATTTCTCACGTTATTTCCCAAGAAAGAGGAAACTTTCGGTTGTTTAGGGATAGTTTATGCAATAAATAAAATATTTTAAATTAATACGATTAAAAAATTATTTGTTTTACTTCGTTTATTTCAAACTTTAATTTAATTTTGTTTATTTGCACACAAAACAGAAACGTCAAGACATGACATTGACTTCAAAAATTATAACTATGCAACATTGGATTAAACTTACTTACTTACTTATTTCTATGGCTCAGCGACCCAAAGTGTGTCTTGGACTCCGATAAGATAAGTCGCCTATATTCCCTGTCCTGCGCAGTCTCCCGCCAGTCCTCCGCCGTAGCTCACGCAGGTCCGCTTCCACCACATCTTTCCTGTGCCTTCGTTTCGCCGATGATGTTAGGTTCGTTCACGAGCTCTTCGATCTCCAGGTTTTTCCGGACTCTCCAGCTTCCGTCATCTCTGCGGGTAGGTCCCAGGATCTTACGCAGGATTTTTCGCTCTGCCACTAGTAGCTTATTCTCCTCCTTCAAGGTTAGAGTCCAAGTTTCACAGCCAAACATCAATATCAGTCTACTAATTACAGTTTTATAGATCCGAATCTTGATCTTTCTACTTAGAATCTTGGACACTAACACTTTATGAAGAGCTGCACTGCATCGAAGGGATTTTTGTATGCGAATGTCGATTTCTTCCTGCCTCGAGTAGGTGTCAGTGACAGTGCAGCCTAGGTAGGTACTTAAACTGAGCCACTCCTTTGTATGCTATATCTCCAACATGAAGGTCTTCACGTGGCCGTCTGACGTTCTTATAGCGCTTCATGTGGAGGTATTCTGACTTCTCGTGGCTAATTTTGAGACCTACCTTCATAGCTTCTACTTCCAATGTTTGAGCGAGCGCTGCTACCTGCTCCTTGCTTTGGCCTAGAAGTGCTAGATCATCCGCGTAGCCAATCACCTTATGCTGTCCGTTGAGTTGATTACCGGCGTCTACTGTCATGACTTTTCTGATCGTGTATTCTAGGACGAGAGTTTTTAGATAATTCGGTTCCAATTTTGACACGCATTTTTCTTTGGTTTGTAGCTGCTCGTATTATCCTAACAAGTTAGCTTGGTAGGTAGGTATCCCAAATTTGAGCAGAATATTATTAGAGGAGTTTCTGTCCACGCTATGGTGAAGCTTTGGTGAAGTCAGGGTATGAATGCTCTGAGCCTATTTCCATCTTTTCCATGAGTTGTTTAAGCAGAAAGACCTGCTCCACTGTACTACGATTGCATCTAAATCCGCCTTGATAGTCGTCTATGAGTCTTTCGAGTCTATCTCAAACTTAATGTATTCATTAATTATTTCAAACTTAATGCAAAAAATTACAAAATATTTATTAATCGTAAGCTATAACAGTTTTCTAAAATGTATGCTCTCTACTGACTACATACACATACTTACGACATAACTAAAGATACAATAGCTCTAGCTAGCCAAAACTTAAAAAAAAATCAGCTGAACGAAGGTCTACAGAATAATCTAGCAGATATAACAAATTATTTATTTCCCCGCAGAACAAAAACTAATGGCACTATTGATTTATTAAAACTGGAAACTTATCACACTAATGTGCGAAAGAAAAAAAGAATAAAATATATATATTACAAGCGAAAGTTTGGATGGATTCATTATGAATGGAAGCGGGTTATATTTTCATAGAAACAACACGCGCGAAGTTTATACATGAGCCAACTAGCGCCACCACCTTATATATCCATCTGGCATAAAAAAAAGCCAGATGGATCACATACAAAAACAGAACAGGAAAAGCTCGAGTTACTGTTGAAAACACATTTTCCGGACTGCAAAATAGAGGAAAACACGGAATGGGAGGCACGAAACCATCACCAACCCCAAAACAACGACTGGGAACTTGCAAACCAGATAGTAACAGAAGAAGCACTGGACTGGGCGGTGATGAGTTTTAAACCGTACAAAGCCGCTGGCCCCGACGGTGTCTTCCCCGCACTTCTTCAGTGGAATCTAATAAGAATAACACCAACGTTAGCCTCCATATTCAGAAGCTGTATAGCATGGAAATACATCCCACGGGCATGGAGGCAAGTTAAAGTAATTTTCCTACCGAAACCTGGCAAAACAGATTACACCCAGCCAAAGTCATTCAGACCAATAAGCCTAAGCTCGTTCCTACTGAAGACACTAGAAAGACTATGCGACAAGTACATCAGAAGCGGGCCGCTACTCAGAAACCCAGTTAACAAAAACCAGCACGCCTATCAGTCAGGTAAATCTACTGAAACAGCCCTGCACCAAGTAGTTCACAAGATTGAGAGCGCGCTTGAAATCAAGCAATCTTGCTTAGTCACCTTCATAGATATAGAAGGTGCCTTCGACAAAACAACGTTCCCATCAATAGAGAATGCCTTGCGAAAACAGGGAGTTGACGAGAACCTAAATCAGTGGATAACCGAAATGCTATCCAGCAGAGCTACCAAAATCGAGGGCTCAGAATCCCTGGGACAGACAACCCATTGCAGGGTGACACGGGGCTGTCCACAGGGCGGGGTCCTTTCACCGCTCCTGTGGGTAATGGTCGCGAACGAACTCCTGGACTCACTGAACAAGGATGGTATTCTTACTATCGCATATGCAGATGACCTGGCAATCATGATATCGGGGCTTTTCGAAACGACTCTTTGCGAAAAGATGCAGAAGGCACTACGGATTGTGGAAACATGGTGCACCAAACACAGTCTGTCAGTTAACCCGAACAAAACAGAACTAGTACTCTTCACTCGTAAAACCAAACTTCCAAGACTAGAACTACCCTCACTGCTAGGTACAACACTGAAACTAAGCAAGGAGGTTAAATACCTCGGCATATGGCTAGACAGCAAACTACTGTGGGGCAAACATCTAGACCATGTTACAACAAAAGCCACAAACGTCCTATGGCAATGCACCCGAGCGGTAGGCAAGGACTGGGGCCTGAAGCCCAAGCTGTGTCTATGGCTGTACACAGTCATGGTACGCCCAGTGCTAACCTACGGTGCAATAGTATGGTGGCCGAGAACAAACTTAGTCACCACCATTAACAAACTTCAGCAAGTGCAAAGACTAGCCTGCACACTTATTTGCGGATGTAGGAAATCAACCCCATCCGCAGCACTGGACATAATTCTAGGGCTAACGCCCCTGCAAGTTCACATTCAACAAGAAGCGATGGCGGCGTCTCTGAGAATAAAATCAACGAACCAGTGGAAAGGCGAGACAGGCCTCACAAACCATAGTAGAATACTAGACAAAGCAATTGCTGCATTTCCAGAAGCGGCGAATGGCACTGACAGAATAGCGTCTACCTACTTAGCTGGTAAGAACTATGAAATAACACATGAAGAGAACGCATCAGCTATCACCGCACATGACGTTACTACATATCACATATACACTGATGGGGCCAAGAACAGAACAGGAGCTGGATGCGGCTATTCCTGTCCTGAAACTGGACTCTCAAAAGCCCAACCACTAAACCCGGCCACAACAGCCTTGCAGGCGGAAACACTGGGACTCAAACTAGCGGCAGACGACATGCTTCTGGAAACGACCAATAAAGATATTGCCAGACAGATGCAGCTGGTCTTCAAAACAGACAGCGCTGCACTAATAAACGCACTCAAACGGACAGACACAAGATCAAAAGCTATTGTAGAATGTCATAAGAGTCTACAAGATCTTTCTCAACACAGTAAGGTCTGCATAGAATGGACAGAGAGTAGATCCTGCCCAGGCAACATTAATGCAGACAGACTAGCAAAGGAAGGAGCGAAACTAACTCCAACACAACAAGATGTAAGTCTCTCGAACCCGCCCACAGCGGAAGTCAAAAACAGACTAAAACTTAACTCTGAAAAACAACACCAAAAGCTATGGGAGCGTCGGATAGACTGCAAGCATACCAAATCAATATTCCCTTCCAAAGACAGGAAAACCACCAACACGATGCTCAAGATGAGCCGGGAGGACCTCAGAACGATGGTGGGCATCATCACAGGACACTGTGAATTGAACCACCATCTTTTCAAGACCGGAGCCACAGACAGCAGCCTATGTCGTGGCTGCTTTCAAGAAGAAGAGACTGTGGAACACGTCGTGGTACACTGCACGGCCACAGAGGAGGCCAGACACAAAACAGGGCTGAAGTGCCTCATTGAGGAATCAACCCCATCCACACCCACAGAAAAGCTGAAACGAAGCTGTCAGTCACCTAAAGTCCTGCTCCGATACTTCAAGGAGCTGGGCTGGTTAGGGCCTGCTTAGGCAGGGGGATAATGCACAATACACTCCTATGCGAGACGTCCGTGCAGATCTTAGTTCCCCCACTTAGAATTAGAATTAGAATTAGCCACCACCTTATTTTATCTTATTTAACACGTTTAGGTAACAAAGGAAATTTCAAATATCCTTCGTACAGTTTGTGATTCCGATTATAAAGGCATATAAAAACTATTTTTAAATGCCTTTAAAATAGTTTTATTTGGTAAAGCTTAAGCAGTGATCCGAAGTTGCCTTTTTAACAACAACAAAATTATATACAAAACATATAATACTATTTTATTCGTCTTTTCAATAATGAACTTTTTTTTCATGAACCTAAACACTAAACTGAAAAATATGACTCTTCATGACATCTATTGGCGAATATTAATACTTTAAAATTATTACTTTAATTAAATTACTTTAATATTGAAAAAGAAATTAAATTTTAATTCATTCGATTCATTTCCGGAGCGAAAACGTCATATTCGAATTCTATTTCGACGGAACTTTAAAACGCTATATTGATTTGACAAAAGTTTCCAATATCGAATCCGATGAATTAAAATCCACCGTCTTGGCTGACGCTGACGGCTGTGGGGCGAGCGCCGCCGACCGACCTCGTCCTACACTAATGGTTATGTGTTATGATTATGATAGGGTGTCGCAGCCACTATGCAGCTCAATACTTGTCGTTTATTCATCAGAATTTATCGGACCCGAAGGTGGGCAATTACGTATCGATTGAGCTGCCGTATGCATTATTATTTATTACGAGACAATTTGTTTCACGGGTGACGGTGACAAATGTTATGGATATAAGAATTAATAATAATCTAGAAATAGCTACTATATTTATGTTTAAACGAATTATTATATTTTTATATAGAAGACCTAGCTAGGTACCTAACCTACTCTGGTTTGTCTAAGCATGATTTTTTGGCGAGTCCTTTAAATGAAATTATGAGGATTATAAGCGGTTTAATTAAGCTCTGTTGCATTGTTTATGCAAAACGTAAAAACTAACTGTAGACAATCATACAGGAACTTAAAAACCTTAGCAAAGCTACATAACAAGTTTGCTCATGCGTGGTGAATCTAAAATTGGCGAAATAACTAACGATTATGTCATCGAACTCTGCAAACAGCCAAGAACAGAGAAAACTTACGATGTTTTTAGTAAAAACATGGAATAAAGTTTAAGTCTTTCGAAACTCCCCAACAAAATATTTATCAATTGTGTCTTTTTGTGACGTTCTGAAATGACTGAATAAACGGTAATAATACAATTTCGATAGCTCCGTCGATAGATACTTTTCAATTTCAACATTACAGGTGGTAAAATCTAACTTTTTAGCTAAAGTTAAGTTATTATTATTAAAAAACTTTTTGCTAAGGAGTTAAGAGTGTGCCATGAGGGTGTTTTCAGTTTTTTGAAAAAAAGTACGGTTCGCCCAAAAAATGACATTTGTCAAAAAAAAAACAAGTTGATCTTAATCGACTCTATTTCCAACCACAAACACTTGTCCCAAAGTAACATACCAAATCGAATCGTAAGTTTTGGCAATAATTAAAAAAAAACAATTCCCATATTATTTTCTATGAAAAAACGAGTAAGTGAAAACAACAATGTCACTCATTCAATGGTTCATAATTTAAACTCGTATTCGTATGTAACTACTTTTTTAAGTTGGGAGGCTAATTTTGAAGGCATCTCAGGAATTACATTTTTACTTATTTTTTTTTTAATTAAAAATGGTAATATTTTTTTCTTCAAAATAAAACAAAACCTTCTAACTATAAAAGAAACGGAAGCTACCCTGAAGGGGCCAAAAGATTGCCCCACCCTGTACATATATCTCAGAATCTGTAAAAGCTCATAAATTTAGGGAAATGATACTTCGATCTCTTATCTTCAATACGATTAGTAAAATTTTTCTCGATAGTTTTTTTTTAATAGATGTTTTGCACACATTTTGCTATTTATCCCTGGAACAGCACCTTTCTTTTGTTTTGCTAAAAAACCTAGAAGTATTAATTTAGTTATGATTTTTAATTTTCGATTGGTTATTTCATTAACTTGTAATAAGGTCAAAACAAGAAAAATTGGCACAAGTCTCTGCTCCGTACTTCTCACTCGCGAGAAAACAATAACTTGTGATTCCGCTGAATATCTACCTCGTAGCGCCAGACGGCTTACCCTCCATGAGGTGGCGCGGTCTATGCAAGTCCACGAAGCCATACTATGAGCAGCTGACACCTCACAAGTATTTTAACACTTTGCACCCGTAAAGTAGATGCATGACGCTTCTAATCCTTTGTTTCAAACTTCAGCAACGCGAAGTATGTGAGAAAAAATTACCGCTATACCTTTAAATTATTTTGTGGTTTTAATTTTTGTGCGTTCTACAGAGAATAAAACTAGCGGAAGAGTAATTTGGCGAAAATCGTTGTCCATTTTCTATTAACTTATGAAAAAAAAAACGATTCATTGGTATTTCGTAACATTTGAGAAGAGAATAATTTTAGGACAAAAATCATCATTTACAAATACATTAAAACAATTCAAGTTGGTTACATTAAAATATTAATACATTAAAACATTCACAAATGAAAATAGTTGTCGATTTTTATCGCAAAAAATACACAACAAAAGTAAAGATTTAATTTTTGGAATAAACCTTTTGCTCGAATTGTATAATATGTAGGTATGCTGTGCTGTGCTGACTGAGGCCGTGTCCAAGGATTAACTAGAAAGGAAGTAACATGAGGTAGGTACCTACTCTAAACTCTAAACAGTAGGTATAGGTAGGTACTCATCTTGAGGTTGTCGATACTGATGTCACCGTCTTATATTTTAAATTTATTTTTCCTTTTCCACTATTTAATTTTTATTAAATGTTTTTATTTAGCTTACCCAGTTTGTTTATTTGTTTGGCTCTATTCTAATCCAGTACTTACCGAATTAAAATTTGGCCCTCTTCCTGATATCGGGTTGATCTAAAATCTGGTGCGCACATGTATTTCTGAATTTAAAGATCTTATTATGTATTATTGTGCCTGCCACACACCTTACGATACTCGTGCTCGCGGCGCAAGTTAAGACTTGCACAAACAAAGGAAATTTGGAACTGACCTGATCTAACCAGTCACATACTTACAACTCAAGTACCTACGCTTGAACGGATGCCGTCCAGTGTTGGGTTTGCGCGGTAATTTCATCCTTTGATGGCGCTTTCTATGCTACAAAAAAAACAGAAAATGCGTATAAAACAAAAAAAAATAATGGTGTAAATATGTTGTACTTATTAGTTACTTTATTTAGTAGTCAATGAACAACTCATTCACGTGCGAATAATGATTTGCACATCAATTCATAAAACTGATTGAACTTGTCACCGAAGGACTATCTGAGAAAATGCCAAACGTTTAGATAAACTAGCGCGAACGTAAGTTTTTCCAAGTTCCGAATCTTAATTGGAAAACTATCGTCCAATATAGATACGTTACTGTACTTGCGTCATAACATAATATAATTACATAAGTCTAATGTCCGTGTCGGCCGGCATTAGTTGGTTCGACGGTAGAAGCAAGCTATGTCTGCAAGGTTTTTTAAAAAATCATCGAAAGACAGCGAATCGCTTTATTGATCATTTATAAATTCACATAGGCAATAATCTATCTACTTCTTCACTACCTATACTAATATGATATTATAAAGGGGAAAGATTTGTATGTTTGTTATGAATTAACTCAAATGCAACTGAACCGACTTTTAGAATACGTATAATGCTATTAATCCCTGATTAGCATAGGCTCTAACTAAATAATTATGTTTAGGAAATAAATGTAAATCCGTGCGAAGTCGTAACGGGCCGCTAGTTATTTATGTTATGAATTTCTGTGCCTTGTTGCCACAATAGTGGGAAGTACATAATTAGGTATGTAGGTACATATTATATACAGTGTCTATTATATACTGCGTTGACCGGTTCTCTGCTAGTAAATGTCTCGCAGGAGCAGTGTCCCACCGCCGAAAGAGAGGTCAATGTCTGTTGTCCTTGCGGCCGGGGCGACGCGACGCGACGCGACACAAGCCGCACCATCTGCATAGAACACCTACATTCGATTAGTTATCACACTAATATTGCGAAAGTTTATATGGATGGATGGATGGATGTTTGTTACTTCTTCACGCCAAAACTACTGAACGCATCGGGCTGCAATTTTGCATAGGTGCAGGTAATTATAATGCTGGAATCAAACATACGCTAATTTTTATCTCACAAATCAGTTCCCGTGGGATAAAAATCACATTTAAAAGTTTCCAACGGAACAACGCGTGCGAAGTCGCGGGGCGCAGCTAGTTAAATATAGAAACCATACCTTGCCATTTTAGATACCTGCTAGAGTTGTTATAAAACTCTTTTTATAGCAACTCTGTTAGGTAGCTCATACCGCAAAAGTTTTCAGTGGTTTATGGCAGGAATGTGAGCCCTAGGCACCTTCCTTACCACTTACATACATAGTGAGCATTTTGTACAATCGAAATTATTGTATCATTAAATAAATAAATAAATAGTGCTGTAGAATCGAAAACGAAATCTTTCAAATTCAACTGCTTAACGTTATATTGTAACAGCAAGCTGTTTTTACTGACTCGTACTAAAATGAACGAACTGCAGACGGTCGCAAACAATCTAGAGGTAGATCAACTCATTGATCTTGTTCTAAATAACCATACATCGAATTTACACAACGATTTCAGCGGGAATTCTTCAATACAGGCACAGCCTACCTAATCTCTCTCAACCTCAACAGCCTGTATTGGTCCACTGCTGGACGCAGACCTCCCCCTGATAAACGCAGAATTAACCGATAGCAAGCTTGTCAAGAACAGGTCTGCTTTCTTAACGTCGCGTCGCGGCGAGGCGGTGGGACTTCAATAGCTCGATTGGATATTGCAACATTGGCAAAACACTTTTTGTATCTGACAATAGAATTCTATAACCAGTTATCGACCACGGCAAACGTAGTGTAGGACGCCCTCCAGCTGTCTGCCTCTGTTCTTCAGAGTGAGCAGGGAAAATAAATATCCGTTTTCTAGTGTAGACCTCCGCGATACACCGTCGCGTCGCGTCGCCGCGTCGCGTCGGCCGCATCTTCGCTCTCCATCAGTGCGTGCTCTCAAACGAGAGTCTATGGTACTCGCAGTACATAAAAAAATAAGGTCCACGATGACAATCAGCTCTTACACTTACGTTATTGTCGCCGAACATCTGCGATTTTGTAAAAAGGAAAAATACCTAGCAAGTAGAGTCATGTTCCGAAACTGCTGGACCGACTTAGAAATTTCTTTTAGCCTACTTTTCAGGGAGTGACATGGGCTATAATAGGTATTATCTCGGGAACGGGAAGTACGCGGGTGAAACCGCGAGGCGCTGCTAGTGGTGCAGTAGTACATGCGTGGTGTCCGTCCGTGTGCACTGCACGGCTGTCTCCAGCACTCTCACACGGCAGCCTTTCTAATCATTCGTTAATTCATCAGGAAAGCTTAAGGCGAATTTTAATTGCAAAACAGATGGAGGCAAGGCCCACTCGCAGGAGAACGACGGCGACTGTTTCGTTTACTAGCTTATTTAAATGTTTCGTAGAGAGCTCCTCTCTGTTGATTTCTCTACATTTTGTTAGAAATTTATTGCATTTTTATGTTGTTTTCCTTTTACTTTAATCTTGATTTTGGATAATTTAGCGATTTGTTTTATGAAAGTCTAGCCTTTGAACGAACGAGTTTTGAACGTTTATTGTGAACTTATTGAACCGATTCAAAAACTACAACAATGTCAAGTGGAATAACACAACACGTAGTGTTCTTAATTAAAATAATTGGATTTTTTTAGACCGCCTTGGGTTCACTTAGTACAACTGTTTTTAAGTTTTCCGGGACATATGGAAAATATTAATCTCATGAAATATGTTTTATGGAACCACCCCGGGGTCATTCTATGAACAACTGCAAAATAATTTCCTAAGTAAATTCAGGTACTACGGGATCTACCATTACCCATACGACAGGCTCTACCAACACAAGCGATGCTCGAAGTAGATCGCGCAGGCAGGTACCACACCGTACCTCCTACCAGGAGTAAGTTCTGAGTTCTCAACAAAGATCACAGCTACCTACGAATTCCGGCGCGGGCCTGTCACCCACGCCTCGCGTTGTTTCCCACGTTGCCTGTTTGTGCACGTGATCAGTACACAGTCCTGTCTCTCCGGGCCGGTGTTGCCACATTTTAGGTGGGACAAAAGTAGATACGGGGAAGATAATAAGAGAGGATACGGGTCCTCTAAAGACAAACTGAGGCACATTGCTTTCTTGAAAATTTTGCTTATTGAATTTAGAATCTAAGGGAAGTATTATGCGCTATTGATTCTATAATAGGTGTAATGTATTGTATGGTAAGGTAACACATTTGTTTTGAATTTTAGTTAAAGTATACAATTAGTGTTCAAATATTAATAAAAAAAACAGCCAAACATACAAAATTATCGCGTTGCACGAAAGGAAAAGGTCAGGAACTGGTCCCGAGATCTTTCTGCCACAATAAGGTGCAAAACAGTCCACTTTCATGTTTTTTTATCATATTTTTTATTGAATTGTTTGTTTCATAACCAAGGGAGAAACGGATGAGAAAATGTTGAATTTTGCGTAATTCTTCATTTTTACCACGGGGATCCCGTGATTACCGTGAAACGAGTGAAAGCTAGCAGTTATTCAACTGTGTTGGGTACTGAAATAAAACAAAATACACGTATACGAGGGCTCAATTCCTTTTTCAACGTAAAACATTTTGATCAATAATTTTGTTCTCGGTGGCGATGCCAGACTGAGTGGTGTGCCTACCATTTTGCAACTGTACAAAAATGAGCAGCTCCTTTAATATTTTTGGGCTTCACAATATTATAGCAGCAGACTGACAGTATTGCATCCACATCCGGGGTGTGGGACTCTCGGAACGTTCTTCCTTCACCAGCCTGTATTGGTCTCGTCTGATGAGCGCCTCGTTGGGAGACTTCAAGAGATCACTTCTCGTCTAAACAGAAACACTAAGCCGGCACCAGACCCCAGACTGCTGTCGAGTATACGCCTGAATGAAGATTTGTAGTTTTGTATTGATTTGAAAACTATATCACTCAACAGTCTATATTTATAAATAATTAAGACGATGAACATTGCTCAGTAGCAATGTTTATCGTTCTAATTACAAAATACTTATAATTTCCACTTCATTAAAAAGGTACCTACTACCAACAGCCACATCAAATGACAATACAATTTATTAAAAATCAATAACAAAATAAACACCATTCAATAAAGACTGTCCTCCTAACTATCACCATCATCAGCACGTATACGTCCACTGCTGGACATAGCCTCCCCCAAACGACGTCACCTGAGTCGCCTCCCTCCACCCACAGACTCCCTGCGACCACTGCAATGTCGTCAGTCCATCGAGTGTGAGCTCTTCACACTCTTTTTCACACATACCCTCATCAACTCAGTAAAATATACATTATGTAAGTTTACACAATTAATAAAAATCTTTTTTTTAATGTGTTCGGGTCTCGCAATAATGTTTAGTTAGTAAGCGTAAAGGAAATTGCATCAACTGTATGAAGCCCGGACTATGAGTTTGAATAATTAGGCAGTTTTCGCAAAAATTGCTGAAACAGAACCGATAAACATCTCATCGCGATAGTCAAACAGAGCGGATACAATAACATTAGCAGAGTGAGTGCAGTGCAGTGGTGCAATCACACTCACCCTCACTCTACCCAATAGGTATTTTGCTCCGTTCGACCCAAAATATTAGATCATAGTTCCCATTTCTACACACACCTGCATAGCTATTTATATTGTTTTAATTTACATGGTATAAGACGGTGAAACACCGAAGTGGTAGGGTTAGAAGACTAAAATGTCCTTCTTTCTTCCTTCACTCGGCTCTGGCCAGACCAGTGACCGCGAGATATTACTAATCAAATAACATCGTTAATACTTTCAATATCATAGGTACCAGTACCTACCTTAACTATAAGGCTTGAGTTGATTTTGTGTTTTCCAAAATTAAATATGTTTCATTCAATTTACCTCATACCATATAATTTACAATAAAATACTTATCAACAAAATTCAATCAGTGAGGTGTGAACGACACTTACTAGGTACCTTTATAAGTTCCTTATTACTTACTAGTACGCAGAAGATATAAAGTTTAACCAAAGCCACTAAAACTACCGCGTAATTCGTCATAAAATGTTATTTCTGAATGATATTCTTTGTAAATGATAATGAACAAGTTCCTAAGTCGGACGTGCGCGACCGGCGCGGCGGCGGCGCGGCCTGTGCTTTACAGTTATCATCTCTTCTATTTTTAACCGACTTCAAAGAGAAGGAGGTTCTCAATTAGGCTGTTTTTTACGTTTCTTACCTCAGTACTTTTGACTGGGTGGTCTGTCATGCATCTTTATTTATATGAAGCTGGTGCTTCCCGTGTGGTCCTATTTTAATTTTCTGAAAAAACTATAAAATTGAAGTCGGTTTATAGTTTTTTAAAACAAATTAATTATTATTGAACCTCTACCTCGTACGGCCACGAGGATCTCGCCTCGGCGGGGTCAGAGTTAAGAGTGTGCCATAACCAAGTTACTTCTAAATCGTTATTTATCTCAGAATCTGTAAAAGCTACCTTCATATTTAGGGAAATGTTACTTCGATCCTATATCTTGAATTACGTGTTATAAAAACACGATTAGGAAAAGTTTTCGAAATAGTTTATTTAAAAAAATGTTTTGTTCACATTTAGCACTCGTTTTTTCTTCGTTTTTTGTTTGTAAGAAACTTTGAAGTATTTCTTTGAATTTTAATTTTTTGATTGGTTGTTTCACTACTTGTAATTAGGTAAAAAACATTTTTGGCGCATACAAAATTCGGTGCACGTCTCTGCTCTGTACTTCTCACTCGCAAGAAAACCATCTCGTAGCGGCGTTATTGCACACTCTTAAGGAGTTTACGGGATTTGTAGGCCCATGCCTACTAAGTAGGCTTCGAGTAGCCATAGCCAGGTGCGCAGCACATAGTGCACTATCTATTTCCTCACTCTCAGGAGAGGTCAGGCGCACGTTCTTTCCGAGACAGGGGGGACACATAACTTCAAGATTTTTAAATTATTATTATAGTTTTTCTTCTTCTATATTTATAATTTCTGATTTAATAGTGAGGTCACCTCAGGGCGAACGACCAACGAAGCCTCAAAACTGAGTGTCGCCCTCGGCGTCCGTCGCTCCGCGGGAGGGAACAGATATCAAATGTAATATCCGAGCTCTAAGCCTTCCTAATGTACATATTACGACCCCAACTATCCTACTAATGTAATAAGCGCGAAAGTTTGTAAACATGTATGTATGTATCTATGTATGTTTGTTGCTATTTCACGCAAAAATACTGAGCGGATCGGGCTGATATTTCGCATACACTAAGTCCTAAGTCCTGAATAATACACAATAACACATACGCTACATTTTATCCCATAAATAAGTTCCCGTGGGATAGGCGTGCGAAGCCGCGGGGCGCTGCTAGGCGCTACATTTATAAAAACATCGCGCCGCTGAAGTACTTCATTACCCGACTGCTGATCGATTAAGAAAAGTAATTAATTTTGTTAAAAAAAACTTTAAACCGACTTTAATTTTTGCAGTTTTTTCATGAATTTCCATGTATCCCATTGTCAGAACCTGAACTAGAAAATGGGACCACACGGGAAGCACCAGCTTTCATATAAATAAGAATCATGAAAATCGAACAACCCAGTCAAAAGTTCTGAGGTAACAAACAAAAAAAAACAGTTGAATTGAGACGCAAAAAACGGAGCAATAGCAATGTACCAATTTGGCTTGGTTAATTTTTTTTGGGCTACCTATAACTAAAACTTATTTAAAACGCACAATATAGCTCTGTTGATAGTAAACAAGCAAGTTTTGCTGTATATTCTAGGTAATACTAACCGAGTACTTGATAATTTCCAAGTAAGTGCCTTAGTAAAAGTAACCTGATCATTTTCTGTTTGAAAATAGATAAGTTTTCAGATTTATGAACTGACAAGTAACCTATCTAATTTCAGACAAATTCAACTCGGTTTCATTTTGATGAATTATTATGATTACAAATGACCAAGACTTATTTAAAAAGTACCATAGAGAGAATAGATACAGGTACCTATGTATGTATATTTGTATTAAACATGATAGTTTTGCTGTAGGTAGGTAGGTAGGTATATTCTTTTGAGTAGGTAGGTGTTGTACCTACCGTACATAATTATTTCCTCGTGCCTCTGTAAAAGTAACCGTAACATACGTTTAAACCTCGGGCTTCTACCCAACTAGCAAGGAAATCTTATAATAAAATACAATAGGTAAAATTAGACTAAAAAAGCTCTTTTAATGGCTTTTGTTAAGACATCTTTGCTTATAATAGCACTGCGCAAGCATTTTTACTCTCTAGAGCAAATTCACTAATAAAACAACCTTGTAGTTTAGTAGTACACTATTTTATAGGATGATTACAAGACATGTAATCTCATAAGTGTATTGACAAAGTTTAAATAGTCCTACGAAAATTATAGTCTTATAAAAGCATTATGTAAGATTTTCAGAATTTATAATAAACTTGTCTGAGATCATTACAAATATGCAGCAATTTAGTTTTATAATAGCATTGTGTAAGATTCCCAGATTTTAGCATATATTTAGCTGAGATCATTATAAGTATGAGGGCGATGTAGTCTTAATAAAGACGCTTAGAAGATTCTGTAAGAGTAAATAATCTTTTAAAGCGCTAGGCTAATACTATATAGGCTGTTTACCAGTTTTACATGTCGATCGGTTTGAGACACTGCAAATATTATTTATCATTGATTACAATGGATTTACAAGAATGGAAACGTTTCAAAAGAAGTGGAGCTTATAGAAGAACTGTAAATAAAAGACACGCAGAATCGGTAACGCAAAAGCTATCATCTGAAGCAAGTTCTGAAAAAGCAGGAACCAGCAATTTATTGGAGGGTTCCGTACAATTCGAAAGTGATATAGCTACTATATAGTAGGTATTAACAACCAGCGTGCAGATGATTCATGTTTTACAAATAATAGTGATGACAGTGAATATGAATCAGATGTCGAAAAACCTGATTATGTAAAAAAATTACAATTGCAAAAAGAAGTTAAAATGTAGGCCATTAAACATAATATATCGCACTTAGCGTATAACGAACTTTCTGTGATTTTAAATAAAAGAATTAACAACGTTTTACCAATGGATGCTCGCACGCTTCTTCGTACAACTAGTGAAAAAATACAGATTGTTGCATTAGGAACTGGTCATTATTGGCACAAATGACAGCTGATAATACTTCTTGAATTTGATGTCGGTCCTTTACCAGAGAAATTTTCACTGAATATTAATATCGACGGTTTACCAATTTACAACAGCTCAAAACAACAATTTTGGCCAATACTATGCAGTATTTTTGAATTACTAGCATTGCCTCCACTTGTGATAGGTAAATTCTTAAGCTAATGATAAATAACTGATCTTTCGGATACTGTTTTGGCATTTATTGCTTAATGATTGTTAATAAACATTCCTCTGCCAAGATATTAAATGACTCTTGTGGGATTTCTACGCAATTGCGTGTTTTTTTTTGCATCTTCTTTAGTGTAGTTATCATCGTTCCCAGAATCATTGCTCATTATATCTATTTCATTGATCCCATCCCGGTAAGATTTAATGTTCTGCCTTTTCAAAATACAATTAAACTGTTGCCAATTATCATCTGGTTGGCTTGTTTCATCCCGTTGCTACCTGTAGTGTTGTTTTCGGGGCCAGTATAAAGTTCCATCCCGTTCCCATTGTTGTGGGACGCAAGACAATACAGTGTTGCCTTTTTCTATTGTTTCCACAATTTTAAAAGGCATCGCTGTTTTCTTTTTCAAACGACGCCAGGAGACCTATAACCAAAGTTATTACTCAGTTTCACAACAAATATGTACCTACCTACTACCAAAATACCAGTAATCAGTTAAAATACAAAGCAACGTTGACAATTTCTCTATAGATTATTAATAGTTTGATTAGTTTATAAGAAATGTTTAGCCGTTGCAGGGTTTCAGACATCAATTGAGGAACTCTAATTTGATTCAACATGGTGGTGAGTTAATCTTAACTAAGAGTAAATCTAGCGTAGTTTTGCCTATTACGGTCTTATAAATGTCTTGATACAGAGCATATTTTGAAACATGGCGAATGATCAAAAAACAATAATTATGTGCTTGATAATATTTTTACACTAACTGGCTTAATATTCAATTTAAGTAAGCGCGTTAAAAAATTAGCCCTAACACTGTACACTATTACAGTAAATATAGATTTGCCACACGTTAAATTGTATTCTCACTTAATTCTAGCTAAGCTTTTTCATTTAAATAAATACTAAATGAAACAATAACTAAAATTACTTACGTTGTAAACACTGCACACAAATCAGCAACAAAAAAGAATTGGCCTGCCCAGCCAGCTTGTAAAATGTGTTACAAATTATTGAAAACAAAGTACGTTTAGTAGCACATTAATAGCATAATTACACTTGAAACGACCTAGAAGTAGATAACAACAGGAGTACTTTTATCAGTAGTAATCTTCGTCAAGGCAACTAAAGGAGCTTTAGTGCTTCCAGGTACTAGTGCAAGACAGTAATTAGACTTATTAGCATTCTGTTAGCTCATTGCGGGAGCATAACAAGAACTTGTGCTCCAATAAATGCGCCCAAATCCAGCGTTGTAGTATACTAGTAGAATGTTATTGGAGTGTTGAACTGTAGTCTTGAAGACAGTTATTGGATCTATTTTGCTACATGGGTATTAATTAAATACTTACCAGCAAGTGGGTAGGTTAGGTACTTACTTATTTAATTTTAGACAGTTCTGAGACTTTCAATTTACGTAAGTCAAGATAAGATACATTCATATCAGTGTTGCCAACTTTTATATATCTGTTTACGGAACGGGATAAGCAGGGCTATTCTTCAAGTTTTATATTTATTACACATGGTAATAATACCCGGGACAAGTATCTACAGATCGTACAAACATTTGTCCCAAGGTGGGAATCGAATCCGCAACAGCCTGCGTCGCAGGCGGACCCTCCTTCCCCTGCTGCGCCACAAAGGTCGTCAAAGAGCGTTACTGTTACTGAGGTAGATTAGCGACATGTACATAGCGGATTTTTATGGAACGATGAGGATTTTGAAAACGAGCTAGACATTTCTAGCAAGTTCGTTTGTTACTAACGACTTATCTGTGTTCTTTGCTTACAACCGACTGAAGGTTAAAAATAGATATAAACAAACAGGTAGGTAACTCATCAATCAACAGATAAATGTGTATTGCTAAAACTAAATTTAAACAAGTAACATAGTTGGAATAATCGAAAAAATGGTTACGCGTTGACATGTTAGTTGTGTAAACTCTGAGAACGCAACATGCGTGCAATGCTAGTGCAAGGGCAACGGCCATTTCTTTTCGGCATGTTCTTGAGTGCGGACTGCGGACGCTTTAGAAGCGCAAAGATTAACAATCGCCAGTCACTTTTACTACCTACTGAGAGTGGATACAGCAACTTGTGTAGTGTCTTCCTTGGGACTCTCTGGTATGCCATGCACAAGAATAATCTTGCGGCGGCTTCGCATCTCCTGGTGGTCGGCGTCACGGGAAAGCATCTCCACTTGCTGCTGGAGAGTCTTGTTGAAACCCAGGGTGAAAACTTTGAAGGCGGCATAGTCCGCTGCGATGGCCTGCAGTGTGGTTGGTGAAGTGGACTTCACCAAGGCTCCCTCGAACTGCCCGGTCATGGAGTCATGGAGTCAACATCCGGTCATGGAGGGACTGAATAGCTTCAGACAGGGGCTGACTGTCCATAGTGTTGTGTGTTCTGGTCTTGTTCAGTGATGTTAAAATAGATTTTGTGGAAAATTTGAGTATTGAGTATGGCACTGAGGTACTTGAGCAATCTAGCGCATTAATTTATTTATGAATGTGTTTAATTTTATCAATAAAATATATTCTATAGAGCCAAATCAAACTTTGTTTTCAAACCTACCTCTAGGCGAAAATTTTTTTTTACTTCTATCTACTGAATTGGTATATTTAGCAATGTTGTTTGTTGTTCTTAGCGGGTTTATTGGGTTAATACTGCTAGATCCTTAGCTGCTGAAAATTTCCAAGTGACAAGAATGTTATTACATAATAAGTTACAGATTTTAAGTTTGAGCTTTTATTGTACTAAAATTTCAGTACAACACATGTTCAAATTTTATATCTGTAACTTATTAATAACATTCTTGTCACTTGGAAATTTTCAGCAGCTAAGGATTTATCAGTATTAACCCAATAAACCCGCTAAGAACAACAAACAACATTGCTAAATATACCAATTTAAGTAGGCTAGAAGTAAAAATGTAAATTGGTTGACACGAACCCAATAAACCCGCTTAGGAACAATAAACTACATTGCTAAATATACCAATTCAAGTAGGCTAGAAGTAAAATGTAGATTGGTTGTAGCTAACCCACTGAACACGGTTGACAGCGCCGAGTAACTTTGCTAAGTATACCCATCTATTTGACAAAGTCACTTTGTTAAACATAGAAACGTTCACTAGCTGCGTTTACAAAGTTGATTTGATAAAATCGTCGATTTAAACTAAGATGCTTGGTTATAACTAACTGAATTACTCGATTCACGATCACAATTAGGTCGGTTGTCTTGATCAAATTAAAAGGTTGGAAGTTACCCAGCCCAGTTTATCAAATTTAAACCAACTTTTTGGATTAATATTACTAACTTACATTAGCAAAGACGGCTTGTCTAGCATTAGCAACAAACTTTGCAGGCTCCCTGCGAATCCAATAACTTTGTTGTAAATAGCAATAGATTATTTAATTCCAACCGTTACGTTTTTTCCGTGGAGCAACTCGTTTTTTGAAGTCGGTTAAAAATTAAGCCACGCTGTCAGGGATTTTATTGTAAGGTTAAATTATAGACCTAGCTCTCACTACGTCTGTTCTGTGGGTTTAATAGTTGTTTTGTTGCTGAAATAACAGATCTAGAGACTTCTAGAGACTTCTAGAGATCTGTGCGACACTCATTCTGTGTCAACAAACATAAGTTATTGTAAGGCCAGCCCGTTCGCCCTCGCCCTCCGACACACAAAGTGCCTCCCAGAGGAAATAAAGCCCCGAACAAATAAGCGATTCTATTCAAAATTTCTTATGTTGTTAATAATTTATATATAATTATAATTTACTTTTTTATTCATATGACTTACTTTTATTTTATTTTATTATACAAATATTGCATTTGTATATCAGGTAGCTTGGTAATGAAGCGACGAGAAATGCATTATGTGCGAGCGCAAACCTTATAGATAGCTAGATAACTACAAGGTGCCACAGAGAGGGTGCCGTTTCTGAACCTCGAAGGGATTAAGTTTTTAAACACGACTTTTTGAAAATAAAATATTTTATTTTTTCCTATAATTTTGATTCCTAATATTGTATTTTACGCGCATTTTAACATTACAAAATATATCACAAATTTTTTTTGATGTTTTCTTTATTAATATTTTTTTTCAGCAAATCCAGTGGCTTCTCATGAAGTTATTATAAATAATAATGTAGATCTTCTAAATTTCATAACATAATAAAAACAAAAAAGAACACGAATAATAAGGAAACACGCCTCTTATTAAAAAAAAGTTAAAGTTTTAAATATCCTAGAACAAAGATTCACCCTTTGATGTCTAGAATCACCCCGTTTGGCTTAGTACAGTCCTTCCGAGGCACCCTGTACTAAATGACACGGCTCCGTGATGTATCGCTGACAAGCTATTGTTCCCGGTTCTCATGCAACTTCGTTTTTAGCGGCAAACCGGTAATCGTCAGGTTTTGCGGACGTTCCGCGAAAAATATTTATGTCGTATGCATAGCGCTGTAGACAAGTGCTTCACACTAGGAATCGCCAACGAAAGTGCATATATCGTGAACCAACAACATAATAACTAAAAAAAGCCGATTCGGTCCCCGTTGTTTTTCTTATTGTAAAATCAGGAAACAATAAAATAGTAAATAATGCTGGACAGTTTACACAGCATTATCTAGCCCCAAGATAAGCGGAGCTTGTGTTATGGGTACTAGATAACTGACATACATAATACAATACACTATTATTATTATACATAGAAAACATCCATAACAATATCTGCAGATCGTTTGTCGCAAGGCGTAAAAAAAGAAAAGTTAATTTTTCAACATGATGCTTTCATCCTAGCCAAATGAGATTTTCCGGGTTTATTCTTCTTGAAAGACAGTAGTTTTTAAGATTGTTTGCAGAAAAAAATGGTTTTTATTTCATTTTAGAACCACTAAAAATTAACGAAATATTCGATATTGAAAAAAAAATTGGCATTAATATTCTTCTTTGTTTTTTTCTCTTCTATGATTAATAAAAAAACAAAAGGCCACTGTGTCGACCTTGTTTAAAATAAAACGACAGGGTCGCAGACGTAATACAGGGTGACCGGAAGGTCGATGCAAAGCTGTGTTTTGGCTGCAATTGCGAAATTCAGTCTGAAATCTGATTTTGACCAAAATTTTACAAAAGTCAAAATAACTTTTGAACCAGTGAATATCGCAGAACATACATGGGGGTTAAATCGATAGGTACTTTTTTCCGTCCAGCCACCGATGATCCACCCCTTATGTTACACCCTGTATATATATAAAGGGAGTTTCGGGGGCGATAAATCGATCTAGCTAGGATTCATTTTTCGAAAATGTTGTTTTATTCGTGTTTTATTGAAAACACGAATAAAACAACATTTTCGAAAAATGAAATCATCAACTTTATTGTAATCAATTGACTCTTCCTGGCATCTATTGGCGAATAGGAATACATACTTACTATTTTAATTAATGTTTTCAATAATCAACTTTATCCTAAACAACTTAAACACTAAACTGAAAAATATGACTCTTCCTGACATTTGTTGGCGAATAATAATTCTAAAATAGAGAGCGAACCTCAGTCATCCAGGTACTAATACGAATAAGAATCGATCGCCTGGTCACTTGTCTACGCTCCTGCACGTACTCCATAGTATGTAGCATACCGAGAGTAGAGCCGGAGTGCATCTCACTTACGGGACTTCATCTTGAATGTGGAAGCAGTTTTATTGTAACTGAATAGCTCGCCATTGTATACCTTGTGGCTTGGAAAATAAAGACTGTTTTGGAAGGGTTTTACTATTGTTAATCAGGCTTCATCTTTCTAAAGCTGTTCTTTGTATTCGTCTTCATGAAATGCCTACTAAGTACCAAATGTATGATATTGATACTTTAACCTCAACAGCCTATAGGCATTCGTCCACTGCTGGACGCAAGCCTCCCCTGATAAGTGCCTTTTTGGCGTTTATGTAATGGGAGGTAATGTCCATTATCCCCACGCTGGGCATGCTTGTTGTGGATCGCAGTTCAGTGGTAGAATTGTTCTGTAGATATCCCTTAGTCACCTCCTACGATACCCACGGGAAGAGATGGGGTGGTGCAAATTTTAAGCCAGCACCACACAGCTGTATGATACTGAAATAAATACAATTACCTACAATACAATAAGCCTGGAGTGGCCCACAGCTGGGCAAAGACCTCCAGATAAGTTAATTTATAAAACAGTTTTAATATTTGCCAAATATAAAGCGCTGATACTATACTAGCTGTACCCCGACTTTGTTCGCGATGGGCGTACCTTTAGCTTGCATAGTTATTTCTAGTTATTTACATTTAAGACAGTTCCGAAACGCGCTGTGTCAAAACATCGAAACAGTAGAATTTTATTATGTAATTTTTTTTATACAAGTTACGTGCCGAGGTGCCGGACAAAATTGCTCCATATTACATTTACAGTTTAATTATAACTTTCAAGTACCTACCTGGTTTTTTTATTATAGTAGTAGCGAATAGTATTTGCCAATAGATGGCAGGAAGAGTCATATTATTCACTTTAATTCCTAAGGTGATTGGGATAAAGTTGATTATTGAAAACACGAATAAAATAGTTCTACTGTTAGATGTCAGCAAGCGTCAATTGAATACGATAAATCTAATTATTGAAAACATAATTAAACTAACAAAACGACATTTTCTGTAAATGAATCCTAGCTAGATCGATTTATCGTCCCCGAAACCCCCTGTATACTAAATGTCATGAAAATCGTTGGAGCCGTTTCCGAGATCCGGATTATATATACAGGCAATTTGTAGAAGATATTTGAATGCGATTTTGTTTCTTTTTAAAAATAAAGGAATATTTCCTTTCAGTAAAATGAGCTTACTAAAGGATTTAAGGTAGTTTCCCTCCAGGGCCCATAGATTTTTTACATCCTGTATATACATATATGTATGTATACAAGCAGGGCCGGATTTAGAGGTCCAGAGGCCTCGGGGCAACAAAGGAGCGGAGGCCCCCTCGCCCCAAATTATTTTCCAAATAAAATGAACAATTTTTTTCTGTCGAGTTTTTCAATAAATAATTTAGTAGGTCTCTCCGTAAATTTTGAAATGATTTAGATTTGTTGCACCATGTTCGCAAGTTCGTAGCTTCTCAGACGCACGAGAATGTATCAAATTCTGGGATTCCCTGCTACAAGCACGCCACTCAGCGGACACTTGTCAACGCTGCGACGGGTCTTACACTCGTACAGAGTACAGACATAAAACGCAGGAAACAGGTAGGTACTGTCGTTGCAGTTGTATCTCGTTACGACACGCAAATACGAAAAATAGGCTGAATAGGCTTGTAGCAGAATATACTATAAATTCCCCATCCAAACTGGCAATTTTTATTCTATTGCTGATTCACATGGACAAAAAAAACTCACACTCGCTCGCTGGTTGAAGAAAATTATGCTTTTGGAAACATATATTAATAAAAGAATAGACAACTACATGAAGACGAAATAACGCACGGAAACTTCAATGGACACATTCTTTCCTCGATCATGACTCACGACTAGATTGTTAAAATTAGCGTTGGACTCCTTGTCACGATGGGGTGGGGTTTGTATGACAATCAAATCGATATTCTTCAATAATAAATTTTACAAATACAAATGAATTATTATTGAACGACTATGTTTTTTTTCAATTTCTTGCATGTAGTAAAGTTCGTGAATAATTGATGGCATTTAATTGTGTCACAATAATAATTATTTGCCTATCAAACTACAAACCTTGCTGCATAACGAAATATGAAAAAACTACCAATTAGTCAATATTAATTGATTTGTTTAAGAATTGAAGAGCACCAATTGTTCACATACTGCAATTAATTTATATGTTGTATTTTGGCCCCTTAAGGGTAGCTACAGTTTTTTTTGTAGTTAGAAGGTTTTAAGGTTTTGTTCTTAGGAACCTTCTGTTTTATTTTGAAGAAAAAAATATTGCCATTTTTAGTTAGTGAAAAAAGTACGGTTTGGCCAAAAACTACATCTTAATCGACTCTATTTCCAACCAGGAAAACTTATCTCAAAGTAACATACCAAATCCAATCGTAAGTTTAGGCAATAATTAAAAAAACAATTGCCATACATTTTCTATGAAAAATCGAGTAAGTGAAAACAACAACTGTCACTCATTCAATGGTTCTTAATTTAAACTCAATTCAAAATAAAAATTTACTTATTTTTTATTTTTATAAAAAATCAAGTAACTCTAACGACGATGGTTTATACGTAAAAATGTCTCCAGACCAAAATAAGACACATACCTACCTAACTACCTTTTTGACAAACGTTATTTTTAATTAAGTGTAAATAAAAATTTGTTGTTGGGTAACTTGATTTTTAATATAAATAAAAAATAAGTAAAAATTTAACTCCTGAGATGCCTTCAAAAATAGCCTACCAACCAACTTAAAAAAGTATTAACATACGAGTTTCAATTAAGGGGCCAAAAATTTGCCCCACCCTGTATATAAACTTGTTATTGTAGGTATTATCATATACATAAATTAGCTTAGCTGGACTTTTTTTCTGTACTTCTATTTTATCTTTTTATAAATTGTGTTTCGTGTACGTGACGCGTTGGCTCCGACGGAAGATCAGCGTTGGGATAGCTATGCGTAGTAGCTATTTCAACATAATGCTGAGTCGGACGCCATTTCATAGCACTAAGCCTTGTAATTATTTACTGTTGTTTGTTTTATTCGTAGTTTTTTACGGTGTAGGATAATTTCATTAAGAAACTCACTTCAGTTTTTGTACGTAATAGTGTATTTTTTTAAGCTATGAATAAACATTTCTTTCTTTCTTTCATTCTATATAAAAAATTGACGAGATACGGAATCGAATACCCAACCTCCGAGGTTGCGGGCAAGTACCACCCCACTCAGCCATTGAGCCATTGGGGTACTCCCACAAGATGGGTAGTAAATTGAAAAGGCTCATCAGGGCCATTTGAGATTTTGATTTGATATTTCACTGATTGCCTGATATTTAAGATTAATTATAATCAAATAATCATGTATGTACAAAGTAATGTAGCAAAAAAAAAATATCAAAGGAAAAGATGTTTACTAGTGTTTACTAGTTGGAATTTAAAAGATTTTTTTTTCCGATGTTTCTATTGTGGGGGCCCCCTGCTTGTGGAGGCCTCGGGCTTTCGCCCCGGTTGCCCTCCCCTAAATCCGGCCCTGATACAAGAATTGCTCGTTTAAAGGTATAAGATAAGAGGTACAAAACGAACATTTTAGAGATCAATGTGATGTGTACTAAAAACAAAGAGTTATGTATTGTATTTGATAAAGACAAAAATATAATGTGAAATAAAAAGCAGAGATCGGGTTTCCCGCCTCGCGTCGAGTCCAGCTTAGGAACTGAACCTGCGACCTTGCCGGCAACACACTAGTGCTGCAAGCTATAAGAGATAGCGTTTTGAACAAAATATAATAGGATTACTTTAACCTTCCGTTAGTGGACAAAAAATTTAAGTGAATTAGAGTCCATTGCACCTTATTTCTTATTTGATAGTAATTACGATTTATGTTGTGTGTAGCTGTTTCAAAAGTAAAAATTTGATTTGTCTAAGTGCTTATTTTATAAGTCTAAGGAAATAAACGATAAGTCTCTGACTCCTCTCGGTGACCAGCTATTCGAGAGGAATAAATTGAAGAACAGCGCAATAATGCAATGCAAGCAGCGAAATGCTGAATTTACTCTATTTGCCTTGATTTATTTGTTTTAATTCTAATAGGTATACCTAAGTCTTAATTTATTTTGTGCTATTTTGGAAATAAACGTTTTTTTATTCTATCATATCTGTACCGACAGTAGTTTTCATAAAATAATCATAATTAACAAAAAAAATTGTAATTTAATAATATAAATTCGTGTTAGTTACACTATTTATAACTCAAAAAAAGGATAAACTGATTTGGAAAATTATGAGGTAGCTTAGAACTAGGAGGACATAGGATACTTTTTATCTCGTTCCGGTGAGATGAGACATGAACATTTGCACAGAGGCAAAGCCGCGGGGAGTTCTCGATAGATCCATCAATGATCTAGCTAGACAATGGATCTAATGGGAATCATCCATCGTTTGGCACAAATACAAACGTGGCACAATCAGGTTTTTATAATGTGCCGACTGATTTTACAATACAATATAACACAAATACACAATACAATACTTATTATTTTAACAATTAAATTGTATATTCTTACTTAGACCCCGCCATCTCGTTAGACCCCCAATATCGTCTGACGTCAATACTCTATAACCTCCGCGGTATTAAGACGAATCAATCGATACCTCAGTTTTTGAAATCGTACAAGTTGCTGCGTGGGAACATAAAATCGACTACATACGGTACAAACATAGGGTGTCAACCTCATAACCCTTCACAGTTGGTGGTCGGGTGCAATCTCGCTTATAAATAGAGGAAATGAAACGCTCGCAGCCGTGACTTGGACCACAGCGCGCAGTCACGGTCAATCTCGTTAGCACTTCGCGCACACGTGGACGTGACGTTAATCAAATCACTTTTTAACCGACTTCGAAAAAGGATGTGTTTGTTACCTAAGAAATTTTGAATGGGTGGTCCGATTTCCATGATTTTTTTTATATGAAAGCTACGCCCAAGTGGTCCCATTTTTATTAATGTGGTTTAGTTCTGACCACAGAGATTCTGATGTCTGTGGTTCTGGATCTATGAAAATCTATGAAAAAACTATAAAATTGAAGGCGGTTTTTTTTAAATAAAATTAATTATTCTGCTTATGTACGAACACGAGGGTCGCTGCATTTATCTACAGATTTAGTAAAATGGGATATAGGATGTTCTCAATTATTTTTAGGGTTCCGTATCCAAAGGGTACAACGGGACGGGACCCATCACTGAGACTTCGCTGTCCGTCTGTCCATTGGTCACCCACCAGTCTGTTCTGTATCATCAAGCGTGATAATTAAAATATTAAAGATGAATTTAATTTAATATTCTTTTAATGGATGAATGCAATAAATAAATAAAACACAAAAAATAGAAATTTGAATGAGCTCTACTTTCAACAGACGTGACTTTCCTATCCCACGAGAACTGATTTATGGGATACAAAGTAACCTATGTTTGATTCCAGGATAAGAATTACCTGTATGCAAAATTTCAGCCCGATCCGTTCAGTAGTTTTGACATTAAGAGGAAACAAACATCCATCATGATCCATCCATACATCCATACAAACTTTTGCATTTATGATATTAGTGTAATGTTACGGAACCTTTCGAGCGCGAGTCTGACTCGCCCTTGGCCGGTTTTATTTTTATGTAGATTATGTTTGTTAATTTACATTATCTGTCGATTGTATTCAAACTCAAAGATCTTATAAAAGAAACCTGACTTTTTTACTTCTTCACTTGAAAAAACTTAAAGCGAAACAAATCTGAATTGAGCAGCGCACGTCAACACGTCCGAGGCGTGAGAATCGAACCCCAGCGCAGGTTCTATTCACGCAGCCACGTGTAGATAAGTACCAGGCGAGGCACCAGGCTTTAGTTACGTCATCTGGTGGAACAGGGAGATGACGTCGGTGTCCGGAAGTGTGACACAGAAAGTTGTGCGGCGTGCATGCCAAGTCAGAGGTGCGCGGGCCGCGGTGCTGCGGTGCTGCGGGCCGCCGCCGCGCGCGGTACTCCGCCTCTATGTTACTCACTTGTTGCAACAAACTCCTCAAAAATTGTTTCAAAAACATAAAAATAGTTTATTTACAATGTGTCTTCAACTACAACATTAGAAAAAACCAATATAAGTATTCAGTTCGTCTGTAAATGAAAAACCTACTCGTAAGATGTACCCACGATAACATAACTTGAAAACATCTCGTAACAAACTAAATTTAACAGTTTTAAAAGTTAGGTATGTGACATAACTGGATAACACCTTATCTCAACAGTCTATAATAGTCCACAGCTGGGCACAGGCATCTCCCTGATAAGATAATATTATATCGGGTAGTTCCCATAATCCCCATGCTGGGCATGCGAGTTGGGATCTTAGTTTGGTGGTATGGTTATTCTGCAGAGGGCGCTGACCGCTCACGGTAGATATCCCATAGTCACCTCTTAGGACACCAACGGAAAGAGTTGGGGTGGTGCAAATTCTATGCCGACACCACACGGCCACTGGACAACACCGCTACCATACAACACAAAAATGAGCATTCAATTGTAAGCCTAACTTTTTAATCCTTAGTTACTTAGGCCCGTATTATGGAACCTCGCTCAGTCATCGGTCTATGCTTGAGTGACGCTTATGCTATAGAATAGCGTTACTCAAGCATAACTCGATGACTGAGCAGGCTTTTATAATACGGGCCTTACAGTGCCATGCGTAAAAGCAGGCAGCGTATTAGGGTCCCGCGAGGAGGATGCAAAACCGCGGATCGAAAGTTATAAATGTTATAATTTATTCGGTTGTTCTAGAAAAGTTATAAGACGGAAGGTTGTTTTAGATGGGATATTATAACCAAGTCCCGCAACCGCGCGAACACTCCTGTTAAAGTATATTCATTAAATAGTCCCTCGGTACATAAAATCAATTCTGAAATTTGTGGTTATGTTTATAGTTTACATTAAGTATGAGTTTCGAATATTATTTAAATAGTTAGACACCACCCATTTATCAATATACAAATCACATTGCAAGTAAACAAGCACACCACAAAAACACATACTCGTACTTAATTCAGAGCTCACTCACTCACTTCGCTTGGCAACAAACAGCGCGGTCTTACTACGGAAAGGACCTATTCAACGATTTAAATCTACTAGTTAGTACCAAGTACTTTAAATTTCTAAGAAATCCAATAATAACTCAAAGAATGTCGACTTAGACGGGAAGCGAACCCCCGCCCTCCCCTCAGCGCGGGGAGGGGAGGTACTCAACTTACCTAGATATCAAACATCTCTGGGTCTGGGACTTCATACGGACTACGGCGCCGTCACCGTCAGGCGCGGGTTCGACTCCCGTCGAAGTACAACATGTCTACTATGTCTAGGATATTTTAACCGACTTCAAAAAAAAGGAGGTGGTTCTCAATTCGACTGTGTTTTTTTATATACGTCCTCAGCAAAAGTTCTGAGAACGTACATATAAAAAAACTGGGTGGTCCGTTTTTCACGATTCTTTTTTTATATGAAAGAAAGCTGGTGCTTCCCGTATACACCACACGTTTAAATTTGGTTCAGTTCTGACACTGGGATCCATGAAAATCCATGAAAAACTATAAAAATTAAAGACGGTTTATAGTTTTTTAGGAAAAAACTAATTATGTATTTCCTACATTCAATTCGTAAGAAATTAAAGACAATCATGTATGTACCTACATTTTAGCGAGTAGCAATTTGAACCTAGAAAACTTGGAGCCGGAGCTAGCATGTTATTCGAGGCAGGTTATTGGAATACGTCATTTTTATTGAACAACCTAACAAAACAATGCACGAAATTGTCAATAGTTTGATAACAGCCGGTGATATTGAATCGACGCGCGCTCTTGTTGACATTATACACGTTTAAATTATGCCAAATATAAGTCATTGTCTCTTGCTAGTCTTTAAATACATTGTTTTTAGTGAAGACATAACATTCTGGTACACCTTTACCTACGCGCTGCACTAGAACTGTAAACAAAATATATTACATATGTATGAATTAGTATACAATACAGTGCGATGCGAATCTGCATGCAGTGTACAAAAAGATCAGGGGAACTAACTATACTATATATTACCTTTATCGACGAAGATGTGCTAAAATTAATCAATTAACCGACTTCAAGAAAGGAGGAGGTTCTCGCCCGTCACTGTATTTTTTTATTTTTGTGACCTCTGAACTTTTGACTGCGTGGTCCCATTTTTATGATTATTTTCTATTTGAAAGCTGGTGCTTCCCGTGTGGTCCCATTTGAATTTGGTCCAGTTCTGACAATAGCATCTATGAGAAAACCATAAAATTGAAGTCGGTTTATAGTAGGTAGGTATTTGTAAACAAACCTAATTGTTTATTATGAATTTATGCGGGTTAGCTACGAATCTTGTCTGTGTTGGAAGAACACCAACATGAAACGTCGGTCTTCCAACACAAACAAGGCTCGTAGTTAACCCGCTTAAATTCATAATGAATTCGTCAAACTATGAAAGTTTCTACAATAAAAAACCCAATTATTTTATAACGTTTTAACATGGTTTTAACAACTTTTTCGCTACGACGACGCGACCTTCGAACAAAACGGTGCAACTTTTAAACTAAACGATAAATTATGTTATGATTTGATTGATTGTTTATCTTATTATTATTGTACTCAATTATTTTATTATTTTGCAAGTTGAATTACTTAAAAAAATGTTTTGGTTGACTACTCTATTGTATTAGGTCTTACCTGTAAAGATAGATGTAATGTTTTTAAATAAATACTAAATACTAAATGATGAAACAAAGACTCAGCAATAATCGGAAATAACAAGAACTAAAACTGTGAAAAAACCACTTTGGTCACATTCGAAACCAAAGTTCGAAACCGCTTTCTAAACAACCCTCAATTGAAAGCTATGATGGGTTTTTTATTTTACGCAGAGGAAGCCTTTATTTATCGTTTTTTTTTTATTTTTAAAGTTTTCAAATGTTTTATATTACCCATATTCTACATTGTATTATCTATGTGATGGTGGTGCTGCCCGCCCCCGGTGGATACCTCTTACGACACCTGCGGAAAGAGTTGGGATGGTGCAAATTCTACGCCGGCACCACACACACCCTATTACTAAGCAAAATAAGGTAGCGTATAGTAATAAGTATGTATTTCAGTTATCAAGTACTTATAACACAAGCTCTTTTAGCTTGGGGCTAGATTATGTTAATGCTGTATAAATTGTCCAATATTATTCATTTACATTGAATACCTACAGCTTTTTCTAGTTTAAAATTTTCACGGGTATAATATAACGTGATATTTAGTATGTTTTTACAGTTTTTACTTATAACTTTTAACAGCCAGTAAGTAAATCAAATCAGTTGTTCAGATTTACTACATCAATAAGCCAAAGGAGAAAATGTAACAAAACCGATCTGTTTTGTATGCTCGACTCGCAAAACGTAAAATTGAAATCACAATAATAATTATAAATGCGAAAGTTTGGATGTATCTACGGATGTTTATCATCTCTTCACACCAAAATTACTGAACAGATACAGCAAAAATTTTGCAAACTTGCAATTCTGATCTGGAATAGTCATTTTTTCATCCCATCAGTTCCCAACGGTAGACATCTCATTTACACGTTTTCATAGAAGCAATGCGTGCGAAACCGCGGTCATAACCTCAACAGCCTGTTTTGGTCTACTGCTGGACGCAGGCTTCCCCCTTATTGGCGTATAACTCATGGGGCTGCTGCGCGCTCCCCGGTGGACGACACCCAAGGGAAGAATTGGGGTGGTGCAAATTCTAAGCCAGCACCACGCTAGCCGCGAAGCCGCAGGCATAAACTAGTTTTAAATAAAATATCTCCCCACAATCGTTATCCATACAACGGACCCTACTAAGTGCACAATATGAGAAATGAATGAACGATGGTCTATTCCAGATAATAATATATTACGTCGACCATGTCTCATCACATCAACAACGTGAGAAACTGCTCACCGCAGCCGAGCTCGCTCCAAGCGGCTACTACACTACACACTTAACGACTACTTTACTATAGGTATTCACACTGACAAATTAATAATACCTTACCTATAGTGCGGTTGTACTACTCTGCCTCTCTAACACACACATTCTCACATTTCCTCGAACTACGAATTTGTTGGAATGAGGTAGAGTCAAGTAGGTACTCTACCTCATTCCAACAAATTCGTATTCTTAGTTGAAAAAACATCACTTCACTTGAGCTTTTTGTTGGCTCAGCTCAGTTCAAGGTCAGGTGGGCGCTGTCAAACGTAAGGTAGCCCAACCTTGAAACTCCTTCAAGACAACTCGAGACGATAAATTGGGCG
This sequence comes from Eupithecia tripunctaria, assembly GCA_955876795.1. Classification (NCBI taxonomy): domain Eukaryota; kingdom Metazoa; phylum Arthropoda; class Insecta; order Lepidoptera; family Geometridae; genus Eupithecia; species Eupithecia tripunctaria. The sequence continues at coordinate 262,521 of OY041599.1, read as the reverse complement.
AACGGATCCGAATGCAACTCGGCAACAATAGTATTCCGGGCAAGAACGTAGGCATCATGCCCGCGAAACTATAAATTATAACTACTCGCGCGCTGGTGGCGCGGCTCTCGAGTCACCTGTGCCGTGCGTGACGCGTTCATGTGACTTCTATTAGGTAGGTTAGGTACCTTATTATAACAAGTTCTGTGATCGCTACATAGGCTACCACTCTTAGTTTAGAACAAAGTCGCTTCCCCCTGTCTGTCCCTCCCTATGTATGTATGTTTAGGTCTTTAAATCGCAACGGATTTTGATGCGGTTCTTTTTAATAGATAGAGTGATTCAAGAGCTTGGTTCATCAGCATTGCATCCACGCGAAGTCGGGGCGGTTCGCTAGTTAAATTATAAACAAAATCAGTTCATCTCATGAAATATTCAAAACGGAGAGTTAAAATCGTTTGAGTCAGAGTCGTCAGAGATCTAGTTTACCAAAGCAGCTGATCTCATTTCCGAGACGCATCCAGCGTCCTCACAACAACGGTTTCACAACCGACGGCTGTGCGGCGGCGGCGGCGGCGCGGCGGCGGTGACGCAAGCGTTCCGTATTAGAATAGAATACCGACATTACCGGCTGACGACGACCGAGCGCCTGTCACGATAATGAAACTTGTCACAACCAGCGCGACGCACTCACACTCAGACCTCAGATGATGTTTGTTTGAGCGCAGTTCAGGTCGAAGCGACCATCTCGGCCTTCAAGTCAATGGACATGTGACGCCGTGCAGTACCTACCACGCAGTTCAGGTCGAAGCGACCATCTCGGCCTTCAAGTCAATGGACATGTGACGCCGTGCAGTACCTACCACGCAGTTCAGGTCGAAGCGACCATCTCGGCCTTCAAGTCAATGGACATGTGACGCCGTGCAGTACCTACCACGCAGTTCAGGTCGAAGCGACCATCTCGGCCTTCAAGTCAATGGACATGTGACGCCGTGCAGTACCTACCACGCAGTTCAGGTCGAAGCGACCATCTCGGCCTTCAAGTCAATGGACATGTGACGCCGTGCAGTACCTACCACGCAGTTCAGGTCGAAGCGACCATCTCGGCCTTCAAGTCAATGGACATGTGACGCCGTGCAGTAGGTACCTACCTAATTATAATGTACATTTTTAAAAAGGCTTTTGTACAGTACAAAAGCCTTTTTAAAATTATCTTTCCGGACGATACAAGAAAAAATAAACCCGACTCCGGCGTTGACCGATTGTGATTATTAACTATTATATTTTAGAACCTTACTTAGACCCTGTTACCTCGTTAGACCCCCAATATCGTATGAGGTCATTTAACCCTCTAACCACCGGAGTATTGAGACGAATCAATCGATAGGGGCATAGATTTAAATTATCTATGGATAGGGGTACCAAATCGAACGAGTAGTTTCGCGCCACGTGGGAACATACAAATCGGCTACATACATACATAGGTACATACATATTATACAAACAAAAAGATAGAACAGATAGAAACAGATCATCATAACCCTCCTCCATTGGTAGTCGGTCAAAAAGAGAAAGGCTTTTGGTGAGTTACGTTGACCTTGACAGAGGCGAGGCCATGCGGATGCGGATGCGGATGAGCGGCGCGATGAGTCTGTAAACAAACAAACAAACAAACATTGCAAAAATCTGTCTCTGTCTTCGTTGTGGATTATGCACCTAGCCACCTACTACTTAGCTGTGCTCGCGACTTCGCCCGCGCAGAATTAATTGATAAGTTTTTAATTTTTCTAATTTTTAACCGACTTCAAAAAAAGAAGGAGGTGACTGCGTGGTCCGATTGTCACGATTCTTTTTTTATTTGAAAGGTGGTCATGTGGTCCCATTTTTATTCGTTCAAGTTATAATTACTTAATTACCTACTAGTAGTTGTTTTAACAGTCTGCTCAGTTAGCTCAATTTTATCAAACTGAGAGACTGTTTTTTTTTAAATATATAGATTTTTTTTTATAAAAATTGGTTATCTTTCGTTGATACATTTTTTATATCGAAAATCTTATAATATCTTAGGTAATAAATAATCTTATTCGGAATTTCGGATACTTATCAATATGCGACGATATCAAATGTAGGCAATAAATACCTAATTGTACCTATATAAACAAATAAAAATATGTATATAGATAGATCCAGACCCAGAACTACCTATAATACTCGCTAGCGCTGAAGTAAAAAAAAATGTTTCGAAACTTCTAAAGCGCCCATAGCGGATAGTTGGGTAGGTACCTACGTTGGGTACTAAAATGCGCAGTAAGAGTCTGCGTATTTACATAACTCTAACTACTACTGTAGTAACGTCAGGCGATTTAACTGTGGCAACTCATATAGTTCAGTAATTCTTGCGTGAAACAGTCACAAATATACCTACATAGAAACTTTTGCGATTATTTGTGGAGTCCAATATGAAAGGGGTCTGTGCAGTACCTTGAGGCGCTGTTGCTGTTTGTTACACAATCGTTCTTCCGGCGACTCCGCGGCCGCAGTCAGTCGTGGGTCGCGGCGGCGGCGGCGGCGTGGTGAATCGCGGACGCGTGCGCAGCGGCCATCGACCGCGTCACATCCTCATCATCATGAATCATTGTACACCGGTTTACTAACACAATCACCCTCCTATGCATTCCTTCTTTCCTGGTACCTAGTTCCATTGCGAAAACAAGAAAAGATGATTACATGCTCAAGAAATTGTTATAGGTACCTACCAAGCTCCTCGTAAGTTTTGCATCCCTGGTAGGTAGGTAGGTACCTACATGCTATGAACATTACTGAGGAATTGTACAATAATAATTGTGTTTCTTTTCTCTGACTTTACGTGCTTTTCCGAGCTTTTAGTTCACTTAGATTCATTTATTTTGTGGAATAAATTCATTTGAATTGAAACCTTAGTTTCTGATATCTGTGGTTGAAACGAAAATCTTAAAAACAGCCGCCGCCGCCGCCGTTGCCGGTGAGAAATGTGAAACAATTATTATTACTTTTGTCTTATGGTGCGAAACAGAGCTAGGTACACCAATCAGGTGACTATACCTACCGTATCCATCGAGCATGTAGAATGTTAGTAAACAAACCACGACACACACGTGACATTGACATGCATGACATTTAATTTATTTGCCACCACAATTTTAATGAACAATTATTAAAATCTCTTTACTGAAAAAGAAAATTACAATCTTGTAGGTAATACCTACCTACTTATATGACGTATAAAAGGAGGCGCCAACAAAGTGAATTTTAGGTTTAGTATTAGCGGTTTGTTTACGTTTATGCTCCATTCAAAGCGCAGCTAATCCATTGTATTATTTGATCTTACTTATTTTAGCATCAGTTAGGCAAAAATTAAAGTTCAAAATTAAATTTGTTCAAGTTTGTCCGTCGGACGAATGTCAATCACACAAACTATAGATGCCATCTTCAATTGAAAACTCCATCCGCATAGGTACCTATTACCTATCAATGATTTGTTTGTTATGATTATGACAAGTTTCTATTAGCATTAATAATACACAACCGCCTGGTGGTCAATCTACTCGTCCTCGCCGGCCGGGGCGGCGCGGCGGCGGGCGCGGCGGGGCGGGGCGGCCGGCGGCATGCGGCAGTGAACTAGAACTATCGAGTAAACACGTGACAAAATTAATGTTGGTGGTCGAACGGACAAATTTTATGAGGTTTTTTTTATCAAATATTTTTACCAAATACCTATGTGCTGTTATGCAGAACAACGTCATAATTGTTAAGAATTCACGAAAATAATACGATATTTCATAATTATCATGTTTATCGTGCATTTTTGTATCTTTGATTCTGGCCGTACCTACGATTTTTTGCCGTCATCAGTAATCTAATCAATCAGTACAGTACCCATACCTACCTAACCTGCCTCTAGGCATAGGCAATGAAATTATGTTTCTTATAATTGAAGTCGGTTTATAGTTTTATACCTAACTAGGTATAAACCGACTTCAATTATAAAGTTTTTTCATGGATCCCACTGTCAGAACTGGACTAAATTAAAATGGGACCACACGGAAAGCATCAGCTTTCAAATAAAAAAATAATCATTCAAATCGGACCTGGGTGGTCCGATTTGATAAGTTCTAAGGTAAAAAACATAAAAAAATCAATGAATTGTAAAACTCCTCCTTTTTTGAAATCGGTCAAAAATACTTACAGTTTATTGATAGACTAGCCATCAGTAGACCCGAGGAATGGAATGAATGCTACAACATACAAGGCATGTAACCCTTAGGAGAGGCAGTAGATAGGTACCTACCTAGGTACTTATTATTATACCTACATAGGTATTATTAATTTACGTAAAACACACGTTCAACTTCAACCTTGAGTGAAATCACCAAATCCGTTTCGGTAGTACGAGTAGGTAGTAGGTACCTATAGTAATACTAAGATAAACAAATTACAAGAATAGACAATGATGCAGAACGGTTACTCAACGTCTTAGCGCATGTTCCGTTCCGATACATTATGTATCATACATACATATAGAGCTAAGTACAACTCCAAAAATACCGTTAAGATTTCATTGCGATTATCAAATCATCAAGTGCCGGCACTTGATAAATTTCTAACCAAAGCACATCCTTTCAACGTAAAAACGTAATGAAAACATCTTGCACGCTTATCGTAGCCAGGCGACGACCGACCGCGTGCAACGTGCAACGCGCAACGCGCTTGCACGAAGTATTTCAGTCGCCGCGGCACGTGAACCCGCGCGACACCGGTCCAATATTAAAAAATAAACATATTCAAAACTGGTGGCGCGAATTTCGAAACGCGTACACGTTCGTAACGTAACGCAAATGACACATTTTCAGTTGTAGTGTAACTGTGATTGGACTGTGATTCTTAACATATAAAAAGTGTTAAAATGATTGAACTATTGAAAGTGAACCAGAAAATGTCCGGTGAGAGGCGCGACCTGGGGGCCGTGTCGCTCGTCTGCCGCGTGCAGTTCCTGCACGACCTGGACCCGTTCCAGGAGTACGGCCCGCGGGCGCCGCTCCGGCCGCTCTACCACACCTTCAACAAGTCCATCCCGCTCTCCTATCAGATCAGGGCCGTGCTTCGTCTCCTACAAGCTCCTCACCGGGTAAGTTTATGGTGCTCCAGCTTCGCGCGCGCATTCTATGGAAACGTTCTTAGGTTATTTCAACACAAAGGAAGTGATTTGTGAGATAGAAAGTTGCTTAAATGTTATTCCAGGACTAGAAATACCTGTACCATTCGTTATTAGTTTTTGGGTGAAAGAGTAACAATCATACATCCATACAAACTTACGCGTTTACAATAGTAAGTAATGGTAACTTTCGTAGCAATAGACGAATAAAACCGGCCAAGCGCGAGTCGGACTCGCGCACGAAAGGTTCCTAATATCTATAAAAACGGCAAAAACATTATGTCGAGAGATAAGCCCCTTTAAATATTTAGTTTATTCGGATTTTTAGTAGTATTTGTTGTTATAGCGGCAACAGAAATACATAATTTGTGAAAACTGTCAAACTATCGATACAGCCTGGTGACAGATGGATAGACAGGTAGACAGCGAAGTCCTAGTACCTATTACTAAGACTTCGCAGTCTATCTGTCTGTCCGTTTAAAATGTTAAAATATTACCAACTACTTCTGGTGCCTCAGGAGAGCGTTGTGCTCTCATACCACAAACACACACCCACACAAACACAGACACAGACACACATGGTCCCCCGTTGCCCCGACTCTTATGAGACTACTGGTGCCTCAGGAGAGCGTTGTGCTCTCATACCACAAACACACACACCCACACAAACACAGACACAGACACACATGGTCCCCCGTTGCCCAGACTCTTATGAGACTGGTGCCTCTAGGGAACTCAAACAAGCATATTGTCCCTATAACATTATTTACAATGTACATTATATGATAATCTTACATAATATTTACCGAGCACATAAGCAAGCACCTATTTATTATCTGTAATATAATAACCCCCATATCTTTAGTCATTACCTCGACCTCGACTCAACCTCTACTCAACCTCCAAATGCGTTTCGGTATGATTGATGATAAAAAATTCCTCCACTTGAACAGATCTTAGAAATTTTTCTCAGCAGAGTGAAGAAATAAACTGTCATCTCAAGGTACCTCGCGACCTACCTTGAATGCTCCTTGAAAGCGTTTGTTGAGATTTAACCAAATTATCGACTAAGCATACTGTTGAACTGTTTTAGAGGAATGCTTGAGAAACCCTCAGACAAGTTAGAGTGAAGGTTTAATTGAAGAATTGTCTAAAGATATGAGTGTAAGTCCCGTGATCACTTTATCCTCTCGGTGACCAGCTACCCGTGAGGGGTAAGTTGAAAACTAACGCTTGCATATGAATGCAAGCAGTAAATTGCTGAATTTATTTTAAGTCCTAATTTATTTTGTGTGTTTGTAGTAAACGTCTTTCTATTCTATTCTATTTTACCCTTTGCATATACGGAACCCTAAAAATGAGGGTATATCGATATATCTGCCAATAACAACTCGCAGTGCCTTCAGTTATTCCGTGATCATGGCGCATGTAACTGTGCCCAAATATTGAAAAACTTTAAACTCTGATCATGATAAAGGTGTAAGTAGGAAGTAGGATTGTAAAATGGGACTGTTACTAACCTCAAACTCAACGGCCTTATTGGTCCACTGCTGCACTCAGTTCTCCCCCTGATAAGTTCCTGATAAGTTTTGTAAGGCACAAGAATTTGTGGCTAGAAATACGTTTTTTTGATATAAGTAGTACATGCATGGATTTTTTAATTTTTTTAAATCTATTTTTAAGGTGAACACAACGACGACGACACTACGAAACAAAATATAACAGCCAAAAAATTTTAAATTATTGAGGAAAAAACTACACTCAGTTTCGGGTGATAAAAAGGCTGCCATGTTAGCCCTTCATGCCCAAATAGAAAAAAATATTTATTTATTTATTTATAAAAAAATGTTCAAGTATAATAATAATAACGTTTATTGAATTAAATTTCACAATAAAAACATCATAAAATACAACGATTTATTTACGAGAGATATTAGAATAGAGATAATATCCTCTCACGCTTTATACACCTTACCCACACCATCACACACACTCACAAACACACACACATACCACAATCTAAATTTTTTCTATATATATAAATTTTTTTGTTAGTTTTTGTTTTGTATCATAAATACTTGGGATACCCTCGATATGTTTATCCTTGTAACTATCGTGCCTGGTGCCCACGGCCACGTCACAGTCACGGGCCATGAGCCTAGTGTGGGGCCGTAGTCTATCATTCTATGTACACCTTATTGAATAATGAATAAATTATTATTTATTACTATTATTATTGAGAGATAAATAGGTACGAAAAAAAATATTAGCTTTTTTGAAGTCACATGCATATAAAAGGAAAAGATGGTTTTGAAGAAATCGAACTGATAGTGTTCATTCATCAACCTTTATCAGTCCACTTCTGGACATAGGCCTCCCCTAATGAGCGCCTTGCCATCAGCTGACGCATCCAGTATCTGCCTGCAGTTTTTCGCAGATCATCATCCCATCTGGCCGTAGGACGTCTACACTACGCCTGCCGAGTCGCAGTTACCACTCAAGAACACGTTTACCCCATCGGTTGTCGGTTCATCGCGAAATATGGCCGTCCACTGCCACTTCAGTTTGCTGATTCTTTGAGCTATGTCGATAACTTTGGTTCTCTGTCGGATGTATTCGTTACGAATCCTGTCCTCCAGAGAGACTCCGAGCATAGCTCTTTCCAAAGCTCGCTGAGCGACTTTGAACTGGTGGACCAGATCTATCGTGAGTGTTCACGTCTCAGCTCCGTAGGTCATCATGACATGACGGGTAGGACGCACTGATTGGAAACTTTAGTACCTATTCAATCATTGCGGTATGGATACGAGAAGACTCGACGTAGTTTCCGAAGCCCGCGCCGCCGCCGCCGCCTAGCTAGGTTACATACAAATGTAAACAAATGTAAACATAAATAATAGCTACCCGCGTTAGTCACCGCGGTATTTGGCTAAAATTATCCGTTCTACATCTCTGTTGGTCGCCTCAGGTGCGTCAGGTGCGTCAGGTGCGTCAGGTGCGTCAGGTGCGCGACCAGCGATCCTATGACATCGTGATCCCCTTCAGACAAAAATAATTTGTGTGGTAAAGGTGATTTTTAGATTTTTTTATCTAATAATTCTCTTACCTACCTCCATTGATCTACCTCACTTAAATGAGATGCTAAGAGGATTTTTGGACAAAAAGTCTAAGAATCATGCCCTTCGTAGGGGTCTCGGGGAATTTATACCTAGAGTCCTAGACCAAACCGTGGTAAGTAGTCCATAACATGTAATAAGTAGTTAACGAATTTTTTTAACTAATACCTTCCTGCTACGATTTGTAAAAGCCAAATACGTCGTGCGTGCGGCTCACGTTGTCGGCGACTTAGCTGTGTGGTGCTGGCTTTGCACCACCGCAAGTCTTCCCCCGGCTGTCGTAAGTAGGAGGCAACTTAGGGATATATATCAGGGGGCGGGCAGCAGCGCCCCCTGCAGAACAATTCTACCATCGAAGTGCGATCCTCAACCCGCATAAGAATACAGAGTGACAGTCAGTCTCTATTCTTATGGCATTACCCTCCATGAGATAAACGCCAATAAGGCGCTTATCATCGAGATGCCTGCGTGCAGCAGACAGCAGTGGACCAAGAGAGAACCAGGCTGTTGAGATGAGGTGACTATTTGGTGTGCAATGCAGACACCTGGGTGACACTTGCAAAGTTTTTGAACAACCCGAGGCAACCTTGAGTGACCGGAAAATGACATCAGTAGCTTATTTTATTGTCGATGAACAGAACACCCGATGAATTGTGACGACATCAGTATTATTTTATTACAATGGCGGCGGCGGCGGCGGCGGCGGCGGCGGCGGCGGCGCGTGTGAACGAGTGCCGGAAGAATAAGTGTTTGTATTGTACTACACACTAGTCACTACACACATAATAATTGTTTAGTACCTACAATTTTACTACTACGGTTTACGGTTTACGGTTTTAGAAATTTCTCAAAAGAATATACATTCACTTTTAGCCACTTAACGGTCCAGAACGCGCGAGCGGACCTATCCTTAACTGTCCGCGCGTTTGCGTCGCTTCTAAGGCAGTGACGCGCCACGACCTTTTCGAAAAAAACGTTTGTAACTTAAAAAGTACTATAGCTATAGTAAAATAAAAAATACTTACTAAAAGATAAAATATTACGAAACCTAGATCTAATAAAATAAAACGGTTCGATTGAAGAGCATAGTGTAAATAAAGGCGATTTAAATAAATTTTTAGATATCATTTTTATTTCTATTTTTATGAAGTAAAATATAACAGTTCTTGCAAACTATTATTTTATTATAATAATTGATTATTTTCCCTTTCAACTGAAACCAATATCATAATATAAGCTTTTATTTTTCTATTAAAATAAATTAAAACAATCTTCATACTCCCTCAAAATCCGGTACAACACGTTACGTTTTAATTATAATCTAGACATATCTTTACAAAATATGCTGTAAATATTTATGAATTATGTTATCAGTGAATTATTCTATCGAGTTTCACATAATTATACATAAATTAGTTGAATAAATGTATTAAAATTACTAAAATCATCAAACAATAGCCGTGTTAACACGTCGTAACTTTTCATGCTTAATCCTTCAGATATTTATCTTGGAAATGTCGAAATAATACATATTTCGTAAAGCTAAGATCATCACAATTCATTTGATATACAATAATCTAAGAAATAAGTTGTTTAAACACAGTATTTACCACATTTCCATAAACACAAACAACACCAATAACTTCGTATTGACTGAATGACGTTCACTCAACTTTTTTATTTTTTTGTTCTTAATTTTTGCTGCCACATGTAAGAAAGAATGAATGTCGCTAACGAAAAATTTTGTAAAGAGCCATCTAGTAACTCGATGCAGAACTAGCTAGGCCGCGTTCTTTGAAATTTTAGATAAAATTAAAGGAGGTCGGCTGGCGACCGGCTGGTGACTGTAGTCCCCATGGACAGTTAAGGCTATTATTTTTTTGGTGACTGTAGTCCCCATGGACTGTTAAGTGGTTAGAGAAACACAGTATTTATCTTAATTAAACATGCAGAGCGGACTTATGTACTTAACAAAAACGGTGATGTACTACGAGTACTATTGTTATTTATTGGTTAGTATTATGTATGTATGAACGATTATTGATTCAATTTATAATTTCGCATTTGTTTTTCTGAGGTGGAATGTAAGTCATAGTTAAATTGATCTCAGACCCTTCTGACCCGCAAATTTAGTTTGTTACGATGTTTTCAAGTTATGTTACCGTAGTAGGTATAGGTACATCTTACGAGTAGGTTTTTCATTTACAGACTAACTGAACAGTAGGTTTTTATTTTCATTTCATTTTTATTAAAACTTAAATATATATTATATTGGTTTTTGCTAATTTTGTATTTCAAGGCACATTGTAAAACTTTAAATGATAAGACGATCTAAATATATGATGAGAAGCCCTGGGTCCAGAATACAGCCTATTCAATACTCATACTCACTGAAACATTGGATTCTTATGTTTATTTTATGTTGATGTTTACGGCCTGTAAAATTCCGTACCTCAAAAAAAAGTTAATACCGAGACGTATTATTTACGACGACTCTTTTCTCATACAATTAGGTACGGTACGGGTACGGTACGGGGCACATCTATCGCGCGGAGGGAACTACGCTAATCTAATACAAAAGAATTCGTCGCGATCACGTCTCATTACATTATAATAGTGTCAAATAGAGTCATTCCTATGTCTATTTATGAATCTAAATGTTTATGAGAACAGAGCGGTGTATTCATGATATTTAAATAACTATTTATAGTACTTATCTAATCTACCAAACAAACATAAAATAAAATAAATGATGTTGGACAACTCACAGCATTGTCTGTTGGACAACTCACAGCATTGTCTGTTGGACAACTCACAGCATTGTCTAGCCCCAAGGCCCAAGCTAAGCTGACAAACATAATAATAATATACCTATAATAAAGAAGAAAATGTAAAGAATCAACGAAGTACCTACAAAGCGGCCTTATCGCTTTGAGCGATGTCTTCGAGGCAACCTTGGGGTGGACAAGGATAAGAGAACAAAATCAAGCTATAATTATTCAGCTACGCAACGCACTCACTACTGTACGAGTCAATTCAATACTGGTGGAACTATACCGTGTCCATTTTGAATGTAGCATGTTAGTAAACAAACTACCCATGCATAACCTAAAATTCACTTTGTTGGCGCGTCCTTTTATACGTACATTACATTTACATTAGGTAGGGTCATTGCGCCTGTTTGCGTCCAGTTAGCGGAGTTGTCCAATTCAGATATCGAAAAAAAAATATTTTTGTGAGCTCTTAAGAATAAAACTGATTTCACCACATGACTAATATACTCTATTTTCACATGGAAAATAGACTTTCTTCTTAAATTTAACTGTTAATTTTAAAAAAATATTTTAATCCAAAATACCCCATTTTACCAGTTCTCGACCAAAAATCCCAGTTTGCGACCCTATGTTGCCTAGTTCTCGTCCACCATATATCTAATAGGAAACTTACTTATAATAATCATAATCGTCAGCCTGTTTTAGTCCTCTGCTGGACATAGGCCTCTGAGTTCTGAAATCTTGGTCTTGTGGTCTCGTCGTCGTTGGGAACGAGGGGTATGTGCAACGTATAACCTGCCATAGAATGTCCTGTCATCATGCATTTTAAGATTCGTCAGGTGGCTCCTGCCAAGCTCCTAAGTGAATACTTTGTACCCTCGGTTCGGATTTGTCTGACGAAGTCACTTATGTGGTTTCCCGTCTTTTTGCCATCAGCCCGAAAGGCTCATCAGAAAGTTTGGATTGCTTGCCAGTACGCTGCTTTTGGCAGAACTTGATGCCCTTGTGCCTCAACGTTTCAACCAGATTGTGTAGGGTCTCGTCAGCGTCATCAGTGGGATCCAAGGCAGCGAACCTATTCCCGAGAAGCTGCCGGAACTTCTCGGTGCCCGCAATGATTTCGATTGGATTAGGTCGGAGCGTGGATTTCATCAGATGGTTTCTTTCTAGCTTTAAGTTGATATCCAGAGAGCCTCGGAGCAGTCGGTGATCAGATCCGGTACTAAACCTGTTGATCACTGAGTCATCTCTGAATATGTGCTTGCTATCCATCATGATCAGAAGTTGATCTCATTTTAAGTCACAGTGTCGGGGCTTCGCCACGTCCACTTACGAGCCTTATGGATGTTGTGTAAGGCTTTGGATATGTCTTCATAAATATCCTCCACTTCATCATCCGATTGTGCCGAGGTCGGTGCGTAGACCTGACTTACTGTTCCCTGAATACCTGTCAACATACTGGAGATTTCTTGAATGTTGTTAGCGAGGGCATTATTGACGAGGTCACCTACGTACGTCACGCTGCGATGTTTTATCACCCTCGCGAAAGTAGAGAAGATGGCCCGAGTCTAGTGTTACGGTGTCCTCCCCCTCTCTACTACTACTCTACATAACCCCATAACATGCCATTTAATGTTCTCTTACTCCACTTACAACTGCACTAGGTGATGGTCAAACCTCAAAGTTCGGTGGGACTTCACCCGAGGATTCTTCGCACCCCTAACCCCAGGTCTGGCATGGCACCCGTCAACGCCAGCACAGCCACTGGCTTCGCTGGGCACTTTGGACCTTTTTGTTGGCTATCTATCATTAATTGAGGGTTTGGGCCATGACCCACCACGCTGGTCCAGTGCGTGTTAGTGGGTTGTTTTGTCATTTCCTTGTTTGTTGGTTGGATTTAGGAATTAGGAAGCACCGCGGGCAGTTAAGGTTGGCTTGGTATGGTATGGTATGGTGAGTGTACTCTTTTTTCCGCTCTGAGACTCGGGATGGTCAGCCTAACTCCATCCAGAAGCACAGAATCTTCCTGGGATTTTCACAGGCTTCGCGGAGTGGCCTCGGATGGTCACGGATTTCGTGTTGCTGTGCTGTTACTCCCTCGCATTCCAGGACTACGTGGGCAGCTGATTCCTCGACACTGAGAACCCCCCTGCAGAGAGGGCTTCCTGTTACTCAGATGGTGTGGAGGTGTTTGTTTAGTGGGCAGTGTCCTGTGAGTGTTCTCACAAGGACGCGTAGGTCTCTTCTGGTCAGTTTCAGTAGCTTTGGTGATGAAGCCGGAGGTAAGGGAGGCCGCCTTACCTGGCGGCACTCCTGTAGGTGTGTCCATCGTTCGGCATGCGTTCCTCTGGTTTTTTGCCTTATCCATGTTCGGAATTGTGAGAATGCTAGGGGAGGAGTGGACGTGGGCCTCTCATATTCATCTCAGGTGTCTCTCCTCATATAGTTGTATCTGGTAGTGTTTCTCTTGTATAGGTTTGCTGGGCATTCTGTCACAGGGGGCGGCTTAGAGAGGTTCATAGGCTAAGGCTCTGTTTAAGATCTGAGTGTGAGGGCTTTCTATACCCCCCCAGAATCCAATGTTTTGTATTCTCAAAGCCGATAAGGTCTCCTCTTGTTGTATATATAAGTCTAGTGGCACTATGTCTAGGATTACCTCCAGGGCAACGCCCGGTGTAGTTCTCATGCAGTCTGTTATTGCTGAGCACACCAGTCTTTGGAATCGTTGCAGTTTGGTTATTGAGGTTTATTGTATTGTATAGGTATTTTTGAAAGTAGAAGTGGCTATCACTAGCTACTAGTATACAAAAATACCTAATAAACATTTAACCTTTATTAGTATTCTATATTTAGGACTCTGATGACTGGCACTGTGTTTTATTATACGCAGATGGTCGATATCTGGTCTTATAGAGTAGTTCTCGACCACAATATTTAAAAAAAAAATTGCATATAGCTTATTTCAAATAAAGTGAAATTGAATGAAATATGTTAAATACACAAAACTGGATAACTCAATGACTTAATATACAAAATTCTATTACATTATTGTTAAGTTTACGTAATCAATAAAGCTAAGGTCGAAATCAGGACGTCATTTAACCTTGTCCGATTCGCGACCACAAGAAATTTCATAACTCAGTATTTTATGGTTTGTTGCTCCGAGCCTGGACGAAATAAGGTTTGTAGATACCTTACGAGCATAAGGTTCAAATTTAATAAAATGTTTGAATAAATTTTAATACAATAATGCATACAAGAAATCACCTTATTGACACGATATGTCCAATTCGCGTCCAACCCGGTCTAAAATGGGACTTTCTTAAAATATCGTGGAACAGTTCTCGTCCACGCAATATTTCAATTTTATTGACAATAATTTAGATAGAATTACACAAATCCATATTTTTTAATCCAAAATGAAGTCAAACTAATAACCATCAACTCTGACATGCATAAAGACACTGTAAAACTTACCGTTGAATTCGCGACACGCTGCTATTTTTCGCGTTGATATAGACACTTTTTGTCTTGTTGACGGCGGACCACAAATTGATTAATTTATTTTACTTATAATTGCTGGTGCTTGTGATGTGTAGTTAGCTTGTATGCGTAGCTTACACATCCAGGTTGTTGATATAATTTAATGTCTTTGTGTGAGAGTGCAAATAAGGCTATTTTCGACAAAAAGTAACCAGTAGTGCCGCGAAAGGTCGTGAATGGGGCCTGGACGCATAACAGGCGCATCTACCCTACTTGTCGATTTTAGATCCTCCCTTCAATAAAAATTGCTTACAATTATATCTGAAACTCGACGCCGAGCCAAGCAAGTGAGATTTTGTTGGTTGTAAAGGTAACTTAACTACAAGGCTGTTTAATGTTGACCTTCCAAAACTAAGTATAAAATCAATTTATGTCGTCATAAACTACGTATGTTTGTTTGTATACAACTTAAACAGTAAAAACGTATACTGTCTGTCTGTACGTTTGAAAAATACAATCTTCTAAACTTTCGTATTTCAAAACGAATTTTAGCTTTGGGCGAAAATAAATAACATACGGGGAAAGAAAACTCTAAAATGAAGGGTTTACTGACATGGTTTAGTTATTATTAAATTAAAATAAATTTATTTTGAAGAGATACCTACATTCAATAGTTATTATTATAATTTATTTTGAAGAGTAACAAACAACCATCGATCCATCCACCCATACAAACTTTCACATTTATAAAATTCAATCAAATTTATCAAATTTTTATCCGGTTAAAACATTGATTTATTAAAAACGACCCTTTTTAAATCAATGGGTTAAAAGGAGGTTCTCCATTCGACTGTTTTTTTATGTTTGTTACCTCAGAACTTTTGACTGTTTGGTCCGATTTTGATGTTTTTTTATTATTTAAAAGCTGGTGCTTCCCATGTGGTCCTATTTTAATTTGGTTCAGTTCTGACAATGGGTTCCATGAAAATTCATGAAAAAGCTATAAAAATTTAAGTCGGTTTATAGATTTTTAAAACAAAATTAATTATTATTCTGTGCGGGCCGCGCCGCTGCACGCCCCGCGTCTCCGTGAACAAGGCGTACAAGTGTAAGTACGTGTAAGTCTCTACACTCCAGAATATTGAAATGACTGCTGAAAATGTTGCAGAATAAACTGAGCATATCGGTGTTTCTTATATCTCCATCGGCTCGGTTTATTGATGACCAATCCAATCAATATACTGTAGGTAAGAAGCATAGGGGTCAAAGTAACATTTTTCAATTTTTTTTTTATTTCACGTTCGTGTATGTTTTTCCGAGACGCATCGATCTGTTTATTTAATTTGCCTACTACATTTATAATAATAAAGTTACAGTGATGCATATAGGTCTAAGGTATGGGAGGTTTCCATTATTAATAATTGCATCCAGCTCGTTTATCACTTAGTTCATTATGACCCCAATCCATTTTAAGTGTATTTGCGAATTTCGTGGTCTATGTCGACTTAGTTCCGTATGCAACTAGAGACAATCTAAAAAAAATCAGTTTTACTGTCACTTGGCGCCAAATGATACTTTATATTATAGGTACTGATACTCTACAAGGAGCGACATACCCTGAATACTCAAACCCAACTCAGATTTAGGCTAGTCTGAGACTAGCCTAAAACGCGATTTTTAAAGTTAATTTCGATAAAAATCTGTAAAAAAAACTATTTTTAAGACATGCTTATTCTGAGTTGCGTTTGAGTATTCAAGGGATAGACACGCCATATGACAAAAAATATAAAAGCCAGACAAAAAACCAACTGAAGTTGGGAGTATACTTTATATATTTTTTGAAAGTTGATAACAAGAAAATTAAAGTTTACCAAGTAATAATAATAATAATAAATAAATATTTTTGACAATTCACACAGTAACTAATGTTTTTAAATTGGTACTTTGACGGTCGGAAAGAAATTTGTCAAGATAAGGATAGAAAAAGTGCTTGTAAGCGGAATGGTACATCCAGACCAAAGATGTCATCATCATACACCTTTAAATAAACTACCTGATGCTGTGCAGGAATCTGTGAAGAAACACAGCTCGTCATATCCAGTTTACGATAGCCACTACAATCGGCAAAAAACACAGAAGAAGTTAGGCACCGAGCTAAACGTAAACTCAATGTAACAGTTTGTTGAAATGGAAATGAAAATTGAATGGAAATGGCAAATGCCACACCGAACGAATTTTCAAAAGAATGGCTCTGAGGCTTCATTTTCAATACAGACCTCTGTTTATCATTCAAACTTTCGGGAATAAACACTTACGACGACTGTGATAGATTTATGCGAAATTTAAAGGACTGTTCTATAGAATATTTCTAGACAAATTCTTTTGAAGGGCCGCACTCATATATAATACAAATCCTTTATTTCTGACACAATAAAATATTAACAATATAATGTTGATTCCGCAGGATCCCAACCTAGCCTAAGCTGTATTATAGGACCCAAGGCTTCTCTTATTAATTAACAAATTGTGTCTTTAATAAACTATGTACAAGAACTAAGTATCTAAAAAATAATGATGGAAAAACATAATGCAGGAATAGTATTAAATGTGCTAAACTAAACCAGATAATACCTACTTAACTACATGGATTTAAAATTTAATGCATTATAAAATAAAGTACTTAGTTAGTTGTAAGAAACAGAGAACCAAATTAAATCTATGCTCAGAAAATTCCAATCGAATACACACAAATATATATATAATTATATACGTAAATTTAATAATTTATAGTGAAGTGTACCAATAATACATATTTTTTTATGTGGAGATCGTTCATGCCCATTCTATAACAGAAAGAAAAAAGAAAAGGATGTCAATAATACAACTAGTGAAACCCAGGGACTGGGCTCAATTTATAAGGACATGTGCTGAGAAAACCCCGTTTCGTGTCACAGAAATGACTGTAATGATTTTAACATTGATGTCTATTCAGATGTCGCCAAGTCTACTAAACTAGTTTGACAGTACTAAAATGTCGCTGTCCCTCCCTGTCGACGATCAAAATATACAGATTTATTTTATTTAGATCGAACGAAGATGGCATCATTTTTGGTCCTGTCAGAATAGTTTAATCTAGTTTTGGCAATATCTGAATAGACACCTTTAGGTATCTATACAAGAAAACTTCAGCTCCACTTAAAGTCCGAGAAGAATGATTTCAAGATATCGGAAACTGTCTGGTGGCAATGTAGACAAGATAAGAAGAGTACGCTGTTTTACAAAACCTTGTCTGAAGACTTCATACCTTTTTTAGAGTTATCTCTCATAACATAAGACATCCCAAACAAATTCTTACAATGCCATTTCGTCTCAAAATAGTAAGGTCAACAGAAAACCCTATATTACGGCAAAGTATAACGAAATACTGACTCTCCTGCAATGGGTTCCTGAAAGCTGTCACAATTTCTACAAACAATTGTTTCACTTCACCAGTACATGTAACGTACCAGAAGCTGGTAATGATGATTAGGAAATATTATTTTCATTATTATAAATAATAATTCATGTTTTTGTACTTTCAAAAACTTTGTTTATCTTTTAGTTCAACACCACAATCAATAATGAGATTTTGGATAATTTGAGCTATATGTATATGTCGCAGCCGGAACGTAGAATTAGCCCGTTTGTAAAACGGCTAGGCCGTTTACAAAACGGCGCCATTCAGCTAAATGGCTAGGCCAATTGTAAAACGCTCAACGTTCAACGATTTGGCTGACTCAAACCTAGCCCGATTGTAAAACGGCTATATCTTTTTATACCGTGGATTACTAATTAGTAGTAATGGCGCGCGGTTTTGCTTGTGCGAGAAATACCTGCCTAAATATTTCCTAACCAAACTTCAGAACACTGAAATGTAGGTACTAAAGAAATGTATTTTATGGGATTAAAGTAAAACGTATTTTATTTGAATCCCATACTAGTGTCACAGTGCCTCAGATTATTAATAATATTATATAATAATGAAAATCAGTGCATAAAATTTAGCTTCTGTAAAATCTAATCTTTAATATACCTCAATAAAATTGAAGTAGGTAGGTATTGTAATAATGTGGCCGAGTGGTGCTGGCTTAGAATTTGCACCACCCCAAGGGATATCCACCGAGGGTTTGCAGCAGCACCCCTGCTGAACAATTTTCCACCGAACTGCAATCCCTAATCCCTATGCCAAGCGTGGAGCACAGGCGTGAAGTTTATGGTCACTACCCCTCATGGTACAAACGCCAATAAGGAGCTAATCAGGGGAAGTCTGCGTCTAGCAGTACAAGTTGTTGAGGTTGAGGATGTAGTAAAGATAAAATAACAGCTGTTTAAATGCATGTTATGGTATGCACGGTAGGTACCAAACGACCAACTTTTAAAATTGTGTTCTACTGTAGGTAGTTAGGTATCGCTGTCTCTGTTTGAGCTAACCTCCGAACCTAATTTTTAAGCAACTTTCCTTGGCAGATAATTAATGTCATAGCCGGTAATAAAATATAATATGTAGGTATCTGTAGATTCTGCGCAGACGGAGCCTCGTACACAGAAACAGTTATCTTCATTTGACGATCGGCCTAAGCACGGTGAACTGCCTAGCCATTCCCTAAACGGGCTAATTCAGATGATCAGCCATATTGTAGAACGTTGATTTCACCGATCGTTCTACAATCGGCCTAGGCATTTTGCTGAATGGCGCCGTTTTGTAAACGGCCTAGCTGTTTTACAAACGGGCTAATTCTACGTTCCGGCTGCGACATATACACTTAGGTCTTTTGAAATTTGCTGAGTATCTAGCAAGTTAAATATAAAATTGGGTCTAACTGTTCATAGAACTAGTATTTTTCAGTAATTTCATCTTTAACTTTGAAGCTTAAAGAGCTAACACCTAAAATATGAAATAGCTGGGAGGCATTTCGATCTATGTAGCAAGTTGGCACCGTAGTTTTTTTAATATTATGCGCAGCATAACGGCCTATGTTTAGATAGAAATCATTTATTGTAGTTGCATAAGGGGCTATCTATACATGGGGCCTCATTGGTAGCGGTATTTGGCTCTAAGTAGTACCACTTTCTTGAAAATATTATATCTAATATTATTGATTTGTAGCAATAGTGGTTTCGAATTTTTCAATACGTAGACAATACGAGAGATAATGCAGCTACACAATTAGGGAATGGACACCGGTATTCGGTATTACCGAAAAACCGGTAATACCGAGTTATTTCAGGCACTTCGGAATACCGGTATTGAAATTGCAAATACCGGTAATTCGGTATTTTGAATTTAACGTTAAAAAAAAATGAAAAAAACTCATAAGGCGGCTCTAGATTACAAACAACTTATTTTAAAATTTATAATGATTATAAAATTGATGGACAGTCTATGTTTTCGCTTCACCATGTTTTCGCTTCACCATGTTTTCACGTGGTCTCAAACCGACTTCAAAATAAATAAACGAACAAATGCCCGAAGGATAGTGTTAGACTGTTTTTTGATTTAAATCTTTACTTTTATAAAAGTTTTAAAATCTATAAATAGATATTTTTAAATAATCAAAGTATACTAGCAAGCAGATAGACGGACGCGGGTGGCTTTGAGAAAGCCGCCTAGCTAATAGCGAGCATAGCGTTCGGGACATTATTTCTGCATACATAAAGCTCAAAACTGATTGACGAAATTAACGACAAATGCAGTTGCGAGTGCAAAACAAGTATTGTTCCTGTAATTTCTTGGAAAAAAACCGTCGGACTCGTGCGGTGCCTCTTTCTTTGTCACGCACATTTTGAATTGCATAGTGCGCTCTCGCTCGGTAGGCCAGTTATCTATCAATTGTTACTACGCACGAGCACAAGGTTCAAACGGTAATCAGTGTATCGTAGCATTTCGCAGTGACAAGAAGTTCAAAAACAGTTTGTGTTGTTGGTTTGGTTCTGGAGACGAAAAACTATCATCAAAAGGATGAATCAGTGCATTTCGCAGTGACAAGAAGTTCAAAAACCGTTTGTGTTGTTGGTTTGCTTTTGGAGAAAAAACAATCACCGAAAGGATAAACGGTAAGTAATATTTCATTTCCATCATTTCTCAATCAATTTACTATATCGGAAGTTTCACATTGCACGTCTTATTGTCTAGAGCAAATAAATAACTATTATACTGAATTACTGATGGATGTAAATAGGCATAATATGAGTGAATTCAAAGCAGAAAGGTTTTTCAACCGTTGACCGACCGGAATGGAGGTGGATCTCAATTCTACTGTATTTATTTTAGTTTTATTGAATATTACCACCGATTTTTTTTCTGGGTGAAATGTCTTTGATGATTCTTTGTTTATTTGAAAGTTGGTGCTTATTTTGTGGATTACTTTCCTATTTAAAAGTCTTCAATATAAAATAGAATAGAGATAGACTTTCTAAAATACCTTACCGATTACTTATATCGTGATTATTTTGTTTTATTGATTTGTGTGAAAACTTTCGAGTTTTAAATGTTTAATTAAGTTTTTAGTTGTTTCTTGTTGTGATAAATATTTGATTGTTATGTATGTTTAAGTTAAAGAAAGACTGTATAGTAGTACCTAAGTACCAAAAATTCTCAATTAAAATTAAAGTTGATTTAAAAATACTGATTTTTTTTAAAACCCTTTTTTATTACAATAAAGATATACTTATTCAGTCTTAAACAATATAACACGCAGAAGAAAATATTTTTTTCGACTTTTTTAATATTTATAGTAAAATACCGAAAAATTACCGAAATACCGGGATCCCGGTTTTAAAAATATTGATACCGAAAAATTACCGGTATTGGCAATAGGTCCATTACCGTCATTCCCTATACACAATGGCATTAAAACAAATTGCATAATGTCAATAAGGTTGGAGATATTACGGAAACAATAAAAAAAAATGGTTTTTTGGCTCTCCTGTAAAATTACAAAAAAGCACATTGACCCATATGCTTCTTACCTACAGTACTTACCTTCAATTGAAGCAATGTTACGGTCTCATGCGCCATCTCTCCTCGGGCAGTGGAACTGCGCCCCCTGCGCGGACATCTGTATACGCGTGCTCTAGTTCAGATGAACGATCATAGATGTCGCCACATGACACACAAACTAGACCTGTGCAGCCTGTGCCGAGTCTAGAATCCAGACCTTGTCTAGTATTGTTTATTATTATTATTTATTATACTCAGATTATACCAAGACCTACATAATAATGTAATCAAAATAAATAAAAAAACATTACGGTAAGTACCTAAGTAGGTATAGCTATACCTTGATACTTACAAAACAAGCTCTTATCAAGTCACTTATAATTATCAGGTAGGTAGGTTCAGTACAGTAAGGAGCAGTAAGGGCGGGGTCACCCACCCTACATTAAAAGGGAACTAGGAAACTAGGTACTACTACTACTAACCTACTCATCCCATTTAAAACATGTACTTTTAAACAAAATAAAACAATAAATACCTACCATACAATATTTTTTTTATGAAACAACATTCAATAAAAAAAAACAAAATCGGACTACTCTGTAAAAAGTTATGCGTAAAATATATAAATAAACGTACTCCTCCGTTTTTTCGTTGATAGAAAAAAACATCAGCCCGCCCCATTCACAGATTTTCAAAAAAAGTTATTTACAGATTTCGAGAAAATGGGCGATTTTACAAATCAATGAATCGATCTTCTCTACAAGATAATAATATGTATGACTAACCTTTTCACAAAATGGCGCGCAATTTCAACATGATGCCATAGTTAGGTAGATAGAACTCTTCGGGGTTCTACCTACCTAGTGAAGTTTTCAAAGTTTATTTTAGGATAGATTTTGGAAAAATATAACTATGTGAAATATTTGTTTTAGAACCATAGAAATCTAATGCAAATATTCGATTTTGATCCCTATGTGGGAACATAGTAATGTAATTTTCCGACATTTGTTGTAGGTCGACGACGCAACGCTCCAGGTGTTCAAGGATGGTGACTACGGACCATACCTCGACCTGGACTCCACTCTGGGAGAACAACTCGAGGAGCTGGAAGGACTATCAGATGAGTGAGTTTCTTCTTTTTACTTTTGGCTCTGCTGCATTATGGTTTGACACAATTCTGCTATGTAAGTTTTCAATTGCGTATAAATTGAACTGTACCCCTAGTTGTTGTTATTTTTCGACATAATTCTGATATATTTTACGTTTTCTGAAGTTTACTGTCATTTTTATGTTTGCTGCATATTTTTCGTTTCCGTCATTTTTTACTTTTGTTGTGAGACAAAAAATTAAAATATCGTTAGTTACCTACATATGGAAAACTCGGCAAAGATAAAATAAGTTAGGTAGTTCTGGTACCTACCTAATAAATTAATAGTTTTGGCGATGAATATGATATTGAAAGAACTCTCAACCTCAACCTCGACCTCAACAGCCGTTGTTGGCGTTTATCTTTTATTAAATTGCCCTCATGACACCTATCACACATACACACCGTTACACACAAAACGTTCTCCTGTTGCCCAGACTCTTAAGAGACTGGTGCCTCAGAAGAGCATAACACATACACCCCACGCATCACAAACACACACACACACACACACACACACGATGTACTGGCTTCCATCTTCTATCTCTCTCTCTATCATAAGATTATATACCTGTATTTAATTAGTATGCTTAATCATGAGATATGAGCTCATCATGAAAATATTAATTTTACTGCTATTACTCCCTAAACAAATATTTTAATTGTAATCATGTGCATTGTCCTATTATTTTAATTGATAGATTTTTTATATTGACCCCGATTTGAACAAAACTGTATAAAAGTTTCAAATCTGCATGCTGTTGTATAGGTATTAATTGAATTTAGAAACTAATATATTATTATCGTCAATTCTGTATAATTAATTTTAATGCTGTACTTGTCAATATTAATTTTTAATTTGTAGTATTTAAGACGTAGCTATACTTAAGTCTGGTACAACAACTTGTCTTATCATTCTAAGGGGAAGCACTCACTACCAAACCACAAGCTATTTTTAAAATAGCTTATATTGGTAATGAGAGCCCTAAATAAGTGTCATGTACTTTTTATGCAATAAACAATTTTTAATTTTTAATTTAATTTAAATCTAATTGGGGGTAATGCCCATAATCCCTCGCTGGACATTGCTGTTATCGCAGTTCGGTGGTAGAATTTTTCTGCAGGGGCCGCTGCTGCCTGTCCCCCGAAAAGAGATGGGGTGGTGCAAATTTTAGCCAGCAAAGCTGAAAGAAGTCTACTATGTTCTAACTGTCAGATTCCAGTGTTTTTTGTGGACAATAGACCTTTGACCCCAATCTTGCCTGATGGAAAGCAAAGATGTTTGTAGAACGACGACTCAATGCGAAGTATTTTATATCTGCATGCTATAGACAAATCTAAATATAAACTATAAGTAAAAGTAAAAAAACGCCGATCAGATAAGACAGTGTACGGGACAAGAGAGAGTGGACGCACGGCACACCGTGCGTAGGATTCAGTCTAATGACTCTCTTCTAACAATCATTTACCGTGTAACCGCGCAAGGCTGACAGGACTTCGGAAGGTGGAGTCCCTGAGTAGGTACTATACTGGAATACTAGTAATTTAGTAGTAGGTACATCACTGTCGGCGCTGCACTCCGTCGACAATCATCACGAGAGCATTTCCTCTCGCGGATTGAATAATGACGGAGGGTCGAGGGGACACCATCGACAATGTCAGCCAGAGCAGGGGAATTCAATACCTACTCACTTATATGCAACACTTCTACCTTCTACCTGTACATCTAGGTACTTTATTGACAAAAAACAATTGAGCTACCTGCAGAATTATACAAATATTCTACAGGTAGTTCAGCTGATTCATATAATATGTTGAAATAAAATGGACTAATAAAACTTGATATTACTTTTATTGAGCACAAGGAAACATAAAAAGAGAGCGAACAGAGTGTGAGAGCGAGAGCATCCCAAGAAAGAGATGCCATCGTAAGTTGACATTGACAATGACATTCTATTGAGAAGGCGGGAAATTGAAATTACATTTTTTAATTACATAATATCATACCAGTCGTCGCGTCCCTCCCAGTGTGTTATGGAGCCCATTTTTGGGACATCGCCTTTTTTGACAAAAACCGATAGATCAAATGATTTCAAACGTTAGAGTAGAACTCCCGATTGCCAAATATGTTTAATTAGGGAGTTATAATTTTTTGAAATTTGCATATTTTTTTCCGGATAAGTACTTAATTAAATAAAATTTGTGTTTAAAGCATGTTTCAAGTATAAATACAACTATATACTACTACTACTACTATACTATACTACTAATATGACAGTGGTGTCGATTCTGTTGTTTTAGAATTCCTAACCTAAATTTTACGAATTCAAAATTTTCTATGCTAGGTTGAGCTAAAAATTATGATATTATTCTCTATACAGGTCCTAAAAATACCTATATTAGAACGTTTTTGAAAATCGCAAAACCTCTCTGAGTTGAGTAGTTAGAAATTGCTGTGAGCAAAATATGTTTTCTTTTCTAAAATGTTTTTTCTAAATAATTATTTATATGGGTCAAAAAGTTTATCCATTTGCATGAGAAATCGTTTAAAAATTCAATTCGATACCAGTTTAAAATCGATAAACTTTAATCATGACCTAATTAGATGCCTTCTAAAATTAGGTAGACGTTTCTAACCATAGCTAAAATGTTATGCAAAGAATAGGGTTAAAGCTACTTTTAACTAAGTTGAGTTGTTTCAGATCTATCAATCTAATTTTAAACCTCTCAGTTTAATTTTTCTAACAACTAATATGTTATGCAAGGAATAGGGTTATAGCTATTTTAACTAAGTTGAGTTGTTTTAGGTCTGTCAGCTTAATTTTAGAGCTGTCATCCTAATTTTAAACGAGTCAGCCTAATTTTTCAACAATAGAATAGCTTCCATCTAATTGAAATTCCTAAATCCTAATTTTAGCTTATCCTAAAACAACAGAATCGACACCAATAACAATTCAAAAGCCTATCGAGTTGTTGAAAACCTTGTGACTATCATAAAACACAAAATATTAATATTTTCCTGTTTTTAGATTTTTTTTCTCATGAGAAAGCTTACTATAACACTAGTAGTGTTCAGTTCAGTTCATTTATTTATAATGGAACGTACATTACAGGTCATAACATTTTGTTACTTCTAAATTATCAGCATAACAATCATAAATGAATTGCATTTAAGTACCTATTACCTATACATCACATTTGCAAGTAGGTACCACTTTGTCACTTGTTGGCGTGTGGGTTATGTACATATGTTATGAGTTAATTTGTCGTCCTCAAAATCGAAAGCAAGCTAGATGCTTACCATCATGTCTTGCTCGCCCTTTTACTCAATATTATAAAAAAAATACCTCAACGTAGTTTTGTTAAAAACAAAAGATATTGAGCAAGCCGGGGTTGGCAACTATTTACTTCACAGAAAAATCTCCCTAGTTGTGGTACAGCGCAATTTTTACATGTATTTATTGCCTAGGACCTTCTTGGGGATTAGGAAATAGAATAGCAATTGCCTTGGTGGGTTAGATAGAGTCTGTTCAAAAAGAGAAGAGCTGATATATTTAGTCGTAGGTACGTACTGCAATGAATGACAGAGCTTATTGTCAACGCTTGTTACGTTGACAATACGCTCTGCTATCAATTGGCACACGAGCGACCTCAATTTCCCACGACTCTTCTCTTTTTGAACAGACTCGATCAGTGATCAGATCTTGATCCCAAATGCACCCAAATGTCAGGTGTTGTAGACCTGGATCACCCAGAGGTATCTCCCATCCGTTCCACTTGGTGTCCCGGACAATCGCGGTCAGCGAGAGTCACCGGGGAAACAAGGCCTTAAGGTCGGCGCACTGCGAGTATATTCCAGGGGATTTATAAATAACCCAGGACTGGATTCGGGACAGTGGTACATGTTATTTGGGTTAATGTTACGCCGCCGTTCGGTAACCCGGTGAAGCATCTGCTCCAAAGCTTATTTTATACGGTGTTGTTATAGAAATTGCTAGGTTTCCGCATGAGATAAACGTCAATGAAGGTGCCTCTCAGCGGCCTGCGTCCAGCAGTGGACAATATACCTAGCTGGTTGGGAAGGTTGCTTACTAGTAGGTATCTATCTATATCTAATATTATTATACCTGTAGTACCAACCTACATGAAGATGTCAATCGCGCAGGCAGGACATAATTATAGTGCACCAGTTTAGTTCAGTTCATTTATTTATTCCTTTTTGATACAATAGGGTATATGCATGTGACTTCGAAATGACTAAAAAAATATATAAGTACGTATTCTCTATTGAAATATTTAGAAACATATCTATTTATTTTTGCATTTTGGGACGTTTTTATTGTAGAATTTAACCATTGAAAAACTGATATTTTAAATCTCAATCGCAAAATTTCAAAACGCTACGCCATTGACTAGAGCGCACGTGATATACAAAATTCATCGGCAATAGCTTCGTCAATATTATAGAATCATTTACTTATTAAAAAGCTTCTGATTGTTTCACAAAAAATATTAAAATTAAGTTTTCTTACATGTAATGGTAATTTATTATAAAACTTTGTACAAAGGAAAGCTCTTATTCAACTTCGCTAGTCTATATTTGGGAATCACAACATTTTCTTTTTTGCGAGTATTATAATTATGTATGTCACTTTTTAGGTCTAACTTTTCTACGTGCATTTTAGCTTAAATACAATTTTGATAATATACATAATATTATATTCTCTCGTGAATGTCATGATATTTAATAGTCTAGATTTGTCCCTACAAGACTCTAGTTTATGCATTTGCAAAATAAACCTTATCGCTCGCTTCTGCAAAACAAAAACTCTGTTTGATAGGGACGCATCTCCCCAGGCCAGTACGCCATATTTCATGACAGAGTGGAAGTATGCATGATGAACAGCCTTCGCAGCCTGCACTCCACTGAGCTGTCGTATGGTTTTGTTTGCTTAAGCGTTTTCCTACAAGGGAGTCAATATAATTAACCCATGTCAACTTACTATCTATCTTAATACCTAGTTAGTGCAAACACAGGTGCGCACACTCTATGAGTGTAGATCGAGTCGACCGGGGAGAGGTCAGGTGCAGGACCGGCCGATTCATATTAAATCGGAAACGTCGTCGTCGTCCCTAAGACCCTGGGCAGGCTACAAGTACCAACTTAATTATAAAAAAAATAAAAAAATGTTGGACACTTCACACAGCATTATCTAGCCCCAAGCTAAGCGGAGCTTGTGTTATGGGTACTAGATAACTGATATACATAATACAATGCACTATGAGTACTGAGTACCTACATAGATGGATATTTTTTACATAGAAAACATCCAGAACGCCCTGAACAAATGTCTGTACAAAAAAAGGTACCATTTTGTCGTAGGTACTATAATCAGCTAGAAATGGTTATGTAGAAGTAGCAGTAGCAACCCCAGTGCTTCCTACTTCTGGCAAACGAAGCGTGTAGGAATTCCCTCTTTCTGTTTCTGTAACAGCAAATATTTAAAATGAGTTTTAAAAGTGAATTTAGTGTTGAGATTACGTAAGGGTGGAGGTATATTGTTCCAACACTTCGTTGCCAGATATCGAAAGCTACCTTTGAATGCTGTTGTTTTGTGGCTATGATAAAGTAGTGCAGATCTGATTGACCTTATGTTTCGAGTGGTATCTACAAATTTTAGCTTAGAGCGCATACTCAGGTTTTTTGAATTTGTAGCTTAGAGCGCAGATACTCAGGTTTTTTGAATTATTACTCTGTGATGTGATACAACTACAAGCCATGCATGGAACTTTATTAGCATCTCGGTAGGATATTCCAGTTCATAGGTAAGGTGATGTGGTTCAGCGACGCTACCCTGCTGCCAAACTGGTACTGTTAGGAGACTTTAACGCTCACCACCGCGACTGGCTCTTTCCGTACCAGAACACCGATCATGCTGGTCGAGAGGCTTACAAACTCGCTTTGACACTTAACCTCTCCCAGCTCGTGCTAGAGGCGACCAGGATTCCTGACGTTGAAAGCCACACAGCCAATTGCTTGGACCTTCTGCTGACCAATGACCCAGACCGAAATTCTGTGTCTGTGCTACCACCTTTAGGAAACTCAGATCACTGCATGGTAAGGTCAGTATCGTCGTATTCACCTCCAGATCTTACCCCTAAGGGTAACAGACGAATATGGCGTTACAAGTCAGCAGACTGGGATGAGATGCGTCATTTCTTCGCTTCATATCCTTGGCGGCAAACGTGCTTCACTTCCTGTGATCCATCTGTCTGTGCTGATGCTGTAACGAGGGTGATTAAAAGTGCAATGGAATATTTTATTCCATTCACTGATACTTCACCCTCTGACAGGACTCCCCCGTGGTTTAACTCCTCGTGTGCCAGTGCTGCGGCGCTAAAACACAGGGCTTATCTTGCGTGGGTCGACGCCCGGAACAGTAAAGCAACAGATACATCACTTAGGAAGTCAGCCTATAACAAAGCCGCCAAGTCCCTCAAGAAGACGCTAAGGAAGGCTCGCTTTCAGTGGATCGGACGACTGGGAACTAGACTTGCCTCATTTCCAGCGGGGAGTAAGGCCTTCTGGTCGTTAGCCAAATCCGTAGAAGCCAACTTT
Organism: Eupithecia tripunctaria; assembly: GCA_955876795.1. Taxonomy (NCBI): domain Eukaryota; kingdom Metazoa; phylum Arthropoda; class Insecta; order Lepidoptera; family Geometridae; genus Eupithecia; species Eupithecia tripunctaria. The sequence goes on along the minus strand of OY041599.1, from coordinate 233,233 downwards.
AGCCGTCCTTCACTTCCCCCATTGCTGAACCCGGATGGATCGCTGGCCCACACTGCGAATGAGAAAGCTAATTTATTTGTGACTCAATTCGCAGAGGCCTCACGTCTTGAGCCCACAAATGTTTCACCCCACCCAGCCTTCCTCGATGTAGCACTAACATGCCTGAGATACGCATACATCAAAAGGAAGTGCTCAAAACTTTGCGTGGTCTCGACGTGAATAAGGCTAGTGGTCCGGACGGAATCGCGGCTGTGGTGCTGAAGTCATGCGCTCCTGAGTTGTCTCCCATCCTTACCCGACTCTTTCGCCTGTCCTTGAAATCTGGTAAAGTCCCCAAGTCATGGAAGCTTGCTAATGTGCAGCCTGTGCCCAAGAAAGGTAGTCGAGCTGATCCCACAAACTATCGCCCCATTTCAGTCACCTCCCTGCTCTGTAAGTGTATGGAGCGTGTCCTGAATGGCAAGCTCCTGGCATATCTCGAAGACAATGACCTCCTTAGTGACCGTCAATACGGCTTTCGCCGAAAACGATCTACAGGAGATCTTCTTGTGTATGCCACCCACATATGGAGCGAGGCCATCGAGAAGCACGGTGAAGCCATTGCGGTTTCACTTGACGTATCTAAAGCCTTCGATAGGGTATGGCACGACAGCCTTATTAACAAGCTTCCAGCATACGGACTTCCAGACCTCTTCTGCAACTGGCTTCGCGACTTTCTGAGGGAAAGATCCATTCGTGTAGTCGTTGATGGCTGCTCGTCTGATCAATTGGCGATCAACGCCGGGGTACCTCAGGGGTCAGTACTCTCTGCCACGTTGTTCCTGCTGCACATTAATGACCTGCTGGTACCCGGTATCTTTGGGTACGCAGACGACAGCACCGTGGTTGAGAGGTACCTATCCAACGGGAAAGCCAGCCGGAATGACGTACAGGTGCAGAGAGAAGACATGCTGCAGCGCTTGAACTTAACTCTTAAGGCAGTCTCAGACTGGGGCAAAGCCAATCGGGTTAACTTCAATGCCTCTAAAACGCAAGCATGTCTCTTCTCTGCAAAAAAGAGTCCGCTTGTCCAGCTTCCCGTTTTCCGCAATGTACCGGTACCTATAAAGGATCAACTGGAGCTCCTCGGTGTCACCCTCACACCAACTTTGAACTTTGGCACATTCATCGAGTCGAAGGCCAAAACAGCAGCCATGAAGCTAGGGATCCTAAATAAGCTTAAGCGATACTTCACACCGGGACAGCTTCTATCCCTTTATCAAGCACAGGTCCGGTCTGGTTTGGAGTATTGCTGTCATGTTTGGGACGGCTCGGCCAAGTACCAGCTTGCAGCCTTAGACTCGATCGAACGAAGAGCTTTCAGACTCATTGACGAGCAGTACCTTGCAGAGACTAAGGTTCAAAGTCTCGACCACCGCCGCAAGGTTGCTTGTCTCTCGATCTTTTATAGGATACATTTTGGAGAATGCTCACTTGAACTCCATGACCTGATCCCACCATCCCCCTTCCACTCCAGGACAAGCAGACGCACAGCGCAATACCATCCATACTTGGTGGACGTACCCTCCACTCGCACTAAGCGTTTTTCCTCCACCTTTATTATTCGCACCGCAAATGAATGGAACTCGCTCCCTGCCTCTGTTTTTCCGGCCAATTAAAACCTGGGTCTCTTCAAGACAAGGGTGAATAGGTATCTTCTAGACCTTCGTGATACACCGTCGGCCGCATCTTCACTTTCCATCAGGTGAGATCGCGGTCAAACAAAGGTCTAATTACCGTAAAAAAAAAAAAAAAAAAAAAAAGGTACACAGAGTATTTAAAAAAATGTTTCTAAGCGATAGTCACTGTGTACCGTTTATTTTATGTTTGTAATTATATTATGGATCATGTATCTGAACCGAAATAAAAGCATATTATTATTATTGTAGAAAGCAGAGAAACTGATTGAGCGAAATCGTGAGTGTTACCTAGGTACGCATTTTTTTGATGTGAATTCCAATTAAACGAAGTCGATGGTGCATAAAAAGTTGGAGACGGTAAACAATGAACTTCGAGCGAGCGTCACTTACAGGCTGTTGCTCATTACATTAGGTAGCTGAGTACGTGGGTGGTGGCTCTGTGGTGCCGGCTTAGAATTTGCACCACACCAACTCTTCCCGCGGGTGTCATAAAAGCAACTTCGGGAGATCCACTGCAGAACATTTCTACCACCGAACCGTCCCCGACCCGCACACGCACACCCAGCGTGGGTGTTATGACCATTACCACCATGGGATAAAAGCAACGGGCGCTTATCAGGAGGAGGCCTGCGTCCAGCTGTGGACGAATAGGCTGCTGTGGTTGAGCTACGTTGGTCGGTCATGTGTCTCCCTTGAGGACACATCCGTTGGAAGATTTTAGCAAGATGCGGCGTGGACGTGCGTACGGCGTGGTCGCAGGCTTGCGTATACTATTTCCTCAAACGAAATAAAGTTTTTTTATTTCGTCAGAGACTATTTCATGCAACGATATGAAAATGCGATGACTTCGATTTGATCGCTCACTCGACGTAGCTAAGTGATAAACTTGATATTGGACGAGGTCCGCTTGAATTTGCCTGACTAACCTATATATATTATGTTGTTTGTTGTGTGAGGTATTAAAACCTATCTGTCATACCGTCATACCGTCGTACCGGATTTTAGTCCAGTAGGTAATTATGAACCTACTGCTCGGCTCGGTAGAACGGGGGAGCCCCATGCCAGTAGGAAGGAAGCTCTGCGCCGCGCCGCCGCCGCCGGCCCTCGCTCTATATCGGAATTAGCGCAACGTTACAGTTTTTTAAACACAAAAACAACAGTGATAATTAAATTTGCAACCCTAACCTTGGACAGTGTCAAGAGTGTCAGTGACGAAATTATTAATCGTTGGTTGGATTAGATTAAAATAATATTCACACCGTAGAATCTCAGGTGGCGGATATTCGCACAGTCTCAACGTAAATGCATGTTAATGCATGTTAGAAAATGGAAGCAACCTGTACAAATACAAACTCATTGGAGAAAACGAATCGCGTCGAAGACGATCCAAATAGTTTCACACGTTCGAGGTCTGTCGCGAGCGCGCAGCATGGAGGTCGACGAGGCAAGCCTGCCAGCTCGCGCCAAGTGTCCGTAGACTCGGGGATCGCAGACAATGAGGAGCCTTCCAAGATACCAATGAACATTCTCGAAGATGTCTTCACTTCAGAGGAGGACGACCTCAGTGATGTGGACGATTTTGAATTTGAGTAAGATTATTTTATAGCCTTTAAAACTGTTGGGGCCTAATGATTTGTTGAACTGTACGTTTAGTTTTGATTTATTTCTATTAAGTATTTGATTGTTACTTTCATTTTCAATAAATTACCTATTAAGTAGGTACAGGTAGGTATAATACTTTTGAAAATAAAAACGAATTTCCTAGTTCAAGTAAAATGTATGGATACCCAATAATGACTGTGTCGAAGTGACTTCGTTTTTCGTAGTTAGTAGGCGATTATTTGTGTTGTTTAAACCTTTACTCAAATACCATACGTAGTAATCTGCTGCACATTATTTTGACAATCGTCTTTGAGCAAAGTTGGCTTTTCCGGCCTACTCGAGAGCGGTCGACAAAGTTTCATTACAGTCGTGTTATTCGGCCTTCGAAAGTAAGTCGAATTTCGAATTCTATTTCATTTTAAAATAGTCAGGTGCATATAGGTTTTATTTAGCATTACAAGTTTAGTCAATAATTAGTTATTTAGAATAAATAAATAAATATTGCTGGACAATTCACACAGCATTATCTAGCCCCAAGCTAAGCAGAGCTTGTGTTATGGGTACTAGATAACTGATATTGATAATACATACACTACATAGATAGATATTTTTTATTATACATAGAAAACATCCAGAACTCCCTGAACAAATATCTGCAGATCGTACAAATATTTGACCCGAGGCGGGAATCGAACCCGCAACCTCCTGCGTCGCAGGCGGACCTTCGCCCACCGCGCCACAGCGGTCGTCCAAAAAATAAAACGCGGGAAAGGAAAATCTGGTGATCGTGGTGAACATTTTTGTATAGTAATAAGGCGCATACCCGAGCCAATATGACAGCGCCACCTATTTTATCATATTATTATGTATAACATTGTAAATTTTAAATTTCCATCGTACAGTTTGTGGTAAGTATCTATTACCTATAATAAGCTATCTTTTAATACGTCTGTAATAGTTTTATCTCTTAAAGTTTAGGAAGAGATGCAAAAATAATGAGTTGATTGGGCCACGCTATGATAACCTCATTTCAGCTGCAATCAAGGGCTGCAATGCTGACCTCGCTGTTAATGAATAAGAGGCCAACTTTACCCTAAAAACTAAAATCGTTTTAACATGAAAACTAATTACTCTCTGTGGGGATCTCCCCACAATATTCCGTTCATATATTTTATTTAAGTATATTATTTATTTGTTCATTCATTATAATTATTTCTACATTATATATTTACACGTTCACACATCTGTTCATACTATGTTCATAACCTATCCTCTCATGTTCATACTTTCTTAATGTTCGTACTCATACATCCTGTTCATACTCTCTACTCTACTAATCCTACAAGTTTAACTTCACATTTAATTTTCTTGCCTCTACCCATTGATTTATTAAGGCGTAGATAGAGGTGAATCGGCGTAAATTGGGTAAAGTTAAATCCGTTTTTCTTCTTATTCTTTAAAGAAAAAGGTTTGAAAAAAATATATGATAATCTATGCTATACAAGGCGTTTCCCCTTGTTTTCGAAAATTTTAAATTCCAATTTTAAGTTTCTGAAATGATAGTGCAAAGTACCATCCATTTTCTCAGTAAAAACCGTTTTTCTCCTAAACTATCAATCACAAGATTTTTTTAATATATAATAATATTTTATCACCATGTAGAATAAAAAATTACCAAGGGCACCTTGTCCTTACTTTTTCAAATAAATCATCTAATTATTTTTAACGATTTTTTTACGTAATCGAAACAACGTTACACATGAGCCGCCCCTCTGCCGGCCCTACAATCAGTGCGGGACGAGACGTTGTGCTGAACGGACCTGTGCTACTTTTAACAGCAATATTATTTTTCGTGGCGGAACCAACATGAAATTTATTTATTTGACGATTTTTAGTATACAGCGGGTTTATTTGTTAGTTTGTTGTAGGGTAAATGTTTAGTAAGGGCTGATTATAGTTTTGTATAGGTATTATAATTATTATTCCTCTGTGGCGTGTTGGGCGAAGGTCCACCTGCGGCGCAGGAGGTTGCGGGTTCGATTCCCGCCTCGGGACAAATATGTGTAAGATCTGCAGATATTTTTTCAGGGCGTTCTGGGCGTTTTCTATGTAAAATAAAAAAATATCTATCTATGTCGTGTACTGTTTTATGTACATCAGTTATCTTGTACCCATAACACAAGCCCTGCTTAGCTTGAGGCTAGATGATGCTGTGTGGATTGCCAAACATTATTTATTTATTTATTATTGTAAATAATTCTGTGCGCAAAAATAGGTATAATAAAAAGAATCGGAAAAAACGTAATTGAAAATAAAATACAGGATCAGAATACAAAGACTAACATAGTAAGTAGGTACTACCAATAATTGTCTCTGTTCTGTACCCATAGGACTCAACTCACTGGTCGTTGCACAATTGTTTATACCTAAACAATTGTGCAACGACCAGTGAGTTGAGGTACTTATATTTTTCTTTTTTCCGGTTCAACTCATCATCATCATCATCAGCCTATATGAGTCCACTGCTGGACATCGGCCTATAGCGCCCTGTCTTCTTTCCGCATCCAGCATCTGCCTGCAGTATTTCGCAGATCGTCATCCCACCTGGCCAAACGGCGTCCTACACAAATTTTGCCGAGTCGCGGTCTCCACTGAAGAACTCGTTTACCCCAAAGGTTTGCCTGGTTCTTTGCGAGATATATCTCGCCATATATGGCCGGCACACTGCAACTTAAGCCGTCTGTCCGTCCGACTAGTTTCGGTTTTTGTATTGAATTACTTGAAAATGGGGTGGTCGGAAATTGGAAGTTGAAAATCATCAAAAATTTACATCTCGGCTGGGGGGGGAAGAAAGTACAAATGGACACTGAATACTTATGTCTCATTCTGTTACTTATCTCGATGTTATTAGAGTATATTTTTATCGTTTTGACTAATGTCAACCGAAATAATCTAAATTTTCGTTTTCGGCCCCCATGTTACCGTGTTATTTATAGGAAATTTGGTCATCTGTTTGGGCGTGGCCGATTACGGCCACCATGTTTAGAATTATGCTTTTGTTTTCATCCAACTTTAATTTATTCGAAGAAATGAGGTGGCCGGAATAGGAAAAGCCTTAAAACCCCATTTCGTTTTCGGCCAATGCATATAAGTTAAGATATTCTCAGTAGAAATCAAATATTTTTGTAATGGACAAGAATAATTACCCTCGAGAAAAATCTAATTAAGCAAAAAGACAAAGCCAAGACGATGGCTTAGCGCTTTTGAGGAAAATTTTATCGTACTGTGAATCGTCCAGCATTATTTATTTATTTATTGTATCCCGTATCCTATAATAGACCCACCAAGCTCGCGTAACATGCCTGTGTAGTTTTCCCGCAATGAAGAACGGAATTAAAAAGGATCTGTACTGTACCTCCTGTACAACGAGGGCTTCTCCTTAGAAATGCGCATATCATACCACTCCAATGACAAGAGTGATATAGATATAATTATACCTATACTATACTACATATATTTTTTGATTTAAAGATATATTTCACTCATTTAATTATTATATATATTATATATTATATTATTTATTTATTTATATTGATTGAGTTGAGTAGCTCATGAGCAAAAGATAAAAAAGAAAATGTAATGTCTCGTTCAACTGAGCTAGGTGGCGCTATACTGATGACGATTACTTTTAAAATAATTACATTCAAACATTTTTGCATTATTGTTACAGGTCTGAGCTTAGCCTTGCTATCTCTCTCTTTTTTTCATGTTGTATCTGACATCATGCATTTCGCTCCATCAAATCACTCGCCTTGCTCAGTCGTCTTCGTTCTAACTCATTCGCTCATTTCGCTCAGCAATGATAAGGTTCGAAAATGAATCAATGAGGTAAATGAGCGAAAGATTAATTTCGTTGAAACTAAGGTAAGCGAGAGATAGATTCGCTCAGTTGAACGGATATTATATATTTTATTAAAGAAAGAAAGAAAGAAAAATCATTTATTTGGAAACAATTACATAACACACATTACAGGTGTACAGTCAGTAGAAAAAAAAGAGAAGAATTACATATAATGAGACAAAGGAAATTAGATCATAAATAAAAGAGCAGGAACATGTTAAGTGAATGTTATATAAGGGGCCAAAATGGTCCCTGTCTCAGCATTATGCCGCTACAAGCCGAAGCTCTATCGGCGCTGATTTTCAGACAGGTCCTGGAGTGGTGGCACAAAATTGGAAGAGATTTTATAAAAAACGAGAACTAGAGGTAGAAGATTATTACATAGAAAAGTAAATGATTACTACATACATACGATATTTACAGCATAACAAGAAAGACGGAAGAAAAACATTCTGTAGGCGGCCTAACACACATTTTTCGAAACTACCTTTTCTATTTTGTCTTTGACGTCAAACCAAACGTCAAAACGAAAAATACCCACCTCTACTTCTCCGGCTCCGGCCTTCAGAAGCTCTGAAGTATTTTAGTACTCACATTTTATGAGTGCACCTATATCGTCGTGTGTGTCACGACAACACCTAACTCCAAGGTAAGGAGCTTGTGTTATGGGTTGATTTTGATAACTGGGATAGTACGTCGGTATAGCCCTAGAATTACGATTTTCTCGTTGATATAAGGACAAGGTGCATGTGCAGCATATAAATGGCCATAGAAGTCCTTTGTCTCAGCAAGTCTCAGCGTATACCTCGGTTTTGACAAAACGGTCCTCCGGTCGTGCGTTCTAAGGCCCGTATTATGAAAGCTTTCCCAAGTATTATTTATGCAGTCATTACTTGAGTTCTACTCAAACTTAGCACTGCTTAAGTGAATCTTTATTATAAAACGAAACTCTGACGCTACTTAGCTAATTGCACTAGAAAAATCTCTACTTGAATTGTTTCCACTAACGCTTCCATCGTTATTTATATTTGAAATGGCACCATTTGTTCGAAAGCATCCCCATCTTTTCCACGTCTATTTCTTCAAAATCAGAGTTGCGTAGTCTGATTTTGTAGTAAGAAATAGACGTGATAGCAGTAAACTCCAAATACCGAACAGTAAAACAGCTTTCCTACAAAAAATTGTAGTCAGTATGTCACGTAAAATTTATTATAAAATACCAAAATCATTAAAAGATCTTGATGACAATATATTTAGGTGTGAATTGAAACAAGGAGGGACATCTTCAGGACGAGTGCGGTTCCTTGACCTTATCAACCTGACTTTCACAATATATTTTTTAACTGAATTAATAATAATAATAATAATTGTTAGCGACGACGACTTTATGTGGATTAGATAAGGCTCAAAATAGTTAGAATACTTCATAAACTTGTTGTTTTAAAATAGAGTTCAAAATCGAATGTTATTTTAGGTAAACAGAATAAGTAATAGTAGTTGCGCCCGAGCGACTCGCTATACATGCCTACCTATATAGTATGTATAGATTAGTTTCTGGAACGAATAGAAAGGAAAGACAAAGACATTAAAGTATTCTAGAATAAAGAAAGGGATAGCTATAGCTTCGGGAAATGTGTGGAATTTTCTAGGCGCGACCGACTTAGGTATAAAAGCTGGGCATTTTAGCCGTTTGATTATTCAGTTCTAAGCGATCGAAGAGTGAACAAGTGATATGGAAAATTATTAAAGTGCAGTTGCAGTGACCTTTTGTATTAAGTGCGTAGTTGAGTGTATGGTTGAATAAACCAAATTAAAGTGTTCTGAAGTGTTTTTACTTGGACATCATTCCCGACCAGCCCTAGTTGAAGTCTTACACCTTCGACGAGCCCCTACAGTTTTTGGTCCTTCGAGAGCCGGATTGGGAAGTGATTTCGCGTCATGCCTATTGTACGCTCCAGATCACCGGTGTGCCCCGGGAAGACGGGTACCGAATACAGTTCAACTTCGTCATTGAACATGCTGGCTGACTTGAGCACCGCCGCTCCGTTGTCCATTGGAACTCCTTGCACAGTTGTACCGTCTGGGACAGCGGAAGCATTCGAAAACCCAGCAATACTGCCAGGGCAATTAAGGAGGTCAGCACGTGTAAAAACTAAGAATATCGGAGGACAACAAGATGTTCCACCGTTTGTTTCTTTAGAATCATTGTATTCTGCAACTGCTGATGTAAAGCCGAAGAACATTGGAGGATCTGCTATGATTCCACCGTCAGCTTCTTCTGCATTCTTTGTTCCTGCTTCTAGGTCGATGAAATCCTCAAGAAGATCGCAGTCATCTGCTCTTCGGGCACTAGAAGAAAAAGAACTTGAGGAGGCTAAAGCGAAGATTGCTACAGCCAGAGCTGTAGCCACAGCAGCCAAAGCCAAAGCCGCCGCTGAAGCTAAAGCTGCCGCTGCCGAGGCTAAAGCTGCCACCGCCGCTGCCAACGCCGCTGCCGAAGCTAAAGCTGCCACCGCCGCTGCCAACGCCGCTGCCGAAGCTAAAGCTGCCACTGCCGCTGCCGAAGCTAAAGCCGCCGTTGCCGCCGCCAAAGCTGAAGCGGAAGCTGCCAATGCTGAAGCTGCCATTGTTAAAGCCGAAGAAAAAGCAGCTACAATCGCCGCGAATTTTGCCCGGATGAGTGTCAGAGGATCCCAGTGTCCGTCAGAAATTCATTCGGACGATGATGAGTTTGACGAGGAAAGATCAGTACAGGTGGAACGATGGGTCGAACAATCGACAAAGTTTTTACAAAATAAACCAAAGTCACCTGCAGAGAATAAAACAGTGCTACCTGCTGAGGATAAACCTGCTCACAATTGTGAAATAAGTAGACTCGCCAAAGCCATCATCAGCGCCACTAGATTCGGACAGCACGCACAGGTTTGGGATCTTCCAGACTTTGATGGGAATTATGAAGAATGGTTGCCTTTCAAGAGGGCATATTTGGACAGCGCTGCTGATTGCACAGATGTGCAGAACATGGCTCGACTAAGGAAAGCCATCAAAGGAACAGCCAGGGAAGTCGTGAGAAGTCTTTTGTTTGTAGCTTCTAACCCTGGCGATGTTGTGGATGCCCTAGAACAAAGATTCGGAAGGCCTGAGCAAATTGCGCTCGCTGAAATTGAGAAAATTAAAGAATTGCCGCGAGTTGGCGAGGCGCCGAGAGAAATATGTGTTTTTGCAAGCCACATAAACAACGCGGTTGCGACAATTAGCGCACTGAACAAGACGGAATACTTGAGTTCGCCAGAAACGAGCAAGATTATAATCGAGAAGTTTTCGCCGTTGATGAAATGGAGATGGTTTGACTTCAAAGCACGTAGTGGTAAAGAACCTGAATTAGTCAAGATCAAGAACTTCTTGAATCAAGAAGCATCTTTGTGTGCCGCCTACGCTCCACCTGAAATCATCAAAAAGAGACACACACGTCATCAGGTAAATGCAGCGACAGATGACGAAGAAGAAGAAACGGCATCTGCGAAACCCAAGAAGTTCTGCGTTCTATGTAAAGAAAAACACTGGCTTACCGAATGTGAAGAGTTCAAGGAAGCATCTGCAAACGAAAGATGGAAGATCGCTAAGAAGAATCGATTCTGCTTCATGTGCTTACGAGGAAGACACTTGAAGGCTAACTGCAGAGCACCGCCTTGCAAAATATGCGATCGATCTCACCATACCCTGCTGCACTTGGAGCAAGCTTACCATGCTTCAGCACCGTCATCGCAGCAGGAAGAAAGCACCAATGAAGAGAAAAAAGAAATAGTGACATCCGTCTACGCGACAGCTGACAAAGAAAGGGTCTACCTGAAGATGATTCCTGTAGATGTCTACGGACCAAAGGGGACCACTCGAATTTTGGCACTGCTGGATGAAGGTTCTACAGTGTCATTGATTGATAAAGACATTGCTCGTCGCATTGGAGTCACTGGAACAGCAGAACCGCTGAAATTTGAAACCGTTGGTGGAAATAACGTTGAAATTAAGAACTCCAAGAAAATGGATTTGAAAATTAAAGGAGCCCCTAGAAAAGATAAGCGCACGCTGAAAGGAGTGCGCACTATAGAAAATCTAAGACTGACATCTCAAGGTATCGACGAGAAAATTATCGATGAATGTAGTCATCTGAAGAATTTGAAAAATGAACTGCTGTACGAGAAGCAAAGGCCAATGTTGCTAATTGGACAAGATAACTGGAATCTCATCGTGACGAGGAAAGTTCAGAAAGGAAAACGCAACGAGCCAGTCGCATCGCTTACCAGCTTGGGATGGGTGCTACATGGTGTTCGTCCAGGTGCGACAGCAGCAGTAAACTACGTAAATTACTGCCGCACAATAAATGAAAAACTCTCGCGGTTGAGATCCAGCAGCAACACAGCCGACGCTAAGCTGACTGAAATTAAGAAACTGGAACATACACCCGGCGCTGGACTTCTGGTAACCAAAGTCCAGCAGGAGAACCCCACGAAAACCAGTATCGAGGAAACTCCATCGGAAACTTCACCAGTCGTCGTGACGCAGACAACAGCAGCAAAGGCAGAGAATGAAGAACCGCTAGTAAAAGAAGAAACTTTCGCGTCACGAGAAACAAGGAACTTGAGAAAAAGCAGAAAGGCAATGATTATAGCCGAATCTTCAGACATATCTACCACCAAAGGAAGTGGATGGATTCGCCTGCTTCGAAATACAATGAGGCGTCAGAAGGATACAGAATCTGTCAAAGGAAACTGGCTGAGCATTGAATCAGAGCACCTAGCCACAGGAAGGTACTATGAAGCTCTTCGGCGAACAGGACGGCTTATCGATGAAAGCTACTTCTCATCCCATCCAAGAAAGAAGTATTGTGACGTCGCTTCCAAGGATAGAGTGCTTGCTGGAACGCGCACTGAGGGGGAGAATGTTAGCGACGACGACTTTATGTGGATTAGATAAGGCTCAAAATAGTTAGAATACTTCATAAACTTGTTGTTTTAAAATAGAGTTCAAAATCGAATGTTATTTTAGGTAAACAGAATAAGTAATAGTAGTTGCGCCCGAGCGACTCGCTATACATGCCTACCTATATAGTATGTATAGATTAGTTTCTGGAACGAATAGAAAGGAAAGACAAAGACATTAAAGTATTCTAGAATAAAGAAAGGGATAGCTATAGCTTCGGGAAATGTGTGGAATTTTCTAGGCGCGACCGACTTAGGTATAAAAGCTGGGCATTTTAGCCGTTTGATTATTCAGTTCTAAGCGATCGAAGAGTGAACAAGTGATATGGAAAATTATTAAAGTGCAGTTGCAGTGACCTTTTGTATTAAGTGCGTAGTTGAGTGTATGGTTGAATAAACCAAATTAAAGTGTTCTGAAGTGTTTTTACTTGGACATCATTCCCGACCAGCCCTAGTTGAAGTCTTACACCTTCGACGAGCCCCTACAATAATAATAATGTTTTATTCAGTAATAAAAGATACATAGTCATAATAATAGATGAAAACACCTTTTAAGTATTTTATAGAAACACTTGTGTTAGGTGCTTTCGCTTTTCCACGTTTTAACTTATGTATATTTTGAAGGATACACTTATTTTTAATTATAATTAATATTTAGTAACCGTTCAATAAAACGTAATAACGGTAAGAAAAGAACGCATTGTTACTTTACTTGAGAGTTACATAAGTGAGTGTAGATTTTGGGAGCTCATGCCTAAGTATTGTTTTAAAATTAGTCTTTACTCAAAACTATACATGAGCATCACTCAAGCATATTATCGATGATGACTGAGCATGCTTTCATAATTCGGGCCTGATGATCATAACCAAACTAATGAGTGAATCGTCCCTCGGTTTCATTTATTGCCTCTTTTAAAGCGCTCTGAAGGCGTATTACCATCTTCACATCCCCTTTTTTAAAGTCTGACCTCTGTATGACAAAGGCGCTTGGGTGGTTTCTTGTCTAGATTTTCGACTTCATGCAAGTGCACTGCTTTTGGCTGGGCTTCATACCCTTGTTCCTAAGCGTTTTGACCAAATTGTGTAGGGATTTGTGAGTTTGTCTTTCAAGATCGTATCAAGTGCGATCTGCAGAGCTGGAGCAGGTTTGTTACATCACACACACTCACTAAGTGGGTTTTGGCCTCCGACACAATAGATCGACACCGTCTTCTGTCCTGCCCCGCCTGCATCCTGTCCATTGCGAAGATTTGAAATGAGCGAAGGTCCTTCTCCAATTCGTCCATCTACCTGTATCTGGTCCGACCGACAAGTCGTCGGCCAACCGGAACTCCAAGGAAAGATTATTTTGCAGTCCCATCTTCCTCCACTTGTAGCACGTTGCAGAGCCGGCGCAGCCTGTGTGATTTTATTCGACAATGATGTTGGGTTCGGCCACTAGTTCCGCGATCTTTCGGTTCTTCCGTAACCTCCAGGATCCGACTGCTGCTTGAACTGGACCTAGGATCTTGCTGAAAAAGTTACCTTGTGGCAACACTGAAAGTCAGACGTGTCAATCAGCTGATACAAATTTATTTTATGTTTTTTGTGGATATTTGAGTGATTTAGCTAATTTAAAGTGTTTAGAACAAGTAATTTGTACCAATTACTTACAATAAAGTGAAATATTCAGTAAAATCCCGTCAATATAAACTGTGTAAAGTGCTACAAATTTTGTAACGGTCAACCGCCAAAAAATTGATCGCTTCTGCTCAAAGAACACATAATACGACCAGGGCTCAAGAGTTGACAATAAATAACACTTTCGGAGGATGAGACCCTTCCACTCGTTGATTTATCAACTGGTGATAACCAACGCATGATCGAATCTGTGCAAATCGAATCGAGCGGCACTCGTCGGCGATTGTTTGGAAATTCAAACTACAGTTGGGACGGAGATATTTCCAGAGTCAGCAGTTAAACCTGGGGAGTATTGTTATCTAATTATCTCCTTGACTAACCTACACACAAACTGTACCTACCTACCAACTACAGATAAACAGGTACACTGCTCACTCTGTGAGTCTCTTCACAAATCACACACAGGCTTGTTCTATCTCTCTTAGCTTGACAATCTGTGGAAGCTAAGTAGTAGACGAACCATTTAGCCTCAGACAACCTTACACTTACAAAACACTCAACAATAAACAATAAAAATAACCTCCCTATGTTATGTAGGTACTGTATATCTATTGCAGTTTAATGTAATAATTATTTAGACTTCTACAAAGTTCTGACTAAACAATTTGCCTACTAAATTGTAACCTAGATTATTTTCTCTTAAAATTATCAAAGTAACCTTGTGTGTGTTCTCCGAGCAAGTTACAAGTAAACATTAAATACTTATTGAACTAAATGTTCTAGCAATCCCTTGGTCCTAACTATTTTTTTTTAATTCTACTTTGCTCCTCCTACTCATATTTCAACTGGTTTCTTTCACCATTGGTCACTGGGCTCTTTTAGACCCATCACACCTCAACTTGGTTTCTCACCATCAGAGGGTGACCTTGGAAGAACCAGTCTCTCATCACCTGCTAATAAATTCAAACTTAATTTCCCATTCACTTCAGTTCTTCACTTCTTATTTCTTCATTTTATTCTTATACTAGTTAACTTTAGACTGCTATTTTTCAGGGACACAAAATGATGACCAGAAGGGCATGTGACCTGGAGGCTAAGCTGAAGCTCGCTACAGCCCAGTTAAAGGAAGTCAAAGAGGACCGAGACAGGCTGCTTCAAGAGCAGGAGGATAGCGAAGCTGAGTTCCTGGCTAACCTAGGCAGGATCCAAACACTCAAGGGACAACTTGCTGAACTCCATACTCACCATGAAGATGCACTGTCAGAAGTGGACCGCTTGAATGCATGCTTGCATTCCGTGGACAATTGCCACGAAGCGTATGAACTGGTGTTGCAGCAAAACAAAGACTTACAGCAAGAGCTTTCAGAGTGTAGAATAAAATTTGATAAATTAGAGTGTAAGCCGTTGACTTCAGCGACTAGTATTTCTAGTTTAGATCTTCGAACAGAACTTTTATCTACAGATATTAACATGTCAAATGTGGATCTCAGTACACCATGTCGCCATAGTCACAGCCAGACACCCGTCATGAAAGGGACTAATAAAATTAAAAAATATGTTAAGTTAAGTAACTTCATTAGGAAATCTGAAAGAAAAATTAAAAAACAGAAACAACTTCTCAATAATGCAAAATTGAGCAAGGAAAAATCTAGATGTAACTTACAAGAAGAATTGGACTCTTGTTATAGTTTATTAGGACGTAATTCTAAAGATTTAAACTATATGGCAGAGGAAATAGTTAATTTAGAAAGGGCACTTCATGATGTTACCTGTAAATATAAACGAGCCCAAGAAGATGCCAATGAAAACTACCAAAAAATGTTACAAATTGTAAGTAATGATAGTGTATATTCTGAAGTACGGCACAGCAGCACTCAAACTAATCTTGAGAGTACCACAAACTCTTTAACTGAAGATGGTGCTGTAGTGTCCCAGTCACCGCTGTTATTACCATCCGCGATGCTGGCGCCACCATCACCTTCGCTCAAGAACCACTGTGGTTCCTCTAGCAGCAACACAGCTCCAACCCCCACTACGGGGTGCCCGTCAGCTCAAACTGCGCCATCTCCAGTTAAAGATTTAGATCCAGACCACAGTCAATATACCCGGAAGACTATAATATACTCAGATGGGTTGGGTGCTGGCATGGGTTTAATACTGAGTGGCTTGCTGGCGCAAAATGTAGTTAACAATTGCTATCCAAATGCCAACATAAATATAATTACCGATAGCATTCAGCAAGATGACTCTCTGAATAAGAGTACAACTTTAATTGTTCAGCTTGGTGAAAGTTGTGTGAAACGGTCACAGTTGATTAGGCTAGTTGAAGTACTTCTGGGAAAGGTACAAAATGGACTAGGGAAACTTATTATTTGCTCCTTCCCTTACTCAAAGTCATTGACATCATTTAAAAATGACAATGTATGTAAAAATAACATGCTGATGTACAACATGACATGTCGTCATAGTGATGTATTATTTTTTGATACTAATAAGTTTATTAGTAATACTTTTTTGAATAAGGATACAATGTACCTAAGCAAAAAAAACAAACTGAACATTGCTAAATTGTTAGCATATAATATTTTTGATCCCGTTATAAATAGTATAACGCAGTTACCTGACGAGCCTGTCTATGTAGTTAGTAGCAGTACTAATGAGGGCATTAATGCGATTGTGTCAAATAGAAATTTAAACTGACAACATCGACAACGGGAAAGCAAAATTCATTTCATGTAGTCCATCAGAATATACAAGGCTTACCCAGCAAAATCCTAGAATTAGAATTATTTTTGAATTATTTGAATGTAGATGTTATGTGCTTATCAGAACACTGGATTGTAAAAAATCAGTTACTGCCCTTTTATAATAACTATTGTTTTGCAAGTTCCTATAAAAGAAAAGCTGCAATACGTGGTGGCTCTTTGATTATAGTTAAAAATAGTCTTAAATGTAAAGAACGTAAAGATATTGTAAACCTCACTATTGAGAGGACTATTGAACTTTCTTGTGTGGAACTGGAGCGACACATCATAGTGTGCGTGTACCGCCCTCCTGACGCAAATCAAGTAGCTTTTGAATGTACTATGGAAGAGGTTTTGCTGAAATTATTTTCATGTAGAAAGGATCTCATTGTTTGTGGCGACTTTAATATAGATATTTTAGCGAATCCCCTCGCCGATAGGCTGCTTAATTTATTCAAATGCTTTAGTTTACGACATCTTTTTCATGATCCTACTAGGGTAACCCTAACATCTGCCACTTGTTTAGATAATATTTATTGCAGTCTATCTCCAACCAACAAAGCAGTAATCAAACATTTCAAATCAGACCACTATGGTCAGAGTGTTAATTTTAGTTATAATCTTAACGATAAAAACTAAGTTGAGAAATATACCTATAGGCCTATTACAAAGAGCCGTATTAAGAATTTTCAAAGTCAAGTGGAACTAGCAGTAGCTAATATAACTTGTTCCGATAACCCTAATGATCTTTTTGCCAAACTTTTAAGTGTTATAAACAAAGAACACAGCGAAGTATTTAAATATAAAACATGCACAGTTAGGGACAGGGTCGGATTTACCGATTGGGCAACTCCCGGTATTTATAGAAGTAGGAATAGACTATATGATCTTTATGGTGCTAGAGAAGCTATGTTAAATGATCCTGCGTTTCTTTTGTATTTAACAAACTACTCAAAAACATTTAAAAAAGTCTGTAATACAGCGAAATGCCTGTTTTTGAGGAAAAAAATTGTAAACTCATCTGATAAAATCAAAGCAACATGGAGACTTATAAATAACGAAACTGGTAAATCTAAGTCACGAAAAAGAGAAATAAGGTTAAAAATTAATAATTCAATACTTATACACGATAAAGATATTGCCGATGCTTTTGATTCATTCTTTTCTGATATTCCTAAAGTTGTTACCCGGTCTCTAAACTCCTCACCTTCAATCGCGGTTAAATTATTAGAATCATCTGTAGATAAATGTACCGAGGTTTTTATATTTAGTCATGTAAACGCTAATTATATTGTGAAAACATTTAAGTCTATTAACATCAAAAATACTGAGGATCTTTGGGGTATTTCAACCAAAGTACTGAGTTCTATTATTAAGGAAGTTGCTCCATACTTGGCTTACATTTTCAATAGTTGTGTTGATGCAGGAGTTTTCCCTGATCTCATGAAATATAGTAAACTGGTTCCTCTTTATAAATCTGGAAGCCACACTGATCCGGCCAATTACAGGCCAATTTCAATACTTCCTGCAATGAGTAAAGTTTTTGAAAAAATTATTCTCACACAGTTGTCCTCTCACTTCAACCTCAATAGGTTGTTACATAAAAATCAATTTGGCTTCACCAAGGGTAGATCGACAACTGATGCTGGTACAGTTCTATTAAAGCACATATTGGATGCATGGGATAAAGCGAAAAACGCTATTGGTGTATTTTGTGACCTTTCTAAAGCTTTTGATTGCGTTGATCATGGTACATTAATAAACAAACTAAGACATTATGGAATTCAAAACAAGGCACTGGACCTTATGCAATCATATTTATCGGATAGAGTCCAAAAAGTAGATATTGGTAAAGAAAGATCTAGGGGATCAAAAATCGATTTAGGAGTCCCGCAAGGATCAATATTGGGTCCTTTTCTATTTTTAGTATATGTAAATGATCTCCCATTTCTAGCAAAAGATCTCTGTGATATAGTCTTATTTGCTGATGATACTTCATTGATTTTTAAAGTTGACAGAAATAAACATAATTATGACGATGTAAATAATTCTCTTTCACAAATACTAGATTGGTTCACCGCCAATAACCTCTTACTCAATGCTTCAAAAACCAAATGCATAAAATTCATGTTACCAAATGTAAGAGAGCTCCCAACTAAGATAATGCTAAAGGATGAGATTGTTCACCTTGTAGACTCAACTGTTTTCCTAGGGTTACATATTGATTCCTCTCTTCAATGGAGACCGCAAATTGATGCTCTCGCAAACAGACTTAGTTCAGCAGCGTATGCGGTTCGAACAATTAGATACATTACCGATGAAGATACAGCTAGGTTAGTTTACTTCAGTTACTTCCATAGTGTTATGTCTTATGGTATTTTGCTTTGGGGACAGGCAGCTGACATCCAGACTATCTTTGTTCTTCAGAAAAGGGCGGTACGCGCTATTTATAAATTAAATCCACGTGACTCGTTGAGGGAATTATTTAAAGAAATAAATATTTTAACAGTAATATCGCAATACATCTATGAAAATCTAATGTATACACACAAAAACAGAGATAACTTTATGAAAAGGTGTGATGTTCACAATAAAAATGCAAGAAACAAGAACAAATTACACATCCCATCATATAGATTACGAAAGGTAGGGAAATCATTTGTGGGCAATTGCGTAAGATTCTATAATAAGCTTCGATCTGAAGCAACTGAGCTCCCTATTCGTAAATTTAAACTGTACATAAAACGAAATCTTATCAAGAAAGCCTATTACTCCGTAGATGACTACGTAAATGATATTAATGCTTGGCCGGATGTCGCCCAGTTCCATACAGACAAATAGTATGTAAGACCAGTTAGACTTAGTTATCCTAAGATTGTATTAGTTGATAAGCGATGGACTTGCTAGTGGTTTCTTTTTCACTTCTTCCGCTAGTGGACAAAAAATTGAAGTGAATTGAAGTCAATTGCACCTTATTTCTTGTTGATAGTAATAACTATTTATCAAGCTGTTTATATAGTAAAAATTTGACTTGTCTAAGTACTTATTTTGTAAGTCTAAAGAAATAAACGATTTGACTTTGACTTTGACTTTTGACTTTGAACACTTTTTTTTGTATCACTAGTAGCTTGTGTTCAATTTTCTGGCTGAGTGTCCAGGCTTCACACTATTATCAAGATCGGGTGAATGATCGTTTTGTAAATACGGATCTTGGTTCTTCGGCAGAGGAGCCTGGGCACTAAGACTTTGTGTAGCGCTGCACTGCATCGGTGAGTGTTCTGGGCTCTGGCTCTGGTATGTTGCTTCCATTGTTACTGGTGTTAGTGTCCTTTACAATGCATCCCAGGTACTTAAATCTATTCACTCCCTTGAAAATTGAGTAGCGGACTTCGATGTCCTCGCGTCGTTGTCGAAGGTTTATATCACGTCGCATAGGGATGTACCTACTCAGTTTTTTTATCTTGAGGTCCACACTCGCCTCCTCCAAACATCGACATGATTTGTAAAATCAAATAATAAATATTATAAAAAAAAAATTCTACAATTAACTTTTCTGAAAAAAAAAGCATAAAAACTTTGATAGCATTTTATTCCATGAAAACCTTTTAAGTAAGCGGTCGAAATCGGTCCGTAGGAATTTTGTGGTCGAAAACTGAAGTTTTACTCATTTCCGATTGATTATTTTTTTATAAAAATAACTTAATAGCATAACTATAAAACTCTTTGTGTATTTAAAACTCAGATATCTAGACTACCGATTAGTATCATTTCGAACAAGGCTGACCAGTTAGATTTTTTTTAGGCCTTTAAGTCTTCGCTAAATGGTCGGAATCTAGTGCAATGACCCTACAATTGACTCTAATCCACTTAAATTTTTCTTCCTATTCAACAATACGCCACTAGAGAGGGTGCAATAAAAAAGAAATAAATATTTATTTATTTATGTTAATTTAAGTACTGCGGGTTTGTTTATTATTTGTGCAGGGTTTAAAAAAATCGAATATAGCTACAAAATAGGCAGCGGGAGGTGGTTATTCTCTTTATACTTAGGTAATAGTAAAAATAACTAATAACTAATACTCAATACTGAATCCAGTGGGGTAAAGGAATTATCATCGGTGTTTAATAATTAATTTTGTTTTAAAAAACTAAACCGACTGCAATTTTTATATACCTACATATTTGTCATGAATTTTCATGGATTCTACTGTCAGAACTGAACCAAATCAAAATGAAACCACAAGCGACGCTCCAGCTTTCATATAAAAAAAGAATCATGAAAATCGGACCACCCAGTCAAAAAATCTGAGGTAACAAACATATTGAGAACCTACTCCTTTTTTTGAAGTCGGTTAATAAATGTAATAAACAATCTGTAGAGGCCAAGCGGTGGCGACGGCGCGGCGGCGGCAGCGCACGGCTATAACTACTAGTACTTATTCTGTGGCGGTATCTGTTGTATTGTATGCAACATACTTATACTTATGTTGGTGCGCGCTGCGTGATATAATTCAGGTGTGGTGCGGGGAATTTTCATTGGTAACGCCTAGTCGAGCAAGGTCATTGGCATAGATCGCCTTCTTAAATCAATGCCTCTACCCGATATTCGGCCGTTTGCATCGGCCGACCACGGAACCTACTTACCGCGCGCACTAGGTAGGTACCTTGCTTTGGAACTGTATCGATCATTGATTTAAAAAGGGAAGATAGGTTACGTTCTCCCAAAAGCGCTTACTCAAAAATTGGCATGTGTTACAATACAACTACACGCAAACACATACGCTCACAGTTATATTTCCAGTCCTGTGCAATACAAAGATGGAAAGACGTATCTAGGACCGAAGTGAGACTGAGACAACAATATTTCACGTGAATCACGACCGCCCGTGCCGCCGGTCAGACGGTGACTGATGTGGGAGAACACAATTTTACACAATTTGAGGTTGCCACTTTCGAGCAACCGGTACCTCATCTTTTAATAAATCAATGGTATCGATAAATGTATTGTTTCGCACCGCTCTCGTTATAACTCCTTCTTATCACTATTCTATCTCCTTCTGTGAACTCTGAACTATTCTATTGCACCTTCCACTCCTGCTATCTATAACTGTACTGATCAAATAAACCGCCTGTGAAGTAGATTGTGTGTTGCCTTCTTTTATCAACCACCACAACACAGGCCCCCGCTGCACTCTCTAATGATTTCGTTTTACTCTAAAACTCTGTATAACGATAAGCATTAGCGAAAGTTTAAAAATATAAAGGCCAACTTCACGGAGGAGGTCTGTTGTGATGGCCTGGACCTACGCTAACCTACGCCTGCGGCCGTAGCGGGCGCAGCCCAGCCATTACTGACCCCGGACTTAAGGCGCATACCTACCCGAGCCAATATGACAACGATACCTATTTATCACATTTTTACGTTTATCATAGGAATTTTTTAAATACCTACGTTCAGTTTATGGTATCTATTATAAGCTAAGCTATTTTTCAATACCTCTTTAATAATTTTATCTCATATAGTTTAGGAGGAGATGCGAAAATAGAGTTTGGTGGCCAAAAAGCGCAACTTCGTATCTCTGCCTAAGCTTTACATAGTGAAACTATTACAGATAGATACCACAAACTGAACGTAGGATTTTTAAAACTTGCTGCGTTTAACGTAATAATAAGATAAAATAGTTGGGGGCGCCACTTTCACTGGTGTATGGGCCTTAATAAACGTACCGACCGAGCCACATGTCGTCTTACCATTGTTTTTATTGTTTCAGTCACAGAAATGCTCTCGTGCTACGCACCCAGCTGTCTGTCCGAGTTCACGCAATCATTGGTAAGTTTGGTTTTTTGCAAAGTTTAATGGTGTTTTTTTTTTTAATTTGTTTAGTCCGTCTGGTAGCTGATTGTGAAAGAGAACAGAAATATTTATATTCAAATATCATGCGTAATCTGTACATTATTTTGGAACATTATTATTATTTTGTCAACCTTCGTTGAGCAAAGTCAGCCTTTCCGGCTTACTCAAAAGGCGGCCTTTCGGTATTTAGCGGCCCGCAATGTACCTATGTTTTGAAGTTGGTTAAAAATAGTCGGGTCTATTCTATTTGTGTGCAATAACGCCAATACAAGCTCACTTGGAGCGGGATGACATGATATGGTTGTTTTGTGAGTGAGAAGTACAGAGCAGACATGCACCGAATGTTCTATGCGGCAAAAGGGTTTTTACCACAGATATCACAGGTTTTTACCTAATTACAAGTAAATGAATTAACCAATCGAAAAATTAAAACTCGGAACTAGGTAAATAAATATTTCTAGATTTCCTAGCAAACTTAAAGAATAAACGTGTCGAAAGCTTTGGGCTTTGGCTTTGGCAATCAACGATCACGTAATCACGTAATTCAAGATAAAAGATCGAAGCAACATTTTCCTACATAATGAAGGCGGTAGTTTTCACAGATTCCGAGAAGTAGGTTCATAATTGCCAAAATTACTTATGGCACACTCTTAATGAGCAGTACAAGCCTCGCTGGCTGATTATTAGGAAATAAAGGAAACGCGGGAAACTGACCCAAGAGCATCCGGGTGTTTTTATATGATTGTTGTATCATATTTCGAGTGAAAATTGTTAAAATGAACTCTTCAAGCAACGATTCCTTCTACTCAATATTTTTTTAAATACTTAGTCGCTTTGTTTGAGTAGAGCACCAAGTATAGGTAGCAGGTAACACCCGTAACACCATACCGCAATGCTTGAAAACCAAAGTTCTCAATCTTCCATCTCATGCGTCCGACCCGTCATGACCTACGCAGCTGAGACGTGGACAGTGGACACTCACGATAGTGTTGGTCCTACGGAAAGAGCTATGCTCAGAGTCTCTCTGAAGGATAGGATTCATAACGAATACATCCGACAGAGAACCAATGGGACATGTTTCGTTTCAATAGTTCTACTATCGAACTGCTGGGATAGAAAAGTGGTAACAGTTTTATGACGTCACAGTCCTATTAGAACAAATGGGAGTGACTGAAGTTATCGACATAGCTCAAAGAATAAGCAAGCAGAAGTGGCAGTGGGCCGGCCATATCTCGCGAAGAACCGACAACCGCTGGGGTAAACGAGTTCTATAGTGGAAACCACGACTCGGCAAGCGTAGTGTAGGACGCCTACCGGCCAGATAGGATGATTTGCAAAAGACTGCAGGCAGATGCTGGGTGCGTCAAGCTGGAGACAGGGCGCTATGATGCTCATAAGGGGAGGCCTATGTCTGATGATTATGATAATTATAGGTAGGTAAAGAAAATTGTTTTTAACCGATTTCAAAAAAAGGAGGTTCTGAATTAGATTGTATTTTTTTATGTTTGTTACCCTACTCTACCTCAGAACTTTTGACTGGGTGCTCCGATTTTCATGATTATTTTTTTATTTGAAAGCTAGTGCTGCCCGTGTGGTCCCATTTTTATTTGGTTTAGTTCTGGCACTGGGATCTATATAAGTAATTTAAGTCGGTTTATAGTTCTTTTTAAGCAATTTTACGATCAGACTGTCTGACTTGGGGGCAATGGAAATGAATATTTGTATAGTACCTAAGTACCTACCTAGTGTGGTCGTTTCAGAGAGGCTGGTGCAGGCGGAGGGGCGGGAGCTGCGCCGAGCGCTGTCCGCCCTCAAGCAGGTGCTGCAGTCCGACAAGGACCTGGTGCACGAGTTCGTGGCCAGCAAGGGGCTGGACTGCCTCATGCAACTCGGCAACGTTGCTGATCACCACGTCTTGGAGCACATCCTGAGGGCGCTCGGTCAGGTAACTTGGAAACAATTGTAAACAATTAATCTAATTATATTTATCTCGTAGTTAGGAATGTTGTGGTCTCAACGGGGTAGGTAGGAGGTGATAAGACTGATTTTGTCATTTATCTGCAAATTAGGTCAGCAGATCCCAATAACTTATAATAAATTAAAATTAGGTATTTAAAAGTTTAAAAATTATACTATGGAAGAAAACAAAGGAATTTATTTTACCTACCTAGTGCTTTTTTATTTTAGTAGGTAATCTAAGTTTGGTTTTGTAAATAAATGAACTTGATTAAGATTATTTATGTAAATTATTAATTACTAGCTGTGGCCCGCGGCTTCGCACGCGTTGTTCCTATGGAAACGTTTATAGGTGTTATCCCGGCAATTATTAGATTTTTTCTCGCCGTATAAACCATCCTTGAAATTCAACGAACATTAAAAAAAAAAAAACAGCCAAATCGGTCAAGCCGTTTTCATGTTATGTCGTGACAACGGAAAACGGGTTTCATTTTTATATATATAGATAATTATTATTATAAAATTAAAATTATTTAATATAATGATAGCACTCAACTGTCAATATCATGATAGGTACCGTAGAATGGGGTGGCTATGTGCCACATTTCAAGGTTATTTAGTGCTAGCAAAGCCAAAATAAGTTATTTTTTAGGAAAATAGATCAGATAATGCTCTTTATATATTTGTTTACATGTTCTTTATCTCGCCACTAATAAATGAACCATACTTTGGACAAAAAATGAAAAAAAATGTGGCACATTCTCACCTGACCACTGGGGTGAGAATGTGCCACTTCACAGTTCCCTTCATATCTCTTTACATTAATGAAATGGCACGTTGACACCTATCTGTACTTCGAAAATGGTCCACCAGAGAACTTTAAAAAACAAAAAAATTAATGTTGCCATCAAAAAATCACAAATAAGGACGATTTTTTCTGCGTACTCGTATCAGGTCAGGCCCAAAACTTAGTTTGCCCTTGAGTGTCAACCTCCGCGCGACTGGGCCGTGCTGGAGGAAAATAAGTTATAGTGCCTAATTCCTCATAAGATGTGCAGGACATTTTGAAAATATAGCATTTTATAGTAGTAAATGCTACGTTTTCAACATTTACGTAGGTACTACATTGAAGTACTCACGTAAATATTGCAAATATAGCATTTATATAGGTTTAAAAAAGAAACTGTTGAGAGTTAACGTACCTACGTGATGACCTAGTTAAAAACGACACTAAATAGAATGCAACCTGGACCTTAAAATGCGTTATATTTCAAATAAAACTTTATATTTCTTATTTTTGTTGAAATGTTTCTTCTGTGTAGTTTTTGTAAGGCCTGGCCCCAACCATACGTTTTTAATGCCTTGGCACTAAGTAAGCACTGAAATAATAAAAAAAACAAGATTAATAGGATTCTATTCTAATGGTATGGCAACACAGTCAATTTTTAAGCGGTAAATTTGTGGCACATTGTCACCTGCGAAGTTTCGATATTTTGACAAAACACTCGTATTTCAGTAGAAACAAAACATAATCTTATTGATTTACATTCATTCAATTGCCAATAAAATATACAATAAGCATAACATACCTCGATTACGACAGCTTCCGTAGATTCAGCTGGACAACATAAAGTTTACACCTGATTTTAAATTCGTCCGCTTTGTCTAAAAACTTCTACAAACTGAATGACACTGATAGATGAAAGTAAATGTTTTGCAAAATGAATTAGAGATGGGAAAATGTTTTTAAAATCGATTAATCGAAGAAATAATCTCTATAAGTCAAAGTAGAAAAAGAAATCGACAATAATCTTGCCGATGACCCCCGTGGCACATTCTCACCTGCCTGGCACATAGCCACCCCATTCTACCGGTATCCAATTCTAATTCTGGAAAAGGTAAAAGTGTTGGAACTAAGATCAGCACGGACATCTCGCAGGAATAAGCATACCTAACTATTGCCCCCTGCCTAAGCAGGCCCAGCTCCTTGAAGTATCGGAGCAGGACTTTAGCCTCGTTTCAGATTTTCTGTGGGTGTGGATGGGGTTGATTCCTCAACACACACTTCAGCCCCGTTTTGTATATCGATAGGTATCTAACTTGGAACGTAAAATATCGTTGAGATCGCTATTATCAATATTAGCATACTCGGAATGTACCCCGTGACGCAAAAATTAAAAAAAGAAGGAGACGCCAGTATGGAAAGAAGAAAAACAAGCAAAGATTTTATGAAAGAAGTTGAAGCAATTATGACGCCAAACAAAACAATCAAAATGAAGCGAATACAAAAATAATAACAACAAAACAACTAAACACGCCAACCCATCATTCATTTTAATGATGTCTCCCACTCTAGTACATATACTACTTATTTCATGGGTGTTAAGTAGATGATAAATAAACTAAACTATAAAGTTACCTACCACATTACTTCTTGGACGAGCAAGTTCATGCCACATCGCTGCCCGTGACTCGCCGAGCCGACGACACTGGCCATGGACTTCACGCCGGGTTCGGCGCCGATAGCATTGGCTAGTTGGCTGGCAGGCTGCTGGCGTCACTTTGAGCTCGCAGATACTGCACATGGAATGTCGCTGGTCGTCCGGCCTAAGTGAATGTACCCGCCCCTTGTCTAACATGATCTCCCACCGCAGCGCTCCATGGCCGCCGTGAAAGCGAGTGTCCGAGCCTCGCCAGAAACTCTGACAGGGTAGTGTGCCCTTGAGTTTATGCCCTGTTAGATTACTAACCTTCACAAGAATTGGATGAGGCGTTACGACTTGCGTCGCGCAATCGGTGGGAACTATAACTTACCATCCTTCAGAAACGTAGAGAGCGCAGAGAAAATACTTACCAATGGATATTGTATACCAAGTTTATCAGAGACACTGTATACCTACTATAGAGACAAACATAAACCAAAGGGGACACTCGCTAAAATTTCAAGCGAGCCAAGTACCAGCAAACCCACAGAGCACATGCAGTAAAAACTTGGAAGCAGTTGCTGGAATCAGTGATCAGTGCTCCCTCAGTGAACGCTTTCAAAACTAGAATGGACAAATATTGAAAGTGCTTTGACAGAGACTCAGATATACATGCATCAGTCTAAAAGCTGCCTGAGTATCACAACTAATAATAAATAATAACAACCTAATGAATGTGATCACGCTGGCGTGTCGGTGTAGATGCACCAACCTCAGCTGTGTCTTCCTTCCCTCAATATGCTTAGCAGAAGCTTGTGGACATCTTCTCATGCTCAGTATCACAGGCAAGTATCTTTACTTTGAAGTCCACTGTTGGACAGTTTTGAGTATACCCAGGGTGAACTTTGGTGGCTGCGTAGACTGCAGCAACGTCTTCCAGTGTTGTGGGTGACATGGACTTCACGGAAGATCCTTCAACCTGTGTAGTCCACTTGTAGAGGGACATTGCTTCAGAAAGAGCTTGTTGCCTACACTTTTTATATAAATATAATCTATTTTGGTGCACATTGTTGTCAAGTTAGGTGCACTGATGTGTTGCTTGAGTGGTTGGACATTCCACTAAGGCAGACAGAGTATGAAGGTACTTGAGATATTACTTTAATTTATTTTAAAAGGGGTTATTCTTTCTTTTCTTCTTATATTGGTGTTGATGTCTGGCTGACATAATTTTGCCAATGTCCCTAATATTAGAGTAAAATTAAAGTAAAAGTAACATTGTTTTGGTAATAAAGATAGATAAAGGAAGTGAATTATTAATAAAGGTGTTTAATTTAGGGTTGGTGCCCACTCCGCCTGCCTCAACTCGACCTGAAGGTTAATAGACATGTTTTACTACCGATTCAGTGCATTTGTATTGTACAGTCAGCCACAGTTACATTTAAAATCTTAATAACTTGTTATACCTGCATAGAATATTTAGCATTTTGTTATGATTTTAAATGCAAAATACAAAATTAATTTTGGGTTTTGTAATCTGAATACATACTTAACAAACAAAAGAAACATAAATTATATACAATTTGTTTGTGAGTCTTAACACCTAGCACTCTCAAAGAGGGTTACAACAAATTATTCTTAAAATGTGAAAAATGTATACCCGTAGCTAGTAATGTGTGGAAACCACCTCTGGAGGTTACCTGACTCTTAAGTGACTTATAAACTTACAATCTAAGTCCTCTTGATGATTTATTTATTATAATAATTAATAAATAAATATCCTATCTGGCGCAGTGGGTTCGATTCCCGCCTCTGAACAAATTTATATAATGTTAAGGGTGTTCTTGATGTTTTCTGTGTATAGTAAAAATATCAATCTATGTTGTGTATTGTATCATGTATATAAGTGATCTGCTATCGGCTGTGTTGCTGTGCGGATTGTCCAGACACCTGAAGGACTGATTACTGTGTTTGTCCCCAGATACTCCTGTACGTGGACGGTATGCATGGAGTCATGGTCCACAAAGTCTGCATCCAGTGGCTCTACTCCCTGATCTCCAGCAAGTTCAGAAACATAGTGAAAACTGCTTTCAAACTCCTACTAGTCTTTGTTGAATACACAGAGAAAAACTCTCTTCTCCTCATAGACTCTATCACTGCTGTTGACTGCAGGCACGGAAGGCCTCCGTGGTACCGTGTTATGAAGATACTGCAAGACTTCGACGCTTCAGACACAGAGTTGCTCAAGTATGCCACCACACTCATAAACGGATGTCTGAACAATGTGCCCGACAGAGACGTGTACTATGACCAAGTGGACTCTCTGCAGGAGCAGGGAATGGATGATATCATCGAGTTCTACATGTCCAAACAGGGAACGGAATTGGACTTTTTGAGGCAGCTGCAGATATTTGAGGCGGTGGTGATGTTCGAAGATGGAGATGAAAGTGGAACCGCATTGAAGTAAGTATAACTACCTACCTTTTTCTTACATTCTGTCCATTTGGGCATTGGGCTAAGAGTTTGTCTGCCAGCCATGTCATGTATGGTATGCGCATCGGCGTATCATAAAAAAATATAATTGAAATGAACAGTTGCCCCCATCACTCGGAAGACTAGACTCGACATCTCCCCCCGCTGGCACGTCCACGACTCGCGGCGCTGCAGTCGGAGTACCCCGCCGTGATTTCTTCCGTCCGTGCGGTCGCACCTTAGTATCTGGAACCCCGGCCACCCCCGGCGGTACTATCTCCGCGTGTACATTACTCAATTCTTTAGCGCCGGTTTTCTTCGACACGAAAAGTCTGGTTCGGTTTGCCGGGATTGTATCTAGGTGGATATACAATCCAGAGCTTTATTTTAGCGTTAAGGGACCATACTTCGACGGACAGACAGATTGTTGTAATGCGGTAGAAACGTAGGGGAAATAAAAACCAAGGTACACGATAAATACCCGATAAATAATAATTAAATAAATTTGTTGATACGCTTGCGGAACTCCTATTTTATACGACTTGTGTCCCCTTTTAGCCTTTAGGTCCGTCACTGAGCAGGTCCCGCCGCGGCACAAGTCGAAGGTAGGTTCGGATACCCTCGGCGCTCGACTCCATGTTCCACAGCTGAACAGTCCGGGGCTCCACGGCGTTCAGTGTTGTTACTGTAGGGCCCCCTTCTTCTAGCTTCCCTCCGCTGCGCCTTACCCCTTGGCGCGGGTATCCGTGTCTGAACGTGGTGCGCTACTACAGATATTTTGAAATTTTCTAAGGATTACAAGCGCACAGAACCTTGGGTCCATTAGGTTTATTAGGACCAGTTTAAATTGGCAAAAAGTAAGTTGTTATAGCTGCATGGTGCTTAGCTTAGAATGTTCAGAACCCCAACTCTTCCAGTAGGTTTCGTAAGAGGCGGCTAAGGGATATCCACCAGGGGGCGGGCAGCAGCGCCCCCTGCAGAACAAGTAAACCTCCAAACTGCGATCCCAACCCGCATGCCCAGCGTGGGGATTATGGACATTACCCTCCATGAGATAAACTTCAATAAGGCGCTTATCAGGGGGAGGCCTGCGTCTAGCAGTGGACCAATACAGTCTGGTGAGGATGAGAAAGGTGTAATTGTTTACTGAAGTTGTTGATAATAATCAATTAAATTGTATTTTTTTATTTTTTCAGGCAACTTGACAATTCTGTCATAAATCACATCCGGCAGAGAAGTCAGAACATCAGCGGGCCCTCGGACAAACGAACATCAAAGAAATACCAAATGAAAGAAATAGGTACGACTCTTTCTCTCTATTTCTTTGCATAATTATCTTGTTTGGTTTTCCATCTTCAATATTTTTATTTAACTTGAATCATTTCTTGCTGTACGTTGTTGGCAGAGCCTTGACGCATGAGGCGTTTATCGACTAATTCGTTTTTAATGTTCATTTGTTTCTGTTCATTGGCTGGCCCGGCCGGCACGACACGACGCCGACATCGCATCGACAAGTACATTCTTCATTCGACCGACACGACACGACACGCGGCTTCGTACCACAGACACTCACACGCACACCTACATAAACTCTTTCTTATGTACACAATGCGTACGTACGATAACAACGCACACAGATGAGAGACTTGCCATGGCAGTTACAGTAGGTTCGAAAATTAAAATATACCTAATAATAGTTACATACCTATGGCAAACAAGCCTACCTAAATTTCCATAAATAAAAAAATCTAAGATTTACGCAAAATACAATTAAAAAAATGGCAAAAACAAGTCAAAATCAATAATAGGGTAAAACATTTGTCAAAAATCTAACTCCCAAGTTTAAAACACACGCTTAGGAAGGTTAAGATGTTTGCAACGCGACAGATTTTCGAGTAAAGGTGTCTATCATGCATAAAACTTGAAAATGACTCGATTTGGTGGTCAAAATATGGCAATTTAGTTTCGCTCTCATTTAATGATCATAATGTTTAAAAAAAACTAAAACTACAAACATAGCTATTATTTATCCGATTATGTATTGAAAATTTCAATACGATCGGGGACGTACCTAGTGTCCAAATGAAGCGGAAAGTACTTTCGGGGCTAAGGTATCCGCACCGCACGTCCTTTAGAGTTCCGCACTCGTCCGCGAATATATCGGTGTCAGGGTCCAACAGTTTGTTCAGGGCTGCGAGGCTCGAGGTGACACGTGTCGTAGAACGCTGCGTCCACCAATGTCGGTGTCGTATCGGAGCCGGCCGGCCGCCAGCCAATATTAAAAAAGCCCAATTTCATGTCGCCTTTTACTAACAACAGTCAAACCGGTGAGCACGGTACCGGAGCCAGAAGTCAAGCCTCCAGTCAGCAGAGTTGCATTCCTGCCGCCCATTAATAATAATAAAGAGAACAAGGAGCTGAGCTCAGCGCTGCGCCGGCGCCGCGACAGGTTCGCCCGCCAGGCGGCGCAGATACAGCAGCAGGAGCAGCTGATCAGCTCCCACAGCACCAGCACCGTGTATGCGGCCGTCTACACCAACACCAACGGTGCACCAACAAATGGGACCTACACCAACACCAAACCGTACACTGCGCATGGGGCGCTCATCGGGGTGAACAATTGCACCAATGGAACGAACAGAATCAATGGTACCAGTGGGACAGTGAACGATGTGAATGGAATGAACATGAAGAACGGAGCTGTCAGCGGGAACCAAGAGGAGGACTCGGAGAAATTCGTGAACAGAACCGCGATAACTCTGAATCTGACTGATGTTTTGAAGAATGGTTTGTTTTATATCTAACACGCTCATTAGCTGCTGCAATTTTATGTCTTCTCTCAATCTGTCGCTTGTCTCCTCCTACCGCTGCTGGTCGCGCCGGGTGTCTTTTGACGTAGTTCCATACTTCATCAGCCGGCGCACGTCCACTGCTGAACTCACGCCGCCCCCGAATCAATTACAAATGTGAAAGTAACGCGGAAAATCATCAAATTATTAACTTACACGTGAAAATTTGCCAAGTTTGTTTAATGGCTTCACCTATAAAAGAGCTTGGATCTTTATTTTATTTTATTTATAAAATAAAATCTACAGCTCTGATACATAAAAGTAGAATATCACGCACAGTCAATAACAGGATTGACATTTCATTAAAATTCAAAAGTAAAGACTACAGTCACCAACGGGTCTTGAAGAAGTATTTTTTGATGTTTTTATAGTGAAATTTAATCATTCAAAAGTAGATTTTTTAAATTTCCGGTATTGGCAGCTGAACTGTGACGCTGTACTTTTATGAATGGTCGTGAAGCTTTGACCTTGAGTTGACATAGGTGATTCGATGAAACGACCGACGTCATAAAATGCAAGGGCTAACATGGCAGCGTTTTTATCACCCGAAACCGACTGAAGTTTTACTTTTGGGTTATTACCTAAATAATTTAAAATTTTGTA
Organism: Eupithecia tripunctaria; assembly: GCA_955876795.1. NCBI lineage: Eukaryota > Metazoa > Arthropoda > Insecta > Lepidoptera > Geometridae > Eupithecia > Eupithecia tripunctaria. Next base: position 200,557 of record OY041599.1, on the reverse strand, counting down.
AAGATTATATATTTCGGTTATGTATTAAGCTAAATAATCAATCAATAAAATTTAAAAAATCCATACATATAATATACCCATTGCGCCACGAGGCAAATAGAGTGGAACATGTTGTGATTGGTTTTGATCTCGAGCGCCGTTAATGTTTTGTACAGTCTGTTGCTTGGTTCCGGGCTTGGGTGTGCGAGTACCATCTTCAGTAATGCTGTCAATCCAGGTGCGGCCAAAACTAAACTAAACTAATTTGCCAGGACTAAAAATGACGCCGTCCTGTGTCATAACGATACAAATAATAAGGATGGCATCATATTTAGTCCTGCCTTAGTTTAGTCTACTTTAGGCGACATCTGAATGGACACCCCTTCGCGTAACCTCTGCTTACCTTGTTGGGGTCTATCTTATCAGGTCTCTGCAAGTTCAATACTATTATTTTCTTATTTATACTAACCCCTTATTCATAATGGTCTGCTAACCTGAAACAGTTGCTGAGTAGTGTTATGTCTCACTCTGACTTACGTCTATCAAAGAAGACAGAGCGAGAAATAGCAATGATTTATGAGTGTAGAATAACGCCGCTACGAGCTGGATTCCGAGCGGGATGATAAGATATGGTTTTCTCGTGAGTGAGAAGTACAGAGCAGAGACGTGCACAGAATTCTATGCGCTAAAACTGGTTTTACCTTATTACAAGTTAATGAAACTAACTATTGAAAATTTAAAAGACGCAACTAAAGGTTTCTCAGCGAAACAAAAACCTCGGAAAAAAGTGTGCTGTCTCAAACAAAGCAGCAGCTATAGCAAAATGCATACAAAACAGATATAAAAAAAAAATAGTATAGAAAATGTTCACCAATCGTGTTTTTGAAACACTTAAGATAAACGTTCGAAGCATCGTTTCCTTGAGTGTGCAGGTGGTACTCACTTACACAGTACAACAATAACGATCTCGAACCAGGTACTAAAGGACATATCTCACACTCATAAGTTATCACTCCATTTCGAGAAAGGGGGTAAGTGACCACAATATGAATAATAAAACCGCATAATCAAAAACAAACCAAATTAATTTCAGGCAACCAAAGATACACGAGCGGTCTCAAGCAAAGAATCCAAAATGGTACGCTGGGCCACACCGTGAGCGCCGTGGACGCACTCGCAGTCCTGCGGCACAAGCACACGGAGGCGGCGGAGGCCAGGGAGGACCTGGGGCTGATCCTGAACCGGGAGCACAGCATCAAGGACCTGGCGCAGCGGCTGACCAGCCCCGCCAGCCCCGCCAGCCCCACCAGCGAGGAGAAACCTCTCAGGGTGGCGGACATGGCGGGCATCGTCTCTAAAGCCAAGAAGGAGTTGGCCAAGTCTCAATCTAAAGGTGAGTCGCTATACATACTCGTAGTTGTTACGACTTATACTAAAACTCACAGTTACTTATTTATTTATTGCAGTCATGTGCATCAACAGTTGGCAACAATAACAATGTGTTAGGTAGAGTGTGTGCGCGTGCGCGTGCGCGTGCGCGTCCCGACATTCTGAGTTACAGTTCTTAGCTATTAAAGTTAATAACAATTTTATATTCATTATTTAGTTCTCATAATTTTTTCTAGTTAAGTTGAGATATAAAAACAAATTAACAAATTCGACAGCTATAAGTAGGTCTATCATAATTATTACGTCAAAAACAGGAAATTAATGAAATAGAAAAAAGATTCCTCCGTGGTTAGGTACCAGACAGACAGACATCACTTTACAATTTATTAAATACTAGCAGCGTTTCGCGCGTGAAACACTCCCTGAAGAGAAAAAAAAATCGGTCCTGTAGTTTTGCTGCATATTCAATACAAACAAACGATCTAATTTTTCCTCTTCTAAGATTAGTATAAATTCGTTTATGCCCGCGGCTTCGCGCGCATTGTTTCTGTGAAAACGTTTAAAGGTGATTTTTATCCCACGAGAACGTATGGGATAAAAAGTAACCTACGTTTGATTCCTGGATAAGACTGACGTGCATCCAAAGTTTCAACCCGATCGGTTCTGTAACTTTTTCGTGAAGACGTTATAAACATCCAACCATACAAACTTTCGCATTAGTAATAACAGTGTATTTCCTTTATTCCAGAAGTAATAAAATCTCCGTCTATAGAGAAATCGCCAAAAATCCACGACATCAAAGTGTCGGAGAATGACTTGCATTGGGAGGAGCTGAGGAAGAGATGCCTCGGGCGAGAGTTCCTCCTGTGCGACCTCGACTTCTCGGATCTCAAGGAGGACTCCGACGACGACCTGGCCAGTCCAGCTGTGAACATGCAGACCGGCCCGCCGCCCCCCCCGCCGGGCTTCTTCCCGCCCCTCAACGCGCCCCCCTTACCCAACTCTGTGTCTCCCTCGCCGAAGACTGTTCCCCAGCCGCCGAGACACTTGTCGTCGGAGCTGTCCAATGACTCCGACAGTTCCACCATAAAGAAGAATAAGAAGACGGTGAAGCTGTTCTGGAAGGAGATACAGGAGCTCCCTGCGCAGGCGCGAGTCACGCCGAAGGTGCGTCACAAGTAGTTGTTTGTTCAACAAGTGAGCACAGCCGAGCGGTTTGTTGTCGCACGGGCCGATTGTAATCGCGACCTAGCGAAGCCGTCTACAGTAGATTGCTGAGCTAGCGAGGGTTTTAAAAGGCACGGAACTATGCTATTTTCACCTCGATTAGTAAGAAAATTGACACTTTTTAGTTGCACGGTGCGTTCAAATACTTTATAGGTCCGTTCATTATATTTAGGTGCAACCAAAAAGTATTTTTTAGAATGTGAATGAGATATTTTTTTGTAGTATTGATAATTGAAATACAAATTTAACGAATTTACAAAACCAACCTTTTCTTATATTCTTCAACAAGTTGTAATAAGTAATTTATTTAGAATGGTGTTACTGCATTTTTATGGTTTACTAGGCTCTAAAGGCTTTTGATACTGCTCGGCGCCGAAAAAAAGAAAAAACTCATCGTCTTGTCCAAAAACTTCTTTTGGCACGACGATGCTTTACTTTATTGCTACCAATGTTTTATGTTATGTTAAAACACGGATGTTTTTGTAAATTCGTTAAATTTGTATTTCATACATAAAAACTACAAATAGATATCTCTTTTACGCTCTAAAAATACTTTTTGGTAGCACCTAAATATCCGACCAACACCGGTGACATGGACCTTATAATTTTCTCACTGATCGAGGTGAAAAGTTGTATGTTGAACTAGAGAGCAAATGTTTTTGTTTCGTGCCTTTTAAATCCCTCGTTAGTTAATCTAGAGTAGAGTGCTGAGCTAGCAAAGGATTTAAATATAATAGAATGAATAAGTGAGTTGAGTTGTGTTGCAGACGGGCGGCGGCGGACTGATCTGGGACGAGCTGCCGGCCGTGAGTCTGGACACGGCCATGCTGGAGCACCTGTTCGAGTCGCGGACCAATGATCTCATTATAAAGGTGACGCATCTATATATACGTACCCTGCGACCCAAGGTTCGAGGCGGTACCCGACAGTTTGTGATCCCTTACCTCTGTAATAGTCTGTTTGTTGGTTGTTTAAAGAGGTAGAGGTAGAGGTAGAGATAGTAAAGAGTGCACTGTCGCCGTCGTGGCGACTTGCAGTCCGTGTGAGAGGATATAATATTAGTATCCATGTCCTCAGCGGCATGCTCAGTAACAAGCGCAGCCCTGCCTCGCCTCATGGCATACACGTTTAGGCCTGTGAGGTAACATTCTACAGACAGGGTTACTTTTGAATTTGTTGCTCATTTATAGTTTACGTTTACACTATGGGTAATTTACATTTCTTTGGTTGCCTGGAAGAAATCTCTTTAAGCGATAATGCCGCCTGTTCCATTGCCGTTCTCTACGTGTTACATTTTTTGGTGATGAATAATGTATTGTCCATCTCTATCATCTTCCTGTGTCTTCCTTCATCTATCATCCCGTACTGAAAGTATTGGGTAGACGCGGGTTCGAGTCCAGACGACATATATTATTTAATTGCTTAGAGTTACTTTATAAAAGGTATAATATTAGTACACTAGATAATTAGATCACATCACACTATCACACTGATGCGAGAGTGTTGTGGGTAGGTGCGTGTTTGTTCCCTCTTCACGCCCAAACTACTCGACAGATCAAGCTACTATTTTGCGCACATGTATGTAATTCTAAATCTGGTATCAAACAAGCTAGTTTTATCATACAACTTTCTTAGTTCGACGATGTTTGTGAATGTGAGCGGGTTAACTATGAACCTAGTTTGAAAAGTGCTCATAAAATGTTTAAAGGAATTTATCACGTTATAAATTTGTATGCTAAAACGGTTAGTATTGCATTTTTAGACGACCTCTGTGGCGCGGTGGGCGAAGGTCCGCCTGCGACGCAGGAGGTTGCGGGTTCGATTCCCGCCTCGGGACAAATATTTGTACGATCTGCAGATATTTGTTCAGGGCGTTCTGGATATTTTCTATGTATAATAAAAAATATCTATCTATGTAGTGTATTGTATTATGTATATCAGTTATCTAGTACCCATAACACAAGCTCTGCTTAGCTTGGGGCTAGATAATGCTGTGTGAATTGTCCAGCATTATTTATTTATTTATTTATTTATTTTACATCTCATCATCGCGCTTTTTTTCTCGTTTTTAAATCTTTGTTTGAGATAGTTTAATAATAATGATAATATTTATTACTGTAACAATTTTACAATCAGTAATTGTATAGTTGAGACTCTCATAAACTTGTGTCAGAGGGTCTCGCTCGTCCATATCAAACGTTACAGATGACGTACAGTAACTGAGAAACAAAGCAAAAGTTATTTTTTAATCTAAATGTTCTGTTATAACTGATAAAATCTAATCGCGTGTAATTAAAGTAAGTATTGTCTAAACAACATGGTCGCGGCACCGCGCCGCGCCGCGCCGCATTGTACTGAAACCCTCTGCGCGGACACTCTAAACTAAAACTGCTGGTTTGTATTAGGTCCTTACATATGAAATTGGCGTTTTTTGTACTGGCCACTTTAATCACAAATTTCTCCTCTTTGGTAAGGAATTCCAAATTCAAATTTGTACAGCTATAGACTCATGTATTTGTGCTTCGATGATCGTCATTCATTTGTTTTTTTTCTTCTGTTTTTTTCTGTTTGCGTCACTCATTTTACAAAATGGAAAACTTAAAATATCGCATTATTTACGAGTACGAGTTCCGCCGTGGCACTAGTGCTGCGGAAACAACTCGAAGGGTGAATGATGTGTATGGCGGTCGTGTTGCAAAAGAAAACACAGTTCGTTTTTGGTTCCAACGTTTTCGTTCTGGAAATTTCGACCTGCAGAACAAGCCCCGTGGACGGCCTGAGACTCAAGTTGATAATGAAGAGTTGAAGGCTATTGTGGAAGCGGATCCATCGCAAACCACGTCCGAGTTAGCTGCAGGCTGCGATGTTAGTGATAAAACTGTTATAATTCACTTGAAGCAAATTGGGAAGATTAAAAAGCTTGAAAGGTGGGTACCTCACGAATTGACTGAAGCAAACCGGCAAACGCGCGTCGACTGCTGCGTTACATTACTAAACCGGCACAATAATGAAGGTATTTTAAACCGAATCATTAACTGTGATGAAAAATGGGTTCTTTACGATAATCGGAAGCGCTCAGCGCAATGGTTGGATCCTGGCCAGCCAGCCAAATCCTGCCCCAAGCGAAAATTAACCCCAAAAAAGTTACTTGTAAGCGTTTGGTGGACTAGTGCCGGTATTGTTCATTACAGTTTTCTCAAATCTGGCCAGACTATTACGGCTGATGTCTATTGTCAGCAATTGCAAACCATGATGGAAAAGCTAGCGGCTAAACAACCTAGGCTGGTCAATCGCTCCACGCCACTGCTGCTTCACGACAACGCTAGACCACACACTGCGCAACAGACGGCTACTAAATTAGAAGAGCTTCAATTGGAAAGTCTAAGACATCCTCCGTACTCCCCGGACCTTGCTCCAACAGATTACCATTTTTTTCGAAATTTGGATAACTTCTTGCAAGGGAAAAAATTCAACTCCGATGGGGCTGTCCAAATCGCCTTCAAAGATTTTATTGATTCCCGTCCGACTGGTTTTTTTAGTAAAGGGATCAATGAACTAACTATAAGATGGCAAAAGTGCATAGAAAATAATGGTTCATACTTTGATTTATTAAATATATTATATTAAAAAATATTCGACTTTTTGTTCCTCCCATACAAAACGCCAATTTCATATGTAAGGACCTAATATAATATTGACTCTGTTTTGTTTTGTTTCCATGATTCCTCGCTGGCGCTGGTCGGACCGAATATTGAAATAACAGGAAGTAAGTAAACACATTTAATTATTTTAGCTGATAATTACACAAGCATTCAAAATGTTAATGCTCTTTAGAGGTGAGAAAGAAAGAAAATGATTTCTAAACACTACCTACACTTCACTACAAACAAAATAAAATAAAAGACTACTAGGGTTAGACACGTTAGAAGTCTGCGCATCTGATCGTTGCGTTTAATATTAAAATAATAATGTTTAACCGGACGTGTAGCTGCACTCTAACAATCTCCTTGGACCTGTTCCTGCAGCTACACTGTAACTTTTTGTGATTTTATTTGTTTAGTTTTGTGTATAGTGGTGGCAAATATAAATCTTCTATCTCGCCGAATATCTCCGGCTTCGATAATACACACATTTCAAGAATAATCTTACATCTATATCATTTAGAGATTTTCGAAAAAGTACACTTAGTAAACAAGATGAAATGTTCAACCCTTACTCACGATATTGGAGGTCCAACCTCCAATATCGTCTATCACACGCCCTGTCCTGGAACCACCGCGGCGTTGAGACGCATCAATCGATACCTCATTTCTTGAAAGGGAACGCGCACTTCCAGCTCCTACATACAACGAACACGACTTTGGTCCGAGGCGTGTTACCGGGGTTACTCGGTAATGAACTGACAGAGGATTGTAAACATTCTATCGGCTACATATTGATTAATTTTTTCTCGCATTATAAGCGTCTACTATAACATTAAGCCTCCTGCGCGGTGGTGTGCCACAATCGGCTCGTGCACTGATCAAATGTAATTTCCCCAGAAACTAATGGAACCAAAGCAGCACGTGATCCTAGACACGAAGCGGTCGAACGCTATCAACATCGCCATGAAGCGGCTGCCGACGCCGCAGAGCATCAAGGCGGCCATCCTGAAGATGGACGCCACGGTGCTGGGCCGCGAGGGCATCGAGAAGTTGCTCACCATGCTGCCCACCGAGGAGGAGAAACTCAAGATACAGGAGGCACAGGTAGCTGGTGTGGAGGGGAGGCAGGGCTAGTTGAGTTCAAAGAATCACTAGGCAGAAATATGAAAGTTTGACATCATTCTAAAATAGGCAATACTCAAGTAGCGCTTAGCTCGGGGCTAGATGCTGTGCGAGTCTTATTGATTGTATTGTGTTGCAGTACAGCAACCCGGACCTGCCGCTCGGCAGCGCCGAGCAGTTCCTCCTGACGCTGGCCTCCATCACCGAGCTGCCATCTCGACTGAAGCTTTGGGTCTTTAAGCTGGATTTTGATAATCTTGAAGTGAGTAAACACATTGCTAGACTACGCTCCCCGCTGAGGCGGTGCGATCGCGGTGCGGACGCGGTGCGGGCGCGTGGTAAACTTTGCCGTTTTGTATTGGATATGCCGCTCCTTAATCGCGCCTCTTACGCGCCGCGCCGCCGCCGCCTCGCCTCCTGCTGCAAGCGTCGACATACTCGATTATTTATACGACGACCTCTGTGGCGCGGGTGGGCGTAGGTCCGCCTGCGACGTAGAAAGTTGCGGGTTCGATTCACGCCTCAGGACAAATGTGTGTACGATCTGCAAATATTTGTTCAGGGCGTTCTGGATGTTTTCTATGTATAATAAAGAAATATCTATCTAGTACCCATAACACAAGCCCTGCTTAGCTTGGGGCTAGATAATGGTGTGTGAATTGTCCAGAATTGTTTATTTATTGTATTCCTAACCCCCTTATTCATAATAGTCTCGCTCTGTCTGCTTCTATTGACATAAGTGAGAGTGAGAAACAACACTACTTAGCGACTGTTTTATGTGAGCAGAGCATTATGAATGAGGAGGTAAGTGTACAGAGCTGTTTACATTTATATAATTAAGTTTCACTATAAAAAAGGTAAGGAATATTTTACTCGTTTACATATTCGTGAATCGTGTAATAAGCTTTTATGATGAAAGAATTTCTTAATTCTGTCCAATAGTTTCGAAGCAAAAATTTTATTGCTTGTGTATTCAACACAAGCAATCAAATTTTTCCTCATTATAATATTAGTATAGAGTGAAGATAGTCGTTTTGTCAATGTTCAACGCGTGAGGCGGTTTGTTACATTTGCACGAACAATGTTCAATGCGTGAGGCGGTTTGTAACATTTGCACGAACAATGTTCAACGCGTGAGGCGGTTTGTTACATTTGCACGAACAATGTTCAACGCGTGAGGCGGTTTGTAACATTTGCACGAACAATGTTCAACGCGTGAGGCGGTTTGTTACATTTGCACGAACAATGAATAGTTTCAAACTGACACTTCGACGCGCGTCTCTCCATCTGTATTCTTATTTGTATCCGAGGTAGAAGAACAAAACGTGACATTCTGTGACGTTACCACTGTCATAGTGAAGCGAGGAGTTTATTCGACCCGTGCTGACCTTGTAATAAAAAAAACGCATCAAAACCCGTTGCGTAGTTTCAAAGATCTAAGATAGGGTTTATTACTATGTTTACTCGTTAATGTACCTTAATCTCTGATCATGAATATTAACATATTCCAGAGAGAAGCAGCAGAACCGCTCATGGATCTAAAGCAGGGCATCGAACTGCTGAAAGTGAACAAGACCTTCAAAGTGATCCTGTCGACCCTGAGGGCCGTGGGCAGCTTCCTGAACGGCAGCCAGGCCAAGGGCTTCCGGCTGGAGTACCTCTCCAAGGTCATGGAGGTCAAGGACACGGTGCACAAGCATCCTCTGCTGTACCATGTCTGCGAGATGATCATCGAGAAGTTTCCGGATACGACCGACTTGTTCAGTGAGGTCAGTATTCAAGGTTCAAGGTACAGGCGGTTTGTTCAGTGAGATCAGTATTCAAGGTTCAAGGTACAGGCGGTTTGTTCAGTGAGGTCAGTATTCAAGGTTCAAGGTACAGGCGGTTTGTTCAGTGAGGTCAGTATTCAAGGTTCAAGGTACAGGCGGTTTGTTCAGTGAGGTCAGTATTCGAGGAGTGATTCAAAAAGCAATCGCGTAAACGAGTCTACTTTTAACGAAATTATTGGAGGAGAAAAGTGGCATTTGGTTATTAGTCTGTAAAATTTTAAATAATAGGAATTTAAGTGAATATTATACGATAATAGATTCAGCTCTTATAAGTCTATTCGTGTCCGAGTCTCTTTTGAAAGAGACCCAATAGTATTATTACGACAATCGTTTATTAAAAAATAAAGCGCTGCGCCTGATACCTACCAGCTCTCGGGTCACGCGTCGCTTCGACCAGACGCTCAGATATTTGTTCTAAACCCGAGACTTCATGAAATAAGATTCGTAACGACTCTAGCTTAGCTTCAATGTTCATAAAACAGATAAGTCTAGGTAGATTAGGTGATTTTTAATTAGTTACATACATTTACAACATACCTAAATCAAATTGTGTCCACGAGACCTACTGCCGACAAATGGTTGTACAGTTTTGCAGGAATGTTATAGTTTACCATCGCCAAACGTACCACCTATCCAGTTTGGAACTATTTTGCTTTGCGTTAAAAACAAAAGATATCGAGAAAGCCGGGGTTGGCAACTATTCACTTCACGGAAAAATCACCCTAGTGGTGGTAAGGCGCAATTTTTGCTGACTATACATTTGCTTTGTCCTGTCAAAAGCCTTCGTGGAGCTGCATTCTTAAAGGTACGCTGTTCCACGGGGATCCCATGCATACTGAGATCTCACCTCAACCTCAACAGTCTATATCGGTCCACTGCTGGACGCAGGCCTGCCCCTGATAAGCGCCTTATTGGCGTTGATCTCATGGAGGGTAATGCCTATAATCCCCATGCTGCGCATGTAGGTTGGGGATCGCAGTTCGGTGGTAGATTTTTCCGGCTGGTCAAATTTAATCCTGGAAAAGTAGTAATTTAAATCTCAACCAAAAAATGTCTAAACGCAACGCTATTGAAGCGTGACTTCACAAAATGCAACTGCTAAAATGGTAGCGTTTTCATCACCCGAAACTGAGTGTAGTTTTACTTTTTGTTTCTTACCCATCGATCAAAAATTTCGCCGGTTCCCCTTAGATGCACAATGCGCGCTCTGAAACCGTCTGTATCAAAAGCTTTCCTTTTTGGCATGTATGGAAAGCATTTGAATTAGTGTCATTTGAGCGCTTGGACAGAAAGCATGCCTAGCAAAATTACAAAAATCACACGTCCATGACACAAAAAAGACGGATTTCCTATTTTCAGTAAAGTTTTAATGCATTTATTACCACTTTAATGTACAATTATTGCCCTTACCTCAAGAAATCGGCGTTGAAAAATATTTATTGGTTCGCATTGTTACGATTATAACTTTGTTCTAAATACATGAATAGAGAGGCAATTTTTTTATATAAATTTTTTTAATTTTTGTGATTTTGCGATTATTTTTAATCCAAAAAGACCAAACTATTTGCTGTCCGTGATAAAATATTTTTATTTATTTTATTAGTAATTAGAAGGAACCAAATGAAATAAAATACGGTTGGTACGAGGTAACGGTATGATTTACAGATTGTTCCTGTAAAAACGCAGTTTTATTATTTTCACTTACCTACCTACTTACAAAATAAAATAAATTCAACTCCACTAATCTCTTGTTCCTCAAGCAGAAACCTTGTCAGGCTCTGCGCAAACTGCCTGCGTCAAAACAAGTCGTAGACAATTTTGAGTGTCATTTACGTATGGTTCTAGGTATCTACGGGGGAGGCCGCGAAATTTTTGATCGATGTTCTTATCTCAATAATAAAGTTTTGGGTATCAACCCTAAGTGATCCAAACACACACACACCCTAGTGTGGTCTGGTTCGCCCGTGAACTATATATTTGTGTATTCCAGGTTGGGCCAGTGATCCGAGCGTCCAAGGTGGACTTCGATAACCTGAGCGCGAACCTGGAGAAGTTGGAGCACGAGTGCAAGGCCTCCTGGGAGCACATGCGGCGCGTGGCCAAGCACGACGGCGCGCACGGGCTCGGCACCAAGACCAACGACTTCCTCATGGACGCCGGCGAGCGGACCATCCTGCTGGCGCACATCAGGGACAGGGTCATGAACAGGTAGCTTGTCTGCACTACGAGTGTACGCCTGCAGCTGGAGTACGAGTGCAAGGGCAGATAAATTACACGCTCGATACGATTACACCCCACGACTAAAATATTATAATTAGTCTTTCAGTTAGATGTACACGTAATTTATTGGTCAGATATTCAAAAAAATATTAAGTTTTAGGCAGTTGAAGTTCCGCGTCAAAAGTAAAAAGTGTCACATTTTGCTTAGCCGTGACGTCACTTATAGCTCTCACTCCCACACTTGGACGCGCTTCATTTTTGTATTTTTGGTTCGATTCACAAATAAAACTACATTTCCAATATCTTCTGATAATCTATTAATTAGATTTTGTTAGTCGTCAGATCTATTTTGGCTTTATACACGGAGTAGAACCGATGGTCGTCGGTCGGAGAAGGTTCTCGAGTGCCGACCGCGATGCGATGCGACACGGAGTGTGGGGAGACCTCGCACTAGATGGACTGACGGCATTGCAGCGGTCGCAGGGAGGCTGGGGGCAGGGTGGGCCTATGTCCAGCAGTGGACGTATACGGGCTGATGATGATGTCACGGAGCCCCGCTGTAGGGCAAGCAAGGTAGGGTCATCTTGGGTAGAATATACAAAAACACCTCTTACGAATCTGTAGCGCGGCGGGCGAAGGATCGAAGGTTGCGGGTTCGATTCCCGCTTCAGAGCAAATATTTGTACGACCTGCTGATATATTCTATTTTATCTATGTTGTGTGTTGTATTACGAGTATGTATATCAGTTATCTAGTACCCATAACACAAGCTCCGCTTAGCTTGGGGCTAGATCATGTTATGTGAATTGTCCCGCATTTTTATTTATTATTTTATGTATTTAACCCTTTCACCGCTTGTATAGTAGATACATATTAGAGTTATTGTCTAGTGAGAACTACTAAAGGATCTACAATAAGTACCAGTTGAGATAAATCACGTAGTTTAAGAAAGTTCTGCTGAACTGTCCCTGCGATGCGAAACGTTTTTTGCTCACATATCTTTTGTTTTGCGATTATTATTTGCTGTGCCGTAGCGATTTTAGTTTTGCCGCTTTAATTTCGCCTTTCGATTTTTTGTATTCTTTGTATAAATGATGAATTTATTTTAGTATACGCCGCCGTGTACGCTTCTTAGATTATGCATGTTTAGTCAATGTTTTTTCGTTTAGTTTTGTTGTATAGATAGATCTAGCTGTGATTTATTTTTAATAAAACGTTACTTTCTCTGGTGAATCTAATTAATCGTCATTTTTAGGGTTCCGTATCTATACGTATATGATAAAACGGGAGCCTAGTACTAAGACTCCGCTGTCCGTCCGTCTGTCACCAGGCTGTATCTCATGAACCGTGATAGTCACACAGATGATATATTTCTATAACAACAAATACTAAAATACTAAATACAAAAAAAAATTAAGAGTTAACGCCTTTTTATTTAAGAATTAACGCCGCTACAAGATAGATTTCGAACGAGATGACAAGATATGGTTTGCTCGCGAGTGAGAAGCACAGAGCAGAGACGTGCACCGAATGTTGTATGCGCCAAAACTGATAATTACAAGTTAATGAAACAATCGATCAAAAAATTAAAAGACTCGAGAAATATTAGGTCCTTACATATGAAATTGGCGTTTTGTATGGGAGGAACAAAAAGTCGAATATTTTTTAATATAATATATTTAATTAATCAAAGTATGAACCATTATTTTCTATGCACTTTTGCCATCTTATAGGTAGTTCATTGATCCCTTTACTAAAAAAACCAGTCGGACGGGAATCAATAAAATCTTTGAAGGCGATTTGGACTGCCCCATCGGGGTTGAATTTTTTCCCTTGCAAGAAGTTATCCAAATTTCGAAAAAAATGGTAATCTGTTGGAGCAAGGTCCGGGGAGTACGGAGGATGTCTTAGACTTTCCAATTGAAGCTCTTCTAATTTAGTAGCCGTCTGTTGCGCAGTGTGTGGTCTAGCGTTGTCGTGAAGCAGCAGTGGCGTGGAGCGATTGACCAGCCTAGGTTGTTTAGCCGCTAGCTTTTCCATCATGGTTTGCAATTGCTGACAATAGACATCAGCCGTAATAGTCTGGCCAGATTTGAGAAAACTGTAATGAACAATACCGGCACTAGTCCACCAAACGCTTACAAGTAACTTTTTTGGGGTTAATTTTCGCTTGGGGCAGGATTTGGCTGGCTGGCCAGGATCCAACCATTGCGCTGAGCGCTTCCGATTATCGTAAAGAACCCATTTTTCATCACAGGTAATGATTCGGTTTAAAATACCTTCATTATTGTGCCGGTTTAGTAATGTAACGCAGCAGTCGACGCGCGTTTGCCGGTTTGCTTCAGTCAATTCGTGAGGTACCCACCTTTCAAGCTTTTTAATCTTCCCAATTTGCTTCAAGTGAATTAAAACAGTTTTATCACTAACATCGCAGCCTGCAGCTAACTCGGACGTGGTTTGCGATGGATCCGCTTCCACAATAGCCTTCAACTCTTCATTATCAACTTGAGTCTCAGGCCGTCCACGGGGCTTTTTCTGCAGGTCGAAATTTCCAGAACGAAAACGTTGGAACCAAAAACGAACTGTGTTTTCTTTTGCAACACGACCGCCATACACATCATTCACCCTTCGAGTTGTTTCCGCAGCACTAGTGCCACGGCGGAACTCGTACTCGTAAATAATGCGATATTTTAAGTTTTCCATTTTGTAAAATGAGTGACGCAAACAGAAAAAAACAGAAGAAAAAAAACAAATGAATGACGATCATCGAAGCACAAATACATGAGTCTATAGCTGTACAAATTTGAATTTGGAATTCCTTACCAAAGAGGAGAAATTTGTGATTAAAGTGGCCAGTACGAAAAACGCCAATTTCATATTAAAGGACCTAATATTTACTTATAAATTTGTGCTGTGCCTGAGATAAATAGCAAAATGTGTGCAAAACAACTAGGTATTCAAAAAAAACTATCGAGAAAACTTTCACCAATCGTGTTTTTAAAACACGTAATTCAAAATAAAAGGTTTAGTAACATTTCCCTAATTATGAAGGTGGTACCTTTCACTGATGCTGAAGTAAATAACTATTTTGAAGTTAAATGGTTATGGCACATATTTAAAGATAATACAATACACTTTATTGCACACCAAAATACACACGAAAATGTAATACAGGAAAAGAGAGATAACAGAGTTGCACAATGGGCGGCTTTATCCCTAAGAGCGATCTCTTCCAGACTACCTTGGGATGGACACGAAGCATTGTACACGTATAGACGGTCGGATAATAATGGTACGGAAATGTTCGTGCGCGAGGCTGACTCGCGCTTGGCCAGTTATGTTGTAAAGGATACTGCTGCAGTCAAGTCATCAGACAGCACGCCGTGTATCTCTATAATTTAACGGTCTTTAAATACTTTTAACCGACTTGACACGAGTGTATTTTTTATGTTTGTTACCTCAGAACTTTTTACTAGGTGGTAAAAAAAAACAGTCGCATTGAAAATCTTCTCCTCTATTTGAAGTCGGTTAAAAATAAGAGTCGTAAGATATAAAATATGTAATTCGTGTTTTTTCTTTGTATTTTTTTATTGTACTGGTTTACCTCACCTAATATGCTAGTGTACCAACCTCCTATAGTTAATATTAAAGAAATAAATAAATGTTATGCCATACTCCCTACCAACTCTTTCCGCGGGAGTCGTAAGAGGCGACTTAGGGATATCCACCGGGTGCGGGCAGCAGCAACCCTTCAGAACAATTATACTACCAAACTGCGATCCCCGACCCGCATGCCCAGCGTGGGGATTATGGGCATTACCCTCCATGAGATAAACGCGAATAAAGCGCTTATCAGGGGAGGCTTGCGTCCAGCAGTGGACCGATACAGGCCGTTGAGGTTGAGGTGGAGGTTACGCCACACAGAGGGGACGGTAACGTGGTCGCAGTGGACGGAGTGTCGGAGAAATCGACGAAAATACATAAAAAATCCTACATACAGCCGAACATAGAACCTTCTTCTTTTTTAGAATTCGGTTAAAAACAAGAAGCCCGTTAGGTAGGTTTCATTTTGTTATTTAATCCAGGTGGGTTTACAGATAACATTGCCGTGGTTTAGGTTTAGGTTTAGGCTACTAAGTCGCATCACGACATCCGCAATTCTTACTCAATCGCCACGAATCTAATCATATTAGGTTTATGTATGAAATTGACACTGTATGACGAAATTCAAGAAAACTTTTTTCAATACAAATATTTTGTTTATTTCTTTGGGATGACAAGTCAATCCTATTACGATAAAATGTTGTGTGGTACTTAGGTACTATAGTTATATAATGTATTTGTTATTGTACATAATAACTATGCGCAGGGTAATAAATAATGAAAAAACTAAACAAATAACCAATTTAATCATTGAAAGCATTAGCGTTATTTGATAAACCTCCTCAAAATAATACATTATACATAATTTCGAATCTTTATCCGTCACGATCATAAAATAAAAGATTTATTTAATTGAAGACTATTAACAACATAACATATTGATTCTCCAAGTATATAGTGACTTGATATAAAAAAAATACATAAAAAATAAAAATTCACGGGTACGCTTCCGACCGGTATTGATATGGCTTGGTTGAGCTACCTGCATATTGTCTGCAAGGGTCCGCACTTAGCTCAATCGTAAATACTAGTTTAAATTTATTTCAGTTTATGGCCGTAATTTATCTTTTTCAGTAAAGGATATAAAAATCACGGCAAGTTAATATTTAAACTCCCAGTATCTGCCGAAGTATAGATTCCAAGTCCGACTGTGTTCGTTCCAGGTACCACAAGTGGGTGATGTTCCTGGGCGTGCCGGCGCACGAGGTGCTGAAGACGAAGCCCTCCGCCTTCCTGAAGGTGATCGCGGAGTTCGCGCTGGAGTACCGCACCACGCGCGAGCGGGTGCTGCAGCAGATGGAGAAGAGAGCCAACCACAGAGAGAGAAACAAGACTAGAGGGA
This sequence comes from Eupithecia tripunctaria, assembly GCA_955876795.1. NCBI lineage: Eukaryota > Metazoa > Arthropoda > Insecta > Lepidoptera > Geometridae > Eupithecia > Eupithecia tripunctaria. The sequence continues at coordinate 184,142 of OY041599.1, read as the reverse complement.
AGATGATCATCGACGTGAGTTACTTTACATTCACTCCCCTCTCAGCCTGCGTCTACACAACCGGCATTCGCTGAAACATTCCTATAGAAATATTCGAAACAGATCACGTGACATAATCTAAGGCTTGCATTATGTCAAACCCATACATTGGATTGTAGACTTTTATTACATGTTTCCTGGCAAGTAGAGCCTTGGACCCTCTGAATTCCTCCCTGCCTTGCATGCTTGTTGAATGCGGTCCTGAGGGCCTCGAGAATGTAACAAGCGATGTCGAAAGCGATAGTAGAAAAGACCAAAAGTGTATGGATTTGACGGATACGTTAGATATGTCACGTGATCTGTGTCGATATTTATTCTACCCTAGACAAGAATCCCCGTGCTAGGGAGTACTGCTGGTAGCTGGAGGACAGCGACTCTTCGGCTTTTCAATATATTATCTGGTCGAAGCGACGCATGACTCGAGAGCTGGTGAGTATCTGTCGCAGCGCATCAGCATTGCCATACAGCGGGGTGGTGTTGATATGAATCACTTGAGCTACCTGTAGATTGTCTGCAGTTAGCTCAATTGCTTCAATTGTGAATAACGATCGGGCTGAAATCTTGCATACGTGTAGTTCTAGGCCTGGAATAACATATAAGTTACTTATTATCCCATACATCAGTTCCCGTGGGGTAGGCGTGCGGAGCCGCGAGGCGTAGCTAGTCCGAACTGCGCGTGTATATATATACTGCAGTGTAGGCTGGCGTGCAACGGTGTATGTACATAATTAATGCTGTGTGAGTTTGTCCAACATTATTAAAGTTCTGCCTCAGTGGACGAATGTAATCCGTAATGGCTTCGACGCCGCTCCGAGCCGGCACTTCTGCATTTTGCGTTCGCACTAAACTGTGAATTAGGAGCTCGCGATGTCGACACAACAACACAACACGATCGGTCCGCGTCATGGGACCTGCCGTATATTATAACTGATTGTCAGAAATGATACGTGACGCACCTTCCACGCCTGCCTTTAAGATAAGGCTAAAAGCCTGACGGAATCAGTTTTTTATGAACTAGAGGAATACTTAGAGCTACCGCTCTTGTAATGTATATTTTATATACATTTTATTAATAATTAATTTACTAGTTACTTATGGTGTAATAAATATATCCTGTATTCTAATGACAACTACCAGATGTATGTATCGGCCTCGCGCAGGTTCACGCGTGTAATGGAGCACTTCACGGCGGCTCCAGATATGTATCCCTTGCCCGATCCGAGCGCCGTATCCGTATCAGGATCGCATGCGGACGGCCCACATCTCACGTCCCACGTCCCACGTCCCACGTCGCGTCGGTTTTTGTTCGATCATCAAAGGTGATACAGATACGGGCGTCGGTAGTCGTCGGACTACAGTGGAGATACGGACACGGTGATCGGAGCGGGCTGGTGAGACATATCTGGAGCCGCGTGTGCATAGTGCAGGGCGCTGTGTGAGTGGTCGTGTTGTGTGACTGCAGGTCGGTAACTACTCTGCGAACGGCGGCGAGCTGGGCGCCGACCGCGCGCTCAAGGAGCTCCTGCGGACGGACCCCTACGACAGCCTGTGCAGGGGACGCAACAAGTCGCACGCCTCCGGGAAATATCCCACCAAGACAATGTTCCTCAAGTAACTTTACTATTCATTATCACTACATACTATATCATACATTATCACTACATACTATATCATACATTATCACTACATACTATATCATACATTATCACTACATACTATATCATACATTATCACTACATACTATATCATACATTTTTGTTTAAAAAAAACAATAACCGACTTCAATTTTTATAGTTTATTCATGGTTCCAACTGTCGGAACTGAACCAAATTAAAATGAGACCATACGGAAAGCACCAAAGTCAGAGTCAGAGTCAAATCATTTATTTCTTTAGACTTACAAAATAAGTACTTAGACAAGTCAATTTTTTTACAATATAAACAGTTTGATAAATAGTTATTACTTTCAAACAAACCAGAGTGTATAAAGAATTCATCAAAATCTGTATTTGTATTTATTTATTTACACCGTAGTTAGACTTATGTTACATTCGATGTCGTTAGTTAGGGTAGTACTATATTTATAGTACACAAACTTGGGTTTATGAAACACATAAGGTACAAGGAAAAAAAATACAGACAGACATGAATGAAATAAATATAAAAAACTTGAATAAAAATAATGGAGCTAAGACGAAAAAAATAAAATTAAAATGTAATAACAGGAATGTCTAACTGTGCTGCTTCGCATGTTCGAACTAAACTAAAAATAATATACAAGATTAGAGTCTGTTCAAAAAGAGAAGAGTGGGAAGTGAAGGGCGCGCGTGTGCCAATTGACAACCCTAACCCCTTGTTGCGTCGACAACCCTGCTCTGTCATTGCAGTACGACTCAAAGTGTTAGTTCGCCGAAACACCACGACGCTTCTCTTTTCAAACAGACTCTATGTACATAATATTAACATAATGTATATGTAATAGTATTGTTTGTGTTTCCAGCGCGGAGCTCCCGGCGGACAAGGAGATCATAGAGAGCTTGGTGCGCAGCACGCGGGGCCCGCGCGCCGCGCCGCGCCCTCGCCGCCGGGACCGCCTCGCGGACAGGAACAACTGTAAGGGAGAGTCTACTAGTGCCTCCTCAGTCGGGCGACCAATACTCCACTCTTAGCGATCCATCTCAGTATTCAGAGATGTAAAGCATTCTCGTATATACCTTCATTTAGGCGATCCAAAAGTTGTATGTTCCACTTATTTTGTTGATGTGAAATTCGCGTCTACTAATTCAGGGTTGAGGCCATTTGAGGAAGTGGCCATACAATGAACTGGCCGTTCATGAGATGTGGCCGCAACTGACCGTAACCTAAATAAGTTGTATAGCATAAAATTTGCCATAAATTTTATTCCTAATTTTTTTTGATTCGCTTAACCGTTTTGTACTAGAGGTGTGGCGAACGATGGTGTGCATCCTCACAGATCCCTGTGCATTGCAACATCATGTTTTCAAGACTGGAGCCACAGACGACAGCTTATATCGTGGCTGCTTACAAGAAGAAGAGACCGTGGGACACTTTGTTGTGCGTCCGTGCAGATCTTAGTTTCTGATATCTGTGGTGCAGATCTTAGTTCCCCTACTTAGAATTAGTGATGTTTCGTAATAAAAACGGTTGAGCGTATGAAAAAATGTTTGTAATAAAATTAGTCGCAATTTGTGCTTTTCAATGTTATAAATTATAATACATGTAAACATGATTGGGGCAATATTGGGGAACTTCGGGAGGTGAGCTACTTTAATGGATAATGACACGTCTATATTTAGTTTATAAAATAAGTGTACCTTATGGATATGGATATGGAGATGCTCGCACGTACACAGGTGCCGTTATGTTCCTACGTACACTCCATAGCAATAGTTTGTATCTAACCCGGGCAATGTAACATTCTGCACAAATCCTGACGGGTTTAGAGAATGTTCAAATTTAAGATTAGATTAAGTTTTTATAAATAAAGAAATACAAATACAAAGTGAGATCACGAAAAACTTTTGACCCTGAATAACTTACGACTCAGATTTGATGAGACTTTTGAACCAACTTTAAGAACGCCTAAATGAAGGTTTATACAAAAAATTCGGCTTATAGATAGCAGGAAGAGTCATACTTTTCAGTTTAATTCTTAAGTTGATTGGGATAAAGTTGAATATTAAAAACACGAATAAAATAGTACTATTCGCCAATAGATGTCAGGAAGAGTCAATTGATAACGATAAATCTAATTATTGAAAACATAATTAAACTAATAAAACGACATTTGCTGAAAATGAATCCTAGCTAGATCGATTTATCGCCCCCAAAACCCCTAGTATACCAAATTTCATGAAAATCGTTGAATCCGTTTCCGAGATCCGGATTATATATTTACGTAGGAGCGTATGGCGTGTGCATGCTCAACGCATACTGACCGGTGCTAAGTAATGTTTGGGAGTTGAATCCTTTTGTTTCAAATAAACTGGCCATTTATTTTATCAGAATGTTTATTCTAAGCTTTTTATTGTCGCTTTGGCTTTACAGAAATTCAATGCAGCCTGTCTATTAATTAAACTAATTAGCACCAATAGTGCACATATATACCTTACTTATTGCGTATCATGGTATGATTGCATCTCATATAAATTATGCAATAATGTTCTGGGGAAATACGACATACTTTAAAAGTTTTTAAGTATCAGAAGCGATGCATTAGAACCATGTTTCACCTAAAAGTAACCGACTCTTGTAAACCCTTTTTTCTTAGGTATAAAATTTTTAATTTTGAAATTTTATGATTTTTAAGTTGTTTTCATTCAACATTAGCTCAGTTTTATTTAATTTTATATTTGGCTTAAATATAAGTTTAATTGATTATTTTTATTTAAAAACAAACATTGTACACCGTAGGAATATATTGAATCATATAATATAGACATAAAAACACCTGTAGGTACCTACATGTATTTCATGCATTATAATGATTACTTTAGCGCAGTGACCGTGAGTCCGCTTTGTGCGTCGATGTGCCGAGGGAAGGGTTTGCAATTATCTGTTGAACAGCAGCCTCTCGCTGAACCAGACGAAAGAGTTTCGAGATTGTAACAAAACTCGTTTGATTCTCACAAAAGCCCCCATAGCAACCATTTATACGCATCTGCTGGTTTGACCCAATTGTTACTGCTATTCATCAACGAGGTCCGTTGTGCGGAGTGATGCAGGGTCACTTACACTCGTATAACAGTCGAGCTTGACCGGTTCGTAAACGGTGTCTGTCTACGCCCGACCATCCGACCATCCAAAGACAACTTCCACAACCAACTTCACACCGGACAATGACGTCGTTCAGCGGGGACTTCACGGCGCTCGCCGCTCACCTCTCTCTCTTCTGCCGGCGCCCGCGGCGCGCATCGCACGCGTCCATACATAAAATAAGCAGTGCCAGTTCACATGTAAATTGTCTCCCACGATTAAAATCTTGTATACCGTAATCAAGTCTACATCATTCCGACGCAGCCGTCTACAAACCCTAGTTTGATACCCTACAAGGATTCGAGCCGGATGTCCAGTTATTTCCAAGAACGAAGAAAAGAACATCGAGTATACGACGGACATTTTCGAACGGGTCACACGAGGGTCGACGACATCAAGGCGGAGTGGAGCTCAAGCACAAAACTATCGATAATTTTCAAGAATTCATCAAGAATACGTCGTCAAAAGGCCGTATTTCGAAGGAATTATTCAAGGATTGGCAAGATTCAAGACGATAATCTTATGGGACGAGCCCTTGCACAGTGCTTAAATACCTACATACTTATCTACACGCTACCTACAGGGAGGGTAAAACAGTGAGTTCGTTCCAATCATTAGATAATTTGCGCAATCCTTCCTTATTTCAACAGATAACTGTTCTTAAAAATTTCTGCTCTCGCTCCCTATCACTGCATTCACATTTTTCCGATTTTTTTCCACGAGTCATTCGAGTTTAGAGCTAAAAACAATCGAATCTCAAGGTGCGTAGCAACCTACTACGTGCATAACCTATTTCAGCGCCTAGTGTTTTCAGAGTGGCCTACCTGTCAAAATCACGTTCAATTCCCAACAAACCTATTGTGCATTCACTAGCTGCTTGTTATATTATATTTAACTTCATTTCAGCACCGAACGCGATCGCGGTCTTGCAAGCTAGCTGCGGCCGGAAAACCGGTTGCGCGCGCTGCACTGCGCGGGCGCGTGGCGTTATCGAATCGCTTCGCGCACGTGGTTTGACGCTTCTGCTTCGTGTCCTTGCATCTATCACTATAAAATTTAAGTATAATTTCAATTCACTTCTTCACTTCATAATATTTCTTTCAGCTGGACCATTTTAATTTAATTTCATTTTCATCTTGATCCATTTGCAGTTATGGACCTTAAAACTTTAAAAAGGAACAGAGGCTCACATAAATCCAAGCTCACGATTTTCAAAACCTTCTTGCAACCACTATTGCCATGCAAAGAGCTTAATCCCTTGCAGACATGTGAGCTTACAGCTCGTCTAACAAAAATCCAAGACGCTTACAATGATTTTGACTCTGCTCAGACTGAAATAGAAAATTTATCTGAGATTCCAGGTGACGAAGAGCCGGAGAGGGAGGCTTTCGAGGCTAGCTTCTTCAGCGTAGTTGCAGCTGCGCAGGAGCTGCTGGATCGCAGCCAGGCAGCCGCTGCAGCGCATGATGACCAGGTGACAGGTTCTAGTGGTGTATCTGCACACATGCGAGGACCAAACATTAAACTACCTATCATTAATTTGCCCACCTTCTCTGGTAACTATCATAATTGGCTAGAGTACCACGACACCTTCAAATCACTCATACACTCAAACACTAGCATTCCAAAGATAAACAAGTTTCATTATTTGCGAGCTTCACTCAAAGAAAGCGCATCTCTAATAATTCAATCATTAGATTTTACAGTCGAGAACTACGATGTTGCGTGGAGTTTACTGTGTGATAGGTACAACAACAATAGGCTTTTAGTCAACAATCACATTCATGCCTTGTTCAACATAGAACAAATTCAAAGGGAATCTTCCCAAGCTTTGCGCACAGTCATAGACACAGTAAACAAGAATCTAAGAGCTCTAAAAACACTCAATTTACCTACAGAACACTGGGACATTCTCATAATTCACATGGTATTAGGTAAACTTGATCAAAGAACAATGCGGGAATGGGAAGTCCAACGGAACAATTTAAAGGAACTTCCATCGCTGCTTGATTTCAATTCATTCTTAAAAAATCGAGCAGACCTTTTAGAAACAATGGAAGACACATACCACAAGCCACCACGTAGGCATAGTGACATAACACATGTTCGACAAAAATCACTTGTCACAAATGAATCACAGTCAAATCATAATAATACATTTTCCTGCCCGTTGTGTAAGAGCCATCATGCTATCTACCATTGCACTAGATTCAAGTCACTGCCAATAGAAAAACGCATAGAAAAGGTTAACCAATTAAAACTTTGCAAAAATTGTCTACGTCGAGGACATGATGAACAACATTGCAAGTTGAGCACTTGCAAAATGTGCTCACAAAAACACAATACATTATTACACAATCCAAACACACATGCTAGCAATAGCACTAGCTCATCCAAGGAGTGCGTAGTATTACCTGCAACACAAAACCAGGCACAGGCAGAAGAGCAAGCAAGAGAAAACATAACACTTTCATCCATACACAATAGTCAGGTACTCCTCTCCACTGCAATAGTAAACATTTCAGACTGTCATGGTCAATTACACAAGGTTCGAGTGTTGCTAGACAACGGCAGCACTTCAAGCTTTATTACAAAGGGCTTGCAACAACAATTAGGTATACCTACCTTTTCAACATCCATCACAGTCCAAGGACTAAGCAACCAGTCATCACAAGTGACACAGAGATGCGACGTCACTTTATCGTCGCTCTCAAACACAAAGTTCACCACAGAACTCAATTGCTTCGTTGTTCCTCAAATAACACAAATCATACCATCAACACGAGTGAATTGTAAATCATTTACAATTCCACCACACATTCACCTCGCGGACCCAACATTTCACACACCGTCAGAGGTCCAGTTACTGCTGGGTGCTGACCTGTTCTGGGAGGTACTCGCTCACAATACATTGTCGTTAGGCAAATGCAAGCCAACCCTCGTTGAAACAAAACTTGGGTGGCTTGTGTCTGGTTCAGTTCCAGTCAAACAATCACAAAGGCAACCTTATACAGTCCACACTCATTTCATAAAAACCATTGAGCTCGAAGAGCAACTAAACAAATTCTTTGAATTCGAATCTGTTTCCACCACTCAACAAACCCAGACAAAGGGTGAGAGTGAATGCGAAGAGATTTTCACAAACACAACTATCCGTCAGCCGGACGGTAGATTCGTGGTTCACATTCCACTTAAGGAATCTCCCAACAATTTAGGTGATTCTAAACAACAAGCGCTCGTTAGGTTCCAAGCATTAGAACGTAAATTCAAGCGCAACACATCATTCCATACATTATATAAACAATTCATGCACGAATACACAACGTTGGGACACATGACTGAAAACCCACACACAGATACAGATGAAGTAACATACTTTCTTCCTCATCACGGCATTTTACGAGAAAATAGCCTCAGCACGAAATTGAGAACTGTATTCGATGCATCAGCTGTCACAAGTTCAGGTAAATCCTTTAATAACATACAACATGTAGGTCCAATCGTTCAGGAAGATCTCATTAGCATATTGATCCGATTTCGTCAGCATAGATACGTAGTCACGGCAGACATTGAAAAAATGTACAGGCAAATATTAATTGACGAACGATTTCGTCCTTTACAACAGATTTTCTGGAGGCCAGAACAGGATCAGGAAATAAAACAATATAAACTCAACACAGTGACATACGGTACGGCATCAGCACCTTACTTAGCTACAAGGTGTCTTGTACAGTTAGGCCAAGAATGTACTAACAAAAACGCACAACAAACAATTCTTCATGACATGTATGTAGATGATCTCATAACAGGCAGCGATTCAGAATCTGAACTTATCAATACATGCAAAGGCGTCATACAAACACTAGAAGGCGCACATTTTCATTTGAGAAAATGGCGTTCAAACGCGCCATCCATCCTCACTCAAATTGTTGATGAAAATAGCAACGACCAATTATTAATAATTAACAAAGAAAATTATGCAAAAACACTTGGTTTACTTTGGACATGTACTCATGACATGTTGTTCTTCTCATCAACAAAGGCTGACACACAAACACATAAACAAAACAAACGCACTATTCTGTCCACCATAGCTCAGGTTTTTGACCCATTAGGCCTAATCAATCCATGCATGTTGCAAGCAAAACTTATCCTGCAAACTCTTTGGTCTACTAACTTATCATGGGATGACGAATTACCTTCTAAAATTATATCACAGTGGCAGAACTTTATAGCGAACTTACCAAACATAGCACACATTCAAATACCACGCAGAGTTTTATGTGATAATCATATTAAAATTGAATTACATGCTTTCAGTGACGCCTCCATAAAGGCATATTCAGGCTGTGTTTACATACGGTCAATCTCCAGCAATGGGAAAGTCAGCGTACACCTTTTGTTAGCAAAGAGTAAGGTAGCCCCTCTCAAACAAAGGCTTACAGTCCCACGCTTGGAGCTCTTAGGGGCGCTTCTCGCAACTAAATTAGCAGAGAAGGTTAAAAAATCATTACGCATAAAAATAGATAAACAGGTTTATTGGTGCGATTCAACAATAGTATTAGGTTGGATTAAAACATGTAAACACAATCTAAAACAATTTGTTTACAACAGGGTCAACGAAATCACGTTAAACTCAGAACCGGCTGGATGGCATTACATTCCCACACACCTGAATCCAGCTGACATTGGATCCAGGGGGCTGAACGCCATGCAGTTAAAATCCTCATCTTTGTGGTGGGAAGGTCCTCGCTTCCTACATGAAGCCGAGTTCACTAGGCCAACACAGGTTCAAATCCCACATACCAACGAGTTACCTGAAATGAAAATTCAATGCAATTTTATGTCAAATGATTCACACGATTTCACAAGTAAATACATACTGCGTTTCAAACACAACTGTCAGACTACAACCAACAAAACAGTAGGTACACTCACCATATCAGAGTTAGAAAACAGTACACAATCACTTTGCAGAATAGTACAGATGGAACTATTTCACAAACAATATACACAATTGATTAGCAATCAACATTTGTCATCCAAGGATAAAATATTAAACTTAAATCCATTCTTAGAAACGGAAACAAACTTGATAAGAGTTGGAGGAAGGCTATCTAACTCTAACCTAGATTACAATACAAAACATCCAATATTATTACACGCATCACATCACATTACACAATTATTAGTGGAGCACTATCACAAGTGCTTACTACACGCCGGGCCTCAATTGTTACTAGCTTCGCTACGACATAAGTTTTGGATAATAAACGGTCGTAATCTCGCTAGAAAAATCACACATGATTGCACAAAATGTTGTAGGTTTTCAGGTAGAACTTACCAACCCATTATGTCACCCTTACACAAATCTCGATTACACGGAGAATTCGTATTCTTAAATACGTCTTTGGACTACTGTGGCCCAATTCTGATAGCGGACAGAAAAGGTAGGGGTTGCAGATTAAAAAAGGCATATATTTGTATTTTTGTCTGTTTAGCAGTTCGAGCAGTGCACATAGAACTTGTCACCGAGCTAACGTCGCAAGGTTTCATAGCAGCTCTCAATAGATTCATAGCCCGCAGGGGCAAGCCTGCAAACATTCATTCCGACAATGGAACTAATTTCGTGGGAGCCTGTAACGAACTCAGTAAATTCATAAAATCAACCTCTAATGACATAGTAGCCTATTCGTCAGAAAATGAAATTAACTTCAAATTCAGTCCAGCGTATTCACCACATTTTAACGGCTTAGCAGAAGCGTCAGTCAAATCAATTAAATTTCACTTAAAGCGTGTCTTAGGAATGGCACATTTAGACTACGAGGAAATGAACACAGTTTTAGTACAGATAGAATCCATTCTAAACAGTAGACCGCTCACTCCTCTCTCCTCAGATCCATCAGACCTTATCCCATTAACTCCTGCGCATTTTCTGATTGGACGAACAATCACAACATTACCTACTCCCCAGGTACAGGAGAACGTGGCTATTTCGGCGCTCACAAGATACATGAGAATCCAAGCTCTCAAGCAACACTTCTGGAAACGTTTTTACAATGAGTACGTTTCAGAATTGCAGACCAGAAGCAAATGGCGTAAGGACATGGGACAACCGCAACTAGGAGACATGGTGCTGGTCAAGGATGACCGCCTGCCTCCACTTCGATGGCTACTGGGAAGGGTCATTGCAGTATACCCTGGTGATGATGGAATACATCGCGTGGCCGATGTCCTCACTACATCAGGGACCATGAGAAGAGCCTTCAATCGGCTCTGTCCACTTCCAACATTGGAACAGAACGTTCCAAGGCCGGCAGCCTGTCTACGCCCGACCATCCGACCATCCAAAGACAACTTCCACAACCAACTTCACACCGGACAATGACGTCGTTCAGCGGGGACTTCACGGCGCTCGCCGCTCACCTCTCTCTCTTCTGCCGGCGCCCGCGGCGCGCATCGCACGCGTCCATACATAAAATAAGCAGTGCCAGTTCACATGTAAATTGTCTCCCACGATTAAAATCTTGTATACCGTAATCAAGTCTACATCATTCCGACGCAGCCGTCTACAAACCCTAGTTTGATACCCTACAGTGTCAGTTCTTTAGAAATATACTCTATAGCCACTTATCTTTACATTTGATCTGTACACTTACTGACCATTCATACTCTGAATACCCCTATGACTCGTCCATAGGCGGCTCTTCTCAATTACTAAGACTAAGAGTCTGTTCAAAAAGAGAAGAGTCGTGGCTTTTCGGTGAACTAACACTTTTAGTCGTGCTGCAATGACAGAGCAGTGTTGTCGACGCAACAAAAGTTGTCAATTGGCACACGAGCGCCCTAAATTCTGAAATGAAATTTATTTATTTCTTGACCACAACAAAGCACACTAAAACAAAGGTGAAAACTAAAATACGAGTATGACTATAAAATATATACATATACATATGAGTAATTCATCATAGCTCAGCTTGATGCTCCGGCACGTCACCGTGCTGTAGCGCTGGTATTCTGCTAGACGCTGCATTTAGGAGACGGACACCTTGAGAATAGGTACCCAACAAACATTTAAAGAATTCCCACAACTCTTCTCTTTTTGAACAGACTTCAGCTCAGTTACATACATATTGTGATACAAAGCCCTCTGCTCTTATTTGACGATGTAGTCGCGGCATGCGGCATCTGTAAACTGTAGATAGTGCGTGCGGCATCTGCGCGGATGAGATTGATAGATTCGTTTCAACCGATTTTTTATTACCATAATTTGACCTCTATCTCGAATACCAATCTACTAAGACAGGCACTGAAAACAAGAGTACCGTACCTACCGTACGGGTCCGCGGAGTGAAGCCCTGGTGACCTGTAATACAGGTTTTATTAAACCCACATCAGGCACCAGTCTTCACAATACAGGTTCACGCTACTTTACCTACTAAATTATACTCTTAATATTTCGTATAAAATAAATGATTTTTATATTTTTTTATTATTATTAACCTTGTCACTTTGACACGCGTTTCTCTGTAGTTTCTTCTATCTAAAGTGAAATGCTTCTAGCGCCATTGTAATCTATACCGCACGTAATGTAATACTTACATAGGTTTATGATAATTGCAATACTTAACTTACTTAAGTAAGGAGAAGAAATAAATGAATTCATTTATTTCATCTCGTAACTCACATTTTTCATTCGTTACCAACCTTTATTGGTCCATGGCTAGACGCAGGCCTCCCTGTATAATAAGCACTTTACTGGCTCTTATGTAAGCCGGTGCTTCCCGTGCGGTCCCAACAGTTTGGTCCAGTTCTGACAATGGAATCAAAATGACACGCTAAAACTTCTGATCGGATCGGGCTGAAACTTTGCATACAGGTAGTTGTAATCCTGGAATCAACTACTTTTCCCATAAGTCAGTTCCCATGGGATAGAAAATGTTTGCGCGTGCGTCCTCGAGCAGAAACTATTCCTAAAAATGTAAGCTATCAGAATGCAGTCCCTTTATAGGGTTTACGTACCCAAGTTTACGCGGTCGTCGCAATAAAGCAGCTGCTCTTGTCACAAAAGGTCGACCTTGGACAGCGGGCGCCCCCGGCTGACGACGCTCAGGTGTTGCCATGCTGATTGTGACGAAGGGTGTTGCCATGGTGAACTTGGAATGCTGGATGGCAACAAGATCCGTTACTCACCTTAAATTCTCATCATAATAGAATACTATAAATGCGAAATTTGGATGGATGAATGTATCTTTGTTCTCTTTTCTTCTCTCAGGCCAAAACAACTAAACATTTGTTCGGTAGTTATGGCGTATAGGTATGTACTCGTAGTTGTAGATCTGAAGTAATACGTACCTATGCTATTTTTACCGACTTCAGGACGAGGTTTTATTTTCGTCTGTGTTTCTTTTTTGTATGTATGTTCACCGATTTCTCTGTCAACTATGGACTGATTTTAAAATTCTTTCGCTGTTGTATAGAGTATGGTTCCGAGTTGATTTTATTTTCGAAGGATAGATTAGTATTTGTCCCGATTCAAATGACAGCGGACGTAAGTACGACGGATAGCATAGAACGAAGGAAGATCAGTTCTGGATTGATGATTTTGTTAGGGTTTCAAAATGTGTACCAATTACTAGTTCTGTATGTCTGTCAGGAGGCTGTATTTTATGAACCGCACTAGGTAGGCAGTGGAAATATTGATAGAGTGTGTAATCTATTGTTGCTTTAACGGTAAATCATCATAATCTTCAGCGACAATGGCACCATGAGAAAACCATAAAATTAAAGTCGGTTTACAGTTTATTTATAAATGATATACGTAACCCTTGAACGTTACCGCAGAACCGTCGCGTGCGAGGTCGCAGACGGATTTGTAGTCAATTATATTCAACAACAAAAACTGCACAAAAAGCTCCACAAAATAGAATTGTAACAAAAACTCCATTCATCCATTGAAATCAACACCGGCTTGTTAACAATCGCGAGCACAAGGCGGTGAGGATTAAATACAGACAGATGGCCAAATCATGAAAAGAATATTACAAATCAACACCCTTTACAATACAGATAATTACATGAATTAGGTAATGACGCTGAGTATTCGGTGGAGAGCGTAAGCGGGAGCGTTTTTGACAGTTCACAATGCAAAGTTACGGTAGCTTCACAAACGAAAATGTTATACTTTATACAACTAACCTAGCCGCTGCCGCACAACACCAAATATGCATTCAAAATAGACCCGAAGTCGTCTGTGATACACGTTACAGTGACAGTATATAATTAATTTTGTTTTAAAAAACTATAAACCGACTTCAATTTTTACAGTTTTTTCATGAATTTTCATGGATCCCACTGTCAAAACTGAACAAAATTAAAATGGGACTACATGGGAAGCACCAGCTTTCATATAAAAAAAGAATCATGCAAATCAGACCACCCAGTCAAAAGTTCTGAGGTAACAAACATAAAAAAAATCTCCTCCTTTTTTGAAGTCGGTTGAAAACAGAATAGTTCAAAAAAGTACGCACCTACGCGTAATTATTTGCATAGAAAGCAAGTTCCTTGATAGCTGTCACCGAGCAGACATTGTGTGCATCATTTGAAGCGCACCATGCGGCCGCTGTCGATGTCGCCTGCCGTGCGAACCGCTCCCGCTCTTGCTTCCCTCGGTGCGCAGTGCGATCTCACCCTTATAACGGTTACTTTGTGCAAAATGAGGGTCACTCAAGGACTCTGGTCCGGTCCTCGAGTCCCAGGTGTTGTCTTGCAAATGTTTAATATTTGCATGTTGAGATCAGAATCAAAACTTGCGTTCATATCGAAAACGTGCAATATTTAAAACAAAAAATACGTAGGAAATGAAGGAAAGGATCATTTTCTTGCGACACAGTTTATCAAAACTTCTGTAGATGACATCGTTTTCATTTTATAACCATACCGGTTATTTACAACGGGATATTTACCATGATTTCAGTTTTGAGGTTTCCAATATTTCGGCACAGTTTTATTATGGTAAATAACCCGTTGTACTTAACTTTAGTATTAATAACCATGATGGATTTTAAAGTTTTATCACGTTACCGGTGTTTTTGTTTCACGTTTGACCTTCTTAGGCGTAACGAATGATTTTGATAAAAAGAAACCTCTAGCACTTCTCACTGTAGTCAAAGCTTACTAGCGGAAAGCACGGTTTTCCGAGATCATACACGTTGTTGAAGATTAATTGAAACTCAGAACGGTCACCGTGGCGACAGCATGCGTAGCCTGCCCAGCAGGGTATATGCATGTCACTTCAAATAAGCTAAATATGTTTTACGTATCCTCTATTGATATAGTCATTTTTTGATGAAGTAAATATCTTAAACATCACTAAATTTCAATAAAAAAGATGATGTAGCCAGTTAAAGTTCCGCGTGACATGTAGCCAGTTAAAGTTCCGCGTGACATGTAGCCAGTTAAAGTTCCGCGTGACATGTAGCCAGTTAAAGTTCCGCGTGACATGTAGCCAGTTAAAGTTCCGCGTGACATGTAGCCAGTTAAAGTTCCGCGTGACATGTAGCCAGTTAAAGTTCCGCGTGACATGACGGCCAACTAATACTTTCGCAAACATTGTCGCGCTCTATTTTTTTGTTTAATCGACAAAAGAAAAAATATGTGTTCAATGACTTCTGATAACCTACCTCACCCTCACTGCTGGGGGCAGGCCGAGGCCCCTGACTAGCGACTTATTGCCGTTTATCTGATGGGCCTTAATGACTATACACGCTGCTGGGCATGCGGGTTGGAGATAGCAGTTCGGTGGTAGAATTATTCTGCAAGGGGCGCTGCTGCCCGCCCCCGATGGATATCTATTTATTAATTGACTTAGTACAGAATTACTATTCTAATAACACTAGTCATACATCGAATGATAAATTATCCAGTTCAATGATACAATATTAATTAAATCTAATAGGATAATAAGCAATGATAACAAAAAATATAAAACAATAAAAAAATTATTTAGAAAGTCAAATAAGCACTTAATATTAAATAAAATATGTTTAAAGTAAAGTAAAATAAAATAAATAGTTCTATCTTATCTAGTAGGTAGTGTAGGTACCTAACTCGCAAAAAGTCCGGCAATTTAACGTCAGTAAATGTATGGACATCCACAAATAGATCGCATTCGGGATTCACATCCAGGGGGGCATTAAGTGATGAAAGTGCACGTAGATCGCATTCGGGATTCACATCCAGGGGGGCATTAAGTGATGAGAGTGCACGTGGAATAGAAGCTCGCGCGTATATAACCTAACTGCCAGACTAATTAGAGTTTTTGATTCGTCAGGCCTTTTTAAAGAGCAAAAATGCTGATATATTATCTTCGTTCCTAAAAAGCGCTGATCGAATTTGATTTATAGTTATATTTTTTTTGCAGATAATAGGAGAACACTAGAGGGGCACCCGTCTTGATCTGCATACATGTAGCGAATGGTTCAAGGTCAGTTTACTCTCTCAATGATTAGCATAGACACAGACAGTCTGGTTTGTCTAAGGGTTTGGAGGATTATCTGTGTGCAAAACTGAAGACATACTGACCGAGTAGGCCTCTATAATTCATAAGCGCCATTTATAGTAGTAAATATCCTCATAAATCGATAAACGATTTTCCTCTATTTCTCATAATTTAAGATTTGCAAATACATTCCCGTCTATAAAACTACGCTGTATTTATAACTCTAATGAAAAAATAAAATCTAACAAGAGGACATTTTTGTATAGTCGGATTCGCGGGACAACTTCCCTGTAAAATGTTTTTTTTTGTTATCTAGGTATACTTATTTATTAACTCGTGTTTTTTTTTCAGATCAGCACCCAAGATTTACCTTATGAATAAAAAGTAACATTGTCATATCAAAATGTAAATTTGATCACTGTAACTGTACCTACCTTATAATTATGAGTAAAAAGTAACATTGTCATATCAAAATGTAAATTTGATTACTGTAACTGTACCTTATAATTATGAGTAAAAAGTAACATTGTCATATCAAAATGTAGATGTGTATCACTGTAAGGCACTGTTGAAGTAGGAAGCCTTCGTAATCTACGTTGGGGTAAAGTAGCCAAGAATCTCTTCACGTGTTTTTAAGCTTCGGCAATATGTATTTCTGTGGTCGAACTCATGATTGTAAACCCATACTTACTATTTTAATGTATATTTATAACTTTATTATTTGCTGTGCTGAAATAGGAAAATATTATTTAATTGCAGTAAATCCTATTCTAAGGTGCTACAAACATCATCTTACTAATTCAGTTCCATCATCATAATCATCTGGTCGCACGAGGTGCTGCTTCATCTCATACAAGGATAATATAGTCATAAATATAAATGAATTCTGTGAGTCTTACACAAAACAAGCAAAAATATTTATTGACCAAAACATAGTTAGTGTAATTTTCTTTAGTGTATAAATTTATACAATGCAGCTCTGGATGTAAAATAAGTTATCGAATCCTCGCTCTTACTAAGAAGAAATCTTGTATGAAGATACGAGGGATCCCAACTATGATTTAAAGGTGTTCGATACATCGATCACGTAGGTTACTTAGCACTTAGCATCATCAGCAGTTTGATCTAAGTAGGTTACTCGTGCCGCGAGCGCGGACCGGCCGCCTACGGACGTCAGTGCATCAGCAGCAATCATCCAAACCGCACTCATTTACATCATAATTAGTCGTAGTCTTATACACAATATAGCCATTGTTCCGTATACTCGACTTTACTTTAACATCAGCATCCCGGGAAGAGCTAGCCGCGATTCCTACAAAAGGTTTTAAGTTAAAGCAATATCTCTAGCATAATATATGTCTCTAAGAACCAGCTTTCTTACAAATAGTGGACCGCTTAATGTCACTGGAATATACTGTATCGCCCAGCTCTCGGGGCGCGCGTCGCTTCGACCAGACGCTCAAATATTTTCTTTTTAAACCCGAAGTGTCTTGGAAACTTTTCCGACTGGTATTGAAATGGAATAGTTGAGCTACCTGTATATTGTTTGCAACAGTCGGCAGTAAGCTCAATTACTGCAGTTGTAAATACTAGTTATCATTAATTTCAATTATTTGATTTTACTTTTCTTACTATCTATTCATATTTATTTTATTGCAATGTTTGTGTACATTTGGAGATCTTAGGCTCGTATTATGAAAGCTTACTCAGTTATCCATCCATGCTTGAGTATCACTTTTCTATAAGAGCATAGATCTATGACTGAACAAGCTTTCATAATACAGGCCTCTTCTTAATGTATGAGAGACACAATAGTTGTCAAGTAGGGCGTCGCAATCGCAATAGGTACTGAGTGGAAGTGGACCGGGTTTCTAGATAATATTATTTCTAGTTAGGTTTCAGCAGATGAATATAATTCAATAACTAGCAATAATACGCTGGTATTTATAATTGAATAGGATTTTAGTTGTATCCTTGAATCTTTTCTCATCAAAAGTCCTTAGCGGAGACTCGCCCAAATGGAGCGGGTTCTTCAATAACGCGCCAGCATGGTGGCTGGCGCGGTGCTGAAGCTCTGCATGCTCAGGGAAGGGAAGCTGCTGGCTCTCCGCTAGTGGCTCCCGGGGGTCGGTTCTTGCGCACGCACTGACGACGCGACGGGGACATCCGCTGCTACCCATTCCGTTACAAGTTTTCATGTCTAGTTATGACTATATTTTCCTTATAAGATAATTACCTGATAATGATATGACCTTTAATTTAATTACATATTACGCTGCGACTTTTAACATAAATTACAACGAAGTAGGTACCTAGATATTTGAGTTTTGATGATGTGTTAGGTCCTAATATTGTATATTATTAATTTAAATTTATTTATAATATTTGGATAACGACCTGCTTTATTATGACACCTATTTAATAATGATTTTTTTCATAAAATAATACATGTAGAGTCTGATCAAAAAGAGAAGAGTCGTGGGAATTGAGGGCGCTCGTGTGCCAATCGACAACTTTTGTTGCGTTGACAACAATGCTCTGTCATTGCAGTACGACTAAAAGTGTTTGTTCACCGAAACGCCACGACGCTTCTCTTTTGAAATTTGATGTATCTATTAATTTACCATCTATTAAATTATATTTATAGCACATGATTGAATGCAAACTTATGTTGTTTTATTTTTTTCTCTTTGTTCCTACATGTACCTAGCTACCTAGGTACTGTAGGTACCATAGGCTTGAGAGCTACCTCCTATGCTCCCCTAGTGCGCGGCCACACTGCGAGCCCAGCGAACTATCAAACATATGAAACGCGCCTACACAACACACGACCATGGTAGCGAGTTGAACGCGTTACCAACATCCAGTGACACTGCCGACAACACACCACTGCTTAAATAACACTTACTTATTAAATCACTAGCTGCGCCCCGCGGCTTCGCACGCGTTGTTCCTATGGAAACATTAAAAGGTCATTTTCATCCCACGGGAACGGATTTATGGGATAAAAAGTAGCCTATGTTTTATTCCAGGATTATAATTACCTGTATGCAAAATTTCAGCCCGATCCGTCCAGTAGTTTTGGCGTGAAGAGGGTGAAGTGAAGAGGTAACAAACTTCCATCCATACATCCAAACAAACTTTCGCATTTATAATATTAGTGTGATGTGATGAACTAATTTATACACAAACATTTAAGTACTGGGGCACTATTTATTTTAATAAAGCACCGGGAAGCACTATTTTATGGCATGTTTATTGGCAAAGTTGACTAGAGTTGTCTAATAGCGATTAATCGCCATTCTGTTGGCGAATAGTTCAATAACTCGACATTACTATTCGACATAAAAAGGGCACATTAAAAATACTTCTAACTTCTTCTAAGGTTGTGAGAAAAGAAAACAATAAAGTTAAAGAAATCTGTTTCATGTAGGTAATACATACCTACAATAGATTATGTAATGTAGTAGTAATTTACGTGCCAATAAGAATAGATTTCCCATTTTAAGCATTGTTGCTGTCACTCGCACTAAAATTAAACTACCTACTTGTATGATTCAAGCCTAAGAAGAAATGAGATAGTACGATTGGTTTTTTGTCTCATCCGTATGGCCGGCTTTTTGCAATATTTAGATAATAGATGAGCTAAACAAATTTCCTTGAAGATCAACATACCTCCTTAAATTGGTGAAAATATTGTTGTTGTGGACTGTTATGTGATCAGTGTTTCGGTAAGGGTTCCTGCATCATAAAACGATAAAATACAAAAGCAACTATGATGCGGTAAAGTGTTTTCGGGTGTAAATTGGACGGTGAGGCAAAAGTGCCGAATTCATCATTTCACTCGTAAGACACGTTCTTTTGACTATAAAAAGGTAACAAAATTACAGTTTCTTAGATTTTACGTAAAGACAAGGCTCAAAAATGATGTTTTATGTTAATTTTAGTTTGTATAAGTACCCTAAAATTACGAAAATTTAGGGTTACCTGCACTCGACAATGCAAATTCCCCAAATGACGCATTGAAATATTTTTGAATATCTACATAATGAGCATAATATGAGTATCAAAATTTTTTTTATTTGTTACAGATATCCAGAAAACATCACTGTAACGTTTGCTTTGGATAAAAGCCACGGGTCGCAATAAAAAAATATATACTTATCCCGAATTAAACGTTGTTGTATTTGTATGCAAACGAACTGCGTTTATCAAATTGATTTTATGTTTTTCAGATCATTTTAACTACTCTAGACGCCCATATCAATTTGATGCTGACTGTACTTAGGTAGGTAGGTATGCAGAATAAAAAAATCTTTGTTGTCTATTGTATTAATTATTATGATCAGTAGGAGTCTGTTCAAAAAGAGAAGCCTCGTCGTGAGGATTGAGTGCGCGCGTGTGCCAATTGACATCTTTTGTTACGTTGACAATACTGCTCTGTCATTGCAGTACTACTCAGTTCACCGAAACGCCACGACGATGCTTCTCTTTTTGAACAGACTCTATCTAGTACCTACCCATAACACAAGCTCTGTTTAGCATGGTCTATTTAATTAATTATCTATGCCTGCAAACGTACCCAAATTAAGTCCATATATTCAGTTAGTACTAGAAAACGAATAACCTTTTTATTACTTTCGACCTCTTTACAAGGGCGGATTCAGCTGTCAAGTAAGGGGGGGGTCATACAGTCAAGATCTAGACAGGACGGGCTCACGAGCCCCCCTGTACCCCGCGCGGGGGTAGCACTGTGGCGAGCGTAACGAGCAGCAATGCAACTTTGGGGCATAGCAGGGCGAGCGAGGCGAGCCGTGCTGTCACCCCACGCCCCCAGCCCCCCTGAACCACCCCCCATCCTCGAAATTGATATGTGTACCGTTTTCGACGAACATGGGGGTGAAATAATTTGCGAATTTGATGACGGTGGGCGAGGGTTGGATTGAATCCGACACGGTTTGCTTCGCTCACCGCAATCTGGCACACGACACACAGCAAGGTGAGCGCAGCGAGCCGCGCTTCGTGTGTGCTTCGTGTGCAACCGGTGGCGTGGTCCGCCTCGCTCACCGCAATCGCCTCAAGTCACACAGCAAGGCGAGCGACGACATGAGCCTTGCTGTGCAGAGACGTATTAAAGATTCGTCGCCCCAGGCCAGTTAGCTTTGCCACCCCATTTATTTATGAAAATAAACCATTGAATAAATGGTTTTCACATTTTTTTTGCGACGGGTCCCTTTTGGTCGTCGAAATATTTGACTAAATAAGTTTGTTGTCTAAATTAAATACTGGAGATAGGAGCGAGCCTACAAAATAAAAAAAAAATTGCGACTCTTGGTAAATTAGTTTCACAGAAAAAAAACACTTCGCGTGGAGCAAGCCTCGAACTTTTGAAAGATTTTTTAACAACGATTGCGAAATTTGTATGAATAATGAAAGAAAAGAAGATAAAAAAGGCGAGCAGCCTAGAAATTGTCAAAGATTTAACGCCGTTTGGGAAATTTGTTACTGAAATGTTGGATAGGATGTTTTTTTATTTGTGAAAGATAAGGATAAAAACATGATATAACGTTGCTGACGAGCAGCCGAGCGGTGCGAACTGCGACTATTATTGACACTTTAGCGGCGGCGGGAAAACCCGAGTAAATAACGGCGAGCGGAGCGAGCCGGTAAATTTTGCGTCATTGTTTGGGGAAAAGGACGTATTCATACTAATATATCTAAAGGAACTATGTCTGTCAGTCTGTCTGTTACATTTTCATGTCTAATCGGGTAATCGGATCCTAATGAATTTTGGCAGGGAAGTAAACGGTATCACAGTCATACCATGTTCTATGTTTTCGAGTTTCGTTTAATTTTAATTAAGTTGAAAACCTTAAGTTGAAACGTTCAAGTACTCGTATTGTAGATTTGTTTTAATTTGTCGCGAGACAACAATAGGAGGCGTATTAAAGATTCGTCGCCCCGAGCCAGTTAAACTCAAACTCAAACTCAAACTCAAAAATGCTTTATTTCCATAAATACAATAAATGTACACTTAGAAAAGGTCAAATCATATTAAAAAATACACTGACACGGAAATAAAGTGGTATTTTTGATTTCGATCGCTTCGGTATGTAGACTAAAGTAAAGAAACGACGAAGAAACCTTTAGCCTGTTAGTTGTTATTTTTCGAGTTGGAGCAAAATCCGTCCCAAGCTTTTTTATCCTCTAGATAATCTGATATTTTATAGTAAGCCTTTTTGCATAATAAAGTTTTGACAGTTTGTTTGATTTATTTACTGATAATTTTTGCAGCTTAGTACTTAGGGGTCTTGTTGTAGAAGCGTATACATTGCCCTTTAAAAGATACATTAATTTTATGCAGCCTAGTTGTGGGTACAGCGAGTTTATGTTTATTTCTAGTATTTACATTATGTATATCGCTATTTTTTGGGAAACTATTGATATTTTTATGAGTATACGACAAGTTTTCATAAATATATTGACTTGGTATTGTCATTATATTTCTTCTTTGAATTTATCGCGTTCGGGGGAACGTACTTCCATAGTATTATGTCTTATGGTATACTGCTTTGGGGAAAGCAGTATACCATAAGACATAATACTATGGAAGTAGCTGAAATAAACTAGTCTAGATGTGTCCACGTCTGTGAGATCACGGATTTTTTTGACTGCATATGCTGCAGAACTAAGTCTCTTCGATAGCTTATCTATGTGTGGGCCCCATTGAAGTTTATTATCTAAGGTGATTCCTAAGAATACGGTACTTTCTATAATTTCTAACGTTTCTCCATTTACGTTTACATCAGCCTTAACTTGTTTAACATTAGGTAGAGTAAATCTAATACATTTCGTTTTGGTTCCGTTAAGCAAAAGATTGTTGACACTAAACCAATGAACTACCTTTGAGATTGCATTGTTTACATCGTCGAAATTAGTGTTCTGTCGTTTCATTTTAAAAATTAATGAAGTATCATCAGCAAACAATACAATCTCGTGATTATTCTTGACAAGATGAGGCAGGTCGTTAATATAAACTAAAAATAGGAAAGGACCGAGGATAGATCCCTGCGGTACACCCATTGTAACTACAGACCCCGAAGACCGTTTCCCATTTATGTCAACTCTTTGTATCCTATCACTCAAATAAGATGTGAGAAGATCCAAGGAGGTGTTCCTTATTCCATAGTGATGTAGTTTCCTGATTAATGTTTCATGGTGTACGCAATCGAATGCTTTAGACAAGTCGCAAAAAATGCCTAAGGCATCTTGCGACTTCTCCCAAGCATCAAAAATATGCGATACTAACTCTATACCGGCATCAGTAGTTGACCTGCCGCGAGTAAACCCGAATTGCTTACTATGAAGCAGGTCATTGCGATTGAAATAACTGAGCAATTGATGTAAAATAAGTTTTTCAAAAACTTTGCTGAATGTTGGCAGTACTGATATTGGTCTAAAGTTAGTGGGGTCAGACCTACTACCTGATTTAAACAGTGGGAATATTTTACTACATTTCATTAGATCAGGAAATACACCACAATCAATAGACTCATTAAATATAAAAGCTAGATCTGGTGCAATGGTCCAATCAAAGGTTTAATAATTCTAACGGAAATGCCCCAGAGATCTGCAGTATTCTTTATATTTAAAAGTTTAAAGACTTTTATAATATCTTTTTCATTAACGTGGTTGAAATTAAATTTATTTTCGCATTTAGGTACATTTTCTATCAGTAAAGACTCGGCAATTGCTTGAAAAGAGTTTAGGGACTTTGTGGTAGAGATTGGAATGTCAGTAAAAAAGTTTTCAAAAGCTTGGGCTACTTCAATGTCATTTTTGATTGTGCAACTGTTAATCTTTAAATTGTAATCATTATCGTAGGTACTGACCTTTCCAGTCTCACTATTTATTATTTTCCATGTTGATTTTATTACATTTTCGCTGTTTCTAATTTTGGAGCTAATATAATTTGATTTTGCTATTTGACAAACTTTTCTAAACATTTTTGAGTAATTTTTTACTTTTTCTTTGAAGTCCTTGTTAAAATTATATTGTTTTTCACTATATAGTTCATTCAAAGTTACTCTACTTTTATGTATACCCACTGTTGCCCACTCACTAAAGTTAAGTTTTTCTGAGACCATCCTCGATTTGGGTGTGAATATTGAATTGAACGCACTGGTAAATTTATTAAAAAAACTACAATACGACTCATTTGGGTTGTTAAGTGAGTAATCAGGTGATGGTTTAGAATCCCAATCCAATTTTAACCGTTCCAATCGACTTGTGGTCACAAAAAATTAAATATACACCATATTTAATTTTTTGTTTACAATTATAGTTTTTAACTTGTATTCTAGTTTAATTAGTTGACCCAAGTGGTCTGATTTTAAATTGCTTATGATTTTTTTACTTAATACATTTTCATTTTGACAAACAAATATATTATCTATACATTTTGCAGTTAACTTTGCCGCCCCATTTTTTATGAAGAACGACTAAAATTAAACCATTTATTCACTAGGTCAGTGGTTCTCACATTTTTGTAGCGACGACGGGTCCCTTTTGGACATCGAAATATTTAACTAAAAAAGTTCGTAAAAAAAAATGGATGTAGAAGCGAGCCTACAAAATTGATAAGAAATTTTAGCGACTCTTGGTAAATTTGTTTCACAGAAAAAAAAAAAAAACGGCGAGTGGAGCAGGAACTTTTTTAACGACGATTGCGAAATTCGTAAGAGTTATGAAAGAAAAGAAGATAAAATTGGCGAGCGGAGTTAGCCTAGAAATTATCAAAGATTTAACGACGCGACGTTTCGGAAATTTCTTACTGAAACGGAACCAAAGACCATAATATAATATGGACCATATGTAATATATCTCTAAGTCGTTAAAATTTTCGCGGCTCGCTCCGCTCGCCGTTTGGCGAGCGGAGCGAGCCGCGAAAGTTTTGAGACGATTGTGATTTTTTATTTGTGAAAGATAAGGATGAAAATACGATATAACCGCGCTGACGAGCGAGTGGTGCGAACTGCGACAATTATTGACACTTTAGCGGCGGCGGGAAAACTGGAGTAAATAACGGCGAGCGAAGCGAGCCGGTAAAATTTTGCGTCATTGTTTAGGAAAAAGAACGTATTCATAACAATATTATTATATCTAAAGGAACTATGTCTGTCAGTCTGTCTGTTACATTTTCATGTCTAATAGGCTAAACGGGTCCTAATGAAATTCGGCAGGGAGGTAAACGGTATCCCAGTCATACCATGTTCTATATTTTCGAGCAGTTGTCGCGTGATACACACAGTTTAATTTTAATTAAGTTAAAAACCGTAAGTTGAAACGTTCAAGTAGGTATTGTAGATTTGTTTTAATTTGTCATGAGACAACAATTATAATTATATTGTTTATTCACTCTTTCATCGACAATAAATGATTTACTATTTCGTAAATAATTATATTTGATTTAGAGAATACGCCCAAGTATAGGAATTGACGATACAGAAGGTAAAATATTAGTTGCGTTTGTGTTTTGAAGCGTTCATAGTTGGGGTTGACGAAAGTCATGCATGTCATGCTACAGCTATAGGCATTACCGCGTGCCGCGTAACATTTGTTTTGGTAAGGTATGGTAGGCCGTACGGTACGTACCTAACCTAACTAAAATAAAATGATAATAATTCTGAATGCAAATGTTATTTTATCCACCTACATATTCACTTACCTCCTTGTTTGTAGGTACTTATAGGGTATTTTAGGTAAACAATTAGTTGGGTTTTAAGCGTTCGTTTGTTTATATTTGCTGCCTATCTCGACTTTTTTTACTGTCAAGAATGCGAAGGGCGGCTTCGCTGCCCCTCGCTCATGACTCCCATGACCCCCCCCCCCCTGAATCCGCTCTTGCCTCTTTAGTGTATAAAGAGGTCGAAAGTAATAAAAAGGTTATACCAGACTAAATAATTTATGCTTACCTACAGGCTGTAACAAAAAAGTAAGTACTTAAAACACTATTCCTACCAGTGTACAAAGGTAGGTTCTTACTAGAGTACCTTGAAAGAATTGGCTGAATTCCCTGTTCTGAACAAATTATGAACTGAAAGATTGCAAATTGATTCATTCAGACGTGAAAAAAGGAACCTTAAATCGGGGAAAGAAGATAGCATGGGAACACTTTTTTCCCAACCACCTCTTATACTCGGTCTTGCTCACCGGCCATACATACAATTCATCTGTGTATATATCTTTGAGTTGAAACCACCAAATTCAATGGCGGGGCTGCTAACTTGACGCACACGGCAGGAATTACATAACTCAATCAACCAGTCCGTACGCATGCGCTCTTATCACAGCGTCCAGGCCTCGCAGGCACAGTAGGTACATAGTTTTACAAAATTATTATATCGATTTGAGTAAAACAAGAGTTATTAAAGTTATCTTGAGTTTTCCTTGTAAAATACTATGTTGAAAAAGAAGAAAAAGTTGAATTGTTCGGTTTGCTGATAAATCAGTGAGATTTACAGTAGTGCCTGTGTTGAGCAGAGAGCCAGCCAGGCGGTGTGTAGCCTAGCCTAGGCCTAGCTTTGTCCGTGTAAATCCTACACACAGTGGATGCACAGTGAAGATAGGTTAGGTTGGTGGGTTGGAACCGGCGAGTGAAAATAAACGAACAGAATCACATAGCACAATAGTTATTATTGTCTAGTGAAAACAATTAGGAATTACATTATACGATTAACACTTAATTATTGGATATAGAAAATCAGCTTTATACAGACATGTTGTGTGTGCTATTTCAGAACAGAGAGAGAGAGCAAGTAATCATTACGTTGATTGTTACGCAGAACAGATTTTAGAGTTGAGTTCTGTCAGTGTCAACGAGACGACATTGACAGATGTAAAGCATTGATTTAATCATAAATCCTTACTTTAATCTCAGCCTCATAGACAAGTTGAATGGTGTACCAATACATATTCCAACACTTCCCCTTACACCATACAACGGAACTCCAACCCTCATTACAGTTATACAATACAACTTCATGGAGTTCTTACATTTAAATGAAACCTAAAGCCATTATGTTTACAGGAAGACAAAGCTTTTGTTAGAATGTCAGCTATCATTTCCGTAGTAGGCATGTATGAGATACAAATACAATTTTTAGAAATCAAATCTCTTACAAAGTGATAGCGTAGGTACATCAATGTGCTTTGTCCTTTTATGACATTGAATAGATTTCAAGATTTTCTGGGCACTCTGATTATCATTAAATAGTTGACACACAATATTTCTATTCATTATCTTAAACAAAAACTGTTTGATAAACAGAATGTCCTTACAGGCGTCACTTATGGATAAGTACTCTGCTTCAGTACTTGACATAGCGACGCAGCGCTGTTTTCTGCTCTCCCAATTAACAGTATTAGACCCTAACTTTATTACAAAACCAGTATAAGATTTTCGGTCAATAGGATCATTCGCCCAATCAGCATCAGCATAAGCTATAAGGTCTAAATTATTACATTTACTAAAAACTAAACCATAATCAATAGTTTTAGCTAAATAGCGAAGGATCCTCTTTCCTGCTAACCAATGAGTCTTATCATAACAATTATTAAATTGACTTAAAACATTACATGCATATGTTATATCTGGCCTAGTACAGACACTAAGGTACATTAAAATACCTATCAATTCTCTAAAATTATAATCATTGTCAGACACATTATTATCACATTTATAAAATAATTAAATTGCTAGAGTTTCTCTTAACATACACATAAGGTTCACATTTTGTTTGAGAATAACCATTAGTAAGTAGCAATTTATTTACAGTTTCATTCCACGCCCTACTTGCTTGTTTCAAACCATAGATGCTTTTCTGTAACAAACAGACTTATTATTATCAGTCATAAAACCTATAGGTTAGTTCCATAAATATTTCCTCCTTTAGTTGACTATGAAGGAAAGCAGTAGTTACATCTAAGTGCTCTATGTCCATGTCCAACTCATTTGCCAAATTAAACAATATCCGCATTGTTGAGTGTCTGACTACTGGGGAAAATGTCTCATCATAATCAATACCATGTTTTTGACTAAAACCGCGAGCAACTAGACGAGCCTTATACTTGTCAAAATTTCCAGAAGTATCTTGCTTGACTTTAAATACCCACTTACATTTAACGATGTTTTTATCCAGTGGTCTCTCGACTAATTTCCAGACACCATTGCTTAACAAAGAGTCATACTCGGCTTGCATGGCTGCTTGCCACTTCGCGCGAAAATGACTGGCCATAGCATCCTCATATGATAACGGTTTGTCAAATGCAATCTGCCCATGAGAGTAGAGAGAATAATCATACTCGCAGTCATCATACCTTTAAGGTGGCATACCCCTTGTACTCCGTACAGGACATTGATTTGGCAACTCAAAATTGCTCGGTCTGCATTCAGTATCCAGCATAGAGTTGCCCTCAGACTCCACCATTATGGTCGCCCTCCTCTGCCCAAGACTGCTCATTTTCTTCCACCTGGTCGCAGTCGACGAATAATGGCGATGCTGACCCATCAGCACTGGCAGACGTGTTTGTGCTGGGGGCCTCAGTCCCAACACGTCCACTCTCCATTTCACCACCTGAAATTGCAGAAGGAGGTATCAATTCACTAGAATTACCATTATCACAGTTCAACATTGGAACATAAACTTTGTCATTAATATTAAAATTATTATTATTATTCATCATTTTAGATTTAATAATATTATCATTGTTTATCATTTTAGATTTAACATTACTATTATTATTTATCATTTTAGATTTAATAATATCATTAGTATTTATATCACAATCCAACTTATTAGAATTAATATCACAGTTCATCATATTAGATTTTACATTAGAGTCCGTCAATTCAATAAAATGGACATTTCTGGATTTAATTATTTTCTTTGGTTCAGTTGGATCTACTAATCTATAACCCTTGGACATTTCACAATAACCCACAAAAAAAACACTCCTATGACATTGCATCGAGCTTGTGACGGTTATGTTCTGAAATCAATGAAAAAGCTTTACAACCAAATACTCTCAAGTGGCTTAGGGTCACTTTGGAACCTGTCCACACCTGTTCAAGAATACTGCCGGACAAAGCAGCCGTGGGGCTTCGATTCTTTAGGTATATTGCAGTAGCAATAGCCTCTCCCCAAAAACGCTTGTCGAGGCAGGCCTCAGAGAGCATACACCTGGCTTTTTCCATAAGGGTTCTATTAAGGCGTTCAGATACGCCGTTCTGCTCAGGACTAGGGAATACTAGTTTCATAAATAATGCCCTCACTAGACAGAAACTTTTCTGAGATTTTACTACAGTATTCCCCTCCATTATCTGTTCTGAAACGCTTGATTGTTTTACCCACTTATCATGACTTCATTCTTATGACACATAAGATAAACAAAACTTTTTCTAGAGAAGTCATCAGTAAATGTAACTAAATAACATGCACCACCCCAGCTATTGATTGACATAGGCCCACAAACATCTGAGAGTATTAACTCTAAAAGATCATGAGCTCTTTTTGCTTGGCTCTTAGGGAAAGATTTCATTGTAAGCTTCCCCTTAAAACATGAAATACAAATTTTCAACTTACCATGACAGTCATCTTCAAAAACAACATCATCTGCAAGACTCCGTATTCCATACAAACCATGCAAGCTCAAATGCCCAAGTCACTTGTGCCATACTTCCAATGGCACACTAGAAATAGCTGCTAAAGAACTTTGTTCTGCTTGCTTACAAGCACCTGTGGTAGCAACATTACATTCTGAAATACAATTTGGGTTAGAAAAACAATCAAGTTTATAAATACCCCTGAAACATGTTGCACTAGTAAAAGGCTGGCCTTTAGGATCCATTATTTTGCAATTATCCTGTTCAAATACTACTCCAAAACCTAATCTAGTTAGCTGACTAACGGATATAAGATTAGTAGTCAATTTAGGAACAAACATTACATTTTGCAAAATCTTTAGATCACTACTATTATTGAGATTCAAAGAGACGGCACCAAGACCCTGACATTTCAGTGCTTCTCCATTAGCAACTGTAACTATTGATTTAAAATTTAAGTCAATGTCTCTAAAAAGGTCCATATCACAGCACATGTGCGAAGTACACCCGGAGTCCACTATCCAGTCCACGCTTCCGTAAACAGATAAGAGTGACACTGCTGATACCAACAGTGTGTCCGCAGACCCCGCAGCTAAGTTGACATCGCTACTGCTTTGCTTCTTCAAATCATTCTTCAACTTGAAACATTTTGATTTGACATGCCCTTGCTTCTGGCAGTAATGGCACTTAAGTGGTTTACTCTTCGTAAATAAAACCACATCATCATTTGATTTGCCATTTTTAGTGGATTTTCGGAACTCCTCTTGAAGTAGTCGAGCTCGCACTGCTTCGCTCGTGAGAGTTTCGGAGAGGTTTGCTGTTTCCAGACCAGAAACCAAAACATCAAAATCCTGTGGTAGACCGCTTAGTAAAATTTCTGCAACTTCTTTATCATCAATTATCCTTCCGATGTCTGCAAGTTGTTGTACTAGGGTCATTATTCCTTCGATGTAAGCTCCCATTGAATTATATTCATGGTAGTCGGATCTATGAAGTTTTCTTAGAAGCACAACCCTCCGATAAAGTCCTTTATCCTCAAATACATCCTGCAGGATTTTCCAAGCTTGCTTTGCGCTTGTAGCATCGCGCAAATACTGGATGCAATTCGGTTTAACTGCCAAGCATATTCTAGCCAAAGCTTTTTGATCCGTGCTGCTGCTAGTCTCAGAACCATCAATACATGACCATAAGCCTTCCATGATAAGCGCCATTCGCATCTGGAACTTCCAGTTGTGATACGAGCCAATTCCATCCAATTTATCAAAAGTGTACAGACCTGCTGGCGACACATGAGGCGTGTGCCCGCCAACGGCACCTTCTTGCGGCTGCTGTGACATTGCACACAATATAAAATCCGCTTCCTCGTGTTCGTGTCCTCGCCGGCACCCAAGTGTAGAATGTCTTCCTCTTCTTAAATACTGTGCCCGTAATCAGTTGTGATAATCCTGGGACCTGGGCCCATAACCTGTTGAGCAGAGAGCCAGCCAGGCGGTGTGTAGCCTAGCCTAGGCCTAGCTTTGTCCGTGTAAATCCTACACACAGTGGATGCACAGTGAAGATAGGTTAGGTTGGTGGGTTGGAACCGGCGAGTGAAAATAAACGAACAGAATCACATAGCACAATAGTTATTATTGTCTAGTGAAAACAATTAGGAATTACATTATACGATTAACACTTAATTATTGGATATAGAAAATCAGCTTTATACAGACATGTTGTGTGTGCTATTTCAGAACAGAGAGAGAGAGCAAGTAATCATTACGTTGATTGTTACGCAGAACAGATTTTAGAGTTGAGTTCTGTCAGTGTCAACGAGACGACATTGACAGATGTAAAGCATTGATTTAATCATAAATCCTTACTTTAATCTCAGCCTCATAGACAAGTTGAATGGTGTACCAATACATATTCCAACAGCCTGTACCTACGCACAAGACACATTTTTGGGGTTAATAAGTTACCAGAAGACTGGCCATCAGTCAAAGGTGAGGATATTGATTTGTGTTATTTTATTTATAAATGATTTCAGTTTGAGTTTGCTTGAGAATGAGAATTAATTTAATTAATTAGATATTAAATTTCCCCAAAACTTCTCACTCTTTATGGTTGATTTGACAACGTTTGTCAGACAAAACAGTTAAATTTCTTATAATAATACTAGCTGCATCCCGCAGCTTTACACGTCTATCCCACGGGAACTAATTTATGGAATAAAAACTAGCCTATGTTTTATTCCAGGCCTAGAACTAGATGTAAGTATGCAAAATTTCATCCCGATCCGTTCAGTACTTTTTGTGTGAAAGAGCAACAAACGTACCTACATACAGGCATGATTACAAATTTGTTTACATAATGATGGATAATTCACATTACACAGAATAGTATCTTCGATTACTTTAGGAATAGGAACTAAAAATACTTCCTATTCCTAAAGTAATCGTAGATACTATTTTGTGTGATGTGAATTATCCATCATTTCAAAGAGTCAAATCGCTTATTTCTTTAGGCTTACAAAATAAGCACTTAGACAAGTCAAATTTTTAATATATAAACAGCTTAATAAATAGTAATTACTATCAAACAAGAAATAAGGTGCAATTGACTCTAATTCACTTTAATGTTTTGTCAACTAGCGGTAAAAACTAAATCCAAAGCGAAATCTACAAAAATAAAAATAAAAGATGTGGCTAAAGTTAAAAAATAAATCAAAATCTGATTTCAAAATTTCCAAAGACCCTCAGGGTGGTGCACAGTATTTTTTGTCGTCAAAACTAAATTAAACCAATTTGATAGCACTATATAACTAATGCCATCCTTTTTAAACTGACCGCATTTCATTACTGATGTAAGCGGGTTAACCACGAACCTTATTCGTGTTGGAAGAACACCAACGTTTCATCCCTCAACGAAGGACATCTTCAGGGCGAGGGCGAGGGACCGCATTTTTTCACCGTATTTAGTGTTTTAGGAATTTTATGGTTTCATCGTTTTTTGGCGTTGATTGTACTAAACTATTGCTTATTTTTTACTGTTTCAGCCTATCAAAAATGTCGGGAAATGAAAGTTTGCAAATGGTGGCAGTAAATATAAATATTAGTTAGCTTAGTTTTAAGTTTTCTGATTGTAAATAGTTCCTTTTAGATTTAAGTGTGCAATAAAGTATTATCTATCCATCTATCTATCTATTATCCAGAAATAAGAAATCAACGACAACAATAACAAGAACAAAGAGGTTTCATTGATAAATGCTTCGGCTGGCGGTGAATCCAAATTGGAGGATGAAGCCGCTGTTAACTCGCGAACTGACACGTCAAAGTCGGATTCAGATTCGGAGGGCTGGAGTTTGCCCGGGAGACTGAAGGAAACATTTTACGGCGGGCACGCGCGGCAATGCAGGCCGGGCAGGCCATGGCCGCCAGATGCATGGAAGGCCTGTCGCAATAGCCAGGTGTTCCCTCAACAGAGGCACCTGAGGTATTCAATACAGCTATAGCCGGAAATATTATCATAGCCAAGGCGAAATGAATCAACCAAAACCCGATCCACCAAGCCAAAATCAAGATGAACAAAGAGCAGAGCCATGGCTCAAAGATAACGAATACATCTTGCTGTTCGATGACGCCGTTTAGGTATTAAATGGGTGTTCGTATTTAAAACAATCGAAGAAGTCATCAAACTAATAAATAATGTTGGACGATTCACACACACAGCATTATCCAGCCCCAAGCTAAGCAGCTTGTGATATGGGTTATGGGTCTAGTACCCATAACACAAGCTCTGATAATACAATACATTACGTAGATATATATTTGGATTTGAGAAAATGTTGAGATTTAAATACCTACCATTTGTGACTGATTTACGTAGATATTATTGATATAACTTTTTCTATATTATTGGATCATCATATTATTAACAACTAGCTGTTGCCCGCGGCTTCGCACGCGTTGTTCCTATGGAAACGTTTATAGGTTTTCCCGGCAATTATTAGATTTTTTCTCGCCTTAAAACCATCCTTGAACTTCAACGAACATTTAAAAAAAAATCAGCCAAATCGGTCAAGCCGTTTTCATGTTATGTCGTGACAACGGAAAACGGGTTTCATTTTTATATAAAATATATAGATTTATCATTAGGTACATAAAACTTAGGTTAACTGGATTAGTTAGTTAACCCAAGCGCCTCTTGTCTTATTGCCAGAAATGGCAAAAGCTTAATTTTTGCGGATTTAATTAGCCTAAGCTACTTATATTTACCTATACTACTCGTATAGTATTATAATATCTGTGCCTATACTTAGATGCGTAAATCAACTTTTATAAATTTTAGAACATTAGGAAATAAAAAATTGTTGGTATCATCGAAATTGTGATTCTTGACTTAAGGCCCATACACCAGTGAAAGTGGCGCCCCCAACTATTTTATCTTATTGTTACGTTAAACGCAGCAAGTTTTAAAAATCCATCGTTCAGTTTGTGGTATCTATTATAAGTTATTTATTAATGCCTTTGTAATAGTTTCATTTTGTAAAGCTTAGGCACAGATACGAAGTTGCGCTTTTTGGCCACCAAACTCTATTTTCGCATCTCCTCCTAAACTTTATGAGATAAAATTATTTAAGAGGTATTAAAAAATAGCTTATAATTGATACCACAAACTGAACGGAACGTAGAATAAAAATTTCTATGATAAACGTAAAAATATGATAAAATAGGTATCGCTGTCATATTGGCTCGGGTATGCGCCTTAAGGGTAGGTACACTGTTTGTCATCAGTGATCGCGGCCTAATTGTATGCTATCTCACCCTCGTGATAGAATAAAATGCACAATGATTTATTGGTAATACATCCCCCGGCCGAACAGACTGTTAGCACAGGGCTTCTCATAGAAAATATATTGAATGTATCTCTTCGAAATAAACTTATTTTAAGGCGCATACCCGAGCCAATCTGACAACGATACCCATTTGATCATATTTTTACGTTTATTATAGGAATTTATAAAAATCCTACGTTCACATTGTGGTATCTATTATAAGCTATTTTTTAATACCTCTGTAATAATTTTATAACATATAGTTTAGGAGGAGATGCGAAAATAGAGTTTGGTGGCCAAAAAGCGCAACTTCGTATCTCTGCCTAAGCTTTACAAAATGAAACTACTACAGAGACATTAATAAATAGCTTATAATAGATACCACAAACTGAACGTAGGATTTTTAAAAATTCCTGCCCTTAACGTAATAATAAGATAAAATAGTTGGGGGCGCCACTTTCGGTGGTGTATGGGCCTTAAGTAATAGCTAAACTTTGTCGGTACGAACGAACAATTCAACGGTTAGGTATTAAACTTTTCATTTTAAAGTTTTCTTTCCCTGTACCTATGTTATATTTTCGCCCAAAGTTAAGCTGAAATTGGTGTTGAAATACGAAAGTTTAGAAGTTTGTATTTATCAAACTTTTTTACGGTTTTAATTGTATACAAACATAGTTTATGACGATTTAAATTGATTTCATCATTAGTTTTGAATGGTCAACATCAAACAGCCTTCCAGTTACCCTTCCACGTTTGTATGAAAAAATGAGCGGCTAGTTCCACCTTAAGCATATGATTTTAAGGTTTAGTCCGTTTTCGCAATTGTAGTTTCACAATTGACTGTGAAAAAAGAATTATTTTTCACAGTTTCGTAATTAACTGTCAAACAAGAAATTCTTTTCTGTTTTCGTAATCGAATATTTTTCTCCTTTCGTAGTTAATTACTAAAAACATATCCATTTTCTTATTTCACAATTAATTACGAAACAAGAATTAGTCGCACTATTGAACTCCTTGGTAAATAAATTACTTGAGGTCCTAAACTAACCTCCTTCCTTCAGTTTAATAAAGAAAAAAATCGATTGTGACATTATCCTTATATTTATTGTATCAATTTTCTATTTTGCAATTACGGTTTCACTAGGACTTTGAAAGCGGAATTATTCTTCACTTGTGACCCTTGAAACCTATTTTCACAATACATTATATCAGACTACAGTATTATGGCTGATTCTTCTGAGTGCACTGCATCAAAAAGTTTGAATTATGAAATTCGGTTCATTCCCACAAAGAGAGGAGGCCAAGCATTACTATACAATGGCCGTAAATATCACAAAAAGAGTACGTACGCTGACCGTAATACATTTTGGCAGTGTTACAGCAAAACAACATGCAAGGGTAGCATAACGCTGAGTGAAGAAAACTTCATAGTAAAATCAAAGTATCATAACAGTGATTGTTTGGCAAATGACGCTAAATGCATATTTGAACAAGAACTTAGTGCTCTGAAAAAAAAAGTGTGCACTAACAACTATCCTATTCAGAAACAATTTGACGAAATGGTTTGTGAACTCAACGATAAAGGAGTAAACTTTCTTCACGAGTTACCTAAATTTCAGAACATCAAAACCGGTTTATACAAAGAAAGATACAGAAACTTGGGAGTGCCCAAACTACAATTTAGATCGCCTCAAGAGGTAATAGTGCCGATTAACTTTAAACATTTACTCATCGCCGATTACAATGATGTCGATATGAGAATCCTCGTGTTTGGTTCCCCTGATACGCAACAAATAATACATCGCTTTCAGCACTTTTTTCTTGATGGTACTTTCAAATCGTGCCCACTTCCGTTTAAACAATTGTATAGTATACATGGATTTGATGTCGAAGCAAAAAAGGTAGTACCAATTTTTTTTGCGTTCTTACGAAACAAGAATGAAAGAACGTATGAGATATTATTCCGAATGATTAAAAATCAAATCCCAAGTTGGAAACCAGTAAAAATGACTTTAGATTATGAACAAGCAGCTATGAAAGGCGTTCAAACCGTATTTCCAGACACAATAGTAAAGGGTTGCTATTTTCATTTATGCAATACCCTCTTTCGAAAATCAAAAGCCCTTGACATGAATTCAAGGATTCAAAGACGTCATGTCGCCCGTTGTGCCGGCTTAGCCCGTCTACCTTTAACATTTCTCAAGAATGGGTACGAGTATGTGATGAAAAGAAGCCCAACGGATGAAAAAAGTACAATATTTAATAAGTACTTCCAAAATAAATGGATGAAAGACATCGGATTTGTCAAAAAGTGGTGCTGTGAAGATGAGGAAATCCGAACTACAAACCCAGTTGAGGCATGGCACTCGCGAATAAATAAATATGTTGGAAGAAAAAACCCTAATCTGGCACAAATACTGGAAGTTTTAGAAAAAGAAACTAAGCTTCGTAATTTTAAACCTGCTATGAAAATAAATAAAAATTATCAGGAAATCGATGAAGAGATTAAAAAAACAATAGCAGAATTATGTAATAACGAGATTACGGTCGGGCACTGTGTGGAGATCATTGCTCCATTTAGTTATTAAATAAGCTCAGAAGTATTATTTTAAAGTAAAAAGTATATTTTTTGTTAAGTATGTAAGAATAAGAATTTTATTTTAAATGTAAAAGAGGTTTTTCTATTTCGAGAAAAATAAAGGGAATTATTTACCATTTTCATATTTTTATTTCTTCCAATTCACTTTCGGAGATCGATACTTATGGACCGTGCTAGGAACGTATGTGTCAGATATGTGAAAATTATGAACCGGTTACGGAATTGTCTGGTGGGCAAAGTCATAATATAGAGGTACGTTTCATTGCAAATAGTACTTGTCCGTTACGTTCCTAGCATGGTCCTAGTGGTTGAAGTTAATAACGAAACAGTGAAAAATAATTCTTTTTTCACAGTCAATTGTGAAACTTGATTGCGAAAACAGAAAAGAATTTCTTGTTTGACAGTTAATTACGAAACAGTGAAAAATAATTCTTTTTTCACAGTCAATTGTGAAACTACAATTGCGAAAACAGAAAAGAATTTCTTGTTTGACAGTTAATTACGAAACAGTGAAAAATAATTCTTTTTTCACAGTTAATTGTGAAACTACAATTGCGAAAACGGACTAAACCGATTTTAATAGGTATTATGCATTGATTAATTATGGTATTAGGGTCAAATTAGGGTACTCATTCCGGCTACATAGTCAAAATGCCAAAATATCGGATGTTTTGTTTATTTGAATGCACATTTTGGTGTGTGGCAGCAGTCACCAGATTTTGATTTTCGTAGATTCTTTGGGGCAGGGCTCATCTATTTTGTTGTAAATCGTTAAAATTTTATTATTTTTCATAACTTACTATCATAGCTTTCGCGTCTTGCTAAGCATACCTCACCAATTTCAAAAAGACTGCGACTCACCGATATTCATTATGTATCTAACAATTCCTCCTAACAATTCAATCTCAGTCGCGCACTCTTTAAAATTTTCAGGGCTGTCTCTGCTTGCTGATTGTTTTTCATACTGATGTGTTTCTACCACTGCGCACTTACTTTTCCCTAAAACCCGGAAAAGTCCCTAAAATTTCGCGGCTCGCTTCGCTCGCCGTGGTTTATTGTTAGTGGTGTCGCGTGTCTCAAATTCTTGGGCTACGACCTCGCCTTATGAAGGTACATTAGGTATATTCTTTGTTTTTTTCACCTGACCCCCCTTTACAGAATCCTGGCTATTAGTGCAGTCATTTAAGCTTAAATTAGGTAAGAATCTCGGAATTCGAGATACCCAGCTGTAAGTCTGTAAATACTTGTATATCGACACTCTAAAAGTTGTCTCAAAACCTACATTATGGTAGGGTGTGCACAACTATTAAATTTCTAGGTCAAAGGTCACAAAAAAACCGTTTTTTGTCAATATCTCATTTCCTATGGGTTTTTTGCTATTTGTAGGTATGATCAATATTGTAGCAGATAAAATTCTCTACAAATTTTGTTCTTATTTTTTTTTTATACGGTGAACCGTTTTCGAGTTAGAGGGCGGTCACAGCATCACTTCAGGTCAACCGGTGCTCCGGTCGAAAACGCGCCATAATAATATATAGTTGATGAACTATCAATAAATCAATGATTATAAATATTTGCCAATTTTTATTAACTATTATACTAGCTGCGCCCCGCGGCTTCTCTCGCGTTGTTCCTATGGAAACGTTTAAAGGTGATTTTGAGCTTAAACATACCTAGAGTGGGTACTGTTAGTAATAAGGAAGTAAGTCATTGTGTTATTTATAATGTTATTAGTATTATTGTGAGAAACAGCTCTAGTGCACAATTTAATGTATAAACTTATATACTTCATGGCGTTTTCATTTCGAGTTTACTAAATAAGTGGGTACCTGTACCTAGCTACTTACATAAACTGTTTATAAAACTACAGACAAGACAATAAAGGTCCAATTATTCAATAATATAAGTCTTGCCTCTTGGACAGAGCGATTTGCGCGAGGTGATGATTTAGTCCTATTCTGCCTACACCAAGGAAGAGGCAGTTGCTGGCATTCAAAGAGGAAGGGGTGGTAACAGCTGTTAAAAAGTTAATATCTACCGCACTTATAGTTTAAACATATTATGCCATTACACTCAAATACCTACCTTATGGCGTGAGCCCTATATGTAGGAAATGAGAAATGGAAGGAGCCGGTAATTGCCTTCTCGGCTAAAATACTTAGGACTTATAAATACCCAAATATTCAGGATTTTACCTAGATCTAAACTAATCATTAGGGTAGTAGTAGGTACATACAAACAAAACAAGTAGATAAGACAATAGCAGTAAAAGTCGAGTCTAAATATCAGAATTTGTGATTCATTACAACAGCTCAGTTGATTCTTGTACTTTTTTATATACCTACTTCTCAAAATAACGATATTGTGATTTTTTAGACAGAATAAAAAACTTAAAATTTTATCAGATTTTTATTTCCATTGCTCCTACAAATTACACACAACGGGCGCCATTTTTCTTCATTTTCAACTTCCTCATAAATTTGGTTTCTTTTTGATAAGCGTACCTACTCTGCTGCCTCATGCTGCAGCTGCCGGAGCCTCTCCATCCGTATGTTGGTGGTGGACCAGACCGCTTTCAACGAATTAATTTCATGCGGAAGTTGTAGTGGACCTCCTCGTACGCGAGCCTCAACAAAGTCCTCATCCAAAAACGGACACATTGTAGGATATTTGCGATTTTACCAAAGGTTTTCGTGCCTTAGTTTACTTTAATACTATACTTATAAATCTGTGGTTGATGCTAAAAGGAGTTAGCGGACCACTGCAGATCGCTGGTCAGTTCGCAGTTTCACTAATTCACCAGTTCACTCTTAAGGCGCGGTCGTCGCTACAATGACAAGTTGCCTTATGTCAGGCAAGTAAGTCTATACAGTAGATAACTATTTCAGTTGGTATGGCGGATAAGGCGAATGCTAGGTTGAATCGATTCAAATAGGTAGGTAAGTATTTCTCGAAACGCTAATAGGCGAGCCAGGAGAGGATGGCCGCACTTTTGTGATTTTTAAAACCATCTGAGACATAGAATATAGTCCTTATAATTCCGAAAAAAATATATGTATTACTTGAGGATCTATTCTAGTCAAAGTCGCAGTCAGTTACATGATCGAATGAACTTCACTCGATAGAAAAAAATCCCAAAGTTACCTCTTTTCGTCATGTTTTTTCAATATTATGACTAAACTACTGATAATTTTAATATTTTTTTTGTACTAACCTAACGACACTTAACATTTCTAAACATAGTCGCAGAGTTTGACTTGATAAAATGATTAACTTAATGACTATGCTTAAATACCTACAAAATCCACGAGTCCGGCAACTTGGCGGACGTGATCAGTCGCGCGCTGGCGCTCACGGACGACGGACCTGTGTCAATTTTTTCCGCGGCAATTTAATTTTGTCGAGTTTTCGTGAAGAATTTATAATTGTTGCAAGTTATCCATAATGGGTAATTGACCTTTCATTCTTAGAATCTTCAATTTCTGATCGATAAATTCCTAAAGATAATACTCGTATTATCATGCTTCGAAACTTACGGTCATAGTGCCGACCAGAATATCAGTAGGTATAACTACTAATCTCGCTATGTATGATTTATAACCGACTTCGAAAAAAGGAGTAGGTTCTCTGTTCGGCTGTCTGTATGTTTATTTTTCTATGTATGTTCACCGATTACTCCGTCATTTATGGACCGATTTGGATGATTCTTTTTATTTGTATAGAGGATGCTTCCGACGTGGTCATAAAAAAATTATTACCGAAAGATTCGTATTTATCCCATCTTTTTTTAAATTTTTAAAAGTAATCAAATTATGATATTTAAAATTTTGTCTAGACCGGAACTGCGTGCCGTTTGCTAACGAAAAATAAATGTGTGTGTACTTATATATAGAAATGAAACCTGTGCAATAGGTGCTATAGCTGATGATGATTATAGGTGGTGGTGCAATAGGTGGCCTACTTTATTTACTTTTTATCGTAGGACAATGGGGCAGCCCAGCAACACCCGCACAATAAATAAAAACTAAAAATTGGTTCTATCAAACACAGGGACTTTACGTTACTGAAAGACGACTCTGTGCTCGGAATCTGGTCTGGAGAAAATCAACCCTTACTTACAAAACGTCCTCTCATCTCCTGAGCCACAATCAGATTTGCAACCACGTACACAAC
Organism: Eupithecia tripunctaria; assembly: GCA_955876795.1. Lineage (NCBI taxonomy): Eukaryota > Metazoa > Arthropoda > Insecta > Lepidoptera > Geometridae > Eupithecia > Eupithecia tripunctaria. The sequence continues at coordinate 142,577 of OY041599.1, read as the reverse complement.
AAAATGAATTTTAGAGAATTTTGAGATAATATCTATTCAATTTAATAAATTTGTAGTTTTTTTGTTTATGCCAAACGGAATTTGAAATCAATAACTAAATAAGGACGTAGTTATGCAAACAGGGACCAACCCATAAAATGTTACTTTCGAGATAATAGGGTATATGCATGTGACTTTAAAAAGGTAATATTTTTTTTACGTAATTGCTATTGATAAATAAATATACCTGTATATTTATTTTTGTATTTTATGATGTTTTTATTGTGAAATTTTAACGCAACGCTTTTGGCTCCCAAACCATGACGTCATACTTAAACATTTTTGTTCGGGCATGAAGTTTTGACTTTGAGTTAACATAGGGGATCCCATGAACTGTGATGTCACGAAATGCAAGGGCTAACATAACAGCGTTTTTATCATCCAAAACAGAGTGTAGTTTTACTTTTTGTTTTTTTACCTAATCATTTAAAATTTTTTGGCTGTTATATTTTTTTTTCGATTAACCTTAATAAACGATTTAAAAAAATATCCATGCATATACCCTATTTAGTTTAAAGAAAAAAACTTGTGAAGATGTCGAGGTAGCTCATATGTGTTCAATTAATTTACAGTCTTGTGCGGGGGTGTGAAGGGCTTTATAGAGAGCCTAAATTGTTTAGATTTTTTTTATGGTCAAACAAGTAGTATTATTTTTGTGGGTTGTTTCCCCGTAACAAAAGGTTTGTCAGGTTCCTTTGTGTAAAAATAAAAGTAAATCATTAAGTTTATTTATGTTTTACTAAAAAAAACTTACAAACTAAATATTTAACACAGGTAAGTTAAGTGGTTCAAACAATCATCAAAAATTATCATTATGACTCGGATACAAGCTAAAATTAGTGTGTTTTTAATCCATTATTCCAAGTTGTAATACTATTCGTATATGATTATTTAAATGTCTATGTAAATCTGGGTTCTGACCAGCGCGTAAATAGTGCTGATACCCATACTGATTTTGTTATATATAATATAACAATATCAGTATGGGTATCAGCACTATTTTAATGAAGTGTACTTATTGTCTTGTTTTATGTTACAATGTTAAACAACAAGTAGTAGTTATATTAATTAATGATTTTATTGGTATTATCGCGCCTTCTGTTATTACCCGATAAAATCATGAATTATGTTAACAAATAGCGATTTTTTAATAAGTTTTATTAGTTATATTACATGTTAATAGATTTCTAAATTTCCAATGCTAGGTTGATCAAAAAATTATGGTATTGTCTATACAGATCTTAAAAATACCATTATTAGAATGTTTTTGAAAATCTAAAAACCTCTCTGTGTTGAGTAGTTGGGTGTTGCTGTGAGCAAAACATGTTTTTTTTTCGAAAATGTTATTTTAAAATACTTCTTGACATGGATCAAACAGTTCATACATTTGTATGAGAAATCGTTTAGAAATTCAAATCGATACCAGTTTAAAAGCGATAAATTTTAATCATGACCTAATTAGATGCCTGCTAAAATTAGGTAGACGTTGAAAATATAATGAAAAAAAGAGTTAAAGCTACTTTCACCTAAATTGAGTGGTTTTAGATCTATCGATCTTTTTTTAGAGATGTTATCCTAATTTTAAATGTGTCAGTCTAATTTTTAAACCATAGAATAGTAGCTTTTATTTATTCGAAATTCCTAAATCCGAATTTTAGCTAATCCTAAAACAACAGAATCGGCTCCATTGTCGTCTTCTTCTAAAATCTATTTATGATTAGATTTGTGTCCAGCCTGTTTATCTCCCCCCTCCATTAAAAAAACGCTCCTCCTTGACTGGGGGGGGGGGGGGGGCCCAGTCAAGGAGGAGCGTTTTTTTAATAGAGTTGTATTTACCCTCTTTTTCTTTGAAGATACCTTAAGAGTTTTTAAAAACATGAACTTATCACACACAAAATTATCTGTTAGCTAATACTCTCGAGAAAACGTTCTAGGCCTGTTTTTCTTTGAAACATCATTATTGAGAAGGTACCGTTCACAGGTTTTTCTTTTACGCAAGTTACTAGACATAGGTTCTAAGCTAAATATGAACCAATTTCATAGAATTTTATTAATTTCGATTATTTTTCCTGTTTTGAAACTTTACCGTTGCTTTACTTTGGACAGTCACAGCGATAATCTAAAAATGCTGGTTATCGTTTTCTTCCTTGAATTAACATAGGATCATCATCATCATCATCATCATCAGCCTATATTAGTCCACTTATGGACATAGGCCTCCCCTAATGAGCGCCATAGCGCCCTGTCTTCAGCTTGACGCATCCAGCATCTGCCTGCAGTCTTTCGCAGATCGTCATCCCACCTGGCCGGAGGGCGTCCTACACTACGTTTGCCGAGTCGCGGTCTCCACTCAAGAACTCGTTTACCCCAGCGGTTATCGGTTCTTCGCGAGATATGGCCGGCCCACTGCCACTTCAGTTTGCTAATTCTTTGAGCTATGTCGATAACTTTGGTTCTCTGTCGGATGTATTCGTTACGAATCCTATCCTTCAGAGAGACTCCGAGCATAGCTCTTTCCATAGCTCGCTGAGCGACTTTAAAGTGGTGGACCAGCCCTATCGTTAGTGTCCACGTCTCAGCTCCGTAGGTCATGACGGGTAGGACGCACTGATTGAAAACTTTCGTTTTCAAGCATTGCGGTATGGATGACGAGAAGACTCGACGTAGCTTTCCAAACGCTGCCCAGCCTAGCTGAATCCTCCTCTTGGCCTCCTTCTCAAAATACCATAACCATAAATAATAATAACATAGGATAAATTGAGATAATTCCCCTTTTTCTCGATTATATTGACCGTTTTTCAGTTTTTTGCCCTGTTTTGGTCTTCCTAGACACGATCCAGTGGTTTCCTTGTGGTTTGGTTCTAGTTTGTATTATTGAAATGTCAAAGTTTTATGGGTACCATATGCTATGTTTCCATTTAAAATATTAAATCGGCTGATTATTGTAAAACACGCAGCATGGTTCTAAAAATGCTGGTTTGTAGCTAGTTTAATGCTAGTTTGTAAAATATGAAATTACCAAATTTGGGTTAGTTCCCGTGTGACCTACTCATATCTTTGCTGCTTTCTTTGCTAGAGTCGTTAGATAGCCAGGATCTTATTTGAGCACATAGAATACATGACTTGGAACCTCCCTGTGCACATAACTCCATTTCGACCAAGTTGTGGGTTGGTCCCTGTTTGTATAACTACGTCCTAAAGAAGATCAATAACCAATTAGAGAATATAACAAACGTAGTTAGACTTACTACTTTTTATTAAAGGTTGCACTAAAAATCATTAACATAAATAAATAATGTTGGATAATCCACACAGCATCATCTAGCCCCAAGCTAATCAAAGATTGTGTTATAGGTACTAGATGACTGATAGGAACCTATCTATACTAGAAAACATTACATAGATAGTTAAATTTACCATACATAGAAAATACCTAAAACACCCGGAACAAATATTTGCAGATCGTACAAACATTTTCCCAATGCGGGAATCGATCCCACAACCTTCTGCGTCGCAGGCGGACCTTCGCCGCTGCGCCACTAATATCGTCTAACAGACAATAACCGTAATCATACCAATAACTCTTTCCCTCTCCATGTTGTAGGTATATAAATAAAAACTTTTTTTATCATCCTCCATTATAATACATATACAGGTTACTTTTTTTATTTACGAAACTTACGAATATTTTACTATTCTATAAACAAATAAAATCTAAAAAAAATATCACTGCATTCTATACATACTGTGACGCTGGCGGAGTTACGCAAGTTCACCGGCGCTGCGTCCGCGCGATGTATTTTACGCGCGGCCCTGGACAGCGCTAAATGCCTACTAATGCAAGTCTACGCGGCCTTAATCAAAGAAGATAAATCGTTAGATACGCTCTTTCCGTCGTGAGACCGAGCCGTGCGTGTTTGTTGCCAAACGAAGTTTCTGAGCTCACAGACTTGTCTTTGTCATTCGTGAATTGTGTGTTGTTGGTGGTGTGCTTGTTCACTAAAGTCCGTGCTAGATGATTGGACAATGTGAAGACACAATTAAAAGCAATAATAACTTATATTTGTTGATAAAAACACTAATTTTATTTACTCATAGTGTGCGTGTGTAAACGCACGCATTCAATGAAAATGCCACAGTTTTTAAATCATAAATCATTTATTCAGAAACAACCATACAACTGTGTTTGAACAGTAGGTACTTACACCAAAATATCATGCAGTCTGAGGAGTCTGTTCCGGCCCGGCTTCTCGCTTCTCTCTCGAGATAGTCTAGTCTAGACGCTCCTCTTGTCTCTGCTGCTTTATTTTAGTTCGTTAAGTTGTGGTTGAAGCATGCATAATTTTTCATTCAAAATATCAATTTTTGATGAGAGTTTGGCGTCGATGTCCTGTCTGTTGGCCAATCGCAGCAATAGCTTTTGTAACCGCATCCATTATTACTTGATTACTTTAGGTACCTACTGTTTATATAAATATAATATAAAATAAAAATTTGATTTTATATTGATAAGCTTAATTTATTATTGATATGGTTATGGAATAAACGGCTTTTTATTTATTTATTATTCATATCTGCATTATATTGTTTATGAATGTCTTCAAGATCTTCAAGTACAAAGTTCCTACCTAGATAGGTACAATTGTAACGTAATACGTTACATACTTTCGTATTTATAAAAAACATTTTAAATTAATTTTATTCTAATCGATTAAAACATTACAATTAGTCAAATCAAAGCCACTCGACTAATTGCGAGTCTATGATAGACGGCCCATAGATAAGTTCGTCAACACGTCGCTAACTTCACGTCACTCGCGATGACTGTCTATGGCCTTCAATTTGGTCGAGTCACTTTCGCTGCGCAGGAGACGGACAAAGGAGCAATCTTGGCTCGATAACTTTATTTTATCATCCCTCCTTGCCATTTTAATATAATACAATATTATATTTGTATATCTGTGAAGTTTTATAAACCCCGTTGGGTAAGTTTTGCACTGATTCGTAATGTAGGCTGTAATCACTCATTCCAATGCTCAAAGAATGACATGGAGCTTTCTTTCAACTTGCCATGTCATCCCTCATACCCATTGTTCACGGGCTAAGGATTTTCATAGCTTTAATTTACATATTCATGTTCATTTCTTCACACTTCACTCTGTATTATTTTTAGTAAATTCTATTTTCACATATTTGTAAAATCATCTCCCGTTCTGATTGTGACTTCCACGGCATCATGAACCCTTAGTGCTTCTGCTTTTTGTGTTGCCGTGGGAGCCCGTCACCTTGCAAGACCTGGCTGTAATGCCTTGCTTTATGCGCATTCCAGGGTTCAAAGTCCACCCAGGCAGTCTTCGTTTCCGGCCGGACTTTCAACGAGCGCCCCCTTTTTTTGGACCTGGACCTTCTCAACGCCTGAACCTTTCGCCGTCGGGACGCTGCTACACCCGCGGCGCACTAAAAGGACAGTACTGGTGAGAAAAACAAGTAGAAGACTTATAACCGGTAGAATCAGCCATCTGTAGGATTTAACGAACCCACTTACTAGCCCCTCTGGCGAGTTAGTATAACTTAGTTTAATAAGCATCATAGCCCCTCCGGCTCGATACTTGATCTTTATTAATTAAATTGTAACTTATTTAAACGTGTCTTTAATTTTAATTCTGGTAGGTTTAGTAGTCCGTAGCTTCCCGAGTCCCTAAAACCGGAAGGTTCCCTAAGACCGGACAGTTACTAACGGGACTTTTACCTAAGACCGGACAGCAGTTTTTTTAAGGCGGGACACTGGCGCCCTTTATCCGTGGTTAATACAGCTGATTCTACTTGGTTCTTCCTTTTGTTTTTTTCTTTAGTTTATGCATGTTGGTGGTAGTTTTATGTAAAACGTATTTTGTTTGGTTTTTAATCTTATAAGCTACTGAGGTGCACGTAAGTACTTAGGTTTTATTTTTTAATAGTAAACTCTAGTCATTTTACATTATAACTATACACATTTTTTTTTCTTTACTTTTGACACGCTTGTTTTTTATTACAAGTTGTTATTAATTTTATATTTATGTACAGTACCGAACAGTACACACCAGTAGCTTCCTTTTTTTTGATTTTGCACAACTTTTTTTTTAACTTTTCACTTTCCATCTCATTAAAACCATACGTTTCATTCATTTATTTTGTAACAGAACGGCGAGCTTTATTTTATTCAGTGCACAACTTATCTAACAGTTCAGTTTATTTCTCACTGCTAAAACATGTTGCCCGTTAAGTTTTTGTCCCTCCAAAAATCGGAGTTAGAGTATGAGGTTCGCATACGAGGCGATACTCCAGCATCATCTGTTGAGGAGTAACGCAAACAAATAGTAAAGTTAGGGCCTGAGCATCCATCAGAACATATATTAGAATCTCCGCTTGATATTAGGCAGGACCTTAAAGGTTGCTTAGATGTTCTGACAAAAGTTAAAACTAATCTGGATGTGGTCGATATTAGTACTTCTTCGCTCATGCGAACTCAAAATATGCTGAACCACTTATATAACCGTATTGAGAGGATAGACCGCGGTGACGACTTAAAAAAAGAGTTTGATGATGTAGTGGCAGCATACAAAGTTTATGCGCTCAAGTGTTCTGCTCTGCAAAACAAATCTGCAGCTAGTGCTTCTTCAAGCGTAAGCACTGTTTCCAACGAAACCATACGCAGTGCATCGGATGGCCAACAGAGCATGATTAACGTGACATGCGATCGCGTTTCCTCCGAATTGTCTCACTTAAAATACAACGGCAAGTCATGTGTCCGTTCTTTTATACAGCGTGTTGACGAATTTATGGAGGCACGTAATATCCCTTCATCGAAAGTCCTTCGATACGCGTCTGAAATTTTTCAGGATGATGCCCTTCATTGGTATCGCGCGACTAAAGATAGGGTCAACTCGTGGACCGAATTGGCAATTTCACTTAAAGAAGATTTTGGTCAAACCGATAATGACTATAGGTTTATTTCAGAGATCCGTGCTCGTACTCAAGGGGAAAGTGAAAACATCACTATATACCTCTCTATAATGAAAGACATGTTTTCGCGATTGTCAAAACCCATTCAAGAGGCGGAACAATTGGAAATCCTCCTTCATAATATTAGGCCCTGCTATGCTAGCACCCTAGCCTCAGTAGCCCAGATTTCCAGCATTGATGATCTGCGTGCACTATGTCGTAACTTTGAAGCTATTCAGGCACGTCTCTCTCAATTTCAAGAGCCGCCCAAAGTTACTTCTGGTACACTTGCACCGGAGTTTGCATACAATGCTGATAGGGGCTCGAATAGATCTAATAACTTTTATAACAATCAAAATAGATATAATACTAATAATTATAATAGGAATCACAATAATACTGATAATAAAGATAAAATTCAAACAAATATCCACGCAGTCGCTACCACTAGCAAGGAACCTTATTGTCCAAGGTGTCGCACTAACTCGCACCATTTGCGACAATGCAAGGCTCCGCGCGATATCGTATGTTTTAAATGTGGGAAGAAGAACGTCAAAACTCCTGATTGCCCTGACTGTCGTAAGAAGAAGTCTTCTACGCCAAAAAACGAGTAGACCAGATTTGTAGCAATTTTGATAAGCAAGATTGGGAATCTTGGCTTAATTTTATACGAACCTTCCGCTCTTCATATAAAATTTCTACAATTCTGGGCTCTAAACCGATAAACGATTCTCGTCCCTACGTTAATATCAAAATCAATAATATTGACGCCTGTGGCTTACTTGATTCTGGTGCTGCAGTCACTGTTTTAGGAAATAATTTCCATAAGCACCTTGTTGATTGCACTTTGCATACAAATGATCGTATTAATATGGTAGCTGCTGGTGGTCAATCTCTAAATAGTATTGGTTATATCAATGTGTCAATATCGTTCCAGGATCAATTACACATTCTCAGAGCTTATGTTGTTCCTGAGGTTGAAACTCCTATTATTCTAGGTGTAGACTTTTGGCGTGCTTTTGGAATTTGTCCTAAATATTTAAACTCAATTAAAATGTCCTCAATTTCGTTGGCAGATTTGAATCTGAATTGTAACACTGACGCGACGTTTATTCAGTCTTATGACAATCTTATTGATTCTCAAAAATCTATAGCTGACAATATAATCGCTCAATTTAAATCAATTTCTACAGAAGAGAAGGGTTTAGGTAGGACTTCTAGACCTTCGTGATACATCGTCGGCCGCATCTTCGCTTTCCATCATGTGAGAATTGTGAGATTGCGGTCAAACGAAGGACTATTTCTGATAAAAAAAAAAAAAAAAAAGGACTGATTTAGTTTGCCATCGCATCGACACTGGAGATACGCCGCCAATCCGACAACGCTACTACAGGTTGTCCCCTGAGAAACAGCGCATTCTCGTTGACCAGGTCGATGAAATGTTGTCTCTTGATGTCATAGAGCCTTGCGAGAGTGCGTGGTCCTCTCCCGTCATCATCGTTACCAAGAAAGATGGAAGTCCTAGGTTCTGCCTCGATAGTCGCAAGCTTAACGCGGTTACGAAACGAGACTCCTATAATTTGCCTTATGTCTCAGAAATTTTGGATAGTCTTCGTGATGCTAAATACTTGTCAAGCATTGATTTGTCTAAGGCATTCTGGCAGGTCCCTATTGCACCCGAAGATCGAGATAAGACAGCCTTCTATGTACAAGGCAGGGGCTTATATCGCTTTAAAACAACCGCTTTCGGCCTTACAAACGCTCCCGCGACACAGCAGCGTCTCGTTGATTTGCTTTTTACTGACAGAGAGTATAAAACTTTCGCTTATCTGGACGATATTGTCATCGTTAGTTCGACTTTTGAAGAACACGTATCCCGTTTGTTGCGTCTCTTGGATAGGTTGAAGCAAGCTAATTTAACTGTTAATCTTAGTAAATGTCAATTCTTTCGCAGCGAGCTAAAATACCTGGGTTATGTTATTGATGCCCATGGTCTGCGTACAGACCCTAATAAGGTAGAGGCTATTCTCAACTTTCCAACCCCTACTAATAGAAAGGAACTAAAACGCTTTCTCGGCACTGCTACTTGGTACCGACGTTTTGTGCCGAACTTTAGTACTGTAGCTGGTCCACTAAATAAACTCACAGCAAGTGGTAAAAAAGCTCCTCCTTTTCAATGGACACCTGAAGCTGACATAGCATTTAACGCATTAAAGGAATCTCTTATTTCTGCACCTGTACTTTCTTGTCCAGATTACTCCAAACCTTTTGAAGTCCATGCGGACGCTAGTAATTATGGTGTTGGCGCTATGTTGACGCAGATGATAGAAGGTAAAGAACATCCCGTGGCCTATATGAGCAGATCGTTTAACAATGCTGAGAAAAACTATAGCATCACCGAGAGAGAAACTCTCGCTGTGCTGACTGCTATAGAACATTGGCGTTGTTACCTTGAAAACGGTCATACTTTTACGGTGTACACTGACCATTCTGCGTTAAAGTGGTTTTTGTCTTTAGAAAATCCAACTGGTCGACTATCTCGCTGGGGAGTACGTTTGTCATCTTTCAACTTTGAGATCAAACACCGTCGTGGAGTTGATCACGTCATCCCTGATGCTTTATCGCGATCTTTTCCCACTGCTGCCATTTCTCTTGCCAATTCCTTTTCCAATACCAACGATGACTGGTATAAAAATATTTACAATGGTTGTCTTAACGCTCCAAGTCAGTATCCAAATTTTTGCATCAAAAATAATTCTTTATACAGGCTTTCTAAATCTAAATCTAATCTAACATCAGAATTTGCTTGGAAAGAAGTAGTAGTCCCTAGTGAATTTCGCGATGGTATCATCACAGAGAACCATTCAGAACCTACAGCTGAACATCTTGGCATCTTTAAAACATACCGGCGGTTGTCACTGACACATTACTGGCCGGGCATGCATCAGGATGTTGTCAAGTTTGTAAGCGCTTGCTCTGTGTGTTCTTCTTATAAGCCGCAAAATCACACTACTCTTGGCCAAATGGGGCGACCCAAACAATGTTCAAGACCATTCCAAATGATCTCTATTGACTTTGTTGGTCCTCTACCCGCCACTCGTAAGCAAAATACTTTCATGCTTGTTGTAACTTGTTGCTTTTCGAAATACTGTCACATATTTCCAATGCGTCGTGCTACTTCAGATGCCGTCGTAAAAGTTTTAGAAGAATCAATTTTCCTTATACATGGTGTTCCTCAAACAATTTTTCTTGACAATGGAAGTCAGTTCATTAGCTCTACAACTGATTCCTTGTTTAAAAAGTATAAAATCCCTAATATTTACTTTACCCCAAAATACACACCACAGATTAACACCGTTGAACGTTATAATAAAACTATCGTTACTAGTCTGTCCTCATTTGTAGAAAATGACCATCGGACATGGGACACTTTTATCCCAAAGGTACAGTTTGCGATAAACAGCTCCGTAAACGAAGCCACTGGTTACACTCCGGCTTTTCTTGTTTATGGTAGGGAGCTTGTTGTGTGTGGATCGCACTATACTGACAATGACTTAGGCGATGAAGTGCTATTCCTTCCACGTGATATCTACGCAGAAAATCGTGGTTGTCTTTCTTCTGTATTTGATGATGTGCAGGCGTCACTGTGGCAGGCACATGTAAAGAATACAGCACATTATAACTTACGCAGGAAGCATGCAGAGTTTAACGTTGGTGATGTTGTTTATAAACGTACTTTTATTTTGAGCGACAAAGATAAATATTTTTGTAAAAAATTAGCCCCTAAATTTATAAAATGCCGTATTATTGAAAAACGGTCTCCCTTGGTATATGTCTTAGAACAGGGTTTCGCAAAGTGGGGTACGCGAACCCCTAGGGGTTCGCCATTCGACGGCAGGGGGTTCGCGACCAGATTTACGTAATGGTGGCGAGAGGACTCTGAGTCTCCTGAGGTCGCGAGAGGAATGCGTCCGCTCAGGTAATTCAAGACTTTTCGCATTATTATGCCGAGACATGGGTGGTACGTGAACATGATTCATTACTACTACACTGTGAAGTACGCTGGTTGTCAAAAGACAGGATATTAGCTCGGTTTGTTAAACTTCGTCACGAAATCTATATATTTTTGAAAGACAGTGACTTCAACCTTAAATTCCGATTTGAAGATGAAACCTGGCTTAAAAGAGTAGGTAACATATTTAGCTGTCATTTTTTCGTGTCTCAATGAAACGAATGCTTCGATGCAATGTTCCACGTGCACATCGATCAGGTTTTTCGCGGCCTTCCCCGTAGATACCTAGAACCTTACAAAAATAACACTCAAAATTGTCTACGACTTGTCGTTGTTGACGCAGACAGTTTGCGCAGAGCCTGACATGTTTTTTGCATACGGAACAAGACATTAGTGGAATCGTAATTATTTTATTTTATAAGTAGGGAGGTAAGTAAAAATAATAAAACTGCGTTTTTACAGGAACAATCTGTAAATCATACCGTTACCTTGTACTTATCATTTTAAAATTCATTTGGGTCCTTCTAATTACTAATAAAATGAATAAAAATATTTTATTTCGGACAGATAATAGTTGGGTACCTATGTAGATGGTTATGAGAAGTCACAAAACTGTTTCTGTGTCAATACATAACAAATATAGTGCAACAAGAAAAAAAAATCTAAATCAAAATATCTCATTTTTATTTTTTTTGAATCAGTATTAAATGAAAACTAGTCTTTTTAGATTAAAAATAATAAACGCATGAACACATAAAATTAAAATATATGTAAAACATTGCTTCTCTATTTATGAATTTATAACAAATTAAAATCGTAACATATGCAAACAAACAAATATTTTTCAACACCGATTTCTTGAAGTAAGGGCAATAATTGCACAATAAAAGAAAGCCGTGTTTGTTACAACACTTATAACTCGAGAACGGCTGAACCGATTTGGCTGAAAATTGGTGGGGAGGTAGCTTAGAACCAGGAAACGAACATAGGATAGTTTTTATTTCGTTCCCGGCTGAACGAATCTTGATGAAATTTGGCAGGGAGGTAAACGGTATACTTGAATAGAGCGTGCGAAGCCGCGGGGCGCAGCTAGTATAGTAATAAAAATGCATTAAAACTTTACTGAAAATAGGAAACCCTGTCTTTTTTGTGTCTTAGCCGTGTGATTTTTGTAATTTTGCTAGGCATGCTTTCTGCCCAAGCGCTCAAATGACACTAATTCAAATGCTTTCCATATGCCAAAAAGGAAATCTTTTGATACAGACGGGGTTTCAGAGCGCGTATTGTGAATCTATGGGGGGCCGGCGAAAACTTTGATCGATAACTGTGCAGGACAAAATAAACGAACTTATAAAAATAATGAAAAATTGCAAATGTGTCAATACATTTAAATATCTTTGAATGTTTTTCTCTTTTGTATGAATTTATCACGACTAACAACTTATTCGTGGATTCCGAAATAAAGGCTGAAATTGCTCTTCATCTTTCTCAGCTCTCCGACGAACTGAACAGGTATTTTCTGGATAATAATGCTAAAGATTGCTGGATTCATAACCCATTTGCGGTCACGACCGAGAGCATAAATTCTAGTTTCAGTATTAAGCAACAGGAGTCATTATTAGAAATGTCCGCCCGCGGACGAAACTCTTCAAGCTGATTTAAAAATGATGTATTTGATTGATTTTTGGGTAGCTAGTCAGAAAGAGTACATTGAAATTTGAATTTCCTTTTACCCTTTACTACAACATACCTATGGATTTATTTAGTTAGTTAAGGGGTTCGCTGTCACCTGGAAACTTTAACAGGGGTACGTGGAGCTGAAAGTTTGAGAAACCCTGTCTTAGAAGATATGTCAGGCAAAGACATTGGAGCTTGGCATATCAAAGACTTAAAATTAAATAGTAATAAAGTTTAACATACCTAATTTGTATGTACTTCGGTAATAGTATTACATTCCTCTTTCTTCCATTTAACATCTTAGCTGCTAGCATTGGTCATCCTAGCTAAATAAAGGATGCCCTGCTTTTGTAAGGTTGCGCCAAAACTTAATACTGTCTTGGTGTTGTTTGGTAGGTAAGAATGTTTGTATTATGAAAGGTAGTATGAATGGTTTAATGAATGTGTAGTGTCAGTAGTTAGTAGTCGGATTTTGCATCCCTAGAGCAAAATCCTTGTCCACAAGAGGGGGTAATGTAACGTAATACGTTACATACTTTCGTATTTATAAAAAAACATTTTAAATTAATTTTATTCTAATCGATTAAAACATTACAATTAGTCAAATCAAAGCCACTCGACTAATTGCGAGTCTATGATAGACGGCCCATAGATAAGTTCGTCAACACGTCGCTAACTTCACGTCACTCGCGATGACTGTCTATGGCCTTCAATTTGGTCGAGTCACTTTCGCTGCGCAGGAGACGGACAAAGGAGCAATCTTGGCTCGATAACTTTATTTTATCATCCCTCCTTGCCATTTTAATATAATACAATATTATATTTGTATATCTGTGAAGTTTTATAAACCCCGTTGGGTAAGTTTTGCACTGATTCGTAATGTAGGCTGTAATCACTCATTCCAATGCTCAAAGAATGACATGGAGCTTTCTTTCAACTTGCCATGTCATCCCTCATACCCATTGTTCACGGGCTAAGGATTTTCATAGCTTTAATTTACATATTCATGTTCATTTCTTCACACTTCACTCTGTATTATTTTTAGTAAATTCTATTTTCACATATTTGTAAAATCATCTCCCGTTCTGATTGTGACTTCCACGGCATCATGAACCCTTAGTGCTTCTGTTTTTTGTGCTGCCGTGGGAGCCCGTCACCTTGCAAGACCTGGCTGTAATGCCTTGCTTTATGCGCATTCCAGGGTTCAAAGTCCACCCTAGGGCAGTCTTCGTTTCCGGCCGGACTTTCAACGAGCGGCCCCTTTTTTTGGACCTGGACCTTCTCAACGCCTGAACCTTTCGCCGTCGGGACGCTGCTACACCCGCGGCGCACTAAAAGAACAGTACTGGTGAAGAGAAAAACAAGTAGAAGACTTATAACCGGTAGAATCAGCCATCTGTAGGTTTTAACGAACCCACTTACTAGCCCCTCTGGCGAGTTAGTATAACTTAGTTTAATAAGCATCATAGCCCCTCCGGCTCGATACTTGATCTTTATTAATTAAATTGTAACTTATTTAAGCGTGTCTTTAATTTTAATTCTGGTAGGTTTAGTAGTCCGTAGCTTCCCGAGTCCCTAAAACTGGAAGGTTCCCTAAGACCGGACAGTTACTAACGGGACTTTTACCTAAGACCGGACAGCAGTTTTTTTAAGGCGGGACACAATACTAGTACTATAGCCATAGTAGATAGATGATACTAACGTACCTTATTATTGGGTACCTACCTAGTAAGTAGCGAAATAATAGGGTTTCTCAAATGGCACCTAGGTAAAAAACATACCTACGCGAGGTTACAGCGCACCAAACTTGAACCAAAATCTGTAGGTAGAATAGTTTTACAATATAATAATATAAAAATGGAAAAAGCTCAAAGTTGCGTTACCTAAGTTATTTTTTATTCTTTTCCTACTAAATGTGTTTATCTAATGGGGGGTAATTCCCATTATCCCCACGCTGGGCAGGGGGCGCTGCTGCCCACCCCCCGAAGGATCTCCCTTAGTCGCCTCTTACGACACCCTCGGGAAGTACTCTTTAGTAGAAGTTCCATCCATTATTATTTTTTTCTTCAAACTTGCTTCAGACCGAGTAAAATATATAATTATATCCATGGATTAGGCAGATATTTACATAATTACATACTTACATGACGAGAGGAGCTTAGCAGGACAAAATGAATGGTGGATGGTTCGGTGACGTGCATATAGTTTACCTAATTAAAGATGCTGCAAGCTTAGGGTTGCCAACCGTACTCTAAAATAGAGTATTGTACTCTATATCATGTTGTCGTACTCTATAATCTATAACGCTAATAGAGTACGCTAAAATACTCTTTTTGACGCTATGTTTACTACACTAGTGCCAGTCAACCTACGATTAGAGTGGGTACTATATAAACTCTATGGATCAGAGAATGGAAGGGTGATTTCTTTCGTCCGTGCTATCGTCTTACTTAACCAAAATGTCGACAAATAATAGAAGGAAAACTTAATTTGCAAAGACTAAACATACACATGGACAATGTATATTCACAAATTATAACTTTAAAAGAACTCCAAGGGGAATTGTTAAACAACGCAGACTTTATGCAAAACTCCACCTTCTGCAAAAAATGACAATTTGTTTAAAAAAATATCATGACGAAATTGTTTATTTAAAAAAAAAATGCTCTACGTACTGTCTGTTCCTGCCAATTCAGCTTTTACTGAGATAGGCTTTTCTGTCATGACTGTGAAGTGGCGGGATGATAGAAACAGGGCTTTATTAAAATTAATTAAGAATGAGCTCCTGAGCTACATATGTACCTAAACTTAGAGTTAGAATGTTTAGTCATACAATTCTTTTAAAAAGAATATAAAAATGTTACGTGCCGCAAAAATACCTTTAAAAAAAAATTCAAATAAATGGTACTCTATTTTAACTATGTACTCTATATTTACCTCCTTTGAAGTCAGATATACTCTATTTCTTCGTATAAAAGTTGACAACCCTACGCAAGCTGTAACTGTAACATGATATTCGTTTTACCCTGAACGGGATCAGGGGGGGGGGGGGGAGGCGAGGCAGGGGGTGCCCACCCTCGCCCTGCCATGGGGAGGCTCCACACTAACATCCACATTGGTTTGCCAGCTCAGCAAAGCAATAATTTACGATGAATATTACGGACACCTTCACTAGTAGTGACACTTCTTTCACTTTTTTTTTCAAATATAACCTCTGTATTTATTATTGTGAGAGAGAAATAAATAATTTTTATTAGGTTTTAGTACAGCCCAGAAATATGAAGGAAGAAATAGCAAGTTAATAACATTCCGGCAATAAATGACACGTGATAGGTTATGTGCCAACAATTAATTCGTTTACCTAGAAGTCACAGTTGGTGACCAATATTGCCAACCTATAACCAATAACTTTTGAACTATCGTTGTCACCCAGCCACTGTTCTCAGAGCAGAGCTAAGCGCACCAGGGGCTGTTGGCCCCGCAACTTCACGTACACTGCAGACCAGAATTACACATTTTGGCAAAATCCCAAGAAAATCAGGCATTCGCGCAAGCGTTCTGACTTCTTACTGAATTTCCTGGGACCATTGAACGAATAATGGTCTTTGAACACAGAATATAAAGTAACGATCGCCCTGGCACTGCGGTGCTATGCGACACTGCCGACCGCAGTTGGGGTTGGAAGGTTTCACAGAGCGAGTGGCTATGGAATGAAGTGATTCAAGTGAGCGCAGTGTCTAACTCGAAGATAAACTGTGCGGGCAGCGTAGCGCTCAGCGCTTCTCTGACTAATTATCACAATTATTTCTCAATATTCCACCTTCAAATAATACTAATGGATGAAAAAGGAAATGGATATAAAGGTATATTAAATACATTAGGTACATTCCTTTGTCATACATTTAGAAAATCAAAACTGTCAAAAAAGTTGACCCCTCCTCCTTTCTTACGCGGTGTAGCTGCTCGATGGTAATAAATCTACGGTCGCCTCTTCTTTCTCGTGTAGCTTGCAACCCCGGCCCCCCGCCGCGCCGGGCGACACCCGGGGGGTGTGTGAGCGAGTGCAGTGATACTGCATTCCATTCCCGCTTACGACGTTAGTTGCTTTTAAGGCCCATACACCAGCGAAAGTGGCGCCCCCAACTATTATATCTTATTATTACGTTGAACGCAGGAATTTTTGAAAATCCTACGTTCAGTTTGTGGTATCTATTATAAGCTATTTATTAATGCCTCTGTAATAGTTTCATTTTGTAAAGCTTAGGAAGAGATACGAAGTTGCGCTTTTTGGCCACCAAACTCTATTTTTGCATCTCCTCCTAAACTGTATGAGATAAAATTATGAAAGAGGTATTAAAAAATAGATACTACAAACTGAACGTAGGATTTTTAAAAATTCCTATGATTAACGTAAAAATATGATAAAATAGGAATTGCTGTCAGATTGGCGGGTATGCGCCTTAAGGGAGACGCCAAAAAATTGAGGGAAAGTAGTCAAAGACGGAAGACCGAGGCCTATTTTAATTCTCAAAAATACGTAATCGTTTTACTGTGAAAATTGGTACTCTAATACGGCTTATTAGTAGTTCACCAATTGGCCGAAACGAAACACGTAAATTTTGTTCGTATTGTTTTTTTTTTTTTTTAAATTTATATTTTAGATTTCTTATTGAGAACTTGGATCTTTTGCGGAAGAGATAAGTACTTATATAAAAAAATGCAGCAACTAATGGTTGAGCATAGGTAAAATACTATTTTTATGCCTTTTTTCTGCGGTATAGTACCTACGCTGAGCTTTTTTGTAACGACGAGAAGTCCTCTATAGCTAGAATAAACTCTCGCGTGGCGCAAAACTGGTTTCTTAGATTGCTAGTGCACTGATTGAACACTTGATTTTACCATATTGTAACCTTTGCCTTACTGTGTGAGTGACCTAGACTAGGCATTACAGCTAATATCTCAATGTACAATTTTCGAGGTTCAATCGCGAAATAAACAAAAACAGATTGGGATATGAAAGGACCAAAGAGTGACTGACACATGTGGTGATATGATTTTTAGTCATCATCTTGATGGCCGAGGCCGAGGGGATGGTTTTCTAGTGGCCAGTTGCATGTTCGGTCGGAGATAAGGTCTACAAAAAAGGTTCAAGCTTATAAGCAAGTACTTAATAAGGGGGGTACCATAATGACGCATTGCGTTCATTTGCACAAAAAAAGCTATTGCAGGCGCTGGTGTCGTGTTCAAGCCAAATGCAACCTTCGGTGCGATATCGATTTTGAACCCCGAAAACTATGTCTAGTATGTTTTATAAACAATAAACAATTATAAATAAACTAGCATACCGCATTTAACTACAAGTTTCCGGCCGCGGCTTCGCACGCGTTATTTCTATAGAAACGCTAAAAGGTTATTTTTATCTGATTTATGGGATAAAAAGTAGCATACATTTTTCCAGGCAAAGAACTAAATCTATGCAAATAATTTTAGCCTTTTAGTAGTTTTTTTGGCACTTATTTAATTATAATTATAGCACGGTATGATTTATAACAAATTTAATAAAGAAACCTTGATTATGATTACTACCCCATATATTTAATATAATATTACGTAATTGCGTCATAAGTAATTTATTGCGCGCAGTTTCACAAAGCTCCCGCTGCGTCGGTGAGGGCGCTGGCGTCCTGTTCATGCGAAAAGCTACCTTCGGGTGCATTATCGATTATCAGACCAGAAAAAAATTATGCGCTAAAAATGAATTCACCTGCCAGCATACCTCAGCGCTTTTACTAGCTGTCTACCTATCTACTCTTCAGCGGAATAAAACACAAATCAGAAGTGCATGGGTCGCTACTCGCTACTCGCTACTCGCTACTCGCTACTCGCTACTCGCTGTAGATGAAGGCATCATCATCTCCTCGGCCTCGGAGCAGGCCTCCCTCTGTCCGGGGAGACCCTGTCCAACACTGGGCACGAGGGCCTCATTAACAAACTAATTTGGAAGAAATTTCAAAACGATTACGTAACTGCGCAGTTGCTATTACGTAACTGCGCAGTTGCTCAAAGCTCCCGCTGCGGGTATCGAGGGCGCTGGCGGCGTCGCGCTGCCAGGCCAAAATGAACCTTACGGTCTGATATCGATTTTAAAGCGCCCGGGAACCCGCCCCCCGTCCTTCCCCCGCACTGCGCAAAACGCCGCGGGGTCGGTGGTGGCGGCTGGCCCATGCTGCGAGCGATAGCAATCTCATCGAACATTCTAGAAGGAATCGG
This sequence comes from Eupithecia tripunctaria, assembly GCA_955876795.1. Lineage (NCBI taxonomy): Eukaryota > Metazoa > Arthropoda > Insecta > Lepidoptera > Geometridae > Eupithecia > Eupithecia tripunctaria. The sequence continues at coordinate 123,598 of OY041599.1, read as the reverse complement.
TTTTTTTAACAACACTTTTTTTTATCTAAAATCTGTAAACCAAAGCGTTAGGTAAGTGATTGGCTTTCTGAATAACAATTTTTTTTAATTCACAATTCAAACTGAAATTCCTCAAAATGTTGTAAAAATGAATGGAAGTATCATGTTTTTGAGAAGGTCGTAAGAAAAACAAATACTAATTTATATGAAATGAAATGAAAGCATATTTGGCCTTTTAAAAAGGCCAAATAATCCTACTTATATTATAAAAGCGAAAGTTTGTAAACATGACATGTTTACAAACATTGTATGTACTCGCGGGCGTGCGAAGCCGCGGGGCGCAGCTAGTACTTTTATAAAGTGCTTACACCAAAACAAATAAACCACAAAAACTATTCGGGATATATGTCAGCGATTCAATTCAAATAATTTATCTGATGAATCATGAGATATCTATTTGTGATATCTAATCTAGTAAAAAGTAAATTGTAACTTAGAGATACAAATTAGAACTTCTATTTAAAATTTTACTGGAGCAGCTACCAGACTGATGCAAACCATCAAGGGTTAGCTCAAATGATCCAAATCAATACCAATCTCAAGCGTCGCGTCGACGACGACGCTGGCTGCACTGCCCCGCTTTACAGCAATGCTGACGCGCCGCGCCAGATATGCACCAGCTCTCGAGATAATTACATTATATAACCTGCTGTAACCAGTTACTTGTATAGCTATTCCCAAAACAGCTCCAACACGTAAAAAGTCTACCAAATATCACTAGCTTAACTTAATTTCAAATTCATGATAATTATAAATTGTTTTTTTTAGAAGTAAATAAATAAATTACTTAAAATTATTAAATTGAGATTATGGTTTCTTAAATACGAATTAGAAATTACTATGAATACTCTTAAATTGTTACCGATATTGACGTAGAAGGATGGCAACACCCGCCCCTGCACGTATAAAGACAAACAAGGGTGTGCAGACATGTAATAACTAATTAATGACGGATAAATAATTTTTTTAAAGATTTTCCTAACCATCATTTACATTTTTAGCTGTTGGGAGTCAAAATATATTTTTATTTTTATTTTGTGCGACAAAGAAACGCTAGATATCGGACATAAAGCATAGAACGTGACTTTCTTTTGTGACTGTCTTTTTTAGGAATCACCTTAGATAATAAACTTCAATGGGGCCCACACATAGATAAGCTATCGAAGAGACTTAGTTCTGCAGCATATGCAGTCAAAAAAATCCGTGATCTCACAGACGTGGACACATCTAGACTAGTTTATTTCAGCTACTTCCATAGTATTATGTCTTATGGTATACTGCTTTGGGGGAACGCTGCAGATATTAACACCATATTTGTGCTGCAGAAGCGGGCTGTTCGTGCCATCTATAAAATGGGTCCCAGAGAATCCCTACGTGATAAATTCAAAGAAATAAATATAATGACAGTACCAAGTCAATATATTTATGAAAACTTGTTGTATACTCATAAAAATATCAATAGTTTCCCAAAAAATTGCGATATACATAATGTAAATACTAGAAATAAACATAAACTCGCTGTACCCACAACTAGGCTGCATAAAATTAATGTATCTTTTAAAGGGCAATGTATACGCTTCTACAACAAAACCCCTACTGAGCTGCAAAAATTATCAGTAAATAAATTCAAACAAATTGTCAAAACTTTATTATGCAAAAAGGCTTACTATAAAATATCAGATTATCTAGATGATAAAAAAGCTTGGGACGGATTTTGCTCCAACTCGAAAAATAACAACTAACAGGCTAAAGGTTTCTTCGTCGTTTCTTTACTTTAGTCTACATACCGAAGCGATCGAAATCAAAAATACCACTTTATTTCCGTGTCAGTGTATTTTTTACTATGATTTGACCTTTTCTAAGTGTACATTTATTGTATTTATGGAAATAAAGCATTTTTGAGTTTGAGTTTGAGTTTGTCAATGTCATCGTAAATCAAGTAACACAAATTGAAACAACTGTCTATTCAGATGTCGCCAAAACTAAACTAAACTAATTTGACAGTTCTAAGAATGTCGCTGTCCCTGTCTTAACGATAAAAATATTAAGGATGGCATCATTTTTAGTCATGTCAGATTAGTTTAGTCTAGTTTTGGCAACATCTGAATAGACACCATTATTGTCTCCTGGCGAGTAGATAGATTTGTTGTCTACCTACTTTTTTTCGACGAAAATCTTACAAATTGATACCACGGCATTCTCCTGGATAAATTGATTAGATTACGTTACGATTGGACTGACTGAAGATCTAAAGTTGTCTTTGCGATATATTAATTGTCGGCTTCGGGTATCTCGTGTTAGAAGGCATTCTTTGGCGGATCAAAATGCAGCCTAACAGTCATGTAACCTCAAATAACTTTTTTCTCCCAACTTGTAAATGGTTTATTCTATTGATTTCTGAATCCTTCAGGTACGTATTGTTTATGTTATAAGACCGGGGTGATGCTCGTCGCCAAAAAGTTGGGTCAGCAGATGTATGGAACCTTGCCATCCTTCTTTACAATTAGTATTAGAGAATGAGCCTCTAACCCATCATTAATATGGTGTTGCATATAACGTACGGTACAGAATCACATTAGGTGTGCCTGTAAGGAAGTGTACAACATTATTAAATAAAAATATAAATTTCACCGAGGGTACCCCCCAATCATCCAATTATATCGTTTGATCATTATCAGTCGCTTAACAACCTCATCTGGTCCTTCAGATCGGATGGCATGTGAATGATGCGAGGAGAGAGGTTCTTACAGTCTGCCAGCCAGTCTGAGCTACCTTCAGCACGCCGCATCTGGCCGCAAAGTAAGTTGAGCTGGTGTAATGAATAGCAGAATATTGTTAAATAAATACACCCAGATATGCTACAAATGCTAGCAGTATATGAACACATATTGTTCCGGGTACCTCCAATGAAGTACCTATACACTGATCGGGTCTTACCCAGTGCTGTATCATACATATAGAATCATATCAAGCCGCACCGCGCCGGTTACAGCGGCTTACAGTAGCAGCGTCATCTCGTTATACGATGAACACCTGTTTGAGCGTTGATGGGCGGAGTCAATGACACCATGGAGCCCGCAGAGGCGCTGACGCAAGGAAACCATTGAAGTGCTGTGCATAATGAACAAGGGGTGGTCCGGCTCTCTTGCCTGCCTTTATTGTTTTAGGGCGGTCTCTGCAGTCGCAGCGTTTTCCGGTGAGACAACCAGCTGGTCCGAATCCATCCTAGTGTCCAGCTGGGACTAGGGACTCGAAATCACAACAGAGAATTATTAGCGCAGAAAAATAGTGTTAAGCATTTAATTTTACAATAATAATTGAAACAAGCACAAAAATACAGTTATCATACGGTAATGGAAAATTTTATGGAAGAATTAATATGACATAAATTAATTTTGTTTGTTTTTTTATTGGTGCATGCATTTCAGAAGCGGCCTTCACACGTAAGGTTATATTTTATCAAACGAACCGAACGGGATGGAACGGAGTATGCAGTTTTCCTCGGTCCGAACCTTATTTGTGCAGGGCGCTCTTTAATGTGGTGTAAATATATCTTTATCATGTTTATCATAGATGTTTTTATGAAACAATTATTGTATGTAACGATTATTTCAAATCTATTGACATTCGTATGCATGAAAAGCAAATTATGCACATTGTATTTCATTTTACGGCTAACTGTATGTATACGTGCATTTCCGCGGATGTTATATGCGTATAAACAATTTGAGGTCTAGTTAAAGCTAACTGCAGACTTTTGCAAATTATAATGATCTAATTATTTAACTAATTATTTTATCTTATTTACGTTGAACAAACGAATTTTCAAAAAATGAATAGCCAGTTTGTGATATTTTTCCTAAGCTTCTTTTAATACCTCTGTAATAGTTTTGTATAGTTTAGAGGAGATGCGAAGTTGCACTCGGTGGCCACCAAACTTTGTTCTCGCATCTCCTTCTAAACCATACAAAAAAAAGTATCACTGAGGTATTCTAAGAAAGCGTTGTGCCTCGGGGTACCGCCTTCAAAACTAGCTTTGTTTTTGTATTTTCACAAATATGAAAGTATTTTCCGCAGGTTGAGGAGCTGGGGTCTCATTCGGAGACCTCGGCGCAGCATCAGAATATCTTTTAGTGTATTGTCGTCAGAACAATGCAAATTGTAAGTTGTAAGTTATGGGGAAATTGTGGAACGAAACGAACGACTAGATTTGACCTTAACCAACATAAATATAAAGATTAAGCACTTGTTTTGTTTTCTGACACTTATCTTTTTTTTTTGCTGCTATTACTTAAACATGCAAACATATAATGTGAAATGCGAATACCTACCTGTGTTTGATATCAGACAGTCTCCAGAAATGAGCTAAGCGCGCTGGACCTTCTCCACTTGCTAAAACTGGACAAAATTATAGGCTACAAAAAAATACAAAATGATTTATTTGCCATATTACTTAAGATAGGTACACATTACTGGCGGCCCCCGCACGAGGCAAGCCTGTGTCGCGGGAAGCCTGTTGAAGGCTTATATATTATTTGAAACAGTCTGCAGTTAGCTCAATCGTTTCAATTGTAAATTCATCCATCATCCATCCACAGCCTGTATCGGTCCACTGCTGGACGCAGGCCTCCCCCTGATAAACGCCTTATTGGCGTTTAACTCATGGGGGGTAATGCCCATAATCCCCACGCTGGGCATGCGGGTTGGGGATCGCAGTTTGGTGGAAGATTGGTTCTGCAGGGGGCGCTGCTGCCCGCCCCCAGAAGATATCCCTTAGTCGCCTCTTACGACACCCACGGGAAGAATTGGGGTGGTGCAAATTCTATGCCGCCGGCACCACACGGCAATTGTAAATACTCGTTCTAATTTATTTCTATTGTTTGATTGTTATTTTCGTTTTCGATAAATTTCATTTCATTTATTTCAACCATAGGAACACAAGGAGCACTTAGTTATGTCAAAGAATTACATGGTTGCTTACGTCTTAATAATAATAAATTTAAATTAATTCTTATGTCTTAATAATAATACATACATTTTCACACATAAAGTAGTAAGTACACAGTTGATAAAATGTTCAGCTGTAAAGAGGCTGGCTACGTCATAAAAATACAATTAAAACAATAAACTGGCATAATTAAATAAACAATAATATAAACTAGTGATGTCAAATTCAATTATGAGATGATTCAAATAATTAAAATTAGAATTACATAACAGGTTGTGCTTAAAAATCTAAAGTCAACCATAATCAGTTGGTTTAAAATTAATATTAATATTGTAAACAAAAAAAACATAATAAAATAGACTAGTTGGACACAATTTGACAGAAATTAGTATCATTGAATGCCTCGCATATCGAGTAGTAGCTTTTTTCAACTAAAATACTTTTTACGACAATTTTAAACTTACCTAAATTTAAATTCTTTATTTCGTCACCTAATAGATTATACAATTTAATACCTGTTCCAATGAAGCTCTTTATGCTTTTTTCAAGCCTACATGTATGTGATTGTAGACGTCCTCCGTGCCTAGTGTAATAAGAATGATTTGAAGATAGTGTTTTATATTCCTGTACATTTTGTTTTATATAAAGCAAGCAATTGAAGTATATAAGCTCCAGTAAAAGTCAGAATGTTAAGCTTTTTAAATACATTTCGGCATGAATCTCTCCATTTAAGACCGACCTATGAAATGTAAATCCGTTATTGGTCGTAAGAAACACATGTATTTTAAGTTTATGTAGAATAAGGACTGTGGATTTTGTTAAATAAATAAGACCAAGGATGAACCTACGTTTCTGCAAAGGGAAAATTCTATTGGATTTTGCCGCATTTCCCCAAGTAAGTATCCCATAGTTCATTAAGCTGTGGAAGTAGGCAAAGTACACCGATTTATCTGCTTGAAAACCACAGTTCACACACAACCACACAACTCTTTCACTTTTCTTATAGCGTAACTGGCAGAGCTCAGCCTTTTTGCCAATTTCTCAATATGGTTATTCCATGTCAGTTTATTCGGATCCAGTTCAATACCTAAGAATGTTATATTGTTAACTAGGGTTAGTCTGTTATCGATTATGGGATTACTATAGTTTTTAAGAGAAAATAGCATTATATGTGTCTTATTACCATTTAACAGAAGATTATTGCATTTTGTTAGGTCTTTTATAGCCTTATTTACTGTTCTCATTGATATATAAAAGAAAAAACAATGGTCCAAGGATAGAGCCCTGAGGAACTCCACATTTAATATATTCTTTCTTTGAGTTTTCTTCATTTATATTCACCATGTTCACAATTTGTGTCCTATCTTTGAGGTAGGAGCGACATAAGTCTAAGTCTTTGCCCGACAAACCATAAAGCCTAAGTTTGGTAAGGAGAATATCGTGATGTACACAATCGAACGCCTTAGACAGATCACAGAACACTCCATGGGTTATCATTTTCTTTTCTAGACTATCCAAAAGTTTGGTGAGCATAGAGGTCACAGCGTTCGATGTGGATAGGGATTTTCTGAAACCGTACTGTCTGCTATTGAAAAGATTATTTGAGTTGATATATCTCTCTAATCTTCGGTGCATGATCTTCTCAATTACCTTACTTGAAGATCGGAAGCAGTGAAATGGGTCGATAATTTTGTACGTCTTTTCTATCACCCTTTTTAAAGAGAGGAACTACCTTAGCCAGTTTTAGTGAGTCTGGAAACACGCAGGACTTTAGTGTAGTATTTACTACTTGAGTGAGGGGGCTGATGAGTTCAGCTCCAATAGTTTTAATTAGTTTAGAGGAAAGGTGCCAGTAATCTGTGGATGTTTTATTCTTTAAGCTGCTTATTACTTTTTTAATTTCTTGTTCATTTGTCCTATCGAAAATGTTAGTCGGTTTCGCTGTGAGCTTATCGTTTATAATACAGTTCTACAAATTTTACTGCTGCATCTACATCAACATTTAAAGAATTAGTTGTTTGTTCCGGAAGATTGACGTAGAAGTTATTAAATATGTTGGCTACAGTATTGATGTCTTTTGTTACATTCCCGTCTTCTAATCGAATTTCGATTGCTTCCGAAATATTGCTGTTGGATTTTTCAGTTATCTCTTTGATAATCGTCCAGGATGTTTTGATTTTATTATTAGATTCAAGAATTCGGTTTTTTAGAGATATCTGTTTTGCTGCTAATAGTACACGTTTATAGATTTTACTATATTATCTAACATAACCCCTAAGGGCGGCCGTACACGGACTGCTTCAAGCAGTTGAGACCGACTGCTTAAAGCCGCGACCGCGCGGTGAACTATAGTCATGCATTCGCTACCGTACACACGACTGCTCGAGCAGTCGCGACCGCTTCAAGCCGTCAACTGCATGATGAAATTCCATCGTGCCGTCGACCGCTCGCGAGCGGTCGCGAGGCATACACCGACTGCTCGAACCGTAAGACTGTCGTTATCATTTGATTGTAGTACACTATAAAGATAAAACAGTTTCCTCCTAGATATAAGGATACCCTTTGTAGTCCAGGGCTCCAGCTGTTTTATCGTAGTTCTTATGTTTTTTATTGGTAGATAAATATCTATGAGTTTAACAATGTCATTAAGTAAGGATGGTGAACGTCAATATTCCGTTTATTATTTCTTAGTTCATATTTTAATTCATCTATTCTAGCCTCTGTAACAGTTCTTCGTAATGTTATGCTATTCTTAGTGTTATTGTAATTGTGCTTGCCGCTTTTAATAGAAATTATCTGTGCCATATGATCGGATTTAATGCCCTTCGATACAACAACTTTACATACTTCTCCATCGGTAAAAAAATTATCAATACATGATTTGACAGTCGGAGTTATTCTCGTATATTCATATACTTGTTGCTGAAGAAGGAAGCTATTTAGTACGTCACTCATTGGATTGGATGGTCTACATCTTTTAACAGAGGAAAGTGGATGTTCAAATCTCCACAAAACACTAATGTTTTGTTATTATTGCTACTAATTTTAGATAGACACTCATCCAGTTTCTCAATAAATGTAAACACATTAGATAAAGGGGATCTGTACACTACTAACACTATAAGATCGCTTAATTCTATACAACATACCTCGAACTCTTTTTCTATTGATAGGTTTACAATGTCTCGTCTGTTTTTTGCTTTAATACCGTTTTACCGCAATCTACTATTAGAGTATGTTGCTATAAAAATGTTAATCATCTTTTTAAAACTTATTGGCGACAAAGTCTCAGTACCGCTTATGTTAATAACGTCTAGGTCTTCTTCGTAAGTGGCATAATTGTGTAATTTAATATTAGCTTCATAAATTCTTTGGTTTATTTTTGATAGGTTGGCAGCAGAGGCATCTCGACTTATGTGAGGGAGATTTGTGCATACAAGTTTGATATTTCTCTTCTTTAGTGTTTCTTGTAGACTTATTAGTTCCTTTACGTGAAAGTCAATACTGTTATGTTCTATTCTATACGTTACTATCACTATCGTTGTGACCTCGTTTTCGTTTTCAGCCATTTTCATAGCAACCTGAATGAGGTGATGCGCTGGGGCATCAGTGTAGCTGAAACAGCAAAATTATTGACTCTCTTGATCTAGAGCCATTAACATGGTTGCAAGACCTCTCATACCTTCATTTTCTAAAATTATTGTTGTTTGCTTTCTTTGTTTGGTTGGATATATTATTACATTTACTTTTACGCATGCGTCTTCTTCTTCTAAAGTTTTTTTCTATTTCGTCCATGGTCTGTTCCAGTATTCTTTTCTTTTTTTCATTTTCTTTGTGTAATGTCTTTAAATCATCATATAACTTCTTGACCTTTCCGTTTTCATGTTCAATACAAAATACAAATACAAAAATACAAAATAATTTATTTGACATTAAGATTATAAGAAGGTGTTACAGAGTAGTTGTTACATTTTTATGGTATAATGCTGTAGAATTTCCTATGATCCCCGCACTAGGCTAGGCCTGTTTCGCGGGAGACCGACTGAACAATTATTGAATTGCCATTACATAGAGAGCGGTACACTAGCAAACTGTATATAAAAATATGAAAAAGGTACAGAGAAAAGCATGCAGTAAAACAGAATAATTATATAAAAATTAAGAATAATAAAGTTAATTATCAGCTATCAGGATATTATCAGGATTCTAAACAATAACAATTCTAATTCTACTTCTGCAGGATGCTATTACAGTAGAATGAATAGGCGAGTGAGGTCACAACAATTTATTGGGAGTGTGTGTTTTGTGAGTGTGTCGAGTCAGCGTGCGCTACTGGTGGGAAAGGAACTGCTTTGAACAAATTAGGTAGAAGAAAACGACTAATCGGAAATAGAACTAAGTAGTCGGTTCATGAAAGGTTTACCAATGCCAATAATATACATATATAAATAATAATACATGTATAATCTATATATATAGATTATACTTGCATATAAAGGAGGCTTAGTAGCGGTTTAAGCTTGAATTACTAATAGGTTTTCCGTTTTGTCGTAGTCTAAGGTGAGTAACCACCTTCGTATTTTTTCTTTGACACCATATAGAGAGGACGACAATTGACAGTGTTTGCTGGCACAGCGATAGATAAAAGGAAAAGCGAAATTTTTAAAGCGGTTTGCGAACTTTGACTTGACTGCGGGAACTTTGATCCTTACACGTCGGCTAGATTCTGGTCGGGAGCTTGAGGTCTGCGACCGAAAGGATTTGTGGTGCTTGGTGATGACTCGTTGAATGTAGAGTTGGCGAACATTAAGGGTTTGGGTAAGGGCATATAATGAGTCAGTTGGATATCGGAAAGGCAGTCGACACATAACCTTAAGGACCGATCGTTGGGCTCTTTCAACAGTGATCATGTAAGTCTTAGCAGATCCCCCCCAGACTGTGATGCAATAACCCAAGATTGATTCGCATAGGGCTGTGTACACGAGCTTCAAAGTTTCCATGTCAGAACCCTCCCGGAGCAACTTCATGATGTGGATCATTTTTCGGACTCTCCCAGACAGTGCAGTGATGTGAGCCTTGAAGGACAGGTTCTCATCCAGTATGAAACCTAGATAGCGAAGGGTGCCTAACCGTTCAATGGTGGGACAGGAGCAGCCGCTGGCACCAGGGTTCACAAAAGCGCATTTGTGAATTCGTAAGCCTTTCAAATTAAGAGGAGCAGACACTTTTGTTTTGTGAAAACATAGGAATTTAGTTTTGCTGAAGTTAAGGGTAAGAAGGTTGGCATCTAACCACGCAGAGACACGTGCTAAGCCCTCTTCTGCACAACGAGCAGTTTCCTCCCATGTATTACCAAAAAATAAGATTGCCGTGTCGTCAGCATAGCAAACGATTTGTGTGTTAACTGAGCCATTAAAAATAGCAATTAAGTCATTTATGTAAAGGGTGAATAAGGTAGGTCCCAGAATACTGCCCTGCGGAACTCCAAAGACAATATTTAAAGTTTCACTCGTTCAAGTATCTTTATTTTATGTCTCATTTCATGCATGGTGTTTTCTAGTGTTTGTACGTGTGTTTCTGATTTGTGAAGGGATAATTGCAGGGTTTTTATATTCACATTTTCAGGTTTAATGTCCCCTGTTTTTTTACGTTGGCATTGGACATGTTCATCATGTTTTCTTGCGTAGGGTTTTCAATTTTGTTCTTTTGAATCTAAGCTCACGTCTTATATCGATTATTTGAGACTTAATATTGTCTGCATCTTTGTTATTGGTTGCTGTTTGGGTTGTATTTTTTTTGAGATATTCGCCCTCTTCTCTCGAGTTTTTATAGCGTGTTTTAAATCTTTATTGATGTTTTCCATCAAGTTAAAATCATCATGCAATTTCTGTATGGTCTTGTTTACTGGAGTAGAGAGATCATCCATTCTTTCTTTCATCTCTCGGATTTCCGTTGTTAAGTGTAAAATTATTTCGTCTTTTTTATCGCATTCCGATTGAAACTCTATGCGACTGTCCTCCATTTTTAGTAAATCTTTTTTTAGTTTTACATTTGTTTCAAGAAGCAATTTAAATTCATTTTCATGATCATCTTGTTCGGATAGGAGTAGTTCATTTAGTTGCTAAGATTTGTTGAGATCATCTTGCAGTGTTTTTACATTATCAACCGTTGAGAGAACAGATTTTTTCATTGTTTCTGGTCATCATGTTCCCGATTTTTAGATACAATTTATTAGGTTAGCCTGGCAACCTTTTATTTTTCTGTCGAACGAAACGCTAATGACGAATGGTTCTGAGTGAAACGAAACGTTTTCCTATGTGTCTATAGTATCTCTGCTTCTATTGGCTAATTTCTCAGTTTAGTTGGTTATCAGATTTGACGTTCAATGTTTTGAGTAAATGACAGAAAACAGCTGATCCAAGCTATTATGGTCTCTAGCACAGTGAAAACATCTTTATTTGAGAGCTAAAATTGTACTCACAGTTTTTAGAGAAGTCCGATGTGTTTGAAAAGGCTTATAATTTATAGCCGTTAGTGCCTTCTGTGTTTTCGCCTGTATCTTCCTTAATTATGCTTGGAATAACGCGAATGATGAGCCGGCTTCAACTTTACAGGTTATGTCGCAAACTTGGTGTGCTTTTGCGTATGTAGCGTTGATAATTCCGCCCAAATTTAATTATAATTGCGGAGCGATCGAACAGGCGTTTGTTTACAAGAGCACCTGAAGTGCGAAAAAAAAAGATATTAAATGGGATATTAATACAAATTAATGATTTATATCGGAATAACGCATACGAAGCCTCGCTTGTAAAAGCTAGTCACTTGTACACTTGGCTTTTTGATTATTGCTGTTTTTTATAAAATTTTGCAAGTTTAGGCGTCGATTACTCAATCTGAGTATTCCCATTGAATTACAGCCCTGCTGATATAACATGCATATTTTTGTATTTTATAAACCTGTTATAAACGAATCTGACGAATTTTGACTTAATCTTTGATGCCCTGAGCTAAGTGCACTATTAGAAGGCAGGTGTCTATCTATCCTATATTATATTTGGTTGGCTTTAAATTTTATTTAACCCCTTGACGGCTAATGATTCCAATCCGAACCAACAAAAATACTAGAATGTTTGCATCCGTCTATGGCTAATGGTGCGGATTTGAACCATCGTACTACAGGTCATTTAAAACCTTTTCACAAGGGTATAGAGTCGATTATAGCATGGGAATTTTATATCCATCTGTTGTTTAGAGAATGAACTGTAAAATAAGCCCGCCATTCATTAGTCAAGTGCTATTTAGTTGTGACAAAAACAGTTGTGAAGTTGACCTCCACGCGCGCGGTTCAAAGTTTTGTGTTGTTCTGATTTGTGTGATTATTTTGTTAAGTGTGCTTTATTTAACTGTTGCTAAGGACTACTGATACATCACTGCTAATTATGCTGTTTTAAGCATTTAATAAATCAGATTTCTTATTGCCTGCAAATAGGATAAACAAACCTGCAGTAGGTAGTTAACCTCAAATTAACTTTCATGTTGATGATTTCTAAACTAATTAATAAGTACTTAACACTACTCTCACTAATTAATAAGTCTACACTCTAAACTAATTAATAAGTACTTACGTGTACTAAGCGATTTGAGATGATTTCTTTACTACATATTTTTACAACCTTACATATCTCGACTCCAGGCATGTGAATTTTAATTATTATTTTTGGGATTTGTGACATATTTTCCGCTAAATGACTGATAGATGATTATGTATAATACATAAAAGGAACAACTAAGTAAGAAATTAATGCTATCTAGAGTGGCACTTCAAATGACAAATAGATCGTAGTTACGTAGGTAAATACCACGTAGGAATACAAGCGTTTTTACTTTTATTAATATTACATAATTAAATACTACTATGTCAGTCAGTTGGAACTTTCATTCAAATCGCTTATCACTTAGCTCACAGCTAAACCTACCCCTGCACCCCGCGCGCCCGCTCCCCTCAGGTATCGGAGGGAGTCTAGATTCTCTGTCGTTTCAGCTCCGCACTCCGGCGGAGACGGTCGCGTCCCAAATTAACTTCTTCATCAGTATAAATTCAGTGTTGTGTGGTTGCAGTGAGCGCCTCTCCGGTCCATCACGCAGCCTCCAGCCGCTCCGGATCCAAGTTACATTTAAAAGTAAGTTACTTTCCTGCGCTTCACCCCTTTTGCGTACTTTTTCAGACCTTGCGCTGACGTTATAATGCTGAGTCATCAAAATTTGTATTGTGCCTTTATAGCTTTGGTTGTGCGTCGCAGCTCGCTAGTTTCGCGCGTTCTGTAGCGGCTGTTGTGAATGTCCTTTGGAGAGGCCTTTGTAAGCTGCAGATTAATATAGGCTGGTGATGATGATGATGACGCGTCCGATGCGCTGGGGAGCGATGCGGTACTTTGTCGCGCATGCGCATTGCGCACGGCAGACCTTACGGATTTTCTTCAACAAAGAAATCGGTTTTCATCGTAGAATCTTTTAACTTTTTTTATAAATGTCTTTTGCAAAAACATTTGTACGGTTAAAAACTAATAATATTTTGTTATATTTCTAAAAAATACTCAGAAATTTGTAAATCAGGGGGTTGTGTAATGCGTCATTCGACTATTTCGTATTTGACGCCGTCGTAAGTTTCACCTTTCACCCTATTCAAAAATTACAGTAGATTTTACAAAAAGCAGATAACTGTAAAAAAAAGTAATTCATCATTTGAAGTAAAACGGCATGCGCGAGCGTATTATATCAACCTCCATCTTGTTTTACCCGTTTCTGCACAATCCGCGTGACATACTTCCAACTTCTCGGGCATGCGCGCGCGTAACATGCCAACCGCCATCTTTTTTTACGTGTCACTGTTACTAACCGTGTAACGCGTCACTTATCGTGTAACATACTTCAAACTTAAAATTTAGGGCATGCGCGCGCTTAACATGCCAACCGCCATCTTGTTTTACGTGTCACTGTCACTTACCGTGTAACATACTTCAAACTTCAAATTTCGGGCATGCGCGCGCGTAACATGCCAACCGCATCTTGTTGGCGCGTTTCATGTGAACCGCCATCTTGTTTCAGTTATCACTGTCATGTCACTGTCATTTGAAGTTTGCGCGCGCAGGTAGTGACGTTGCCTCATCTTGCTTTCCCTTCACTGATGCTGTGTGAGTGACATACCTACCTCAAGTTCAAGTTCAAGTTCAGGGGACATGCGATAGTAGAGACCTGAAGCTGCACGAACCGAGGGATACCTACAGAGTGTTGACAACTAGTAAATACTGTTAGTGCTGATATTGTTTCTACAAACAATGCTTCTCGGTCAGTGCAGTGTTACTTTGTTTTTATAAAGAGTGGAAAAAATCTATGGGGCCTGGAGGGGAACTACATTATTAACTCGTTTTACTGAAAGGAAACATTACTTTATTTAAAAAAAAACAAAATCGCATAGAAAGATTTCTAAAAAATTGGTTGTCTCTTAAAAGAATGTTTCCTTTTAGTGAAATGAGTTAACTAAAGATTTCAGCCTCTCCAGGGTCTATAGAATTTTCCCACCCTGTATAGTCTTTGATGTGTTTTAGATTTAGTAAGCTGTAATGTTATAAAGTGTTATATTAATTGAATTTAAATGTGCATACAGTGGATACAGTTACCTAATTAGTTAAGTGAGATCGGGTAATTTTTTAAATATTTCGCTCATAAAAAGGTTAGTGATGGTGGTTAATAAAAGTGAATGTGTATTAGCACACATTCACTTTTATTAACCACCATCATTTGGTTTATACAATAAGTACCTAATACGTTATTAAAAATTGAATACAGTGAATTAAACAATTGTGATTAAGGACTCAAAGTGAACTCAGTGCGTTTCTTACGGTTATTCCAAAATAAGGGAAGCGCCATGTGATGGTGTGCGGTCGGCTTCAGGTCCATCACAATTAGATTTTTTTTTGAGCGTTTATTTGATCAAACACACATGTAGACATGGGAAACAAGATGCGCGCGTGCTCTGTAAATAAACAAATATTAGGTCCTTACATATGAAATTGGCGTTTTGTATGGGAGGAACAAAAAGTCGAATATTTTTTAATATAATATATTTAATTAATCAAAGTATGAACCATTATTTTCTATGCACTTTTGCCATCTTATAGGTAGTTCATTGATCCCTTTACTAAAAAAACCAGTCGGACGGGAATCAATAAAATCTTTGAAGGCGATTTGGACTGCCCCATCGGGGTTGAATTTTTTCCCTTGCAAGAAGTTATCCAAATTTCGAAAAAAATGGTAATCTGTTGGAGCAAGGTCCGGGGAGTACGGAGGATGTCTTAGACTTTCCAATTGAAGCTCTTCTAATTTAGTAGCCGTCTGTTGCGCAGTGTGTGGTCTAGCGTTGTCGTGAAGCAGCAGTGGCGTGGAGCGATTGACCAGCCTAGGTTGTTTAGCCGCTAGCTTTTCCATCATGGTTTGCAATTGCTGACAATAGACATCAGCCGTAATAGTCTGGCCAGATTTGAGAAAACTGTAATGAACAATACCGGCACTAGTCCACCAAACGCTTACAAGTAACTTTTTTGGGGTTAATTTTCGCTTGGGGCAGGATTTGGCTGGCTGGCCAGGATCCAACCATTGCGCTGAGCGCTTCCGATTATCGTAAAGAACCCATTTTTCATCACAGGTAATGATTCGGTTTAAAATACCTTCATTATTGTGCCGGTTTAGTAATGTAACGCAGCAGTCGACGCGCGTTTGCCGGTTTGCTTCAGTCAATTCGTGAGGTACCCACCTTTCAAGCTTTTTAATCTTCCCAATTTGCTTCAAGTGAATTAAAACAGTTTTATCACTAACATCGCAGCCTGCAGCTAACTCGGACGTGGTTTGCGATGGATCCGCTTCCACAATAGCCTTCAACTCTTCATTATCAACTTGAGTCTCAGGCCGTCCACGGGGCTTTTTCTGCAGGTCGAAATTTCCAGAACGAAAACGTTGGAACCAAAAACGAACTGTGTTTTCTTTTGCAACACGACCGCCATACACATCATTCACCCTTCGAGTTGTTTCCGCAGCACTAGTGCCACGGCGGAACTCGTACTCCTAAATAATGCGATATTTTAAGTTTTCCATTTTGTAAAATGAGTGACGCAAACAGAAAAAAACAGAAGAAAAAAAACAAATGAATGACGATCATCGAAGCACAAATACATGAGTCTATAGCTGTACAAATTTGAATTTGGAATTCCTTACCAAAGAGGAGAAATTTGTGATTAAAGTGGCCAGTACGAAAAACGCCAATTTCATATGTAAGGACCTAATATTTTGAAACTAGTACAAATTCAAAATTCAAAAATTCTTGATTATTTACCATAATTACAATTACTGTAGGTACACTTAGAAAAGGTCAATATTACGTAATACGAATTGCAAAGGACATTCATACAGCCGAAGATATAATCATAAATTTAAAAATATCTTAAAGTCGGTTAAAATAAAACGAAAAATCCGAAATAATACATCGTAAAGTACACTGTACTTAGCTAGGCAGGGGTCAAGAATAAGACGAACGAGAAAAAGGGTAACATAGGTTTAAGATATTTCAGCTCATGACCGGCGATGCTGCTCTGAAGAGAACAGGAGAGGAGCAGGGTTCCAGTATTTTGCTCCAGTTTTATTTTCATCTGTTTTTGTATATCTGTGTGTTTTTTGTATACATGTATGCGTTTACAGGAAATGTTTAAACTACTCTTACTTGTCTCCCACGGTTGCTCGCCTACCTCAACCTCAACTCCCTGTATCGATCTACTTCTGGACGTCTCGGCCCCCCCTGATACGCGACTTATTGAATATCAGAATATCAGAATAATTTTCATTTACAAATACAATACAAATTCTAGAAGAAATACATTGTATAGATTGACGCAATTTAGTATGCTTAATAGCCTGAGTTTTGAGTCTACAATAATATCTCAGATAAATTTTCTAGTTTTATAATACAGAAAAATTGTTCGCGGCTATCACTATCAAAACATATGTACATATGTTTGTTGTGTCTGAATGTCTGAGTTTGTAACACCTCATGAGTAGATCACAATTATGCAGGCGAAGCGGCGCGTAATCGCCAGCAATAATATAAAGCAGATAGGTAGGTAATAGAAGATGAATAACAAGTTAAGTTACGGGTTTCATTAGCAATAATCATTACTCAATTATCTATATATATTAAATGTTTATTTAGTTCTCTATTGACTTCCGCTCTACTCAAAACGAATTATCCCTTTTATTTTATCAACATTAGTTTTCCATTCTTTATTCCACGTGGAAGCTTATTATAATTTTATCAACATAAGTTTTCCATTCTTTATTCCACGTTATTATAATTTAGTTACAAACGAAAACGACAACAAACGAACTCCTCCCCCTTCATCTTCAAATTTTGCAGAAAATGTACCAATACTGTTTGCATCTCTATACATCTTTATTTAACATGAAAAATATAGAGAATTCCGCGAGAAGAACGGTGTTTACAAATGGTCATGCAAGGGGGAATAATTTCCAAGATAAGGGATAACAATCCAACAGCATTTTCAATCCAACTAGATTTATGCTAGATCAAACTCTACATTTAGATCAAACTCTCCATTTAGATCAAACTCTCCATTTAGATCAAACTCTCCATCTAGATCCAGCGCGTATACGTTTCTAAGGAAATATTACAATTTTCAGTGAATTAGTAGTCTATACTAATATTACAATGAGGAAAGGTTTGACTGTTTGTTTGTATTGAATAGGCTCCAAAACTACTAGACAAATTAAAAAAATAAATCAACCTTAAATAGCTTACTTTTTGGGGAGTAACAAAGGCTTATTTTATCTCGGAATGAAACCGCGAGGAGCTGCTAGTATAATATAATAATGTTAAGTTAAGTATATAGTATACATTCTATGACTAGCCTCAGCGCGGTGGATACGGACGGACGGTGCCTCGCCGCCGCCGCACGAAGCGCTGCATATAGACCAGGTGCGTCTTCAGCTATGAAAGTGTTCGTATATTTTAAATTAGTTTGCTATAACCATTTAAGTTTAGTTTACTACATAGCATTTACTGCCCAGCTCTGGCAGTCGTGGGCCATAAAAGTGTCAGTATATTTAAGTTCAGTTTACTACATGGCATTTACTACCAAGCTCTAGCAGTGAGATACGGAGGGGCGCCGCCACCTGAGGTGCTGCAGATTGAGTGGGTGCGTCTTGGTCATTGAAAGGGTCAGAATATTGAAGTTTAGTTTACAACATGGCATTTATTGCCAAGCTCCAGCAGTCGTGGGCCATAAAAGTGTCAGTATATTTAAGTTTAGTTTACTATATGGCATTTACTGCCCAGCTCTGGCAGTGCAACACGGAGGGGCGCCGCCACCCGAGGCGCTGCAGATTTAGTGGGTGCGTCTTGGGTATTGAAAGGGTCGGTATATTTAAGTTTAGTTTACTACATGGCATTTACTGCCCAGCTCTGTCAGTACGACATGGGAGGGGTGCCGCCACCCGAGGCGCTGCAGATTGTGTGGGTGCGTCTTGGGCGTTGAAAGGGTCAGTATATTTTGGTTCAGTTTACGACATGGCACTTACTACCAAGCTCTAGCAGTGAGACACGAAGGGGCGCCGCCACCCGAGGTGCTGCAGATTGAGTGGGTGCTTCTTGGTCATTGAAAGGGTCAGAATATTTAAGTTTAGTTTACAACATGGCATTTACTGCCAAGCTCTAGCAGTGTGACACGAAGGGGCGCCGCCACCCGAGGTGCTGCAGATTGAGTGGGTGCTTCTTGGTCATTGAAAGGGTCAGAATATTTAAGTTTAGTTTACAACATGGCATTTACTGCCAAGCTCCGGCAGTCGTAGGCCATAAAAGTGTCAGTATATTTAAGTTCAGTTTCCTACATGGCATTTACTGCCCAGCTCTGGCAGTGAGACACGGAGGAGCGCCACCACCCAAGGCGCTGCAGATTGAGTGGGTGCGTCTTGGGCATTGAAAGGGTCAGTATATTTTAAGTTTAGTTTACAACATGGCATTTACTGCCCAGCTCTGGCAGTACGACATGGGAGGGGTGCCGCCACCCGAGGCGCTGCAGATTGTGTGGGTGCGTCTTGGGCGTTGAAAGGGTCAGTATATTTTGGTTCAGTTTACGATATGGGATTTACTACCAAGCTCTAGCAGTGAGACACGGAGAGGCGCCGCCACCCGAGGTGCTGCAGATTGTGTGGGTGCGTCTTGGGCATTGAAAGGGTCAGTATTTTTTGGTTCAGTTTACGACATGGCACTTACTACCAAGCTCTAGCAGTGAGACACGAAGGGGCGCCGCCACCCGAGGTGCTGCAGATTGAGTGGGTGCTTCTTGGTCATTGAAAGGGTCAGAATATTTAAGTTTAGTTTACAACATGGCATTTACTGCCAAGCTCCGGCAGTCGTAGGCCATAAAAGTGTCAGTATATTTAAGTTCAGTTTCCTACATGGCATTTACTGCCCAGCTCTGGCAGTGAGACACGGAGGAGCGCCACCACCCAAGGCGCTGCAGATTGAGTGGGTGCGTCTTGGGCATTGAAAGGGTCAGTATATTTTAAGTTTAGTTTACAACATGGCATTTACTGCCCAGCTCTGGCAGTACGACATGGGAGGGGTGCCGCCACCCGAGGCGCTGCAGATTGTGTGGGTGCGTCTTGGGCGTTGAAAGGGTCAGTATATTTTGGTTCAGTTTACGATATGGGATTTACTACCAAGCTCTAGCAGTGAGACACGGAGAGGCGCCGCCACCCGAGGTGCTGCAGATTGTGTGGGTGCGTCTTGGGCATTGAAAGGGTCAGTATTTTTTGGTTCAGTTTACGACATGGCACTTACTACCAAGCTCTAGCAGTGAGACACGAAGGGGCGCCGCCACCCGAGGTGCTGCAGATTGAGTGGGTGCTTCTTGGTCATTGAAAGGGTCAGAATATTTAAGTTTAGTTTACAACATGGCATTTACTGCCAAGCTCCGGCAGTGCGACACAAAAGGGCGCCGCCACCCGAGGAGCTGCAAATTGATGACCTCTGTGGCGCGGTGGGCTAAGGTTTTCTTGCGACGCAGGAGGTTGCGGGTTCGATTCCCGCCTCGGGACAAAATTGTGTACGATCTGCTGAAATTTGTTCAGGGCGTTTTGGATGTTTTTCTATGTATAATAAAAAGTATCTATTTATGCAGTGAATTGTATTATGTATATCAGTAACCAAGTACCCATAACACAAGCTCTGCTTAGCTTGGGGCTAAATAATGCTGTGTGAATTGTCCAGCATTATTAATTTATTATTTATATTGAGTAGGTGCGTCGTGGGCCATTAAAGTGTCAGTATATTTAAGTTTAGTTTACTACATGGCATTAACTGCCCAGCTCTGGCAGTGCGACACGGTGAGGTGCCGCCACCCGAGGCGCTGCAGATTGTGTGGGTGCGTCTTGGGCGTTGAAAGGGTCAGTATATTTTGGTTCAGTTTACGATATGGGATTTACTACCAAGCTCTAGCAGTGAGACACGGAGAGGCGCCGCCACCCGAGGTGCTGCCGATTGAGTGGGTGCTTCTTGGTCATTGAAAGGGTCAAAATATTTAAGTTTAGTTAACAACATGGCATTTACTGCCAAGCTCCGGCAGTGCGACAAAAAGGGGCGCCGGCCGCCACCCGAGGAGCTGCAGATTGACAACCTCTGTGGCGCGGTGGGCTAAGGTTTTCCTGCGACGCAGGAGGTTGCGGGTTCGATTCCCGCCTCGGGACAAATTTGTGTACGATCTGCAGAATATTTTTAAATAATGCTGTGTAAATTGTCCAGCATTATTAATTTATTATTTATATTGATTAGGTGCGTCGTGGGCCATAAAAGTGTCAGTATATTGAAGTTTAGTTTACTACATGGCATTTACTGCCCAGCTCTGGCAGTGCAACACGGAGGGGCGCCGCCACCCGAGGCGCTGCAGATTTAGTGGGTGCGTCTTGGGCATTGAAAGGGTCAGTATTTTTTGGTTCAGTTTACGACATGGCACTTACTACCAAGCTCTAGCAGTGAGACACGAAGGGGCGCCGCCACCCGAGGTGCTGCAGATTGAGTGGATGCGTCTTGGTCATTGAAAGGGTCAGAAAAATAAGCTTAGTGTACAACATGGCATTTACTGCCAAGCTCCGGCAGTCGTGGGCCATAAAAGTGTCAGTATATTTAAGTTCAGTTTCCTACATGGCATTTACTGCCCAGCTCTGGCAGTGAGACACGGAGGAGCGCCACCACCCAAGGCGGTGCAGATTGAGTGGGTGCGTCTTGGGCATTGAAAGGGTCAGTATATTTTGGTTCAGTTTACGACATGGCATTTACTACCAAGCTCTTGCAATGAGACACTGAGAGGCGCCGCCACCCGAGGTGCTGCAGATTGAGTGGGTGCTTCTTGGTCATTGAAAGGGTCAGAATATTTAAGTTTAGTTTACAACATGGCATTTACTGCCAAGCTCCGGCAGTGCGACACAAAGGGGCGCCGCCACCCGAGGAGCTGCAGATTGACGACCTCTGTGGCACGGTGGGCTAAGGTTTTCCTGCGACGCAGGAGGTTGCGGGTTCGATTCCCGTCTCGGGACAAATTTGTGTACGATCTGCAGAATTTTTTTAAATAATGCTGTGTGAATTGTCCAGCATTATTAATTTATTATTTATATTGAGTAGGTGCGTCGTGGGCCATAAAAGTGTCAGTATATTTAAGTTTAGTTTACTACATGGCATTTACTGCCCAGCTCTGGCAGTGCAACACGGAGGGGTGCCGCCACCCGAGGCGCTGCAGATTTAGTGGGTGCGTCTTGGACATTGAAAGGGTCAGTATATTTAAGTTTAGTTTACAACATGGCATTTACTGCCCAGCTCTGGCAGTCGTAGGCCATAAAAGTGTCAGTATATTTAAGTTCAGTTTCCTACATGGCATTTACTGCCCAGCTCTGGCAGTGAGACACGGAAGAGCGCCACCACCCAAGGCGCTGCAGATTGAGTGGGTGCGTCTTGGGCATTGAAAGGGTCAGTATATTTTAAGTTTAGTTTACAACATGGTATTTGCTGCCAAGCTCCGGCAGTGCGACACAAAGTGGCGCCGCCACCCGAGGAGCTGCAGATTGACGACCTCTGTGGCGCGGTGGGCTAAGGTTTTCCTGCGACGCAGGAGGTTACGGGTTCGATTCCCGCCTCGGGACAACTATTGTGTACGATCTGCTGAAATTTGTTCAGGGCGTTTTGGATGTTTTTCTATGTATACTAAAAAGTATCTATTTATGCAGTGTATTGTATTATGTATATCAGTAACCAAGTACCCGTAACACAAGCTTTGCTTAGCTTGGGGCTTAATAATGCTGTGTGAATTGTCCAGCATTATTAATTTATTATTTATATTGAGTAGGTGCGTCGTGGGCCATTAAAGTGTCAGTATATTTAAGTTTAGTTTACTACATGGCATTTACTGCCCAGCTCTGGCAGTGCGACACGGAGGGGCGCCGCCACCCGAGGCGCTGCAGATTGTGTGGGTGCGTCTTGGGCATTGAAAGGGTCAGTATAATTAAGTTTAGTTTACAACATGGCATTTACTGCCAAGCTTCGGCAGTCGTGGGCCATAAAAGTGTCAGTATATTTAAGTTTAGTTTACT
This sequence comes from Eupithecia tripunctaria, assembly GCA_955876795.1. Classification (NCBI taxonomy): domain Eukaryota; kingdom Metazoa; phylum Arthropoda; class Insecta; order Lepidoptera; family Geometridae; genus Eupithecia; species Eupithecia tripunctaria. The sequence continues at coordinate 100,908 of OY041599.1, read as the reverse complement.
ACATGGCATTTACTGCCCAGCTCTGGCAGTCAGACACGGAAGAGCGCCGCCACCCGAGGCGCTGCAAATTGAGTGGTTGCGTCTTGGTCATTGAAAGGGTCAGTATATTTAAGTTTAGTTTACAACATGGCATTTACTGCCAAGCTCCGGCAGTGTGACACGGAGGGGCGCCTCCACCCGAGGCGCTGCAGATAGAGTGGGTATGTCTTGGTCATTGAAAGGGTCAGTATATTTAAGTTTAGTTTACAACATGGCATTTACTGCCAAGCTCCGGCAGTGCGACACGGAAGGGCGCCGCAACACGAGGCGCTGCAGATGGAGTGGGTGTGTCTTGGTCATTGAAAGGGTCAGTATATTTAAGTTTAGTTTACAACATGGCATTTACTGCCAAGCTCCGACAGTGCGACACGGAGGGGCGCCGCCACCCGAGGCGCTGCAAATTGAGTGGATGCGTCTTGGTCATTGAAAGGGTCAGTATATTTAAGTTTAGTTTACAACATGGCATTTACTGCCAAGCTCCGGCAGTGCGACACAAAGGGGCGCCGCCACCCGAGGAGCTGCAGATTGACGATCTCTGTGGCACGGTGGGCTAAGGTTTTCCTGCGACGCAGGAGGTTGCGGGTTCGATTTTGAATTGTCGTGTTCTCAACTCCAAATTCCTAGCATACCTAGAGAATAATGATCTCCTAAGTGATAGTCAATACGGCTTTTGCCGTAAACGATCCACGGGTGATCTTCTAGCGTATGCTACTCATATCTGGAGTGAAGCCATGGAAAAACACGGCGAGGCTCTTGCGGTTTCTCTGGACATTTCCAAGGCTTTCGAAAGAGTTTGGCATAAAGGTCTTATAAGCATGCTTTCATCTTATGGTCTACCGTCCAATCTAATCAAGTGGATTTCTGACTTCTTGAGGGAACGATCGCTTCGGGTCGTCGTAAATGGCTGCTCCTCCGATCTATTGGCTATAAATGCTGGGGTACCTCAAGGGTCAGTTCTATCGGCAACCCTATTCTTGCTGCACATCAACGACCTGCTGAAACCCGGTATTTTTGGGTATGCAGATGATAGCACAGTTGCTGATAGATATTTTGCCAGTCCGCGAGATAGTGCGGACAAAATTCAAAAACTCCGTAGCGAGATGGTGGAGCGTTTGAACAGCAAACTGAAGTTGTTGTCTGAATGGGGTGACGCCAACCTTGTGCGGTTCAACGCATCCAAAACCCAGGCGTGTGTGTTCACAGCTAAGAAGACTCAATTCATTCCTGTGCCTAGTTTCTGTGATGCTGCGCTTCAGCTCACCGACAGTCTGAACCTTTTGGGCGTAGAGCTTAGCTCGAATTTAAACTTTGGCCACCATATCGAGTCGAAGGCCAAATTTGCTGCGATGAAGCTGGGCATCCTGGCTAAGGTTCGGCGGTACTTCACACCGGGACAGCTCCTCTGCTTATATAAGGCAGGTCCGAACCTGCATGGAGTATTGCTGCCACCTTTGGGACGGCTCGGCTAAATACTACCAATAATAATACCAACTTGAAGCTCTCGACTCGATTGAAAGACGCGCCGTTAGACTTGTTGATGATGTCTCGCTTACAGAGTCTAGCCTACAAAGCCTCGATCACAGGCGGCGCGTTGCCAGACTGTCAGTGTTCTACAAGTACCACTTTGGTGATTGTGCGCAAGCATTGCACGACCTTATCCCGTCTTCTCCCTTCTATCATAGGACCAGCAGACGCACAAATTCATACCACCCATTCCTGATCGACATACCACAGTGTCGAACCAAAAAATTCTGCTCTACTTTCATAATATCCACAGCCAAAGAGTGGAATGACCTTCCTGCATCTGTCTTCCCATTCTGGAAAAGCGTGTTCCATCTTAGGCTACATCTTCGCTTTCTTAAAGTGAGTTGGTAGCCAAACGCTAATCCATCAGCAATAAAAAAAAAAATAAGTTTAGTTTACTACATGGCATTTACTGCCCTGATATGATCCTGGATCCAGCTGGATTGGTTTCGATCAAACATAAGTCTAGCTGTATTTAAAATGCCATTGGACTGCAATCTGAAATAGGTAGCACCTACCTTATTTATTATGTAGGTACATAATTTTTTAAGTGAATATTAATCAAACGAATTGAAGGAATTGTTCATTGTTTGCCAATGGATGAAAGTAACTTATCCGAGACGGGGTTTGACGACCGAGCGTAGCGAGGCGAGAATAGCTCTCGCTATTCTGCCATTAATTTTCATTTTCGTTATTGAAAATTTTGTAAAAAAAAACGAAACCTATGTTATTTTAAAGGTATAGTTGAAAGTAAATTATAATTATGGTTTTTTTCTTGACTTTTTGTAATTTCAATTTTACATCGGGCTCTAATTGAGTGGCTGTATGCGTCGAACCAGACACAGAAGTCATCTCAAAGAAGTTAAATTTGAGTGGCTGTATAAAAGTTCGAATGCATTCATTTAGATATTGTTTGCCTTCATATTACTAACACAAACATACGTAACTAGTATACATCATAGTCATTATATTTATTCTTACAAACTAACGCGGGCCCGCTGGCCGTTCGTTAATCTTGAATTCCATAAGAATGCAAAATAGCTGAAAACAAATAATATTCATTATTTCCTGTGTATATTTTTGTTTTGTATTGTAAGTATTGTATTCATTACATAGAACGCTCGCGCACCAGCCGGCCTCGTCCGTCGCCGCCGCCGTGCTCACGTCATGCGTCAGTCTGTACTCGGCTGGCCATCGGACCGGTGCGCGCCGACCGCGCGTTCGCGTGTGGGCTCGGTATAGCCCGCGGGCTGATTGACTATTCAAATAATTCATTTTGTTTTAAAAACTTAATTTTTTATAGTTTTTTCATGGATCCCATTGTCATAACAGAACCAAATTAAAATGGGACTACACGGGAAGCACCAGCTTTCATATCAAAATGAATCGGAATGAAAATCGGACCACCCAGTCAAAAGTTTTGAGGTTCTCCAGGAACCTCCTCCTTTTTTTGAAGTCGGTTAAAAATATAAATTAATTTCGTAGTGGACATTTCGGGCCGCGAGCTAAGTGAGCTGTGGACAGAGTAGACCAAAGAATCGTTGCGCAATAGAAGTAATGCACGTGCATTACACGTAGGTAAGTCGAATTTCATTATTTTTTTTTAATCTCATTTATTTTTAAGAACTTTTACTTTGCAAAGTATGTATAACTTAAACATTCAAATATACAAAAGAAAACAACGACAAAATTTAAGCTTAGCTCGAATTTAAACTTTGGCCACCATATCGAGTCGAAGGCCAAATTTGCTGCGATGAAGCTGGGCATCCTGGCTAAGGTTCGGCGGTACTTCACACCGGGACAGCTCCTCTGCTTATATAAGGCAGGTCCGAACCTGCATGGAGTATTGCTGCCACCTTTGGGACGGCTCGGCTAAATACTACCAATAATAATACCAACTTGAAGCTCTCGACTCGATTGAAAGACGCGCCGTTAGACTTGTTGATGATGTCTCGCTTACAGAGTCTAGCCTACAAAGCCTCGATCACAGGCGGCGCGTTGCCAGACTGTCAGTGTTCTACAAGTACCACTTTGGTGATTGTGCGCAAGCATTGCACGACCTTATCCCGTCTTCTCCCTTCTATCATAGGACCAGCAGACGCACAAATTCATACCACCCATTCCTGATCGACATACCACAGTGTCGAACCAAAAAATTCTGCTCTACTTTCATAATATCCACAGCCAAAGAGTGGAATGACCTTCCTGCATCTGTCTTCCCATTCTGGAAAAGCGTGTTCCATCTTAGGCTACATCTTCGCTTTCTTAAAGTGAGTTGGTAGCCAAACGCTAATCCATCAGCAATAAAAAAAAAAATAAGTTTAGTTTACTACATGGCATTTACTGCCCTGATATGATCCTGGATCCAGCTGGATTGGTTTCGATCAAACATAAGTCTAGCTGTATTTAATGAATCGGAATGAAAATCGGACCACCCAGTCAAAAGTTTTGAGGTTCTCCAGGAACCTCCTCCTTTTTTTGAAGTCGGTTAAAAATATAAATTAATTTCGTAGTGGACATTTCGGGCCGCGAGCTAAGTGAGCTGTGGACAGAGTAGACCAAAGAATCGTTGCGCAATAGAAGTAATGCACGTGCATTACACGTAGGTAAGTCGAATTTCATTATTTTTTTTTAATCTCATTTATTTTTAAGAACTTTTACTTTGCAAAGTATGTATAACTTAAACATTCAAATATACAAAAGAAAACAACGACAAAATTTATTTATTTATTAACAGGGAACGCCAACAGCGTTCTTAGCTTATCTAGACTTAAACTTAAAGTTATCTAGACAGGTTCTTATAGGTATATAAACACTTATAATACAGACAAATTGGAACTACTAGCGGGTTGCCAGGTGTAAACAGGTAAATCTATCTATACTAGCATTTTGCAACGGTCTGATTATTGAATCAAACTTAAATAAAATGAAAGATTATCTTATTATGAAAACGGTGGTATAGGGTTGCCTGCAAAAATCAGTCCCGAATTAGGTACGGTTGTCGAATTTTAAGTAATAAAAAATCGCTGCGAGTGAATGTGTGCGAGAGAGAGGTCCCAAACCAACCATCCCATGCGGTAGAAAAGGACACAGCATAGCAGCTGTTTAAAGTCCGCCCATTTAAAGAAAGAGAGTGCGCATGCTATTTGTGCTTGGAAATGAAAAGGACAGCGATAGACTCGTATATGTTGATGCAGGAGTTTTCCCTGATCTCATGAAATATAATAAACTGGTTCCTCTTTATAAATCTGATCCGGCCAATTACAGGCCAATTTCAATACTTCCTGCAATGAGTAAAGTTTTTGAAAAAAATATTCTCACACAGTTGTCCTCTCACTTCAACCTCAGTAGGTTGTTACATAAAAATCAATTTGGCTTCACCAAGGGTAGATCGACAACTGATGCTGGTACAGTTCTATTAAAGCACATATTGGATGCATGGGATAAAGCGAAAAACGCTATTGGTGTATTTTGTGACCTTTCTAAAGCTTTTGATTGCGTTGATCATGGTACATTAATAAATAAACTAAGACATTATGGAATTCAAAACAAGGCACTGGACCTTATGCAATCATATTTATCTGATCCCAAAAAGTAGATATTGGTAAAGAAAGATCTAGGGGATCAAATATCGATTTAGGAGTCCCGCAAGGATCAATATTGGGTCCTTTTCTATCTTTAGTGTATGTAAATGACTCCCATTTCTAGCAAAAGATCTCTGTGATATAGTCTTATTTGCTGATGATACTTCATTGATTTTTAAAGTTGACAGAAATAAACATAATTATGACGATGTAAATAATTCTCTTTCACAAATACTAGATTGGTTCACCGCCAATAACCTCTTACTCAATGCTTCAAAAACCAAATGCATAAAATTCATGTTACCAAATGTAAGAGAGCTCCCAACTAAGATAATGCTAAAGGATGAGATTGTTCACCTTGTAGACTCAACTGTTTTCCTAGGGTTACATATTGATTCCTCTCTTCAATGGAGACCGCAAATTGATGCTCTCGCAAACAGACTTAGTTCAGCAGCGTATGCGGTTCGAACAATTAGATACATTACCAATGAAGATACAGCTAGGTTAGTTTACTTCAGTTACTTCCATAGTGTTATGTCTTATGGTATTTTGCTTTGGGGACAGGCAGCTGACATCCAGACTATCTTTGTTCTTCAGAAAAGGGCGGTACGCGCTATTTATAAATTAAATCCACGTGACTCGTTGAGGGAATTATTTAAAGAAATAAATATTTTAACAGTAATATCGCAATACATCTATGAAAATCTAATGTATACACACAAAAACAGAGATAACTTTATGAAAAGGTGTGATGTTCACAATAAAAATACAAGAAACAAGAACAAATTACACATCCCATCATATACGCTGTTGGCGTTCCTTTTTAATAAATAAATAAATAAATAAATATAGATTACGAAAGGTAGGGAAATCATTTGTGGGCAATTGCGTAAGATTCTATAATAAGCTTCCATCTGAAGCAACTGAGCTCCCTATTCGTAAATTTAAACTGTACATAAAACGAAATCTTATCAAGAAAGCCTATTACTCCGTAGATGACTACGTAAATGATGTTAATGCTTGGCCGGATGTCGCCCAGTTCCATGCAGACAATAGTATGTAATAGGAATGTGTCGATCATGAACGAACGGCTCATATGATTGCAATCACAAACCGCGCGTGATTGATCCGAACAGTCTCAACGAAATGACCCGATCATTTCAATGTTCGGATCATTGGTGAAATGACCGAGGCGCGTGCGACTTGATGCAAAGATCGACTGCCGCTGCGTCTTGCTCATGCGAGGCAGTGAGTGGTGCGTGCGAGTAGGACACATTCTGTGGACTGTCTCATTTTCTCACAGCCTAATTGATATATAAAATAATAAGTAATAAAGTCTATTGTCGTATTACGGTCCTTTAGGTATTAAAGCCCTTGTCTTTTTAGTAGGTACTTACCTATATGTAAGTACTTGGATATATCTAAGTATGTAGGTAGGTACCTACTGTACGTACTACCTATTATGTAAAGTATTTAACAACAAGGAAAGCCGCCTGGTCGGCAGCTTAGCACAGGTTCATTAAAATATCAAGCATATTAAATCAATAAAAAAGTTAAATAGGTAGGTACTTCGTATCTGACTATCTATCTACTGTAAGGTACATAAACATACTTATCACTTGAAACGTAAAAGTAGGTAGGTAGGTAGGTAGGTACCTAACTACCTATCTCAATTCTGGTCAAATATCTACCATAAATGATCAATAACATCTCGAATGATATAAACAGAGTTTTGGAAAAGTTTTTGCGACAACCATATCAGTCAGTAACGAAACGACGATGACGACGACGCGACGCAATGAACCGATCTCGCACGGATCAATCAATCACAAAATGCATGATCGAAATGAAACGAAAAATCGAAGTGAGGCGATGATAGGCCGCCGGCAAAAAAAATCATTCAAATGATCGGGTCATATGATCCGGGTCATTTTCATAACGGGTCATGATTGATATCGATCTTTGTGAATGATCGAACGACACATCGCTAGTATGTAAGACCAGTTAGACTTAGTTATCCTAAGATTGTATTAGTTGATAAGCGATGGACTTGCTAGTGGTTTCTTTTTCACTTCTTCCGCTAGTGGACAAAAAATTGAAGTGAATTAAAGTCAATTGCACCTTATTTCTTGTTGATAGTAATAACTATTTATCAAGCTGTTTGTATCGTAAAAATTTGACTTGTCTAAGTACTTATTTTGTAAGTCTAAAGAAATAAACGATTTGACTTTGACTTTGACTTTGACATCATTTTGGAGTAGTTTATTATTAATATAGATATTTTATTATTTAAAATTCGACAACTGTGATTCGGGACTGATTTTTCGCAGGCAACCCTATACCACCGTGTTCATAATAAAATAATCTTTCATTTTATTTAAGTTTGATTCAATAATCAGACCGTTGCAAAATGCTAGTATAGATAGATTTACCTGTTTACACCTGGCAATCCGCTAGTTGTGACCGGAAGAAAATAGGCAACCTAACGTATGCATATTCTATGGGCTTCAAACTTTCGATTGGTATCGAATTTATTTAATAATCACACCAGTGGAATGTTTAAATAAAATTATTTTTTTAATTATTAATTAAAAATACTCTGGATTGAAATTTGTAAGGCAACCCATAAAGGATATATTTATTGGCATATTATATAATATATAAAATACGTTTCATTAAATAAGCATCTCGGTGAAGGTCGTTGTATAGCGGGATCTTAGACTATAGGTAAGAGTCTGATCGCGTAGGTCTAAAAAAAGAACTTCTACACGCCGGAGTCTGCTGTTGCCCGGACTCTTAAGAAATCGGTGTCCTCAGGAACCCTTCTCCCCACTCTCTCTATCTCTCTCTCTCTCTCTCTCTCTCTCACACACACACACACACACCCTATGCACCTTCCTAAAGACATTTTATTAATTATTACATACGTAATCTACGTCACCTATTAACTGGATGTATACTTCTTATTTTACTTTGTTTTTTTTCCTTTAACTTAACTTTTATAATGAACTTAAAATCACCAAACATTTATACCTACTCCTATATAGTAAGACTCGGTAATACGGCCCAGTTGACAAAACGCCCCAGTGTGGTCTAGCACTCAAATAAACGCGGCGCACTTACATCTGTACTCGTACGTGTACTCTTCTGTCACCTGGCAACATGGCCGACGCTGGCAAGTGGTCTGTGCTGTTTGCCAACAAAAAATTGTGAAAATAGTTTTTTAGGCGGTTGAACAAATTGCGGTGAGTTTCAAACTAATTTGTATATCTGTACTACTATGTTTTTCACGCACTGTGGTAAAACGTTTGAAATCACCTTTGTGTTTAATTGTTTCGAGAGTTATAACCTTGAACTTGTCGGCAGTAATGCGGTGGGGCATTTTATGTATCAAAATTGGTAACATGCTGGTTAGCGATGTGTCGTTCGATCATTCACAAAGATCGATATCAATCATGACCCGTTATGAAAATGACCCGGATCATATGACCCGTTCATTTGAATGATTGTTTTTGCCGGCGGCGGCCTATCATCGCCTCACTTCGATTTTTCGTTTCATTTCGATCATGCATTTTGTGATTGATTGACCCGTGCCGTGTGAGATCGGATCTTTGCGTCGCGTCGTCGTCATCGTCGTTTCGTTACTGACTGATATGGTTCTCGCAAAAACTTTTCCAATACTCTGTCTATATCATTCGAGATCTTATTGATCATTTATAGTAGATATTTGACCAGAATTGAGATAGGTAGGTAGGTATAGGTACCTACCTACCTACCTACTTTTACGTTTCAAGTGATAAGTATGGTTATGTATCTTACAGTAGATAGTCAGATACGAAGTAGGTACCTACCTAACTTTTTTTATTGATTTAATATGCTTGATATTTTAATGAACCTGTGATAGGCCGCCGAGCGGGCGGCTTTCCTTGTTGTTAAATACTTTACATAATAGGTAGTACGTACAGTAGGTACCTACCTACACACGATCTTATTGATCATTTATGGTAGATATTTGACGAGAATTGAGATAGGTAGGTACCTGCCTACCCTGGTTGTTAAATACTTTACATAGATGTAGGTACCTACCTACATACTTAGATATATTTACGTATTACTCAAAAGACAAGGGCTTTAATACCTAAAGGACCGTAATGCGACAATAGACTATATGACTTATTATTTTATTTATCAATTAGGCTGTGAGAAAATGAGACAGTCCGCAGAATGTGTCCTACTTGCACGCACCACTCACAGCCTCGCAAGAGCAAGACGCAGCGTCAGTGGATTTTTGCGTCAAGTCGCACGCGTCTCGGTCATTTTAACCAATGATCCGAACATTGAAATGATCGGGTCATTTCGTTGAGACTGTTCGGATCAATCACGCGCGGTTCGTGATTGCAATCATATGAGCCGTTCGTTCATGATCGACACATTCCTAATGCTGGTTGTATACAATGCCCCGTGTATGCAATTGAAAATAATATTGTTTTTACTGGGTATCTTAATGTGAAAGTCAGTAGATAGAGGCAGTGGATGATTCAGACGCCCATTTCTGTTCACTGTCAACGATCTAATTCTTCTGTATTTTTATATTGACAATTTGTTGCAGATTATGACCGCAGAAGAGTTGGACAAGGCTATGCGGTCTGTACGAGAAAAAACAAGGGTAGTCAATCAAGTAGCGACACACTACAAGATACCATCTACCATCTTTTTGTGATATCATTTATAATTTGATGTTCTAAGTCGCTTAGAAATGTCATTATTACACTGGGACATTTTATAATACAGGTTGGGCATATGACCCAACGGTCGTATTATACTCGTAAAACGCCCTAGCTAACAATTTAAAATTCAAATATACGATAAGTTTAATATCTTAAGAGTCTGGTCAAATTACTAAGTGCCATAACGTTAAAAAATAATTGAATTATGTTCCTCAATAAAAAAATTGATTTTATCTTGAATAGTTTCTCTTAAGAATATATATTTGAATGGACGTTTTACCCAGTCTTACCCTAGTTAATTAATTAATGTTGTGTCAAGGAGGCGGGCGATGCGGCAAATTCAAATTCAAAGCTCCACAGTTTAAAACTTTTGCTGTCTCGTCGTTCATTCGTTCGTAACTTATTGTATCATGATACATTGTTCTAAATACATTGTATTGTATTTGTATTATTCTAGACTTCTCTCTCATATCCCGGAACAGCAAGTGTACATCCGCTTATTTGTTCGGTATAGGTAGGTATACGTTCTTCTAGTGGGATCACAAAAACAAAAACACACACGATAAATAGCCAAAAGGCTTCGAAAAGCAACGGTGCCAACACAATCATCGCAAAGGGCGTCAGCGTCGTTAATTGCAAAATGCATATTAGTAGGTACCTACCACCAAAGGGATACAATTATTTCACAAGTTTTCTCGAAACTTAAACGAATTCCATTATGGATGTTCGCATATTTGTTTTCAAAATCTCTTTGTGGTGTGAGACCACGATTTCATCAGAGCACGAATCGATAGTCCGCAATGCGTCATAGGGCGTGGCTCTGCCCGTGCCGCAGTCTCCCTCTCCTCCCCCGCACCCCGCGCAGCCACGCTGCACATGCGCCGTGGGCTGCAGGGGTGCGCAGTGACGCGGCACATCTGCAGAGCCCGACCATTAGTCTTCCGGTAGACCCCGTACACGCAGCACGCATCCATCGTTCTCGGATTTTGTTCATTATCAGTTTCTGTTATGTGAGTGTTTTTGAGTAGTTCGTCATTACGGGAGCTTTTTCGAGCTGATTTGGTAAGACTGGTGTTAGATCATCTTTCACTTTCCCATTCAAATTTTAATAAAGATTCTCTTCAATACCAAAGCTCTTCTGCCTGATTCTATAATGTAACTGCTTTGAATCACAACAATCGAAAACACTATCTATCACGGGAGCCTTTTCGAGCTGATTTGGTAAGACTGGTGTTAGATCATAGGCCACTTTCCCATTCACATCATAATGAAGACGCTCTTTAATATCCAAAGCTCTTCTGCCTGATTATTTACAATTTCAAAATAATGTAGGACCTAACTGTTTAAAATCACAACAAGCACAAACACTATCTTTTAGACTTATTTAAGGCTGATGAGTTCCTTTTATTAAGAACTTCATAAGAATGTTGTCAAAACTTAAATTGTTAGTACAATAAGGCTGTCCCCTTTGTCCCCTAGAAAGTTCCTTGTGTTGGACAAATCAATAATCTGCAAAGCGTCATAGGGCGTGGCTTTGCCCGGGCCTTAGTCTCCCTCCCCTCCCCTTACCCTGCGCAGTCACGCTGCACATGCGCCGTGGGCTGCAGGGGTGCGCAGTGACGCGGCACATCTGCAGAGCCCGACCATTAGTCTTCCGGTAGCGCCGGCGCGCAGCACGTATTCATCCCATACTCGGGCGGGTCTTATCAGTGTCTGTGCTGTGAATTGTGATGTGACTTATGTCTGCAAGCGAGCACTGTTGAGCAGGTTTGGTATGTTTGTATTAGACATTCGATCGCTGCTTTTTCAGACGTAAAGCTAAGACAGGAAAGCATAATTCCTGTTTTGTAGCTACGAGATGTGACTAAATTAGGGAGACACACTGTGCAGTTTTATCCAAAGTTCATCTGAGTAAATCTTTGCAATCCTTTACAATTTATAAAAAACTTAACGTTTAAAATATATTGCAAATAGAATATAAGTAGGTACCTAGCACATATAATTATTTCACAAGTTATCTCGAAACTTAAACGAATTCCATTATGGATGTTCGCATATTTGTATTCGAAATGTCTTTGTGGTCTCACTAGAGCACGAATCTATAGACCGCAATGCGTCATAAGGCGTGGCTATGCCCGGGCCGCAGTCTCCCTCCCCTCCCCCGCACCCCGCGCAGTCACGCTGCACATGCGCCGTGGGCTGCAGGGGTGCGCAGTGACGCGGCACATCTGCAGAGCCCGGCCATTAGTCTTCCGGTAGACCCCGTACATACACGCAGCACGCATCCATCGTTCTCTGATTTTGTTTATTTTCAGTTTCTGTTATTTGAGTGTTTGTGAGTAGTTTGTCATCACGGGAGCCTTTTCGAGCTGATTTGGTAAGACTGGTGTTAGATCATAGGCCACTTTCCCATTCACATCATAATGAAGACTCCTTTTAATATCCCGAGCTCTTTTGTCTGATTCTATACAAATTCAAATAATGTCACTGTTTCAAATCACAACAATCACAAACACTATCTTGTAGGTTTATTTTAGGCTGATGAGTTCTTTTATTAAGAACTTCACATCACAATAATGTTGTCAGAACTTAAAATTGTTAGTACAAGAGGGCTGTCCCTTTTGTCCCCTAGAAGGTTCTTTGTGTTCGACAAATCGATAGTCCGCAATGCGTCATAGGGCGTGGCTCTGCCCGTGCCGCAGTCTCCCTCTCCTCCCCCGCACCCCGCGCAGCCACACTGCACATGCGCCGTGGGCTGCAGGGGTGCGCAGTGACGCGGCACATCTGCAGAGCCCGGCCATTAGTTATCCGGTAGAGTTTTGTCAGTTGTGCAGTTTTATCTGAAGTTCATCTGCGTAAATCTTTACATTCATAATAATTCATATACAATTTAAAAAAATATACGTTTTCAACACTTACTATTGTAAATAGCATATGTAAACCTACTACCAAATAAATATGCCAATATGGATGTTCGCATATTCGTTTCCGTAATCTCTTTGTAGTCTCACCAGAGCACGAATCGATAGTCCACAATGCGTCAAAAGGGCATTGCCCAGGTCGCAGTCGCAGTCTCCCAATCACTAAATATTATTCAACATAAAGTAATATTGTATGCCCAACAATACAAAAATCTTACAGCTCTCCGCTGTAAGATTTTTGTATTGTTGGGCATACAATAATACATGATGATTAAAAAATAAACACCTTTATGAATACACATCAGGGTCACTCAGAGTTGTTCTATTGAATAGTAAACAAGGAAGCTCATAATAATAATAATTCCAAGTAACAAAAAATTACATAACAACACTTTATTAGTCGTACAGAAAGTCTGGTTTTTTCAACTGAGCGTAAAATGACAGTGCGGAATTGGCCTGAAATTAGTCACAAGCATAAAAATAAACAATACTAATAATAATTTTTAACGTGATTCTACTCATGTAAACGTAAATATAATATATTGGTGACTATAAACAAAATAGAAAGTCCGTAAGAAAGTTTTAAGCTATTGCATAGCTTCTATCGCGGGCCTTGAGCGCGGGGACCGAATCCAGAAATTCCGTAACGAAAAAACCTCACGCTCCCCACTCCGCCGGGCAAGGAGGTGTGGCTTGAAGGCCGTGCATCGTCTAACGTCGTTTCAGTTCGGCAGTCTTCGACACGGCGTTGTGTCAGTTGTGTGCGTGCGATTAGACGTATTGTACGACTCTACGAAACTCGCACGAATCGAGACGAGCTGCTCCGAAATCGGACGAATATATAAGCAGCTGTTTATGAGAAAGTATATAGGTGTATAGGTATTTATGTACAACAGTGAATAGCTGTACTTGTAAAATTCTTATCAGTCACCACGCTCAAAAAGTGTAACTTGAATTAATATCAAAGAAAAAGCAATACTGCATGAATAAAATAAATAAATAAAATTATAATTGCATAAGTTGATACAAAATGCTATGCAATAGCTTTACCGCGGCAGTCCCCGAGTGCCACACGTCTTTTTTATTTCTAGAAAAATAATGCAATAAGCTAGAAGGTTCAAAATAAGTTAAACTTTATTAATCTTAAAAATCAAATCAGTTAACATTATTTTTAATATTATTATTTCAATGTAAGCTGCCATCGTTCCTTCGCACGAATTAGAAAAAGAAATGTCCTTACCCATTCTCTATTATTCCGACAAATAATATGTTTTTATTGATGGTAACTATACCTCTCATGATAAAGTGTTAGCATAATGCTAACACTTTATCACGAGAGGTATAGTTTCTTTCATGATAAATATAGTGGGCTGCAGGGACACTGCTGCGCAGTAACGCGGCACATCTGCAGAGCCCGTGCGCGCAGCAAGTTATCCATCATATACCTACTCTCGGGCGGGTTTCATCAGTGTCTGAAAGTAACATCTACCTATTTATGTATAGTCAAATTCTCCATAAAATAACCTACAAATGTGCATGTCAGTTGTGTATCGATTCAGAGTTTCTTATAAAATACTCATTATAATAAAGTTTTAATGTTTTTAAATTCAGATAATGTTTGTTTTGTCACTTAATACGACAGTTCGTTTTCGTTCTGGATGTTAAATCAACTACACATCCCGGTATGAGAAGCGACTTGTCTTTAGGCAGAGTCGTGGTAATAACGGGTATATAAAGTGGAAATTGAGCCGACAAACAACATCATTGTGTTTGAATCGCCAAAATTACCAAACATTATTGAATCATTTTTAGTATTCTGAAGTGATCAATTTTATTGACCCTCAAACAAAGTATGGCGAAAATTTTACGTGTATTGTTTTTGTTTCAGAGAACAAAATGGGGCGAAAGACCAAAACCTCAATGATGTACAAAAATGGCATGGGGGAAAGCGAAAAAACAAAAGGGAAAGCGGAGAGTGGCAACAGGCAGAATACTTCTCATTCGCGATATTTAACGGACAGGACATCCGAAAGTACATTTACATTTAAATACAAACGCGAGATAAATACAGCCAAACGCATTGTCTCCAAGTATAGCTTAATACGATCAGCCGACAAAATGAAGCGCTCCTCCGAGAAACTAAGAACGGTTCCTTTAAATGTCATCGGAGAAAATACCAAACCCTTGTCGTACACACCGTGGGTTATGCCATGGCATGAGTCCGCCTTCGGTAATGGCAACATAAAAATAATTAAAGAGACTGGCAACAGGCATCAGTCATTAACTGATCATGTGTTCATTCGACCAACCATTCAGAGGGCAGCAGTAAGAAGCCAGCGGTCATTGGATAAAGATTACCTTGAAGAGCTTTCAATATTCCACAAACGGTTGCCGACACTGGGGATTAACAACGGGAGCTGGAACGGAACTGCAAATGCAGCCAACCAATCAAGAGCAAACATTATTGTTTGCCCTATTACAATTGTTAAAATAATTGCACAACCAGCGTCTATTATTAAAGTGCACTCCAGAGATAATCATGGATCTTCTGCCATGATTCCAGTAATTAACTTAACGAGATAAATATATCAATATATTTTTTTTTTTACATATTTATTGATTTTTTTTATTTGTTGGAGACGCATAGAGCTTGTATGATATATTGGCTGGGTGCAAGTAAAAGATAATGGGAGAGGATGATATTTATGAATAAGGAACGAGACTTATTATTCAAAAGAGATAATTTGAAGGCAATGATAGCCAGAAGACTATTTAGCATTAAAAGTAAATAAGGAATTATGCAATATTAATCACACATATGTATATAACAATATCACATAAGTGTTATGTAATCTCTTGATGTACCATATCCTGCTTATCTACTTGAGTGAATCCGGTACATACCGAAGCGTTAGCCTACGAGCTGTCCGTTAAAGGAGTATAAGGTACGTTTTTCAAACTACCTACAACACTTACATAATTTGTGAAGTTTTTGAAACCTACCTTCACAAACACATATCTAATTTATTGTCTGTTGTCTACTGGCAATCTGATCAACAGAACGATTGCGATCGTGCTAAGCCAAGTGAAAATGAAAAATGAGAACAAACTTATAGCGGATGTCAAAAAGTAATTTATTAAAGTGATTTTGTTGAGTATAAGTAGGTGTACCAGTACTTACATGAATTTAATGTTGTTGTAGGTTCAGCCGAAGAATTGAGGAGTTGCCCACAGGCGCGCCTCAACGTTTTTATCTTCAAAAATATCAAACCATGGTTACACTTCATGTGCTAAAGCGTGCGTTGGAATACAAGGTAAGCCTGTAGATTTACTTTTGTAGATTAACTTCACCTTTGACTGCTTGTTCTGAAATATGTTTAAAATTGGTGTTTTTTTTAGAATGTTATGCAGCTGAGCGAAGAAGAGCTGAGAGCTGAGAACATACACTGAGGCGTCACAGCTGGCCTTTAATTTATTTCAAGAACGTTCAACATTAATTGTCGATAATTTTTATTGTATCTATGTGAAACCAACTAACTTGTAGTTGCAGCAAATTCAGGTTACTTACATATGCTACATTGGAGCAAAATACGTTCGTCAATTCAAGTTTGAGCATAAAATAACGTATTAGTTCCGAATCATCAAATACAAAAAATGGTCAAAACCGAGTAGGTTTTGTTTAAGATGGGTTTCGTACAAACTTGTTAGTAGGTGCAGATTAGCAAAAATTGTGAAATCGGAACAAAAAATTATTTTAACTTGCAAATTGACGACCTCTGTGGCGCGGTGGGCGACGACGGTCCGCCTGCGACGCAGGAGGTTGCGGGTTCGATTCCCGCCTCGGGAAAAATATTTGTACGATCTGCAGATATTTGTTCAGGGCATTCTGGATGTTTTTCTATGTATAATAAAAAAATATCTAACTATGTAGTGTATTGTATTATGTATATCAGTTATCTAGTACCCATAACACAAGCTCTGCTTAGCTTGGGGCTAGATAATGTTAGTTAGTTTAGTTAGTGAACGATGAGAAAACACACGGAGGAACAATGATGCATCTTTGTTCCACCGCTTAGAATGAAAAGAACGTTTAAATTAAGAGAATATAGCAAATGAAAAAAAAAATTGTCGCGACTCAAGCTGCCTACCAGCAAGAAAAAAACTACTTTACCATGGCTATACACAGTGTGGGTAAAGGACAGGACTGGATCGGCAAATACATGCTTTAATGTTTTGTAGAGGATGGTCACATGGACCACGACTCAGCTGCCGATGATATCGGCCAAAGTCGGCGCTCTGAGCCAGAAAAACCCTTTTCGGTTTAAAACACCGATTGTGTACTAGCTGTGTGGTGCTGGCTTAGAATTGGCACCACCCCATCTCCTCCCGTGGGTGTCGTAAGAGGCGACTAAGGGATATCCATCGGGGGGCGGGCAGTAGCGCCCCCTGCGAAACAATTTTACCACTGAACTGCGACCCCCAATTCGCATGCTCAGCGAGGGGATTATGGGCATTATGGGGGGGTCCCCTTAGAAAAATCTTTATCAGGGAGAGGCCTGCGTCGTGCAGTGGACCAATGCAGGCTGTTGAGATTGAGGAGGTTGAGGTATTGCCTGGTACCTCAACCTCAACGTCTACAGCCCGTATTAATCAACTGCTGGACGGATGCCTTCCCCCGATAAGCGCCTTGTTGGCGTTTATCTAATGGGAGTAGGTAATGCCCATAATCCCCACGCTGGGCTTGCGGGTTTGGGATCGCAGTTCGGTGGTAAAATTGTTCTTTTTTTTATTTAGTGCTTCTTATAAAGTATTTAGTTACATTTTATTGATATGATTTACTTAGTACTACGGAGTGTTCAGGTGGAAGTGAAGGCAATAAGTGTTGATGGCGCTCGCGTTCGGATATAAGTTCGCGACGCGGTCGGGCCTTGGCGGTTGGCAGCCGCGGAAAGCTTCTCAACGATCGAGACACCCGTGTGTCTCTCGTGTGATAGAGGCGGCGGAGGGTGGGGGGCGGGGCGGGCGGGGTAACATCGGGTTGGGTGGGATTGTGTAGTACGAGTGATTCATGCTGCTGAGGGATCGCTATACATAATTGAGTTTGAGAAGGACGGGATGTTAGGTTAGTGACGATGAGAAAACACTGGAAAGAGCAATGATGCAATCAGCAAACTGACGAGAATACCGAAAAGGAATATTATGTCGTGACTCAAGCTGCACCAGTAAGACCAGCTAGAAAAAACTACTTTACCATGGCTATACACAGTGTGGATGAAAGGCGGGACTGGATCGGCAAATACATGCTTTGGTGTTTTGTAGCGGATGGTCATATGGACCACGACTCAGCTGCCGATGTTATCGGCCATGCGATCTCACTTATTTCGTTAGATTACATTAAAACATCCAACACTAGACACATGCTATTGCCATTCATTGGGGGAACGGTATCTGGCAGAGCGACACTTGTCAAAAGAAAGAAAAAGTCATTTTCATTATTTTGAAATGGCAGATATGACTCCCGAAACTGTGATACAAATACAGCTTCCAGATCAATACAATTTAACCTGCGATCCAAGGCAAAAGTCTGACAAGCCTACATTTTGAAGAGCAGTCCAATCTCTTGAAAATGAATACTTCGATTTTCCTTTTGCCACCAAGGTTATCAAAATGTATTCGGAAAATGTATTTGTATTATACAGCCTTGCAAGTAGTAACAACCAAACCAGTAGATGGATTGAATATGAACGATCGAACTTTCAGTGCTGGAGATGCACAAGGTGGTGAAGGACGACACTGGCGCTGTGTCTGGCCTGACTCTGACTATTGCAGCGAGCGTGTACATCTCCGGTCGAGTGTGCGGCGAGCGTCTATTGCCGGCATAAAAACTTATTGTTGAATGTGTCTAATGGATATTAACATCAAACCGCTCCATTTCGCTCACGCGCGTACTGCTTTTCCAATGATAGTTACCTTTGACCATACAGAAGGTAGCCTTGAGACATTTTTGGTCAAAGCAATTTGTGCCTTTTTTTATTTGGTGCTTCTTATAAAGTATTTAGTTACATTTTATTGAAATGATTCACTGAGTACTACGGAGTGTTCAGGTGGAAGTGAAGGCAATAAGTGTTGATGGCGCTCGCGTTCGGATATAAGTTCGCGACGCGGTCGGGCCTTGGCGGTTGGCAGCCGCGGAAAGCTTCTCAACGATCGAGACACCCGTGTGTCTCTCGTGTGATAGAGGCGGCGGAGGGTGGGGGGCGGGGCGGGCGGGGTATTATCGGGTTGGGTGGGATTGTGTAGTACGAGTGATTTATTCTGCTGAGGAGGCGCATGGCTGGCGAGGGAGCAGGAATGCCTAGATGCAGTCTACATCATGTGAGTTTAGTTTTAAAGGATCTTCATTTATAATAGGTACTTAGGTATATGTTTTGGGATTCTAGAATACGCGGCTTTGTGAATTGAATTGAAAAGTTATCTTAAGTTGACTTGACCTTCTATGGTTACTCAACTAAAACAAACCAGACGCGGGAATAGGTTCACCCTAGTCTTGGTCGACCAGGTTGAAATATCTTCCTGCTTCTGTGATACTTCATTCATCATGTCGTAGCCAAGGCAGCTATAACCGAACTAGGTATAATTTTGTCTCAGCCGTTTTTGTTCTTTGTTTGGATATACTCTATCATCGTAGGAAAAGAGCGGAGTGAACGAGGCGCAAACAGGCACCTAAATCAGTCGTCACTGAATTGAGAAAACACGCTTTTGCTAGTGAACTGGTTGATAGTGAATATTTCGGTTTATTTAATATTTTAATTTAAATAGGAACAAAAATGTGTTAGATTGGATGTGATGTTAGATAGTAGGTATGTGATTATATTTTCGTACTTAAAACATTTGTTAATACCTATAATCAAAACTTAAAAAAGAATTGCTTCGCTAAATGTAGGTATTGTTTCTTAAAATAGAGTATGCTTCTCCTTAGATAATATAAAAAAATATGTTTAACTAGATGTAGTTTTTTTGTAGATTTCATATCAAATTAAAATAATCATAAAAAAAACAAAAATAAAAAAAACTATATTAAAAGATAAAAAACGAGAAGAAAAAAATTACAAAAAAGAATATAAAAATATAAAAAAATTATTAAAAAAATAATACATGAGCCAACACACAAAAATACATCAAACTAAATTGCTATTCTCATGCTAGCTCGATCTCTACGGCAATCTCTAAGCTGTCAAGCAACATTACTCGTATGATTATACAATCCTATCAATTCGAAGGAATGTATAATCATAACGCAGTTTGATTAATGTTTTAGTAAATGTAAATAAACCTTACTCACATCGTTTGATTAGGACAGAAGGCTCCGTTCCACACACTATCGTCCAACTCTGCTCGCTATGTGATGTAGCTAACATATCTCCTACCTACTAGGTACATGACAGCAGTTATGTTCGCCCTCAAAAAGTTCTAAGATATAATACATAAATAACATCTTTAAAATATAATAAACTTCTAACTTGTCATAAAATAGTGTGTAGGCGGGACATGTAAAACCGGCTAAATTTTGTAATAGGTATTTATTAGACTAGGCATCCTATGAGTACCGAACTCTTAAACAAATACCTATTGCTATTAAAATACCCAGATACTGCCATTAAATTTAGATAAGCTTCGATCTCAGATAGGAAATGCTAGCACACAATTTACCTCTATATTTGTAAAAATGACACTGTGGCATACTACATTTGATGCTCGGGTGAACTGGGGCAGTGCTTTGACAAAAAAACAGTAAACAGCAATAAGCACTTTATAGACAAAACGTAAATAAGGAAAATTAAAACTCACAAACAACTATGCCGAGTTGAAGTTAATTGACTGATACCAGCCGTATTTAAAAATAGCAATATCTCGCAATTCGTCATGACAATGATCCACAGTGTCTAATAGTTTAATTAGAGTAAAATAAATGTTTAGCAACTAAGTTAGTTAATAAGAGTTAGCATTCGTAAAATAACAAAAAAAATAACGATAAAAAAACCGAGAAATCAAATTTATGAATTTACTGGAATTAAAATATGTCTCATTAAAAAAAGAAACCATAGACCAGGACTAAAAACTCCTTATTTTTTAAAATGACACTGTGGCATACATACTAACTCTGCTGCTCGGGTATATTGTACCTAGAGGGAGTATGCCGCAGTGCCACATTTTTAAACAAAAACACAAAAAGGAAAAATTAAAACTAACAAGCAAAGCAGGTAACAAGGTATTTGAAAAAGCAATATTTTGCAATACTTGATGATAATGAAGTGCTGTATCTTTTAATTTAATTTAATTCAAATAAATTTCTAGCAACTAAGCCAGAAATGGATGTTTGTCTGCATAAATATAACAGAAAATAACAAAAAAAGTAAAAAGATAGTATCATGGTAGAAAAAAAAATATCACAGCATAGTTTGCAGTTTTATTTCACTTGCTTTCATTAAATACAAAAATATTGTAAAAAAGTTAGGATAGGATAGGCTAGGACAAATTACCTCTATATCTGTAAAAATGATACTGTGGCAGACTACCTCAACATTTTATGGATGCTGGTCGGGTAAACTGGGGCAGTTCATTGACATAAACGCAGTAAACAACAGTTCGAAATGCAAATTTACTAAATTCAGGTACAATTTCAATTGTATTTATTAGTATTTTATAGCAATAGATTAAGTATAACACACAGCAGAATATGTTTATAATTCGTAACATGTAATCATTATTATCAATAAACAATTATTATTCGCTCCTATAGAAAAAAAACAACAAGGAAAAATTTAAGTTAAAAAACAACTGTGGCCGAATTCAAGTAAAATTGATTAAGACCCGCCAGCAAGGTGTTTGAAAAAAGCAATATTTTGCAATATTTGGACTACAGTGTCTAATAGTTTAATGAGGTGAAAAGCAATGTTACAAATTATTGTGTTTGTCGTAGTAAAAAAAAATATTAAAAAAAATACAAAAAAATAAAATAAGTAAGTAATAAGCTTTCATGGATTAAAAATTGTATTGAATGTCATTAATAAATTTTATTCTATAGAAATCAAATATTCATCGGTAGCTTGTATCTGACACATCAGTCAGTCCAATCGTAACATTATCTAATCAATTTATCCAGGAGAATGACGTGGTATCAATGTGTAAGATTTTCGTCGAAAAAAGTAGGTAGATAGAAAATTTATCTACTCGCCAGGAGACAATGTCGTTGTTTCAATTTGTGTTACTTGGTTTACGATGACATTGACAGTCACAAAAGAACTAAGCTTTATGTCGGCTACGTAGCGTTTCTTTCTCGCACAAAATAAAAATAAAAATAGATTTTGACTCCCAACAGCTAAAAATGTAAATGATGGTTAGAAAAATCTTTAAAAAAAATATTTATCCATCATAAGTTATTACATGTCTGCACAGCCCTTGTTTGTTTTTATTCGTGCAGGGGCGGGTGTTGCAATCCTTCTTTTGTGGATGCTGCTCGGGTATATTGTACCTAGAGGGAGTATGCCGCAGTGCCATATTTTAAACAAAAACCCTATACAAAAACACAAAAAGGAAAAATTAAAACTAACAAGCAACTATGGCCGAGTTGTAGTAATTTCATTAAAATCAGGCAACAAGGTATTTGAAAAAGCAATATTTTGCAATATTGTAAAAAAGTTAGGTTAGGATAGGCTAGGACAAATTACCTCTATATCTGTAAAAATGATACTGTGGCAGACTACCTCAACATTTTATGGATGCTGGTCGGGTAAACTGGGGCAGTTTATTGACATAAACGCAGTAAACAACAGTTCGAAATGTAAATTAACTAAACTCAGGTACAATTTCATTGTATTTATTAGTATTTTATAGCAATAGATTAAGTATAACACACAGCAGAATATGTATATAATTCGTAACATGTAATCATTATTACCAATAAAGACTATTATTATTCAGATTCAGATTCAGATTTCTTTATTGTCATAAATCAAACATATTAAAAAGTGTACAATAAAAAGGTACCTTAATTAAATGCTGAGTCTATGACTCGTCAAAACACCATTAAAGATTTACAAAAAAGATTTACAGTTAAAAAAGATATACAAATATACGATTAAAAAAGTTATAAAAAAAATATTTTTTTTTTTTAATAATTATATATAATTATTAAAAAAAAGTTATTCGCTCTTATAGAAAAAAAACAACAAGGAAAAATTTAAGTTAATATACAACTGTGGCCGAATTCAAGTAAAATTGATTATGACCCGCCAGCAAGGTGTTTGAAAAAAGCAATATTTTGCAATATTTGGACTACAGTGTCTAATAGTTTAATGAGGTGAAAAGCAATGTTACAAATTATTGTAGGCTTCTGATCCCAGTGGAGTCAAATTTATAGTCTTTCGGCTAGAAAATAAGTGTTTGTCGTAGTAAAAAAAAATATTAAAAAAAATACAAAAAAATTAAATAAGTAAGTAATAAGCTTTCATGGATTAAAAATTGTATTGAATGTCATTAATAAATTTTATTCTAAATACTTCAAGTCTTCTATATGTTAATTTAGGCTTTGCTTTCCCTCAAAGGAAGGGAACAAAACACAAAACTATTTTTATTCTGAAGCATACAATTTTAAGATTATACCATTGTTACGTTACATCTTTACATTTTCTCTGCTCGATCACATTTTTTTTCTAAGATCTTTTTCAAGTTCCGTCTACAAATAAAACGTATTGTCCTGTCTCTGTCCTTGGTTTTCGTTAATGATAGTTTTTCCTTAATTGCTCTAGTTTTATTACTGATTCTATATGCAGGTTCGACGTATAAGAGACCTGAACTACGTATTCCGTCCAGCTAGAACGTTATTTTATGAATCTAAGCCTGAGAAAGATGAAGCAGACAGAAGATATATATCAAGTAGTTGTGTAAGATGCGGTGGAGCAATGCATATGACATGGGCTATAATGAATACTTACCTGCATTGCAGTCGTGGGTGTCGGGACAGCCTGGCCAGGGTGGCCAGGTCCCTATCACGCAGGCATGCCCTCAATACATAGTGTCCAATGATTTTAATCACTGAGAACTAGAACGTTATCTTGTAGTTCGGTTTGAGTGAATCTACGACCGGTATATGTGCAACTGGTGCTAGGCCCAATTATAGAAAACTTCAGTAAAGCCATCAGTTTGAAATTACCCAGAAGTTGCCAAGAAAGTAGTGTAATTTTTCGGTTCTATTTTCTCTCCGTTTTACATTTTCGCAAGCTCACATTATAGCGAGAGAAATGCTTCTCGTCGCGCATCAGGTCTTGTCTTCATTTTCAGGTACTCCCCTACAGTCTTAGTCTAAGTGGCCGCGTCATGTCTTTTGATAGTCGTTTTTTTAGTAGGTATCGTTTTCTTTCTTTTTATTTAATAACTCTCGTGTTAATGGCATTCCCGTAGTGCGGACTTATATTAAAGCGTTTCATATGAACTTATTCGTCTTGTATCTAGTGTAGGCGTGCAGGCTATAATTTGTTACCATTTCCTGGGTTGGTAACCTAAGCAAACAACAAAGATCAAGTATCTTCCATGTTATTTTTGTATTGTCGTCTATGTGTCTGTATATAGTATATATAGAGGTTGTGTTTTATCGTGTATATTATGTATAGTTCATTTGTAATCCTGCCCGTTTTTATTCAGTTATATGAGCTATTAGTATTGTTTTGTATCCCATTCTTACACTATTTTACGGTGTTGCCTTTTCCATTAGTGCCTTAATAATCGAATATGTTACGTTTTATAAATCTTTATTAGGTACATTACCACTAAAATTATTATCGTGCTTTAAGTTATTCTAGTATCATGTTTATTCAATTCTTGGATGTAGAAATCGTTTTTAATCTACCTATTTTTCATGTTGCATTCTCTTCACTTTTCGGGTTTAAAATATTTTGATCGTAAAGTAACAACACACTAGAGTCACCTACACTTTCATTAACTCTCCACGTCCAGTCCAGTGTCTTCGCACTTTATTGTTCCGTTCTGTTCGGTAATGAAAACCTATTTCGATAGTAGTGGAGCTCTCAGTGAAAGGCTCGTCCGGGGAAGTACTACCACCATGCCTAGTTTGCCTAAGTTTGTTATTTAAGCTTTATATGGACATTTAATATATATAAGCTTTATGAATAGACACAATAATATTTATGTATAATACTGTCGTAAATTTTATTTATCATTGATCTTCATTTAATCTTTATGTTACTTCGACGTCATCCTGTACCGTTGGTTAAAATTTGTTATCTTATCTTATTTCTGTGGTAGTAGTAGAGCACTCCGTGAAAGGCTCGTCCGGGGAAGTACTACCACCATGCCTATGTCTGCCTCCAAGCAGCATTGCTGTGTTGTAGTACGAAGGGTTTGGTGTCCGATAAAATTACATTCACATGAGGCTTAACAGCTGTGCCTCCGGTTGATGGGTGCAACTTATTTTATTATGTTCTGCAACAGATTTTATTATGTTCGTAAAATACGTATATTATATATAATATACTTGTCTTGCAACAATCTTGAGAACGTTAGTGTGCTTTTCGTGGATATGGTTTTTTGATTTCACCCGGGGGAGATTTTGTTAAAGCACCGAGAACCGGGGCAAGAAGGGATACTTCTGAAGAAATATTCCTTAACTTTGCTCGTGAGGCCGCGTCATGTATTTTAATTATTCGTTTTGTGTTGATATCGTTATGCGATCCTGTATTTAAGTTTTATATGGACATATTATAATATATATGTATAATACAGTCGTAAATTTTATCTATCATTGATCTTAAATTAACCTTTATGTTACTTCGACGTCAATCTGTAGGTACTGTTGTTTATTTTTTTTATCAGTTATAAATTTAAATTTAATTTCTGTGGTAGTAGTAGAGCACTCTGTGGAAGGCTCGTCCGGGGAAGTACTACCATCATGCCTATTTCTGGCACTAATCAGCATTGCTGTGTTGTGGTTTGAAGGGTTTGGTGTCCGATAAAATTACATTCACATGAGGCTTAACAGATGTGCCTCCGGTTAATGGTTGCAACTGATTTTATTATGTTTAGCAACAGATTTTATTATGTTCGTAAAATACGTACATATATTATAAATATTTATTGGTCTTGTAACAATCTTGAGAACGTTACGGTGCTTTTCATTGATATGGATTTTTGATTTCACCCGGGGGTGATTTTGTTAAGGTACCAAGAACCGGAGCAAGAAGGGATACTTCTGAAGAAATATTTCTAAATTTTGCTCATGAGGCCGCGTCATGTCATTTAAATATTTGTTTTGTGTTAGTATCGTTAGGCAACCCTGTATTTAAGCTTTATATGACCATTAATAGATATGTATAATATTGTCATAATTTTTTATCAATCATTGATCTTAATTTAATCTTTATGTTACTTCGGCATCATCCTGTCCCGTTAGTAATTTTTTTTTATCAGTTATCAATTAAAATTTATTTCAACCAATTTCTGTGGTAGTAGTAGAGCTCTGTGTGAAAGGCTCGTCCGGGGAAGTACTACCATCATGCCTATTTCTGGCACTAATCAGCATTGCTGTGTTGTGGTTTGAAGGGTTTGGTGTCCGATAAAATTACATTCACATGAGGCTTAACAGCCGTGCCTCCGGTTGATGGGTGCAACTGATTTTATTATGTTCTTAAAATACGTATATTATATATTATATTTATTTGTCTTGAGAACGTTACGATGCTTTTCATTGATATGGTTTTTTGATTTCCCCCGGGGGTGATTTAGTTAAGGTACCGAGAACCGGAGCAAGAAGGGATACTTCTGAAGAAATATTCCTAAACTTTGCTCGTGAGGCCGCGTCATGTCTTTTAGTAGTTTGTTTTCGTATTTTCCATGTATATTATATTAAACTTTGTTGCTTGAGAATTTCTTAATTAATAAAATTTTGATATATTTTTAATGAACCTATTCTTATTTAAATTCTTGGAATTTGGACTTTCCTAATAGAATTCGGCTTTTGGTATTGTTTGCGTCGTCAACCTTCTAGCTTTAAGTAATAATACCGCCAGGGATGTGAAGAGGCGGTTAAACTGGTCGGTGTTCACCATCAACGTACCCCTTAGGAACTTGGGGCTTAACCGCCCGAGCGGGGTATGAAGTCGTGCTGCCACCGTGGCAAAGCTTCACAGCCCGTTACAAAATGTTATTGTTAAAAAAAAAAAACCCTTTCGTCAAAATCTGTTCTAAAATTCTTTAAATCTATGTAAATTTCAAGTCTATAAACTTTATCGCTAATGACTTCAATTATTTCCATAAGTCCTAATTTCGATTTCGGGGAACAAAAATACGGAGAAGGGTTATTGAGTGCTTGAGTAAAGGGTAAGAACGGTTTGTGTCAAGAATGAAGAAAAGTCAAGGGAATTCGTTGTTAGATAAAGGAGTTGGTTATCATCTGGGGAGGAGAACAATTTTCTCGTACCCCGTACATCGGGCGCAGGGAAGTACTTTGTAGTACTTTGTACTTTGTATGTATACCCCCACCCCCAGTGAAACCTAACTTCATTACATTTTATCAACCGAAGATTGATGAAATAAAGGATAAAGAAATTGCACGAAGGCTTGCCATACCGCATGAGACACGACACGAGTGGGAACTGGGACCGGATATAACCACAATCATACAAAACAGGAGGGAGGGAATGAGAAAATAATAATAATAATAATAAAATAATTAAGGATAAGGATTTGTTGTCATCTATCATATTATATTTTTATATTATAGATTTAAATACTTACCATCACCAATTGTTTTCAACTGAATTAAATATTTTGATAACGATGTTATTGAAATTGAATCATTTTAATCATTTCCAATCCTAAGTGCGCTTTCACTATGTTATACCGACCATATGACATAAATTAATTAAGATAACAAATCAGTGTTAGGTACTTACATACCGTTAAAAAACAGAACATACACTGTACAGATCGTCGTTACGTGCCTTAATAATATCAATAAGTAATTATGCCTTATTATAGCGTATATATATGTAGATAAGATATTTATTTATTTTCTCAAACAATTTGCCTTGTATCGGAAATTTAACGTAGGTGCCTAAGACATTAATAAGTTTTAACTTTATAAGACAAATAACCATATTTTAAGAAATATAATATAATAGAATGCTCCTAGGGGCGCTGCTCGCTTCCCTGATGGTAACCCCGTACTCACTTCTATCGCGACGCCCACGAGAACAATACTTTGAATTCTAAGCCCAAATCGCACGGCCACGATTTACATTATTAATGTTAGTATGATGTGATTTTCGCTAGATATCATGTAAATGATATATTTTTGTAAAAATAAAAGACTTTCACCACTATTGATATAGAGAACACCAGCCATGTAGGCTCTTGGCGCACTGAACTGATATCAACCTATCAGAGACTTACAATAAAACACATGTTCGACTTTCGGTCCAGTAGGAAATGCAAGTAATTATAATCTCTCTCTGTATCACTCGCGACCGAGAGGTGGAGTTCTAAAGTGCCCGAGGCCTTCAAATAGAAATACGACATAATTGAAACGTTATGGTATTCTATTATTGCTCACGACGAGTACAAGTATCGTCGGTGAGACGACGAACGGTGTAGACTAGGAGACCCGAGTTTAACTAGAATGAAAACTAAAACAATCAAGGAAACAGGATTGAATAACAATCAGAAAAAGAGATGCGTAAAGAAAAGCGGAACTTTTCAACGCCCTTTTTTGTCTCCAACAAACCAATGATAATGAAATCAGAAGATACAAAAAAAAAATGTCTCCTGGTTTCAATGGATATGACAGACCCTCGGATATGACATTACTTATATAATTATTAGGTTTTAAATATTCCTAACATTATAGTTATTGGCTATCTATTAGAAAGTATGGGACTGTCTCCAAACTTTCGTCAAAGAAGTATTTGGATTATTAATCTAATAATAATATTAATAAGATTGTTTTAAATGTACCTTAGTAGGTGGGTACCCGTTTACTTATGCTAGTACATTGAATATAATATGTTTATGCGTTACTTTGCGGAAATCCACTGCATATTATTAGAGTGCAAAATAATAAGTAAAATGAAAGCGCGGAACCTTCTATAATCAAATCCAACAAAATGTAATTCGTGTCGGGAGAGGGAGGGCGCGGGGCGCGGGGCGCGGGGCGGTTCACAGGAGTTTTATTTTGTTGGATCTTATTAGAGAAAGTTTGATCAAGACAATCACAATCAGATGGTTCGTTACCAACAAACGCCAAGGACTATGAAAAATCGTGGGTTAAAGAAAGACTGTTTATAAGCTTTTAGGTATTTTTTGTGTTAGATAATAGAATAAGATAATGTAAATATAATTTGCATTTTACAATAATATCTCAATATATTATTAACTTGTTCATATAATCACCGGCGACTTATATTAAAATATAAATAAGCACATCGTAGTACCATCGTTCTTTATAGTAGACTAGCTGCGCCCCGCGGCTTCGCACGCGTTGTTTGCTATAAACCTCACGGAGCCCGAGACCTTTCCAACGAATGCAAAACCGTGGAAATCGGTTCGTGCGTTCTGGAGTTATAGCGTCAGAAAGGAAAACCCGACTTATTTTTATATTATAGATTACGTCAAAACAACAAAAATGGTATATGCCCATAAGTATTATTGGTTTACAGGTATGTGTCCCTCCGACCAAATGCAAAAGTTTCGGGAAATCAATAAAAACTATCTGGTGTAAAAAAACTGTTCTGAATACATTTATTTTTGTATATATTTAAATGAAGTAAAACAAAAGGAGCCACAAGTTAATGTTTTTTAACATAAATTCCTATTAGTTTTTTAAATATTGTTTTGAAAAATTTGGATAAGGTGGTTTTTTACAGCCATCATGTACGAGGTGTGTTTTTACAATCAAAGTCAAATTTTTATGTATGTTTAATAATGTTTTATTTGCTTGGTTTACCTAAACAACGAAGCTATTACTTATAAAAAATACACCTATTCATCTAATTCGTCATTTTTGATATGATCAGTTATAGGCCATTCCAAAATTTCGTTCCAAAACTTTATTTTTTCTTCTTCTGGCACAAACTCAACGCACTTTTTGAGGGCTGCCATTTTCTTGGAGTTGATGCTCAGCTGCCTTGTTCCGTATGCAGGTTCTTTTGGTAGTGGTACCACAATCTGTGGCCTGATTTTTAGCAAGAATATATTTTCTACCATTCCATCAATATATTCCATCGTTTTTACAGGAACATCGTTTCCTACCTTTTTAAATGGAACTTGGAGATACTGAAGTTTACCTTCTCCGTTCTCGGTACACGTCGATCTTTTGTTTCAAGCGACAGTGCAGTCTTTTTGTAATACTGAACCCACCACTTTTTGAATTCGATCACTTCCTCTCCGCTTACCAAGTGAACTGTGAAAAAGTCACTCTTCCTACTCGATGATAACAACAACTTACATAATAGCATACAACCTTTCTTTGCGACGAAGGCTCCATTTAATAACCCCGAATGCTCTATCACATGGCAGAAAAGAATGCCCACGCATAGGAAAAATCTGTTATATTGTTTTAAATCGTCCAGTGTCGACGAGGGCCATGTTTAATCGAACTGCCGTATTATTCTTATTTGTCCTGCGCAGTTATCGGAAAAAGCATTAGTTCAGTGACTTTCTTATCGACATACTCGTCTCTTCTAAGTCATAATAAAAGAGCATATTTCATTGGGTCCCTTTTTTGCTTGCCCTTCGCGATACAGGAACAGAACATTTTTATCAGTTTTCATATTGTGAGTGCAAAAGATAGAGATACTAAGTTGTCGTAATAGAAAATTTCTTGTACAGGGATCGTATGTCGTGATACATTCTGCATGTAATCGTAGCAGATGCCCAAAAACGTTTCGTCTTCTTGAGATCGTTTCTTTGCTTCTTGAATCTTATTATAGAACTTCTTTGCCCTTTTTTTGTGGACTTGTTTTTCGGCCAAGGCGACCCTCTTAGGATCTTACGGTATTTTACCCAAAACTAGCAAGTTGCGGAGCTTCTTAACACGGTTCTTAGTAACGCCGAACAAGCCCAGAGAAGCAGTATGACAAACTTATTTTTTCTCGTTTCCGGTATTGCCCTATGGTTGATTGTAAAAACCCGCTTAATCCTGGATAAGGTGGGTTTTTACGATCATCGAAATTTTGGTGCCCCTAACTTTACGTGAAAGAACTATGAGCGAAGTGAGTTTTTACGCTCAATCGATCCGTCTTGATATAGGGTTGGAAATAGAGTCGATTAAGACCAACTTGTTTTTTTTTACAAATGTCATTTTTTGGGCGACCCGTACATTTTTTCAAAAAACTAAAACTGGCAATATTTTTTTCTTCAAAATAAAGCAGAAGGTTCCAAAGAACAAAACCTTCTAACTAGAAAAAAGTAATCTATAGTTTAACAGATTATTCAATATACTTAAAAGGGTCGATGATTGATTATAATGTATATGTGAGAGCGGAAGAGCTGCTAGTGTCTTATAAAGTTATAACTTATTAATATCATAAGCACCTACGAGTATATAGTAAAAAAACTTCACAAAACTCATTATTGAGAAAATATATAAATGAAGTTCAAACCCTCCCTCCCCCGTGGTAATACCGTTCTCATTTTTAACAACGCCCACGGGCTGGGGGGCGGGTAGATTAAACTAATTTTAGGCCTCGATTTACATCTTACTGTGATGTGATTTTTCGCTAGAAATCATGGTATATGGTATATTTTTGTAAAAATAAAAGACTTTCACCACTATTGATATAGAGAACACCAGCCATGTAGGCTCTTGGCGCACTGAACTGATATCAACCTATCAGAGACTTACAATAAAACACATGTTCGACTTTCGGTCCAGTAGGAAATGCAAGTAATTATAATCTCTCTCTGTATCACTCGCGACCGAGAGGTGGAGTTCTAAAGTGCCCGAGGCCTTCAAATAGAAATACGACATAATTGAAACGTTATGGTATTCTATTATTGCTCACGACGAGTACAAGTATCGTCGGTGAGACGACGAACGGTGTAGACTAGGAGACCCGAGTTTAACTTGAATGAAAACTAAAACAATCAAGGAAACAGGATTGAATAACAATCAGAAAAAGAGATGCGTAAAGAAAAGCGGAACTTTTCAACGCCCTTTTTTGTCTCCAACAAACCAATGATAATGAAATCAGAAGATACAAAAAAAAATGTCTCCTGGTTTCAATGGATATGACAGACCCTCGGATATGACATTACTTATATAATTATTAGGTTTTAAATATTCCTAACATTATAGTTATTGGCTATCTATTAGAAAGTATGGGACTGTCTCCAAACTTTCGTCAAAGAAGTATTTGGATTATTAATCTAATAATAATATTAATAAGATTGTTTTAAATGTACCTTAGTAGGTGGGTACCCGTTTACTTATGCTAGTACATTGAATATAATATGTTTATGCGTTACTTTGCGGAAATCCACTGCATGTTATTGGAGTGCAAAATAATAAGTTAAACGAAAGCGCGGAACCTTCTATAATCAAATCCAATTAAAATACAAAATGCAATTCGCGTGGAGAGAGGGAGGGCGGATCACACGAGTTTTATTTTGTTGGATTTTATTAGAGATAGTTTAATCCATTTTAAATTGCAATATCTTACAAAGTGACGAACATTTGTAGCCTTATCATTACTCTCAACCTGGAGAAACACACGACACTGCGGGTTCCCCACGGGCTAACCGATGGGAAGGAACGAGACAATCACAATCAGATGGTTCGTTACCAACAAACGACTATGACAAATCGTGGATTAAAGAAATACTGTTTATAAGCTTATAGGTACTTTTCATGTTAGATAATAGAATAAGATAATGAAAATATAATTTGCATTTTTACAATAATATCTCACTATAATATAAACTTACTAATATATTTCACATAATTACCACCGAATTTTAAATATAATAAATAAAAATAAGCACATCGTAGGACCATCGTTGTTTAACGTTACTTATAGTTGATTATGTCAAAACAAAAAAATAGGTATAAGCGTAAAAAATATAAATAGTTAATAGGTTTGTCTATGTGAAGAGTAGAATTAATTATGTAACAACTTTCACCATATCACTGCTATACAGTTCACACGGTCGGATATATCGCTGCTGTAGGTGGAGAATTAGACAACTAACAGTTTTTGCGAAATCGACTTTATTGCTTTTTCGTAGAGTCTAGAACAGGCTGCATCGTTTGATCTGACTCACGTCTTGAAATCTGTATCTGTTGCAGTTAAAAGTCAATTTTAATCATAAATTGCAGAAACGCATACAATGATTTAGTAACAAAAAATATTGAGGTAGAAATGAACAACTGACAAAAATAGATCAAACCCGACGACTAAGCTGCATAAAGTCAGTTGTTCACTTCATCCTCCACGCAATAATTGGATCAGGTAAAATTATGTAGTGTTAAAAATGAACAAATGCTTTTATCATTTTTTACCTATTGTTAAATTGTGGTTAACCACGTTTTTAAAATTATATAAGTGCTTTTATCTATTTGTTCAAAATTCAAAATAAAGATTGCATGAGTTTTATTAACTGTGAAAATAAACAACCGCCTTTATTAGTTTTTTGCTCAATAATTTTAAGCACTTTTGTCAAGTCAGGTACTTTTACCTTGACTTTTTTAGAGTTTTGATGCAATTTTTAATAAATTTATAAGCAGTTAGAGGGCGGGGCTAGGGACGTGCATTTTTAGATTTCATGTCCTTTCGCGAGGGTGACAAAACATCCCAGGGTGGCGTAGGTTTCCTCGTCAACAAGGCCCTCTCTAACAACGTCCAAGAAATCTCCAGTGTGTCGACCAGGGTAGCGTACCTGATCCTTCGGCTGTCCAAGCGGTACAGCTTGAAGGTAATTCAGGTCTACGCACCGACCTCGGCACAGTCGGATGATGAAGTGGAGGATATGTACGAAAACATATCCAAAGCCTTACATAACACCACCAAGGCTCACTTCAACGTTGTTATGGGGGACTTTAACGGCAAGGTGGGAACCCGGACTGGCAACGAATCCCGAATAGGCTCGCATGGTTATGGAGTTAGGAATCACAGGGGGGAAATGCTTGTCAACTTCCTTGAGAAGGGGCTGTTCTTAATGAACTCCTTCTTTATGAAACCGCCCCAGAGGAAGTGGACGTGGCGAAGCCCCGACACTGTCTGACTAAAAATGAGATCGACTTCATCATGACGCATAGCAAGCACATATTCAGAGATGTCTCAGTGATTCAATACCGGATCTGATCACCGTTTGCTCCGAGCCTCTCTGAATATCAACTTAATGTTTGAAACAAACTGTCTGATGAACTCCACGCTCCGGCCTAACCCAATTCAGATCATGGCGGGCACTGAGATGTTCCAGCAGCTTCTCGGGAATAGATTCGTGGACTTGGATCCCACTGATGACGCTGACGAGACCCTACACAATCTGGTCGAAACGTTATGGAACGAGGGCATCAGGTTCTGCCAAAAGCAGCATACTGGCAAGAAATCCAAACTCTCGGATGAGACTCTCGGGCTGATGGCAAAAAGACGGGAAACCACCCAAGCGACTTCGTCAGACAGGTCAGACCTGAACAAACGAATTGCGAAGATGGTACGGACCTTCGGAGCTCCAATACACGCCTCATTGAAGAGGCAATAGAGCGAAACCGAGGGTCCAAAGTATTCACTTAGCAGCTTGGCAGGAGCCACCTGACGAAGCTTAAAACGCTGGAGATATCCACCGAGATAGAGGATTTATATGGCCGATTGTACGCTGCACATGCCCCTCGTTCCCAACGAGTCGACCACGATTCAAGAGCCACCCGACACGCCACTATACCAACGAACTGCCAGACATCAGTCAAGACGAGATTTTGCTAGCTCTGAGGCAACTTAGAAATGGAAAAGCCCCCGGTGAGGAAGGCATAACATCAGAGCTTTTGAAAGCCGGAGGAGCCCCTGTTATACAGGAACTACAGAACCTCTTCAACGCCGTCGTTCACAGTGGGAGAACTCCAAAGGCGTGGCGCAGGAGTTTGGTGGTGCTCTTTTTAAAGAAGGGAGATAAAACCCTCCTTAAAAACTTCAGACCCATCTTACTCCTGAGCCACGTCTATAAGCTGTTCTCACGAGTGATCACGAACCGTCTCGCCAGGAGACTCGACGAGTTCCAGCCACCGGAATAGGCCGGGTTTCGCGGAAGATATGGCACCATAGACCACATACACACAGTGAGGCAGATTATACAGAAGTCCGAAGAGTATAATCATCCCCTGTGTCTGGCTTTTGTGGACTATGAGAAGGCGTTTGACTCTGTCGAAACCTGGTCTGTTCTAGAATCCTTACAGCGATGCCAAGTAGACTATTGTTATATCGAGGTGCTGAGATGTCTCTACGACGCCGCAATCCTGAGTGTCCAAGTACAGGACCAGCAGTCCAAACCCATCCAACTGCGCAGAGGAGTGAGACAGGAGGATGTTATATCCCCGAAACTGTTCACGAGCGCGTTGGAAGATATGTTTAAGACACTGGACTGGAAAGGTAAGGGCATTAACATAACAACACGAAGTCCGACCCTCTAGGGACGGCGATGGGAGTCGCGCAGGGATCGTCGGTATCCAACATCCTGTTTTCGCTGCTCCTGAACGACTTGCCGGAACACGTGACTGAAGGGGAGGCGTACATGTACGCGGACGATGTAACTGTGGTCGTGAGCGCCCCGTCACTGGACCCGTCATGACCTACGGAGCTGAGACGTGGACACTCACGATAGGCCTGGTCCACCAGTTTAAAGTCGCTCAGCGAGCTATGGATAAAGCTATGCTTGGAGTCTCTCTGAAGGATATAATTCGTAACGAATACATGCGACAGAGAACGAAAGTTATCGACATAGCTCAAAGAGCTGCAAAGCGGAAGTGGCAGTGGGCCGGCCATATTTCGCGAAGAACCGATAACCACTGGGGTAAACGAGTTGTTGAGTGGAGATCGCGACTCGGCAAACGTAGTGTAGGACGCCCTCCGGCCTCTCACCTGGCCTGACGATCTGCGAAAGACTACAGGCAGATGCTGGATGCGTCAAGCTGAAGACAGGGTGCTATGGCGCTCATTAGGGGAGGCCTATGTCCAGCAGTGGTCTAGTATAGGCTGATGATGATGATGATGATGACTCACCTTCAGTTCTGACCCTCGTCGTTGTCGAAAAATAAAATCGAAAAATATCACAATATAAACAAAATTTATTCTTCTACCAAAAAATATAAAAATCAAGCTATAAACTTCCATTGTAATAATGGAAGTTTATAGTTTGGTTTTATATTTTTTGGTAGAAGCGCATGTTTTTGTTAAAAATTTGTTTATTTTGTGTTATTTTTCTTATTTTAATATAAAATTGTCCGTCAAACCTAAGTATTGTGTTTTATTAAAAGTCTTTAGTCCTAAAACCGATTAAAATTAAAGGTTTAGCTCAACTTTAAAATAATTTCTGTCTAGTTAAAAACAACTAATTGATAAACGAAATTTATCTAGGAAAAGGAACAATTAAATAACCGCACTTATCTAGAGAGATTTTAAGCTTAAGGTAATTTCTTGAAGTGAAAGAACTGAATAACTAACATGGAAAAGTAGATAACTATATCTTAATTTCCAAACCTCATTGAGGTAAAAATAGATATCTCGCTTCTGAGCTATTATCACATAAACGAAAATAGTTAGGATCGCCAATCACGTCATAAAACTAGAGCTGTTGCATAACATATCAAAACACCCACGGTAAATTTTGTGCTATGAAAATACTTATCGTAGTTTTTGTCGAAACAAAACACTAAATCGTCGTTTTCTCGCGATTATGGTAGAGTTAGTTATCTATTTCTCCACCTACGGCAGCGATATATTCGTACATAAACAGCTAAGTAGGCGCGAAAATGCGCCTCCATTTTAAATAAATGATTCAGATAATTATCGTTTTAGTAGATACAATAAAACACATGTGCCACACGTGTGCCAAATTGTTGGCCCCTTAAGGGTAGCTACCGTTTCTTTTGTAGTTAGAAGGTTTTGTTCTATAAAAATATTGCCATTTTTAGTTTTTTGAAAAAATTTACGGTTTGCCCAAAAAATGACATTTGTCCAAAAAACAAGTTGGTCTTAATCAACTCTATTTCCAACCAGGAACACTTTTTTCAAAGAAACATACCAAATCGAATCGTAAGTTTTAGCAATAATTAAAAAAAACAATTCCCATACATTACTTATTTTTTATTTTTATTAAAAACCAAGTTATTTACTTACCAAACTTTTTAATAAAAATAAAAAATAAGTAAAAAATTTAATTCCTGAGATGCCTTCAAAATTAGCCTACCAACTTAAAAAAGTAGTTACATACGAGTTTAAATTAAGAACCATTGAATGAGTGACATTGTTGTTTTCACTTACTCGTCTTTTCATAGAAAATGTATGGATGGGAATTGTTTTTTTTAATTATTGCTAAAACGTACGATTTGATTTGGTATGTTCCTTTGGGAAAAGTGTTTCTGGTTGGAAATAGAGTCGATTAGGACTAACTTGTTTGGTTTTGACAAATGTCATTTTTTGGGCGAACCGTACATTTTTTCAAAAAACTAAAAATGGCAATATTTTTTTCTTCAAAATAAAACAGCAAGTTCCTCAGAACAAAACCTTCTAACTACAAAAGAAACGGTAGCTACCCTTAAGGGGCCAAAAATTTGCCACACCCTGCCATATTGGCTTCATCAACCAGACGACCTCTGTGGCGCGGTGGGCGAAGGTCCGCCTGCGACGCAGGAGGTTGCGGGTTCGATTCCCGCCTCGGGACAAATATTTGTACGATCTGCAGATATTTGTTCAGGGCGTTATGGATGTTTTCTATGTTTAATAAAAAAATATCTAACTATGTAGTGTATTGTATTATGTATATCAGTTATCTAGTACCCATAACACAAGCTCTGCTTAGCTTGGGGCTAGATAGTGCTGTGTGAATTGTCCAGCATTATTTATTTATTTATTTATTTATCAATGATCGATATAAAAGTTATCTATAGTTTATCATGTTATTCAATGTACTTAATGTCTCTTCTATTTGAAATAATTTATTTCACTTAGATAATAGATCTGCTTATATAAGTAAATTAATAATTTTCATTTGTTGAAGACAATACAAATAAAATAAATTTAATACCGCCAGATTGGCTTGAACAAGTATGTTCAGAAAGGCTTTAGGTAGGTGGCTTTTGTGTGTGCTAGGTAGTATGTAGTAGTTGTGTGTACTCTAGGTATTCATTTAATGATTATCAACGCAATCAAAAGTGACAGCCGTTAACTTTTAAACTTAGCAAGAAGCTAGGTGCCATAACACAAATAATTTTTTTTTTGCATGCAAGGGTACACAACCTACGTTAGCCTTTATAGTAATACGAACCTATACTTTGTGTAATATTAAAAAAGTTAAGAGGATACTTGAAAAATGATTTTATATAGCATAATCAAATACCTAGAAATATGAGTAGTTATACTTTCATGACTAATATTAATTTAATTTATTCAATAATTACAATAATATGACTCGCATAACGTTAACACGTATGCGTGCAGGTGTATAATAATTTTGTTTTTTGCAAATAAATGATTTGATTTGATTTGACCCCTTAAGTATAAGTTTGTACGGAACCCTCGCACAAGTTCTAATTGTACTTGACTTTTATATTTCATTTGTCCATGGTTTCTATGCTCTCTGGTGGTTTCATTCACATCGTCGAAGGTTGCAGGGACTAGAGATGCAACGGATATCCTGTTACGACTCGGTACCCGACCTTCACGGTTAAATGTCTATGTGAATATTAAATCTGCTAATAATTATGATTTAATCTTACCGCTAGCTGTTATTTATTTACTGAACGGCGATGACCAACGTATGCACCGTGAAAACAGTGAACTTAGTTATAAGCGGCTGTTGAAAATCTTGCTTGGAAAGTGAATCATTCTTCATGTTTTATTTAAGACAAACAAGCAAACGGTCTACCTGGCGGAAAAGGTAGCCCCTCTCAGACACGTGCTTGACACTGTCATGCCCTTTGCATTTGACAATGAAATGCTTTGCCTCTGATTCATATCATATAGGTTGATTAGTTATTGATGTAATATATCATAGTGAACTAAAACTAAAGCAATGTTCGTAATTTTCAAAAAACGTTTATTTTGCTATTTGGTATTCGGCCGAAACAAGATACCTAGCAATATGTTTCTGAGTTGTATACTTAGAAACATATTGTGGTTTATATTTTAATATTGAGCAGTGCCGAACTGAACTGCTTGACGACTTACATCATTGTTGATTGGATAGGGTTTACAAAAAACTTTATTCTTGCTACCAGTTAGTTGGTCCAAATAAGGTATGCATCTCATTTGATTATTTCAGTCAAATATGTACCTACTGGTTGTCTCCGCTTTTATAAACTAGTAGACGTCTTTTCTACAATAAAATTGATTAATATTTGTATGGAAATTATATTATTTATTATTTTTTGTAAAATTATAGTTAACATTTTGTATCTAAGATTGAAATATGTGAAATCTAAACGCAGTATAAATATAAATGTATATGGCACTATCGAGTTTTTGTGAAATTCATTTAAATTCAATACAATTTTAATCAAGTGATATTTGTTTATTTTTCATAAAATTATCTATTTATGTTTATTTGTTTGTAATTTTTTCTTGCTATAAAGTTTTGATTAATTTGTAATACTCAATTATTAGGATAAGTCTTGTAAAATTTATTTTGAATCTACTCCAATGTAAATTAAAACAATTGCAAAGTAAAATCTGGGTTTTCGTTGTTAACCCCATCATCTCAAAAGTCGGTAGTACCTACCAGTAGGTAGTGGACATATAACTATCAGTGAAGTTTCTTAATATTACAATTCTAAAAAGCATAGCAGTATCGGTAACAACAGATGGAATAAAGGGAAACAAGTTCTGCTTAGCTTGAGGCTAGATAATGCTGTGTGAATTGTCCAACATTATTATTATTATTGTAACATACATCGCAGAATTAAATAATGTATTTCACAATTTTGGGGGAGCCGATTGATATTTCTATGTTCACAACAAGTTTTCAAAGATATTATATATTGACATGGTTGTTGTCACTATATTTATTTGTTTGAATTTATGACGTAGGAAGTCTCTGGGACATATCTAAACTAATATTATTATAACGAGGAAAGATTTGATTGTTTGTTTATTTGTAATATTATTAATGTAAATAGGCAACGTACCGTAACTAAGTACTGAACCGATTTAGAGAGGAGCCTTTTTAGGGAGAGACATAGGCTATATTTTGACCCGGAATTCCCTCGGGAACGGGAACTACGCGGGTGAAACAGTGAGGTGCTGCTAGTCCATATAGCATATAGCATATACGGTGTTTACTTCTGTAGCGTTCCCCCCAGCATTTAGATACCTAAAGCAAGAGAGATCATCATTGTCAACAAAGAAGCCAACAGCTATCGAGGTTAGCATAATCGGTCGCGGATTGGTTCGCTGGGCATTCCCTGGGCAAGGTAAGATGCTTGCTTGCCCAGGGAATGAATTAGAGTGTAAGTTAAGCCATCACCGCCAGTGCCGCCCATAGTCTCATGCGATCTGGCCCTGTCAGGTAAGATCCTTGCTTGCCCAGCGATCTGGCCCTGTCAGGTAAGAAGGATCTTACCTGACAGGGCCAGATCGCACGAGACTATGGGCGGCACTGGTGGTGATGGCTTAACTTACACTCTAATTCATTCCCTGGGCAAGCAAGGATCTTACCTGACAGGGCCAGATCGCACGAGACTATGGGCGGCACTGGTGGTGATGGCTTAACTTACACTCTAATTCATTCCCTGGGCAAGCAAGGATCTTACCTGACAGGGCCAGATCGCACGAGACTATGGGCGGCACTGGTGGTGATGGCTTAACTTACACTCTAATTCATTCCCTGGGCAAGCAAGGATCTTACCTGACAGGGCCAGATCGCACGAGACTATGGGCGGCACTGGTGGTGATGGCTTAACTTACACTCTAATTCATTCCCTGGGCAACCAAGGATCTTACCTGACAGGGCCAGATCGCACGAGACTATGGGCGGCACTGGTGGTGATGGCTTAACTTACACTCTAATTCATTCCCTGGGCAACCAAGGATCTTACCTGACAGGGCCAGATCGCACGAGACTATGGGCGGCACTCGCGGGAATGGCTTGACTTACACTCTTATTTTAATTGTCTTGCAACTCTATTTACATACATTCGGAGGAGGGCGTTGTCATCTGCGACACAGTTTTTCAAACTTCTGCAGATGACATTGTTTTCATTTTTTAACCATGTTACCGTTGTTTTGGTTCCATAATAAACGATTTATTTATTTATTTTATTTATTTACACAACCAAAACCACCAAATAGGGATCTATTTGGTTGCTATGGGTGTCTCGGTGGGTACCCAGAGTAATGAGCGGAAAAAAGTCTGCCCAGCGGCCTGCCGTCTTGCCAAGTAGACTATCGTTATATCGAGGTGCTGAGATGTCTCTACGAAGCCGCAACCATGAGTGTCCAAGTACAGGACCAGCAGTCCAAACCCATCCAACTGCGCAGAGGAGTGAGGCAGGGGGATGTTATATCCCCGAAACTGTTCAGTCTCTCGAAATTGTTTCCGAGTATACTTACCTTGGGCAAATTCTGCAGTTGGGTAAAAGCAATTTTGAGAAGGAGGCCAAGAGGAGGATCCATTTGGGCTGGGCAGCGTTTGGAAAACTACGTCGAGTCTTCTCGTCATCCATACCGCAATGCTTGAAAACGAAAGTTTTCAATCATTGCGTCCTACCCGTCATGACCTATGGAGCTGAGACGTTAGGGTTGGTCCACCAGTTCAAGGTCGCTCAGCGAGCTATGGAAATAGCTATGCTTGGAGTCTCTCTGAAGGATAGGATTCGTAACGAATACATCCGACAGAGAACCAAAGTTATCGACATAGCTCAGAGAATTTGCAAGCTGAAATGGCAGTGGGCCGGCCATATTTCGCGAAGAACTGACAACCGATGGGGTAAACGAGTTCTTGAGTGGAGACTGCGACTCGGAAAACCTAATGTAGGGCGCCCTCCGGCCAGGTGGGATGACGATCTGCGAAAGACTGCAGGCAGATGCTGGATGCATGAAGCTGAAGACAGGGCGCTATGGCGTTCATTAGGGGAGGCCTATGTCCAGCAGTGGACTAATATAGGCTGATGATAATGATGATCTTCTATCTAATCTGTTGATGACGATATGTATTGCATTTCATTTAATCTTTATCTATCCATCTAGACTTTTATTTATTTATTATCATCACACAAATATAATATTATAAATGCGAAAGTTCGGATAGATGTATGGATGGATGGATGGATGGATGGATGGATGGATGGATGGATGGATGGATGGATGGATGGATGGATGGATGGATGGATGGATGGATTGATGGATGGATGGATGTTTGTTACCTCTTCACACCAAAACTACTGAACCAATTGGGCTGAAATTTTGCATGCAGGTAATTCTAATCCTGGTCTCAAACATAGGCTTTCATACTTTTCATCCTATAAAAATCACTTTATCCTTTTTTCAGATATGATTTTAAAACATGATAGTACCTACATATAATTACTAATAGAACCGACGACTTCGGCAGACATACATAACTTACTGACCGGATGATACAAACCTCTCCCAGCTTTATTAAAAATAAATTAGTTTAATATTGTGAGTCATTTAACGTAGCTGACAAAGTATAAAAGAAAATAATTTATTTACAGATGAAATTATATTCGAGCCAAGATATTATCGATCAGAACGAGCTGAGAGCAGCACCAGCGAGCACGGTTCCAGAGCCAGAGTTCAGCCACATTCTACGAAGGAGTCAAATACACGAGCTAATAAATAACGTAAAACACAACCTGTCTAATGAATGATGGACCGGCCGCCGGCGCGGCGCCGGGGATGGCTTGCTAAAGAAGAGACCTACTCAGTTATTGCTCTTACTGGCTGGTACGAGAGATCAAGACCAAGAAGTTAATATCTTTATACGTCAGCCAAATTGGATGTGAAACAAACCACCCAGATGCATACGCAATTTTTATTCCTTGTCGTTTTAAGATCGACTTAGCCATTACAATCTGAAACGACGCGGCGACGCCAGGCGCGGGAGATTTAGTTTATTATTCTAACTTTTTTGGCCAATTTCTCTGCTACTCAGTTCTCGTACCCCTTCGACACGTATCTGCATATATTTAGGAGTGTGTATACACCGTTACCGTTACCGTTACCGTTGGCTCAATAAAATATGTATTTTACGTTAGAGATGCGCATTATCATATCACTCGAATAAAAAGAGTGATATGGATCTTTTCGATCTAAAGATAAATATCACTCAATTAGCTCTTTAGCTGATTTAGCTCAATAGATCAATGGTCATGAGCGAAATATAAAAAAGAAAATATAATGTCTCCGTTCAACTGAGCTAGGTAGCGCTAGAGTGACAAATGAAAATAACTAAGTGTATCCAACACTAATAATTTCTTTAAACAAGAAAAATAAACAAAATTTCATAAAATATACTCAACAGTTTAACAAAACAACTGATTTACTTCTAAAATAATTGCAGTCAAATTATTTAAGGTCTCATTTCAAACCTCTCATTTTTCATGTTGTATCTGAGATCGTGCATTTCACTCCATCAAATCACTCGCCTTGCTCAGTCGTTTTCGCTCTCACTCATTCGCTCGATTCGCTCAGCACTGATAGGAAATGAATCAATGAGCTAATTGAGCGAATGTTATTGTTGAAACCAAGGTGAGCGAGAGATAGTTTCGCTCAGTTGAACGGATATATATCTTTTTTATCTCTCACTCGTGAGCTACCCACCTCTATTTTACGTAAGGAACAAAAAGAAGGAGATCCCCAAGATACAAGTTTTGGTTTGTTAGGGGTTGCATTAGCAACGATGCATTACTTGTTAGTCTAGATCCAAGTAATTATATTACCATCCCAGTCCTAAATTATTTCAATAAATTAATATTATTTCATGATTATTGTTACAGCCATGGTCGAGTCTAGAGTCGAGAGGAAGACGTGGTAAACCCCCGTGCTATCACGTACCACGTAGCACGGGTCCGGCCTAGCGCGGGCGACTACGCGCTACCAGCTGACCTGATCCAGCACATCTTGGAAACCCTCATACCGTGTGCGGCTACAGCGCAGAGCTTCATTCAGCACAGATTTTGAACAAATCAGTGGAGTGTCAGTGACAAGTTAACCACAGTGATAAAGCAAAACGTATCTACATACAATGACCTGCATAAAAGTGTTTAAAAGTATGTATGTACCTATACAAAAGTCTTGGTGCAAAAACATAAAAAAATGTCTTTTGATATTATGTCAATCATGTTCTTGTATTTTTTTCAATTGTAAATATTAGTTCTAACTTCTTTCTTTTATTTGATTGTAACTTTTTTTGTTTTATGGTTCCTAGACTTATTTATAAGTTTTGTGTACAGTAAAAAAAGTTTTTCTATTTTCGTTCAATACCTGCAAATGTTATGAAATAATAAAACTTCGGATCGGATGATGAATCGGTTTAATAGTTTTTTTAGACTTTTTAGATAGTTTTCAATATTTACTGTGTCATATACATACTTAATTGTATTACCTAATTACTTATTTTGTACATA
The DNA here is from genome assembly GCA_955876795.1 of Eupithecia tripunctaria. Taxonomy (NCBI): domain Eukaryota; kingdom Metazoa; phylum Arthropoda; class Insecta; order Lepidoptera; family Geometridae; genus Eupithecia; species Eupithecia tripunctaria. The sequence goes on along the minus strand of OY041599.1, from coordinate 56,249 downwards.
CTTTCAATATTAGAGGTGGGTTTATTTTCTAAACCTAGAAAAACAGACACTACCTCAACATCGCGTTATTTAATTTTTAACTGTCTTAAAAAAAAGGACGAGCTTCTATGTTCGTGTTTTAGTTATGCTCGTGTAGGTTTATGTTCACCGATTTCACCTTGATTTGGGAACCGATTTTATTGATTAATTTGTTACTGTACCTAGAAAGTGATGTAGTTGGTAGGTAAGTAGGTAGTCATGTAACAACCACCCCCGATGATTAATTAATTTAAGTTTATTTATATTTAATCTACCTATCTCATAGGTACGTCTATGATGTAGAAACGTGTTTGAAATGTACTGTAACTTGTATTTAAGTGTATCATGTAAGTACAAAATGTAATGTACCAAAATGTTTTCAATAAATTTATTTACCAAAATATTTGTGTACATTCTTGACCTCAAATATACTAATATAATAATAAAGTTAGGCAGGCTTCTTAAATTCTAGGTACCAGCAGTGTAACGTCTGACCAGTACTAAGTATTTATTATAATATCTGTTGTCTTACATGAGAGAGAAAAGTTCCTTAAACCACAGAATAAAATGAACCTAGAGTAAAATCTCATAACAGGATTAAACTTATTTTTCAACTTAAATTCAAACTAAAATTCATATTGTGTAATTTTAGAGAGTTATCAGGATCTCAAGTCCACTGAAGTTAAATAAAAATAACACGTGACAGGTCATCACGGCTTATTTTAAAGATTTCTAGTTAAACAGTGGGCCTAGTAAATCAGTTAGAGAATCCTAAACGAGAGCAATAGTAACAGATAAAGTAAAAAGATAACGAAATGTTTTAAATCAGTTTAAACAACAACGACTCCTAGGAGCAAGTGTAGTCCAGGTTGGTTACTGGGATCTTCATAATGATATTCGTAGTATTTATTGCCGGAGCGCGAATCAATAGTGGCAATGCGTCACAGGGCGTGGCTTTGCCCGTGTCGCAGTCTCTCTCCCCCTCCCGACACCCCGCGCAGCCACGCTGCACATGCGCCGTGGGTCGCAGTGGTGTGCAGTGACGCGGCGCATCTGCCTGCAGAGCCCGGTCATTAGTCATCCGGTAGACCCCATGCGCTCAGCACGCATCCATCATTATCATTCTGTGAGTGTTTGTGAGTAGTTTGTCATCACGGGAGTCTTGTCGAGCTGATTTAGTAAGACTGGTGATCATCGTTCACTTTCCCATTCAGATCATAATAAAGATTTACTTTAATATCCAAAGCTCTCAAACAACAATTTATCATTACAATGCACTCTTCATTCTAAATCAAACGAAATGAAATTTATAAACAACACCAAAGGACATTCAATCATGAATAAAACTTGACCGGAATAAAGAAAAGTATCACAGAAAAGTAAGTACCTACTCAACCACACGGCGCAATACCTTGCGGTACTACTAATGGCCGGGCTCTGCAGATGCGCCGCGTCACTGCGCACCCCTGCAGCCCACGGCGCATGTGCAGCGTGGCTGCGCGGGGTGCGGGGGAGGAGAGGGAGACTGCGGCACGGGCAGAGCCACGCCCTATGACGCATTGCGGACTATCGATTTGTCGAACACAAAGAACCTTCTAGGGGACAAAAGGGACAGCCCTCTTGTACTAACAATTTTAAGTTCTGACAACATTATTGTGAAGTTCTTAATAAAAGAACTCATCAGCCTAAAATACGTATCATTCTTGTGAAGTTCTTCTTCAACAGGCTTAAATAAGTCTACAAGATAGTGTTTGCGATTGTTGTGATATAAAACAGTTTAGTATCTTTAGATTGTTTGCAACAGACTTTAGCCGCAAATCCTATGAATAGATAAATAATTCTGGACAATTCGCATACATAGTATCAACAAGCCCAAACTGAAATCATTAATACATTATTTATATAGCATAAACACCATTTTTTATATTTTAAAAGCACCCATGATGAGCCAAACAAATATCTGTATCATAAAAATATTGGTCACGAGAGCCTGTAATCAAAGTTCGACGATCAACTAGTGAACTAGTGAGAGAGAACAAATGGAGCCCGCAACCTCCTGCGTCGCAGACGGACCTGCGCCCGCTTCGCTACAATCGCTACCTACGGTCAATGTTAGTTCAACTGTTTCAATTTTAATAATAACTAATACGTTGTTAAGAGTGTGTATTGTGAATAATTTTGTTACAGATATTATTTAAACCAGAGCAATAATTATACACGAAATAATACGAAATAAGAGATAGAACGAAATAAGTTTTAAAATGCTAGATGTGGTTAATGTAACAGATAATGTTAGGAACTGATAGGAGAAGTTAAAAATCATTTTAAACAACGACTTCTATGAGCAAGTGTAGTCCAGGTTGGCAACTGGAATCTTCATAATGATATTCTTCGTGGTATTGCCGGAGCGAGAATCGATAGTGGCAGTGCGTCACAGGGCGTGGCTTTGCCCGTGTCGCAGTCTCTCTCCCCCTCCCCACACCCCGCGCAGCCACGCTGCACATGCGCCGTGGGTCGCAGTGGTGTGCAGTGACGCGGCGCATCTGCAGAGCCCGGTCATTAGTCATCCGGTAAAGCCCGTGCGCGCAGCACGCATTCATCTCATACTTGGGCGGGTTTTATCAGTGTCTGTCCTGTGAACTGTGATGTGAATTTCATTTGTCTGGAAGCGAGCACTGTTCGGCAGATTTGGTATGTTTGTATTAGATATTCGATCACTGCTGTTTCAGATGTAAAGCTAAGACAGGGTAGTACATTTTCCGTTTTGTGGCTAGCTACATAAGGTATCAAATCTAGCTACGAGATGGAACTTCAGGAATGAGACTTACTTTGTAGTTTTATCCGAAGTTCATCTGCGTAAATCTTAGCAATCATTAAGGCGCATACCCGAGCCAATCTGACAGCAATTCCTATTTTATCATATTTTTACGTTTATTATAGGAATTTTTAAAAATCCTACGTTCAGTTTGTGGTATCTATTATCAGCTATTTTTTAATACCTCTTTTATAATTTTATCTCATATAGTTTAGGAGGAGATGCAAAAATAGAGTTTGGTGGCCAAAAAGCGCAACTTCGTATCTCTTCCTAAGCTTTACAAAATGAAACTATTACAGAGGCATTAATAAACAGCTTATAATAGATACCACAAACTGAACGTAGGATTTTTAAAAATTCCTGCGTTCAACGTAATAATAAGATATAATAGTTGGGGGCGCCACTTTCGCTGGTGTATGGGCCTTAAACAATTTAAAAAGAAATTACGATTAAAGTATTGCAAATACCTTATTGATAGGTACATACTACCAAAGGCATATTGTTCAACATAGTTTTGCATTCATGCATTATTACACTAGTTTTCTCGAAACTGAAATAATAGTCACGTCGCTACCGAACTCCAATATGGGTGTTCGCATATTTGTTTCCAAAATCTCTTTGTGGTCGCACGGATCGATAGTCCGCAATGCGTCATAGGGCGGGGTTTTTCCCGGGCCGCAGTCTCCCTGTCCTCCCCCGCACCCCGCGCAGTCACGCTGCACATGCGCCGTGGGCTGCAGGGGTGCGCCCGGCCATTAGTTATCCGGTAGACCCCGTACACGCAGCACGCATCCATTATTCTCGGGACATCATCAGTTGCTTTGCTGTGAACATTCTGTTTATGGTGATGTGATTATATGTCCGCACGTGAGCACTGTTGAGCTGATTTGGTAAGATTAGTGATTGATCATTAGTCATTTGTGACTTTTATATCGAAATCTCTTTTTAGCAGTTTGATTTAAAGTTCATCTACCTGAATCTTTGCAACCTTCTACTATTTCGTCAAATAGTAGCATAATATTGTTATAAAACAGAACATAATAATACTAAAACTTTATCAGGACTGGTAAAATTTCTTCGTTATTATCAAGATACCGAAACTTAAAATAACATTCTTATTAGTTATTTTAATAATGTAGGAATTCAATTTCGTTTTTAGTACCCCTTGTTGTTTTCGAAATACAAGATAAGCAGTCCTGTTCGTATTATAGAAATATTTAAATGTACTAGTGAGACAATAGAGCGTGAATCGCTAGTCGCAATGCGTCATAGGGCGCGGCTCTGCCCGGGCCGCAGTTTCCTTCCCCTCCCCTCACCCGTGCAACCCCGAGATGAGACTAAAGGAAGGAGACACACTTTGCAGTTTTGTCCAAAGTTCATGTGCGTAAATCTTTACAATCCTTTACAATTTATAAAAAAAATAACGTTTGAAATGCTAACTATTGCAAATACCACATTAGTACCTAAAATAATACCTACGCCGCTATAGAATTAATTTAAGGGTGTTTCGCATATTTGTTTCCGAAATATCTTTGTGGTCTCACCAGAGCACGAATCGATAGTCCGCAGTGCGTCAAAGGCGTGGCTTTGCCCCGGCCCCAGTTTCTCTCCCCCTCCCCTCACCCAGCGCAGCCACGCTGCACGCACATGCGCCGTGGGCTGCAGGGGTGCGCAGTGACGCGACGCATCTGCAGAGCCCGGCCATTAGTTATCCGGTAGTGCTCTTGCGTGCGACACGCTTTCATCTCATACTCGTGTCTTGCTTATTCAGTGCCTGTGCACTGATGATGTAATAATGATTTGTGTGTAATTGGTAAGATTGTTTATTTAGATCACATGAGTAGGTACTCACTTTACAATTTAATTCAAAGTTCATCCGCCTAAATCTTTGCAATCCTCTAAGATTTCGTTATTCTTTTGTCCCTATAATAAAAATAATATCAATCACCATAACATAGAAGGCATATTATTGTGATATTTTCTACACATAATTCTCCATGTCGCAAACCAGCCATATATTCTATTATATAATATTAGAATGAAGTATGTTCCAGGCCGAGGGTTGAGGAGTGATTGCCTGCACTCGGTTTAGCCAGTAAAAATGCCGAATAATCGAAACGTGTTTGCGCCGCGTACTGTTAGCTAAACTCCGCCACAACACAAGTTTTGTCGTAAGATAAATTTGTATGGCTATTAGGGTGTTCGTATCTTCGTTTCTATAAATTCTACGTGGTCTCGCAAGAAAACGAATCGATAGTCCGCAATGCGTCATAGTTGCCCGGGCCGCAGTCTCCCTCTCCTCCCCTCCCCTCACCCCACGTAGTCACGCTGCACACGCGCCGTGGGCTGCAGGGGTGCGCAGTGACGCGGCGCATCTGCAGAACAGAGATGATGATGAGTACGACACGCACCATCTCATACTCGTGTCTTGCTTGTTACATCATCTTCATCGGTGTCTGTGCGTCATGTCGGTGAGTGTTTGTCATTCACAAACACTTACAAAATGTTCACCTGTTGTGCATCATACTTTGATGTTATATTGCACATATGTTCCAAATGTTCCAACCCCTTTTATTTATTTGACGTTGTTTTAGGGTATCTTGCCCTACTGTGCATCAGTTCTTTCTAAAGGTTTATCTCACCGTAGATACCTACCACAGATATCAGAAACTAAGGTGATACCTACACATCCCGTTATGAAAAGCGACTTGTCTTCAGGCAGAGTCGTGGTATTAACAGGCGAGGCGGGTATATAAAGTGGAAATCGAGCCGACAAACAACGTCATTGTGTTTGAATCGCTAACATTTGCCAAACATTACTGAATCATTTCCAGTACTCAGAAGTGATTACCCATAATTGGTTGACCCTCAAACGAAGCATGGCGAAAGCTTTACGTCTATTCTTTTTGTTTCAGCCGACAAAATGGGACGCACGTTTGTTAATTCTTATGGCAAGGGAGCGAATAGCAATAACCCCCGTCACTCATTACGCGGTATGCCATGGAGAGGGGGCAATGTTGGTAACAGGAACAGAAGAACTATTGTTGAGAGTGCCACCATACATGATCCTCCAGTCCCGTACTCATCAGCGCGCAGGGGAGTCGTGGAGAGATACCATAAAATACGTACATTAATTGAAATACCGAGAGCGTCAAATACTAACGGATACAAACATCTCACTTTAGCAGTGATAGATCCAAAATATACATTTGTAAACCATGAATGTAGCCGGTGCACTTCAGGAACACCGCCGGCGCCTGGCTCACCTCCGGGCGAAAGCTCTGAAGATGAACATGGCTCTTTTGCCATGATTTCAGAAGAAATCGAGCCAACAAGATAAATATATCAACATTTCTTTTTTTTACGCTGTTCTCGTTTTTTATTTTATTTTGAGGGTGAAGCAATGAGTTTAAAACTGGAAGTGGCTGGTGCAAGTATCGAATAATGAAGATGATATTGACGGAAGAGGACAGAGAAGTCTTATCCAAAAAGATCATTTGAAAGCAATGAATGCCGTGAGACTATTTATCATTAAAAATAAAGAGAATATAAAATAAATAAGGTCTCATTAATAATTACTCATAATATTTATAAGCATATCACATAAGTGTTATTTAATCTCTTGATGTAAGACAATGTATTGATGTTCACTTTCACTATGTATATTTGACATCTATATAGAAACAGTTATAAAGAAATTTACGAACAATAAAGTGTAAAATCAAACGGGGATCGAGTTCTAGAAACATATTATATTTGCATCTAGAATATTAAAACTATGTTTGGAGCACTCGTATTGATGCTAAACATGGACCATGACACAGCGCGATACTCGTACAGAGGAATGCGGTGATTGAAATGTAGTGCTAGAGGGGATCCAAAAGTTCGGCTGGACGGGGAGAAGGATACGGAAAAGAGATGACGTGGTTTTATAATGAGCACCATTCAAAACAGAAAATGGAGCATGAAGGCAATGAATGCCGGAAAACTATTAACTAAGAAAAGAAGTTGTGCATTATTTTACACATCAACGTTATAAAACTTCTCGATGTGTTACTGCTTATCTCCTAGAATGTGTCAATCCAGTACCTAGGTGCAGGTACATTACCTACCGAAGCGTTAGCAAACGAGCAGCCCGTTAAAGGAGTTTCAGGTACGTTTTTCAAACTGTAAGTAGTTTGAAAATCGAACTGCATATTTTGTGAAATTATTGAAGCTTACGCACACAACAACTTATCCCATTTAATGTCTTTTGTCTACAGGCAGACTGAACAATAGAATGATTGCGGTCGTAAAAAACCTAAGGAAATGGAAAAATGAGAACGAGCAGAGGATGGTAAAAAGTAATTTATTTTAAGTAATTTTTGGAGAAAAAGTTATTGGTAATTCTGTTACCTGTACTTATATGAATTTCATGTTGTAGGTTACGTCGACGTACTGATCAGCTGATATCAAACTATGGCGCTAAACGTTAGAAGATAAGGTAAGCTTGTGCAGATTTACTTCTTCATTGATAGCTTTATATAAAATAGGTTAAAAAATTGGTGTTTTTGTTCTAGCATGCAATGATGAATACAGATGTCCTGGGAAGAAAAAGTGCCAGAATAATGAAAAATCAAGACTTGGTGGAGAATTGACACTGTGGCGTTAAAAAGCGCTTTGACTTTATTTCAATAACGTGTTAATTGTTACTGTAACAAAACTTTTTTAGTATGAAACCAGCTAACTTGTAATTGCTGAAAATTTGGGTTCTGTACCTATGCTACATTAGAATTTTAACCCGCAACAAAATCTATGCCGCATTAGGTTTTTGTCATTATTATAACTCTACGTTATTCGTCTATATTTGAGCATAAAATTACCTATTATATCCGAATCATTGTCAAATAAGACTAGGTTTCGCGCACGGTGAACTAAATTAAAACTTTAAAATCTTTCCAAAGTTCCAATACGCGTCAAACTGCTTGCAAAGTGTAGGCGGTATTTTTAGCTGTACACTGGAATGACTAAGTTTAAGAAGGCCAGTGATTGTTGAGTTAGTGACGATGAGAAAAAGCACGGAAGAGCCAAGATGCAATGAGCAAAATGACGAGAATGTCGAGAATGAAAAGTATAGAGGTAGTAAAAAGTTCTAATATATTTGGTGATTCTTAAAAAGTATTTAGTTACATTTTATTGATATGATTTACTTAGTACTACGGAGTGTTCAGGTGGAAGTGAAGGCAATAAGTGTTGATGGCGCTCGCGTTCGGATATAAGTTCGCGACGCGGTCGGGCCTTGGCGGTTGGCAGCCGCGGAAAGCTTCTCAACGATCGAGACACCCGTGTGTCTCTCGTGTGATAGAGGCGGCGGAGGGTGGGGGGCGGGGCGGGCGGGGTAACATCGGGTTGGGTGGGATTGTGTAGTACGAGTGATTTATTCTGCTGAGGAGGCGCATGGCTGGCGAGGAGGCGTGTGGCTGGCGAGGGAGCAGGGAAGCAGTCTGAATAATGTAAGTTTAGAAATATAAGATGATTTATGATAGGATGTAAGGTGTTTGTTTTGGGGTTCAGGATGCGCGGCGTTGAGCATCAAATACGACAATCATCTAAAGTTGACTTCTACCTTCTATGGTAAGTCAACTAAGATATAGCAGACGCGGGAATAGGTTCAACTAGTCTAGTTCGAGCAGGTTGAAGTATATTTCAGCTTCTGTGATACTCTACTTATTTTGTTTATGATAAGGTATCTTTTTGTCTACGCAATTCTTGTAATTCGTCGGTAGGTATACACTATTACTTAATGGATAGAATGTAAGAAAAGGGCGGTATAATCTAGGCGCCAACCGACACTTATTACCTATATCAGTCGTCGCTGAATTTAGAAAGCAGCAAGCTTTTTTATTAGGTATCTCTCTAAATTCTTTTATGTTCTTATTATGTTATGTTATGTTTTCTGTTTATTGATAGAGAATATTATTGAATGTTTGTATTAAAATAGGAACAAAAATATGTTAGACTGGATGTGATGTTAAACTATGCGATATTTGATATAGCTTTGCAAATAAAACATTTACTTACATATAAAATCTTAAAAATAACAACTGCATTGCTAGATATAATGTTTCTTAAATAATGATTTGCCGTAGATACAATAAAATAATGTTACTATGTTTAACTAGATGTGGTGTTTACGTAGATTTCATAAATAAATATAAATAAAGAAAAAAAATATAGGTAGTTATAAAAAAAGAAAAATATTAAATAATTATATTAAGATTAAAACTTCAAACAAATAATAAAATATAAAAAATATATAATGAGCCTTCACACAAAATAAAACCCCGACCGGGCTTAGATTCTATGATAAGAAGGTTAACAGCTGGCATTCTGTGATCTGATCTGGATGGGTGGCACATCTTTTGATTTATATATTTTTAATAAACAAAGTTTCCGGAACTCAGCGTCAAGCCGAAAGCAGTGCACAGGTCAAGATTTTTGGGAGTAACATGCATGCATGCATGCAGGGCAATCGTTTTTGAGGTATGGGATTTTTACTGACAATCGTAAATTATCAGCCAAGTGACTACAGATAAAAATATTTAAGGTTTTTTCGTATTGAATTTTAACACATTCATTTTAGAGGGAAATAATAACATCAGCCCCAGAAATTTTCATTTGAAAAAATTTTAAGTCTGTTTCTGTTTTTGCAGCAATTATTTTAAATTTAACTTTTCATACTGAAACGGAAAATCAACCACGATAGGCCGGCATGTTCTGTTAGCAGTTGGCGCAGTTATTCTAGAAATTTAAATCAAAAACCTCAATAAGACTACAGTTTCACAACGTAGAAAAATTTGATGCAGATAACTTATATATTTTCACTAAAAACCAAGTTACTAGCGAATGGGGCCTACTTGTAGGTCAAATCTTTTGTGAGCAAGGAAACGGAAATTATTTGTCCTTGACCTGTTTTTTTTGGTCCTGCTAAAACCACCTGTGTGGTGTTTTTGGCTCGATATAAATATATCAGCCTGTAAAATCTTTTAAACAAACAAGGTTCACATTATTTTTCGCGATATAATTTTTTTGAGACATTATATTTCTATTATACTCAAACTTCAGAATGTAGAACAGCGGATTTCCATCGCTTAGCAAAGGCAGTTTTACCACGGGACGTGTAAAATAGCGATGTGTCGTTCGATCATTCACAAAGATCGATATCAATCATGACCCGTTATGAAAATGACCCGGATCATATGACCCGATCATTTGAATGATTGTTTTTGCCGGCGGCCTATCATCGCCTCACTTCGATTTTTCGTTTCATTTCGATCATGCATTTGTGATTGATTGACCCGTGCGAGATCGGATCTATGCGTCGCGTCGTCGTCATCGTCGTTTCGTTACTGACTGTTAAGGTTCTCGCAAAAACTTTTCCAATACTCTGTCGTGCGTTACTGGAGTCATTCCATTCGAGATCTTATTGATCATTTATGGTAGATATTTGACCAGAATTGAGATAGGTAGGTAGGTATAGGTACCTACGGTACTACCTACCTACGGTACTACCTACCTACTTTTACGTTTCAAGTGATAAGTATGGTTATGTACCTTACAGTAGATAGTCAGATACGAAGTACCTACCTACTTAACTTTTTTTATTGATTTCATATGCTTGATATTTTAATGAACCTGTGCTAAGCCGCCGAGCGGGCGGCTTTCCTTGTTGTTAAATACTTTACATAATAGGTAGTACGTACAGTAGGTACCTACCTACCTACAGACGATCTTATTGATCATTTATGGTAGATATTTGACGAGAATTGAGATAGGTAGGTACCTGCCTACCCTTGTTGTTAAATACTTTACATAGATGTAGGTACCTACCTACATACTTAGATATATTCAAGTACTACTCAAATGACAAAGGCTTTAATACCTAAAGGACCGTAATGCGACAATAGACTATATGACTTATTATTTTATTTATCAATTAGGCTGTGAGAAAATGAGACAGTCCGCAGAATGTGTCCTACTTGCACGCACCACACACAGCCTCGCAAGAGCAAGACGCAGCGTCAGTCGATCTTTGCGTCAAGTCGCACGCGTCTCGGTTATTTTAACCAATGATCCGAACATTGAAATGATCGGGTCATTTCGTTGAGACTGTTCGGATCAATCACGCGCGGTTCGTGATTGCAATCATATGAGCCGTTCGTTCATGATCGACACATTCCTAGTGTAAAACCAACAAAATTTTGTAAAACGTATTTTATTAGAGTAGGCATACTATGGGTACCGAACTCTAAAACAAATACATGTTGCCATTAAAATACCTAGATACTGCCATTAAATTTAGATAACCTTCGATCTCAGTTAGGAAGGGCTAGGACACATAACCTCTTTATTTGTACAAATTTCACTGTGGGTGTCGGGTCGGGTGAATTGGGACAGTCCTTTGACAAAAACAACAATAAGCGCCCTATAGAAGAATAACAATAAATAGGAAAACTTCAAGGTGCTAGCTAACAAACAACAATGGCCGAATTGAGGTAAATTACCTGATACCAGCCGTATTTCAATAAAAACAATATTTGCGAAATATGTGATGTTAGTGAACCACAGTGTCTGTTAATTACATTTAAATAAATGCAATAAAATTAAATAAAAACTTAGGCTTTTGATTCTAGTGGAGTCTAGAACTCCACTAGAATCAAAAGCCTACGTTTTTTTACCTAAGCTAGAATTAAGGTACTGTAGCTAGAATTAAGGTACGGTAATTAAGCGTACGTAAAAAAAGAAAATAAGAAAAGTTTAAAAAATATAGGTATTAAATACAAAGTAGTAGTAGGTATCTACACAAAAAAAGAGGAATCACAAAATTATTAGCAAATTTATGTAATTTGCCGTTTTATTTCGCCTATTTCGTTCCACTGCTGGGCAAAAGCCTCACCTGTATCCTTCCAAACTTTCGGTCTTTTGCAAATTTGCCTTCATGATCTCTTGTAATTTTTTTTCTCAATATCTTGAGTTTTCTTCTATAACTTTATTTATGGCTTTGCTGTATCTAAGGAATGGAAGGAAAGAAAAATCGCCAAACGGATAGATCCCGATGACAGCGTCCTTAACCTTAATCAAAATAATTAGGAAGGATAGAATTTCTCGATTTGTAAATTTTTATCATGAATCTACATTTTCTTTTATAAACAACTTTGCCCAATAAATTGTTCTCGACTTTCACGGCTTCAAGATTCTAAAAAGTCCTTTTTCCAAAATCTATTTCAATTTTCTTTTACAAATGATATTGTCTTTTGTGCTGTCTCTATATTTAATTCCGCATCAGGGTCGACGTATAAGAGACTTGAACTACGTTTTCCCTCAAGCTAGAACGTTATTTTACGAGTCTAAGCCTGAGAAAGATGAAGTAGACAGAAGATATATAACAAGTAGTTGTGTAAGATGCGGTGAAGCATTGCATATGACATGGACCATAATGAATACTTACCTGCTTTGCAGTCGTGGGTGTCGGGACAGCCTGGCCAGGGTGTTACGCAGGTTGCATCCCCTCAATACATAATGTCGAATGATCTTGATCACTGAGAACTAGAACGTTATCTTGTTTTGTCGGTTTGAGTGAATCTACGACCGGTATTGTTCTAATTCATGCTCTCGTTCGCATTTCCTCGCTTTTGGTCTTAAAATATTGTAGTTTTTGTGATTTCTCCCGAGGACGGAGGAGCAGTTTAGGTTCCAAGGATCGGAGCAAGTAGGGATACTTCTGGGGAAGTATCTCTTATCTTTGCCTATGAGGCCGCGTCATGTCTTTTGATTATTCGTGTATAAAGGTGTTGTTTTCTCACTATTTATTTAATATTTAAGCGTTTCGTAATTCCTGTGGAATAATAATGTATTTTTTCCGCTTGTATCTGGTTTAAGGTTAAAACTTGTTGCTATTTCCTGGGTTGGTAACCCAAACCAACAATTTGTTGTTGGCTCATCATTCGTTCAATTGATCAAGTATCTTCTTTGCTTATTTTGTGCTATCGTCTTTTTGTCTTTATTATGATGTACCTATACAATTATACATTAGACATTATTATAGCTGAACGTTATTACAGCTGGTCATGTATCTGGTCGGATATATCGTAAGTAGGATATTTTTATGGATGGAAAAATTACTGATTAGAAGTTTTTGAACACTTAGACATTTCTGGTTTTGGACATTAGTCGTGCGTATGATATTATGTTGTACATAAGAAGGTCGTGTTTGTTTTATCGTGTTGTTTATTGTTTTCATTGGTTTAGTTATCCTGCCCCTTTTCATTCTGCCATAAAAATTATGCGTAACATTTTGTTTTCTATTTTAACTCTTACTTATTTGTTTTTTGGTGTGGTAATGTCATTTCCATTAGTGCCTTAATACTTTTTTAAGTAACATACCGACTAAGTTTTTTGTAAGATAAGCTTCATGTTTACTTAATTCTTTAATTATATTTCTTGGATTATATTCTGCTATGATTTAAATTAACATGCAAATTCGGATATATATTTTAGAAGTCTAGTAAAAAATCATCAAGATAAAACTTTTTTTAACTGAGGTATGCAACATGGGAAATAGGTATTCACCAAACTATACATCTAAAAATTGTATAAAACATATAACAAGAAACCTTAACTTCATGGGGAGGGGAAGACCTTTGACACGTTGGGATGAAGAGATCGCAAGGACAGCCGGCCCTTACAGGACAGAGACTAATGGACATCTTTGGAGGAGGCCTTCACAGAATATGGGGTTCTTGCTATATGATAATAAAATTATATTAGGTTTATTTGTTATACTATTTTAAATAAGTTAATAATTAAAAGGATAATGGAAAAGTAAAAATGTAAAAACTAGCTAAGCGTGTTATATTTTTTATTTGAACAATACAATTCAATACAATATATTTATTGGTAACACCAAGTTACATAGGTGCGACCCGCAGGGGCGCGCCGCGCCGCAGCTACACGAAGCTGTAGAGGAGCACCTGCGTCTTGAGCCATGAAGGAGTTAACAGTTTGTGGCTGAAACAAAAATAAATTTATTACAAAATTACCAATAAAACAATGAACACAGAAAAAAATATTGGTGTATTTCAATGCCTTAAATCAACAAATACTAAACACACAATTATTTTTAACATTCAAAAAAATATTTTCTTATATCGATATCAATCGATAAAATCAACATGCGACTTGACTACATCACTAATTGAGTAGCAAGCAATAGAATCAATCAAAAATAAACTTTATCTCAATTGCATAAGTTTCATTTTGACTTATTGTTAGGTTATTTTGGTTACCGAATTTCTGGATTCCGTCTCCACGCTCAAGGCCCGCGATAGAAGCTATGCAATAGCTTAACCCGCCAACGGTGACGTCGATTTGACTTACATCTTCGGTGACCCCGGGGTTTTCAATGAGAGATTTTTCAAAATCTTTTATTTACTGACAACTTTTTTTGTTAATTACAAATTATTTGACATTAAAACAACAATATTTCGTTAATCACAGCCCCTTTAGTTACTTTTTCTTAAAATTAGACCACTTCAAACAGATCCCTATAAATTTAGTAAGTTTTTACACACTGGTTTTATAAAACTTTGAATACATAACAATCAACATATTTTGACTAAATAAGAGACTAAATAAACTTACATAATATAATAAACAAAAAATGGCATTCTACAAACAAAAATACACAAAAAAAAATCTTTGAAAATAGCTATTCTTCGGTCAAGCAAATCTGAATTCTGTATATCATCTGGTGAAGGATTCATCGGTTCGATATCACTTCCAGCTTCACTGTCTGAAGACATTGATGGTCTATCATCATCAAGCAGTTCGTGGAGAAGCGATTCTAGACGATGCTGTTCCCTTTCGTACGACATGCTGTAACAAATTTTGTATTTGAAACAAGATAGAACAAATTTGTGATATTTCGATAAAATTGATAAAATCATGCAAAAAACTTACTGATTATGGTATAATGTAATAAAACAATAACAAAAGTAAGTAATAAACGTACACAAACCAGACACAAACGAATAATCAATAATTCAACTCTGCATATTTTACTTACATATTCGGTGACCCCGGTGTACCGCACCGGGTTGGCGCCAAAACTCAGGAACGTGCGCCCGCTCGACGTCGCGCGGTGAACTGGCAGTGGGGGAGGGGAAATGAGGCAGCTACTCGAAATGGCGACAAAAAACGGCGGCGGGGGAAAAAGTTATTCGAATTTTTCAAGTGACCCGGTCCCACAGACATATTATATGTCTGTGGGACCGGGTCACTTGAAAAATTCGTAAAAACCTATAATAGGTCACCGTTCCCGGGTTAATAACATTTCACATGTTAAAATAACATTATATCGGTTGTTATCTATCAATATTATTTTAATATCAAAGATTATAATACATCGCCAATTGTTTGCATGGAATTAAATTATATAACAAGGTTATTTAAATTGGATCATTCGCAATCCTAAGAGCGCCTTCTCAATGTTATAACGATACTATGACATTATTACGATTACGGATCTAAGTTAGGTAGGTACATACCCTTGTGTGTAGTGTAAGTATATTATATGTACATGTATATGTATGTATATGTTTCATTCCATTTATTTTTAAGGATTTACGTTATTAATGTTAGTATGATGTGATTTTCGCTAGATATCATGTAAATGATATATTTTTGTAAAAATAAAAGACTTTCACCACTATTGATATAGAGAACACCAGCCATGTAGGCTCTTGGCGCACTGAACTGATATCAACCTATCAGAGACTTACAATAAAACACATGTTCGACTTTCGGTCCAATAGGAAATGCAAGTAATTATAATCTCTCTCTGTATCACTCGCGACCGAGAGGTGGAGTTCTAAAGTGCCCGAGGCCTTCAAATAGAAATACGACATAATTGAAACGTTATGGTATTCTATTATTGCTCACGACGAGTACAAGTATCGTCGGTGAGACGACGAACGGTGTAGACTAGGAGAACTCTTTTTCTGATTGTTATTCAATCCTGTTCCCTTAGTTTTAGTTTTCATTCAAGTTAAACTCGGGTCTCCTAGTCTACACCGTTCGTCGTCTCACCGACGATACGTGTACTCGATAATGCCCTTTTTTGTCTCCAACAAACCAATGATAATGAAATCAGAAGATACAAAAAAAAAATTGTCTCCTGGTTCCAATGGATATGACAGACCCTCGGATATGACCATTGATTTAAAAAGGGTAGATAGGTTACGTTCTCCCAGAGCTTACTCAAAAATTGGCATGTGTTACAACTACACGCAAACACATACGCTCACAGTTATATTTCTAGTCCTGTGCAATACAAAGAAGAACAAAGACGGAAAGACGTATCTAGGACCGAACTGAGACTGAGACAACAATATTACACGCGAATCACGACCGCCCGTGCCGCCGGTCAGACGGTGACTGATGTGGGAGAACACAATTTTACACAATTTGAGGTTGCCACTTTCGAGCAACCAGTGCCTCATTTTCGTTTTTAATAAATCAATGGATATGACATTAGAAAGTCTATAAAATTTTCCTAAAATTAATGTTATTGCCTAAATTACAGTATCAATCACAAATGAACTGATATTCTGAAAGATTGTTTTAAGCCCCACTCACATCAAAGCAAATTTTTAAGCGCGTCCTGTGACACGCGATTTTGCGATATTAGCTTGAGGAACATTTTGTACTAAAACGCATACGTTGACGCACACAACCGCTATTCGGTAGCCGCGATTCGGCTTGTCCGAGGCGTTTCCGCGTCCTGCGATTTTGCGGGGTGGCGCGGGGTGGCGGGGCGGCCTTCGTCGTTTGCGCTGCCGGTAAGGGGCGGGGAGGGGGCGGCGAAATCGCGCTTAATAATAAGCCGCTGTGTGTAAGGAATCACGCTGGAAAATCGCCGAAATCGCGCTTTACAAGACGCGTTAACTAATTAGCGGCTGTTTGCGGAGTGCTTTAAACGTGCCTGAGTTGGTAGGTACCGATAGTTATTCTAGTAGGTATAAAATAATAATGGGTTTAGGCGTCACTTTGCGGAAATCCATTGCATATTATTGGAATGCAATATTTGTAACAATTCCGCGCAAAATCTTGTTGCCTTGAGTTTTATTTTGTTGGATCATTTTATATTTCAATATCTTACCAAAGTGACAGGTTTATTTAATTGTTTGACCCAGTTAAGAGGAGTACCGTAAGGTGAGACCGGTGGTACAGAGTAGCTCGTCCTACCGGCTTTGAAGAGAAACATTCACTCTATTTTACATTATACATGAGTCCATGGGCCGCTGCGTATGTCTCACAAATGTTTAGTAGCCCTCAGGTAGTAGTCTCAGGGCGTTGATTGAGTCATCAATTAAATATGGTTATATCATCTGCATAGCTGATGTTATTTACACTGTAGCCATGTATAGAACATCCTATATTGGTTCTACTGAGTTCACCAAGTAGCTGATTAGTGTACAAATTAAAAAGCTTTGGAGAGGTAGTCCCCCTCTGCCTCACTCCTCACGCATAGAAAATCATGGCAGCGATTTCTTGCACAATGTTTTTCATATGAGGGACATAAATCTGCCGGTACAGTTAAGTCCCACCAAGTTAAAAAGGTATACTAAGTCAACTTAGTCCTTATTGGTAGCATCTAAATACACAATATAATATGTATCTAATGTTAGTCGGGTAGTCAGAGAACCGTTATGATTTGTCGGGATTCTGTGCGTCGCTACAACACGTTCAGATAACATTTATATTATTTGTTTTGTCGAGATTCCGTGCGTCGAGATTGCGTTCATTTTTTGTTTTCTGACGGGATAGCGTGTGTCGAGATGCCGTAGTACACCCGTGAGTTATAAGGCTATTATGCAGCCAGCTTAGCTTATATAGCATGTAGATAGCATGAGATTGCCTAAGAATATATTTTAAAGTGAAGATATTAAGTGGTTCACCACCATGTCAATAAGTTATACTCAATCAACTTAGTACATAAGTTAATTTATTCGGGTATGCAGCCAACTTAGCACACTCATGCTGCCTTTATAAGAATTTAGGTATTCACGGCGTAGGTAGGCGGCTTTTGTGTGTACCCTTCTCTAGGTATTAAGACAATAATACTCAGTATATCCTATAGCTTGAGTGCAATAAAATAAGGTTATAGTTATCGGTGTTAGTCGTTACTGAGTAGAATTTTGCCAAGATTTTTTTCTGTAGCTTACACGTTTAAAATCCTTATTGTAGCGTAGATACTCGTGAAGTTTCACCTTCTTGAAGTGTAGTGTGTGTGTACCGAATTGTGGTTGCGGGTCACTCAAGCAGTGGGAGAGCCCTTGGTGCCGGGCTCGGGCGGGGAAGTACCACCGCCTTGCCTATTTCTGTTGCTTAGAAGCTTTATCGCTGTGTTTCACCTGAAGGGCAAGGTAGCCGACTGATACGCACTTTTCCAAGCCGAACGGTCCAAGAGAGCCGAGTAAACGAATTCAAGAATTCGTTTCAGTTCGTTTCTTTAAGCTCTCTTGTCGCTTTCGGCTTGAGTATAAAGTGCGTTCAGCTAAAACAACTAGCACACGAGACTTTACATTGAACCTGTACAAGGAAATAGAACAGTTATTTTTCTGAATGCGGGTGAATGTCTCCAATTAGAGAGATTTTAGGGATCGATTACCACTTTCACATTTATTTTCTGCAACGGTTTATGGGTGACATACACTGTGGTAGGATTCCCGAAATGACACAGCATAAGAATATAATTTAAAGTGAAGATATTAAGTTGTACACCACCATCTCAATCAACTTAGCCCATAAGTTAATTTATTCGGCTATGCAGCCAGCTTAGCATTCTCATACTGCCTTTATAAGAATTTAGGTATTCACGGCGTTAAGTAGGTGGCTTTTGTGTGTACCCTTCTGTAGGTATTAAGGCAATATTACTCAGTATATCCTATAGCTTGAGTGCAAATAAATAAGGTTTTAGTTATCGGTGTTAGTCGTTACGCGTAGAATTTTGCCAATATTATTTTCTGTAGCTTACACGTTTAAGATACCTTATTGTAGCGTAGGTACTCGTGAAGTTACACCTTCGGGAAGTGTAGTGTGTGTGTACCGAATTGTGGTTGCGGGTCACTCAAGCAGTGGGAGAGCCCTTGGTGCCGGGCTCGGGCGGGGAAGTACCACCGCCTTGCCTATTTCTGTTGCTTAGAAACTTTATCGCTGTGTTTCACCTGAAGGGCAAGGTAGCCGACTGATACGCACTTTTCCAAGCCGAACGGTCCAAGAGAGCCGAGTAAACGAATTCAAGAATTCGTTTCAGTTCGTTTCTTTAAGCTCTCTTGTCGCTTTCGGCTTGGATTTAAAGTGCGTTCAGCTAAAACAACTAGCACACGAGACTTAACATCGAACCTGTACAAGGAAATATAACAGTTATTTTTCTGAATGCGGGTGAATGTCTCCAATTTGCATGTTTAAAGAAAGCCATAGTTGTCCCGGTGTACAAATCTGGCAGTAAGGACCAAGTCAATAATTAAAGACCAATTTCTCTACTTTCTTCTATACCTAAAATATTAGAAAAAGTTATAAATAACAGAGTGGTGAATTACTTAGAGGACACATTGATTTTATCTAGGACTCAATTTGGTTTTAGACCTAAAATTTCCACCGCCGATGCTGTACATCACCTGACAAACTATCTCGTTCAAGAACTTGACAAGGGAAAACACACAATTGGAATCTTTCTCGACCTTGCTAAAGCTTTTGACACAGTTTCTATCCCTATTCTTTTGCGGAAGCTGGAACTACTAGGAATCAGAAACACTCAATTAAAGCTCTTTATAAACTACCTGGAACAACGCACTCAATGCGTGAGACTTGGCAATGTCCTGAGCGATGAACAGGAAAATACGTCCTTCGGGGTCCCCCAGGGGAGTATTTTAGGACCAACCCTATTTTCAATCTACATTAACGATCTGTGTAACTTAAAACTAGACCACGGCTCGATTATATCATACGCTGATGATACTGCCCTCCTTTTCTCAGCTGACTCTGATAAGGAAGTCTTCGAGTTTGCGCAAAATGGATTCAATATTGTTAACGAGTGGCTACAGCACAACCTGCTAACATTAAATGCTGAGAAGACCAATTATACTAAGTTTTCTATGCGCTATCAGACGTCTACTACTACCATCGCTAAACTATACGCACATCATTGCTATAGCCCAAACAACGCTCAGTGTTTATGTCCCATAATTAAAAGCACACATCAGATAAAATACTTAGGTATAATCTTAGACGAGAATCTTTCATTTAAACCCCACATAAAAACCTTATGTGATAGAGTGCGAAAGTTAATATATATATTTAAAAAGCTACGCCATATTGCAGATCATTATATAATTAGACAATTTTACTTTGCACTATGTCAATCAATTTTAACTTATTGCATTACTAGATAGGCTGGAGCGGGGAAAACCTTATTACTAACAATAGAAAGAGCACAAAGAGCAATACTTAGTTGCAACTTCTCGTCCTTTCATCTTTTCCACTAATCTCCTATATGAGTCCTGTGATGTGCTAACAGTCAGGCAGCTATTTATCATGAACGCAGTTTTAAGACAGCACGCAGCCCTTCCCTACAGCACTGAATTTACTAATAAAAGACGGATTGCTAAAGTTTGCCCTCAACCAACAACCCTAAAATTCACCTTTGTAAATAAATTTTATCTATTTCTTGGTCCCTTTCTATACAACAGACTAAATTTAATGTCTAATATTTACGCACTTAACTAAAATAATTGTAAAAAAACGATTAAATTAACACTTCAAAATCTATCCTACGATGATACAGAGAAGCTATTAGATGTTATCAAATAAGTTATTATTATTACTTTTTACACATAAAGTTAATCTAGTTAGAATAGTGAATAATCTAGTGTTACACAGTGTAAGCTAAGTACCTTATTATATACATTATATAATAATATTCACAAATTGTTTGTTAACAACATTCATAAGCTAAATGCCCTCAACGTAATAGTAAGTGATTATTGTATTTAATAATTAGCACACATATTGCCTGAAACACAGGATAACCTAGTTCAGGCTAAACTGTTATACTTAGCTAGATTTAATAGTTTAATGTTCTCTATGTTTTGCCTTTTTACGAGAGAGTTTTTGAATAAATTTTATTTATTTTTTATTAATTAGAGAGATTTTAGGGGTCGATAACCACTTTCACATTTATTTTCTGCAACGGTTTTTGGGTGAAATACACTGTGGTAGGATTCCCGAAATGACACTGCATAAGAATATATTTTAAAGTGAAGATATTAAGTTGTTCACCACCATGTCAAAAGTTATACTCAATCAACTTACTCTATAAGTTAATTTATTCGGCTATGCAGCCAGCTTACTTAGCATACTCATGCTGCCGTTATAAGAAATTAGGTATTTACGGCGTTAAGTAGGCGGCTTTTGTGTGTACCTTTCTCTAGATATTAAGGCAATAATACTCAGTATATCCTATAGCTTGAGTGCAATAAAATAGGATTATAGTTATCGGTGTTAGTCGTTACTGAGTAGAATTTTGCCAAGATTATTTTCTGTAGCTAAAACGTTTATGATTCCTTATCGTAGCGTAGGTAATCGTAAATGATAAGTTGGCGAAGTGTCACCTTCTTGAAGTGTAGTGTGTGTGTACCGAATTGTGGTTGCGGGTCACTCAAGCAGTGGGAGAGCCCTTGGTGCCGGGCTCGGGCGGGGAAGTACCACCGCCTTGCCTATTTCTGTTGCTTAGAAGCTTTATCGCTGTGTTTCACCTGAAGGGCAAGGTAGCCGACTGATACGCACTTTTCCAAGCCGAACGGTCCAAGAGAGCCGAGTAAACGAATTCAAGAATTAGTTTCAGTTCGTTTCTTTAAGCTCTCTTGTCGCTTTCGGCTTGGATATCAAGTGCGGTCAGCTAAAACAACTAGCACACGAGACTTAACATCGAACCTGTATAAGGAAATAGAACAGTTATTTTTCTGAATGCGGGTGAATGTCTCCAATTAGAGAGATTTTAGGGATCGATTACCACTTTCACATTTATTTTCTGCAACCGTTTTTGGGTGACATACACTGTGGTAGGATTTCTGAAATGACACTGCATAAGAATATATTTTAAAGTGAAGATATTAAGTTATTCACCATCATGTCAATCAGTTATCTCACCATCTCAATCAACTTAGCCCATAAGTTAATTTATTCGGCTATGCAGCCAGCTTAGCATTTTCATGCTTCCGTTATAAGAATTTAGGTATTGACGGCGTTAAGTAGGCGGCTTTTGTGTGTACCCTTCTCTAGGTATTAAGGCAATATTACTCAGTATATCCTATAGCTTGAGTGCAATAAATAAGATTATAGTTATCGGTGTTAGTCGTTACGCGTAGAATTTTGCCAAGATTATTTTCTGTAGCTTACACGTTTAAGATTCCTTATTGTAGCGTAGGTACTCGTAAATGATAAGTTGGTGAAGTGTCACCTTCTTGAAGTGTAGTGTGTGTGTACCGAATTGTGGTTGCGGGTCACTCAAGCAGTGGGAGAGCCCTTGGTGCCGGGCTCGGGCGGGGAAGTACCACCGCCTTGCCTATTTCTGTTGCTTAGAAGCATTATCGCTGTGTTTCACCTGAAGGGCAAAGTAGCCGACTGATACGCACTTTTCCAAGCCGAACGGTCCAAGAGAGCCGAGTAAACGAATTCAAGAATTCGTTTCAGTTCGTTTCTTTAAGCTCTCTTGTCGCTTTCGGCTTGGATATCAAGTGCGGTTAGCTAAAAAAACTAGCACATTGTAGCGTAGGTACTCGTAAATGATGAGTTGGCGAAGTTTCACCTTCTTGAAGTGTAGTGTGTGTGTACCGAATTGTGGTTGCAGGTCACTCAAGCAGGCAGTGGGAGAGCCCTTGGTGCCGGGCTCGGGCGGGGAAGTACCACCGCCTTGCCTATTTCTGTTGCTTAGAAGCTATACCGCTGTGTTTCACCTGAAGGGCAAGGTAGCCGACTGATACGCACTTTTCCAAGCCGAACGGTCCCAGAGAGCCGAGTAAACGAATTCAAGAATTCGTTTCAGTTCGTTTCTTTAAGCTCTCTTGTCGCTTTCGGCTTGGATATAAAGTGCGGTCAGCTAAAACAACTAGCACACGAGACTTAACATCGAACCTGTACAAGGAAATAGAACAGTTATTTTTCTGAATGCGGGTGAATGTCTCCAATTAGAGAGACTTTTTAGTCTTTTACATATTTGCCTTCATGATCTCTTATAAATGTTGTTCTAAATATCTTAAGTTTGGTTCTATAATTTTATTTATGGCTGTATCTTTGGAATAGATGTATGGTGCCGTGGATGTCGTAAGAGGCTACTAAGGGATATCCATCGGGGGGGCGGGCAGCAGCGCCCCCTACAAAACAAATCTTCCACAAACTGCGATCAGAAAAATACAAAATACAAAATAATTTATTTAGAACAATGTATACCTAAGTTACGAACGAACGATGAGACAGCAAAAGTTTTGTTACGTATGTAGTTATAAGTGTCTACGTATGTGTGCGTGCCTGCACCAGCCGCGTCACCTCAGTACAATAAACTAGTGTGTTACCAACCAGCGGTCGTTTCACTCCTGTCCCTAAGCTCCCCTGAATCGATATCGGACAGTGGCGACGATCTACCCGCAAGTGCAAAAAGATGGCAAATTCTGCGCAATTCGGAATTTTAAATACGTTTGACCATAATTTACAAACGTGGAAAACGTATAGAGGCCGGATCGCGCAGTATTTTCTTGCCAATGATATCACTGCTTCGACGGATTCAACGGGCAGCAAACGGAAAGCGATCCTGCTGAGCGCATTCACAGAAGGAACCTACAAGTTAGCGGCGGACTTGGTACTGCCAAAAAGTCTTGAAGACGTGCCCTACGCGGATCTTCTGAATATCCTTGACGCGCATTTCACCCTAAAACGTATCGGATTTACTGAGCGTCATAATTTCTACGCGGCAACTCAACAAACGGGCGAAACACACTCACAGTGGGCGGCGCGTCTACGAGGACTTACAGAGAAGTGTGGCTTTTCTAATATTGAAGAAGCACTTCGCGAGAGATTTCTCATGGGCATGCTGCCGGGACAAGAGAAAGAGAAGCTGTACACCAAAGATTTGGTTACTCTCAGCATGGCAGAAGTCGTCAAGATGGCGGAGAACATGAACTGCGCACGAGCTGCCGCGGCCAGCGCCGCGCACGCAGCCGCCGACAGCCAGCTATTCAAGATATCCAAGGACGTAAAAAATGCAACTGTAGGAAAAGCTAAATGTAGTGTATGTGGTTATTCGAACCACAAATCATCGGAGTGCCGGTTCGCCAACTATGTTTGCAAAAAGTGTCACGAAAAGGGCCACCTGCGTAGAATGTGTACTAAGAAAGTGAACTACGTTGAGTTGGAATGCAGTGACAAGGGTGAGGACGATGCCGGTTATGATGGTAAGTTATATTATATACGATCTTTCAGAGGAGAACCTATGGTGGAAAGTATTTTGATTAACAAATTGACATTAAAATTTGAAATAGATAGTGGGTCGGCAGTTACCATAATTCCAGAGAGCTATTACAAAAGTAAGTTCAAAGATGTACCGTTATCCAGTACAAATAAACAGCTGATGACGTACAATGGAAAAAAGATCACTTGTTTAGGAACGCTTCGGTTACCAGTCTGTTACGCGGACCAAACGCACTATATCAACATATATGTAGTGCGCGACGGAGGGCCACCGCTTCTAGGCAGGGATTTTATATCTTTATTTAATTTACAAATCGTGCCGATAAACTCCATAAATTCAGAATTTTCTCCCAAAATTCTACAGGAACGTTTTGATGAATTGTTCTCTGACAAGTTAGGAAATTTTAATAAATATAAAGTTAAACTTAAGTTAAAAGAAAACTCTAAGCCGGTTTACTGCAAAGCGCGGCCAGTAGCGTTTGCCCTGCGCGACAAAGTTGATAAGGAAATCAATAGATTGATCAAATTAGGTATTCTTGAGCCTGTTGAGTACTCGGCCTACGCTTCCCCCATAGTGCCGGTCCTAAAACGGGACGGGTCAGTAAGATTGTGTGCTGATTACTCCGTTAGCATAAATAAACAGCTGCTAGTAGAACAATATCCGCTCCCCACAACAACCGAACTATTTTCAAAAATTAATGGTGGTCAACAGTTTACTAAGCTTGACCTATCTATGGCTTATAACTAGTTTATGCTAGATGATGAATCAAAAAACTTAACAACCGTTAATACCAGCCGTGGGCTACTGAGGTTTAATAGACTTGTGTTTGGTTTGGCGTGCGGACCTTGAATATTTCAGCGGGCAAACGAAGGTGTACTGTCAGGCATAGATGGAGTCTTGTGCCTGTTAGATGATATATTGATAACAGGTACGGATGAAAAAGAACACCTGGAGAGGTTAGTGACCGTCTTACAACGTTTACAAGATGCAGGTCTAACCTTACGGAAAGATAAGTGTAGTTTTTTTCAGAACGAGGTTAGTTATCTCGGTTATATTATAACAAAAGACGGCCTGAAAAAATCTCCGGAAAAGATTAAAACCATGGTCGGAGCTCCAGTTCCCACAAATGTATCTCAGCTACAGTCGTTTCTAGGGTTAGTAAATTATTACAGGAATTTTGTACCTAATGCATCAACTGTCCTTAGGCCGCTGTATGAACTATTGAAGAAAGGTTGCAAGTGGGACTGGAATGACAAACATCAGCAAGCTTTTACAGAAATAAAAAAAAAATGAAGTCAGACCAAGTACTCGCTCATTTCGATCCTAACGCTAAAATAATATTGACGGTGGATGCTAGTCCTAGTGGCCTCGGCGCGATCCTTTCACAGGTGGGGGACGAAGGGACAAGGCCAATTTCTTTTGTCTCACGGACATTAAACACCGCGGAGACTCGTTACTCTCAAATACAAAAGGAAGCGACAGCTATCATTTACGGTGTTCGTCGTTTTGACCAGTATTTATATGGCAGGTCTGTACCGTTTGTTTTACGAACAGACCACAAACCTCTGCTATCTATATTTGGCCCTAATAAAGGAATACCGGAAATGTCCGCAAATAGACTTCAACGCTATGCATTATTTTTAAGTAGTTATAATTATACAATAGAGTACGTACGCAGCGCTGATAACAGCGCAGACTACCTGTCCCGCGCTAGCCTTCAACGCGCGGTGCACGAGTGCGCTTGCACCGAACGCTGCCAGTGCTGCGACTGTGAGGTAGCCTATGACCGGGCTACCTATGTATGTTTTGTGATGGACGGCAGTATGCCGATAACGTTAGACCAGTTACGCGCCGAAACTGATAATGATCAATTATTGAAATTGGTAAAAGGTTATGTCATTAAGGCGCATACCCGAGCCAATATGACAGCGATACCTATTTTATCATATTTTTACGTTTATCATAGGAATTTTTAAAAATCCTACGTTCAGTTTGTGGTATCTATTATAAGCTATTTTTTAATACCTCTTTTATAATTTTATCTCATATAGTTTAGGAGGAGATACAAAAATACAGTTTGGTGGCCAAAAAGCGCAACTTCGTATCTCTTCCTAAGCTTTACAAAATGAAACTATTACAGAGGCATTAATAAATAACATATAATAGAAACCACAAACTGAACGTAGGATTTTTAAAACTTGCTGCGTTTAACGTAATAATAAGATAAAATAGTTGGGGGCGCCACTTTCGCTGGTGTATGGGCCTTAAGGGATGGCCGCCGAAATTAACTGATGTAAGAATAAAAGCTTATCATTTGTGTAGATCACAGTTATCAGTTGAGAATGGGTGCATTATGCGAGGACACAAGGTCGTTATACCTACTACCTTATATAAAACTGTGTTATCGGAACTACATCAATCGCATTTAGGTATTGTTAAGACTAAGGCCGAGGCTCGCTCAAGATTCTGGTTTCCCGGTATCGATCAGGCGATAGAATCCATGATCAGTTCATGTGATGTATCCAGCTGCGCCCCTCGCCCCCACTGTCGATTATTATTTTATTAAAAACAATGATTTTATTAAACTAGTCATTCATTTGATTTGCTCTTCTACGTAGCGGCAGTGCTGTATTTTTATCACCTCCAGTACTGTAAAGTTCCAAGCGTATTGCAACCGACTTTTTTCTGACCATACCTTTTCTATGCTTTTCCTAGCTAGCGGCCTCTTTCTTCCTCCACGTCGAAGCATCGCTATGTTTATTTTCCAGTACATCTTGGTATTTCTGCACAAGGGTTACTATAATGTCCCTCTCATTAATCGAAAAGTTTGCATTTCTTTCTTTATTCGTGATAGAAAATAAAGAAACAAAATAATCCCACGCACGACACAACGCTTTTCAAAAACTCCCTCGGAAACACCAAAACAAAACAAATGACAAGACATTTGACAACGGCCTATGACGTTTGACGTTTATCGAACGATGATTGAACGAATGGTAGGGTATGATTTTAATGGCTCCACTAATGCCTTTCTACAATCCCTGAACACAAATACTGGAAACCCATCTGGCCCCGCTGAGCGTTTTGGTTTTAATTTAGCGAGAGCTTTCGTCGTGCCGGAAGACGATAAGTGCGGGATGTGAACGCGTGCTGCACTCGCGTGACTTGCATCCTCTGCCGCCCTCACGTCTAGTTTCGCCTGCGAGGTACCATGTACTGAGTGAAAGTACTGCGCAAACTCCTCAGCGCAGTCTTCATCCGTTAATCAATCTAATATTGAATCATTGAATGTTGTTTTCACTTTCTCGTTTTTTCATAGAAGAAGAAGAAGAAGAAGACGAAGAAGAAGAAGAAAATGATTTATTATACACTACACAACACTACAAATAAAATAAAAGACTACTTAGTAACACGAACAAACACATTTAACAATTATTGGAAAGCTAAAACTAACACAAGTAGGTAGGTTAAGTACCTACCTAACTATAAAAATTTGCCCCACCCTGTATATCAAATAGTAGTGTAAGGTGCATGTAAGATGCGGTGGAGCAATGCATATGACATGGACCATAATGAATACTTACCTGCATTGCAGTCGTGGGTGTCGGTGTTACGCAGGTTGCATCCCCTCAATACATAATGTCGAATGATCTTGATCACTGAGAACTAGAACGTTATCTTGTAGTTTTGTCGGTTTGAGTGAATCTACGACCGGTATTGTTCTAATTCATGCTCTCGTTCGCATTTCCTCGCTTTTGGTCTTAAAATATTGTAGTTTTTGTGATTTCTCCCGAGGACGGAGGAGCAGTTTAGGTTCCAAGGATCGGAGCAAGTAGGGATACTTCTGGGGAAGTATCTCTTATCTTTGCCTATGAGGCCGCGTCATGTCTTTTGATTATTCGTGTATAAAGGTGTTGTTTTCTCACTATTTATTTAATATTTAAGCGTTTCGTAATTCCTGTGGAATAATAATGTATTTTTTCCGCTTGTATCTGGTTTAAGGTTAAAACTTGTTGCTATTTCCTGGGTTGGTAACCCAAACCAATAACAAAGATCAAGTATCTTCCATGCATATTTTGTATTGTCGTCTTTTATATTATAATGTATACATAAAACATTACTAACATAAATTTTATAACAAACATTATTATAACTGGAAGTTATTACAGCTGATCATGTATCTGGTCGAATATATTTTTAACAAGATTGGAACAATACAATACAAAAATACTAGATTGGAACAATTGTATCTGGAACAGTGTCAAATTCTGGATTATGTTATTTCCGTTTTTTTTACCTGCGCCCCGCGGCTTCGCACGCGTTGTTCCTATGAAAACGTTTAAAGGTGATTTTTATCCCACGGGAACAGATTTACAGGATAAAAAGCCTATATTTTATTCCAGTATTAGAATTACCTGTATGCAAAATTTCAGCCAGATCCGTTCAGTAGTTTTGGCGTGAAGAGGTAACAAACAATAGTGTGATTTGGAACATCATTTCAGTTCAGAGAGTTCCCTTCTGATACCTCAATTAGGTAACATTAAATGTTGACACTAACGACTCCATGACTCAGTGGACTCGAACAACAATAATGCAATCTTTTCTTAAACTGTACCTACTACTTCCTGAAACGTAATAAAAATTAAACTAACCTAACCTAGTTACTGTTTAATTCTACCTACCTTATACATTTACTATACCTTACTTACCTTATGCCCTACTAGCTGTTACCGTCGTTGTGTCGTTTCACTAAAGAGTTACACACTTCTACTGGTCGTGTAACTGGTCGGATATATTATATATATTTTTTGGATGGACAAATTACTGATTGAAAGTTTTTGAACACTTAGACATCTCTGATTTTGGACATTAGTCGTGCGTAGGATATATTCTATATATTATATGTAGGATGGTCATGTTTGTTTTTTCGTGTAAATATGTTTATTGTGTATGGTTCATTGGTTTAGTTATTATCCTGCTCATTTTATTCTGCCATATAAATCGTCCGTTACATTTTCTATTCTATTCTTACTCTTTTTTATGGTTGTGCCTTTTCCATTGGTGCCTTATTAATCGAATACGATCTATACATTTTTAATTGATAAGTACATACCAACTAAATTTATCTAGTTTTCAGGTTCGAAAACCTGAAGTTTTTTGTTAGATAAGTTTCATGTTTACTCAATTCTATAATTTTATTTCTTATTTCTTGGATTCTAATCTGCTTGGATTTAAATAAGCGTGCAACTTTGGCTATATTTTTATTTCAAACTTCGATGTTCGTTATAAAACTTAAATTATCTTTCAATTGAGATATGCAACATGAAAAATAGTTATTCCCCAAACTATATATCTAATAATTGTATAAACATATACATATACAAGAAACTTTACTTCATGGGTACCATAAAATATGACTATCATGCTTGAAATGTGAAAAAACGATTAACGAACAACTCCATGATTTTGATCGTTACTCTATCTTAGATCTTCATTGCTTTATTAATGTGATTTTACCTATTAGTAGTAGAGCTCTCAGTGAAAGGCTCATCCGGGGAAGTACTACCACCATGCCTATGTCTGCCACCAAGCAGCATTGCTGTGTTGTAGTTCGTAGGGTTTGGTGTCCGATAAAATAACAGGCACATGAGCACATGAGGCTTAACAGCTATGCCTCCGGTTGACGGATATCACTGATTATAATTTGTTCTTTTATTTATATAGTTTATACTCGTATCTAAACAAACGTTGTTTTTGTCATTTATGGCTAGTTTTACGTTTTTTTCTCGTTGATATGTATATCCTTTGTTCCATCTGTTATAGTTTGTTGTATTTAAATGATGAATTCCAACATTTTAAATCGTTAGTTGCTATATTGTTCTTAGATCTTCGCTTTAATGAGTTGCCGCATCAAGAGCCACACCCTCTGTATACCTTAACCTGAAGGAAATTATGGAAATTATCCTGCTTTTGTATCGTGTTGAGCTAACTATTTCTCCTTCCTAGCACTATGGTCGGTACTTCAGGTCTATTGTTTCTTTTATTCATATCTCCGTGTTTGCTATTGAGTAATTTAATTTCGGTTTTGTTCTTCATCAAGTACTTACTGTTGTATTTTCTTACTTATTGTTGTATTTTCTATGTTTATGTATTTCAGTTTATCCCCTTGAATATCCACTAATTATTTGGCACATGATGTATTCTGTTGATCTGGTGTTTTGTTACAGTTTCCAAGTCTTCCCTATTTTAATTCGGCTTTTGGTATTGTTTGCGTCGTTAACCTTCTAGCTTATATATATATAATATATCCCTGGCGGTATTATGTAATAATACCGCCAGGGATGTGAAGAGGCGGTTAAACTGGTCGGTGTTCACCATCAACGTACCCCTTAGGAACTTGGGGCTTAACCGCCCGAGCGGGGTATGAAGTCGTGCTGCCACCGTGGCAAAGCTTCACAGCCCGTTACGAAATATTATTGTTTAAGAAACCCCATACTGTAAAATCGATTCTAAAATGATTTAAGTCTATCTAAATTTCTGTCGCACAACCACAATGACAAAAGAGTAGATAAAAGGATAAAGTAACATTTCACATGTTAAAATAACATTATATCGGTTGTTATCTATCAATATTATTTTAATATCAAAGATTATAATACATCGCCAATTGTTTGCATGGAATTAAATTATATAACAAGGTTATTTAAATTGGATCATTCGCAATCCTAAGAGCGCCTTCTCAATGTTATAACGATACTATGACATTATTACGATTACGGATCTAAGTTAGGTAGGTACATACCCTTGTGTGTAGTGTAAGTATATTATATGTACATGTATATGTATGTATATGTTTCATTCCATTTATTTTTAAGGATTTACGTTATTAATGTTAGTATGATGTGATTTTCGCTAGATATCATGTAAATGATATATTTTTGTAAAAATAAAAGACTTTCACCACTATTGATATAGAGAACACCAGCCATGTAGGCTCTTGGCGCACTGAACTGATATCAACCTATCAGAGACTTACAATAAAACACATGTTCGACTTTCGGTCCAATAGGAAATGCAAGTAATTATAATCTCTCTCTGTATCACTCGCGACCGAGAGGTGGAGTTCTAAAGTGCCCGAGGCCTTCAAATAGAAATACGACATAATTGAAACGTTATGGTATTCTATTATTGCTCACGACGAGTACAAGTATCGTCGGTGAGACGACGAACGGTGTAGACTAGGAGACCCGAGTTTAACTTGAATGAAAACTAAAACAATCAAGGAAACAGGATTGAATAACAATCAGAAAAAGAGATGCTTAAAGAAAAGCGGAACTTTTCAATGCCCTTTTTTGTCTCCAACAAACCAATGATAATGAAATCAGAAGATACAAAAAAAAATTGTCTCCTGGTTTCAATGGATATGACAGACCCTCCGATATGACATTAGAAAGTCTATAAAATGTTCCTAAAATTAATGTTATTGACTAAATTACATTATCAATCACAAATGAACTGATATTCTCAAAGATTGTTTTTAGCATTCCTAAGTTGGTAGGTACCCGTTTAGTTATTCTAGTAGGTATAGCAATAATAATGGGTTTAGACATATTGTTGGAATGCAATATTTGTAACAATTTCGCGCAAAATCTTGTTGCCTTGAGTTTTATTTTGTTTGATCCATTTTATATTTTAATATCTTACAAAGCGACGAACATTTGTAGCCTTATCATTACTCTCAACCTGGAGAGACACACGACACTGCGGGTTCCCCACGGGCTAACCGATGGGAAGGAACGAGACAATCACAATCAGATTGTTTGTTACCAACACAGAACAAACGCCAAGGACTATGACAAATCGTGGATTAAAGAAAGACTGTTCATAAGCTTTTAGGTACTTTTCGGTTTATGTGATAGGATAAGATAATGAGAACATAATTTGCATTTTCATATTAATGTCTAGTAAATAGCGTTTAATATTATTATATCGTATAGGGCGGCACTTAACTCGCGACCTAAGTCTACAAGAAGCACATCGCACACTTGTTGATGAAAATGATAGTACGAGATAGACTCGTAGATTTGTAAAATTGTTAAAAAAAAATAGTTGAACACGGTTGAAATATAGGTTCTTAGGCTATCTTAGGCATGGTTGATATGTATACTATAGGCATGAGAAGGGAAGAATATTTGCTTTCCGTTTCTCTAATTCTCTATGAGTGTATGTTGAAGTAATCCATGTACTTACGTAGTATAGGATATGGTCTTAACAGTGTCTGCAGTTACTAACTTCAATAACAAAATACACCAAGATTTTAATTTATAGACAACACAAAAGGAAACATAAACAAAAATATACTATCTAAGTGTCTTCCAGCTAATTTACGTGTATATACATTCTTCACGTCAAAGTCGAAACAGCATCGGAATAAGTCGACCAGTCTTTTTGGAATGACGCATGGCGGTGATTTTCTGCACAATGTTTTTCATATTATACCATACCGCAAAACTCACTATGAGGGACAAAAAACTGCCGGCACAGTTAAGGCCCAGCAAGTAGAAAAATTATACTAAGTCAACTTAGTCCATAAGTTATTAGGCTATTATGCAGCCAGCTAAGCATACTCATGCTGCCGTTATAAGAGTTAAGGTAGTCTAGTCACGGCTCACGGCTTTATGTAGGCGGCTTTTGTGTGGACCCTTATCTAGGTACTCGTATTATGGCAATAATACTCAGTATAGCATAATTATAGCAAGTGCAATAAAATAAGGTTATAATAATCGGTGTTAGTGGTAACTGCGTGAAATTTTACCCATTCGTATTTGTAGCGTAGACGTAGGTAGTAAGAGATCTTTGTGCTGTTAGCGATCCTAGCAAACGTGAAGGGAGCATAGGGGCAGTCATCTCGACCGCCTCGTTCATCGGTCGTCTGATCAACCGCTGAGAGTGAGGGCTTATTATATTTTTTGGGGTTCTAGGATTGAAAATCGAATTGAAAAATCATCTAGAGTTGACTTCGACCATGTTAAGTCAACTAAGATATACCATACGCGGGAATAGGTTCATCCTAGTCTAGTAAGTTCTTTCTAATAGGTTCGACTAGGTTGAAATATGTTCCTGCTTCTGTGATACTTCATTCATCGACGTTCTTATATAACCTTTTCTTGTTATTGTTTGTCTGCCTACACTATAACGTAATTGCAGAAGGGAAACCTACCCCTGAAAAAGAACGGAAGAGAGCTGGACGCTATGGAGTCTGCAAAGTGGAGTCAGAGTCAGGTTAGCTTACTTATGCTGCCATTAGAGTTTAGATAGTCACGGCTTTTGTGTGTACCCTTATAGTTTATGGTCATTTCTTGTCATCATCATCAGCCTAAATTAGTCCACAGCTGGACATAGACTTACTCTAATAGAGCGCCAAGTCGTTAACGCAGTTTATATCGCAAGCTTGTACCTACTAAGCATTTGAAGTTGGCATTGCACACAGCTTCCAATTGATATTGACATGCCTATTTTATTTCAACATCCTCCCGAGAGATACCATCCCATCTTCATCGAGCAGAATGCAAACATAATAATGAATAGATTTTTATTGGAGTTTTCACAATTGCATTCGGACATGCCATTCCTTTGTACTCCCTGTATAATATTTCCTTTGATCTAAATGTATACTATGACCACAGACTATGACTATTCTTCCTGTCTCTCTCTACATGTATCCCAAGTAGTGTTGGGTAGGACATGGTTTCAAAATGAGTTTGTATGAGGTACTCATTCTATTTCGTGAGGTGGGACAATGTCATGCCTCAAATGTCATGTCACGTCACGCCTCATCAAATGTCATGTTGCGAGGTACGAGTCGTTCAGGACATTTTGTCACATGAGATCAGGTGTCGTGATGAGTGTCCCGTTTTCATTTACTAAAAGTGAGGCGTTTTGTTGGATGAGTAGGTGCATTGTCCTGCAAACTCGGCGGACAAACGAGGGAGGCTATATGCATATAAGTATGGTACAGTAGTAGGTATGTAATTAGTAGGATTGGGATAGGTAGGTTAGTTAGTTATAATACCAACTTAGATAATTTTGATGTTTTTTTATGTAGTGATGGCGTACCTTACCTAAGTTTAGGTAATTATACCTCTCTGTTGTAGCTAGATACAAAGTTTCACATTTACCTATCTACCTACTTGTTTAGTATTTACTTACCTGTGTAGGTATCTATTAGGATTACTGTAGAAGGATTGGTAGGTAGATAAATTATATATGTAGATAAAGTGCGTATTATAATAAATTGTAAAAACCATAAGTACCTACTACCTGTGGGTAAGTAGGTAAGGTAGTTGTAAAGGATCTACAATGATATTGTAGTCATTCATAACACTATATTCTCAATAAATATTCTCACAAAACACCTGAAAAAATATTAGTAAGTGGCTGTAATCATTGTAACGTGAGGGCTCGTAATCGCTCACTTCACACCTCACTTGCCTCACCACTCACTCCGCAAAACGAGACGCAGCATGATGACGCGACGTCACGTTCGAGCGCGAGCGTGACAACGCGAGGCGTCCTTTAGTCAGACAGACTGGGACAAAAGTAGTGAGGTGGGACAAGGATTGAAAATGAGGTGTGTGACATTTTTGAATGAATGAGTGGGACAAATGAGGTGCCTCATGTATGTCCTACTCAACACTAATCCCAAGATAATATTTGATACACTGGGACATCTCGATTGTGATTTCTATTTATTACCCGTACCATACACACTATGTTACTACATTTGAAGCACTGCGGCACAGAAGAGCTGATGATTTTGTTACACGTCAGTAATTTTAAACATACTCATAACATCTCACATATTATACATTTTTATTCATCTGTTTATTTATATACACATGTACGTTTCAATACAAAAATATTTAGTACACTCCATACTCCATACTCTCATACAATTCTTCAGTAGGTAATATAACAGTTGAGCAGATGCAAATTCGAATCTAAGTGAAAGGACGACAACTAATGGAATTATAAAAAATAACTTTTTAGGATCGATCCCACTCTATCGACCTATCTTTCAACGAATAAAATTACTTAAGGCGAGACACATCGAACTCCCAAGTTTTTAAACAACCGTATCTCTCCTAAAATAAAAAAATTGCACGATTATATTCATGAATATTAAAATTAAACACATATAATTAGCAGTTTGTGATGATAGAAACGTGAATAATATTATAGAAGACACTAAATCGAATTTAAAATGGTCGATACTAAGAGGTTACTTATTGAAATTATCTTAAAGGATAGGGCTTTTTATTTAGAAAAAACTTCTAATTTAGTTATTATTTATCTCTGTGAAAGACCAATCCTGTTATTTTCGAAGACAAGTGATTGACTAGGGTAGATTGCTACTTGTGCACTGCATTGGTTAAGCAACGGTAGATAATAAAATTATTTTATCGTAAATTTTAAAACTAATTTTTGTCGTAAGCTACTTTGCAAGGCATTTGAACACCT
The DNA here is from genome assembly GCA_955876795.1 of Eupithecia tripunctaria. NCBI lineage: Eukaryota > Metazoa > Arthropoda > Insecta > Lepidoptera > Geometridae > Eupithecia > Eupithecia tripunctaria. The sequence continues at coordinate 20,334 of OY041599.1, read as the reverse complement.
ATTGCCTGTGACATCAAAACGCACGAAATCGTCCATGTCGCTCAACGACCTTCCATCTTTTGCAACAAATTAATATATGATTTATTAAAACTTTCACTGGCTTCTACTAGTCCACTGCAGTACATAGGCCTGGTTATCGCTTCATTGGTATTTATCACCTAGTTCTACGCTTACTCGAATTTGTCTACATTTATCTATTATACCATAGGTACAGAACCGTAAAATTAAAAAATAAATGTTTAATAGTTCGACAGTTTTACTATTATTAGTGTAGTGTACTCTATTGTCCCGTTTTATGAGGCAAAAAACACCTGATCATTATGGTATTTAATTATTGTTTTGCTGGCGTTGCGTCGTGCAAAGTTTATCACTGGCCCAGTGCCCCACGGACACCGCCCAATGATCGGCCCAGCCTGACATGACTTTCGTCCACCATCCAAGCTTTTTACTTATAATATTTAGACTTGTGTGTACTACAATTAGTACTACATTCTATTCTATTCTAAGTTATTAGGTTAACAATAGTAATAAATACTTGTAAACTTATGTAACCAATCTAGAGAATAAATTGTGTTGTTAAGTTATCTTATTCCAAATAAAAGGCGATCACACTATATACACACGTTGTATGTAGATAGGATAAGGTTTCCAAAAAACTCCGTTCATGTTGTTGTTGGTAAAACAAGGTAAGAGTCTCATTTTATTATTTAAATTACTGTATGAATGTAATTGTAACTTTAATGTACTTGTTACCTCCCTCCACCTTGTCTTAAATAAAATGGAGAATTTTATTTTTCTCATCATTTTTACTTGTACCATTTGTGTTGATGTGATGATATAATTTGGGGAGACAGGGATCACTCTCAAGTAGATAAATATTTTGATTTTTGTAATTCGAAATTAAAACATATGCATTGTCCAATAGAATGTACTGACTGTATCAATCAAAATTGTAATGATAGCTCTCACATATTGTTAATTAATACTTTTTATAATGATATCGTAAATATTTTAAGCGAGGGTGCCAAAATCTGTTGTAATAAGACGAGGCGTAAAAAGTATAAGCAAGTAGCCGGGTGGAACGAGCACGTCGGGGCCGCGCACGAGAGGTCTCGCCTTTGTTTTCAGATGTGGCAGCTTTACGGTAAACCCAGAGCTGGGCAAGTTTACAAAGACATGTTGGAGTCGAGAAGAGTTTTTAAGTCTAAGTTGAAATGGTGCCAAAACAACCAGCAACAACTGAAAATGGACATTATTTCGCAGCATCATTCCAGCAAGGACTTTAAACTCTTTTGGAAAACGACAAATAGACTTAGTCCGAAGCCGAGTCTTCCCGTGAGCGTCGCTGGGGTGCACGATCCTGCTGGCATAGCTAGGGCCTTTCAGGCGCATTTTAGAGTTGATTCACCCCTCGGACCGTCGTCGTCTGCGGTGTTCGATGATGAGTGTCGTACTGATAAACAATTACTTAGATTTTCTGCAAAGGACGTTAAAAGCGTAATTAAAAACATGGTACGTGGTAAATCTCCGGGCTATGACTACCTAAGCGTCGAACACCTGCAGTGCGCAGGCGGTCACCTACCTAGGGTGCTATCAATACTGTTTAACCTGTGTCTGAGTCATACTTACCTACCTGACAACCTAATGCATACGACGGTGGTACCTATTGTAAAAAACAAGACAGGCGATGTTTCGGACCTGTCCAACTACAGGCCTATTTCACTGGCTACAATAGTGGCTAAGGTGCTGGATAGTTTGCTTGACAGACACCTACGGGGGCACATTAAACTGAACGATGCTCAATTTGGGTTTCGTTCAGGCTTATCAACAGAAACTGCTATCTTGTCTCTCAAGCAAACTGTTCAGTATTACACGGCTAGAGGAACACCGGTGTACGCCTGTTATTTGGACCTGTCCAAGGCGTTTGACCTGGTGTCGTACGACCTGCTTTGGAAGAAGTTGGCGCATGAGTCGACCTTCCCAGGTGAGTTGGCGTCACTGTTTCGGTATTGGTACAGTCACCAAACCAATATTGTGAAGTGGGCGGATTCATACTCAGACATGTACAGGCTGGAATGCGGAGTGAGGCAGGGGGGGGTCTCTTCTCCAAGTCTTTTCAACCTGTACATGAACAGCCTGATTGAGGAGCTCAGTGGCAACAAAGTCGGCTGTCATATAGATGGGGTATGTATCAATAACATTAGCTACGCCGACGACATGGTGCTGCTGAGCCCCTCGATCGGAGCCCTACGCAGGCTGCTACAGACATGTGAGTCCTATGCGAAGGCCCATGGGCTCAGATATAATGCGAAAAAGAGTGAGTTCATGGTATTAAGGGCAGGCTCCAAGACCTATCTAGATGTACCAACCATCGCCCTAGACGGAACTCCTCTCAAGCGCGTGTCAAAATTTAAATATCTGGGCCATTGGGTCAACGAGGACCTAGTGGATAATGATGACATGGAAAGAGAGCGCAGGGCGTTGGCCGTCCGATGTAACATGGTGGCTCGCAGGTTTGCTCGCAGTTCCAAGGAGGTGAAGGTGACGCTTTTCAAGGCATTCTGTCAGTCACTATATACCGGCAGCCTGTGGGTGACCTATACGCAGAAGGCGTACAACGCACTGCGCGTGCAATATAACAATGGGTTTAGAGTGCTGATGGGGTTGCCACGATTCTGCAGTGCTTCAGGTATGTTCAGTGAGGCGCACACTGATGGTTTTCACGCCATCATAAGAAAGCGTTGTGCGTCGCTCATGAAACGCCTGCGTGGCAGCCCCAACATCATTCTAAGCACATTGGTGGACAGGTGGGACTCTCCGTTTATAGGGCACTGGATAAACTTGCACGCAACCCTTTCTAAGGGGCGGTGCCCAGGTCACTGATGGTCTCTCGTGTCTGCTGATCTGTCCATGTACGTATTTTATTATTATTCATTTTAATTTTTCTCGACATTTAAAATTATTATTATTATTATTTTTTACTGTGTTTTATTATTATTAATTACTGTGTTTTTATTATTATTAATTACTGTGTTTTATTATTATTAATTACTGTGTTTTATTATGAATTATTGTGTTTTTCTTATTATTGTGTATTTTTATGAGTCTGGGTACTTGAAATAAACAATTTTTATTTTATTTTATTTATTTTTTATTTATTTGGTTTCTAAAATATAAATATGTGAAAAAAAGTGTGGAATTAAAATAACATTGAGATCGTCTCAAATTAATTTGTATTATTATAATATTTACTATTATTCTGCCCTAATTAAAACTTTGTTATAGTTATGTATATTTCAAAGTATAAAAACTTTTACCTATGGAAATTAATAATTGTTTACTTAAATATCTTTTGCAAAGATTTAGTCAGAAGAACATAAGTAAAATTGTACAGTTGTTTTTATACAACGCAAATCAATAACTTGTCTATTTTACTGGTTTACTGGCCATCATAATGACATCACAATAAACCCAGACGTCGTCTTTAGTTTATCTTTTGGACGTTATTGAATCAATTTTATACACTTACTCTGTCAAGATTCAACAACGTTGGTATATAGCCCATATTAAAACATAATATACTTCTATAGTTGTCTTTATACTTAATAATATAAATGTTGTAGGTAATAAAAAACTGTCTAGATTTACAAAAAATAAATTTACTGTCATAATTAAACAAATTTCACAAATTGAAAAATTGGTTTTCGTTGATCCCTTCCACGATTCAGATTAGTAGTAAGAATATCTATATAGTAGGTAGATACTACATAGTAGTTAACGTTTCAGTGACGTATCGTAATCACACAATTCTTTAATTGCGGTTTGTTTTAAAAAACTAAAACGGCTTCAAATTCTTCAAGACGTGACATCTAGTTAAAATTCAAGTCTAATTGAGTTTGATTTCATGTATGATACATGAATGAAACGACGAATGAAAGAAAGGCTTGTGTTTCAAGAACACGAAATACGAAGTTTCGGTTGACGTTCACACAAAACGAACAATCTTTCTGCTGAACGTGCAAACGTGCGTTGCTTCGGACGAAATTATTTATTTGTTTTCGGATCTCTAAGAAATAAATGTCTTAATTATTCATTTTCATAGAAATAGAAATAGAGAATAGAAATGTCATTGAAGTAATGGTTATTTTATTTTATTTTTATTTTATTTTACAATTTATATATATATTATATAATTATGCTTCTTGTTGTGCAGTCCGCTAACCGTCAACTTTGCAATTTGTTTTTCTAGGTAGGTCTCTTGTTTACGCCCGTTGCCATGGACACCATTAGTCACCAAAGATTGGAAAAAATAGCTTTACGGGATGAATACTAATCCCTCGGGAATTAAATTTTTATGAGACCAACTCAATTTACATTCTCTATACAATAGTGAAAGAATCGGAAAAATCAGTTTAACCACGGGCGGAGTTATCAAAAAATAACATACAAACTTAAACACAAAAAAATGATGCGACGGATTGAGGACCGTCTCCTTTTTTATAGTCGGTTAAAAAGGCTTATAATTGTAGCTAACAAAACAAGAGAAGCTTTTCCAGTGCTTTTATTCAGAATAACACCGATAAAATATGATATTTATTTAGCATTATCATTAGAGATAGAAAGAACTATGAAATGTGACATTTAAGACATTTAAAGAAAACATGTACATCGATAAAATATTCGATAGAAAATGATTACTAAGATTTTTATGATAATTTTTATGCATTGCAGAATAAATATAATATTAATTTTTGTAGTTTTTTACTGTAGTAGTTGCCAAAAACTGAAAAAAAATTAAGTGAAAAGATAATAATTAGATTCATGCATCGCAGAATACACTCAGTGGACGAGGCCTCCTGGGGATACCACTTAAAAAAAACGCGCCACTAACTCTACCGCAAGGTGGTGGGGAAATGAGTTAAGCTCCTTCTATCTAATGCGTTGATGACGGTATGTATTCCATTTAATTTAATCTTTATCAATCCGTCTAGACTATTTATTTATTTAATATATAACAAAAATATTGGTCACGAGAGCCTGTAAACAAAGTTCGACGATCGAACTACTCAATCAACTAGTGAACTAGTGAGAAAAGCTCGCATACATACTTACTGAAGATGGCGGATGATAGAATAGAATAGAATAATCTTTATTGTCAAAGGTGAAACACATTATCTTAAATTACAAAATTTCAGTGTTAAAAAGGCTAGGACTTGTCAAATTTATAAAAAAGTAAAATGAAAATACAACATGTAGATGTTCGATATGATGATACAAACCTCTCCCAGCTTTATTAAAAATAAATTAGTTTAATATTGTGAGTCATTTATCGTAGCTGACAAAGTATAAAAGAAAATAATTTATTTACAGATGAAATTATATTCGAGCCAAGATATTATCGATCAGAACGAGCTGAGAGCAGCACCAGCGAGCACGGTTCCAGAGCCAGAGTTCAGCCACATTCTACGAAGGAGTCAAATACACGAGCTAATAAATAACGTAAAACACAACCTGTCTAATGAATGATGGACCGGCCGCCGGCGCGGCGCCGGGGATGGCTTGCTAAAGAAGAGACCTACTCAGTTATTGCTCTTACTGGCTGGGACGAGAGATCAAGACCAAGAAGTTAATATCTTTATACGTCAGCCAAATTGGATGTGAAACAAACCACCCAGATGCATACGCAATTTTTATTCCTTGTCGTTTTAAGATCGACTTAGCCATTACAATCTGAAACGACGCGGCGACGCCAAGCGCGGGAGATTTAGTTTATTATTCTAACTTTTTTGGCCAATTTCTCTGCTACTCAGTTCTCGTACCCCTTCGACACGTATCTGCATATATTAAGGAGTGTGTATACACCGTTACCGTTACCGTTACCGTTGGCTCAATAAAATATGTATTTTACGTTAGAGATGCGCATTATCATATCACTCGAATAAAAAGAGTGATATGGATCTTTTCGATCTAAAGATAAATATCACTCAATTAGCTCTTTAGCTGATTTAGCTCAATAGATCAATGGTCATGAGCGAAATATAAAAAAGAAAATATAATGTCTCCGTTCAACTGAGCTAGGTAGCGCTAGAGTGACAAATGAAAATAACTAAGTGTATCCAACACTAATAATTTCTTTAAACAAGAAAAATAAACAAAATTTCATAAAATATACTCAACAGTTTAACAAAACAACTGATTTACTTCTAAAATAATTGCAGTCAAATTATTTAAGGTCTCATTTCAAACCTCTCATTTTTCATGTTGTATCTGAGATCGTGCATTTCACTCCATCAAATCACTCGCCTTGCTCAGTCGTTTTCGCTCTCACTCATTCGCTCGATTCGCTCAGCACTGATAGGAAATGAATCAATGAGCTAATTGAGCGAATGTTATTGTTGAAACCAAGGTGAGCGAGAGATAGTTTCGCTCAGTTGAACGGATATATATCTTTTTTATCTCTCACTCGTGAGCTACCCACCTCTATTTTACGTAAGGAACAAAAAGAAGGAGATCCCCAAGATACAAGTTTTGGTTTGTTAGGGGTTGCATTAGCAACGATGCATTACTTGTTAGTCTAGATCCAAGTAATTATATTACCATCCCAGTCCTAAATTATTTCAATAAATTAATATTATTTCATGATTATTGTTACAGCCATGGTCGAGTCTAGAGTCGAGAGGAAGACGTGGTAAACCCCCGTGCTATCACGTACCACGTAGCACGGGTCCGGCCTAGCGCGGGCGACTACGCGCTACCAGCTGACCTGATCCAGCACATCTTGGAAACCCTCATTCCGTGTGAGGCTACAGCGCAGAGCTTCATTCAGCACAGATTTTGAACAAATCAGTGGTGTCAGTGACAAGTTAAGCACAGTGATAAAGCAAAATTCATAAAAGTGTTTAAAAGTATGTGAACAAAAGTCTTAGTGCAAAAACATAAAAAAATGTGGTTTAATATTATGTCAATCCAGTTCATGTATTTTTTCAATTGTAAATATTAGTTTTAATTTGTTTTTGTTAGTTGATTGTATTTTTTTTCCATATTTATGAATTTTGTCTACCTACAGTAAAACAAATTGTCAATTCAACGTTTTTCCATTTAAAAATAGTATATTATTGGAACAGCTCCTGCGTTTATTTTCGTTTAAAACGCTCAAATGTAATAAATAGTTATTTGTTCAACAAGTTAGCGAAACTGTATTTTTTTTGCACGTGCCGATTTTAAATCCCGAGCTATCGAAGCAGTCTAGAGTAGAGTCACGAGCTGCTGATCTAAAAGGCACGAAACAAAATACATTTGTGCGAGTTAAACATTTTTCACTTTTCACCTCGATCAGTGAGAAAATTATTAGGTCGTCACTCTTAGTTGCACGGTGCGTTCAAATACTTGGACTATCCTGATGTTTAGATGCTACCAAATAGTATTTTCAGATTGTAAAGTGGATATTTTTTGTAGTATTAATATTTGAAATACAAATTTAACGAGTTTACGAAAACAACCTTGTTTTTAATCTTTTTTTCTGTGTAAAAATATTCAAACATTGGTATCAATAAAGTAAAAGCATCGTCGTACCAAAAGAAGTTTTTGAATAAGGCGATGAGTTTATCTTTTTCTTCGGCGCCGACCATAGAGTAGCCACTAGCTAGAGCCTAGTAAATCATTGAAATGAAGTAACACCACTCTAAATTTAAATTACTTTTTTCAACTTGTTGAATAATATCCTTTATTCCACTTGTGAGCAAAATTCGCAGCAAGGTCACTGTTTTCGAGCGAGAGAGGTGAAAATAAAAAAAATTCTTGGCATAGCATCGGATGATGAATCGGTTTAATCTCTTTAAGACTTTTTAGATAATTATAGATAATTTACTATGTTTTCTAATAATTGCATTAAATACCCACTTATTTCGTTTATTATATCATTAGACATATTTTGAATATAGGGAAGTTTGTTTTCTAAACTGAGAAAAATTATCACAAGCTCAAGATTGCTTAGCTTGCAATTTAACAGTCTTTAAAGAAAGAAAGAACTTCTAAGTTCGTTTTTAAGTTTTACTCGTTGGTACTTATGTTCACCGATTTCACCTTAAGTTGGAAACCGATTTTATTCATTAATTTGTTACTGTAGGTATGTACCTAGAAAGTGATGCCGAGGTAGTCTCATAAAAAGTTTATTACGAGTGAAAAATCAAAGCATTTGAAATTGTGGATAAATTAAAATATCTATCTAGTTTAGTTTTATGTATTACCTGAGTCACTGATTAACTAAATAAGAACTTGTTTTTGAGTGTGTCATGTAAATAAGTAGATATAAAATTATATGTACCAAAATGCTTTCAATAAACTTATTTACCAAAATAATAATTTGTTTACGTTCTTGACCTAATATAATGTACTTATATAATAATAAAGTTAGGCAGGCTTGTATTTATTGTATCTGTTGTCTTGCTTATGAAAGATAAGTTCCTTAAACCACACAGTAAATTTAAAGTAAAACCTCATAACATGACTTAAGTCATTTCTCAACTTTAAAATTCATATTATTTAATTTTATAGAGATATCAAGATGATATCTCTAGCCAGTCCGATGAAGTTTAAATAAAAATAACACGACAACGACAGGTCACGACTTATTTTAAAGATACCTAGTAAAGGTAACAGAACCGAACGACAGAAATAGTAACAGATAAGGTAAAAAGAACAGGAAATGTAAGTACATCACCAAAGGTTAGGTTAGATTAGGTTAGGTTAGGTTAGGTTAGGTTAGGTTAGGTTAGGTTAGGTTAGGTTAGGTTAGGTTAGGTTAGGTTAGGTTAGGTTAGGTTAGGTTAGGTTAGGTTAGGTTAGGTTAGGTTAGGTTAGGTTAGGTTAGGTTAGGTTAGGTTAGGTTAGGTTAGGTTAGGTTAGGTTAGGTTAGGTTAGGTTAGGTTAGGTTAGGTTAGGTTAGGTTAGGTTAGGTTAGGTTAGGTTAGGTTAGGTTAGGTTAGGTTAGGTTAGGTTAGGTTAGGTTAGGTTAGGTTAGGTTAGGTTAGGTTAGGTTAGGTTAGGTTAGGTTAGGTTAGGTTAGGTTAGGTTAGGTTAGGTTAGGTTAGGTTAGGTTAGGTTAGGTTAGGTTAGGTTAGGTTAGGTTAGGTTAGGTTAGGTTAGGTTAGGTTAGGTTAGGTTAGGTTTTTTTTTTTTTTTTTTTTTTTTTTTTTAATAATGTTGCCGACTAGTTAACTCAACAGATCAAAGGATCAGTGAGTGCGCTAGCCTGCTGTTACTTTTAAAATCCGTAATAACCTGTTGCTGTCAAATGCAACATCATTATAGACATGGACCTTTGAATTAAACCTGTAATTAAAATAAAAGTTACAAAAATAGTACTACATTTCTTAAAAACTAAGAACATTCACACAATATCACACTCACTCATTCATACAACCATTCACCCCTAAATTACATAGTTTACAGAATCAATATTGTTGACATAATTGAGTAATATTTATTCTTTTCTGCAATATAACTACTTATCATCTATCACATTTAATTTTTTTTTTTATTTTTTTTTTTTTTATTATTATTATATTTTTTTTTTCTTTTGTTCTATTTTTTTTTTCTTTTTCCCCCTTTGGCATCATATTCTTTTTTTTTTTTTTTTTTTTTGATCATTTATTTCCATTGTTTATCTTATTCTAAAATATCCTTATAATCATATTGTAATCAATAAATTATTAATAAAATTATTTTGAATGAACACTGTAAAAACATAATAAATGAATACAAACTTTAACCAATACATCTGTAGAAATAATAAGTATATTTCTCAGAGTACCGATTTAACAGAACAAAATAATACAAATATATAATTGATAGATCTGAAGTTAATTGTAATATACTAAGTATAATTATCTGATTCATAGACAATAGAATGTTATTATTATTATTATTATTAAAGTAAAATTTAATAAAATTTTTTTTTTTCAGTAATACATCCGTAGAATTATCAATTTAATCCTTGGAGTACCAATGAAAGAAATAACAAATACAAATTATATAAAAATTTATTATATTCTACTAAATTCATTGTAATAAGTATTTTACTTTATATATAAACAAATCAAAATTTGCGTGACAAATTCGATTAATAATTAATAAATATTATTCATTAAATTATAATACATAGTAATGTTCAATAAAATAAAATCGACAAACTAATCTCTAAATTAACATTAAGCATGTACCTAAGTGATTACTAAGCCTCATAAATTATAAATGCAGCTATTAAGGTAGTTTGTTGATTTCAGGCCTCAGGAATATTAATTAATTTATATTTGTAGCATGAAGGGAAAGAGGATATATATAAAAAATAAGATGGAACAATCCAATAAAATACATATAGCTAGTAAAAAGTAGGGAATATACTCCAAGCGCCTAAACGCGGCGCCGGCGGCGGCGCCCACGCACACCCCCGATGCCGCGGCGCGACACAAGCAGCCGCTAAGGCATAACCCAAAGCGCCTCGACGCGGCGCCGTTCACGCACACCCCCGATGCCGCGGCGCGACACAAGCAGCCGCTAAGGCACAACCCTAAGCGCCTCGACGCGGCGCCGGCGGCGGCGTCCACGCACACCCCCGATGGTGCGACGCGACACAAGCCCCAATGCTGATTCTAATATTACTTATGGTGGAACTATACGCAAATTTTTTCATAGATAACGTAGAAGGATAACTACAAGGCTATTTGATGTTGACCATCCAAAACTAAGGATGAAATAAATTTATACTGTCATAAACTATGCCTACTATTAGCGTAACTTGTGGCGAAAATAAATAATACACAGGGAAAGAACACTTTCCCTGTGTATTATTAGGTTAGGTTAGGTTAGGTTAGGTTAGGTTAGGTTAGGTTAGGTTAGGTTAGGTTAGGTTAGGTTAGGTTAGGTTAGGTTAGGTTAGGTTAGGTTAGGTTAGGTTAGGTTAGGTTAGGTTAGGTTAGGTTAGGTTAGGTTAGGTTAGGTTAGGTTAGGTTAGGTTAGGTTAGGTTAGGTTAGGTTAGGTTAGGTTAGGTTAGGTTAGGTTAGGTTAGGTTAGGTTAGGTTAGGTTAGGTTAGGTTAGGTTAGGTTAGGTTAGGTTAGGTTAGGTTAGGTTAGGTTAGGTTAGGTTAGGTTAGGTTAGGTTAGGTTAGGTTAGGTTAGGTTAGGTTAGGTTAGGTTAGGTTAGGTTAGGTTAGGTTAGGTTAGGTTAGGTTAGGTTAGGTTAGGTTAGGTTAGGTTAGGTTAGGTTAGGTTAGGTTAGGTTAGGTTAGGTTAGGTTAGGTTAGGTTAGGTTAGGTTAGGTTAGGTTAGGTTAGGTTAGGTTAGGTTAGGTTAGGTTAGGTTAGGTTAGGTTAGGTTAGGTTAGGTTAGGTTAGGTTAGGTTAGGTTAGGTTAGGTTAGGTTAGGTTAGGTTAGGTTAGGTTAGGTTAGGTTAGGTTAGGTTAGGTTAGGTTAGGTTAGGTTAGGTTAGGTTAGGTTAGGTTAGGTTAGGTTAGGTTAGGTTAGGTTAGGTTAGGTTAGGTTAGGTTAGGTTAGGTTAGGTTAGGTTAGGTTAGGTTAGGTTAGGTTAGGTTAGGTTAGGTTAGGTTAGGTTAGGTTAGGTTAGGTTAGGTTAGGTTAGGTTAGGTTAGGTTAGGTTAGGTTAGGTTAGGTTAGGTTAGGTTAGGTTAGGTTAGGTTAGGTTAGGTTAGGTTAGGTTAGGTTAGGTTAGGTTAGGTTAGGTTAGGTTAGGTTAGGTTAGGTTAGGTTAGGTTAGGTTAGGTTAGGTTAGGTTAGGTTAGGTTAGGTTAGGTTAGGTTAGGTTAGGTTAGGTTAGGTTAGGTTAGGTTAGGTTAGGTTAGGTTAGGTTAGGTTAGGTTAGGTTAGGTTAGGTTAGGTTAGGTTAGGTTAGGTTAGGTTAGGTTAGGTTAGGTTAGGTTAGGTTAGGTTAGGTTAGGTTAGGTTAGGTTAGGTTAGGTTAGGTTAGGTTAGGTTAGGTTAGGTTAGGTTAGGTTAGGTTAGGTTAGGTTAGGTTAGGTTAGGTTAGGTTAGGTTAGGTTAGGTTAGGTTAGGTTAGGTTAGGTTAGGTTAGGTTAGGTTAGGTTAGGTTAGGTTAGGTTAGGTTAGGTTAGGTTAGGTTAGGTTAGGTTAGGTTAGGTTAGGTTAGGTTAGGTTAGGTTAGGTTAGGTTAGGTTAGGTTAGGTTAGGTTAGGTTAGGTTAGGTTAGGTTAGGTTAGGTTAGGTTAGGTTAGGTTAGGTTAGGTTAGGTTAGGTTAGGTTAGGTTAGGTTAGGTTAGGTTAGGTTAGGTTAGGTTAGGTTAGGTTAGGTTAGGTTAGGTTAGGTTAGGTTAGGTTAGGTTAGGTTAGGTTAGGTTAGGTTAGGTTAGGTTAGGTTAGGTTAGGTTAGGTTAGGTTAGGTTAGGTTAGGTTAGGTTAGGTTAGGTTAGGTTAGGTTAGGTTAGGTTAGGTTAGGTTAGGTTAGGTTAGGTTAGGTTAGGTTAGGTTAGGTTAGGTTAGGTTAGGTTAGGTTAGGTTAGGTTAGGTTAGGTTAGGTTAGGTTAGGTTAGGTTAGGTTAGGTTAGGTTAGGTTAGGTTAGGTTAGGTTAGGTTAGGTTAGGTTAGGTTAGGTTAGGTTAGGTTAGGTTAGGTTAGGTTAGGTTAGGTTAGGTTAGGTTAGGTTAGGTTAGGTTAGGTTAGGTTAGGTTAGGTTAGGTTAGGTTAGGTTAGGTTAGGTTAGGTTAGGTTAGGTTAGGTTAGGTTAGGTTAGGTTAGGTTAGGTTAGGTTAGGTTAGGTTAGGTTAGGTTAGGTTAGGTTAGGTTAGGTTAGGTTAGGTTAGGTTAGGTTAGGTTAGGTTAGGTTAGGTTAGGTTAGGTTAGGTTAGGTTAGGTTAGGTTAGGTTAGGTTAGGTTAGGTTAGGTTAGGTTAGGTTAGGTTAGGTTAGGTTAGGTTAGGTTAGGTTAGGTTAGGTTAGGTTAGGTTAGGTTAGGTTAGGTTAGGTTAGGTTAGGTTAGGTTAGGTTAGGTTAGGTTAGGTTAGGTTAGGTTAGGTTAGGTTAGGTTAGGTTAGGTTAGGTTAGGTTAGGTTAGGTTAGGTTAGGTTAGGTTAGGTTAGGTTAGGTTAGGTTAGGTTAGGTTAGGTTAGGTTAGGTTAGGTTAGGTTAGGTTAGGTTAGGTTAGGTTAGGTTAGGTTAGGTTAGGTTAGGTTAGGTTAGGTTAGGTTAGGTTAGGTTAGGTTAGGTTAGGTTAGGTTAGGTTAGGTTAGGTTAGGTTAGGTTAGGTTAGGTTAGGTTAGGTTAGGTTAGGTTAGGTTAGGTTAGGTTAGGTTAGGTTAGGTTAGGTTAGGTTAGGTTAGGTTAGGTTAGGTTAGGTTAGGTTAGGTTAGGTTAGGTTAGGTTAGGTTAGGTTAGGTTAGGTTAGGTTAGGTTAGGTTAGGTTAGGTTAGGTTAGGTTAGGTTAGGTTAGGTTAGGTTAGGTTAGGTTAGGTTAGGTTAGGTTAGGTTAGGTTAGGTTAGGTTAGGTTAGGTTAGGTTAGGTTAGGTTAGGTTAGGTTAGGTTAGGTTAGGTTAGGTTAGGTTAGGTTAGGTTAGGTTAGGTTAGGTTAGGTTAGGTTAGGTTAGGTTAGGTTAGGTTAGGTTAGGTTAGGTTAGGTTAGGTTAGGTTAGGTTAGGTTAGGTTAGGTTAGGTTAGGTTAGGTTAGGTTAGGTTAGGTTAGGTTAGGTTAGGTTAGGTTAGGTTAGGTTAGGTTAGGTTAGGTTAGGTTAGGTTAGGTTAGGTTAGGTTAGGTTAGGTTAGGTTAGGTTAGGTTAGGTTAGGTTAGGTTAGGTTAGGTTAGGTTAGGTTAGGTTAGGTTAGGTTAGGTTAGGTTAGGTTAGGTTAGGTTAGGTTAGGTTAGGTTAGGTTAGGTTAGGTTAGGTTAGGTTAGGTTAGGTTAGGTTAGGTTAGGTTAGGTTAGGTTAGGTTAGGTTAGGTTAGGTTAGGTTAGGTTAGGTTAGGTTAGGTTAGGTTAGGTTAGGTTAGGTTAGGTTAGGTTAGGTTAGGTTAGGTTAGGTTAGGTTAGGTTAGGTTAGGTTAGGTTAGGTTAGGTTAGGTTAGGTTAGGTTAGGTTAGGTTAGGTTAGGTTAGGTTAGGTTAGGTTAGGTTAGGTTAGGTTAGGTTAGGTTAGGTTAGGTTAGGTTAGGTTAGGTTAGGTTAGGTTAGGTTAGGTTAGGTTAGGTTAGGTTAGGTTAGGTTAGGTTAGGTTAGGTTAGGTTAGGTTAGGTTAGGTTAGGTTAGGTTAGGTTAGGTTAGGTTAGGTTAGGTTAGGTTAGGTTAGGTTAGGTTAGGTTAGGTTAGGTTAGGTTAGGTTAGGTTAGGTTAGGTTAGGTTAGGTTAGGTTAGGTTAGGTTAGGTTAGGTTAGGTTAGGTTAGGTTAGGTTAGGTTAGGTTAGGTTAGGTTAGGTTAGGTTAGGTTAGGTTAGGTTAGGTTAGGTTAGGTTAGGTTAGGTTAGGTTAGGTTAGGTTAGGTTAGGTTAGGTTAGGTTAGGTTAGGTTAGGTTAGGTTAGGTTAGGTTAGGTTAGGTTAGGTTAGGTTAGGTTAGGTTAGGTTAGGTTAGGTTAGGTTAGGTTAGGTTAGGTTAGGTTAGGTTAGGTTAGGTTAGGTTAGGTTAGGTTAGGTTAGGTTAGGTTAGGTTAGGTTAGGTTAGGTTAGGTTAGGTTAGGTTAGGTTAGGTTAGGTTAGGTTAGGTTAGGTTAGGTTAGGTTAGGTTAGGTTAGGTTAGGTTAGGTTAGGTTAGGTTAGGTTAGGTTAGGTTAGGTTAGGTTAGGTTAGGTTAGGTTAGGTTAGGTTAGGTTAGGTTAGGTTAGGTTAGGTTAGGTTAGGTTAGGTTAGGTTAGGTTAGGTTAGGTTAGGTTAGGTTAGGTTAGGTTAGGTTAGGTTAGGTTAGGTTAGGTTAGGTTAGGTTAGGTTAGGTTAGGTTAGGTTAGGTTAGGTTAGGTTAGGTTAGGTTAGGTTAGGTTAGGTTAGGTTAGGTTAGGTTAGGTTAGGTTAGGTTAGGTTAGGTTAGGTTAGGTTAGGTTAGGTTAGGTTAGGTTAGGTTAGGTTAGGTTAGGTTAGGTTAGGTTAGGTTAGGTTAGGTTAGGTTAGGTTAGGTTAGGTTAGGTTAGGTTAGGTTAGGTTAGGTTAGGTTAGGTTAGGTTAGGTTAGGTTAGGTTAGGTTAGGTTAGGTTAGGTTAGGTTAGGTTAGGTTAGGTTAGGTTAGGTTAGGTTAGGTTAGGTTAGGTTAGGTTAGGTTAGGTTAGGTTAGGTTAGGTTAGGTTAGGTTAGGTTAGGTTAGGTTAGGTTAGGTTAGGTTAGGTTAGGTTAGGTTAGGTTAGGTTAGGTTAGGTTAGGTTAGGTTAGGTTAGGTTAGGTTAGGTTAGGTTAGGTTAGGTTAGGTTAGGTTAGGTTAGGTTAGGTTAGGTTAGGTTAGGTTAGGTTAGGTTAGGTTAGGTTAGGTTAGGTTAGGTTAGGTTAGGTTAGGTTAGGTTAGGTTAGGTTAGGTTAGGTTAGGTTAGGTTAGGTTAGGTTAGGTTAGGTTAGGTTAGGTTAGGTTAGGTTAGGTTAGGTTAGGTTAGGTTAGGTTAGGTTAGGTTAGGTTAGGTTAGGTTAGGTTAGGTTAGGTTAGGTTAGGTTAGGTTAGGTTAGGTTAGGTTAGGTTAGGTTAGGTTAGGTTAGGTTAGGTTAGGTTAGGTTAGGTTAGGTTAGGTTAGGTTAGGTTAGGTTAGGTTAGGTTAGGTTAGGTTAGGTTAGGTTAGGTTAGGTTAGGTTAGGTTAGGTTAGGTTAGGTTAGGTTAGGTTAGGTTAGGTTAGGTTAGGTTAGGTTAGGTTAGGTTAGGTTAGGTTAGGTTAGGTTAGGTTAGGTTAGGTTAGGTTAGGTTAGGTTAGGTTAGGTTAGGTTAGGTTAGGTTAGGTTAGGTTAGGTTAGGTTAGGTTAGGTTAGGTTAGGTTAGGTTAGGTTAGGTTAGGTTAGGTTAGGTTAGGTTAGGTTAGGTTAGGTTAGGTTAGGTTAGGTTAGGTTAGGTTAGGTTAGGTTAGGTTAGGTTAGGTTAGGTTAGGTTAGGTTAGGTTAGGTTAGGTTAGGTTAGGTTAGGTTAGGTTAGGTTAGGTTAGGTTAGGTTAGGTTAGGTTAGGTTAGGTTAGGTTAGGTTAGGTTAGGTTAGGTTAGGTTAGGTTAGGTTAGGTTAGGTTAGGTTAGGTTAGGTTAGGTTAGGTTAGGTTAGGTTAGGTTAGGTTAGGTTAGGTTAGGTTAGGTTAGGTTAGGTTAGGTTAGGTTAGGTTAGGTTAGGTTAGGTTAGGTTAGGTTAGGTTAGGTTAGGTTAGGTTAGGTTAGGTTAGGTTAGGTTAGGTTAGGTTAGGTTAGGTTAGGTTAGGTTAGGTTAGGTTAGGTTAGGTTAGGTTAGGTTAGGTTAGGTTAGGTTAGGTTAGGTTAGGTTAGGTTAGGTTAGGTTAGGTTAGGTTAGGTTAGGTTAGGTTAGGTTAGGTTAGGTTAGGTTAGGTTAGGTTAGGTTAGGTTAGGTTAGGTTAGGTTAGGTTAGGTTAGGTTAGGTTAGGTTAGGTTAGGTTAGGTTAGGTTAGGTTAGGTTAGGTTAGGTTAGGTTAGGTTAGGTTAGGTTAGGTTAGGTTAGGTTAGGTTAGGTTAGGTTAGGTTAGGTTAGGTTAGGTTAGGTTAGGTTAGGTTAGGTTAGGTTAGGTTAGGTTAGGTTAGGTTAGGTTAGGTTAGGTTAGGTTAGGTTAGGTTAGGTTAGGTTAGGTTAGGTTAGGTTAGGTTAGGTTAGGTTAGGTTAGGTTAGGTTAGGTTAGGTTAGGTTAGGTTAGGTTAGGTTAGGTTAGGTTAGGTTAGGTTAGGTTAGGTTAGGTTAGGTTAGGTTAGGTTAGGTTAGGTTAGGTTAGGTTAGGTTAGGTTAGGTTAGGTTAGGTTAGGTTAGGTTAGGTTAGGTTAGGTTAGGTTAGGTTAGGTTAGGTTAGGTTAGGTTAGGTTAGGTTAGGTTAGGTTAGGTTAGGTTAGGTTAGGTTAGGTTAGGTTAGGTTAGGTTAGGTTAGGTTAGGTTAGGTTAGGTTAGGTTAGGTTAGGTTAGGTTAGGTTAGGTTAGGTTAGGTTAGGTTAGGTTAGGTTAGGTTAGGTTAGGTTAGGTTAGGTTAGGTTAGGTTAGGTTAGGTTAGGTTAGGTTAGGTTAGGTTAGGTTAGGTTAGGTTAGGTTAGGTTAGGTTAGGTTAGGTTAGGTTAGGTTAGGTTAGGTTAGGTTAGGTTAGGTTAGGTTAGGTTAGGTTAGGTTAGGTTAGGTTAGGTTAGGTTAGGTTAGGTTAGGTTAGGTTAGGTTAGGTTAGGTTAGGTTAGGTTAGGTTAGGTTAGGTTAGGTTAGGTTAGGTTAGGTTAGGTTAGGTTAGGTTAGGTTAGGTTAGGTTAGGTTAGGTTAGGTTAGGTTAGGTTAGGTTAGGTTAGGTTAGGTTAGGTTAGGTTAGGTTAGGTTAGGTTAGGTTAGGTTAGGTTAGGTTAGGTTAGGTTAGGTTAGGTTAGGTTAGGTTAGGTTAGGTTAGGTTAGGTTAGGTTAGGTTAGGTTAGGTTAGGTTAGGTTAGGTTAGGTTAGGTTAGGTTAGGTTAGGTTAGGTTAGGTTAGGTTAGGTTAGGTTAGGTTAGGTTAGGTTAGGTTAGGTTAGGTTAGGTTAGGTTAGGTTAGGTTAGGTTAGGTTAGGTTAGGTTAGGTTAGGTTAGGTTAGGTTAGGTTAGGTTAGGTTAGGTTAGGTTAGGTTAGGTTAGGTTAGGTTAGGTTAGGTTAGGTTAGGTTAGGTTAGGTTAGGTTAGGTTAGGTTAGGTTAGGTTAGGTT